>JAEIFL010000243.1:8750000-10000000 GCA_018901835.1 Scaptomyza graminum
ACATATGTATGTATGTAGTCTGCTTTTGAGAATGACAACACACAAATTGCAGCACAGTTGTTTGCTCAACGCTGTCCTTGAATAAACTCGGTCAAAATAGACATGATGAACAAAAAAAAGGAATAGAAAAAATAGGAAACTGTTCAGCTACTGGTCTGTAATTTTAGAAGCATTTGCTGAACATTTTTCGTTACATATTTTTGGGAACATTTCTATGTGCGCATTGTGTGTGTGTGTGTTTACTTAGAGGGTCGCACACTAAATCAGCATTCATCAATGCAGAGGCAGACCAGAAATGCCAACGAATTTGCAACTGTCGAAATATCGTTGGCTATGCTTGTATGTTTATTCTCGAGTTTATCGAGTTGTATTTTTGCCGCCTTGTGATGCTGTTGCTGTTTCTGTTGTCAAACTGCCAAATGGCAATAGAAATTTAAATGCCAGTTTTGCGATTTGATTTTATTTTTTTTTTTGCTCTCGTCTGTGTATCCGTAGCATTTGCACAGCTCACATGTGGTCTATGTGGAGAATTTTGCACAAAATTGTGTCGAATCAATTGCTTGCAACGATGCTAGATTGACATAGCGAATTAATGGTGAATGATGGCTGTGTGGGTTTGGGTAACCAGCAAAAGACGAACGGTTGAAATTGTTGTGTTGAAAGTGTTGAGTCAATTTTGAAATGGATGTTGCCGACTGGGTTTTGAATATTTAAGGATGTGCTAAATACGAATGTATTAATAATGAACACAAAAAGGTTAACATGAATGTCATTAAAGCAATCTAATTAAGTGAGCAGGACAGAAACATGACAAAAGAGTATAGCAAATATATAAGTACCATGCAAATTAATTGCTTCCATCAGAATAATCATCCTTTGGGCAAAGTAAATAAGCTAGTTTCCTTAAAATCAGTTTTGAATAATATTGTAAGTGGTATACTTAGGCTATTTTACTTTATTTCGAGCTATTTAACAACTGCATAAAAAATTCCACATAACTCATAACTAACTTTGAATTTTAAGCCAAGTTAACTGCAAATGCAACTACTAAAATGAATTACTGTTTACTCCTATCTTTCTCTTCCTCACTTTTTCTATATATTGTTCTCTCTTTCCTACTTTATAGATAAGCCGGCTGTCTTGTGGTTTAATATTTAGTGCATTGCAGCTGCTATTTTTCTGTGTATTTCATGCTGTGTTTTTCTTGCCTTTCATTTTAATAACTGATGCTACTAACGGTAAGTAGGTGTTTAGTAGCTATTATCACTGTAAGTGTGTGCGCTTCTTTTGTGTGCTGTTGTTGTTTGCACATTTTGAACTCTTTAGCGTCAATAATTTATGTACTGTGTGCCAACAGATTATGATTTATGTTTATGTGTATAGCAGCTGGCGCTAAAATGCCAACAGTGTCTTGGGCAGCCTTTGGAGTGAAGTTGCTTGTATTGGGAGCTCTTAGCAAACGCTTAAAATACACCATATTTTGCCATTACTTCGAGAGTGATTGTCTTTAATGTGCAAATATTGCGCAAAAAATGTTTATAGTGAAGCTAAGTAACAAGTTGAAAAATTGCCAAGTAACGAAGCTCGTAAATTTCACACATGAAATTCCCAAAGTAATAAAGGTCAGGTAACTGGTGCGCAGTCCACAGAACGCACCCATATCGAAAACATATTCAACCCACTGAACAGACAACGCACATACACACACACACACACGCACACAGATGAGAGTGTGTGGAGTCAAAAGCATTTCAAAAGTAATTCAAGCAAGAACAAACTTGGGTAATTGAAAGTTTGCTCATAAAAATTTGTCGCTCTGCCATTTCGCCAGCCTGTCTGCAACTTTTCATTATGCAATTTAAGCAACCGCAAGCAGCTCCTTAAACCCCCCACCATCCCCGCTCAACCACAAAAACTGTTATCTGGAGCACTATCGAAACGCCTGAGAAACTAGTTGAAGAGCTTGAATTGTTTACGTTGATAAGTTTCGTTATATAGTTTTTTTTTTCACTCTACCCCGGATTTTTATGGTGCGCCTCGTAATGAATATCGTAAACTCGATTGCAGTTTAACTGCAGTTTAAATGGCGTACAGCTGCAAATGGTCTGCTGTGCCCCAGTCAAATTTGGCCACTTGAAACTGTTCAAATTTCGAGCAAATGATAAATGGCGTGTGCTCAGCTGTAAACAGCAGCAGTAACAGCATCAAAACCAAAACCAAAAACCCAGAACAAGAACAAGACTGAGTTTCGGTTTACAGCAAATGATATGAAGACATAACAGCAAATTGGGGTTTGCCATTGTAGAGGGGGGGCATGTCTAAAAGTCACATGAGTTCACGCTCGCCACTCCCAAAATCTGTGGTATAACAAACAAAAGCTGGCAGTGGCATGCAGAAGATCTTAACACCGACACCAATAATGCAGCAACACGCGCGCACACACACACACACACACATACATAAGCACACCACACACTTAACATTTGCTTGCTGGGTTTGTGGCTAGAATATATGTTGCTGCTGTTGTTGTTGCTGGTGTCGTTGGCAGTTAGGCTTTAAATCGGCTATGGCGAATGTAATATATTAGATTTACGAAACTTGCGCGACGCCGCCAAATATTTAACAGCAATCAACGTGCCAACCCCAACCAATTCCACGTTTACAGACGACACAACACAGTTTTGCTAACACCGCAACAAAAACCAAGTAAGAAATTTATTTCAAGTAAAAATTAATGATAGACTGCATGATACGCTCTACAACTTTTGTGAAACGCCATAAATTAATAGTTCAAATCAGGATGCGTATTGAAAAATAAAAGTATGTGAAGCTTTATTAAATAAATTAAGAAACCTTTATAACCTTGATCTCAATCTAAAACATGAGTAGTTAATCCCACATGAAAATAACCTCAGGTTTTCGGGCAGCAAAGCAATGCATTTTAATTAGAGACTTAACAAGACAACAGCATTGCGGTCTTCATGTATTTTTTTTTGGTAGGTGTTTTGCCCTTTTTGCTAACAATCTTTTTTATGGTTGTTGTTGCTGTTATTGGATACAGGGTATAGAGAGCAAAGAAAGAGGCGAAAGGCAAAAGAAACTTTGCCCTTTTGCGCTGTTCGCTGTCATTGTCGCAGTCTCAAGTTGCCCGACAAGACGAAAGGTGTCAACAATGACAAACACTTTTAACTAACCAAGTTTTGTTGGCTTGTTGTTCTGTATGCCATGTTGCTTGATTGTGTGAGACCGATAGAGGGCTGCCGCCCAGTCCCATACACAGCAACAAAAAAAAAGAGAAAGAAAAGCTTCTGACGGCATTTGACACTTACGAAGCATAGCAGCCAATACGAGTAGATGGCAAAGAATAAGGGCTTAGAGTTTACAAAAGGGAGAGAGGACAATGCAAATTATTACGGTTGACAATGCTTTCAGTCTGTCGGACCAGTTTAAGTAACGCCCAAAGACGACCCATCAATTTTACAAATGCACACCCATACACACACACTCACACACACACACAATACACTCGTAACAGGTAAATCAATCACTGACATTATGCGCCGCAGGTGGTGGATTTTTATGCGACCTCAAAGTCGCGACGAATTTCCTGCGGGCTTCGGGTTAGATCTTAGGATGACTTTATGTTGTTGTGTTGATTGTGTTGTTGTTACTGCTTAGCCAAAGCTTTTTTTATGGCCACTGGCACACAGACACACGCATCATTGTCATCATCGCTGGAAGTCGCAGATTTTTATGCCGCTCTCGAGCATGTTATTACTTCTAAGCGGCAGCCGCGCGTTGCTCATACGCCACGTTGCAGCTGGCAATCAGATAAGATATGGCGAATGTAGCAACATGGAGCCCTTTTTATGGTATGGAGACTGAGTAAGTCCTTTTATGTGCATGGGTTGACAGAAAAGTATTTAATAACCAAACTCAAAATGTTGAAATGTTTTGAGACGCACTTATAACGACATGTGCAATATTATTATTTTCATGTATTTTCGTTTCTCTTGTTACCACCCTAGTTGATTTTATGTAATTTGCTTGACGTTGTCATTTCGAATGGAATGACAGTGCTTAGGCGTATTTATTAGCCTCTTGGACGAAACGAGGCAGTTGCAGCTGCTTGTTAGCAATGTCATGACCATCGTAATTGATAGTTTTTTTTTTGTTATTGTCGTTTCTTTACTTGTTTGTTGTATTTTGGGCTTAAAAGGCTCAGCTTGAAGAAATATAACTCACGTGAGCATGCCATAAATAACATTGGATTTACAAATATTTTTTGCTTGTGTGTGTGTTTGATTTTTTTTTATTTAAGGAATTTGAATGTTGCGTAAATTTACCATTGATGCAAATGTTATGCAAATACAACACTTTTGGTGCTTAGCTGATTAAGTGAAGCAACAATTCAGGTTTAAATAACTTTCAATACCTTTCATTAAGCCAATAATACTATATGCTTCTCTTTAAACATTATTATTAAAGCAAGTTGCAGCTGTATGCTATATCCAAAGCACTTTACTTGTGCAAGAGTAATTAAGTAAAATAAAAGAACCTTTAAAGTTGTTTAGAGAATTTACAAATGCTTTGTTATTGTGACAAATTGTCGAGCACAAGCAAAAAATTTAAATAAAAATAATACAGAGAAACAAACTAACATGCAAAAAATACAAAAAAAAAAAGCAAAACGTGGCAACGAGTGAATACTTTAAAAAACAAAAATTTTCTTTCTCATCTCTCTTTCTATCTCTCTTCCTCTTCCTCAATTTGCTGTTGGCAGTCATGGCTCGTGGATTTGAATAATTGTGCAGCAGCGTGTGACGGTACATGCAGTTTAGTATATTGCATTACTGTTGTTGTTGTTGTTGTTAGTCTTGTTGCTATTACTGCTCTCTAGTGTGTCAGCTTCTTGCTATGTTTGTGGGTGTGTGTTGGCATATATGTTTGCGACAATTTTGTTATTGTTATGTGCACAACAAACACACAGACGACACACACACTCTTGTACAAATATATATAGAGTATTTTGCGCTTTTGTTGCTCAAATTAAAAATGATTTAGATGCCAGCAAATTGAGTTCACTTTGGATTTTGTTTAATTTCTGTTGGCGTGTTATTTAATTGTTTGACATACAAACTCGTGCCGAAAGATATACAAATACATAGAGACAGTTTTATTTTTAATCAAGCTCTGTCATTGCTGTTATTGTTAGCAAATGTGTCTCTCTCTGACTCTTCCCTTTCACAAAACATGCAATTTCATGCTATTGTGCATTTTTATTCTATCTAAATTGTAGATTCCCAAAAGAAAATACAAGAGGAAAACTAAAAACCAAAAGTGAAAAGAAGGTTTAAATGTTTGTTTTGTTTGTAGTAACAAAGCGTTTATCTAAATGCTAATTGCTATCATCATGTGCTAACGCCAAAATATATGCTGCACATTTTTTTCCCGTTGTTAAAGAAAAATTTAAAGAGAGATATTTGTATGTGTGCAGCATGTCTCTTGTCCCTTTTAAAGCTTTAAATGACCCCATAAAAGGCTAAATTTCCAGCCCACACAAAGTGGAATCTGTGGAATGTACACCCACGAACACACACACACACACACGCACGCACACTTAAGCAACGGATGTGCCATTTTGGAATGCCGCAAGAAAATGGATAAAGAAAAGAAAAATAAGGGTCATGTTTGACCACATGCTAGCCAAAAGGCGTTTCCAATTACCAATACGCCTTACTTCCACACAGTCTCCTTGGCCTTAGGCCAGACTGAATAATCCTTGAAGGCGAATGCGTTCTTGGAAACGTCAAGTGCAGAAAAATTCTCTGTTAATTTGATCAGTTTTAGAGCGTCGTGCTTAGGCTTCACTGGGCAATTTCATTTAAAGCAAAGTTTGCCTCATAAAACTCGAATATTGCCAACTTCTTGTTTTATGATTTGTCTCTGTGTTCTGTGTCCCAGCCTCCTAACCATTGCCAAGCAATTGAATCCATTCAAAATGGTTCAGCTCGGGTATTTCATAATCAAATATATAACTTTATTAATGCTCGCCCGCTCGAACACCACACACACACTGAAAAAAAGTTCTAGACCCAAAATTTGCTTAGATTGGAGAAGCAATAAATTTGGCATTGTCTAAGGCTCTGAGAGTATAGTATAATAAAGGATGGCACTCGCTTTTTGTTGAGCGCGCGACTGTTGCCGCATAAATATAAATATAATTCAGTTGCTTGCCACATGGCCGAAAGCGAGAGGGAATGACAAGGAATCTGAGTTTTTGGTAGAGGCATTATTGATTTTGGGTCAAGAGTATTTCTGCTCTGTTGGGCAACTAAATTAACTGCTATTAATTGGCCAATCGGTCAGTGCAGACAATTTTCGTTGCCACTTTTACTGCTTTTGCTCGAAAGTGGGTGGGTGGTGTAGGGTATTCAATTGATTAAGTATTTTGTGGCATTTTACTAAAGGCACTCTACCCATTTCACATTTTTATTGCATCGGTAAAACTTTGTGACAAGCAACAAATTACCAATGGAACTTTTTGCTGCTGCTGCTTCCGATGCGCCACGTAGTTTAATTAAATTATATTATAAAATTTTTTAGGTGTGATACGGAGGTAATGAAAATTTCATAAAGTTGCAAATATGTTAAGCGCAACGGGACTTTTGAATTTTAATTGCATTTATATTGTTATGATATCGTAATTATTTGCTGCCGGTCTTTAATTGGTTCGTTATTATGTGCTTATGTGGGGGACTTTGTGCGAAAGAGAAATGTGGAAAAGGGTGAGTTTGGTATGTACAAAAGCAATTATAATTGTGACTGTTCATATCTTTTTTTTTGTAATATGTATTTCTAAAATAACTCGTTCTTATTTTCTGCGTCTGTAAGCTTATTAATCGTTAATTTAGGTAACCACATGTTTAATACATACCTACTATTTTACATTGTTTTGAGTATTTTATGTTTGGTTTTTGCAACCAGAGCACTTGACTAACCAGCTCCATCAATCAATTTGCCATACAAAATTGCCACTGCATACAAATCGCAATTAATTTACCTACTCGTTGTTTGTCTGCATGCCTTTGGATTTGCCATTGTCTGTCCAACTGTCTGACCGTCTGTGAATCTGTGTGCCTTCTGTATATGTAAAATGCCCAGAGGGCGGAGGGTGGTTTGCTGGCCAAGGCCGTTCGTCCTCTCTCCATTTCGCTCTGTTTGCATATTGAGGTGCAGCTGCTGTGACAACAACTGGATACACGTCATCGCAGTCAGAGAGAAGCCTCAGAGCGCAGTGTTTGTCTGCATGTTTGCTTGCCTGTCAAATTCTCATTTCATTGAAATTGACAAATATTGACTAAGAACTTGTGTGCAATCAACGCTGGAAACGTTTGGAGCTGGGGGAATAAGAGGGGGTTGCTGATGGGGGCTTTGTGTGGCTTCGCTTGTTGATAAAATTGCAGTCAGGAAGTCTAAGTCCAAGCAGCAAGGACACCATTTGAATAAACATATTTGACTACAGAAAGCGAACCGACAAATACAATAAAAGCGAGTGATTAAAGATTTTATGCTGGCTTTAAATATCGTTATGGCAACAACTCTGTTTTTTACTGCCAGGCAATAGACACTGCCACAAATTGTTACGCAACTTTCAAGCCAATAAACTAAATTTTAAACGGCCACTCAGCCCACAAATGAGTTAAATGGATAAGGCAACAGTGGAAAGTGGTTAGAAAAGGAAGGTTCGCAGGCAGGCAGGCAAGCAGGAAGCAGGAAGGAAAGAAAGTCTGAGCTTTGTAGCAAGTTTTTCGGCTTTTGTGCAATACCACACATACACACAAAGAAAACACCTGGGGAGCGAGTCAAAAAACAATTTTCGCTCATTATCATTTCAACATGTTGTATGCCCCAGTGTTTCAGATTGTTCAAAAGAGCTACGTAGAGCGAGATGGGTAGAGAGAGAAAGAGTGCTTGAGGAAACACATTAGAGCAGTTGCAAGATACACTAGCAACACTGATGAAGAAGTTTACTAACAGATTGTTGTTGCCGCTGCTGTTTTGGCCTTGTTGTAGTTGCTCATAAATGCGCCATGAATAAATTAACTCGCTGTAAAGCAAAAGCCAGCAACGGCGTTTGGATTTTATGCGAATGATAATAATAATTGAAGCAAGACCAGCAGCAGCTCAACCACGCATACCCACACACCACACACACATTGTCAAATAATAACAAAGTACACTGCAAGAAATTGGCCAACTCAAAGTAGAAAAACTTCAATTTAGTTAAAAGTCGTTGTAGCTTTTGAAGCTTTTAGACTAACGATAGTAATTTTCCCTTTTAATATTGATAGCTTGCTTGACCGCGTTCGAACTACTTATAACTTAAAGTAAAGGCTGTGCATAATTACAAGGCCTTGTAACTGTACAAAATGTATTTACTTAAAAGGCTTGTTTGCAGCTTGAAAATGTAGCTGGTTACAGTTTTTAACTTTCCTGCAAAACCTTTGCTAAGCTATCTCGAATATAATATGCTTTTTATGTTTATAAATTCAAACAGTTGTCGATTCCATAACCTAGCAACCATTTCAAGTGTTTGTTGCCAGAAAACATTTATAAAGAAACACAGAAAATAGCTCTGTGGGTCGATTCACCTAAAAAACCGGACAGTAACAGAACTGAAACCAACGTTCGTCGGAGATGTTGTCGGGACGTCAAAGTAGAACCGCATCGGTTGTCAAGATTCGGCCTTCTCGCAATGTTAAGCAACGGTTCTTCACCCTCAAGCGCCCTTTGCTCTTTCAGGTGCGTAAATCTCTGGTGGAATATGTGGATGACGAGCTTTTAAAGATGGAAACATCGGTGTTCTATCAGCGCATCTTTATACTGGCCAAAAATGTGGAACCAGTACTAGAGAGCGTCACCCAGTCACTGGAAAAGTTAAAGCTGGCTATTGAAACAACATCTGCCACAATTCTTGAGGGAGAGAATGCTCCGCCAGATGACGATGGGGATGAGCACTATTCACAGAAGTCATCGTCGGATGAGCCAGAAGTTCCCATTTACGTGCTGGAAAATAATGATGTTGAGAAGGAAACGGCCACCTTTCGCTTTGATGACGATGATAAGGTGCAATTTAATTTGGAGGAGCTTGAGTTGGAGCAGCAAGAATCGGAGCCAGAGCCAGAGCCAGAGATTCCTGCAAAACCAAAGGACATATTTGCACAATTTAGAGAAAAATTGCTGGAGCTGCACAATAGGTGCCGCAGCTTATCTTACACTCCAGATCCTATGTGTGGACTTGTTATTTATATGAATGAATATACGATGATTATGCTAGAGAGCGGTGAAGATATGATGGGCATCTTTTGTAGAGAGCTGTTAAAGATTGTGGATGACTACTGGCAAAGCAATCGGATCTTTATGATGGAGGATCATATCACAGAAGTAAATATTCAAGCGTTTATCTTGATCCAACTGTCTAGTCTAATAAACTCTCCTCCTAGCTCTACACCAAGGAGCTGTTGTTTCGACGCCATCCAGCTGTCTTCCTCAACGAAAAATTTCCACCTTCAACGCCCACAGATGAGTATCTGATGGGCACGCAGCATGTTATTATCAAGGAAAAGCTGATAACAATATGCGGTTTAATAAGAGAAAGTATGGCACCATCACAACGCAATACTGAACGACGGTTTCAATCAAGTGCAATATCAGTGCAAACGATCGACTTAGAGGGATGTGAAAGCTTTTATGTGGAGGAGGAGGATCTACGACTTTCTCAAGCTTCAAGCAAAGGTCATCGCTTGACTGAAACCATTTCAGAGACTCTGCAACCGGAAATCTTTCGTAAACTCCTACCGGAAATTCAACGCATTGAACTGGTGTTATCTGCCACACGATTCTACTACACGCTCGATGAGTTTGATAGGCTGTACGGCAAGGTGCCATTTGGACCCGATGATGATGGATTATACTGGCCCATACAGAACAACTATGTGCCACCGAACATCTTCAGGCGCACACAGTACGATATTAATCTGACCTTTGCGGATTATGCGGCCGAAATGAAGAGACAAATGCAGGAGGAGCAGGATAAGAACAGGGAGGAGCTGGAGGCAGCTGCTGCAGGCGAAGATGCTGCTGCTGCAGGCCAATCAAAGCCACCAGCTCAACAATCACAGGCAGCAGTTGGACAATCGCAGATGGAAGAGCAAGCCAACGATTAATGCTCTATATCAAAATTTTCACACGCATTTTATTTTTGGTTTTTCGTTTTAGTTTTTCGTTAAGTGTAGAACTCCATTTGATCGTGTCAACCACAGTTGTTGTCGCTGTTATCTTCCAAAACTCGCGCTACAATGTTTTCGCTTTTGTGCACATGACTGCATTTAATGTGAAGGCTTAAGGTGGTGCGGTGGTTCGACTTCAGCTATGTCGAGTCTGCTTGCTGCCTCCTGCTGCTGCTGCTTTTGTTGCTTACGTGTTTTGGCTTGCCACTTGAATGGCTCGACTTTGTTAACATAAACATAAATTTGTGCACATCCTTAACAACACGCACACAAACACCCACATAATGCAAACATATTTGCTGTTGGGGAGGGAGAAGTTTGGGCTTTTAACATAAACCGCAACAGACGCCAGCTGTCACTTGTAATGTCGTTAGCTCGCAGCTGTCAAAAGGCGTTGCTGTCATTTTAAGTCACTTGACAGTCAAAAGGTCAAATATTCAAATCACACACACGCACACACATACACATTGCGAACTAACACACCCACACATACATAATTATAACAAATACACGTTTGCATTTAATTGCAAGCAATTTAGTCGGAATATACAAATCGTTCAAAAATTTACAACTCGATTAGGCAACAAAATTTATTTTTAAATTGTATATATGTATATATGCTTTGTGGCGTAAAATATAATAATAATAGAACATGACAACAAAAAATTTTAAGCTGAAACTTGAGGCGTGTTTAGAAATTGAGCTGAAAAGTTAATTAAATTTTTAGGTGGGTGGGTTGCGAGTTGTTTAACACGCACACACCCGAGAGCAGACAGTCAGTCCGTCAGTCTGCCGGCTGCTGCAGGACATATACTGACAAGGACACAATTCAATCAAGCACTACAGCAACAGCAGCAACAACAACGACGACGAGTGGAGGGAGATGAGAGTGTGAGAGAATGAAAGAACGGTGAGTGGAGCCAAAGCTAAACATTTGCCACTGCAGTTTTCATAAACTGTCAGGCAACAGCAGCAGTAACAACAACGACAACAGCGGAGAGAGACAATGGCGATAAGCCGCTGCAGTCCAGGATGCAAAAAAAGACGATGTGGCCCACAACTTGAGGCGCAAACTCATAAATTACACGAGCCAGAGCCAGAGCAAGAGCTAGAAAAAACTCAGCTCAAATGACTTTTGCCTGTATATATATATATATATATATATATATATATATGTATATGTGTGTGTGTCCAAAAAGTGAAACAGTTTTGCTGCAGTCACTTTACGGGCGCTTGGGCGTGGCATCAGCATCACAGTGGTGCTCATGTCTAGGCATGCCAAAAGGCCAAGCATAATTTGAGCCAAACTCAATTTGTTTGTAATGTTTTAGACAACAGCAAAAGCAACAACTAAATAATACACATACACATAGACATACAAGCATGGAACAAAAACAATTTTGCGCAATTTTGCAGTGCGCTAAACGAATTTTAAGATTTTTTCTTGCAGCCACTGAAAAGTAGAAAAGAAAACAAAAGGAAGAGAAAAAACATCAAAAAAACATGACGACCAGCTGCCCTTTGCCGCAAAACGAAGGTTCTGCGAAATTGGGAAGCCAAGTTTGTGTCGGTTATAACGTGCTAAATTCAGTACATATATAAGTTTGAGATTTGTCGTATGGGAATTGTAGCTGATGTGATAGTGAACAAGACGCAAACACGAAAAAAGTATTTGCTCTATTAAAGTTTTCAAAACAAAAGCAGCTGCTTGTCAAAAAATAGTCGAGAGCTTTAAAATCCGCTTATTCACTTATAGACATCACATTGCCCTTTAAATTTTCACGGAAATTTATGTTATCAAAGTTATCGACTCTATATTTAGGTAATGTATATACTTGAAATATACGCAAGGGCTTTAAATCAAATTAAAAGCAGCTCAGCCATCTTTAGCCCAAAACAATCAGCTAAAGGCCATAAAGATTAGCTATTAAATTTGTCTAAGCCTAACGATAACTATGAAAAGCAAAATTAACAACAAACACAAAGTCAAGTGAAATTAAGCGCAAAAAAGCAGTAAAGACACACATACAAATACTACTAAAGATTTCTGCGCCTGCTTGTCTGACACTTTTCCGTCCATCCGTCCGGTCGTCTGTTCATCTTCCGTCCTTTCGGCCTTGACGCCATGTACGGAACTTGTGAGTCTTTCAAATGCAGCAGCCACAAAATGTTTGCGACTGCTGAATTTCTTTGCCGGATCGCATTTAATTTCAAGCATTAAGCATGTGTGTGTGTGAGTGTGCCTTTAAACTAGACTACATGCATATATCCTTTCACTTTATTGTTGTTTATCTTGATGCTGGGCTGCCTGTGGGTTTTTTTTTTCACACTTTAACTCATATTTATTATCGCGCTGGTTTTTGGTTTCCTGCGCCATTAAAAGTCTACAGCAACCGGAAATATGTGAGATATGTATGCATGTGTATGTGTGTATGTGACCTTTATTTTTGCTCTTTCCATTTGGCACTTATTTATTATGTGATTATGCTTGAGTTTAGCACCAGCTGCGCGGTGTGATTTTTATTTTTCTGTTATTCGCTTTTTTTTTGCCTAACTCCGGATATTCTTATTTGCGGGGGCCAGCGGCTGGAATTTTGGCCTTTTGCCTTTTTGTGATTTTAAAGCCACTGAATTGCCCCTCTTTTTTTTACTTTGTGTTATCGTGCCCTATGATTGTTGTTGTTGTTATTATTATTGTTGCTGTCAGTCTGTCTGTTTTGTAAATAACGTGGGTCAGGGGAAGCCGCTGCCCGACATTACAAATTACATTGTTACCAATGTTGGTTGCTGTCATTGTTATTGTTGTTATTCAGGGGTCTCTGAAAGGTTGCGCCATGTGACGTTTTTGAAAAACTCCCACGAATTTTGCGGAACTGCAATTGAAAACATGATAAATTATTGTCAGTTTGAGAAGAGGACAGCCAGAGAGTAAAGATTTTAAGGAATCCGCTGAGTGACTTTTGTTAACTTAATCATCAGATTAATAGGCAGTGGTTAGAGCATTTCGCTTTCGTTGGCAAGCATTTCTTTTGATTGAGTCTTACATAACTGTTTTGCCTTTAAGGGCAAGATTTAAAGTTAAAGAATTTAAAGCATTGCTCTTTTGAATTACAGATATGTCAGTATGGGACTTCAGTTTCCCATCCGAGAAGATCCGCTTCCATTTTGCTAGATGAGGCAAAATGTTATATTGCCGGAATGCTTTTAAATATACTTCAAGTGCTTCAACTTATGTTAGATTTAATTATATATACTACATGTGTGCCAAAGAGAGAAAGAGAACTTGACAAACAAATAAACAAACTGACTTACACACAAGCTGACAAGTGTGTAATGTGTTGTGTTGTGTGCTGTGCAGCATTTGCCAAAGTAAACACAGCTAAAGCGGCAGCCGTTAAAAAGCATTTTCAAGTCAGGCACAGCTGTCGACGGGGCTGTTAGACTGCGGGGGAGTGTGTAAAACATTTTTCATTGTTTGGCGACGCAGTTTGACGCAGTTTTTATTCCGCTTGCTTGACGAGTTGCGTACAAAACAGTGCGAGTAATTAACTGACTTGTCACATAATCCGCATTAACACAATGACACAAATGTCCTTGCTGCAGCAGCGACCCTTTCTATACCCTCCCTCATCCTTTGCCGTGCGCTGCATGTCAGCGACATAACGTATACGTATGGTGTGCCATGTCTGTGCCACATGCGCCACATTTACATACGTACATATGTATATGCAATGCGTTCCCCGCTGGCTTATTAATTCTGCTTTGGGTGTAGCACGTGACTTGTGCCACGCCCACACGGAGAAGTTTGGCAAACAAAGTTTTTCGTTGAAATCTTTTTTGCTACCCAACAAATTCCCAAAACCATTTAATGCCTATGCAATAAAATTTAATTACAGTTTAAAATCACAATAAAAAAAACAAAAAGTATAATTATAGCATAAAAATGTATGCAGTGGTTAATTAAATCAACCTGTGAGCATCGCTGAATTGAGTTAATTTTACAAATCCAATACTCAGACAATGCCGCAAATTATCATCAGCATTTTCTGTGGTCTTCACTTTTTTTATTTTCATGCGCAAATTGAGCAGGAAATATGGAAAGCATAATGTATATAAAAATGTTGCCGTTTGATTTAATTTTGTGGCTAGCGGGCATGATGACAAACGATATGGATAAAAGCACAGCGAAAAAAAAAATTTATTTAAAATTAATGCAAACATTCGGCATATTGTCGCATTGATTGCTGTGAAGTGTATAAGTGCAAATTTTTTGCTACATTCGCTGCTCCGCATAAATTGGCAAACAGTGTTATTAATGGAATGTGCAACGTATATGGACAAATATTCAACATATTTTAAAAGAATTTTGCAAAATTTCCGATTGTTATGTTTTTATTGTCTTCTTGAAACTTTAACGTCTATGTTTTTGTCACTTATTTACACAAATTACAACATGCCACGGGGGTCTAAATGTAGTTGCAGCATAATATAAAATTCATATAGAGCAGCTACGTGTTTTATTTACTAGCCTGAACACGTGTTTTTCCTAACTGAAAATTATTTGCTATTTTATTGACATAACAAATACATATATATTTATATTATTATTTTTATGCTGCAAACAATGTTCGGCAATGCCGAAAATAATAAAAAATTCTAGTTGAAATCAACAATGAATAAAATAATAAAATCAAATTGTTTTCAACACAACAACTTGAACTGAGAAAGCACGCACGCAATTATCACCTACAAATATTGATTATTAAGCGTATGCCCCAACTCTTTCCACCACAGAAACAAATTTTTTGTTGTAGTTTTTGTGTGCGCTGCTTAGCAAAATGTTTTTTACTGGCGCGCTTGCAGCTGCTTTGTATAAAAAGTGACAGTCCTTGTGGATGTCAATGTGTTTGTATGTACTTGTTAGTATTTAGCATGCAGGGCGCCATTTGTGGCTGCTAATGAAGTAATTTCGAGGCATATCACGCATAATCCAAAGCACGTGAGCTACTTACAATGTAATTCGTTGTCTAGTTGTTTGATATTGAAAAATGTACAGATCGATGGGCTTGGTGATAGGGCGATAGGTTGTGGATGTGGCCAAAGGGATGGGTAAGGCGCTTAAGCCGTGTCCCACAACCGATGCATACTTTCAGGCTGTTGCAGGATTTTAAGTGCAATTCGTTGTCATTATTACGTGCCATGGCATTGAAAATGTCTGCTAACCCCACACAGAACACATACACACAAAATTATATCGAACTATCGATAGCATATAAATGCGGCCATTGATGAGCCACAAAACGGCCTGGCCATGAGGCATGTTATTAATTGCTAACAGCATATTTCAAAATGCGTTCGCCACACACACACAGAACAGCAACAAGAACAACAGCAAACAGCTTAATAACTTAATGCCCGAAAAATATCCTGCCAAAGGGACGATTGCGGAGGGGCTTTGGCTTTAGTTGTAAGCCAAAACGGAGCATAAGTAACGATTACAATCTCAATTACTTCCTTGCCACTTGTGCTGGTCAGTATTTAGTAATCATTGAGGGGTAGTGAGCCAAGGGCAAATATGTGCCACGCCTACTCATAAACAGCACGCAACACACACATACATACGCACAGCAAAAATTAACTTAAATGCCCGAGCAGAGCTTACCATTAATGTTAACGCCCACCAAATAATCTCCAGGGCAGAACTTGCTCTAATTATACGCAACATAAAATTTACTCACCACGAATAAAAGTTTTTCTGTTTCTCCATTAAACACACACACACACACATACAAACATACTTGTATATTGACTTGGCTATGGAATTAACGAGCTGCAGATAATACCACCTGGAGTTGCAGTACATACAAAAAAAAAAAAAAAAACAAACAATAAAATTACTGCAAAAGTTGGTGTCGGAAAGCAGAACAAAAACGCAATTACTGGCGAATTGTGCCGACAACAGACTCCTGCGGCTAGCAGTTAAGTCCAAGTTGCGTCCTTGTATAAATAATTTAAAATTTGATTTATTATACGAGATAAATATTATGAAATGTACTTCAAAACAATAAATAACTCAGACAAATTATCGTTTGCAATTTTAAGCTTTTAGTTTAAAAGAATACTTATTTTTAATTTGTTAGTAAATTTAGATAGCTCCTTAATAAATTTCATCTCCAAGAATTAATAAAATATGTTTTTTCGTAAGAACTCATCTGAATGCCTTGCTGAGACGCAAAAAAAAACCTTATTGCATTTTGACACTCTTCTATGCAAGAGCTAAAATTACATACCATATTTGGTGCATAAAATGGCGCACAGCCATCTGGGGTTCGTAACACATTTTTGGTGACTGGGAATGAAGCGAGGTCAACGCTTAAAAAATACTAAGGAAATCCCATTTGAGTCTCACCTAATCCAATCAAGCTTAAAATCTTTGACACATCTTTTATGTGTAAGTCGCAAAAGACTTTAATTCAAAACCAAATATCGCTCAAAAGATGACGATCTTATTTTACAACTTGCTTATAAATAAAAATAAGGAAATGCTTATGTTTAAGTATGCACTTGGTAAAAGAGCAATTGACCAAATCCATTTATGGGTTGGCTTCATCTAAATAATATGATTTATACGTCGCTAATGCTGCAATCACTTGTTATTGCAACTTTTATTACAGTTGCGTTTAGTTAAAGTTGAGGCAACATCAGAAGTGCATCAACTGCACTAAAAATTTGCCATAAAAATGCAGAGCTGAATCTTCTTGTTGTTGAAGCTGGTTCTTTTGGGCAGCTGATATATGCCACGGTTGGGTTATACGCATTTTATGAGTGATAAAAGGCCAGAGGTGCCGCTCGGTGCTTCCCTATAAAAATAGTATAATAATAACGAGAGCTAATGCAGCACTTTAAGCACTTTTCAAACAGTTAACAGCTTTATTATGCATAGCTCATAAACTGACCAAGCTTGAAGGGGGCGTGTGAATGTACGTTTGTGTGTGTGTGTTTGTGCAACTTAATTTTTAGTCAGCTGCAGCTAAAAAATATGTCCATAAATCTAAAGTGGGCGTTGCTGGCTCTGCAATTTTCTTTGCAAAGTTTGTTATCCTAAAACATAGCACTGCTCTTAAGTCAAATTGTCAACATTTTATATGCATATACAAACATACTCTAGCAGAGAGTGGGGCATAATAAAAATGTCTTGCAGCTTGTCAGACAAAGAATGCAGATAGAGTTGTTTGTCTGCTTAAGTGGCATTTTCATGAGTGTCAAGTTGGTAGACAGCAGCAGAAATTCTATTTATGCTAAACATAAATATTTTTTAAGTTGGGGTAGGAAAATTGTTAAATTAAATTGTATTGTTATCAGTTAAAAGTATGATTTTTTTCATTGTGCATAACAAATTCGTTTAGCTTTACAATTGCTTGTTGTGTTTGCTCATTGTTATTGAAATATGTCAGCTAGCGAAAGACAAAAAAGACTTATAGGGCTTCCAAGTAAATTTGTGTGTGTGTGTTTGGTGGGAGGTTTCCGCCCCCTTAGAAACAACCACAAATATGGCGAATGCAATCTGCCATTTTGATTTGAGTTTTGCTTTGTTTTTGGTTCTTTTTTTCTGTTGTTTTGAATTTCTATTTGACATTTTATGCCATTGCTGGCATATTTTGTGCTTGCTTTGGAAATTTATTGCATTCCATTTATGGGCGATGCGTCAACACGACTTCCCGGATGATGATGTTACTAGAGACCGACAAAAACAGATAGAGACACATAGAAAGGGGGAAAGTGAAAGGGATAGTGTTGGGAGCTTGTAATATGCTCGGCAGGCGTCAATGTTGACGCTTACCGAAACAAAGGCTAGTCCAAGGTCGCCATGGCAGCAGTTATAATATTTTGCAAGTCCTTTAAATAAAGATTTAAAAAAAGTTCATGCACAAGTGTGTGTTTGTTATAATGACAAATCCTTGGTAAAGCGCATTAAAACGCATTTTAATTAAAACGAAAGCAAAGTTGAAAGCTTGTGTATTCAAAAATGACATGAGGCAATGCAAGAGAGGGTGAAAGCGACAGTTGACTGCAACGATGCCAAGTGCAACCCATTCGGAAGACTTAAGCTGACCGCAAAAAATTAATTAAAATTACATAAAACAGGACGCGTCGCTCTCTCGTTATTTCCAATTGCTGGCAGCCGCAGCTGCGCGTAATTCACGGTCGAATGCAGCCGGAAACGCGCAGCTCGATGCAATTCTTTTTGCCAACTTCATCGGACATCAAACGTAGCCCATAACGGTGTAAACATATATGTTTGTGTGTGGGTGATTTCAACAAATACTAGTTGTGTGCAATGCGTTACTCAAAGTCTATGTTATTTGAATAGTGCAAATCGGATTTGTACGTGACCAGGCCCAAGCAATAGGAGCAATCGAATAGGAAGGGGTAAAAGGCATAGGGGTGTGGTATGTGGAGAAAGGAAAGTAAATGCGGGACGAACGCTTGTACTAATGTTTGTCCATGTGGTTGCCTTCAGTTTATGTTTGTATGTGTGTGTGTGTGCGTGTGGCTTTGTGCTAACATTTGCGCCCAGACCGTGCATCTTTCTGTTTGCCTTTGGCTCCACGCAGTCGGAAACACGCACTCACACACACAAACACAACACACACATGACGATAGGAACACACATGCATTTGCTTTATTTGACGGCAAATGTTGTTAGTCGGTTTTCTGTTATTTTTTGTGTTTGATTTCAAATTTAGCGCACAATTTCGTTTTTTTGTTACATACTTTGCAGCGCTCAACTTACGTATGCACTGTCTCTCTATCTCTCTGTGTGTGTGTGCCAGTGTGCGAGTGTATTGGTTTGGCAAACGTTTTTTGGACCCGCCTGGCTGACTGCCACTTTGACCCATTTGGCAACGGCCAAGTCAACGAGCATTCGACTCACACGGCATTTGAATTTGCATTCTGGCTACCAAAAGCTGAACACGCTTCCAGCCATAAAAGAGGGAGAGAGACAGCAAATAAGAATGGAAAACGAAAAACAACATTGCCGCATATTGATACAGTAAGTCGTTGCAGTTTACCCACAGCGGCAATCATTACAACCGCATTTAAATATTTAATTGCAACAAAAATCTTAAATTTCCTCTGATACGTGATAAAAGTATAAATGGCTTTTCAGAGTTGAATTAATTGTTGAAAGAAAAGGGAAGGTGAGAAGGCAACTACAACTTGTGTTGATTAACAGCATTTAAATACATTTAAATACAATTTAATACATTTGTTTCGATGTTTAGGAATAAAATCACTTGGTTGTTGTCATACTTTTTAAACTCACTGTGCATCGAAGTTTAACTTATTACTCTTTAGAATTTTGGTCGCAAAAACAATGAAAATATAAATACATGTGCAGCTAGCAGTATATTGAGAGCTCTTTATAAACATTTTTCACATGAGCCGCATTGTCTATAAATTTGTTTATTGATAGCTTTTTGCAACTGGCGCCAAGTCGACTATCAAAATAGTCGCTCTTGTCATATATCCATGATGAAATTATGGTTAAGCTCCAATGGGCAGAGATCTCAATTTAAATTTAATTTAATTTTAAATTTATTGGCCCAACAAATATCTCTAAGTAAATTGTTTTTATTTTCGAAGTGCAATTGAATTTGTCCAACAGAAACATTGAATGAATTTTGTTAAATTTTGATGACGCTTTATTGACATATGACTCTTGGGTATTACAGTGTATGTACATACAGTTTATGTACATACATGTGTTTACCGATATACATACATATATAATTATGGTAATTATGTATGTTCACACTTTTGTGTGTTGCCACAAAATGTATGCAGCTGTGCGGCGTGTTTTTTGTGGTCACATTTGTCGACTTGGAAATCCGATTACAAATCATTTTTATGTGTTGTCTTTTTATTTTATTGCGTATTTATTGAAGTATGTATATATTTATTATTGTTATTATTATTATGCAGACGATTCGTTTCCATTTGATTTAAATACATTTTATGCGAGGGCAGACTGATAATTCCTAGAGCTCAATGGGCTGCCGCTTTAATGACTTTTCACCGCATTATTTATGATATGCATCCAATCATTTCGAATTCTTTTTAAAATGACTAATGGTGTGTAACCAGATCCACGAATGAGTTTAATGGGTATCCAACGTAATCACTGTCAAGAAGTTGAATGAAAGGTAAATCTATAGCGAGCAAAAGTCATTATTTGTCAACCCTTTTATATATTTTATATTTGTAAAAAAAAAACCATATGCAAATTAAGAGTGTTATTTTCGCTCAGCCTTTTAACTGCCTCATCTAGTTAGCCACAATTGCTAATGTTGAAAACGCCTCGAGTGAATGCAGAAGAAAATAATGGTAGACGCTAATAGCTATCACATTTCGCATATTATTCTCATTTGAGTTTTACAATTTGAACTGCAATTGGCATTTTGCATCCTTCGTAGTGCGCTGTGCGCATCGAGCTGTATTTTTGTTTATGGCAATGGCGCTGCTAATTATGCCCAATGCCCAATGACTGGAATTGGTATTGCCGGAGTTTCAACTGCAATTGTTACGATTTACCCATTTACCGTTTTGCATGTTGATTGTCTGTCTCCTGCTACTTTTCTTCTTTCCACTGCCTTGCTGCTTTCTGCACCGCTCGCTCCGTGTGTCTCTGGCTCTGACAGCCGCAAGCCGCATGCATGGCGCCAATTAAAGACTCAATAAAATTCAATTGAACGCCCGCTCGCGCACAGCTTGTTTCACATTGCTATCGACCTATTGGCTAATTGAGCTGGCCATAAAATGACTGCAACTGCAGTTTGGCAAGCAGCAAGCGAGCAAGCAAGCATTGTGGCCGGCAACCCATCAAACTGTCAGAGTTGGCCAGATTTACCAAATTGCCATTGAACAATATATAGTATATGTATGTATGTATTGAGCTCTGTTTGACAGCCAACTGAACGTTGCATGCAAGTAATTTGCTCTCGTGGTCATGGCAATAAACAGTACCAATAACAACAACTGCAGAAACAGAAAATCGTCAAATCAACTGCAAATTATGAGAAATCTCGCATTTGGGAGGCTCATTATGGAACAACGGCGGTTATTATTGGAAATTGATCTCTACTTTGGTATTTTCTGTCATAACTCGATTTAAACAGATGACTTTTTGACATGGTTTTGATCTCAATAATAGGAATTAAAATCCTAAGCTATATTTTTATGAGTTTCTCGCTGGCTCAAACCAAACATTATTTTTAGCTTATTAAATTTGGTATTACAACCTTTCGCTAAGTAGTCAGAAATCCCTTTGCCCAGCTTGTTGTCCCTTTCGAAAATAAATAGCTTACTTTAAAACTAAATAGTAGCTGAATAAACCTAAGTGAGTATTACGACAGCAGTTTTTGTGCGTTCAGGGAAACGACAAATTAAAGTTACGGGTATAACTGTGGTAACACAAACAATAGAAAAAAAAAAAACACAACAACAAACAATGCTCATTTTCGGTATCATTGCACAGCAAAATACCCGGCAATTAATACAAATGATGCTGATGAGAAGGGTAATGCAACAGAAGAAATGAAGCTAAAACTTTCGCCAGTTGAAGCTAAAAGCCAAAGCCGAAGCCGAGCAGGAGACTGTAAAGAGAAAAGAAGGCAGCCCAGCGGAAAGCCAAGCCAAAGCTTATAGGAAACGGGAACAGCATGGCGAGTGTATTCATGTATTGGTGTTGTGTGGGTTTGTGTTGTTAGTGTTTGGGTTGGTGTTGGTGTTGGTCTGTACGGCAGCTGCAATCTCAACTTCGCATGCATGAAAAATGCAGCTCATCTACTTAATGCGCGCGACGTGCCGTGCAGCAATTTTAAGCAGCGGGGTGAATGGTACGGCTGGATGGACTGAAAGTGTATATATATTTTTTCCAGGAAAAGGGGGTAAAAAGCAGATTACACGCAAAATGTATGCTTGCTCTGTCTCGCATATTATCTCCCACTCTCTCTTTTTGTTGGCCCTGTCTGACTATCTTTTTGCTTGTTTGTTTGCTTGTGCGGATGTGATGCTGAGCACGCTCTTTTGGCTGCCTTGGCAAATTGCCGTTGCGGGCGTGCCAGCTAGAATCTCTGTGCGAGTGTGTGAATGTGTATGTGTGTATTAACGCTTTATAAATTGTTAATTATAATGAGTCCAGACAAAGAGCAAAGCAAAAGATTCCAACAAACAAGTCTGCTTAAGTCCAACAAATGTCGACATGATTTATATTAGAGCTTAGCATTTTATGCTGATGCACAATCCACGAGAGCTGCATGAAGTCCAGTTATGAATAAGGCTACACCAGATTTTCCAATAGATATAGATACGTATCTAAAGCAATTGCAATTGCCAGCTTGATGAGATAAAATGGATGCCGTTGACGCTGTTTCCGTTGCTGCTTTTATCGTTGCTGTCGATGCTGGCGCTAATCCGACTGACATTTTCATTTTACACATGAACGGTGCAACGACACACACAGCACACTCACACTTGCACGCACACACACAACGGAAAAAGTGTCATTGACAAAAATGAAGCACGTCCACACGTAGCGTGTTAGTCATGGCGTATGTGTAATATGGCCCCTTCACACAACAATGCATAATTAGAATTACAACAATAATAATCATGATTATAATGACAGCTTGCAATAGGGAAAGCAAGCATTAGATGTGTGTTTGTGTGTGTGTGTGTGTGCATAATTTATATGCAGCTCAAGCATAAATGCAGCTTACAACTAAAAATTTCTGTTCATTTATAATGCAGGGCAAAATGCTTCTGCAGAAATTTGCACAATGTCTTCAAGTGCTTCATTCACGCACAACCTCCTTCACACACACAAACTATCTCTCACACACACATACACACAATCACATGCCACGTGCTTAAGAAGATGATGATGATAGATTTGCTAACAATTGCCACGCTCAGCGCTGAGCGCTTTCAGCTTCATCAGCTTCTGCTGCCATCTTCGTCGCCTTATCTGTGCCAAATGGAACAATGGCATACTGAGAAAATAGCAAAAGCACTTGTAATGACAAGATGATGCTCTTCATATAAAGCTTTCCATACAGAACGTGAATACCTAGAATGCGAATTAGGAGGAAAACTGAATTTAAGTAGGGACTTCAATGAGAAGTATGCAAAGGTATGCGTAATTTCTGGTTAATATGCTGTATTGGAAATCAAATTGTAGCTTAATATGATTTCATGTTCGATTAGTTTCATATTTGAGATTTGATATTTGAGTGATTTGTTTATGACAAATACAAAGATACAGTTGTTCGTATGACTTTGTCAGATTCTGTCTTAAGCATAACTTGGCACAAACACTTGAAGAAAATCAATAAGCCCACTCGACTGCCTATCTAGAGTATTTCAAATTACATCAGCACAACGCCTGACAACAACATTGTTGTAGCTAGTATGTGTGGATGAGCGTGTGTGTGTCTTAAGCTACTTTGTGATATATTTGTGGCAATTTAATGGCAGCACAAAACACCCACGCGATCAGCCGACACTTGTGTCGCAATCAAGCAAAGATAATTTTTCAAACAGCAGTCGGCGCCAACACAGCTTGTGACAATTGTAAGGCCGTAAATGTTTCAGATCAGACTTTAAGAAAAGTGAAATAGGCTACACATCAATAAAAAATACGTCTGTGGCAGAGATTTTATTTTTTATAATTTTTATTAATGGCCAAAACTGTGCTTCGTAATATTTATTACAAAAGATTTCTGCTCAATGCTTATAATTAATTATAAACATTTTTGCAGAAGAAGACACTTGTGAAAATTTGCTGCTGTTGTTGTTGTTGTTTGGCACATTTGTTGAGCTGGCTGCAGTCGGAGCCTTTAGCTGGGAGCTGTTTATAGCTGTTGCTGTCATCTAATTTGGATTCAGCTTTAGTTCAGCGCTGGCTGCATTGAGGCGCGAATGGGTTGGCAAATTGCGCTCCTTCTTCTCCACGAAGATCTGATAGTGGCCCTCGCCATAGCCAAAGCCGTGCATGGTCTTCCGCATGGCATCCGGTATAAGCTTGAAGCCACCACGACGCTCTACAAGCGGCGAGTCCAGGCATTCATCCAATTGGCCCGGCTCACATTTGCAGTCGGGCTTCGAGCATGCCTTGTTCTCAATAATGCAGAACAACTGCAGACACTTGCGCATGATGTAAATCATAAGAAAAATGATTAAATTGCTCGCCAATAGATGCTTGCGCGGTGCCAGAAATAACATCCTGGAAGACACTGGGCACTGACTATCACAGTACAATGTGCGAAGGTTCTTTTTTTTTGTTCGGGGTTTGTTTGTGTTAGACTGTCACTGCTCGAGGACCAAACGCTTACTGAGTGAAGGATGCTTGATGTGCCTGCCTTTTTATCGTTCTGTTCATTACCTAGCACTTAGGTAGTTAAGGGTCAGACCTTGCAGGTCAGACTGTACTTGCAGTCTAGGTACTTAGTCCTTCAGATTAGGTAATCAGCCTGCCAGTCAGCCTGACAGTCAGTCAGTCAGCTAGGCAGCTAACATTTTGGCCTGGTGTCTTTATGAGTTTGTGGGAAATATTAACTCAAATATTGTTCGAATGCAATATGCAGCAGCAACAACTACATTTCCAGCGAAATCTCAGCTACAGTTGGCAAACACAAAACATCTCACACACACACACGCATACACACATAAGACGGAAATGTGAATTTCCCGTTACGTCTTGGTTCATGATAAAAAAAAATTGCATAAATTCACAAATTGAATATAAATAAATTTCCTGCAGCCAAAAAAATAAAGGCACAAGACGGGAGGAAAAAAGTATGAAATCAATATCTAAGAGCACTCAAATGCTGTGCATATGGCACGTGCCACGCCCTTCGCCGGCAACCAATCTTGAGTCAATTCAATTTGCATTTGAGTAGCACAAAAACGACTTGCCATAAAAAATGGTAAGAAAGTTATTTGTGTGTGTGGTGTATGGGAACAAAACCTCTCTGCTGCAGTTTTGGTGCAAAATGATTTTTCTTTTTGCTAATCAATGGCGCGACCGCTCATTAGAGCGCCAAAAAGTTGGTATTCCACTTTGCACCTGTCTGGGGAAAAAACCGCCACACTCCCTGCCTCCCTTGTGGCGCAGTTTCCACATTTCTCTCTCTATATCTCTCGCTCTGTTCTGGGGAAATGTTAGTGGTAAAAAGTTGAGGCAAACTTTAAGGAAGACCTGCGCTAGGACAGGCTCATTGGTTGCATCTGCTTCACATCTCTTTTCAGCATCAGTGATTACTTTTTTAAACATTTTTTTTAAAGCATTTTTTCTTTATTTTGCTAGCCTTGTCGATTGCGCTGCAGTCGCCCCAACAATTTGCCTTCATTTGTTGACTTAATCATTTGATTGCGTTTTTCCTCATGGCACTGATTGAATTTCTGCGCCAGTTCGTGTTCAGCCGGGGGAAATCAAGCTAATTAGTTTAATTGATAGTTTTGGCTCGGCTTATGGGATTTATTTTACTCGATGTGGGTTTTTCCGATTTATTTTTTCCAAATTTTTTTTAGCTTAGACTCAAAACAAATCTAGAGAAAGTTTTTTGTCAGGATGTGTTTGGCCAGTTGTTGGTGGCTGTGTGTGTGTGTCTGTGTTTGCCAGTTGGAAAGACTATTAGGGTTTTAAAAAGACTCAAGATTTTTTCCTTTTCTTTTATGATTTGTTTTTTGTTGAAAGGGCTTACAAAAGGCTTGAAAATTTCTTTAAAATACATACAAACACACTTCTATAGATGTATTGTTGTATTGTTTTATTCCTCTTACTCAGCTTTAAACATTTCAGTTAAATCACTATGGACAACTTTTTTACTGCCTCTTTTATGGCTGGGCTACAAGTACTCACATCAATCTTGAAATTCCGACAGTTTACCAAGCAATCCAAACTTTTATTATGATTTTTCGGTTTTTGTTGGATATTCGCTTAACTGTTTCAAATGTGGTTCCAAATTGCGGCATGCCGCAACTCATAGACACAACTGAATATACATATATATTTGCGTGTTAGACTATATAGATATATACCTTTTTTTATATGAAGCCTAATATTTATGTTCTGCATGTGCTGGCATTTAAGATGAGTTTTTGATGAAAGCAAATATATTGGTTTTAATGGTGGGCATATAAATCGTGGCATGCCACACGGTGCACGTTCTCAGTAAATTCTGAAGAGTGTCTGGCTCTGAGTCGAAGGCGTAGGAGTCCTCACGATGCGGTGTGCACTTTTTTTTGGCAGCTTTCATAAATATTTATGATACAGCAGCAGCAGCACAACACCAAACCATTTCACAGCTGTCCCTTGTTATAGCACACATTATATACCTATGTATATACATATATATGTAACTGAGATACAAAACAACAATCAACTGAACGACGAAAAGGTGCGCCACCTTAACCCTCCAATGGCCCCGGGGCTTATAGGTTTTTAGGCCAATGCCAGGCGCAGCTACTCAGACCCATAAATTATGCATTACAAAGTTCAACGTTCAACTTGATTTTGATTGTGTCTCCTAGCATAGTAATTGTGGCGGCAGCACGCGCCGCAGTAAATCTGCAACGTCTTCCCCTCTACCACCCCCACCCCGCATAGCCCCTCTTATTGTGTGCCAGACCGCCATGTTGCTACCTGTCGCCAAAGTTGGCTTTTCCTCAGACCAGCAGCCACAGCCACGCATCTATTTTAAGGACATTATCCAGCGAGACACGCCGGCAAAACAAGTGCCAAGAAATGAAAAGAAAAGCAACATAAAATTTATTTTAATGCGATTTGCATTTATTTCGCTTGGCAAAATCTTTGCGCCCTTTTGGCTAGCCAACAAATTGTGCCTTAACCTATTTTGAAGCTGCAATTCTAGTGTATTTTCGCCAAGTGTGTAGCCTGTGTCTGTGTTAGCATAATGGCTAAAAGTGTCTGCTTGCTTAGCCAACCGCCAATGGGCCAATGGATGAGACGAGACGCTGGACGAGACCATTAGGCAATAGGTAACTAAAGCACATTGTGGATGCCTTCTTTCTGCATCAGTGAGAGCAAAAACAGCATCTGCATCCATCAGACCAAACAATTTCCGTCAAATTTCCATGCGCTGACAAAAGCTTTTCACTTGAGTGCCAGACAAAAGCCAACAGCAGTAAAATGCCAAACAGGCAGGCAGCCAAGGCAGGCTGGTTGAGAAACTCTAACAGAAAAATGTAAGAGTGCCAAACCAAAGATTATATACACTTGCCTAAGCTTACAAATTCATGAAGGCATGATTTTAAAATATCTACAAACAAAACTTTATTAAGAATTTTCCTTACTTATTATGTTAGATAATGAATGTTTTGAAGTATTGTTATTGTAATTTAGTTTTAAAGTTAACTGAAATTTAAATCATGAGATCATTCATATTAAATACATTTCCTTTTGAAAATAATTTTTACTATTTTTATATTTTACTTTGTTTTCTTAATTTTTAACAATGATTTCATATAGCAAATTGCGTAACTAACTGCCTCATTGTTTTTCGAAAATTCCCTTTCAATTTTTTGTGTCATTTCTGCATCATTGCCTTGAAGCATTATCAGTCTGATGGCAAAGTTGGGTTACTACAATTCTGTCTGTCGAGCATGCTTATCCCCTCTCCACCGTATCGTTGATAGCCATTGGCGCTGTGCCTGCCAGGCTCTTAACGGATATATTCAAAGCCATTACTTTGCATTTTACACCTGACAACAAGGTGGTAAAGAGACTGTGGCACAAACAAAAGCGCTCAGCAGCTAACCACAGCACGTCGTGGCACTTGGCATAGATCCAGAAATACTTATATATTATGTACCATATCTTTGCTATAGGCGGTATCCGCCCGAAACGTTAGCCAACCAGCATATAAAAGCAACAACGATCTGACTGTGGCAATTGTTATCGCAGGCTCGAAGCTTGAAGTCGTGACAGCAGCATTGAATTGAAGCCACTGCCACAGCCCGTGGCATCTACAGTATTCACGAACGGTCATTAGCCAACTTGGCTGCGGCTGAGACTCAACCAACTGACCAACTGACTGCTGGTTCAATGCTGTCGCTCTGCTCCACGCCGACGTCATTCAAATGACATTAGTCTGAGGCTGGGGTCAAGCCTCTGAAAGCCAGGTGCAGGTGAGGACCACAGAGAGCATAGCGCCGGGTCGCAGGCATCATGAGGCATGCGGCATGTGGCGTTTGGCTCGTAATTTCATTTCGAAAACGAGCGCAAATTGCAGGATTGTCGTTTCGCAGGATGTGCCGTCTCCTTGCTGCAGCTGCATTTGATTAAATGCTGCCGCTGCAGTTGGTCAAGCGTTGTGAATGCACCTTGGCGGCCTTGTTGCAGCCACTTGTGCGAATCTGTGGCCTCCGCATTTTAATTGCATTGATATGAAAACGTTTTGCATATTTCTCCGAACCAGATTTATGATTGCAATTCGTTATTTATCACATATCGCCGCATCGCGATTTTCAATTTTCAATTCCGGAAAAAGAGATTTATAGTTTTTTTCTAGCCGCGGGCACCTAAATTTCAACTGTTCATTTTGGGGATTTAGAAAGCGAAATCTAAATGATAAAATTTATTGTGTAAACTGTTGTCGACATCGGTATCGGATGCTAATGGATATTTGAATATGTTTATACAAGTGCCGCGATGCATTGAGGTCGATCTAAAGAGCTTAATAAATATTTATTGTTATTTTATTATTCTATTTTTTTTTGCGTGTTATCGTTTGGATGGCATTTCACAAAAACTACTAAAGTGCAATAGCAGAGACCAAAAATATAAAAAGCAATTGAATTCAATTATATTTATTGAAATACTCTTTTCCAAATATCCCATCAAATTTTATGGCCTATAAAAACTGATTTTTTCGTTTTCGGCAATGAGTCGAGCACTTTAAAAATGTTTATGCATGTATTCAATGCCAAAAAAATATTCATTTTTGTGAAACAAATCCATTGTATAGTATAATCTGGTGAATGAATTATTTTGTGCATAAAAATCTGACAATGTAAATACAGATAATGTATTTTTTAATTGATTGATTTTGCTTGATGTACTTACGTATATTACTTATGAAAAAATATTCAATTGAATGCCTTCATGCACAACAGCAAAGATAATAACCCTTCCCTTTAAACACTCCCACCAGTTTGATTAAAAATTTCACCTAGCGAAGCTTTATACAATTTTTTTAGGGTTGCATATAAAAGTTACTGCTAGTTTACGAGCAGATTTGAAACTTTCTGTAATGCCGAGTGCCTTAACGCATATTTATCTTAGCTCTCAAGTAAAACTTAACAGAACACTCAAGATAAAGTTTTACGCTTCTAATTGGAGCTTTTAACAAGCTTATTAGCTTTTGAGTTGTTCACCCGATGGTTCGTTTTCTCTTAAATGCTTGAGCTTTTTGATCTTTACTTTTAAAACTTTTGAGAATGTTTTTGCGATAAGCTAAAAATGCTGAGTAAATGCTGAATGAACAAGATCCGCTCGGATCGCCACTGCGTCTTTTTGTCACTCTCTCATTCTCTTTGTCAGGTATTTTGGTTTCACACGTCCATCAATTAGCCGCTAGTGTGACTGATTAAAGGTCAGTCTTGGTTTTTTTTTCTTCGCTCACAGCTTTCAATTACATGCGAACTTAATCAGCGCGACAAAACTAATTTTCGTTAGTTTAGTTTACGCTCTGTTCGTGTTCATTACTTCGCTGTTCGTATATTATTTTCGATATTGCATAAGGAACGGGAAAAACTGGAAAAACTTTTGCTATAATAACAACAAATAGTTGAATCGAACATATAAAATCTATATGTATATATATCTAGATACTTTCATAATAAACCGCGTCAGACTGGCAAACAAATATGACAGAAACGGCAACGGAAACTAAGCAAATTGAACAAACGGATCAACATGAACAGGTAATTAAATGCCCCGAGTGCAGCTCATAAACTTTGATTAAATGTTGAATAAATAGAATTTTATGTAGTGCTTATCAGGTCAGTTACAAATCACATTGCGTGCATATAGTCTAGACTCTAGACTTTATAGTTACCTTTGAACCATTTCGATTGCATCGCAACCTCGCATCTTATCGCTGCTAGTAAATATGTAATGAATGCCTGATAAGATAGAAAGCCTTGCGAATCAGGGTCAAAAGGAAGTTATACATCGGATACCAAGAAAACACTTAAAAATGCATTCCACTTTCGAGTAATATAAGTGAAAACTTGAAACTTGGTCGCTTTGCTATTATTACGCTTATTAGAAGTTCATCAAAATGTTCGATGGTGGGGTGCGGGAAAACTTTGCAGACTTTGCGTCACACTTGAAAGCATTTCGCGCTAATTTTCAAGTTGAACGAGCGAAATCTTTGACAAAAGCAACACCGACTATAACAATAACAGAAACAAAAATACCAAGTGCAAAAGTATCGTGAAAACTTTTTTTGTGGCAAAAAACAACGAAAATCCATTTGTCGACATTTAAAGTTTGCATGCGCTGCAGTCAATTGCAGAATGGGCAAAATCATCGATTGCTTTCGCCCTGCGCCATGCGATAACTGCCAACCAATCACAAAAAATAGAAGAAAAAGAAAAACACAGATGATAAATTGTTGGCCAGCGTCACTGCAAAAGCTGCCCATCAATCCATACCTGCGCCGCTCAGTTGTCAATTCTTTGAACTTTTTCACGTGTTAACCAAACGATTGATCAAATCAAGTACAATAAAGACTGCAAGATACCGAAGCACATATACCCTGACCTGATAAATAAAAGATATGATTGCGATTAGCTGGAATGTATATATTATATGTCTTGGGTGTAAATAAACCATATCTTCAAAGATAGTAACCATATCTCTTTTTAGTACATTTTTATATATTATTGTGAAAGTATTATAGTTGATAGTTATTATCGATACACAATAATATACATTGTATATTGTTATTTCAACACGCACGAACTGGCAGAGTTTGGCATTACGCTGCCATCCTCTTGTTTGCCTGTGTTTATGTGCGAACCCTTTTAGATTGTTCAAGCACCTTCAGATTATTCCCTTATTGTTGTCAAACTAACCCAATGCCTACCCCTCTCAACTGTCTTCTTTTTTGCAGCCAATGGATGTGCGCATCAACATGCCCTGGGGCTATGTGGTAGGGCGCTGGTATGGCAACCGTCAGGTACGTCCCATATTGGCCCTGCATGGCTGGCTGGACAATATGGGTACATGGAATGAGCTGTTGCCGTTGTTGCCCAAACACCTGGGCGTCCTGTGCATTGATCTGCCTGGGCACGGTTTATCCTCCAAGCTGCCAGAGGGGATTGCCTATCATTTTGTGGACTACCTGTGTGTGATACTGCGCATTATGGAAGAGTATGGCTGGCAAAAGGTGTCGCTTATGGCGCATTCAATGAGCGCCATGTTGTGCTTCATCTTTGCCTCGCTGTACCCAAATCGCCTCGACATGCTGATCAGCATTGATATAGTGAGGACACGCTATCGCAAGCCACCCTCATATATTGATTACCTGCGCACCAACATTGAGCGCTATATTGTCGAAGATGAACGTTTTGCAAATGCCAAGCGTGAGGAGCCGCCTTCGTATACGTGGAACGAACTCGAGATTGTGCTGCACAAGGGTTCGGATTATTCCGTGCCCATGGAGAATACACATCACATACTCGAACGCAATGTTACCAAGTCAACCAAGTATCCGGCCAAGTATTACTTCTCACGTGATAGCCGCTGCAAGTATTACTTTGAGTTTAACACAAGTCCGCCCTTTGCTGCCGAATTGGCGCGTACCATACGCAATGTGCCTTATTGTGTAATCAAAGGTACCGAGTCGAACTTTATTGATGGTGAGAGTCAAGAGGTTATTGACATACTACGCTCCAATAACCCACACTTTGAGCTGCACGAAGTTCAAGGAACACATCATGTGCATCTGAACAATGCCAAGGATGTGGCTGAGATTATCAATCCGTTTATAATGAACCATAGACCGCCTCAGCTAGATAACTGGACGGTGGATGAGGAGGAGTTGCCCCAAGCATTGCAGCAATTTGCATTAGCCGTGGATGAGGCCGAGAATGCCAAGCGAAGAAAGAGAAAAAGTAACCTTTAGCTGCTGCACTCATCTCTGAGCTGACAGCAGCGCGAGCTGAAAAAACCAAAAACAATCAACCAACCAAACGCAAGGGGACTAAAAGGCTATTACAAAAGTAAGATAAGGCTTTGACTGTTATTTAAAAGTCGAGCTATTTAAACTTTCGCCATACTCGGTAAAACTTATAATTCGACTTTATTCGTTAGCTAAAAAAATTCATAAAAAAAAACTAATTTCGTGCATAATAAAACATACTAAATGAGCAGCTGCTCGTAACATTAACTACATTTTTTCAACTTTTAATTTATTTTAATCCATACTTATGCGGAATATATTAATTTGTTTGGCTAAATAGCCACATGCACCTTTTTTTTTGGTAGATCAATCAACTTTGGGCTGGCATTTAATTTCGCTTTAATCTTTGGGTCGCAGTTCATTGGCCACTTCATTAGTATTAAGGGAGAAAAAGGGATTTCCATGGCGGCAACCACTTAAAAACAATGGCGTTGCAGAAAACAAAAGGGGCCACAGGCAGGAAAAGTGTATGTCTGAATGTATGTATGTTGTGTTAGTGTGCGCTGATGTGAGAGCATTTACAATGTGCGCCTCAAGGTACGCTACACTAAACAGCAACAGCAACAATAACAACAACGAGAACAGCACAAAAAGAGCAAGCATCGAAATCGAAGCGGGCATTTAATGATTAAATCAACTCCAAGCTACCCGTCCCTCCAACGAGCCCAAGAGCATCTCTTGGAAAAATAAACAAATTTAACGGTTTTATTGCCATAGCACGTTGCGGCCGGGTTTTCTACGTAAATTAAATTATTTTGAAGCCGGAAAATTGTGCTAACACAGAAAGCAGGGAAAGGGGAAAACGGAGAGACAGAAACAGTTACGTCAATGAAAGGCGAGCTGCACTGCGATAACGTTTTTCCGTCGTAACGCAATTGATAGCGGATATAAATGTTTAATGTTTTGGCAATAAAATTGTGGCGAAAAGGCTGGCAAACCACTGAAAAACGTTTGGGATGGGAAAGGAGGCGACGACGATTTTTCCTTTTGGCCGTTGTCAGGCTATAGTATTATCGGGACGCACCATCTTCATGATAAGTTCAGTTGTGGTTAACGCACAATTTAATTTGTTAAAAATCATTTAAGCCAAGCACTCAAAGCGGCGGTCGTTCTTACAGTTGACCAAAATAACAATTAAATTAAATATGAGTTAAAACTTTCAACTGTCTTAAAAAAATTAATTCAAGTTTATATAAGCCAAATAATTTTAGCAAATGATATTTAATAAAAATTCAAAAATTTGTTTAAAGGTTATTTTGTAATATGTTATTTAACTGATGGTGTTTGGTTTATGCCATAAGTTGATTTTTAAACAAAAAATTACTCGATAAGATTAACAACAACAGTACAGTATATCTAAAACTTAATTGTGTAAAAGAGGTTATGAAATTTATTTCAGAACTTATCTGCCTTGCTGTTGCCACTAGTATCGCTAATTGGATACTGTTGGAAGACGCGTGTCTTGTCCAGCTGGACAGACTGTAGTTCACTTGGCTGCTTGTCATGGGCGAGGAAATGATTGGTGTGCCAGAATTGCGTTTGAGCACCAGCTAAATTGAGGCGTCGAATGCCCAAAAGGCGATTGCGCACATCAACTAAACTGGCTGAGCGTGGCTGCAGCCAGAGGACAACCATTATGGCCACCAATGTCAACAATAAATATGTCAGACTGCTTGCCAGCACAGTTATCCGGACGTCATCCACGCCCACCTCGTACTTTCCAGCCTCCAGAATCGCCAGCTGCAGGGCAAAGCCAACGGCTAGCGAAAGTTCCGTGTAGAGAAATGGTGAGCATTCCAGAAGCCAGTGCAGCGCCTGGCTGGAAAGGACGCCCACACTGACATATATGAGGCAAAGGAAGAGAAAACAGTTTTCCAACTGATTTTCATCATAGATACACAAAAGAGCCACAACAAGTGTTAGTTGAATGATGCCAAACAGCAAGTAGACCAATTTAGGTGTATAACGCAGCAAGAGCAGTGCGCTCAAAGCACAGCCTCCAGCATAGAGAGCAAACGGTGTGAAGAGCTGCGAGCGTTGCACAAAGCCCGAAGTAGCGCTCCACATCAATTGCATATGGACAGGGGAGTGAATCAAGCAACAACGCTGCAGCATCAAAACAAATCCACCTAGTAGAAGCACAAGCCATTGTCGGCTGGGCAGCAGAAGATAATCCGCGCGATCCACAAATTGTGCCAGAATAGCCTGACGTTTTAGGAACACCAAACGTTCCTCGTTGAGCAGGTTGAAGACAAGGTCACGCGACTGCTTATAGTTGTGTACGCCCAAATGCTGCAACAGCTCATTGACGCAGACGAAGAACAGCAGCAGCAGAGTGACGCCCAGTTCAATGAGACCACAGCGCTGTGGCTCAAACTCATTGAAGATAACAAAGCCACCGGCCAGACCACAGGCATGCGAGGCATTAGCCAAAGCAATCCTTGCCGGACGCATACCAGAAGCATCGCTGCGGAGGCTCACATAACCAAAGCTGGCCACATAAACCACACTCAAGCCAATGCAGCTAAAGTAGTAGCTAATTGCTAGGATAGTGAAAGATTATTATTAATGGCTGGCAGACAAGCAAGTCCGACTGACACTTAACTTACCCAACTGATTGCTCAGCATAAAACAGCTGCCAAGCAGCGAACAAAGCAAACCATAAAAGATTATATAGTAATGATCGTAACTATAACGTTGTTTGCCATACTTGCGCAATGTCCAGCCTAGAGACAGAGCTATTGCCATGAGGCCAGCTACTAAGGTATACCAATGTGGCCAGAGATTATCATAGGCAAAGGCTGACTTTAGATAGTATCCAAGAGAAAGACCACTGCCCCACAGGCAGCAGAAAACTAAAGAAAAGATAGAAACAATCAGTAACAACTCAAATCAAATGTATATAGTTCTATACCTAGCAGATCAGGCAGCAGTAGCATAGTTCGAAGTGGCTGCCAAATAGTATCAGGCATTGATAGCAGCTGCATCAATTCCAGTTGACATCTGTGCGAGTTGAAAGTGTGAATAAAAATGGGTGTCAAACCAAATGCATTCATCACAGAACTATTGGTGGCTGCTGATAGATAACGAATCTTGTACTCTGTCGAACAAGCTGATAAGATAAAATGTAGCCAAACATGAGACACCATAATTAAACTGAACTGAAAGCTCACGGCTCAATAATGCTGCAAGAGGTCTCTAACAAGGTGGAATACTATGTTTGAGTTACTACATAAACAACAGCAACAGCTTTGGACACTAATTTAGAAGCAGTTTGGGAAAAGAATTAAGTATTGCAACATGAAATTACGTTTTCAGGACTGAAAATTCAAATTTTTTTGTAATCTGATATTTTTTGTTAAAATTATGGCTATAGCAAGCTGGGAAAGAACTCTGCATAGCAACATCTAAATAGGATTAAGATCCGTTTTTACCAATGAAGTTCACACAAATATGCTTCTTCTTTAAGCCAAGCAAATATGCTTACGCAATAATTCGTTGTCTGCCTATCGAATTCCAATTTAAATAATTTCAAACCAATGCTCAACACAAAATGCAATCATTCAGTTTAAATATTAATACGTATATTTCATATAAATACTTTATGCTGAGATAACAGTTTGTCAGCATAATGTTTGAAAATGCAAGCAATAAAATAAATCAATTTTGATGAAAAATACATTTTTGCACAGAGTTCAAACAAGCTTAAGACAAATATTTTGCTTGTCTAGCACAAAATATAGTTATAAATTTCCCGTAAATAATTGATTATTTTCAAGATATGCAAACTAATAAAATAAACGAGTTGAAATACACAAATCAAAATATTTGCAGTTAGGAAATTGGCTTATTTCTATTCAAATATTGAATTGCAACAAATATTTGAGTAGACATATATCTAAGGTGAGTTTTTGTTTAATTACAGTTGATGATGTTGTTGTTCTTGCTGCTTGGTTGCAACTTAAAGGAACGTGAAGCAAAGTGGCACACACACACATGCGAAAAAAACACACACTTCACACATGTGCATAATATGCAGACTAGCTGGATTCTAAGCAGTGCCTAAAAGCATGCAGCGCTTTTTTTGTTTGCTCGCCGCTCAGCCCAGTGAGGGTTAAAAGGAAATGTGTTGAAGGGGCCACAACCCTTGAGACCAAGCAGAGGCTAATTAGTTGAAGTTGTTGCCAGTGTTAAAAGTTAATTGACTTTTGACGACCCGGTTGCGGTTGTTACTGCTGTTTCTGTTGCAATGTAGCAATTTCCACATTGCTTTCTTTTTATTTTTTTATATGTTTATTTTGGCATTTTGCTTTTGACCTTTTTTCGTTGCGGGGATTTATATTTGGCTTCAGTGTTATGCTTATTAAGAGAGAGGAAAAACGGCTTATGAATTCAATGAACCAAGCACTAAGCTACTTTCATGCCACTTGCTACTTGGCCAACTGACTCGGCTGGCGACTGACTGACTGTCTTCAGCTTAAGCAGATTTACGCTGTAATTACGCATTAAATAACTTTTTGTTGTGCAGTCAAGTGAATAAATTGTATGGGCTACATAAAACTAAACACATTGTGCTGCCATAATAATAAATTTTATTAAAAAGCAGCCATGTAGCTGCAACAGCAGCAGCAACAACGACAGCATTGTTGAGTGCATTTAATTTTGCTGAAGCGGCCACTTAGTGGCCTCTTGACGAGGCTTTTCATTGTTGTTATTGTCGTTGTTGTATCGTTGCATAAATTAAATTAATGCTGCACCGGGGCCACATAGAATCAGTCGTGACCAGGCCAAGAAAACCTGCCAACTCTGGGGCCATGGGGCCACGGGCTTAGCCCCACCGCGCAATTACTCAGTGCGGGTGCTGGCGCCTAAATCATGTCGCAACAGGCCCGCTACCGCAACCCCTGCCTGACCTTCAGACATTTGCAAATGTGTAAACATTTTTCAGCAGCAGCAGCAACAAATAGTCCTCCTTATCAACCCCCTCGTCACCATGCTGCCGTCCATCTTATGCGTTGTCACAGATACTTTGGCACTGATTTATGCAAATTGCTTGCATGGCTTGCATGGAAAATCATGAAAAATCGTTAATTGTGCCAAGTGTGCAGGACGCGCTTTTCATTAGCGTAAAGTAGTGGGGAAAACCCATTGCGTTGTGCACGCATGTGGTGCCGCAGCAGCAGCAGCACATGCAACAGCAATAACAATTACAAACCGAATCCTTTGTAGCAAGTTTCTTTGTCTCACTCCCGCTTGCCCGATTCGCAGCAATTATGCAAATTTTAATGCCCCGCCTGTGCGGCAAAAGTAAATGCAATTTGCTTCATGTTTGCATTATTAAATTGTTGCACTTTAAAGTATTCGCAGCTCAGTGAGTTTTTTTTGCCCTTTATCGCTAAAAACGCATTTCTTGTTTTATTTTTCTTTGTCAAAGTGCATTTTAAATAAGCCTGAATCCAGCGATTCTGTTTGTTAATATTTCATGAAACTCTGTAAACTCAAGCGACATTTATATATAGCATACACAGTTTGATTGAAGTGGCATGAAACGAAACAATATGTATGAAAAATGTTGTTGCAAAAAGACATTAAAGCTTTTTGAGAGCACTACTAGTTTAAGCTGAAGCTTTGAATATCCGTTTGACATCTAGTATTTGTGATCCAATTGCCAATTTCGACGGATACAAAGTTATTTTTTATGGTAAAAGATCTTTATTTAGTATATCCATACAATTTAAAATAGTGTAATAGAACAATACATGAAAAAACAGCTCTATAAAGCGGCGGATATTTTCTTAGTGTAAAATTCGCCTCAACAATTTACAATTCTATCTATTTGTCTAAGTGCAGCTTATATATTTTCTAGCGTTGAGCTTTTGATTACTTGATTACTTGTATAAACACAATGCATTTGACGCATGGTTTTCTATTTAACTGCAGCATAGAATAACAACATAATAGTATTGTTTTTCCGTCTAGCTAAACAATGTTTACAATATTTACAAAATTTTATGGAGATTTTCTGTTGCTTGCAACAAATATATGAAATACTGTTACAGTTTTATGAACTAACCGAAAGATGTGTTTAGCATGTGTGCGAGCGAGACAGATGAGGTCAGAACAAATGGCTGCTGTTAAAAGTGAGAGTGGCAAAAAGAAACTACATAAAAAAGGTTATGTGGCCAATCAAGTTAAAAATAAAGAAACACCCACACACACACACAAGAAATAAGTGATCTGAAACCCGAATTCGAACCCAACAAAAAAATAAATATCAAAGCTCAGCCGAATGAACCTCAAGCGTTGTCAGAGTTTTTATGTGGCGCTATAAATAAAGCAATAACATCATTTTGAAGTAGCTCATTACGTGTTACGGTGACTGTGAGTATGTCAATTTTTTACGACGCACAACACCACTTTACCTTCTACCCCCAAACACGCCCACGCCTTTTATCTTTCCCTTAACCTTATACAACGACATTTGCAGCAGTCTAAATGCTGCAAGAAACTTTCGAGTAGTTTTCGCCAAAATGTATGCCACACCATTGTGTGGGCGTGTGTGTATAACTGTCTGCAAGTGTGTGTCTGTTGGTGTTTTGGCTGCCAAGAGGCAATTATGCAAAAGTTTTGGTGTCTGACCTCAAACTCTGATGCTTTGGCAATTAGTTTTTTGGCAATGACCAACAAGGCACACACACATAAAACTAAACCAATGTCAATGTGTGGGTGAATTTGGCGTCCGTGTGAGTGTTAGTGTATGGCTTGTGCTTGTGGCTGACTGACATTCTGAAAGCCATCAAAATGATGGCCAACTATCAAATGGCCAAGGCACACATTTGAACAGCTGGCCGCAATTAGCACGTTTCGCACATTGATTTGACCCCCAGAAAAACTCACAAAAACACACTTAAGATGATGGCAAGAACTTAAGAACTTGAGCTGCGAGCCAAGTTATTAAAACAATTTTTGCTCCAGCAAACCCTCAAGTTATTTTGTGTGTAATTATTAATTATGTAATAGCCCGAGAAATGAGTGATCGTTTGCAATATCTTTGGTTTCAAGAATTTGGCCAAGTTAAGAGCAATTTGCACATGTGATTAGAGCTGAAATTGCTTTTGGAAACATATTTGAGTGGTAGTTTGGGTGAAAAGAATGTAACTTATGAGATTTTCAAATACAACAGACAAGTACGAAAAATTTAATATAAATATACCTAAAAACGGTAAATGTAACTTAAAATAACGTCCCTAAAATAATTTAAATTCCGTATTATTTAAATTAAAAAAGCTTGGCTTATGAATTTTATCTGAAATTAAGCAGAATTCGATTTTATTTTTTTTTTTTTTACAATTTTCTCTTGCATTCGGTGAATTTTTAAACTTGTAACTTTTTTTAGGCAGTCTGTTTGTTCATTGATGTAGTTACCCGTGAAAATTCCATTTGAAAGTCCTTCTGTGTTGTTTTTTAAATTAACTGTCTGTTCATTTTGAACATATTTATTTTGCCCCAGCCAACATTTTTTTTTCTTTTTGAAGCCATGTCGAATTTGCATAAAATGTCGATTTTATTTATTTTATCGCACAGAGAGCGCATATACAAAAAAATTACAAAATGAGCAGCAACTCATTTAGTATTGTCAGCTTTGGTGGCGCCACAATTTTTCAAACTGCCATTTAAATTTCAACGCTATTAGCAATATCTTTAAAAAAAAAAATGATCAAAAATAGCAAATGTCCAGCTCATAAAAATTAGATGCATTACGAGAATGTATAAATAAATACTTAAGTTACTCGAGAAGCCAATTTCAATTACAAGTTCTTGGTTGTTTGGCAATTATTGTGAGTGTTCGACAGAACGAAGCCATGCAGCGATAATGTCTAGACTGTGGCATCAACAGTAGCTGCGTGGAACAACAAACGCAGATACACACACAAACACACACACGTGCCTGACAGCGCCAGACACCGTTTAGATTGGCTTGCTGCCTGACTGCCTGTCAACGAACGTCAGCAGGCAGGAAATGAGGGAGGATGGAAAAGGAGGTGCCAAGTCGCTGTCTCCTTTATAAACTGTCGCTTGAAGAAATTGACAAGAGACGACGCAACGCAAACGCCAACGCCTAAGCAGAAATTATAAATTGAAAAACCAGGCTGTTTAGCACAGTCATAAAAACACACACATACACAAACACTTGTGAGCCTCTAACAGGACGCTGTTGCTTATAGCTAATGGCTAAACGGATAGTGGTGTCCTGGCATGCGTGCAAATGCTTCGCCACTTAGTTTTGATCAAGTTGAGAACTTTACATTTTGCACTCAAATGTTCCGACAGTCAAAAGTGAAACAAATTTTGCCTCAACAATTTTATCCTCCCCACAACTGTACTTTGCAGTTGCTTTTGGTAAATGCTTTTGGTTAGTTGAGTTAAGAAGTTAAACTCATCACAAGTGTTGACTTTCTTATTCCCTGTAGCTCTTTTTTTTAGAATAATGATAAAATGAATAAGTTATTCAACTTTTTTTTAGGGTGTTTAAAGACGTGTTCACATATAAATAAAGAAAAATATCTTTGACTTACTTTACTGTTTACCTTAATTTATATACCCAAATGCCTTCATGGCTTAATGGGGTATTGAAAACTTTAAATCACTTGTTATATACTGTTATTGCCAATTTGCTAGCTTTTACAGTTAAATTAAAGTGGCACTCGGTAGTTTTAGAGTTATTTATATTTAAATTTTGTTTTGTTTGCACAATTTTTTGGTTTGGCGCTGCTTCTGGCAATTTCACAGCTCAATTGCTGCCACAAACTGTTGGATAAAATATTTGCCAAACAAATTAAAATTTACATTGATATCAAAAAGTTGTTGCCACTGTTCTTGTTGTTGTTGTTGTTGCAGTTGTTGTTGGTGCAACAAATTACACGCCATTCGCAATTGGCAAACAAGTAAACGAGCAACGAGAGAGAGCAGCCAAAAAGTGAATAAATACAGAATGCAAGTGCAAATAAACAAAACGAAGGATGCAAATGTAAATGACAAACAAAGAGGAGAGTGAGGCCGGAGAGGAATGTTGCCTTTTAGGCACTGTACGTGCCGCGTTGCCAACTTTGCTTTAGTTTTTCTTTTAAATGTTTGTATGTGTGTGTGTGTGTGTATACATATTTCTTTTTGTGTGGCACGTTCGTGCGGCTTTTGCTTACTTGCCCCTCAACGGCACAGCACAAATTCCAGCAAATGGCAATCAAATTTCGCTTGGCTGCCGTTACAAAATCCTGCTTCTCATCCTGCTTTTGCTCTCGCTCCTGCTACTCCTGTTGCTGTTGCTCTTTGAATAAACTGAGGCCAACTACAAAAGCTTATCTGGATGAGCAACTAATGTGCACATGTCAAGCTGTCTGGCAGCTCAGATATTTATCTTGATTGCCCTTTTAGTTGGCTCCTTACTCCATATTTTTTCTCCGTTGCAAGTTGGAGACAACAGTGCGTATGATTTATTTCGGTTTGGCTAGATAAAAAGTTTAATTGGTTTTCATGCAAATTGCAGTAGTTCTGCATATTATTTATGCATTTGTTTTTAATTAAAATGCTGCTGCAATATTTGAGTTTGCTTTGTGTGTAATGCATAAAATATGAATTTTCAGAACTTTTCCAGTGATAATTAATTGTGATTGCTTGTTGCAACCACATCAAAAACCGTTAGACTTGTCAAGATGCCAAGCGATTCATTGGTTTTTATTGGATCTCATGCATAAATTAATCCGCTGCCATTTAAGCAGATTCACAAGTTTTTGGCCACAATTGAAATGGCAAATTCTAATTACTGACCCCGTTTGAACTATTGTGACAGTTAGGAGTTCAATTACAGGCCAAAATGCCTAAAGTTCCACCAGACAACACTATTAAATACACACATTCACACACAAAGAGTGTTGAAACTGGCAAATACAAATCGAGAAATTGTTGGCTCAACTTGCCTTCGAGTGAATTCAAAAAAATAAACTTTGAATTACAAACTTTTTAACTACAATTTCCAATTACAAAAGGATCCATACAGTTGAATTGTCGGCCAATTTCTGGGCAACAGCAATACATATTTAAGCCACCTTAAAAAAGTAAGCTGGCAATCGTTTCTAGTTGTTGTAGTTGGAATAAATTCCCCACACACACACTTACACTTACCCACTTAGTGTACTTGAACACTCGTACCCTCTGTGAAAGTTTTGGACAAAACTAGCAAAAACAACTGGGGACTTAGTAGCAGTTGTCGTTGGATGTATCGCAACAACAACAACAGTTAACCAAAAACTCAAATTTATGACCAGACTAAGACTAAGCACCGTTACACACAACCAGCGAACACCAAACAGCAAACACCGGGCAGTGTGAAATAGTAGAGTTGCCAAAACTCGAGAGAGTCAGTTGCATTTGCGATTTGGTGCAATTGTCTTTGCATTCCACTCACACACATACAAACAAACACATCTAGCTCGAGTTTAAGTGCGTTTCTGTGGTTACTCGTAAATTACGATTGGCATGCGGCTCAAGTGGCTGAAAACACACCAAGCACACACACAGTGAGAGAGTATCCAAGCTTGAAAATGTTTGTACCCAGATAACACTATGATGTTCAGTGCACATAAATCGAATAATTTGAATTATGAAATCCAGAGAAGTTTTGGGCGCGTTGTGAACAGATTTATGCTTGACAAATGCCCGAATATATACATATATGACCAAACTCAATGACAATGCATAAATTAGCAACATTAATTATTAACTGGCGGATGAAGCAACGAAGCGCAACTTATGAATGAATAAACAAAAGCAAACGAACCCCAAACCCAACAGCCAAACAAAAACCCACAAAAAAGACGAAGCAAATAGCTCAGCTCGACTTAAATCATAAATATTGCGGATAATTAATTTATTGGCATTTGGGATTTCTTTGTATGCCACATAATGTGGCGCGTGGCATTTCACTTATACATAGCGGCTGCTTATATTAAGTATGCTTACTGTACACACTTTTGCTCTTATACTTTTGTGCGACAACATTAATTTAAATATCGAATGACAGCATTGCGTGCTTTTGTGCGGCACACTTTTGTGGGAAATAATTTTGGTCTCATATTTTTCTTTCTTTATTGAGTGTAAAACCTGTACAAGCATAAAAAGTACCTCAACAACACATGGACAGCAAACAGAAAAATACCCCATAACGCAGTATGAGGATTATTAGGTATTGCAGTCTTATTGACGTCCAATCGTCTTGGCTAAGCTTTGCCGCTTAAGTAGCTTCGCAAGATATTTTGGACGCGATGGTTGGTCAAGGATAAATCCCTCGAGCTGAATTGCAGGGGTATTCATCATTAGTCTTTTGAGTGTAAAACTGTTGTTTTTAGCGGAGTGACCTTTAAGTTCTACATTTTGCAACAAACTGCAAGAGTGTTAAAATAACCCTGTAGTCCATTAGCTGCTTCTTTCCGACAGCTTTGATCTCTTTTACTGGCAAGCCAATAAAATAGAGCGATTGAAAAAAAAGAGCGGTTCAGCAAAAACATAACATTGTCCATTTGATTGCGACAGTTTTAAACGCATGTGTGAGCATGGATTGATTTGTGTTTAATTTGTTACAAAACCTGTTGTTTAATTGATTGAATGCAATTATCATTAAAATGCAATTGAGAACTGTCAGTCACACATGATGTATGATGTCTGTAAAAGCTAGGGAAATGACTAATGACAGCAAGAGCTAAAGATAAAACTAAACCATTCATTTAGAATACAATATACCCAGTATTGATATTTTTCGGTTTTGCAAATTGAAATCATTTTTTTCTTGCCCCACCATAATATGCCCTATATAACTTTACTTATAGGGCATTAAAAGCGCTGTTTGCTTGTCCGGACTGTGGTTTTTGTGCGCATGCATATTAGGAATGCAGGCAAAAGTGTAAATTTGCTTGGCTTGTGTTTAATTCTATGACCAATACAATTACAGCCACACACATACGGGTGCGCACGGTAAGAGTTATGCATCAGTAAAAGAAATGGCCAACCATAAAACGGCACCACAAAACGCAAACTTTTTAGCTTAAGTAATTTTCGTGTGGGAAAATAATTCATTAAAATGTGATTAAAACGTTCGTAGCCAAACCGAACAAATCTCAGCAAAAAAAAATAACGAAAAAAATGCCCGTAAAACTTTAACGTGCTGCAAACATTTTGGCAAATGATTTCTTAATGCAATTTCATTCGGGCCCAGGTCGTGGGTCCGGACGTTATTGTTGCTTTTAAACCCAACAAAAAACACACACACACAGGAGCCGGAATCAACTAGCGGGGAAAAAGCAAAAGGCACATAAAGAATAATAGCTCAAGCACGGCACAAAGTTGCCCAAACTCATGTTGTTGCTGTTTGTTGCTCTTTTTCTGTTCTTTATTGTGCGTATCAGCAGCGGGGCGACTTCCGGTGTTGCCTTTTGTTGAAATATATACCACGAGCTGATCTCAGCTCAGCCTTTGGTAAAAATTGTGCACATACTTAGCAGACAGGTTGAACGCGTCGTGCCGTGAGCAAAATTTGAGGTAGGTAGTGGAGTAGAGCGAAGGGCACTATATCACATAGTATTGCTTATCTAGCGTTGTGTGAAATGAAAAATAAACTTCATGAATGAAGCTTAACTAGATAACCTAAGTATACCCTTTTTTGCATATTGTTGTTCCCAGCAAAATGGTCTATCATAAATATTTATCAAACAGCTGTCATGGGGCTTGGGAGTGGTGTGGGGTGGCACTAAAGGTGCCAAAAAGGACACACGGGACAATAAGTGTTAGCCTCATGCCCAAGTAGAACACGTCTGATAATGAAACGAACAGGACAAAAAACAAGAAAAGAACGAAAACAAAAAGCGACAACAAAAAATAAAGGAAAATAATTTGCATATGTTAAGTGGCAGAAGCAATTAAAGGCAAGGCAGCAGTCGCCTGCCAGGACACACCAGTCAGGCTGATTGAGATGTGAAAAGGCAAAAACGGCTCAAAGAAAAAAGGACGGAAAACAAAATGCCGCACATTGGCGGTAAAATGTAAAAACGTGAAATCATAATTGGCTTCCAAATGCTTGAACTTAATTATGTGCTCGACAAAATTTTTGGGTGAATGCTGCCGTTGACAGGCAAATTATGGATTCAAGGCCAAGTCGCATAAGCATACAATATACATCATACACATAATATATGCACATACCACTTCCCATATACACATCTATATACATACATAAATACCCCCCATTAAATGGGACTAGTTGGGCTGGGATGTATGTCTGGGAAATGGCACTTTCACTTTGGGCTTAGTTGTCCAAGACAATTTGCGCTGCATTTCCACAACGACAACGCACACTGTCTCAGAGACAAACTGCAGACAGAAGTGGGGTGTATGCATTTATATAATTGGGTGGAGGAGTTGCTGGCAGTTGTAGTTGAGCGGAGATCAAAGCAGACATGATAAATTACTCAAATACAAATTAAATATAAATCATGCCAGAGCACACTGCACAGGAAATTTGCACAGTGCATTCCGACTTGCAGGCGTGTCAACATTTTACTCCAACTAGTTGAGCTCAAACGGTAGTTGCACTCACGCCCTCTCTCTCTCTCTCTCTCCCCTTTATCCATCTCCTTTAGGCGTTGCTCAACACAATGAAGAAGGTGTCAAAAAAGCATTTTCAACACATTTGTAAGTTGGACAGACTGCAGTTAGTACTAAGTAAATGAGCCATTTAAAACATAAGAAAATAATGAGAATGTGGAGATCCAAAAAAATACAATAACAATTCTTGTTCAAGGTTTTTGTAACAGTGCTCATAACATAACGAACATCGAAAAAAAGGTACTGAAAAGGTATTTAACTTTCGTAATGCCCTTCAGCAGATATTCAACACACATGAATTTTAACTGAATTAAAAAGATTAAGAAATAAATAACATAATTCTTAGTTTGAAGGAACATAATTCTTAGTTAGGCAATCTATGCATTAAAACGACTTCATCTATCAAGTAGATATTTTTAACATATTTCAACAAAGATTGGCGAAATCTTTTGGCAACTGTCACAAGTTGAGGCGCATAACTAATAAGTCGAGTTGTAAAGTTGTTATCCATACCATAGAAAGGTAGACAAAAACACACACGCACACATTGACCACAGCAGATCGGTTGAATGTTGAATGCGCAAAAAAATACGTGCCGCTCAGTTTCTGTGAAACAGCCAAACTGAACAGAACAGAACAGTGCAATAAAAAAGAAGGAAATGGCGACCACGATGCTGAAAAGGAGGAGCAATGACGTAAGTCATGTAGAAAATTCGATTCAAGAGTCACGTGCTAATCGAAGCCGCATTCCCAAAATCTCTTGCCAGTTTATTGACTTTGACATCAAAGTGCCGTGGGGTAGCATTGCTTGTCGCTGGTACGGTAATCGCCAGGTGCGTCCGCTGCTCGCCATTCACGGCTTGATGGACAATATGGGTAGCTTTGCACGTCTCATACCGCTGCTGCCCGCTCATCTGGGCGTGCTATGCATTGAGCTGTCTGGGCATGGTTGCTCCTCACAGTATCCGGCTGGCATGCAGTACTCGTTCATTGAATGGACGAGCATTATTCGACGTGTGGTGCAGCATTTCAAGTGGTCGAAGGTATCGCTGATGGGTCATTCATTAGGTGCTGTGGCCTGCAATCTGTATGCCTCGTTCTATGGCAAGGATGGTCATGTGGATATGCTGATTGCTATTGATTTGCTAACCATACCCTATAAGACTAGCGATTTCTATATCAAGTACATAGCTAACAGTGTGGAGCGCATGTTAAAACCGATAGCTCAAACACCCAAACTCTACTCAAAGGAACAATTAAAAGAAACACGCTGGGGACCAGCTCCTACGATTGGCAGAGAAGACGCTCAGGCTCTTGTGGAACGTTGCATAATGCCTTCGCCCGATCAAGCTGATAAGTTCTTTATTGCTCGAGATGGACGTCTTGTGCACCACTCACTCTTCCCCATTGGCGTGGGACTTGTCAGGGAGTTAAATGTTCGCATACGCAATATACCCTATATGGTCATCAAGGCGAGTAAGTCCAACTTTATCAATGAGGGAGTTATACCAGCTCTGGAGATCTTACGCAAACAGAATCCAGCATTTGAATATCATTTAGCGCAGGGCTCACATCATGTATTAATAAGTGATCCCGCGCAGCTGGCTACTTGGATTGTGCCATTCATACACAAACACCGACCAGCGACAAGGTTGGAGGATCCGGGCCAACTTACAGTTAGTAAACTTTGAAACGTTAAAATCTTATATAGGTCAGTGCCCAAAAAAATAAATTTTACAAACAATCTATGATCCCAACACGTGTGCCACTGTGCCACAGAACAAAAAGAGCACAAAAGCATATGTTTTTTCCAAACAGAGAGCGCAACTCAGAGTGACTCAAAAGCTTTCAAGAAAGAGCAACAAGAGGTTTTGATTATTTTATTTCAGTTGCCAGCGAACAGTTTGAGCTGAAAGACACAAAGCGGACGGGAACCATAACTTTTTTTTACGGCTGAAAAAAACTGCTTATGGTGTACACAACTAAGTGTTAACTATAAGTCGATAACATAATCGTTGAAAAGATTATAAGAAGAACCTTTGGAAGTTCTCAAATTAGCAGACGAACAACATTAAACAATCGGTGCAAAGTTCAGAGAGCCACATGGGAACTTTGTCGTTGAGCGACGTGAGTAAGCAAAATAAAGAGCTTTGGTCAGCTTGCAGACCACTTTGTTTTGTTTATACACTGTTAAACATGAAACTCTTTTTTCGTTTGATACGTGACAGTATAAGGATGTGCGTATTTGGGCACCATGGGGTCATATTTCGGGTCGATGGTATGGCAATCAATCGGAGCGTCCCATTCTGGCCATACACGGTTGGCTGGATAATCTTGGAACTTTTGATGCACTGATACCCTTGCTGCCTGACTACTTGGGAGTGCTGTGTATTGAGCTGCCTGGACATGGCTGCTCTTCTCGAATGCCACCTGGCATACAGTATAGCGTTTCTGATTATGTGCTAATTATAGCCAGGATCATGAATGAGTACAAGTGGCAAAAGGTGTCATTGATGGGCCACTCGATGGGCGGCATCATAAGCTTTGTGTACACAGCTCTTGCACCACACACTGTCGACCTGGTCATCTCATTGGACATTGCTCAGCCAGATTTGGAGAGGCCTCAAAGCATAGACTACTTAGCTTACTGTACGAATAAGCGACTGATAGAGGAGGAGCGCAACGAACAAAATTCAATGCATGAGCCACCTTCCTATACGCTAAGTCAGCTGCGCAAAGTCATGAGCGAAGGCACCAATAACTCCGTGCCACCCCAGTTTGCCCAGCATTTGCTTTATCGTAGCGTGGCCAAGTCGCAGCTGTATCCAGAAAGGTTCTACTTCTCAAGAGATGGCCGCGCCAAGTACTATTACATTATTTTGTCCGCTAACGTAGGCCTCAATGCTGAAATGGCACGTCGCATTAAGCATAAGCCGTACCTCATCATCAAAGCCTCCGACTCCCGCTTCATTAGCTCACAGGCTAACGAGGTAATTTCCATTTTACGGAAACAAAATCCACACTTTGAATACCACGAAGTGGCCGGCGCTCATCATGCACATCTTACCAATGCCAAGGAATGCGCAAAGTATATAGTACCATTTCTGAGACGCCACCGACCGTCAACTGTTGCCAGCTGGTCGTTGGATGACGAGGAGCAGAAACTTAGCAGCAAGGAGCGACGAAAGGTGCAGGAAAGTTTCTTTGTAAAAAACCTAAAGCGCCAAAGTAAATTGTAAAATTAAATCGCAAAAGCGATCTAAGACAATATTTAAATAAATCCGCACAGTATGAACATAAAATCTAATCTTACTTCCGATAGCATTTCACTCATAAAAAACCAGTATTTATCACACACATCCCGATATTTAACTATGTTATGACATAAGTGAAGTTAACAAAATTAAACTTTTGGAAATGAAAGAGCTTTTACGATCAGCTCATTTTTAAAGCATTACCTGATAAGCTAAAACGAAAGAAAAAGCTTTTTCGTCTATTTAAAAGTTGAATACTTTAACAGATGTTTGAATTTATTAACCTGCATAAGCTTTTTTGCCAGGGATGCACAACAGCACACCAAATTATGAAGCAGTTTAAGAGGGAACGAGTCTTTTTGATGGCTCACTCACTATGGGTCGTCTTGAGCTTTATTTAAACCTCACATAAGCCTGAAAATGTTGATATGTGTATATATGTATGTATATGCCATCTTCTTACACGATGGATCAGTTCCATTTTTTTAACGAAATCGCCCACCTTCCGTGTTAAGCGAGAATGAATATATGAGCCAAAGGAATAAGCTATAGAGGGCAACTTTAAAAATTCTTGTTAAAATTAAAGCTAAGATTATTTTTAAGAAGGTAGGTCAGTAAACTATTTGAAGTGAAACTGAAAGTTAAATTGATACGAAAGCTATTTTAAAGCGATTACAAAATAAAAGCTTGAGAGCTTTACAAATCAACGTACAGAAAATTAAAACATTTTAATTTGCATATATCAAGTACAAATACAAAAACCCACTTCGGAAATTGAAAACCTCAGTCAGTCAGTAAAACATCAAACCTCAAAGCTAAAAGACGAAAGCAATTTGTATGGATAATACAAAGCAGCTGTGAAAAAATAGCAAATAAGTAAAAAAAAAAAGTAAGCAAATAGCTGGAAAAGTCAAAAAGTCATCATGAGCACTTTGTCATTAAGCGATGTGAGTAAATAATATTTGCAGCCTAAGCGTAAAACTAAATAAGTTGCAACTTTGATATGCGACAGTACGAAGATGTTCGCATTTGGGTGCCATGGGGCCACATTGCTGGACGCTGGTACGGCAATCGATCGGATCGCCCTATTCTGGCAATCCACGGCTGGCTGGACAATTTGGGAACCTTTGACACGTTAATACCTTATTTGCCAGACTATTTGGGTGTGCTGTGTATCGATTTGGCTGGACATGGTTGCTCTGATCGTTTGCCAGCAGGCATGCATTATAGCGCAGATGATTGGATTCTTGCGATCGCTAGGGTTATGAAGGAATACAATTGGTCCAAGGTTTCCTTGATGGGCCACTCTCTGGGCGGCACCCTTAGCTTTATTTACGCCTCGATTGCACCACATTTGGTGGACATGGTAATTTCCTTGGACATTGTTTTGCCGCCTATGGAATCTAAAGAAAATCTGTCAACTATGGCTTACTTCATGGAAAAACATTTTGTGGAGGAGGCACGTGCTATAGGGATCTCAATGAATGAGCCACCTACATACACGGACGAAGAGCTGCGCATTGTAGTAAGTAGAGGCAGCAACAATTCAGTACCGCCAGAGTTTGCTCAATATTTGCTGCAACGCAGTGTGGCCAGATCAGGATTGTATCCGAGCAAGTTTTACTTCAACAGGGATGGTCGCACTAAATTTTATACTCTTTTCCCGTTGAGTCCTGGCAAGGCAGCAGAAATGGCACGTCAAATAAAGACTGTTCCCTACCTCGTCATTAAAGGCTCCGAGTCCGAATACATTAATTCTCATTCTGACGAGGTTATCTCAATTTTGGAAAACCAAAATGCCTACTTTGAATACCACGTTGTACCTGGAACCCATCATGTACATCTAATCAATCCCAAAGGATGTGCCAAGCACATAGTGCCCTTTTTGAAACGACACCGACCACCTGAAGGTGAGGCAGCCGACCAGGGTACACAGTCACAACGGAAACAACGCAATAAGCTGTAATAGGACACTGGGGAAAATCTGAATTGATAACTGTGAAAAGTAAGAACAATATGGTTGTTGCTGTAAGTTGGGCAATCAGAATGGTAAATTAATGAAATGAAAATGACAGTTTATTAAATAAATTACTTGGGCATTAAATAATGTATCTCTGCATGCTTATAAAACGTTGGATTTTGTATGCTTTGCTTGTGTGTGTGTGTATGTGTGTGCGTTTGCTTTTAAGCTGCTTAACACACTTGAGCGCTTTCGAACAATTAGCCACGGCACATGACTTGGCTAAGTTGAGCAAGAGTCAAGGCACTGAATACATCCTCGAGTGACTGGTTGGCAACCAGCTTATAACTTAAGCCTCAACAAATGCAGTATCAAATTGTCAGGGGTCTGGAACTAGAAGCTATTGAACAATTAACCTCATACACAAACACACACACACTTTTACACTGACAAATATGTAAGTGTGTAGAAGCATAAGCACTTAAATAACGCGAAATGTAATCAATTGTTGGTTGAACAGCACTTTGGAAAATCATTTAACAAGTATTGTTGGGGTGACAACAAAAGCATTCCATACTCTTGGGCAAAAATTAATTTATGTTAGCAGCACAAAATTTCCATTGCCTACTTTTCCGTGTGCCACGCCTGGTAACGAAGCGAAAACAACGATGGCGCATATTATGTACAAGATTTCATTGTAGAATTTTCTCGCTGTTCTCAATACCCATTATTGAAATTACACGAGGGGTGTTACTATAGCAAAATTAAAGCTTTTGTGCTAGAAATTAATATCATTAAGTTAGGTAAATTAAAATTTACTCGTAATAAAGTGCGAACAATGCTGCAGGGTATCAAGCAGATGGGCAGAATCTTAATTACTGCTGTCCTTGCTACATCTGTTGAACGTATGTGTATGCGTAGAGAAGCTGACTTAATTGTTGAATTTGAAATGTGTATTTGCATTTTCGTCGCAAAATTTTCTTGTCATACATTTTAATTGCTCTGCTATATACATATTAATATTTATGCTTTAGAGTTTGTCTTTTGCTTGCAATTTCAGTGCTCCGTAATTGCAAGGAAAATTCAATCAATTAGCGCCACATCCAAATTTCTAGCGTATTTGCCAACGTTGATTAAACAACAACATTTAAGCACTATCGATTTTGTTATTTAGCAACAGCCAAACTCACACACACAGACACGTGAAAGTTCAGAGAAATTCCGCAGCGCCGCAGGACGTCCTCGTCAGCATCCTCATGTAGATGAAACTCTGAAGGCTATGAAGCCATAAACTCCAGGTATGGCATATGCCTAGATTTTTAAATAAAGGCTCAAGCATGGAAGCAAACATGATAGCTTTTATGGCAGAAGGCATTCACGTCTCAAATTCAACTTAATTCGCAGGCGGCTCCTTTGGGCGCGTGTGTGTATTTGCTCAAAATTAAGTTTACCCAACAAAAAGGGAAAAGATAAAAAATTGGTGCACAATTGGCTAAACGACTAATGAAAGCTAACGAATTTAGGCCGGAAGTTCAATAATATGAGGAATTTAAAAAAGAAAAACCCCATATCCTCAATCTGAAGTTAAAAGAAAACAGGAAGGAAGCTCTTTAAAGGGAAAACAGGAAGCTCTTTAAAGAGTTGTTCGCTTGCTGCACATGAAATGAAAAACTCTTAGGCCAAATGAATTATGCATGTTTCGGCCATCACACGTTGAGAACATCACTTTCAGCTGGCCCGCTTAATAAACTAAAACTAAAGGCAGAAACTGTTTAAAATTCTAGATGTGCCAAGCTCGGCGCTGCAATAAATCTGAAATTGCACTCAATTGCCAAAGCGCATGCAATGCGTCGCTGCCGCAGTCGACGTCGACGTTGAAACGTGCGCGCAATTTTCGCAATTTTCTAATAGCTGCTAACGCATGTTGAAAGAGTGGGGGGAGGAGGCAAAGGGAGTGTGTGAGAGTCGGTAGCGCTTTCAGTATTCAACTGTGTAAAGAGTCTGTTATTAAAATGGGAAACAAGCCGAAAACATTTCACGTAAGCGGCCAGAGAGCTGTTGCATGATAGAGAAAGAGAGACAGAGAGAGAGGGAGGTTTTTGTGTTTTTAACTTGACCGGAAGTGCTTTCGACGCCATTTTGTGGGTAGCTTTTATAGCCCCGGTCCAGTTCGGTTCAGTTCAGTACGGTTTGTGGCACTGCAATTGAGCGAGTGCAGCCAAAGCTACAAACTACAAACACGAGATCCTTGAATGCCCTATATCAGCTACGTGCCCATTCAGACCATCACGCGCTTAAACATTCAGCTCAAAGCCAAAAAAATTATAAAAGCTTGAAAAACTACGCGCCTATGTCGTAAAAGATTGCCAATAAATTGTAGCTAAGCAGCGGACAACTGGTTACGAGGCAGACGAAAACAAGAATAGGCTTAGTCTGTGTCATGATTCGTCCTTTGCTGCTGACACAGCAGCCATTTGCATTTCTCGTCGCCCTCATCACATTCCACTGCCTTCCAGCTGGCCATTAAGTCTGCTACAATTTACTTGTGATTGACATGTTTATAAGGGTCAGCAGCCCAGCAGGACCTCACACACAACCAATATCCATTTTCTGTCCTGACGAGGGTTCTTGTTATGACCTTCCTAATAAAGGGGGGAAACCTAAAACACTGCGTATAAATCTGTGATATTCGCACTGTTCGAGCATTCTTAATATCCTTCTGCATTTCAAGTGCTTTGTAGAGACAGCCACAGAGAAGTAAGTATCGAAATTCCTGGAATCCCTTACGGGCACACAATTTAAAGTTCCCACGATTGCAATCCCATGAATAAAACAACAACGAAAAGCATTGATTAACAATACGTATACGACTACTAAATGCTCTAACTGAAGGCATTTCAGTTTGGTGATATACTATTTTTTTACAGGCTTAGAACAAATATGTGCTGGAAGATGAACTTTTGGGTAGTAATACTTTTGAGGAAAAAACGATTTGAAGATTTGCTATGACTAAATACCATGTGATACCAATGTACTATATGCAACATATACTTTTCACTTTAATTTATCCATAATTTTATACATTCCCACTTTACACATTAGTTCAAATAGCCTATGTACCCACTCAAGAGATCAAGAGCAAGCACACACTTCGATATCAACTAAAGCCAGACAAAACGCATGTTTTGTTTTAATTTAGCAGACGGAAAAGAAACCACAACTTTAACTCACATGTGAACAGGTTTTATATGCACTGCATTCAACAACAACAAAATCAAAAAGGGCAAAACGTGCAAGTAATCAGCCAGTCAACAAAAAACAAAATCAACAACCAATTGATATGCAACTTGAAGAAAAACAGCTGACACGCAACAGGGGGTCAGGCATCGAACAAAATTCAACATACAACATCCAACCCACAACTCAAACCCGGTTGTAAAGTGCGCAGCGCAGGCGCCAAGCAAAGATACAGAAACGAGCTTCAGTTGGGCGCGCAAGCTGTTCGCTAACGAACGTTGGATCAGCCACGGATACGGATACGAGTAACGGTTAACGGGTACGGGTAACAAACAAGTGCAACTTTTTGAAAGTCAATTAGACGTACCGTGCCACAAACGAAGTCAAATGAAATTTTATGTCAAATTACAATTTAAGTGCTGCATCAAAAAGTTCAAGAAAACAATTAATTACAACCAAATTGTCATAAAGTCAAGACCCACATATAAAAGCATTTGTCAGCTGTTGAAACAAATTGTTTGGTCAAAATGCTAATGGGTTTTGGTGCTTATGTTGCTGTTGTTATTCAGTAATAGCTGCTGCCAGTTGAACTTTTCAATTAATATAACAACCCCAAACAGAGACGTTGCTCATTTTCGCCTGGCCCGCATAGATCTTATCATCAACTCATAAAACGTATGCCACAGTAAACTACGCAAAGGAAGAATAAGAACATTTCTCAGCAAAGTTTGAAGAAATTAAAACAAACGCCATAAAACGGTTTTCTTGTTTGCCTTTCTGTTTTTTTGTTTTTTGTCTATTTTAGTAGAAATTTTAAAGTGCCGCAAGGCCTAAAGCTCCAATAAAAGGCGTGCCCCAACAAAAGCGGGGCATTTAATACCCCGCAGCGGTCTAAGCACCGTCTCTCTCTCTTACCATCTTTCTACCTCTTGAAAATGTTAGTTTTTTTTTTATTTTTTGTATGGAATTTATGCCGTGTTGCTACTTTTTGCTTATGCGAATTATTCAATTTTCAATCTGACATTTGAAACTTGAAATTCATGTTGCTGCCGTTTGGATGGTTAATGTCGAACTTGTTGTTTTTGTTGGCTGCAATTTTGTTGTTGCCATTAATTGTAATTCAATGCGGAAGAGGCAGCCGACCATAACCGCTATAGTCAGCTCAAAACTCTTGACAATTATTACGTTCCAACAGCAGCAGGCAGGCAGGCAGGCAACAGGTTGCCAAGTGGTGCAAATTGGTCGCGGCAGCTACATTGAAAATTCTTGGCCATAAAACGGAGCAAGTTTTAGACTCACTTTACGCATAACTGTAAGATAGACAACACACAAGCCTGTAAACTTAAAACAGGATTTCTTTCCTCTCTACACAAGTGAAAGAAAGATATGCCAATGCTCAAATTTGTGTGTGTGTGTAAGTGCTGCTGTCACGCCCCTTATCAGTCAGAGTGAGCAGTGAGCAACAAATTAAGCCAAAGTTGCAGCTGCTGTTTGGCCTGGCATAGAAAAAGTTTAGCGGCCTCCCCGTTGACTTCAATTTGTGTCAAGTAATTTTCAAAAAATCAAAAAAAAAAGCACCAAATAAGCAAATGAGTGAATTTTAGCTGGGAAAGCCGAAACAAAAGATACCCTGTAGATAAGTTAAAGAAAAACGAGAGGACTTAATTAGTGATCAGACTTTATTTAACCTCCACGTCTAACCTGACTTATAGTATATAGACATAATTTGCTAACTTCAGCACTTTTTATTTATGCAATCAAGCTTCAGTTCTTTCCATTTCTGTTTGTTATACATATTTACTTAAATGTCTTTGTTACCTTCAGTGGTGCCTATTAAAATACGACTACAGGGTATAAGCTAACTATGCGCAACAACAAACAAACAAACAACGTAAGCAACAACAAAACAGCCAACAGGCATAGACTTGCAGTTAGTCTCAGCAACGGCAGCAGCCAAAACTCTTAAACTAACATGAAAATAGTGAAAATCATGTGTGTCTTGTGCAGAGTAGTTCCAGTCTTGAGTCTTTAGTCTCTGGTCTCCGGTCTTCAGTCTTCAGTGTCTGTGACTTGTCAAACGTGTTCCCGCCAAGACATTGGAAATGCACTGAGCAGCAGCAGCAACATTTGTTGCAACAAAACAACAGCACTAACTGTGACTCGGTATTAATTTCTTAAACAGCAACAAAAGGCCGCACCAATGAAAAACATAAATAGTCATATGCACAAGTTGCTTATATTGCTTATACACACACACACACACAATTTATAAGTTGGCCAGCTTTGTTCTTTTTTTATATGTTTAAAATATGTCTGGCCCTTAATAGAAATGACGCTGACAAAAGTTTAAAGCCCTGACTGAATTTTGAACAAGAGTTCTTAACGCTCTTAAAACTCATGGAAGAGGATGTCTTGAATGCGCTGCAGATGCGCAGCGCTTATCTATCCGGCGGCTACGATCGAGACAAACGAATCATATTCATTGTGAATGCATTCAATGATCAACAATTGTGGAATCGTCGCTGCTTGCAACTAACACTCGACTATCTCAAGCGTTCGCTTAGGTGAGTTCTTAACGAAGAGAAACAAGTTGAAGTTGACGTTAAAGTAGAAACAGACCGCTAAGTAATCTAACTAATTAGCATAGACAAAATATGCAAATAACCCGCAGATGATTTAGACTTTTTATTGGAGTCTTTTTATTAGACATGGCTTGAAGGCTTAGGTTGGGCGCTTTGGCACTCTCGAGTTTGTGTAGGCCTTACGGAAATATCATCTAGCCTGTGATATGCAAATAACAATTTTATAAATTTCTTAAGCGTTTGTGAACAACTTTGGAGATAGAGTTTAAAAGACAAGCCGCTAGCTGAGTAGGTTTTTTCAGTTGAAGAATTGCCATAAATCGATCTCTTTTCTTTGACTAAATCTGTATCTACTTATCTTAACTTTAAACTTTAAGACTCTTAAGTAAAAAGATAACTGGTAGCTAATATAGGTTTATGTGAGCCGTAGTACGATCACCATTTTTTAACTTAACTCAATATCTTAAACTTTTACTCATTAGTTTTCAGTCGCAAAATGCTTAAATTTAAAAGCTACTTAGAAAAAGATACAATATTATTAATGGTCAAACATGTTTATGTGTTCAATCAACCCAGTTTGAATCCCACTGCCTTAAGCTATCCAATCAACAAATAAACGGGATTTGAATGGCCGGCCTAATGAAGCGTTTCTTAACTGGTTTTATCTTCTCTTTTGCAGTGCTGCCATATTGCAGAATGGTGTTAGCGTTATTGTCAACGCCCAGGAGAGCAGTTCGCGCATCTCAAGGCAGCACGTGCGACAAATCTATGCTCAGTTTGGTGGCGACATCAGCGTCGATGTGTATCTAGTCAGGGCGGAAGGCTTCTGGGAGAAGCACGTGGAGCCATGCGCCAAGTCACAAATCAAAGGCGAGGTAAGAACAAAATAACTTCAAGCTAATGAAACAAGAGTTAACTACAACTCTTGCTGCCCCATAGCCTCTGGTTCTATCCAAGGAGCGGCTAACGAAGTTCATAGAGCCACACAATCTGCCCGAGGAGCTGGGCGGTACACTGCAATTCAATTATGATTTGTGGCTGCAACAGCGCAAGGTAAGCAGCTTACAGTTAAAACTAATGTATAACTACTAACTTAATACCCTTTCAATTCGTAGTCCATTGACGAATTTAGCAGAACGCATGCCTTAACTTTAAGCTGCATGGAACAGCTGCTGTTGCTGCTCAGCGGGCACAAAGCATTGCGTCCAGCGGAAGCGGATGTTGAGCTCAAGAAGAGCGCTCAGCTGCATACACATGTACAGCGCAGCATTGAAGCAGCTATTGAAATGGGTAAGCGAATGCGCGGCAAGTTTGTTGCCTCAGTCTTTCTACTAAATATATTGCGTGGTGCGAGCAATTTACATATTTTCAATGCCCTTCACCCACACCACCGCCAACGACAACAATCGAAACGAGTCTGGCAGACAGCTAAATGTGACAAGTAATACACAACAACAACAACAACTACAATCACCAACACATGAATCGTGTGCGTGTTTCAATTAGAAATGAAAATGTTTGTCAAACTTGTTTTTAGCGTTGTGGGTTAACTTTTTTAATACACTGCATAACATTAAAATTATATCTGTGTTCTTGAATAGTATGTTGGGTACAGATTTAAAAAGAGAAAATAATCATGTTTACTCAATATAAATATTTAGGGGATTTTCTTCAGTAACAAGTTTCAAGTTGGGTTTTCAACTTCAAAGACACTATTTTTCACATAGTTAAGTCAAGATCCGTTCAGTTTCAAAGTAGTTGTTGCAATAAACATTTCAGAATGTCTCTTTATGTATAAATAAATATTCATGAGATATAGATAAATTGCTTTAAATGTTTGTCTATTGTTTGTTATCCCATTGAAGCCCTTTTTTCTCACCAAAAAAGGTCAAATATTTTAAATATGATTTTCACACTCATGAATATTTGGCAAACCAAAAAAACAAATCCACAAAAATTACCATAAATAATTTTTTTCATAGATTTTCCTAATTTTAAACCCAATTCAGTTCACACATTGTATTTAACGCACAAATTTTTCACACCTGGCTGAGCCCTAAGCCACAACAGCTTTTCACAGTTTTGTAGTGCTGTGTGTACGTTTTTGAAGTGTGATCATCAAATGAAGAGTACCACATAAACCGCATGATGCTCATGTTGTTGGTTGGTGGTTGACAGTGGTGCGTGTGGGTGACTCTATTTTCATCGTGACCCTTCACTTAGCCAGCTTTTTGTTATTGTGGTATTTTGTATTTATTTTTCGGTGGTGATGCGCAACGAAACTAGCACAGATTTTCACTTTTTACATAAGGCATAAAGTCGAATAGAAAATGTTTACGCATAATGAAGAGATTTTCATTGAAACTCAAACCATCTTCTTCTTCTTTTTTTCCTCATTTCTCTTACAGGTAATACGATCTTGGCGCGCTTCAACGAAGTCTACGAGACGCAGACAGCGCCACATGCCACACCTGTTGTTAGCTCAACTACAACAACATCAACAACAACAACATCGGCAGCCCTTTGCCTGGTTAAGCCGCTGTTGCCACCAGATCTTGGCTGTGAGCGTGCCCGCATCGAGTTGCGTCTCAACGAGATCGAGAAGAAGCAGACAGCGATACGCACCGCTTGGTTGGAGTTGTTGCGTTCGCTGCGTGAGGCACGCGAGCTATCCACCCTAGCCGAGGGCGTGACCTTTGTCACCAACTGGATTCTTAACCAGGCCGAGCAGCTGCTCAGTCGACAGAGGAGCGTTGGCAGCGATGTAAGGGCCTCGGAAACTTTGCGTGCAGCACACGATCAGCTGGAATTGGAATGCCGTGATACTTATGGTTGCTATGCAGAGTTGCTCTACAAGATTGAACAGTTTGCCAAGGAGCGAACGAAAGCCATGTGCCAGGATCTGTTCTCGCAGCGCGACTTTATGCAGTTTGTGTGTCGATCCTTCGCTGTGCGTTTGGAACGAAGGCGAAAGGTTTTAATGACGGCGCTAAGATTTCATCGTCTACTTGAACAGTTTGAGGAGCAATTGGCGATTGCCAACGAAGCAGCCGATGCGGACGCCAGTCAATTGGATGCTCAACAAGCCGATTATATGCTCATGCAAATAAAGACCAGTCAACAACTATTGGGTGAGTTGATAGATGAGTTGGGTCGTATGTTTGTGTTTTCGAGCTAGTTCAACTTTTATGCTTGATCATAATAATTAAATGTTTACACATGTTGTTAAGTGAAAGTCTTTGGTTAAGTTCAGGTTAGTGACCTTAAGACTTACAGCTAAAACACATGTATTTTAAATAGCTTGAAAATACAAGAGTTGGGGTTGTCGTTAAATTGCAGCTGGTCCGGTAATAAATTTTAAGTCAAAACAAAAAAAAAAAATTCGGTAAACTTCTGTGAGTTGAACTATCAAAAATATAATTATCACAATAACAAGGTTTGACACATTTTGATATGAGTTTCGACACATCTACAAAAATGCATATATGCATTACAATCGCTTGACCTACTTAGATAAGGTTCGTGATAGAAGGAACAATTTAATACCCTATAAAGATTGTAAGATATTTCATGATTTTATTCTTACGGAAAATTATAAGAATAAATGATTAAAATAACTTCTAAATATATTCAATAGGGCTGATGAATTTTTGTACACTATAAAAGGTTATTTAAATTGGTTCTCCCACTTTTCCAAGCTTATCAGCATACACAAACCCTACGAAAATCAATTCTAATTCTTGTTCGGTTGCAACCTGGCTTCAACAACAAATTTCTTTTTACAGGCAACATCGAACGCGAACTTGTGCGCGAGGGCGAAAAGCTGAGCGACATGTTGGCCATGCCGGTGAAAGATGCATTGGGCCGTGACCTCCAGCTGGACTATAGCAACGACATTGCCCAGCTGCGACGACAGATCGATGCGAGCCGCGAGCGCCGGCAGCGGTGTGGAGAACGTTTAGCGTTGCAGCGGCTCACCTTGGAGCAGGTGACCCACATTCATGGGTACGAGCGGGAGGTGCGCTGTGCTCTCCAGTGGTTAAACGAGCTGTATGCTGTGTTGTTGCGCTGTCACTCCCATGTTGGCTGCAACATACACGAGATACAGCTGCAGAAGGACGAGTTGCAGGGGTTTGAGGAAACCGGACGGGTGAGTTTTTAAGTAAGAGAGACAGAGATAGAGAGAGGGAGATAGAGTGAGTGAGAGATTACTGGAGAGCAAGAAACTATATATTGTTTTCGGTCCAACCAGTTTTTGGGACTTATTTACTCTCTCTTCTTTTTCTCCTACGTAGAGCATTTTCAACTATGGCTGTCAGCTGCTGGAGGCCGCGCAAACCTTGCGACTCTGCTGTAAGCTGGAACAGTCGGAGCCGGAACAATTTCAGTTGCAACTACAGCGCACCTGGCACAGCCTGCAGTCCATTGCCCAGGAGCAGATGACACGATTGCGCGTCTCTGCCGTGTTTCATCGCAGCGTGGAGGCCTACTACAGACAGCTGCGTGACCTTCGACCCCTGCTCACCCATGAACTGGCCAGCCAGCTGCAGGAGCAGCGTCAGCAGCACAATCGCAGCAGCAGTGGCATCAGCAGCGATGCCGAAGCCTCTCCAGAACTATCGCCAGCTGGAGTATTGGGTGCGCGACTGCAGCGGCATCTGCTAGCCAGAGAGCAGCTCTTGGTCGAGGTGGGCCGCATGGTGCGTCTTGGAAGACTGCTCAAGAAGCGATTAAAGGATCCCTTTGTGCTGGATGCGCTAACGGGCAAAAGGTGAGAAAAGCGAAAGTTAACTAAATGTTTTTCCTAGATTATGCGACGGCGATGTGAGAGTGAGAAGATAAGAAAAGATGAGCAATCAATTAAAGAATAATCTGTAACGAAATTAATATCAGCGGAAATCTGGAAAAGTAACCATTTCTTAAGGAACTTTAGATCTCAAGATGTCAAAGACTACAAACCCTTCTCTCTCTTTTTAAAATCAGCGTAAAATCACTCAAAAGCCAAACCAAAATCTCACTCAAAATAGCTGACGAATAAGTTTAAATCTGACAAAAACTAAAACAGCCAATCCAAAGCACTCAGCGAAAAAGTGCCATCCACTAGAAATATTATTTGTTTTTTTGGGGGCAGCAAAACAGTTTATTTCGGTGCGTGATCCAGCGCAGAGCGTTCAATGCTCAACGGGAAGCATAATTATCAACGTCGTGGTCGTCGTGGTCTCGGGAACATATATATATATAGCGACAAGCCAACTTGTCAAGTTGTCAAGTTAACGAACAGCCGGCAAACGAAAGTATTTATTTTTAATATATAGATCGCTATATGTAACCCCACTGGAATAGTAAAGATAGACAAAAACGTGTACTAACAAGTGGGTCAAAGTGGAATTTAGTCTGTGTGTGTAGTAATATAATAATAGATATGTCTATGGTTTATCCTGAATAATTAAGTAGTTGCCGTAATTGTAGTTTTGTTAACTGGCTCGGAGCCAATAGCGTGTTTAGCGATTGCGTCAAACTGTTTGGTTAAAAGCGGCTACAATAAAAAACGAACCCGAAAATGTTTGCCAGATTTCGTAATTTGTTTGGCAAAACTCAAGCCGAAGAATTGCCCATCATTGTTGTAGACGAAGCAGCTCCAGAAGCAGAAACTAGCACAAACCAAGCTCCTTTGGCTAGCGAAGAGGAAGATCTAAGCAATGGACCTGGGGAGACGTTAAGTTCATCCACTCAAGAACTTTCCCAATTACTAGATGAACTTAATCAAAGCAGCAATATACCCGATTTGAGCAGTGAACAAGATGAAGAGGATGATGAAGATGATGATGAATCGGCAAGCACTTCAAGTGTTACAACTAAAATAGCCAAGACCTCAATCGAACGGGATATTATAATAGAGGTTCCTTTGATAGAGGAGGAGTCCGATGTAGAACAGGAGCAACCCGGTCTGCAAAGTCTGGCAAAGATTAAAGCACTCATACGCAACGATAGCGAAATATATCCACAAAGTGACTATACAGATGAAGCAGATGAGAATTATACGTCCTCGCACTCACGCACCGCCTCGCAGGATTCAACGGCGGAGAATAATCCCATTATGTTCTCATGTGATTACAGCATTGTTCCCGATGATGAGCTGCCTCTAGACACCAATCCAAGTCCCATGTACAGCGAATCCACAAATATCGAATTATCTTCCAGTACGACAACAACTGTGACCCCAACGGGCAACAATGAATTGGCCTGCGCTGCAATTTCCCACAAGCTTAGTGCCATTGCCGAAGTAGCTGAATCCTTGGATGCGGTTATACGAGACTGCAGCAATGGCAGCGCTGAGCTCGATCTGTCCAATGTCCAGGCGCCCAAGAAGCTGGGCACTCAGGGTGTAGGAAGTGAGGTAAGTCGCAAAAATGTTTTTTCCTTTCAAGTTTGTTTTGTCTAACATCTGGTTTCGTTTTATTCACACACAGGACTGGCAATCGCGCTCCACGGAAGATGAATCCTTTGCTACGGCCTCGGAAGGCAATTTTACGCCCAATTCGCATTCGTCATCGTTTCAAACGGCCTCGGGACGCACCAGCTCCTACATCGGCTCCGCAAAAAACTCCTTTGACGAAGCAGACGATTCAACGTTAAGCAACTTTGAAATACCCGAGCTGCCCCAATCACCTGTCAACATGTCATTCGACAGCTCCGAGCTGAGTTACTTTTCAGCAGCAGCAGCCACAGCCACAGCATCCCAACAGCGACGACCTCTTCCGGCCAATGACGATGATGATCAGGACAGTGTGGTGGGCGTGGCCGAGTTGCATAGCCAAAGTGTAACGCCAACACCAGAAGAACAGCATCATCATCATCTGCTTCTGGCTCATCCCATCGAATCGGATGGTGAATTGGAGGCCTATGGCTTGGATGCAATTGGCATCAGTACTGAGTTAATGCCCAGGGTCTCAACGGCCAATACGCCGGAGGTGAGTTTGCCCGGCTGCGCTGCTACTGCTTCTGCTTCTTCTAACAACAACAACAACAATGCTGAGCACACAACAACGATGACGTCAACGTCAACGTCGACGCCAACATCGACGCCGGCGTCTTGGCGTCGCAGTAAATACTATGAGAATATAACGAAACAAACGATCAAGGGATTTCTTTGAGAGATGACCCCCGAACGTCTTCGACAGCCCCTACTACCCTCTCCCTCCGAAATTCGCCTTATTAAGATGCGCCATTCGCTTTGCTATTGCTTGGTTATTGTTTTTGTTCTTGTTTTTGTTGTTAAACGTTTTTCTTGCCAAAAACTGAAAATTTGCCAGGCATTTTATTTTGATTTTCTTGCTAATTTTTCTATTTATTTAAGTTCTGTTTCTATTTTAGCTATTTTAGCCCAATGAGCTTAACAAGTTCTTGTTGTTTAAAGGCAGCGCATGTTTTAGTTTCATATTTATTTAAATTTTTAATTTTGTAGTTTGTTTTTTGCTTGCGACAATTAGAGAATTCCAAAATAGCATTTATTTATTATATACGTTATTAATTTATTTATGATAACATAAAAAACAAACACAATAATTAAATAATTCATTATTTATAGCTGATACAAAATTCGCCTTTACATTTTTTATTTATTCAATATTTTAATAAATTAATGCGTTTATTTACAGTTGATTGAGTGTCACAAGCTGACCATTTACATACCTTATAAAAAAAGTTATTTATTTGCACAAAAGTGTTGCATAACTTTAGGCTGTAGCTGTAAAAGTCCAAGGTTGTTAGCCCTTGTGCGCGCAACGTATGTGCGTATAAATGTGACCCTAATCTGTCTAATTAAAATCATTTCGAGTCTGTGGGTGTTCTACTAAATGTTAACAAGCGCTTTTTAAGTGATTCCAATTATGTGATATGTGATGCTGTCACAAAAGGGTAATGACACACACTCACATACACAACTTAAATATGCCATTAATCTCAATAAAATCGCGCCATAAATAAAATATGCATGAGGGAGAAACTTTTGCTGCACTTTAAGTTGAAATTTTTGTGAGCTGCACAAAACTCTCTCAAGCGCCATGTACCAGCAATCAAAATCAAAAATTGCCGCTAGCTTCTTCTCGTGACGGTGCTTAATTCAATAAAGTATTTTCGGTGCTGTTGATAGGTTAGCAAAATCATAACAACAGCAAACGTTGATTGGCAGCAGTCGCCATCAAACAACACGAACACGATACCTCCCCCCCCGCTTCAGAGCAAAAAGTCTTGTTCAGTCACTCGAGCATCGCCTGCCACACGCATTTCGGACGCTAAAGTAGCGAAAATGGAACGGGTAAACGTGATTTGGGTAAAGGGGTTTGGTTTCTGAATGCGGGCGGCCGCCTGTTGCATTCTATTAAGACACGATGCAGTCAGGTTGTTGTTATTGTTGCTGTTGTTGTTGCCGCCTCTTCACTCTTCTCTCTCTCTCTCTCTCTCTCTCACTGTCTGTTATTAAAGTACAAGCTATACTTGAGAACATTGTTGCAGGGCATTAAAAATTGAAATCATGAATTAACGACGCAACGAATGCCAAGAGCACTTGTTTATTTATGTCTCCCAACCTTCCGCTCATTCGCGCACTCTTCCTCTCTGCCACACAGCTCAGCCGGCTTTTCGTTTTCCCAAAACTGAGCTTAATGAGCGACAAGAGCACCAAACAGCAAATGCATAAGCTGAGCGAAACGGTTAAGTGGCGGTTAAGTTTCGCTCACACTCTCTCTATTTTGAAAGCGATCCAAGCGATCGGTTCGGTCAGCTGCCCTGATTCGTTTGGTTGAATTGCTCAGTCTTGTTCGAAGTTTGCGTCGTTCGGTTGTTTGGGGCACGCGGCGGCGCGCATCTTTTTCCGAATCTAATTTGTTGGCTTCACTCGTTCCGTTTTTTGCAAGTTTTTCGAATGTGCGAATAAATTTGATTTTGAATAATGTAAATGTTTGTTTTGTTGGCATAGAAATGTAAATGTAAATAAATTTGTGACGTTTTTGGCCAACAATAAATTAGCAGCTAATGACATTGAATGCAACATAAATTAAAAATAATAAAACGAAAATTATTTACATACTATATACATATATGTATATCTATTATAGTATTGAGGCACAAATTGTGCTCTTATTTTGTTATTGTTGTTTTGGGCGACGCGACGACGCAAAGCAAAGCGAATTGCAATAAATAAAACATGAAAAATAAATATCATTTTTGGTTGAGGCTGTCTGTTAAAATTGACAATTGCCTAGGAGATGCTAGCAAAAGATTCAGTCAGGCACCAAGGCAACCAAATAGTATTAGCCACGCCCCGTTTCCAGGCATAAATATGTGTGGTGGTGCTCTGTACGAATTTTATGGTGCTTTTGTTATTTTTAGACACGGACCCAAGCTGAAAAAGTACAATTAAAATCATTTACATGACTCCACACACACAAAATTGTTTTGGCTATTAAAATACAGAAAAGAAAAGAAGAAACTAAAAATTACCTAATGCCACAGCCGGGCGCACATGAACTACATATATGTATAACACATTGCGTATGCGTAATATTTCAAAAATAAGTGAAAAATCTGCCAAAACACTGTTGCAATTGATTGAGCATTGGGATTGGGAGATGATGAGCAGAGAGCATAAAAAAAAAAGGTTAAAGCATTGCAACAATTGGTAGAACGTAGTATCTTTGTATACATGTATGTATTTGTTTCTTGATGCATTGATGCAACATTAGTGAATAGGCTGACGCACATCCTGCCACAAAATGTGGGCTATTCAAACAGAGCGCATTACCCAATACGCGTTTAGTTTATAGCTTTTAGCATTAGATCTCGCATAGAATTTAAAATCAAAAATAGCGCAAATTGAGCATTGTCATCGAGGCAGAGCACAGAGATCTCGTCGTACGCATCAAAGGCAACAAAGACACGAATGTGCCAAAAACATTAGTATAGGTGTATATAGACATATATATAGACTCAATATAATAAGCACACAGGCAACAACGCTAGGCATGAAGTCATAGTCGATCTATTTGCCATAGTTATTCTTCTTCGACTCTGCTCTGTACCCGACCCGCTCTGCGATCGCTCTGAGCGTATTCGATTCTATGTGTGCGATCAGACGATCGCCAGCGTTGATAGCGAACGCGACAAACGAAAAACTCGAGGAAAAATCTATCGCGAAAATTGAATGAAAGAAAAACGAACAACGAACTCAGCTAAATCAAATAAACAAAACAATCAAACAGTACTAAATAACACAATCTAAGCACAAAACAATATTTTCTCTATAAAGCTCAAAACACACACAAAATGCAGAACAATAACAATAAAGACAGCAACAACTAAACGAAAGACTCGCGCGCCTAGAAAGAAAGAAAAACTAAACGGGAAAGATTAAAAAACTCGCGCCCACGCAAAAACATACAAATACTACACGTAGCCACTAAAGCCGACAAAAAGCATCAACAACAACAACAAAACAACACTCAACACACTTCAGCTGCAGCAAGATGGAACGTCGCCAAGCGTTAGACTCATCGATGTCTTCACTGTACTCGGCCAGCTCCTCGAATCGCCAACAATCGCTGCCGCCGCTTCACTCACAACAACAACAATCGCAGTTCCATTCGCAGTCGCAGTCACAATCCCAGCTAGACGCCTTCAATTATTCAGCAACAATGTCATCATCATCGCCAACGCCAAGCCAGGCAACGAACAACACCAACACCAGCACCACCACCTCCCTGCGTGCCACAACCATTGGCACCGTTGTCGTCCGTTGTGGACCCATACAGCTGGTGATAGCACTTTTGCAAGTGAGTTGTTGTTGTCGTCGTCGTCGTTGTTTTGTTTTTGTAACTGTTGCTAGTACATGAACAAAGTTACAGATACCAATAGATAACTGAACCAAAGGAAGAGTAGCAACTGTTTTGCAATTTATGCAGCAACACTCTGTTTGCCGTTAAGTCAAAAGGTCAACAATTTTATAGCATAAAAGTTCTAGGACAAAGCAAAATAAAGCCAGATATTGTTGCAGCAAGGAAAAAAATCATTGAGAGCTTAGCTAAAACATTTCAATTGAAGTTTTTAAAGCTTTTAGCCCGAGCAATATTTATTTATTTACCAGTTTATAGCAATTGGATCTAGCTTAATCCTATTAATGGATTATTGGCTTATTGATTCAAAAAACAAACATTATTCAGCTTTAAAATTAATATCTAATGGTTTATGCTCCGACTAAAAAGAAGCAAAAATCATTAACATCCCAAAATTATGTTTCTAAGCTGCGGTTAGCATTTGTTTGAAAAGTCAAATGTTGAAAGTACTTTTTATAAATTTAACGTTCAAGCGTATTTTTAGCCTTCTGTCTTTCTCCGTCTCTCTTCTCAACAGTTTTGTATCGCTAGAATCGTGGAATAAGATCTTAACAAGAGCCAAACATTTGAGTTATGTATTTTTTGGATTAATATCCGAAAACTGGTTGGTTGTTTAAACCGGCTTTAATATAATTTCCGTAGCAATTAGCACATTTGAGCGCACCACAACGAAAGCAAAAGTTGTTGATAGCTGTTATAAATGTATCTACACATGGGTAGGTACACATGTACACATACATATTTATGTGTGTATCAAAGAACATATTTTTGAAACTAAAACAATAAAGGTTCAAGGTTGTCTGACATCAGCAGAGCGAGCGTGCGCGTTCTAACGTGACAAAAGAAATGTATCTGCAAGATACAATTTTGGCAATTAGGCGCAGCTGCTACCTGCCGAGAATATATATACTAAAAAATAAAAAATACTGCTATACAATGTGAAAATACGGTTAGCACAAACAAGAAATAACCAATAACAAATCAATGAGAAACTTTTTTAACATGCGTAGCAAACTTGAAGCTAACAAAACAATAAAAAAAAAAAAAAAAAAAAACGTTGGCCTGAACTTGAGATTGAGAGAATGTGGAAGCGCTAAAAGTTACTATATGTTTGCCCCAGACAACACTCAATAAGAAGAATAGACGACGTTAAAGTCTTTGCCTCTTTTCGTTTGTTCATTCAACCCGCTCATTGAAATTTTTGGGCACTTTGTGCCACTTTTTTTTGGCAAATAACATTTAAAATGGGGCCTCCTCGAATTGAAAGCACTCCATGTGTTAGGCATTTGATTTTATTTACACATTATATTCCCTCGCCCCAAATGCATGAGTCAGTTGAAAGCATTTTGTTAAGCGCTTTTCTACACGTTTTCTTTGCTTTGTTTTGGTATATAGTATTTGTGCGAAAACACACATTTATGTACTTATATATATATTTGAGGTATTTCAACGAAATAAAAACAATGCAACTCAGCAGCAGTTTAATTGATTTGTTGAAGACTTACCTGTTGAAGCTCTGGACTGCCACCAAAAAGTGTTGAAAACAAACACGACATCATTTTTCGGGTAAACAAATTAGCGTAGGTGGAGGAGGTGAGGCAAATAAGCTAAAACAAAGTACATAAGTGAAGAAAAATAATCAAACAGATGTAGATACAATGTAAATACGTAAAGTACGCGTACACACGAAACAAAAGGCGTGGCATATTTCGAAAAAAAAGATACTTGTCGATGAGCTAAGTTTGTTTTGTTGTTGCTGTTGTTGCTTTTGTTATTTTTATGCTTGTTATTGTTATGCTAAGAGAAATTTTGTTGAGGTGGGTGGTGGGTGGGTAGAAGAGAGGGTAGAGTACGCAAAGCGGAAGCACATTCAAAGTTATGGATAGTCTGTGAAAAGCTTTACGTTAAAAGATTGAAGCAAGCAATAAGGTTGCGTACTTTAATATGTAAATAAGTTGAGTGTATTCTCGTACATACATGTGTTTTAAAAGTTTTACAAACATTAAACTGCTCGACATAAGTTGAAGTTTGAATAAAGTTTGGCATTTGGAATTCATTCGAATTACGTTGAATTATGGGAATTTGTCAAGTAGATGCGCATTTTTATGGCTTACTCTCTCTCTCTCTCTCTCTGTCCGTATTTCACTTTCCTGTTCTCATTTTCAGTTTGTTAACAAATTTCTCAACAGTTTGGAAATCTTTTTACGTCTCACCATCTCGTAATTCATTGGCATGTTTTACATTTTATGTGTTCCATCTAATCATCAGTATCTTCAATCTTGATGATGCCCCCAACCCGTTTTGGCCAATAAAATCCATTTACTCGACACATGTATCTCTTGGGCAAAAGCATCAATCTCAATGGCTTTCAGCAATTTGAAGCAAAAGTCCAATGTGTATTGTTGGAAATTGTTGCCGTTTGAAAACGTTGATACAGTTTAGGTTGTAGTTCTTCCATTTTTTTTTTTGTTTAGCTGTGGCTCTTTATGTTTTCTTTTTCTTTTTGCTTTTAAGTAAATTTCCTTTTTTTCTCTGTTGTTGGTCAGCAGCTAAGGCAACAAGTTTATTGCAAGCAATTAAAAGCGGAAAAAATTAAACCAAACATACCAAGAAAACTTCAAAGATCTACCTACAACGCCCCTACAACGCACGATTAATATTTTGTTTTTTCTTGGCCGTGTATATTTTAATAAATGATTCTCTGAAGCGTGTGCCAGTAGCAGACGCCTCGGAGTTGCACCATAATTGGAACTAATGCGCGAGATTAATTTGGCATTAGCATTGGTTAAAGATGATGATGAAGAGAATTGCGCGAATTGGTGCGCAAAGGCGACCTGCTTTAACTGAAGTATCAACTTTTTTTTTGTTGATCCGCTCTGATTTGCAATCGAATCAATTCATTTGGGTGGATGAGGGGGGTGGGGGAGAACGGGTTACTAATTGAATTTATGGCATTTTCATTTGCTTTTCACTCATAAATTGCACATACATAGACTAGAGTTTTCTCTCAGTGAGCATAAGTTATATGCCGTCGCTTTGGGCCGTGGCGTGGGTGAAACTGCTGCAGCTGCGCAAAAGAGCTGGAGTTTGGAGTTTGGAACTGCAGTTTGCCAGCTTGGACCCAGGCAAGGAAAGAAGAAAGAAAGCAGTATGTGTATGTGCCAAGTTAGAGAAATGTTTACGATGCTTGGCAGGCACATAAATTTACGCATGAAAAGCTGCACATTCCTCTTTCGCACTTTGCGACGACGAGGATGCGAGGGATGGCTTTCAAATCACTGCCAAGCCTTGTTGTCACTGTGATTTATTGCACAGTGATTTGCCGTTTAATTACCTAGTGGCATTAACAATGGCTGTAAAAATCACAGCATGCTTTTTAGTTATGGAAACAAATTTTATGCCAAGATATAAATCTCTTAACTTAATTGCAACGAATTGAATGAAAGCCTTTTGTCCACTATTGTAAATAAATATACAATAGTAAGTTGAAATTAACTCAATTTTGTTTGACATTCTGAAGTTACCTTTTTTTCACAATCAATTCTTAGAAACGTCTTTCCCTTCTTTTGAAGCCTTTTATTCATACAATTTTTGTCACATCAGTTGCTTCAACTCGAAAGCATGCAAGTTAATAACAATTTTCAAGTCACTGGAAAGCAAAGAAAATTGTAATGTTGGCGAATGTTTTTCGCTTCACTGAACGTGTCGAATTACCATAAAACTGTTTATGCAGCCCTAACTTGTGGTACTATCCACACCAAGAGGTGGCGCTGAACGTTGTCAACATGTCCAAACGTTAACAACAAAAAAAGAAAAGGCAAAAACCAAGCAGCAGGATGGAAAATAATGTATTCTATGCGCAGACGCAGGCAAAGTGGAGGACGCCGCCAGTTGGCAACCAAACGCATTCAAGCCGGTCTCTTTGGCTGCTTTGCAGCTTGTTTTTTTGTCTATCGCTTGGAGAGTTAATGCAGCTCCTACTTAGCGCAAACTGACAAAACAGTTTTGGCACGCACTGATTGATAATCGAAAGGCAGCGCAAGCAAAAGAGAGATGGCAATGTTGGGCGGGAACGGGACGCCAGGCCGGGTCTAAATCTGTTGGCCAAGTTATCAGAGCTAAAGGAGCAGTGCAGCAGAGCATCCATGCATCCAAGCATCCAAGCAGCTGCTGTAATTACCGTTCACGTTTTTCTGGGTATAGGAGTATACCGTGAATGCTGTTGGGATACCGAGGAGATGCGAAATGTATTGCATGTTTACATGAAAACTGATATTTTACCGATAAACGCTCAATGAAAGTCGACTGTGCAACTGCTGCTGCTGCTGTGTCGGCTGCGGCTTTTTGGCTTCATGCCGGGCTCCGGTTAAGTCGTGGTTAGCAATTTGTACAAACAATTATAGAAATTATCTTTGGCTTGGCTGCGAATTAAATTGAAATTTAAATTGCATTCGATTGCTGCGCCGCGATTGTCTGCTCTCTCGTTTTTGTCTCTCATATTTTTTTTTAGCACTGCCTGGGAACTTGGGAAAAGTGCGAGAAATAACGCGAACAACAAACAACTGAAACATATTTTCTGTTTACTTATTGTTTATTTATAGAACTCAAAAGTCTGACATCACACGCGAACGAAGCGCGCTAACCTTTGTCAGATCATTAAAGTTGGCGCAATGCAAATTTGTAAAGGCAAAAACCACAACAATAATAAAAATCAAATAAGTCAAGTTGAACCGGCCAAACTGTCAGCTTAGTACTCTACATCAATTGCATGTCAGCCTGTGTCAGTAGTCAACCAATAAGCTACAATAGCCTAAAGCGTAGAGCGCGTCAGACCATTAACAAAACAACAACAACAATAACAAAGAAAAACAAAAACAACGCGACGCAAAATACATTTGCATATGCATGTTTGTGTGTTTGCTCAAACTGTCCACTTTGTGTGCTCTGTATCAATTCACACACAATAAGCTAATGCTAATGTCGTTTTTATAGTTTTTTTTTTTGGCTATTTGTCTAAACTATTTTTTTTTAATGTGCCTCACAATTGGCACGCTGCGGCTGCTATTGACGTTATGTTGGACACAAGCGGTGTGTGCGTAGGTGACAATAATTCATTTATATACAAAAGTACTATTTTCAAAAGGTTAATTCAACTGATATTTAGATAACATACCTGTAGAGACCGGGAAAAGTCAGGCAAGCTGAATTGCAGCCTGTTTAAAAATTGATTTATCAAAAAATATTCACTCAACTTGGCACTGCACGGATTTGTGGCAAAAGCGCGGGAGATGACCACCCTGTCTAAGCAAAAAGGGTTGCACCTTCTGAACGATCGATCGGTTGAGTAACAGCTACAGCACTAGCTGTAATATAACATTCTGTGAAATTCAAAGTAAAATTACATGATATTCGAACATTCTGGCAACGCTGCAACACGAAAGGAAGCCAAAGAATAGTCTTCTTATAACAAAGCCATCAGTCTTCAATTTCAATTGTCGGATTGCTGTCAGTAAAAATAGCAAAGTTCTCTATTAATTTTCCAACGCCCACGCTCAAATGCTCGTGCAAAGTTTCAAATTGAGTAAGATACTCAATCAAATCATCAAACAGCATCGATATTAAACGCCGGGCTCTCGTTGCGGACGTAATGAAAGAGGACTCATAGCGCGCAATGATTTCATACAAACGATAAGAAGCGTCAAGGTAATTTTATATCGAAATCGTGTTCTGCCCGCTGACACAAAGTATTAATTTAGGAGCCAAAAACGTGTTTGGGCTAAGCGTCTCAGAACTGGACGTTCTACATAGATCGACACATACAATATGGCACACACATACATTTGCACAATTATGGAACATTGTTGTCGCTGGGGGGGGGGGGGAGCTCTTAGGTATTATATCAGAACAGTATCCTACTGACGTGTTCGTCTACGACTTCCGTCTCTTTATTACTTCAGTGAAGGCAAGTGGTGTCCAAGCTCTTTATAAATGGCCAAAATGCACACAAATTAAATGGCTCGCTGCATGCGGCAACTATGAAATATGATTCGAAACATTTACTGTGCAACTATGAATGAGGCGCCTCGCAGTGCGCATAGCGAATTGAGTTTGCACATTGAATATAAATATGTAGATGTAATTCATACATACTACAATGAATAGAGTTATGGTCTGCCTATTTATAGTGATGTCATACCATATATGGTTCAAATTTCAGTTAGACGACTCATGACGTGATTTTGTATTTTGGTAAAACGAAGTCGCTACATCGAGTTGAATTGCCCGCATAATAAAAATATACAGTGAAACTAAAATCAGCTACCAGCCAGCTCATTTATATTTGTCAACATAAACACACATTGAGAAATAGTAATTTAATGATTTTTGTTCCATTCCTCACGTCAACATAAACACACATTGAGAAATAGTAATTTAATGATTTTTGTTCCATTCCTCACGTTCCTCGCGCTCTTTTATGACCTCATTCAAGTAGGGCTCCAAGTACTTGGTATCCTCCTCGTATTTTGTCCACTGCTCCTTTGGCAAAATAGTCTTGGTCATTGATAGGTGCAAAGCACGCATAATGCGATAATTGCGGTCATCGTACAATTTGCGTGGAAGACGACGAACTGCTTCAGCCACGTCGACATTTTCATTAAGACAATCATCGCGATGTAGGCCGTATTTATTGAATCCGGACATATTGTAAGCCCATTTGCCCAGTTTGGAGGCAACCAATGGTCCCTTTCGAGCAATATAATTTGACATGATTTTAAAATTTTTTGTTTCTAATTTTAATTTCGGAGAATAGTTTGCTCGGCTTCCGCTTTGCTTTCTATGTATATGACAGATGATAAACTAGACACGATAATTGAAGACTTTCGATAACTTATCGATAAATGTTTGTACGAAAATTCAACTTGCATTAGTTTCTCTGTGATTGCATTTAAAAACAAACCCATATTTGTAAGTAACTGGTATGTAAACTCAACTATTTATGCATATTCAAAACTCGATCGCGTCAGCTAGCTAGTCGGAGCCAGATTGGATGTGGATGTAGATGTTAAATGCCCCTGGGGCGGTAATGGTGTAATTTTAGTCTAATGGCACGGTTATTAGTTTTCATTGTAATTGATTGATTACTGTCATTAGCTAGCTGCTTGATCTTGAGCTTATGCATTGGAAGCACGGCAGCTTTGAGCTCTTCAATATGTGTATGTGTATGTGTAGACCCAGTGCAAACAAATTAAAGTTCAATTTAATAGACAGCTTAACGATGTGGCTCCCATCCCAAAAATGGTTAAAAGACAAACAGACATAAAACAGACGATAAACCCAATAACGTTTTCGTGACTGTCAAACAAACGTAGTATTTAACACCCACGCATTTTTGTGGTTAGTTTTTCGTTAAGCATTCCATGAAGCAGATGCTGCACCGTGGCTTTCACTCTGCGAGTGTTTGTGGCAGGCAGCAGCTGAGTGCGCAGTGTTTTTGGTTTTCCGTTTTCTGTCTTAAACTAAAACCACATGCATAACTCTGTCCAAATATGTGAACAGGAGTTTATACTATTCATATCAACACATGCGCATCCCAACAGGAAAAACTAACGGATGCCATTACCATATAAAGTCAATGCTGACCTTCATTGCAATCACACACACACACACAAGCTCTCCTATAGAGTTGGGAGCTGTTGTTCTTCTACTTACTAGCTTGCTTTTTGTTGTTGTTGTTCTTGTCGATGACTCGTCGACTACCAAAATTAGAAGCTGCTGTGCAGCATTGTCGTCGTCTTGGTCTTGGTCTCGGTGTTGGTTTAAGCAGGTTTTAAGCAGATCTGCTGCGATGTCAACGACTAGTTTCATGAATGAGAGCGCTGCATTGATACAAACTATAGCAGGGGCCGTGAACGTGACTGTAAAAAGATGTAAAACATAAAACATTTATAGGGGTTTAGTCAAGGGTTACAAGATAGATTTGATATGGCTATAATATGTGCAACTTAACTTAGAATCTTGAATGTGTAATACCAAAGAAACAGAAGCCATTATATAAAGCTCTCTTCAAACAGCTTTGCTTTCTTGTCTACAATTGCCATTTAAATCCATTACAGAGTCCCGATAAGATCTACATTAAAGTGGTCGAGTTGGAACCAAAGATCACAGCGCTTGGCGATAACTTGGATGATTCGCTGCACATGCAAAGAGAGCACGATGAAACACTCCGCAATCTACAGGTAAGTTCAAAACTAATTACCAAAGAACCACTAGTTAGTTACTCATTCATAAACTTCCGTTTGCCATTCAGAACCTGCCTGGTCCCATGGAGGAGTTCGTACAGAAGGCCGATAAGCTGCTGGCCAGCAAACGAATCAGCTCGGAGCTAGTCAATGCCATGGCCGATACACTGAATGTCATTTGGCAAGATATATTGAATCTGTTGCACGATCGCCAACATATATTGCACTTGTGCACACAGTTTCATGACAAGATGACGCAGTGTTTCAGGCGCATGGATCAGGTGGAGCTGGCATGCAGTGAATCAGCGTTGCCCTCCGATGTGGCTGGAGTTCAAGAGTTCCTAAACAAATTCAAACAGTTGCGCATTGATATGCTCACGGGTGTAATGGCAGCACTCAAAGATGGTAACGAGCTGCTGGCACAGTTGCAGGAATTGGAAAAACTGGAGACACTAGATACGCGACCGGAACACATTAAGCGTGATGCAACGAGGGCAGTGCATCAGGTGCAACAATGGCTAGAGGCGTTGCATGATCGTCGTAACTCACTGGAGTTGGCCTGGCAGTCCAGAAAAACCCAATTGGAACAGTGTCTAGCATTAAAATTGCTTGGACGTGAACTCATCGAACTGGAGTCAGCATTGCAGCAGGCCAGGCACGAACTTAACACTATGTATAGTCTGGGTGAATGCGAACATTCTTCGAGTCAATCCCTGGTCAAGTATCGTGAGTGGAAACAACAGGCGTTACTGCTGCGAGATCGTGCTTTAAAGATCACGCGTGCCAAAGAGAAAGTTCAGGCATCAGGTCTCTTTGCTGGTGATGAGGATTGTGCTCGATCTTATGCAGTGCTTAGTGGCTGCACGGAGCACCTGGATCTGGTTGATCAGCGGGAGCATTGGTTGCAGCAGTCACGAGATTTCTTTGGCAAGTCGGAACACACTCTGAGTGTGCTTGAAAAACTTGAATTGGAGCTGGCCAGTGTTAAGTTGCCAGCAAATTCACCCGAAAGCTATGCCATGTTCGCCAAGGTCTCGCGAGATGTGCGCACATTCACAGAGGAGCCACTGCGTTTGGGCTATGGCATACTAGATGAAGTGGGTCGCACACTGCCGGAGACACAGGGTATCAAGCGTGTTCTCGATGAGCTGGAGAATCGCAAGGCATATGTGGAGGGCATCTGTGCGCACAGCAGCGATGATCATCAGCGGGTACAGCGTGCACTTTCCGAATTTCTCTCGCAGCACAATGAACTGCTCGCCTGGCTGCGTGCCTCTAGTCAGCTTCAATTGCAGCAGACCGTCAATATGGGTCGTAATATACATCAGGCCAAGCAATTCCTACTTCAGCATCACGAGCTTATGCAGGATTTGGAGGTAAGCAGATCAAACTGATCTTTGACATCTTTTGTTAATCCTTTTTAGTATTTATTTTACAGATCAAAGGTGAACTTATCAATCTGTTGCTGGAGTCAATCAAACAACATCTGGAATCACTAAGTCCACAGCAGCGTTACGATGTGGATTCGAAGGCTGAATCACTGCACAAACACTGGATAGAGTTGAAGGACCTAGTGCTAAAGCGTGTGGATTATGTCTCCCTGCTCATTGAGTTTTTTGAGCAGGCCAACGAGCTCTCTAGTCAACTGGATCATTTGCAGCGTCAACTGCTGCAAACACCCGATGAGCACAAGCTGCAGTTCCTCAAGGCCACCTGGGCCAACATTGCCACCAGCTATGCTGAGCTCAAGTCTGCCGGCCAACGATTCATCAACTTAAAAGTCCGTAAAGCTATCCATTATCTTGATATATAGTATTATTATGTTTGGAATTCTCTAATGTCTGGGCAGACAGAGCTTTGCATGCCAAGTTCTTAAATTTTTGTGGAATCTACGTTTTTGTTTTACTAACCGCTGATGTCAGCTGCTGACAGCTTGAACATTTGCCATCTGTCCGTCACATCCAGACCAGAACTGACTAATATGCCTCAACATGATGCAACGCTTGCTATTTTTAGAACGCTTTGCGTCTTTGCAGACAAAGTACACTGGTCGCAGCCAGTTTTGTTTTAGGTAGGATAGAGGAAGAATCTTTGCTTAGTTTTATTTCAAAGAAAATCGATTATTATTTCGAAGAAATCCCAACTTGTATCAAAATCTCACAGCGTTATTAACTTTGTTGTTTGTATACAATTTTCATAACTAAATTCCCAAAGAGCACTTGTAGCAGTCTTTTATGCATCTATAGCTGAAAATAATGTTAAGTGTTGAGTGCATCTTCTATGTGCAACACAGCAACTACTTCATTTTTTACCTGCCAGCTCAGAGAACATAAATTTTCAACAATATGATTTCGGCTATAGCCATAAACATATATCAGAAACGACAACGCTGCTCTTTTCCCCACCTCTAACATGTTCAGCAGACATTGTTGTAGGGATACACCAGGAAAAGGGAAGTGAGAGACGCAGTCACATAGAAAATTTGAAATTAGAAATTCGCTTGGCTGCCGACGCCTCGAGTCGAGAGTTGGGTCCATAAATAAAAGCAAAACGGCAATTCGCGCACTGCCTTTTCTATAGATAGAAGACCTATCTCGGCTCTCGGTCTGGTCTCTGGACTCTTTCTTGTATGCCACCAGAACGTAACAGACTCTGGCCACAGGCAGATGCGTGCCACGTGCCACGCGCTTTATTCAAACATTTTACCAACTTGTCAGTCAAGACACTTGAGGAAGAAATTTAAACACAAACCAAGAAGGCAAACGCAAAATTAAAAAAAAAAATAGCCAAAAAAAGAGTAGAAAAAAGCAAACTGATTTTATTTTAATGCTATTTTTAACGACATCGTTGCGTAGATTGTGGATCCATACCTCGAGACGAAATCTTCAGTGCAGGCAGTAGAAGAGACGCTGAACGGCTTCAGTAAGCGCCAAGTCGACGTGTCGAGCAGTCTGGAAAATTGGTCAACGAGCATTGCGGAAAAGCGCGAAGTTGAATATCTTCTAGAGAAAGTCATGAGTGATAACGAGGAGGTAAGTCTGGAAGTCAGTTTATTCAATGATAATCCTCACTCACAATTTTCTTACTTTTTTCAGACTGTGGCCAAGAGCACACAAGTGGATACACAGTTGTATCCGGTGTTCAGTACATCCAGCTTGGACACCAAGCAACTGTTGCCGAACACGCGCGAGAAACTCTCCCACGTCATACAGGACATTGAGCGGGCCCAGGAAGAGATTCAACAGCGCATACAAACCACATTAAGCATACAGACCAAGGATCAGCAATCGCTCTCAAAAATCGAGCAGGTTATTAACAATTTGCGCATGCTAAAAGCAAAGTTGGATGGCATCAAGTACGACTATCGCACATTGTTGGAGAGTATGCTGCAGTTCCTCGAGAACATTGTGCATTTGCGTCGCGAGATCGATACATATTTTGCCAAGCAGCAGCAGCAGCAACAACAACAGCCACAGTCTATGACTTCGGGTGTGGAACGCACCATTGCCGAGCATGAGAAATTCCGCGATCTGTGTATGGATAAATTTAGATCGTTAATCACACAATCCGAACTGCTGATCGATCGTGTGCGTATATTGGAGCCACCGGGTGCTCGCGAAATCGACACGGATCGCATTTTGAAGTTGTTAGAGAATTTACGCATTCACTTCGAGTCGAATAGCAGTGCAACGATGTCGTCTTTGGAGCGTCTCGAGAAGATCGAGCTGTTCCGCAACGATCTGGAGGATATTAATCGCAGTCTGGACAGCGTCAGCAAGCAATTGCATGATATTAATGGGCAGAGTGTGGATAGTCTAGCAGCTGCCAAGACAACATCGCTGGCATTCGAGTATTTTGAACGTACCATAGAGGTGAGTGAACTTTCTTTTGTGCGAAAATAAACAATAGCAACTGAATTGAATTTATGTTGTTGGTTATGAGAACTCTCAGGTATTTAATGCTAATGTTAATTTCTAGTGTTCAATGCCCAAAATATTGAAATCGACGCAACATCAGCGACGCTGGGGCCAAACAGCTCATACGTTCGAGGTAGTCATTAGAAGTAGTAGCTAAAGCCCAGTTCCCAAAATGCATGTACAATGAGTGTGTTTCTTCTTCTTATTTTTTGCATTGCTTATTTCCACATATTGGGTGGTCAGAATTTAAATCGACACGCAGTTTCAGTTTCGTTTAGTGGCAGCCACGGCACATTCATCAAATTTCCAAAAGCGTTGAGACATTTTTTTGTTCGAAAATAAGTACAAATTCAAAATTCAACTTTAGAAATCTTGTCGCTGTCAGCAGCGCAATGTTCAACGGACAACGGCAGCTGTCGTTAGTTTGTAATTAAAAATTTGGGGAAATACATCTTGCTGCAGATACAGCATACAGCGTATAGATACACCATACAGCTACAGATATACAGCTAAAGATACATATAATAATAAAAAAAAAAAATAGTTTGACTGCTTGCCACTTGGCTGTTTTTGAAAATTCACTCCTCATAGCTGCACATTTGCTGTTATAAATTGCTTTTGACGTTCTGATTTTTATGGATTTTTGGCCTAGGCCGTATCTTTTAAGCTCATTTTGGCTGCTCTCGGTGACGTGCACTTGTGCGTCTGTGTATGTATGTTTGTGTGTGTGTTTATTTGCCTAGACATTTGTTTTAGCGGCTGTTTAATGGGTTAATTAGAGAAGCTGTGATATATATTTTTGGCAGTTTTTTTTAACAACTTTTATGTTTGTATTTGTTTTCTTATTTCAACCACGCGCAAAGTTGCTTGAAAAACGCATTGAGAAGTTTACAGAGTCGACAAGCCAGCAGCTGTTGATTAGCAATCCGGAAAGCGAATCTTATGTTAAGGACGAGCTGCGAAAGCTCAACGATAAATGGCAGAGTTTCAAGGACCAAGTGAAACAGAAACGAAAGAGCCTCAATCAGGCAAACGAGTTTTTCGAGGTTGTCGAAAAGGTAAAATAACAATAAAAGTATAAAACTACACTTCGAAGCTTATTATCAAAAACTCTTACAGATCGATGCTGAGTATCGCGAGATAAGCTACTTTTACAATAGCGTCTCCAATAAGGTGCCTTATTTACGTGATCCTGTGGAAGCCTCCAATCTGGTTAATGATATTGAAAAGTACGTAACCAGTCGGGAGTCAGCGCTACGTTCCAAGTTGGACAGCGCCTCGCAGTGTGCGCATGATATGGGCAAAGTATCCACACTCTACAACGATGTGATGAATATTTTCCAATCGTTTATCAAACTGAAGATGGACATCAACACTGTGCAGGAGCGTCTCAAGCAGGAGCAGCGCCAGAGGGAGCAACGTGAGCGGGATGCTCGCGATCAGGTGGAACGGGAACAAGCGATGCGTGAAGCAGATGCCAGGGAGCGGTTGGCACGCGAGGAGCAAGCACGTCTGGAGTCGCAGCGTCAACAGGCGGCCATTGACCAGGCACAACGTGAGCTGGCAGCTAGACAACTATCGCTGAGAGAGCAGGCCGTACGGGAAGAGGAGGCACGATTGCAGTCAGTGCGTGAGGCGGCTGCAAAGGAGCTTTATGCTCGAGAGCAGGCTGCTCGCGAGGAGGAGCAACGAATTCAAACGCTGCGTGACATTGCCAAGCGAGAGGAAGAGCTGCGCCTGCAAGCGCTACGTGATGAGGAGGCACGTTTGCATATCAAACGCGAAGAAGATATCCGCATGAAGCGTGAGGAAGAAATTAGACACAAGCGTGACGAGGAGTTGAGGGTAATGCGTGAAGAGGAGTCCAGACAGAAACGTGAGAACGAGGCTCGCATACAGCGTGAGGAAATAACACGACTGCAAACCCTTCGGGATCAGGTCGATCAGCAACGCATTGTCACGGAGAACATACGCAAGGACATCCAAGTGAATCAGATCTTTACAGAGCTTCGCTATGCCTCTCCACTTTTTGTGCGTCCTCTTAGGGACGCTCTGACCCGCGAGGGTGAACGCTTTCTCTTCGAGTGCGAAGTAACAGGCACACCAGAGCCAAATGTGGAGTGGTTTAAGGATGGCATTAGTATACAGAATAATTCGGATTACAAGACAAGCTTTGACAAGGGCATCTGCCGTCTGGTTATTGAGGAAACCTTTGCCGCGGATACGGCACGCTTCAGCTGCCGTGCCTCCAATCTCGTCGGAACATGCGACACCAATGCCACATTAACAGTGCGTGAGAATGCTGCCGAGTTGCATCTGGTGCCGCCACGTATCCTTCGTCACCACGAGAGTGGTAAGGCAACCGAAGGCACTGCCTTCCAATTTGCCTGCGTGGTCTCTGGTATTCCTTTGCCCACTGTACAATGGTTTAAAAACGACAAATGCATCGACGATTCGCCGGACTATGTTATCAGCTATAATAATGGCGAGGCCACATTGCGCTTCGATGAGGTCTTCCTGGAGGATGATGCTGTTTACACATGCAGCGCCTCAAATCCCGCAGGCATCGAACACTGTTCGGCTAGTTTGATTGTGGAACGTAAGTTAATAACACAGTAAACTCTTAGCTATCTGTATAATAATTTACACTCCTCGATTTACAGCACTGGAACCAACTGAGCTGCCCTGCTTCAAGATGCCACTACAGAATGCCATGGCACGTGTCGGACAAAAGATCAAACTGGAGGCACTTGTCACTGGAATACCTGTGCCCGAAATCTGCTGGCTACACAATGGCAAACCGTTTCAGCCACGTGACTCAAAAGTAAGTTAAGTCTGTGAAAAAAGTAATTTACTTATAACTTCTAGAATTTGAAAACGAACATCAAATACCCTTATGGTAAGCAACAAAGTATGTATTCTGAAGTCTCTGTAGTCTGAAATTTTGAATATTTTCCATGCGTAATACGAATTCCTTGCCAAACTGTTACTTTCAATCAGTCTGGCATATATGTATGTATATGGGAGAAATATTTTGGTTGTTGCGAAAATAAAACGAAATTTGCACAGAGTACAAGTCTGTGATCGCACGATCGCCCATTGATATATACAAATCTCTATATGTATATAAACAAACTTTGCTGGAAAAGCGAAGAGTCGTAAAATTGCTGGTGGGCGGTTTGCATATACCACATCATATATGTTGGTATATGTGTCTTCTTACGTATAGTTCCATAAAAATTAATTTCTAGATTCGCTTTCGCTGCTGACGTCAGCGTTTTGTGTGTGCCTATCGCCACATCCAGACATCCATAGAAAAGGGAGGGGGGGTCCATCATTAGATAGGCGCTTTTGTATCTGATTGCAAAATATAATAAAAACCGCAAATGAAAAATTCAAGGCAAATGTTTTAAAAATACGCCGACGCATAGTACACACTACTGTACTCTGTGTATGCTTCAGGCACATGCACAACGATAAATTACAGGCTAAAAGCGATGCGCCGTCTTTCAACTGCAATATTTTCTTTTATTATTATTCATCTTATTTTGGCATCTTGGCAATTGCAACGAGCCGTACGGGCGGCACAAATCCAATTCACCACAGGCAACGTTTCGTCGTAGGCGCTGTCAGCCAATTTGTTTATTGTGGGCGCCTTTATTCAGCACAACATATGTATAAACATGGCATATAGTATATATACGTATATACTATAGATGCCAAAAATTTTAATTTGATTTTTTATAAAGCGAAAAACGCTTTGGCCACATGCAAAATGATTTCATTGATTTTAATTGCTATTTTGACAAATCAAACATGATCTCATTCTGCTTAGCTGATTAAACAATTAAACGATGCTACTAAGTAAATATACCATAATAATGGATAGACGTCTATACGACTATTGTTCTACTGCAGTGGAACAACACCTGTACTTAGAAGCTTCCTGCAATTTTTGACTAAACAAAAGCGCATTTTCCAGTTTTTCGGAAAAAATAAACAGCACGTCGGGCCAAATATTATCTAGTTGTAGAAATCGCGCGCCGGATACAACTCACACACACACAAACATCCACGGATAGCACATCCGCGCGTTAAACATAAATAAAAGTTGGGGGCAATGGGTGTAAAATGAAAATTAAATTGCAAATAACATACAAAGCAAAGAAAAACTGGCACAAATTGAAAGCATTAGCTATTAGCTAGTGGTAGCATTCAACACAAGGCCTCGTTGTGTCTTTATTCACCATGTGGTGAATACATTTCTACAGCTACACATACAGAACTCGAATGTTTTACACAATTCAATATTGAATTTTTTGAACTTTTCAGTATGAAAACGGCCGCGTTACGTTCATAATACCGCAAGCTTATCCCAACGACGCCGGATCCTACGTGTTGAGTGCTAAAAACTTGGCTGGCGAAGCATACACCAGTTGCAATATCATTGTCAAGGGTCGTCTGCCAAACGAGACTTCCGATTCCGAGATGGCCAGCGATATTGAGCCAATCAGACCTGCAGTTCATATACCGCTTAAGGATGTATCCATATTCGAAGGAAAACCTGTGCGTTTGGATTGTGTGATTGTGGGTCAACCGGAGCCAGAAGTTATTTGGTATCACAACGAGCGACCTGTCAAGGAATCGGCAGATGTTCAGTTGCTCTTCCAAGGCGATCGTTGCTCTCTTTTTATACAGGAAGTGTACCAAGAGGATGCTGGCAACTATAAAGTGGTTGCAATCAACTCAGCGGGTGAGGCCTCAAGCAGTTGCGATTTGAAGGTGACACCGTTAAACATGTCCGAGCCAGCTACCAGGGCCCATGCTGAACGCCAATCGCTGCCCAAGGATACTCAACCGAAATTCGAGAGATTACTCTCCGATGTACTCGTTGATGAGGGTGAGCAGGTGGTGTTGGAAGTGCAAACAAGCGGGGATCAGCCGTTGAGTGCACAATGGTATCTGACCAACAAGGAGCTGCAGTTGGATGAACGTGTTACGACAAAATCCGATCCGGAGGCTGGCATATTCAAGCTCATCCTCAATAATGTTGCTGCCAGTGACAAAGGCGTCTACACGGTCAAGGTCTCAAACAATGCTGGCGATGCCAAATGTTTCTCACATCTCATTGTCAAGTCGGTGAACGCGCCAGAGAATCGTCGCGGCAGTCAATCATCTGTCGAGATTGTCGAGCGACATCTGTGCCCTGAGTTCAAGGAGCTTTTCAGTGACAAGCAGGCAAACATTGACGATGTCGTCAAGTTTGAGTGCATTGTGTTGGGCAAACCAACGCCCAAGGTGCATTGGTATTTCAATGACCAGCCGGTGCATGGTCACAATTTCCTAGTATCTACGAGCGGTGATCGTCAGGTATTGACCATTCAGCAGCTTACCCATGATGCTGTCGGCAAAATCAGTTGTGTTGCCGAAAATGAGGCAGGCAAAGCGACTTGTGTTGCCTTCCTTAATATCATTGGCAGCGTTCCGCCTGCTTCGAGTGATGTCCAATCAATGACCCAGGAGCATAATACCGAATCCTCTCGTGTCACGATCAAGAAGCAAACATTTACTACCACCTCCACATCGCAGGTAAATTCGTACGAAGGAAATGTGCCACAAACTGAGGTGCATCAATCCTCAGCACACATTGATCAATCCTTGAAGCAGCTGGGACAACAGCGACCGGAGATCGTCGAGAGTCATCACTACCAGGAGCTACACAAGAGCAAGGAGATGAGCAGTCCAAGTGTGCAGCAGAAATCCTTTACGCTGGTCCAGTCCAACAATGGAGCTTCCCCACTGCCCGCACTGACAATGCCTGAGTCGCCTACACGAATTCGGAAAGAGATCGCACCACGTTTCCCTACACCACTGACTGGCAAAATTGTGGATCAGGGCGCCAATGTGAGCATGGAGGCCATTTACGATGGTTATCCCTCTCCCGAAATCAAGGTCGAAAAAAATGGTGGCCAACTGTTTGATAATGCACACACTAAGATATCCAACAAGTGCAATCGTGTGACCATTGAACTGAAAGAAGTGGGCGTGGCAGATGCTGGACGTTATGCAGTAACAGCCTCCAATGCGGTGGGTCAATCGACAAGCACAGCGGATTTGGTGGTGAAAAGTAAGTAGAGACTATACAAAGATTTATCCTCCTTAGCTCTTAATGTTAACCAACAATTTCAATTAATTTCAAGAAGTAATGAGCTAACAAATGGGTCATACATATGGCCTGTATCGTATGTCAATATTTGTAGCAGGTTGGTCCGTCCATGCGCCACATCAATCAGTTGGGAAGCATTAAAGTGTCATTGTCGGGGCGTCAATAGATCTACAAGCGTCAATGCCGCCATTTTCGCATATTGATGAGTTTTTAGTGCTGTTCACTGTTTTTGTTTATATTCACGAAACATATTTTTAGTCCGTAGAGGGAAAAACTTTCGCATTGCAAACGTTCTTGTCTTTTTACTTATACACAGATTTCTAAATAATTTGGTTGTTCCCAGCGTGTGGAGGGTGAAGAGAAGTGGGCAATAATTATGTAAATTTTGTTGAAGACTAGTGGCTGTTCATTTACTCGCTGTTTTGCGGACTTGTCGTCTTGTGTGGTTGAAAATAAAATTATTTTTACTGCCTTGCCTGTCTACATGAATTTCTCATCATAGCTGATCATTTAGACGGCTGTACAAGTAAATTATTTAAGCGAGATCTTTAAGATCTGTTGCAATGGCATACAATAGCTAATATATATTTATACCCAGAACTCAGGAATTGGGAAAATGGGTATAATGGTATTGTGAAAATGTATGTAACGCACAGAAAGAAGCATCTCCAACTTTATTTGCTTTATCAGCAACAACAGATGAGCTGAATTGGCCATGTCCGTCTGTACGTTTGTATGGGCGCGATAAAATCTGAGACTAATATTAGATTTATAACAATAACTCTTTCGGTTTCCAATAAACAATCGATAACAATAAACTTTGATTTTGATAAATTTAAACTTGATTTTAGTCTAGGGTTCAGGGTGTCGACTAGTCGATCCTTCTCGACAAGAGCCTTATTGCTTGCTTTATATATAATAAATGAAATATGAATAAGCTATAGCTGCTCTGTCGTTTTATAATGTGGTTTCTAGCTTTTAATTGAAAGTGGTCTGCGGTCTTGAAAGTGTACCACAACACATGGACTGCAAATGTTGGCCAATTCTCTTGCTAATGATTTTGCTGGCTTCTTTTATTCTGCAGAGACCATCTTTCCGCCAGTCTTTGGCCGACGGTTGCAGGCACAGGTTAGCAAGAAGGGTGAGAAATTGGTTATGGAAGTGGAAGTCACTGGATTGCCGGAACCCACAGTCACTTGGCTAAAGGACGACATGCCAATTAAGGAAGCTGGCATTTCCGAGCATCGCATGCTTGCCCAGGGCAACTCTTATAAGCTGATCATCGAGAGAGGTAAGCAATCTTCGCCACTTATCCTTAAGGAGCTTTTTACTTGCTAAAAATTTCTTAGTAAGGAGTTTTTTTTAACATAGTGATTTTTCAATTAAGTTTTCTTTTTATTTATTTCACAGCCCAAACGACGGACTCTGGCAAGTATATGGTGAGAGCAACTAATGCTGGAGGCGAAGCGAAGAGCATTGCGGACTGTGCCATTTTAGAGCCATCGCCGGAACGAATGCAGGAAGTGGTCAGGACGATTATCTATGAGGCGCCGGCAGCTAGTGAATTCAAAACTGAAGTAAGTCTGCATGTGCTCAATATATAAAAACAGAAACGATTTACTGCCATATCCACCTGATATTGTATTTATCTAATGATTGCAACTTTATCGATTGGTCTGTCATTCTTTATATTGATTCTCCCACCTACATACATACTATATAACTCAATCGATCTGTCAAATCTATTCTATAAACTTTACTATAAAAATTATTTATTCGACTTGTTATGTTTTTGACATGATTTATATTTACATTTACTATATATAATAAACAAATCTTGTGAATTTCTTCTCTCATTGATTTCGACGTTGTTCGTTTCGCTTTGCTCATTACACACAACATGGGTTCTCATGCAAACAAACATTCAAACACACATATGTACATATCCGAATCTGAATCGTATCATCAATTGTACCAACAACAGCCCCAATCTTATCAGACAAGTCAAATCGATACAACCACTGCCAACGATTTGCATGGCCTGTCCGAGTCGAAAGTAACCACTGAGCATCGTTGCACCACCGAGGCAACGATGCGACTAGAGCACAAATCGACGTACTTAGACCTGCCCGAGCTGAGTTCGCGACCAAAGACACCAACCACCGCCACCACCACCAACAACAACAATACCAATACCAACACTGCCAGCATGGATCAGACCGATACCCAGACCAGTTTTAAGACCAGCGTTACACAAACCCCACCACCAGTGCCACCCAAACCCTGTACTCCTGTGGTGGCTACACCCTTTGGCCAGCAGCAGCCACAATCACAACAACCACCGCAGATGCAGACGCAAATCAATACCAGATATGAGAGCAGCACCAGCGAAAACAAAACATCTTCTTCCTTCGAGTACTTTAAGAAGATGGACGAGGAGAGCGTGACCCAGCGAACCAAGCCACTTGGCCAGAGGCCATTGGATACAGTGGTGCGTCAGCCGCACGCGCAGAGCCTGGCCGAAGAATTAAGAAGCATGAATCTTATACCAGGAGCACCGCCAGAGCTTTGCTATACACCTAAAGGCGAGAAACCATTGCCCAAACCGCCGCTTATTCAGGAGAAGATCAAGATACTAGAGGAAGTTCAACCAATGGAGTCACCGCCACAGGGGGGTGTACCTATATTTCCACCGCCTCTGAATCTGCAGAGCATGCAGCATGAAATCACAACGACTAAGGAGGTCAAAGTAGAGTACGGTCAGCCTATTGTGCGTCCGGCAGCGGTGCTAGCTACTCCGGCCCAACAGAACACTCGATCGGCATCTCCAAAGCCATCGGCGGAGGGCGTTGCAATGTCAAAACTGTGGACGCCCATGGGTGTCTCTGGCTACACCAGCGATGTTGAACAGAAGACGGAACACCACATCAACATAAGCAAGCTAACAAGTCCAACACCTACTAAGGAACTAAATGCGCCCTTCCTGGTGCAACAGGTGGCGAAAAACATTACACCACCTGCACCACCAAGTCCTGTTGCAGCGCCAGTCACCAGACTGGTTAATGTGCAGCTTGATCCAGGCACCCCACCAGAGATCTGTTTTGCTCCAAAGCAAGAGGAGTTGCGTCGTCATTCTCTTGTGGAGAGCATGGAGCAAAAACTGGAACAGAATCTCAAACAGGGTCCAAGCAAAGTGCTGCCACATTCGGTGCCCACTTTATCTCCTGTAGCACCACCCAAGACCAATGGCTCTACCTATCGCCCACCTCCACCAGTATTGCCCAATCGTCTAGGACCCTACTACGAAAGTGATTATGAAAGTGATCGCTACAAGTACAGCGGTAGCGAATCCGATGAACCCGGAAATCGTGCACGTCAACAACAGGCAACCATGGAGACATCTTTCAAGTCCAGCGGCTATGCTGCCGATACGGAGGAGCACTCCAGCTATCGCAAATCGGAGTCTAGCTTCTACGAAACAAAGTCTTCGTCTTCAACGAATGCTGCACCACCTCAAATGCAGCCTGAGCCACCGGCACAGCTTTACTTTACGCCACAACCACAGGCACCAGAGCCCCAACCAACTAGCTACAGTCAGGATGCGAAGGTTCGCATTGATCTCTCTCTCTCTGTCTATCTCTAAACTTGTCTGTATATGTGTTGTTGTCGTTGTCTTTGTTGTTGTTATGTGTAGCACTTTTACCAGAGTCTGTCAATTGCAAAAAAAATATTGACCTCGTCTAACTGTTCTCTTAAGCTGCTCGCTTGCCCTAAACTCTCATAAGCATCAACTAAAGCAGCCATTAAGCACATTGCCATTATTAACAATGCGAATGTTATGTTATGCGTTATTTTTGTGATTGCTTAATAGTTAATCATTGAAGTTTCATACACATATAAGTTTAATTTATATATTATGATTACGTATTTAATAAGTTTTCTTCACCTGTTTGTGATGTTTCCTAATCAAGTTATACGTTTTAAGAAAAAGCTATTGCATCTCTTATATGTTATCTAACACAATTTATTCGTTCTCTAACTACATGTTATCTTCCAAACATAAGTGATATTTATTAAACTACTATCGATCTCTTTTACAGAACTACAAATACACATCGTCCAGCATGTCGAGCAATATGCAACAAAGCAGCAGCAGCTCAGCACATCACGAGACCAAGTATTTAACGAATGCTACACCACTGATCACCATGCCTCAACCCAGTCCAGTGCCTGCCCAGCGTAAGACACCTGCTGCGGAATTCAGTGATTACTGTAGCGAGGTGGATGAACGCTTCCGTTCAGTATCGCGTGCTAATGAATCCGATTCAGAGATCAAGGGTTATCGTGTGGTATTCCCACCTACGCCCACACCACGCACCAACATCGCAAATGGCCATAAATCGCCAGTGGTGGTTGTGACGCCATCGCCCATGGAGTTTGAACCGATGTCCACCGAGTTGGGCAGCTATGCGCGTCCTAAATTCGAGCCCATCGGCAAGGAAATACGCCACGAGATCAAGACGGAGAGCAGCTCCAAGCAATTCAAGACAAGTCATCACCAACAGCAACAGCCACTTCAGCATGTCTTCAAGCCCAAGCCAGTGGCAGCCAAGTTCATTGCAGCAACCCAACAACAACAGCAGCAGTCTGGATCAGGTCCGACGATGTATTACAATGCCGTAGCTGGTGCTCCAATGCATACGGCTAAGGTGGCCCATGAAACGAAAAATGTGATGCAGATGCACGAGTCCACGGAAAGCTCTCAACGCGTTGTCAACATGCAGCAGACTAAGCGTATTATTCACTTTGACAATCAACAGCAACAACAGCAGCAGCAAACTCCTTTGGAACCCTTCCCTTATAGTCCAGCTGTTAGTCGTACTCCATCAAGACAAACTCATATGCCGCCGCCTGCGACTCCTACAAAGTTTGTTCCAGGCGATTTTCGTGAAAGTGACTACGAGAGCGAGATTGAAGGTGCAAGGATTCAGCCATTGTGGTCACCTCATGGCGATGGCTTGACAAAGGGTTATCGTCGTGTGGCACCACCACAAGCGGGAGGTAGATCCTGCAGTCTGCCACGCACATATGAGCGTGTACTTTCACCCATGGAGTTTGATCGTGGACCGGAAATGCCAAGCAAGATTCATGTCGATGTAAATACGTTGAAAAAGGAGCAGCGAGGTGGCAGCACAGTGACCACACAACATCGCACCCAGTCTCTGAATCGCAATAGCTCCATAAGGCAGCAGTATACCAACAGTTTGGCAGATGGCTCCATGGATCAAACGGACCAGCAGCTAAGAGGCAGCACCTTGCCACGACCATCTGGCTACAGTTCCCTACAGCAGCAGGCAGAGGGTCAAGGCAGGCGCATGGGCTCTACGTTCCTACAGAAGTCGCATCAGTTCATCGAGGATGTAAGCAGAGATATGCATAGCACGAATGGTGGACTGCGTCCTGGATTTAAGCGTGCACCCAGCGAGGGAAGCAATCAGCCACAGGCCTACAGGGATGAGTCACGTGTGTCCCAGTATGGTAAGTACAGTGAAGCTTTGCTTAAAACTAAACCAAAGCGACAGTAGATGTACCCCAAAAACATAAATTGGTTCCATTTATAATTGGTATTGAAAGTTGAGATTTGGTCATGAAGATTTTTGAAAATTCGATCATTTTTTTATTGATTGCTTTTTCCAACTAACAACTATAAAACCAGATTTTGCATATGTTAACTCTTAAGTTTTGTTCAAACCTTTCCAACTGTCAACAAAAAAAACATAAAAATGAAACCCAAGGCACCAAATGCGTCGATCCCAATACCGGTTTAATATATTTCAAATATGACTTTGGCTATGAGTTCGGCATACTATTTCCTGGCGAGGGTCACAAGTTTGTAAGCAACCAATGGAACAGCAAAGGCGGCAACAACAAACTCTACTCATCTTCCAATGCTCGCCATTCGCCGTATCCGTTGAAGCTTGCCGCTGGCAGTGAATTGATTATACCCGTGCAACACGAACACAGTTCTCTGCCAAGCCATGGTTACAGCTCCGACAGCGAGACGCATCGTCGCAGCTATGGGCGTATCAAGACGATGGCGCCACGCACTTGTGGCCAGAAGCGTTATAGTCTGCCCAGCTGTCACAGCATGGACATTCACCTTGATCGTCTGCATGCGCAAGCGCCGCGTTTGCCATCGGAGCAGATGGTGCGCACAGGTACTGAATGACTTGCCAAGGTTGCTACTCCAAGCCAATCAAATCCTGGCTATCTATCGATGTTGTCAACTAGTTTAGGACACGTTGTCGTTGTTGTTCTTAATATCACAAAATTGGTCGCAGTCACCAACAGAAATAATAGTAATAATTGCTGTTGTCTGCCGCCAATCGCTTTGCTATCGTCATAAAGTCGTTGCACGGCGTATACTTAACTTCAGTGCTTCTTCTGCTAACCCCATCATACTGCATGTTGACCATTGTTTTGCATGCATTTTTTTATGCCACGTTCTGTTTGTGTTTTTGTTTTGTGCAATGTAATTTAAAGTGATAATTTTATAAGGATACAAAAAAAAAATGAATGCCAATGCTCGTTTGTTTGCCTTGCTGTGTGTTAATCTGACTAATGGACTCGCTGGCTTAGCCGGCAACAAAAGCTGCAGTTTCTAATGTTTTTCGTCTAACATCATTAGTGCCGGAATTGTCTAATACGGAGCCAGTCAATGCCCATTTGAATCGCGATGAGCATGCACAAAGGCCGCCATTATTCATAACGGTAAGCGAAGTCATTAACCTGACCGCGGCAAACCAACTGTATAAACTAAACGTGTTCCATCTTCTCTCTCTCTCTCTCTCTTTCTGTACTGTCCTGTGCAGCCACTGAAAGATATTGCAGCGGGCGTGGGTGGAACCGCCCGTTTTGAGTGCATTGTGCAGGCGCATCCGCAGCCACAGATTAACTGGACACACAACGGCTCAAATTTGGAGCAGAGGGCTGGAGGCAGCAGTCGGCATATCATTGAATACCGGAACGGCGTGTGCCGTCTAACACTGCCACAGGCCTATCCGGGTAAGTTCGCAACTCAACGAAACGTTTCGTAATTCGACTGACCCGGCGAGGGCTCATTAATCGTTCACCATTTTTTGATTCATTGCAGATGATAATGGCAGCTACGTTTGCAGTGCCATGAATCCGTTGGGCGCCGCCAGCACTAGCGGAAGTTTGAACGTTTCGAGCACAAATCGTGGATTTAGATATTAAGTTACATAAACTATGAAAATACTTATTTATTTATGATTTGTTCGTGCCAAAGTTTTTACTTATTATTATGTGTGCGTGTCCTCTAATTCTGTTATTTGGTTTTGATACAATTTGCAAAGAATCAAAACAAGCAACCCCCCACTACTATGTTTATGCTGAGGGAGTATAGTATTACTTGTGTTTTTTCTTGTCGAAAATAAAAAAAATTTATTGAAAACGAACTATTTACAATCATGCCATATAATCAGAATATCTTTTTGGTTTGTATATCCGTTCTCTGATCCGTTTTTTTATTCATTTAAATTTTACTCGCCCAAAAGCTCTTTTCCCAGCGCTCTCTCTGGTGAAATTTACGCATTCAGTTCGAAAAAGTTAATTTCGCTCATTCGAAAGCTCTCGAACTGGATTTTATCGTTAGATGGCGCTAGCAGATCGTTGTTCATCGATCATCTAACATCAAAACAAGTTCGAAAAAAATATTTCACGTAAAGAGAAAAATTTTTCAAAACATTTATGAGCTTCTTAATGCTTAACATATGGATAAATAATATAAGTGCTAGGGTACAGGAAATCACTTTTGTTTATATTATAATTTTCGATGCCACTAAACAAGTTTCCAAGAATTTTTTAAATTTTTGTAAATAGTATATTAAATGTTTACAATATCTCATAAACATTCGGAATGGAAAAGAAATCAGAAATTCTATGATTACTGCACAACTAATTGGTATTTTGATAATATTCTAAATGTGCAGTTAACACCAACTACTTTAACAAAAATTAGGTCAGTGAATTAGGATGGCAGATGTTTGGGCAATGATTCAAGTGTTTTCTTGAGCAACATTATGTCGCGGTTTCAGTCAACACAATTTATCATAGCAATATTTCAAAATACGAAAAATGAAAATGGAATTGCTAAGACAAATGTTTTCCTTTGCTGAGATAAGTGGGTGACTGACTGACTGACCGACAAACTAGTTGTAGTTGTTGTATTTAGTTCTTGTCTTTGCTGGTGTGTGCTGCTCATCATAAGCGATTTATTTGAATTTCAAGGTTGTTTATTTATCTGTTTCGTCGGTGTCGGTCGAACAAAAAATGTGTGCACAATGCGATCGCTTGCCAAGAATAAGAAACAAAACAAACCTTGCAATATATGCAAGCAATTCTTCGTAAAGCGACAGACTAGACATAATAAACACTCGAGTCTCGAGCTTTCAGGCCCATGATGGCTGTCAAGGTGCCACCCAAAACTAGTCCAAAATTTAGTACAAGTCCTTGACACTGACCAAAAAATAAAATTAATGTACCTGATTGGCATATGGGCTATTTATAAACATCTGATTCGAATAATGTTGGATGACACCATTGAACGCGTGGGCAGAAAGTACCTGCCAATTTGCCAAATAGCCAATTCTCGTGTACTTGGGCAAAGTGTACAGGTCTTCAGACCACCCGAAAAAGAATAAGACAAAATTGGATGCTTGTCAAGATAACTGAGTCATTTGTCTATTACTAAGTGCATCTAGGATTTATTTATTTAATTGCGCGATAATCTCTTGCAATTGGTTAACAAGAATACTACAAATCGTTTTACAATGTAATCGATTATTTATATATGATAGCTTATACTCTAATGATTCACAGAATTGTTAGTTTAATGCGCTTCGAGTTGATAACAAAGTGATGCAGCATTTATTTTAAATTTTATAAAAAAGAGAAATAAAGTCTAAGAGCTCGATTAAGCGATACCCTTTACCTTTTGCGAGAGAAATTTAACAAGAATTTATTTAAAAAAACGGATTCTATGAAAGTTTAACATTTGCAACAGTTCCTTTCAATTTCAACCCATTTTTCATGGAATGGGGCCATACAAATTGTGCAGCTTGATTTGATTTCGTTATAGCTTTAGTTTTGCTGGCCTTGTGCAACAAATGTTTTTTTTTTGCAGATTCGCCAAATTCACTTGCTGTTTAATATAAACAAAGACCCCAACATAATGTTTTCCCAAGCGATATTGAAAATTTTTTTTTGTCTTTGCCATTTCAACTATTCCACCAAAGCTCGCCAGTTTTTTTATTTAAGCCAAAACATTCAACAGTTTTTTGCTGGCAATAATTTACACCCTGCGGCATTCAATGCTTTCATCAACGCAAATCGCCACGCGTATTCAGAGTGTCCACAAAAAACGACGAAAATTTGTTGCGGAGATCGAAAGAAAATACGAATTTTTGTGTGATGAATATGCCACAGCTATACAAACATTCGTTTGATGCTTTTTTTTTGTTCAGATTTTTGAAATTAATTAGGCAATTTCTAATAATAAACTATGAACTCAACGCTAGTCACACAGTCTCTTGCTACTTAAAATTGCTCAACATTTTGACCAGTCGCCACATCAGCAGCAAGTTAATCCTGTTAGAAGTTATAGCTTTCAAGCTAGTTCAAAAAAGAATAATTTTTTCATTAATGCTGCTTTAAAGGATTTAAGAAACTCTTAATGAAACCATTGAAAAGTTTCCTAGTCCTTTTTCAACATTCAAATATGGAAGCACAAAAACATCGTGATGAAATTCTAGCACTAAATAACTAAGTGCTCAGATAATTTCTTCTACTTGAGTTTGTACGTATATACTTTAAGAATAAATATCAACAACTGCGCCGTAATGAGACTTGAATTATTTGAATATTTGACCATCAAAGTGGAGACTGGCACTTGTCTTAAATAAATAATAATACAATATTTCCGCATGAGTGGCTGTGACATTTCGGCAAATCTATAGATAAAGATGTGGGAAAAAGTGTATGCAAATATTTATACATTTGCTTAATGAGCATTAGTCTTAAACCAAATATACACATATTCATGGTATAATGGCCTAGAAAATTTGATATTATAAGCAGTTGGGCGCATCGTAAAATTGTTTTCCTTCTTGACCGCCCGCCCACGAGAATATTGTAATTAAGCAGACGCCCAAAAATCGCGAAAAACTACGCAAATCCGATGTGGCCGGAATGTGGTCGAAAACTTTTAGCACTTTATTTTCAAAGCACATTTAACCATTTAGCAAACATACTATAACACTAATTTTCTACATATTTTAATTAGCTGATATACAAGCCAGAGACGGATGCCTCAATTTCAAATCCCCTGCAACAGCAGCACAAACACCAAACATCACATTCAATTACATAATCCCCACGTTGACAAACTGTCCGATTTACACATGTATATACAGTATACATATCGCTATGGCACGCGTTAGCCCTGTCAGTTCCCCTAGTTCCCCGTTAAAAAGAAACGCGATTGCCACAATGTTGGCAGCATATTTATTTATACGCACGCTGTAAATTAGCAAACAAAAATAATATAAGAAAACAATTGAAAACTGCAGCGATGTGAATGTTAATTCAATTTAAATGAAAATGGGGCCAAGTTTTAAGCATCAACCGAAATTTCGCGCACGCATTTTTGCATTCAAGTGCGCTCAATGCTCGTAAATAAGCTGCTAATTGCCAAAAAGAAAAGTAACTAAACACAAACAGCTAACAAAGATGCATGGTGCGATCAGAAATTTCATAGTTTTTACCCACTACTCGTAATTGAACTGAATAACCTAGCAAGCCAAAACCAAGCAGCATATGCAACCCATTAAAACCATAAAGCCAAAAACATTTCCGTATCTCTAATTGCACATTTTTCACCGACACCTTCAAAATCATTACAGATCAGGGCACACAAACGGATTGTCTGCTCATTACCGAGGATGAGGAGGAGGAGCCACAAAAGCGGAATGGCCATAAAAATCCACTACGCAAATCTGCCTCCTTTTCATCATCAACGACAGCCTCTCAATCGCCGGGCAGTTCATCGTTGGGTTCGGCTACATCAACCATGTCGCTGCGCTCCACAACACCACAGCGAGCCAACAACCTGAATCAGTCGGGATCAACGCGTACTCTGCGCAGCGATACGATCAACACATTCCAGAAATGGGAAACGACCGTTGAGTCGATTAGCTATGTGAGCACCAAAACCGTATCCATATCGGACTTTAGCAAGGAGCCACAGCTGCAAGCACAAGCAGGTAAACAAAATCTACCAACTAACTAACTAACTGGGTTAAGATTCATTTGAATGGTTTGAATGGCTATTTGTGTGTTTGCTTTGTTTACTAACAACTAGCTCGTTATTCATAGCCTAATGCATCAAAAACATTTTAGTTTTAAACAATATTTTCAGCGATCTGGAAAATTGCTAGTTACCTACAAAAATGGGCTGTGCCCAAGCACACACAAATAAAAAAATACACATACATGTATATTTATTTGTGTGCGTGCATATTTCGAATATCTTTTGAGGCACCGCATGTAAAATCACTAAATATAGATTACAACCACACGCACCGCATCGTAGCACATTAAAACTTTCATTTACAAAGAGCAAGAGCGAGAAACAGAAAAAAAGAGAGAGGGAGACAGAGAGCGAGAGGTGGAACTTTAACTCTTGCTTTCTGTATCTAACTGCGACTGCGACTCTTGTGTCTAATTGTATTAACAATTGATATATAAGTACCATATGAAAAATCCGACCACATTTGGACATTTTATACGTAAATTGCAGCTGAAGGCGCAGCTCTTTTCATTCCGTTTCGGTTTTCTGCGTTTTCTGAAATTTGATGCGCTGACTACACAGCGTCTCTCTGTCTATGTGGCAACAAGATATATTCAAAAGTATCTTAAGAGTTGAACTGTCGCTGTTGCTGCACTTTGCTTGGGGTAGCATTCATTTGCCATTCCGCATTTCGCATTCATTTTATTTCTTTTTATTTTCTTTGTCTCGGCATATCTCATTATAAACAATAAAAAATAAACAAGTCCTGCATGCCACATCATTTTCACTTGCTCGTATGCGTTTGTGTCACATAATGATGAACTTAATTGATATGCCAATATTCTTCTTCTTGTTTGCAGTAAATTGAATGCAGTGCTTCCTCCACTGAGCTGGGCCCAATCCCCACAACACAAAAACAACTAACTAAGAGCCACTGAAAAAAAGCAACAATAATAACTAAATCTAAGCAATTGCCTTAATAATATTTACACATTATTATTACCTACTAAAAAAAAAAAATTAGAAAACTCTAAAAAAAATATTAATAATACTAATTAAAGCAAAAGAATTTCATACAGACTTTCAGTTGTCTTGTTTTTTGTTTGCTAAACAACATTCTACTCTCGTGACATAATTGGACGAATATTTTTGCAAATCTCGTGCGATAAGATACTAGTCTGGGGCAGTCAAGCAGATTAATTTTAATCTAAGACACAGCTGACAACAGAAAACTACAAGATACTTTTGCAATCTGCTGCTGCTGTTGCTGCTGTCGTTTGTCTTGCAGAACCGACTAACTGTTAATGTTGTTGTTCTACTAGTTAGGAGTAGGCTTCGGATATGCTTAGTGCGTTTTACATATATTCAGTTTGTGTTCTTATCTCTCTTAGCGTTGCTTATGGTTGCAGATACATTAGTATCTTAATTGTGACAGTCTCAACCTGGCAGCTAGTTAAATTCGTAACTCTTTATAAGTGAATTCATAACTGTGCTGGTTTTTGGAAAAACCGCCAAGCATGTTAACAATTAATGTGTGCAGTACAAACTAAATAATGTACTTAAAATTGATAGCATTGCCAACCGGGTCGCCTTATAGAGCCCCATTCAATGCTCATCCCAAATATGGCCAAAACCAAACGCAACTCAGACACAACTCGAGCTGCAATTTGTAAAGATTGATATTGTTTTGATGTTTTAACGTACACATAGCTAACGAAATAGAAAGTTTTTTGCTAAAGGTGACACCCGCGAGCGACATTTTTTAAGCTAAAAGAAAATTCAAATAACATCTTGATCTTGATGATTAAGAGACCAAATGAATAATCAAATTTATATCTAGCCAAAGCAGCGAGCCAAAATTGTATGTATGTGATTTTAATTTTAGACAAGCCAAATAAATTGTGTGGAAAATTTAAAAAGATGGTGCATGAAAAGCATTTAAAATACTTAATTAAAATGATTACTAGTGCATATAATAAGAATCTATATAATTGTTATAAAGAAGTGTACTACATATCATGGGATAAAGAGTAGTTTTTTGTGCGCTCTGATAGTACCGGAATTTATAGAATATGTATTAAAGCTTCGATTGTATGCACTTTAATGTCCACTTTTACAGTTTCTAGAATTTCGATAGATTTAAGTTTGTTTTTTGATTTTGTTCTGCTTCTGCACACAAAAGTTGCAAAATACGTGTCAAAAATAAATCGTATTATATTTATAGCAAACTTACTCAAAACCCGAACACTTGCCGAACGCAACAAAGAGAATAGCGAGAAAAACGAGCGATAGATAAAGAGATCTAAATTTTCCACCAAGTCAAACTGCTGTGTGCTTATGGTAAACTTTTATTAAATTGAGCAGCAGCAATGCACAGCAGTTTGACTTTGTAAATGGGCGATGCCAAAACTTGAGATCGATGTGGCTGAAAGTGTTGCATAGTCGATGCCTCAAGCTGCTACATACAAAAACTAACTTAGTAAAACATACCTGCTTAAGCTGCTTCTGTGATATATTAGTGTAATCTTCTTAGACTGAGATTAATTGCTGAGCAAATAGCCTATTTAATGTGATTTCAAACACTTGGGCAACAAGTAGAGCCTGTTTAAGAAACACCCAAGTGATTGACAGTTTCCAGTCTCTTATCTTTAACTGCCAATGTAGAGATGAACTTGTTAATAGGCCCCCAACAAGTTGTGTAGCGCATTTGCAGCACTCTCGCAGCATTTTCCACAGCAACAGTGCAACAACAAGCATGTGGAAAGTGCAAAAATATCTCATGTGAAGCAAGAGAGCGCGAGTCATACACGAAGATCGTGTGGCTCTCGTTTCGTGTGCGCCTTGTGGCAGCTATTTGATCGCATTCTCAACAATATTTTTTCATTCTTCGCTCGCACCTCACTAACGATCGACGTCTTGGTTTCAGTCTCGGGGATAATGACTTGAAACAGTTTGAAAATAGATATTATTTAAAGAAATACATATATTTATATATATATATACGGTACATATAGATATATATGTGTTGAGCCATATAGTTCGCATAGAGGTTTTCTTAAAGATAAAGTCGCCGCATATATATAAAACGTCGCAAGGATAACGCATTGAAGTAAGGATAAACGAGTTTTTAACTGAGTTAATGTGTAAATTCAGTGAAAATATGGAAAATGTTCGTGAAAATTTTGGTTTCGTAACCACTTTGAAAATTCTGAAAGAATTCTTCAGTGCGCTAAATATCTAAAAATAGTCAACGAGCACTGCTTCGGGCGCGTTTGACGGGTGATTCGGCTCACCACTCGGGCATCGGATCGTGGGGTCCGCACCCAATTCGATAAATGGACTGTGAATTTGTGCATATACACAGAAACGATCTGGATCTGCTTATATACGTATATGAATAGGCAATCTGATCGAAAGATATCTTACATACACATGCATATAGCTTTAAAATATATATATGTATATTGCTGTATATATTTATATATATATATATATGATTTTGTACATTATCCTGGCTGATCCTGGCAAGGAATACAGGCAACGATAGCTAGGTGAATGTACAAAACTGTCAATAAAATATGCTGTGTGTAATGAATAATGAATACCCGAGCAGTGAGCAGTGAACATTGCAGAGCTTTTGCATTGGAAATACAAAAATTAAAATAAATTTTAAAAATAGCCCCTGAAAAATAAGAAGATACCATCAACACAGTGTGTATAGAAAGACGTTTGTGTGTTTGTGTGTCGGAGTGAAAAATTCGAATGGCTAAAAATAGCCCGATATGTCTCACATGCAAAGAATATGAATATTGAGAAGGATATATGGTTGTGAAATACTTTTTAATATATGCTGTACAAACATATATTTATGAATATATATTGTGGTGAAATACTTTTTACTTAATATATATTGTTCATATATTTATATATAAACATATATATTGAATCTATATGCAACTTGGTTCTTAAGCATAAAAAATCACTAAGAAAATTTAAGTGTGCGTCATAACGATAAAAATAAAAAAAGTAGATGCGTTAAGCACATTGAAAAAATAAAATAAAACGAATATTTGAAATAAAAAAACAACAATGTTCAACGTCTGCCAAAAGCTATTTTCGAGTGATAAATGTTTAGTGTATGTTGGTTTTGTGATAAATACCTACAATTTTAACAAGATTTTTCTTTTCTATTTTGTCTAATATTGAATTTCAGCATTAAAGAAGCGAAAGTATCTGTAAAGAAATCAATATACATAAAATAAAATATATATAGAGTGAAGAAGCAAATCAAAGGGAAAAGTGATCGAGAGAGGTGTTAAATTTTTTAGTGCAGTTGTTAACTGTAACGATTTGTTTGTCATTTTCAATGATATATAGTGATATATAACAACTAAAAATGCAACGACAAAATCCGAACCCGTACCAGCAGCAGCACGAGCAGCACCAACAACAACAGGTGCAGCAGCAATACTCCACTCAGGAGTATTCGCACTCTAGTCAAGAGCAGCATCAGCAGCAAAGGATTAGCCGCACTGAACAACATGTTCAGAGGAGTCAAATCACTACTCAGCAAAGAGGTCAGTCCGTTTGCCTGTCTGCCAGACTTCCAGTCTGTACTCTTCTGCCATGTCAAATGTCAATCTATATCGTTTATGGATTTTAGCAAGTTGCATTGGCCAGTGGGATTCACACCGTGGATTTAGAATCTCCACTGTTCCAAGCACTTGTTACTGTACATTCATACGATACAGACAATTTGCTCTCAAATCAATTGCATTTCTCATACCAATTTCATTGTTACCTGAAATACTTGCATGCTAAATCCTAACACTATGAATTTCTGTTGTCGGCGCTTGTTATATAAATTAGGCAAAAAATCTTGTTTTGCAAAACTCGATTCGCAACATATCTCCATTTGTTAAAAACCCATTTGGAGAAAACCTTATTAGTGCATGAACACAGCCCAATAAATTTCATCATAAACATGCGTAGGTCTTAATATTGATTTAGAGTTCCTGAATATCCTGAAGATGTTTTTAAAAAAGATTAATGACTCATTGGTCGAATAGCTTATACATTTTCAGTCTTTTTCAGCTTTGGAAAACAATAGATTCGTCAAGTATTAAATTTAAAGTTATGGGAAAAGATATCTCCCGCAGTAAAACTGGGCATCTATGTTTAGTTAAATCTGCACCCAATTAGATATGGAAAATACTTTTAAAAACCTCCTTTATGCTTTACTAATATTATACACATGAAATTGTGTAACTCTTCTGTTATTAAATGTGTAACGGAAAGAATCAGTTTTTTAAGACCGCATAGACTTTATATATTCATGAGCAGCAGTGAGTTAAGTCGATATAGTCATGTCAGTCGGCTCGTTCTCTCAGTTCTCAGAAATAATGTAGCATACATAAAATTGTCTAAACATACTTTTGTTAAATATTTTTAATTTGCAGAATCCGAACTGTAATAAGTAAGTTTTACAATATGTATCGATAGTTTAGCAAAAATGTTGACGTCTGGGCATATATTGTATACAAAACCAGAAAATTGTATCCAAGTCTTTGGTTTCATCATCATCCATTTTGTAGTAACCGAAACATAGATGTGTTTGACATCTGTTTCTTTTTTTTTTAGGAGCGATCATTATTGGCTTAAATTTCCATTTACCAATAAATGAACATATTTCTGTTTATGCTTAATAATATATGATCGAAAACAGATGTTTATAAGTTAAACAAAGTTTCAATAAGGATTACATGACATTAATTTTTCTAGCCTGGAATGTAGCTCAAATATTTTGCACACAATCAACAAAAAACTTCTCACACTGTTTATAAATATCAATTAAAATGAAGGTGTCGTATAAAAGACTGCTCTTGCGATATAGCAAAAATGCATCTGTGTGATTTATTCAATTAGCATGGATTTAATAACACACAAACATACGATAGAGAAAAAATGATTTAATAAGTGTTTATATCGCTATATGTTAATGAAATAATATTCTGTGGCAATGACTCATCCAGTATTGGAACAAACACATGTTTGACTAACAAACATTTAAGTTATTTATGTTTGTTCATATTGTATTTCATAACTTAAATCTTTATTGACAATCAGCCAAAAATGCATTCTATTTTTAAATATTCCTTTCATCTGCCAAAATTTTGAGCGTGCGCTGCACTGACATACATATTCATGAATAAATATGTGGTATAAGAGAACAGTATAAGAGCTCTTATGCTGTTTGCTTTGTTTACATTTTTCACATGTTGCATTGTGTCGTCTGTCCACATTGGTGAAAGTGAGTAAGATGTATGTCGAAAGACTCTCTTATACTGACAGCCAAAAATAGCCTAAATTAGTTTTCTGAACTTTTTGAGTATGCGCACAAAAGTCAGATAGGGAGAGTTAATGAGAAAGTATAAAGGAGAGAGTGAACGAAGAAGAATGGGAAGACGCAAAGAATAAAACAGCTGATCTTGTTTGTTGTTTACATTCACATGTTCACAGCACACTTATATACATATACTTTGTAAAAGAGTATGCCAAAATATATGTGCACATTTGTGTTTATAAAATAATATGCCATATACATATATTGCAAATATACATACATATGTACATATATAGATTTTGGTACGCGTGCCAGCATCTAAATATAAATAACTTAAACTAGAAATAGTACATCCCTGACATTGAGCTTGTATTTTGAAGTTCTTGTTCTTATTTTAGTTAATATAAAATTATTTTGTTATTTTGTAAGGGGAAAAAAATGTAGAACACAGACACAGGTTTTAGTATCAAAGAGATTTAACGTTAAAAGAAATTCTTCGATTCTTATTATTGATTAAAATAAAATATATTAATTATTTTTGTATGTGCATGAAATTAATATGTTGTTAAGTTCAATTAAACGTTTTAATACCTCACATTCATTATAGCGAGCTTCAATTCAATCTTAAGCTGTACTTAATTTCATTGTGTTCCCCTAATCATTTTACAGTTCAACAACATCAAGGTGGTATTGAAGGCACCTATGTACCGCCGTCTTTGACACACGTTTATGCCCAAGGTGACATTTCACCGCCTGTATTCGAGCAGATTTTCAAGAACGCTCGCTTTGCACAGGGTGGCAACGCCCTGTTCGAAGGTAGGCTGCGTGGCAATCCAAAGCCATTCGTTACATGGACCCGAAAAGGCGCACCACTTCTCGAGTCGCAAAAGTTTCGTATGAGCTACAACGAGGCCACCGGTGATGTGTCCCTGCTGATCAATCAGATCGGACCTGGAGACGAGGGAGAGTATACGTGTACGGCTCGTAATCAATACGGCGAGGCTATTTGCAGTGTCTACATTCAACCGGAAGGCGCACCAATGCCTACACTGCAGCCCATTCAGAACTTGGAGAAGAACATCTACTCCAACGGATATTCGTATACGTCCATTGAGGAGGAGTTCCGTGTGGATACCTTTGAGTATAGACTTTTGCGTGAGGTCTCCTTTAGAGAGGCCATCACGCGTCGCTCTGGCTATGAGCAAGATAGTCAGCTGTCCCATGAGCTGGATCGCTCCCTTGGCCCTGCGCAAGCACCACAAATATCGCAGAAACCTAGAAGCTCCAAGCTCATCGAGGGCTCTGATGCTGTCTTCACTGCACGCGTCGGCTCCAATCCTAGACCACGTCTCACCTGGTTCCATAACGGACAACGTTTGGTTGCCTCGCAAAAGTATGAGATCTCTTATTCGAGTGGCGTTGCCACACTGCGTGTGAAGAACGCCAATATAAAGGATGGCGGCCACTACACTCTCTTGGCTGAAAATCTTCAGGGCTGCATCGTCTCCTCAGCTGTGTTGGCTGTCGAGCCGGCTGCTGAGACTGCCTACGAGCCCAAGCCAGTGGATCAGATGGCCGAGCAGCTTGAAGCAGGCAAGGCATTGCCGCCCACTTTTGTCAAGGGCTTTATGGATCGCGAGGTGACCGAAGGTCGCATGACACGCTTCGATTGTCGTGTTACTGGCAATCCTTATCCAGAGGTCTTCTGGTTCATCAGTGGTCGTCAAGTACGCGACGATGCTTCGCACAAGATTCTTGTCAACGAGTCTGGAAGCCATTCACTGATGATTACGAACGTAAGTCGTTTGGATGGCGGCGCTGTCCAGTGCTTGGCCCGCAACAAGGCCGGAGAGGTGGCTATCGAGGCGCAGTTACATGTGCTGGAGAAGGAGCAGGTTGTCGCACCACAATTTGTTCAACGCTTCAGCACGATGACTGTCCGCGAGGGTGAACCAATCACCATGAGTGCCAATGCCATTGGCACACCAGTGCCACGCATCACCTGGCAAAAGGATGGAGTTCAAATCTCATCAAGTTCTGAACGATTTGTGGGCATCGATGGTGGCGCCACCTGCCTGGAGATACCGCATGTGACAGCTGCCGATGCTGGCTGGTACCAGTGTACCGCACAAAATATTGCTGGTTCGACGGCGAACCGGGCAAGACTCTATGTCGAAGTTCCCAGAGATCAACCAAGTCACGAACAGAGACGTCTTAATCTACCAAGACCAACGAAAGTGATCGAGCCTGAGTGAGTTTTAGGGATTTTACACAATACAATATTGTCGACTTATTGGTAATTTTTCTTTTTAGGCCAAGTCCTGGTCCAGAAATTATTTATTTGCGTCATGTGGAACGCGCCAAGCCGCATCTGCGTCCTGGCGAGGAGGATCGCGTTTATCCACCACCACAGTTTATTATACCGCTGCAAAATGTACAGCAGACCGAAGGTGGTCGTGTCCACATGGAGGCGCGCATTGAACCTGTCGGCGATCCCACGATGGTCGTTGAATGGTTCCTCAATGGTCATCCACTAGCAGCCAGTAAGTATCTTAAATTCCGCGGCTAGTTATCCTTATATAAAATGCTAATAAATTCTTTTCTACAAGGTGCTCGTGCCACATCTGTCTTCAAGTTTGGCTTCATCGCTCTAGATCTACTGAGCATTATGGGTCATGATTCTGGAGAATACATGTGCCGTGTGAGCAACGCTAGTGGTGTCGCTGAATCGCGTGCCATTCTATCGGTGGTGCAGCGTCCATCGATTGAGCAAACGTCGCAGAATCCCAACAGCATGCAGTACATCAATCAGCTTGAGGATTATTCACGCTATCAGCGCCAGGAAAGCTCAGAGGAGTTAATGAATCAAGCTCCGCAATTTATACGTGTACTACGCGATTTGGGTGAATTCGAGGAGGGCAAAAATGTGCACTTTGAGGCACAAGTAACTCCCGTTAATGATCCCAGCATGCGTGTGGAATGGTACAAGGATGGTCTACCAATCACTGCCAGTTCGCGCATCACGGCAATTTTCAACTTCGGCTATGTCTCCCTAAACATATTGCACCTACGTGCCGAAGATGCTGGCGAATACACCGTCCGGGCCGTGAATCGCATTGGCGAGGCCATCAGTCAGTCCACAATACGCGTGCACACGCGCTCCCAGGTCACCGCCGATCTGGGTATACCCGAGCAGCAGCGTTATATTGAGAAGGTTGAGCAATTGGAGGACTACCGTAAGTCACAGCAGCGTCGCCATGTCCAAGAAGCACCCGAGGCCATTGCGCCGCCCCAATTCAAGACACCTATCCAGAACCAATTGGACCTGTATGAGCACGCACATGCGCATTTTGAGGCACGTCTCGAACCCGTTGGCGATGCTACCATGCGTGTCGAGTGGCTCAAGGATGGTCAGCCCCTAGAGGCTAGCTCGCGTATCACCACCTACCATAACTTTGGCTATGTCGCGTTGACCATCAAACAGATAACCATTTATGATGCCGGCACCTATACCTGCCGTGCGTACAATGCAATGGGCCAGGATACGACCACCGCTCAGTGTACGGTCATATCGAAAAATGAGATTGTCACAGACACTCAGCATGCAGATGGCTTGCAGAAGATTCAGCACTTGGAAGACTCCTCACGCTATGGTCGCCGCGAGGAGGAGGAGACATACATTACTCAAGCACCACGTTTCCTTGGCCCAATGAAAGGCACCACCAAAATTCTGGAAAGTCAACGTGCTCACTTTGAGGCACGCGTGGAGCCCCAAAGCGATTTGGGCATGCAAATTGAATGGTATCACAACGGTCGCTCCATCACCGCAGCCAATCGCATCCAAACGTACTACGATTTCGGTTATGTTGCTTTGGATATCTCCCAAGTGCGCGCCGAGGATGCGGGCGTTTATCAAGTGGTGGCTAGAAACAAGCTAGGTGAAGCTCAGTTGCAAGCAACGATGATAGTGGAAAGTAAGTATCAATATAACCTAGAACACTTTGATCAGCGACTAATTCATTTTTATTGTGCTTTAAAGCTCGTTCCAGCATCGACACATCTAGCATGCACCGTGGCCTTTATGAGAAGACTCAAAATATGGAAACTAAGCCATTTGTAGAGCCTCAGTATGACATCGAAGAAATATCCAAGTCAAAGCCCGTCTTTGTGCAGCCGTTGACTGATCCCAAGCCCATACACGACGGCAAGAATATTCACCTGGAGTGCCGTCTTGAGCCCATGGGTGATCCAACAATGCGCGTTGAATGGTTCCAAAACGGACGCCCCGTCACGGTTGGCTCCCGTTTCCGTACCTATTATGATTTTGGTTTCGTGGCCCTAGACATCATTCAGGCCACGGCTGCCGATTCCGGAGAGTACACTGTGCGCGCCACCAACCATTTGGGTTCAGCCCATACCTCCTCCTGTGTACGTGTTATTGATCGCACCGATGTGGTTACGGAAACCCAGAACGAGCAATCGCTAGAGCAGATTCAGTTGCTTGAAGACTCTCGCCGTCGTCAGCATCGCGAGGAGGACATAACTGTTATGCAGGCACCTCAATTTACGCGTGCTTTGCACAACATTGAAACCGTCGAGGGTACCAATGTGCATCTGGAGTGCCGACTGCAACCCGTGGGTGATCCTACCATGCGCATCGAATGGTTCGTTAATGGCACACCGGTGAAGACTGGTCATCGTTTCCGTCCCGCTTACGAATTTGATTATGTGGCGTTGGATTTGCTCGGTTGTTATGCCATCGACTCGGGCGTCTACACGTGCCAGGCACGCAACCAACTGGGCGAAGCCGTCACTTCGGGCTCTGTGCGCATCACCGCCAAGAGCGATTTAATACTGGAAACCCAGAACAAGTCTGGTCTGCAGAAGATCCAATATCTTGAGGATTCCTCCCGCTATCGCCGTAATGAAGAAATCGATGAGGTAGTTAACATTCGTCCGCGATTTTTGACCCATCCTAAGAGTCTGACCAACACCCGAGAGGGAGCTCACGCGCATTTCGAGTGTAAAATTGAACCAGTAACCGACCCGAACCTGAAGGTGGAGTGGTTCAAAAATGGTCGTCCTATTACGGTGGGACATCGTTTCCGCCCCATTCACGATTTTGGCTATGTGGCCTTAGATATCGTTGGTTTGATTGCTGAGGATTCTGGTGTTTACACCTGCCGTGCTGTCAATCTCATTGGCTTCGATGAGACTCAGGTGGAGCTGCAATGCCGCAGCGGTGAGCAAATTGTAACGGTCACCCAAAACGAGGCTGGTCTTGAGCAGATACATTATTTGGAGGATCGTTCGCGCTACAGCCGCCGTGAGGAGATTGACGAGAGCACCAAGCAGGCTCCTGTCTTTACCACCTCACTAAAGAACGTTGAGATCAAGGAGAATCAACGCGCTCACTTTGAATGCCGTCTGATTCCCGTTTCGGATCCCTCTATGCGCGTTGAGTGGTACCACAATAATTTACCGCTTAAGTCGGGTTCCCGTTTCACGGAGACCAACAACTTTGGCTTTGTTGCCCTAGACATTATGTCCACGCTACCAGAAGATGCAGGTACTTACACCTGCCGTGCCTACAACGCTGTTGGGGAAGCCATTACCTCAGCCGTTGCTGTTGTGCATACCAAAAAGTCCATCTATCTGGAGTCGCAGCATGAGACAGCGTTACCACGTCTTCAGCACTTGGAGGATGGCTCCAAGCGTCAGCGCATTAGTGTGCAGGACGAGGTGGTCTCGCAGGCTCCGGTCTTCACCATGCCAGTACGAGATGTGCGCGTCGCTGAAAACCAAGCGGTGCATTTTGAGGCTCGCCTTATACCCGTTGGCGACCCGAAATTGACGGTTGAATGGCTGCGTAACGGTCAACCCATAGAGGCATCCAATCGCACCACCACCATGCATGATTTCGGCTATGTAGCCCTGAATATGAAGTACGTGAATCCTGAAGATTCCGGCACCTACACCTGCCGTGCCGTTAATGAGCTGGGTCAAGCCGTGACCTCCGCCTCTTTGATTGTGCAGTCGAAGACTGCAATTCAACTGGAGACTCAACACGAGGCAGCTATGCACAAGATTCATCAATTAGAGGATCACAGCAAGTATCAGCGACGTGAGGAAGAGGAGTATACTGTGACCACTGGCCCCATGTTTGTCACCAAGTTGATTGGTCCGACCAAGCTGGTTGAGGGCCAGAGTGCACATTATGAGTGCCGCATTGAACCCTATCCGGACCCGAATCTGAAGGTCGAGTGGCTCCACAACGGCAAGCAACTGAGCACTGGCCATCGCTTCCGCAACACCTACGACTTTGGCTTTGCCGCCCTAGACATTCTCACCGTCTATGCAGAGGATAGTGGCGAATACACCTGTCGGGTGACCAACAATCTGGGCGAGGCTGTTAATTCGATTGTATTGAATGTGACTTCCCGTTCGTCGATAATCCAAGAAACTCAACACGAGGAGGCACTCCATAAGATCCAGCATCTAGAAGATACCTCACGCTTCCAGCGCAAGACCGAAGAGGATCAGTTCCATGCAGAGCGCCCACAGTTTGGACGTCCACTGCGTAATGCCAAGGTAAATGAAGGCACTCCCGTTCATCTGGAGGCTACTCTGATCCCAGTGAATGACCCCACCATGAAGGTCGAATGGTACTGCAATGGCAAACCAGTCCAAACAGGTCATCGTTTCAAGACCACCTATGATTTTGGCTTTGTTGCCCTGGATATCCTGTATGCCCACGCCGAGGATACGGGCACCTACATGTGCAAGGCTAAGAATGCTGTCGGGGAAGCTGTCACGACTTGTGCTGTAAACGTAACAGGTAACTATTGTATTCCTTTTTATCTTACGCATTACTTATCTCTTTTGATTTGCAGCAAATAAGACACTGGATCTAGATACGCTTGATGCTCAGCGGCTGGAAAAGATTCGTCAACTGGAGAATTATGCGCCACCCACAAAAGCCGTTGTGGAGGAGAAGGGACAGAAGCCAGTTTTCCTTACACCTCTTAGCAATATGGAACATCTGAAGGAAGGCGAGCACGCCCATCTGGAGTGTCGCGTTGAGCCCATCAGCGATGCTAATCTGAAGATCGAATGGTTCTGCAATGGCAAGCAATTGCCTACTGGACATCGCTATCGCACCACCCACGATTTTGGCTATGTTGCCCTTGATATTTTGTATGTCTATGGTGAAGATACGGGCACCTATATGTGCAAGGCCACCAATCTTCTGGGCGAAGCCGTAAATACTTGCAACGTGCGTGTGCTAAACCGGCGTAGCATGATTTTAGATACCCAGCATCCCGATGCAATGGAAAAGATACAGAAGCTGGAGTCGAAGGTTGTCACCACACGCACTGAGGTCGGCGATCAGCCTATTGGTCCACCCCACTTCACAGCTGAATTGCGTGGCTCCACAGAGATCTACGAGGGTCAGACAGCGCACTTTGAAGCGCAGGTAGCACCCGTGCATGATCCTAACTTACGCATTGAATTTTATCATAATGGCAAGCCATTGCCCTCGGCAGCTCGCTTCCACATCACCTTCGACTTTGGTTATGTCTCTTTGGATATTACCCATGCCGTTGCGGAAGATGCAGGCGAGTACTCCGTGCGTGCTGTTAATGCTTTGGGACAGGCTGTTTCCGCAACTAAGTTGCGTGTGATTGCCCGTGGTACCATCATCTCGGACACCCAACATCCTGAGGGTCTGGAGAAGATCCGCAAACTGGAATCTGCGGCACCGCATCAGCGCCAGGAGGTGGAAACTCCTGGAACTCGTCAACGTCCAGTGTTTACGCAGCCTCTGCAAAATATTGACCGTATTAATGAGCACCAAACGGCCCACTTTGAGGCACGTCTGATTCCCGTGGGTGATCCTAACCTAAAGGTTGAATGGTATCGCAATGAGAAGTTGATTGAAGACAGCTCTCGCATCACCAAGCAACATGACTTTGGATTTGTTTCGCTCGACATTTTACACATCCGCAAGGATGATGAGGGTGTTTACATGTGCCGTGCTGTTAATCCACTTGGTGAGGCCGTCACTACCGCCTCTATGCGTGTGGTAAGCGAAGCTACCATTATCATGGATACTCAACATCCGGACAGCATCAGTCGCATTCATCAGCTGGAAAAGCCGATGGCTCCACGACCAACGGAACCCGAGCGTCTCTTCGAGAAGCCCATCTTCACACAACTGCTGTCGGGTCCCTCCGAGTTGTGGGAAGGCGCTCATGCGCACTTTGAAGCGCGTGTTGTACCCGTGGGTGATCCGACTCTGAAATTCGAGTGGTTCATTAATGGCGTCGAGCTGCAAATGGGCTCGCGTCTGCGTACTACTCATGACTTTGGCTTTGTCACCCTGGATATTGCCGCTGTTGTGCCCGAGGATGCTGGCGTGTACATGTGCCGCGCCTTCAATGCAGCTGGCGAGGCTGTATCCTCTACCGCTATGAAGGTGAAGACCAGGGCCAACATTGATGGACAACCCTTGATACCAGAGTCCTGGGAAGCTATTCGTCTGAAGGAGGCTGCCATGAACCGTGTGCCTGAAATGTTTGTTGACTCAACGCCACAGCAGGCACCAGTGTTTACCACTCACCTGCAGAGCTACGACAAGTTGCATGAGGGTCAGCATGTTCATCTAGAGGCTCAGGTGGAGCCACGTGCCGATCCTAATCTGCGCATCGAGTGGTTTAAAAATAGTATTTCCCTTACCACTGGCTCACGCATCCGTAGCACCTTTGACTTTGGTCTGGTTACGCTTTCGATTAATGGATTGCGCGAAGATGACTCAGCTATTTATACTTGCAAGGCTACCAACCAGATTGGTGAGGCTGTGTCGACATCTTCGCTTAAAATCGAAGATCGCCATTGGCTGCAAGCTGAATCACTGCATCCCGATTCGTTGCCACGTATCGGACAACTAGAGGCACCTAAGGAGAGCCGCCCTGAGGCTCCAGAGCCAACATATGAGACGCCCGTATTCATTACACATCTGAACAACATTGAGTGCAAAGAGACAGACAATGTGCGCTTCGAGTGCAACGTGGAACCAGCTCGTGATCCAACCATGCAGATCGAATGGTTCTACAATGGTCAACCTTTACAGGCAGCTGCCAAGTTTAAGTCCATCTATGACTTTGGCTATTGTGCTCTGGATCTAAGCAATACCTATGCGGAGAACAGTGGCATCTATACATGCAAGGCCACCAATAGCAAGGGATCAGCCACCACCTCGGGCACATTAAAATGCACTGGTGGCAAGACCATGTTCCTGGATACCCAACATCCACAAGGCGTAAGCGGTCTTGAGGCTGTGCAGGAAACTGAGGAGGCATTGGCTAATCGCCATGCACAGAAGGCAGCCAAGCCGGAGACTCAGTATCCACCACCAGTGTGGACCAAGCCCTTGCAGCAAGAGTTCCATTTGTCTGAGGCTCAATCCATTCATCTGGAGGCCAACGTGGAACCCAAAGAGGATCCCAACTTGTTCATTGAGTGGTATTTCAATGGTAAGCTGCTGCAACATGGTTCACGCTTCAAGATGACAAGTGAATTCGGTTTCGTTACCATGGATATGATTGAGGTATACTCCAGAGATCAAGGCATCTACACATGCAAAGCATATAACAAGGCTGGTGAGGCATTTACCTCTACCACCATTTTCTGCTCGAGCAAGGAGAGCATTATTGAATCTACTCAGCATCCAAAGGGTGCTGAGGGTCTAGAACAGATTCAGGATCTTGAAGAATCCCTTCGCAGAGATGGCAGCAAGGCGGAGCAACCAGAACAGGGCATTGCTCCACGTTTCACCACCGAATTGATCAACATTGTGGACATTGGAGAGGGAGAGTTAGCCCATTACGAGGCAAATTTGATTCCTCTTGGTGACCAGAGCATGGTCATTGAATGGTTCTTTAATGGCAAAGTGCTTGAAGCTAGCCATCGCGTTCGCACCATCTACGCCTTTGGAACCGTGGCTCTCGAAGTGCTAGGCACCAAGATCGAAGACACTGGTACCTACACCTGCCGTGCCACCAACAAATATGGCTCGGCTGAAATCAGCTGCACGTTGGAGTGTGTGGACAAGCCACGTGGCCAGAAGCCCCACTTTACATCGCATATTCAGCCGCTGCAAGGCCTGAAGGATAGCCAATCTGCTCACTTTGAATGCACTCTAATACCGGTTAATGATCCGGAACTGAAGGTCGAGTGGTATCACAATGGCAAGCTGCTTCGTCACTCGAATCGCATCAAGACGGTTTCCGACTTTGGCTATGTGGTCTTGGACATTGCTTATCTGCAGGATCACGACAGTGGTGAATATGTTTGCCGTGCTTACAACAAATATGGTGAGGACTTCACTCGCACCACTCTTAACTGTGGCGGCCGTGGCGGCGTCTTTTATGACAGCCTTCAACCTGATTCGCTGCAAAGGATTCGGGAGCTGGAGTGTCCACAAGGACAGCAAACAGACACCAGTGCACCGTTTGTCGCAGAGCCACCCAAGTTCATTACCCAGATTGCTGACGTGACCAAACTTGTTGAGGGACAAAGTGCTCACTTTGAGGCGCGTTTGACACCAATAACCGATCCTGATCTAGTTGTGGAATGGTATTTCAATGGCAAGAAACTTCCACATGGTCATCGTTTCCGCACTTTCCACGACTTTGGTATTGTCATTCTGGACATTCTTTACTGCTACGAAGAGAACTCGGGCGTCTACGAGTGCCGTGCCCGCAATAAATATGGCGAGGATGTCACCAAGGCTACACTAAAGTGTGCATCCAAGGCCAGTCTTATTTTGGACTCCCAGCTGCCACGTGGCATGGAAGGTGGTCTGGAGAAGATTGCCAATCTAGAGTACAGTATGGTTCGTACTCGCGATGAAACCACTGAAGAGACCAAAGGCAAGGCACCCGTGTTTACCGTTCCACTGGAGAACATTGAGAATCTCCGCGAGGGTGAGAATGCTCACTATGAGGCACGCATTACGCCTGCTGATGATCCTAAGCTAAAGATCGAGTGGTATTGGAATGGACGTCCTTTGAAGGCCGGTTCACGCTTCCGCACTTTCTGTGACTTTGGTTTCGTCATTTTGGAGATTTCGCCGGTTTACCCTGAAGACTCTGGAGAATATTCGTGCCGTGCGATAAATGAGTATGGTGAGGCTGTGACCACTGCCACAATGAAGATTCAGGGCAAGCGCAGCATCATTATGGAATCGCAACTACCCAAGGGCATGGAGGGTACCATTGATCGCATCGCTGAACTAGAGGGTCTGGGCTCACGCAGCACAGAGTTCATGCCCGAGGACGACACTGGCAAGCCGCCAGAGTTTGTGACGACGCCCTTCGACATGGTCATCTCGGAGAACTCGCTGGCCCATTTCGAATGCCGTCTGCAGCCCATCAACGATCCGTCCATGCGTGTGGATTGGTTCCACAATGGCAAAGCCTTGTGGTCCGGCTCTCGTATCAAGACCATTAATGACTTTGGTTTTGTAATTCTGGAGATAGCCGGCTGCTATCAGCGTGATACTGGTTTGTATACGTGCAAGGCAACCAACAAACACGGTGAGGCAACTGTCTCCTGCAAGCTGCAGGTCAAGGGTCGCCAGGGCGTTGTTATGGAACCCCAATTGCCGTCTAATTTCCGCACGGGCACTGAGAGCTTGCAGAAGCTGGAGGAGAGCATGCACAAGCGCGAGGAGATTGTCATTGACGAGGAGCAACCAAATCCACCCCGATTCACTGAAGAAATCAAGGACAATCTGGACGTACCTGAGAGTGGTCCCATTCACTTTGATTGCCGTGTCGAGCCTGTTGGTGATCCAACCATGCGAATTGAATGGTTCTTCAACGGACGCGTCATGGCTACCGGCTCTAGAGTCCATCAGCTTAACGATTTTGGTTTCATTGCCTTAGATGTAGACTATGTATATGCTCGTGACTCTGGCGAATATACTTGCCGTGCCACTAACAAGTGGGGCACTGCCACCACAACCGCAAAGGTAACTTGCAAGGGCAAACACAACATTGTCTACGAATCGCAGTTGCCAGAGGGCATGACCGCTGAGAAGCTGAAGGAATTGGAACGTGGACGCATTCCCGAGACACCCAAGGTTGTGGAAGAAACATTTGGACCACCAAAGTTCACAACTCAAATTACATCAGTTGTGGCCGAAGAATCTGAGGCCGTAAGATTCGAATGCCAAGTAGAACCCAAAACGGATCCCAGTCTGCGTGTTGAATGGTACCGCAATGGAAAACCTTTACCCTTAGGTCATCGCTATAGGAACGTCTTTGACATGGGCTTCGTCTCGCTAGACATTCTGTATGTATACAGCGATGATTCTGGCGAATACACTTGCCGTGCCGTTAATAACCATGGAGAGGATCGCACCAAGGCCACCATCTCCTGCAAGAGTAAGCAATCTCATAATTTTATCGTAGCATATTTATCCTAATTTTTTTTTCTTTTTTTAAGAATTGCCAACTATTTTGCTGCAAAATCAAGTGCCTCGTGGCATGAAGCGCTCGGATGCCCTGACTCAAATGGAAGCAACGATCAAGAAGTACACCTCAGAGGTACATTTAACCGAAGACGACCTTTTCGATCCGGATCGCAAACAGCCGCCTCGTTTTGTTACACAAATCAAGGAGCAGCTTACGCTTACGGAGATGGTCAAAACCAAGTTCGAGTGCCAGTTGGCGCCTGTTGGTGATCCTAACATGAAAGTCGAATGGTTCTTTAATGGCAAACCCCTGCTCTTTAGTAAGTTTCAATTAAATTTATAATAGACATGTTTTTTAAAAAAAAAATCTTTTTGATTCCGCAGAGAATCGTTTCTTGCCAATTTACGATTTTGGCTATGTGGCCATGAACTTTGGCTGGGTGTATCCAGAGGATAGCGGTGAATATGTTTGCCGTGCCACCAACTTGTATGGCAAGGACGAAACCCGTGCTATCATCAAAGTATCTGGCAAGCCAGGCATTGTATACGATTCCCAACTACCAGCTCATATGCAGAGCATTGATCGCATTCGCGAAATGGAGGCCTCCTGGCAAGTGTAAGTAGCTTTATTATATTGGTCATAAGAAAAACCAATTTTAAATATTCATTACTTCTAGTGTGCCAGAGGAAGCTGATCCCGATGCCAAACCCCGAACGAAGCCAGTTTTTGTTAGCAAACTGGAGCCGCAGACTGTTGAGGAGGGCGATCCTGCCAGATTCTGTGTGCGTGTCACTGGACATCCACGTCCTCGTGTCATGTGGCTAATCAATGGACACACTGTTGTGCATGTAGGCATTTCTTTTAAAATTCGATATATTCATTTACTACAAGTTGTTATACACAGGGCTCGCGTTATAAGCTGACCAACGATGGCATGTTCCATCTTGATGTACCCAAGACGCGTCAATATGATACCGGCAAGGTGGAGGTTATAGCGCGCAACTCGGTGGGCGAATCGATTACATCGACCGAACTGAAAGTTGTCGCACGCTCTGATGACTATCGCAATGTGCTCAAGAACTCACCACGCCGTAAGTCACACACACCAACACTTGTTTCATGCAGATATGAGCAGCAGATATATATAAATTAACAGCTATTAGAATTTAACACAAACTAAATGCAGTAGTTTTTTTTAGCTGCCTAAACTAAATACCACAACAAAATCACATAAAAGACTGCATTGTAAATATACATAAAACACATATAGAACACAGATTGAAGTAGAATAGCACCCGAAGTTATTGCGTTTCAATTCACATGCCACAAACAGTATATTATATAAAAGCAGGCCAAGACAACCAAACCTCTTAATTCCCACGTACAAAATTCCCAATCCCCTACGAGAAACACGCTTCACTTCTTAATATTCCCACAAGAGCTTCGTGTTGTCTTTTCAACTGAGCTGTTTCAAAGGAGCGACCCAGCGGAATCTGCGCCCCAATGGACTCCATCACTAAGTATCGCTGGACCATGGGTAGTATTGTTGTGTGCAAGTTTTAAGTGTGTGCGTGTTTTAAAAGACTGTCTATATTCTTATATGTATGTGGCTTATCATTCAACTCACTGTTCTCTGTTCTCATTGCAATCAAATGAAAAACCAAAGGGAACTAGCTTACCTATTATCATGCTAAAATTTACTACACATCTATCATATTTTCAACCTCCTTATTTCAATTCATGTACTAAAACTAACGCTATAGGAATGCATTTTTAGCTAACCAGCTGTCTGAACTTAAATGCATGCAAAAAGTTAAACTTTCTTGTGTACCTAGACGCACTTAATAGTGATTAACAATGACAATTTGTTTTCAAATATGTAGCGTGGTATGATTATGAGCTAACTGGATACCAGAAGGAGCGTCAGGAAAACGAGTTGGAGAAGGCATTCGATGAGCGTAAGCAATACTTGGCAGAGCAGAGTACACACACCCTTAAGGGCGTTGAACACTTGAAGCCCAAGCAATACAAGCCGCAAACTCCCGACTGGCAACAGAACGTGAAGGCCAAGAAGAGCGAAGAGTACTACAACAAGCTACAAAGCCTCGAAACCGAGCAGCTTCTGAAAGAGTCCCACATGCGCACTGATACGCATCAGTATGCTATACCCGGCGAGAAGGTTGTCAGCAGCTCAGCTGCAAAGGGCATGGCCCAATCCTATGAGGAGAATCTGTAAGTCCTTATCAAATTACTTAATCAGACGTTATCTTACCAAGTTAAATACAATACTCCACAGTCAGGAGCAAACAAGCACCACCCAGGTCAAGCCGGCACCACCAAAGGGCACAGCTCAACCATCTGAGTCCTCTGTGCATGGCCGTGAGGTGCACATGAACAAGCAGCAGCAAGTTCAAAAGGAGATCCAAGGTGATTTAGAGATTACACGCAAGATCACGGCTACTGAGACCACCGAGGTTGAGCACAAGGGCACCATTCAGGAGCGCGTTGTCAAGGGCCCCGTAAAGCCCGCCAAGGCGCCCGTCTTCACCAAGAAGATTCAGCCCTGCCGCGTTTTTGAAAATGAGCAAGCCAAATTCGAAGTCGAGTTTGAGGGTGAACCAATGCCTCAGGTGAAATGGTATCGCGAGAGCTTCCCTATTCAGAACTCTCCCGATCTGCAGATACACACGTTCAGCGGCAAGTCAATATTGATTATACGCCAGGTCTTCATTGAGGACTCGGCTGTGTTTTCATGTGTGTCCGAGAATCGCGGCGGTACTGCCAAGTGCAGTGCCAATTTGGTGGTGGAGGAACGTAGACGCGCTGGCAAGGGTGGCATCCAGCCACCAAGCTTTGTGACCACCATTCAGAGCACAACCGTGGCTACTGGCCAGCTGGCACGCTTTGATGCAAAGGTGACTGGAACTCGTCCCATGGATGTCTACTGGCTAAAGAACGGCCAGAAGGTACAGCCGAGCATTAAGTTTAAAATGCTGGAGGAGGACAATATTCACACCTTGTTGATAATCGAACCCTTCGCCGAGGACTCTGGCCGCTATGAGTGTGTGGCTGTCAATGCTGCTGGTGAGGCACGCTGCGATGGTGATTGCATTGTCCAATCGCCCAGCAAGCCAGAAAAGCCAACAACGCCCGGCAGCGAGAAGGCACCGCACATTGTCGAGCAGCTGAAGAGCCACTCTGTCGAAGAAGGCAGCAAGGTGATCTTCCGCTGCCGTGTGGATGGCAAGCCTACTCCAACAGCTCGCTGGATGCGAGGGGAGAACATTGTGAAGCCATCGCGTTACTTCCAAATGACGCGCCAAGGTGAATACTATCAGCTCATAATCTCGGAGGCATTCCCTGAGGATGAGGGCACCTACAAATGCGTTGCGGAGAATAAGCTGGGCAGCATTCAGACCAGTGCTCAGCTTAAGGTGCGTCCTATTGAGAATCTAGATGCACCGCCAACCATTACGGCTTTGAAAGATGTCTCTGTTGCCGAAGGCATGCCAGCTCAGTTCAAGACCACGGTGACGGGCAAGGTGAAGGCCACCAGTGTGCAATGGTTCCGCGAGGGTCAGCTAATACCGGAAACACCTGATTTTCAGGTAGGTCGAGTATTCAATATTTATAATAATTAAATATAGATTAAGGATATTTAAATCACGTAAGGCTAACCGACTTTTAATATCATTCCAGATGATCTTTGATGGCAATAGTGCCGTGCTTTTGATTGGAACAACCTATGAGGAGGATTCGGGCATCTTTACAGTACGTGTGACTTCGTCCACGGGACAGGTCGAGTCATCAGCCAAACTGACTGTTAAAAGTAAGGATTAAACTAAAAACTAAGCAAAACCAAAACCAGAGTTCGTAAACAACAAGAAAGCAAACGTAAGCGAACAGGGTTCGAAATCTCCAAAGAATGCTCAAAAAACACATCGACCAAATACCGAAAAAAAAACAAATATTTATTTATATTTTTATACGGATCATTACACTGACGACGTTTCAGCCCAACTAACTTACTAGTCCAAAAAGTTTGAGTGAAGAATATTTTATAACAAACGTTTCGGCAGTTTCAGTTAATTTCTCGTAGAATATAATTTCAGTTAAAGCAACGAACAAGTTCTTTTAATTACTAACAGTTGTTCAAAATGTAAACCCAAGCAACAATTAAGCGAAAGATGCTTATCACAACAAAAAAGCAAGTTTAATGAAAACTTATAAATTAAAAACACTTAATAAAAATAATTACAAGTAATTTTGCAATCGAAATATTTATAGAACATTTACTTTCTGTCAGAGCCAAGAGAGGGATCTGCTTGTCGGTGGTATATGAAATTCAAAATTCTTTAAATTTGAGTGAAAATTAGAAAAGTGTCTGAAAAAATGCTCAAGACTTGCCCCTTCGAGTGAGATTTATAAATAAGGCAGCCTATGTACATTAATTTTGGTCGAAATACCTACACACATATATATACTTACTTATGATATATGTATACGCAGCACAGGCACCCTATAAATATGTTGATTTCTTCTGTATATTGCCTACGTCCGTTTGTACATAAGAAACGTCTAAACACATATGTATACATAGCTAAGAGTTTAAGCATATAGAAACATGTGTCGGAAAAGTTTTGTGGTCGTGTGCAAAACGCACATTTGTCCCGCCTCCGCTCAAGCGTGAAACATTTATTTTTTATTTGAATATTAGCATAAAATATTGTGGATGACACATCTAGCTCACACAAGTTCCCTGTAGCGCTGCTGTTGTATATCCAACCATATCTACCAAATACTTATATGAATATCTAGAATTGAACGTGCGCAAAACTAGCACAACCCAATGTGGGGGAATACAATAATGAGAAAAAAGCTAAAAATTGAAGGCATTGTAGACATTGAATTTCAGCTGCCAGCTAAGATTATCTATTCGCTATAGTATACTATGTGTAGCTGTCTTTATTTTTAAAATTATTTTTTGGAAAACTTTTTTTTTTATTCTTTGAACACCAATTTCCAATAGATTAGCTACAAAACAACAAGACGCACAATATATTTGGTATTTTTAGACCACAGATAAGTCTGGATATAACGCTTGTGGCTACAATGAAACGCATTTTATGTATTTTTCAAGTAAATCATTAAATTTATTTCAATTTTCTTTCATTTGAAAATTAGAAAAAGATACAAAAAAAAAATTTTGCTTTCAATGTACGTGCGTTAATGAAAATAAACTGACATTTAGTTTGAGCAAAAATAAAATAATTAATTACCTACAAGTTGTTTGTTTTCTGTGTCGACCAGATATGACTAGCCGATTTGCCCGAGAGGACACACACACACACACTTACATATATGAATACAGATGGGGACTGTATGTTAGCCATTAGACAAGAACATGAATAAATGAGTCTGTTTATGGTGCAGAAATGCTTTTAATTAAATTAATCAGTTTCGGTAGTTCATCCGTCAAATAGTTCTCTTCATCTGCCTCTGGCTCTGATTCATTTAGTTGACTTTATTTTTAGAAATCAGCCCCGATTTTGTATCCAACCGACTATTAAGCTGCAGTACCTCTGAAACAAAATAAATGCACATTAGTATAGATCGATAGGTTTTTATATTGGAACGATACTTTAAAGTATGATCAAACTTTTACCATGGACTCGTACTCCGAACTCGTACAGACAAGCCTCGAAATCTAATATTACTTGACGTTTATCAATTTGTATTGTTTATTTAATCTAAGTTTATTTATTTTGTAATGATGTTGCATGAGATTTTATAATTCATTTTTTTATGCCGCTTTTACTACTAATTTGTTTCGTTCTCATTTCTTCCACTTTTTGTTACCACATTCAAACTTTTCCAAACACACAAAACGAATCAAAACGTAAAAACAGTATCTGATCAGTATTTGCCGCTTAAGCTGCCAAAAAAAACTTATTTTACATATCTTTATCTTGTGGTAAAAACGCTTTACTAAAAAATTAATCATAAAAACTCATGCGACCTTTGTTTTAAGTTTGATCTACAATACTTTGAGATACTCGTATTCCTCTGTCAGTTTTATAAATTATGTTTATGTTTCATGTTTTAAGTGTGTGTTCGATCGAAACGGTAATCAAGATCCTATTCGATTGTTCAATTTAAAGATAATTACTTGTTCTTTCATACCAATATTGTTGTTTAATTGTATATCTCATGTATTTAATACTTAAAACAAATATCGCGTCTTTGAATAAATCAAAACAGCAAATGCATCATCAATTTATATTCGTTTTTTATAACTTCAAAAATGCTCCATGCTTTCGCTTCCTTGCCGCTGCTTGCTCGCTCCGATCACAGGTAATATTATAGATAGTTTAAGAGTACTTTATGTTTATTTTTAATAACACTTGGGAACTGCACTTTATAAACGATCCACATAATTGCCCCGTACAGCAACTACCTTCTGCGCTCGATTGTTGTCTACATCCGAATGAGATCGCTCGAATGCGCTACTGCGCTGCGCTGCGATACTTACCCCAAAAATACACCATCAGCACAGACACACGAACGCCCGAGAAACTCATTTGAGCTGTTTACCACACCTGGTGACGTAGTCGCCGCTAATCATGAATCTATTTTCGGGGCGTGAATTGTAAACAAGCACTTGAATTGTGATTTTACTCTCCATTGTTTTCTCTTGGGTTGATATTGCATCAAGATGATGAAGCTACTGTACTAAGTCTTATGATAAATACTAAAGTCTGTCGCATTGATAATGTGCCAAAAAGTAGTCGAAGGATCAAGCAAGAATCACAGGTCAGATTCGTCACACATGATTAATGCTTATGAATCACTAGACATATTTTCTTCGTGTTATTAAATGTATTTTTTTTTATCAATGACAAACATTGAGTTGATATAAAAGACAAATTATTCAAGTACCTAATTATTGATTCACGGCCAATGTAGATCAGCTGTCATGCTGGGGAGCAAGTAGATGAAAAATATTTTGTGGGTGTCTTGCCCATTTTGGTTTTGGGTGAACTCATGCAGAATTATTTATTGCATACGTTCCGCCATGGCATTTAAATATTTGTGCGCATTTAATTAACATTTTTAAGTTTATTGCTCACACATACCATGTAGATGCTTGGTTATATACAGATTGGCTCCATGCTTATGGATTAGAGGTTTGTATCACGTTGCCAAAGTGAATGTAAATGCTTGTTAGAGGACTTTACCCCTATGTTGTTTCGAACTCTGCAATATGCGCGTTGAGATCCCCAACGATATTCCCTACTTACACTAAAACTTCCCCTTAAACTTATAGAACGACGTATCTCGGCTTTTCAATTGCGTACGATTGATTCTGTCGAAGATGAGTCCTCGTCATCTGGCAGGGAAGATAGCTCTCCTGAATCGCCCCAACATTTCCAACAGCAGCAACAACAGCAACCTGGCGAATATGGTCAATATCTTGGCATTAATGGTCAGGTACAACATCAGGGTCGATCGCGCACCAAGAAGACCAAGGTGCGCAGCAAATCCTTGCAGCCACCGTCTAATGTTGTGCCATGGCGCAAGTCATCGCGTCCGAACCGTGGACGCTCTCTTGATAAGCAACCATTCCTCCCTGGCTTCAAGCCAGAGCCAGTCAAGTCCTGGACCGAAGAAACAATTAGTTTAAAGGCAACGCCCATTGAAAAAAAGAAACCCACCCCGAAGCTGGAAGCCGCACAGGTTGTCCTCAAGTCCATTAAGACGGAAAGGGATCAGGGTATTATGAGCCTGGGTGCTACTTTAGAGCAAATTATTGCTGGCAAGACTGAAAAGGAAGCTGTGCCTTGGGTAACAATGCGTGAGAAACTAAAGGCGGTAGAGAGTGTACAGAAGCAGCTAAGCAAGTTTGATCTTGATGAGGTATACTTGCGTCCACTCGAAAGTCAAATTGAGATTGACGAGGAACTGCCACAGCAAGCTCAGGTGGAGCAAGTTCAGCGAACCAAAGAAATTCAACGCCTGAAAAGCATGGAGAGCGTGGAAATTATGGAGATGACTGATCAAATTGACAAACTAATCACCCAGCAGCAAAATAACAAGGATCTTATTCCATGGAAGGAAATGCGACAGCAGCTAAAGAGTGTGCAGCGAGTAACCAAGCGAATGGAAAAGTTCAAGCTCGAGGAGGTTGAGCTACGTCATTTGCAAGCACAACAGTCTATCACTGAAGAGTTTCAGACTGCCACGCAGGATACTGTTGTTATGACGGTAGATGATAGCTCCAAGAGCTCAATATCGAAGGTTATGACTCGGGATGAGATTCAGCACTATGAGGATCAATCTCATATCTACAAGCAACAGTTCATCACCACAGAAGATGTTAATATCATGCACGTCTCCGAGCGTGAAAGGCTTGAAGCACAGAGACTGATTAAGGAGCAGCAAGCTGTCAACTGGAGACAACAACAGCAGCGTCCTCAATTGCAGCCTCTTACCTCTGTGGAGGATACAATTTCTCAGACAAGCGAACGTCATACTCTTGTCCAGCAACAAAGTCTGATTGAGGAAGCTCAACGACAGCAGTATTCGCAAGTCGAGGACTCTCAGATGATGAGTCTTGAGCAATACGAACACAATAAGATGATTAACCAACGCACGCAACATGATGCCATTAACTGGCGTCAGCCACGTGAGCCACAAAAGTTCGTTCAGATTGAGGATTCATCTCTTCTACACCTGCAGGAACGTTACGATACACAGGAGCAGCAGCTTATTCAGCCGCACCCTGTAATGTGGGATCGCGGTAAGAAAAAACCCGAGCAACTACAGCCACAGCAATTCCAATCCCAAACTCCTGTTCAGGAGCAATTTGTTGAGAAGCCAAAGTCATATGAGGAATTGCATGATGAGCTAATTGAAGTAATGCCAGTCCAACAGCCGGAGCCAGTGCCTGTTTTGTGGGAGCGTGGCAATAAAATGCCAACGCAGTCCCAACAAAAGACTTATGAAGAGCTACACGACGTGTTGGACGAGCCTGCGCCAACTCAACAGCCAGAACTTGTTCCACTTATATGGGAACGTGGCAAGAAAAAGCCCATTTATCAGGAAGTCACAGAGACACAGCAAATTGAGCAGACGTCGCAAGAGGTTGAGCAGCAAGTTGTGGAGGAAACAAAAAAGTTGGCAGTGCGTCGAGTGATTCCAGCACATGAACCTGAACAGAAAGTTGAGCAGGTTACGCTGAGGCCAACGCCGCGACACCGTCCAAAAGAAGCCCAAAAAGCTGAAGAGTTCCAGTTGAAGCCATTAAAGACAACGAGAACAGTGCAACAAACAGTTCAAGAGAGTGTGCTGAAGACAACCGAGGAAGCGACTGTTGTAACTGAGAAACAGGTTATTAAAACACTTGAAGTGGCTGTTGATACTATAGAAGAAGAGACCATTAAAGCTGTAGAGCCGCAACCGCAACCGGTAATGTGGGAGCGTGGCAAGAAGAAGCCACAACAGTCAGCTTTCCAAGAAATTGCCAAGTCCCATGAAGTTGCAGCTGATACACTGGAAGAAGAAACAGTTCCAACTACTGAACCTGAACCACAGCCTGTGATGTGGGAGCGTGGAAAAAAGAAGCCTCAACAGCCAGCGACTCAAGAGATTCAAAAGTCTTGTGAACTTGCTGTTGATACACTGAAGGAAGAATTTCTTCCAACTGCTGAGGCTGAAGCAGTGTTGTGGGAGCGTGGCAAAAAGAAAAAACCAGAAAAAATAGAATTTGTTGAGGAAAAGATTGTCGAAGCCCCAACTAAATCTTTCGAAGAGGCAATTGATGTTCTTCCCGACGAAGTTAAATTGGAGGAAAAACCAGAGCCTGTTCTGTGGCAACGTGGTAAGAAAAAGCTACAACAGCCAATGTCAACTGAGGAATTGCATACAGATGAAGTGGACGCGCAAGTTCAGCAAGCTTCCAAAGTTGAAGAGGAAGAAATTCTTGAGGAAAAGCGCAAAATAAAGAAGACAAAGAAGCCCAAGCTTCCAGTCACTGACGTAGAGCAAGTTAAACAGCTTGAGGAAGAGGCTCCACAGGCAGAGATGCCTGAAGAGCAGGAAGAGGTTGTTGAAGAACAAGAAAAAACTGTTGAAGAAAAGCGTAAGGTTAAGAAAACAAAGAAACCAAAGCTTCCAGTCACTGACGTAGAGCAAGTTGAACAGCTTGAGGAAGAGGCTCCACAGGCAGAGATCCCTGAAGAGAAGGAAGAGGTTGTTGAAGAACAAGAAGAAATTGTTGAAGAAATTGTTGAAGAAAAGCGTAAGGTTAAGAAAACAAAGAAACCAAAGCTTCCAGTCACTGACGTAGAGCAAGTTGAACAGCTTGAGGAAGAGGCTCCACAGGCAGAGATCCCTGAAGAGCAGGAAGCGGTTGTTGAAGAACAAGAAGAAATTGTTGGAAGAAAAGCGTAAGGTTAAGAAAACAAAGAAACCAAAGCTTCCAGTCACTGACATAGAGCAAGTTGAACAGCTTGAGGAAGAGGCTCCACAGGCAGAGATCCCTGAAGAGCAGGAAGAGGTTGTTGAAGAACAAGAAGAAATTGTTGAAGATTGTTGAAGAAAAGCGTAAGGTTAAGAAAACAAAGAAACCAAAGCTTCCAGTCACTGACATAGAGCAAGTTGAACAGCTTGAGGAAGAGGCTCCACAGGCAGAGATCCCTGAAGAGCAGGAAGAGGTTGTTGAAGAACAAGAAGAAATTGTTGAAGAAAAGCGTAAGGTTAAGAAAACAAAGAAACCAAAGCTTCCAGTCACTGACATAGAGCAAGTTGAACAGCTTGAGGAAGAGTCTCCACAGGCAGAGATCCCTGAAGAGCAGGAAGCGGTTGTTGAAGAACAAGAAGAAATTGTTGAAGAAATTGTTGAAGAAAAGCGTAAGGTTAAGAAAACAAAAAAAACCAAAGCTTCCAGTCACTGACATAGAGCAAGTTGAACAGCTTGAGGAAGAGTCTCCACAGGCAGAGATCCCTGAAAAGCAGGAAGCGGTTGTTGAAGAACAAGACGAAATTGTTGAAGAAATTGTTGAAGAAAAGCGTAAGGTTAAGAAAACAAAAAAACCAAAGCTTCCAGTCACTGACATAGAGCAAGTTGAACAGCTTGAGGAAGAGGCTCCACAGGCAGAGATCCCTGAAGAGCAGGAAGCGGTTGTTGAAGAACAAGAAGAAATTGTTGAAGAAATTGTTGAAGAAAAGCGTAAGGTTAAGAAAACAAAGAAACCAAAGCTTCCAGTCACTGACATAGAGCAAGTTGAACAGCTCGAGGAAGAGGCTCCACAGGCAGAGATCCCTGAAGAGCAGGAAGCGGTTGTTGAAGAACAAGAAGAAATTGTTGAAGAAAAGCGTAAGGTTAAGAAAACAAAGAAACCAAAGCTTCCAGTCACTGACATAGAGCAAGTTGAACAGCTCGAGGAAGAGGCTCCACAGGCAGAGATCCCTGAAGAGCAGGAAGCGGTTGTTGAAGAACAAGAAGAAATTGTTGAAGAATTGTTGAAGAAAAGCGTAAGGTTAAGAAAACAAAGAAACCAAAGCTTCCAGTCACTGACATAGAGCAAGTTGAACAGCTTGAGGAAGAGGCTCCACAGGCAGAGATCCCTGAAGAGCAGGAAGAGGTTGTTGAAAAACAAGAAGAGATTGTGGAAGAAAAACGTATAATGAAAAAAACTATGAAACCGAAGAAAACCGTTCAAGTGGCTGAAGAATTGGAACAGCCTACGGAAGACATTCCACAAGCAGATGAGATCGTCAAAGAGCAGGAGCAATTTGTTGCTGAAAAGATTAAAGCTAAAAAGACAAAGAAACCAAAATCAGCTGAACCTGAAGCAGAGCAGCAAGATGAGGTGGCTCCAATAGCTCAATCAGAAGAAGAAGTAGAAATCGACGAGACAACAGCTGAGGAACCAAAGAAAAAGAAACTTACTGGCAAGCCGCAAGAAGTGGAACAAGTTGAAAAAGTCACGCTGAAGCCTGCTCCAAGAAAACAACACAAGCTTCCTGAAAAGGAACAAGTGGAAGAGGTTACACTTAAGCCACGTCCAAGAACATCAATTAGTACCGAAACCCAACAACCTGAAAATACTGAAAATAAATATGTAAAGACGGAAAAGGTTGTTACATTTGAGGACCAAGTGGTGGACGTGACCAAAAAACGCGTCAAGAAGAATAAACCAAAAGCATCCCCTGAAACTCAGGAATCATTTGAGGAGCCAATTGAAGATAATGAAGAGCCCGAGGAAGAAACTTTGCCTGAAGTCATTGAGCCAGTACTTGACAGCGTTGCCGAGGAAGAAGTTTCTGAAGAAGTTATGCCGAAAGAGAAGGCAATTAAAATAAAGCCTAAAAATGAAGAAGTTGTTGAGATGGTTGAAGAAGTTGCATTAAAACCAGTTACCAGGCCAAAGAAAGAATTTCCGCAGGAAGCTACAGTTGAAGAGGTAGTTCTAAAACCAACAAAACGCACTACTGTCACGCCACAGGAAGTAAAACTCGAAGAAGTTGACTTGCAACATGTTCAAAAACTAGATGAAGAAGTAGTGCAGGAAGAGAAACGTAAGATCAAAAAGGTGAAAAAGACAAAACACGAAGACTTATCTGAAATACCAGATGCTGAGCCAACAATATTGGAAGAGGCTGAGCACATTGACATCGAGAAGGAGCCAAAGCTCCATGAAGAAACACCTCAAGTTCCTTGGAAGCGTGCAGAAAAGAAAAAACATGTTGCAGAACCTTTAGAGGAGAAGCAATGGCCAACTGGAAAGCGTAGACCACTGCCTGAAGAACAGCCCGAAGAGGTAACATTAAAGCCAATTCCGTCCAAGCCGGTGGAAGTGCCTATGCAGCCGGAAAAGGCAATTCCTGGACCTCAGTTACAGCCAAAGGAGAAGGTGGAAAGCGATGGGGAAATATCTGATTTGGAACCTCTTAAGATTCCGGATAACGAGCAACCCAAAGATAATGTAAAAAAGGAGAAGAAGAAGAAACCAAAGGTAAAGAAAGCAACTCCATCGGTAGATGAGGTATCGGAAGAAATAGCTGAGCCATTCGCAGAGCCTATTGCAGAAGAAGATCAAGTCGACGAGCTGCCAGTTAATGACGAAAAATTGGTTGCGGTATCTGAAGATGTGCAGCCCGAGGAAGACGTTGTTATTACTGAAACATCACCCGAATCAAAGCAAAAGGCACACAAGAAGCGTACAAAACCATTAAAAGGAGCTTCCGTTGAAGGACAGCCACAGTTGCTGGAGGCAGTTGTTGCTGAAATCGAAAAGGCTGATGAAATTTCGCAAGAGATCTCACAAAAGACTATTACTCTATTGAAGAAGACTGAAGACACAAGACCTCAATTTATAACAACAGAACAGCTAATTGAGCTTGACGTTGAAGACGTGAGACGTGATCTCGAAATGAAACTCACTTCAAATATTATCAAGAAGGAAAAACGTCGTGTGATACTTGATGACAGCCAACCACTTCCCGAATTGGAGCTTATAACACAGAAACGCATCCAGGAAGGTATTGACAAAGTGGCTGATGAGGAACTCATCGAGGATCAACAGTTAATGCAGAACTTTGAAGAAACGACTACCTCAGAGGTAATTGGTCAGGAGCGTAAGCTGGTCAAGAAAAAGAAAAAGGAAATTAAACCACCTCGCATCACTGAGAAGCTGCGACCACGCCAATGCGTTCCCGAAGAGCCTACCGTTCTCGAGTGCAAGGTTGAAGGTGTACCATTCCCAGAAATCAATTGGTATTTCAATGACATGCTTCTGTTTGCCTCGGAAAAATATGAAATTACCGTCGTGGAGCAGGTGGCAAAGCTAAAGATTGCAAAGGTTACACCTAGCGATGTGGGTGTTTATACCTGTGAAGCTAAAAACGAAGCTGGAGTGGCGACAAGTCGTACCAACATTTTATTAGGTAAGTTATACTTTAACTACTTATTTGTATCATATCTTATGTTATGAAATAAATTTCCAATCTGTGTAAGTCATTTAAAAGCTTTCAAGAATGTTTAATTTGTTAACCTTTTGGAAGATCCATTTATCAGATAACTTCCTTTACTTTATTTCTTTTCTTTGCCCAAAACATAAAAATACAACAACACTATAAAATTATTTTTACCTATAATGTATATAGAAAAAGAAGATGGAGTTGCACCGCAATTTACGAAACCACTCAAGATCGTGTTTACAGAAGAAAAAGAGCCAGATCGGCTCAAGGTAACGGTTACGTGTCAGGTCACTGGCACACCCAATCCGCAAGTTAAATGGTATCGTGGAATTGAGGAGGTTATACCCAACGAGGCTCTGCAGATGTTCTACAATCAGGAAACTGGAGATGTAGTACTGGAGTTGATGAATCCACCTGCCAATGAAGCTATAACGTATTCGGTGCAGGCACAAAATCCATTTGGGCGCGCCATTGGCAATGCTAATATTATAAGTCGTCTTGATGAAGTACCCAAAGAAATCCTCAAAGCACCCACAGTTACACCATTGAGAGCCGTAGTAGTGCCAAGTGGGGGTACTTTGCTATTTGAGGCCAAATATGATGGCATTCCAAGACCAGAAGTCAAATGGATGCGTAATGGTCGTGAAATAGTTGAAAACGAGGAAACAATTATTGAGACCACCGAAACTACAACCAAAATAACGGTCATCAATATGACGCGTAAGCGTACTGGCAAATATGAGGTTTGTGCCAAGAACAAAGTGGGTGAGGCCAAATCGTCGGGCTCAGTGGTCGTATCAGACTCAGCGCCTGACAAGCAGATCAAACCACCCCGTTTTATTCAACCACTTGAGCCAAAGTTCTTTGGAGAGCATGAAGTTGCAATACTTGAGGCTGTTGTTGATTCAGAACCACTTTCATCATTCCAATGGTTTGTGCATAATGAGCCCATTAAGAGCTCCAATGAATGCCGCATTGTTAGTCAGGCCAACAAGTCCACGCTCTTGATTGAGGACTTCCAAAAGAAGTTTTCTGGCCCGTACACATGCCGAGCTGAAAACGTTGGCGGCTCTGTTACATCAACAGCTACTGTAAATATGCTGGAGGCATTGCCACAGGAAGAGGCTATGGAATTCGAATCACCACGGTTTATTGAGAAGCTGATTCGGCCCGTGGAGGTAATGGATGGTGAAAGGCTACTTTTGACCTGTCAAGTAACAGGCAAGCCCACGCCCAAAGTGGAATGGTATCACGATAACGAAAAGATTACCGAGACAAAAGATACAAGCATATTGCAGGATATGCAAGGAAATTGCCAGCTGCAAGTAACTGAAGTTTTCCCTGAAAGTCAGGGACAATACAAGTGCGTTGCGACCAATAAGATAGGCAAAAGCGTCACCAAGACAACAGTTAATGTTCAAGGTACTATTGGATGGAAACAATTGACAGTTGATAGCTAACATTAGAAATATAGGAAACGCAGCAAATTGTATATTCTAATTAGAATTTCCAATAATGACACTTTTGAAACTATCTATCTTTTGTGTTCCTTCAAACAAATGTCTTTTACAAACTAACATTTGAATAAAAACTGCATGATTTGCGCTTATCAAGTTTCAATTACAATTTCATTGTATATAAATACATTTTCGTTCTCCCAAACTCCATTTGTAAATAATGTCCTCGTTTTGCGTTTGTTCCAAAATATTAACGATCTAGTGTTTGGGCCCGCCATTATTAAAATACTTTAAAAAATTTTTTAGCATTTGAATATATCCCCGATTCTGAAATCACTGGACTCACAGGATCTGAGGAGGATCTACTTGATAGAGTAAGCGTGTTTATAGAGTTGTATAGGTTTTTGAAGCTAACTTTCCGTATATAATGACACCGTTTTAGACCATCTCAATCGACGAACAAGCACCGAAAATAATCAAAAAATTACCCATTAAAATCGAACCCAAAGAGGGTGAACAAGCGAAATTGGAAGTTAAGGTTATTGGTAAACCAAAACCAAAAATCAAATGGCTACGTGACGACGAACAAATATTCGCATCCGAGGAATATCAAATCGAAAATTTCGAAGATGGGACTTCAGTTTTGGTCATCAATCATGTCTATCCCGATGATTTGGGCACAATTAGCTTTGAGGCTTACAATCCGTTGGGAGTGGCAGTAACAACAGCACTATTTGCAGTCGAAGGTACTGTTATGGTTTATGATGTATTTCAAATCCGTTTAATAATCTCATGGAAACGTCTCGGAATTGTCAGTAAAATTTTCTTTCAGATCTGAAGCAGCCTTTTCGAATTCCTTTTTATCCAAATTCCCTTTCTAATATCTTTATACAATCAACCTTAATAACATTTCTCAGCCGTATTCCCCACACTCTAAACATTTATTATACACTTTAAAACACTAAAGGTTAAATTATTTTACAATGCAAAAAAAAGAAAACACAATAACCTATTTACTTTTATCTGTCTATGCAAAAAGAATAATATTTATAACTGTTACCACATTTTATTACATTACATCGATATTAGGCATCGTTGGATCAAAGGATTACCGCAAACCAGAATGGGTGACTCATATGGAGGAGATGCAGGTCGCTCTCAAAGGTATGTATTTGACAATTGCAAAATAATTGACTTCTACCATGTTATGTGTATATGTGTTTTAATTTTGTGTTTTCAACACACAAGTGTTTTCCGTACTTTTGTCCTATGTTACAAACAACATTTCACAAAGTCTGTACCTTCTACTGTCTGTCTCTATTGTCTTTGTCCTTGTATTATACAATGTTTTGTGCAACAACATAAACAAAAACTATGTAGACATATCAATTTCGTCCAAATTGAAGCTTACAATTGTAACTTTATTATTATCTTAGCCCTTACAGCTCTAAGGCTTATCCCCCAATACCCCAAAAATTCCAACTATTTTTTGAAAACGCCTTTAGAAATATAAGTACTTATACAATTTCGTTACCTTATATACATATTCTTTTACAGTATCAGTTCCTCATCCGCAAGTAATTGGTTGTGTTATAACATTTTTTTTTCTTTTCAAAATTTTTACTAATTCTTATTGAAGTTTTGGAAAAAATGACATTCCCTGAACGCTGCTTGACATAAAGGAATTTGTGTTGTATACCTTGATATACTCTTTGCCTGTTTTAACTAAATATCTGTTTGTTTAGTTGTGTTTTATTTTTTACGCATTACTAATACATTATAAAACAGACAAACGATATACAAATTACTCTAGTACAATTTCCAAACAAACACTGATGGTGTTCTAAATACATTAGGATCAAACACTGTAAGTACAATACAATAAAATTCAATACACTCTAACTCGTGTTATTTGTATGCATTTTTTGATTTGCTGTAGAGCGTAGATGCTAATCATGAGTTACATAATGCAAATTTTTATGCTTATAGCTGCTAAATGCTCGCCATCGCTACTTAATGAAATGCGTGACTGCCGAGGGACTATAGGCGAAACTGCTAAATTCAAAATACAATTTGCAGGAAATCCAAAGCCAGGTACTGTATATTTTATCAATTGCACACTGCAGATGGCAGGGGTTGATGGAAGTTTGGTTTACTGAATTTTGTAGATATACAGTGGTATTTCAACAATGTCCAACTTAGGGCATCAGAAAAGTATCGCATAGTTGTGGAAGAATCTGATGCATCGCTAGAGATATTAAAAATAACAAACGAGGATTGCGGTTACTACACTTGCAAACTGATCAATGAGATTGGCATGACAATGACACGCGCCCAATTTGATATATCCTCAACGGGTTCTGAGGAGACGGAACTTATTCAGACGAAAACAACTGTTAAGAAGAAAGCAGCCAAAAAGACAATGGCGAAAAGAACTGGTGCATCTGAATCTAAGGCAATGCATAGGACAGAAATTAGAATCTTGCCAGCAAGTATATCAGAGACTACAATGAATATAGTCAAGGTGAAGCAGGCTGTACCTATATTAATTGAACACAGTGACGTTTCCGAAGTTATTCAAGTTAAAGACCGAACGATTGCTGATGCCGAACAGCGCAGCAGCAGAATCATTGAAGAAATTGTCGAAGAAGAAGATGAAGTGGAACAGGAAGAGAAGGAAGACGTGCACGTTGAAAAGAAATACACATCGAGAAAAACAATTCAGCTAACCGAAACAGTTGAACTCATTCGGCTTAAGATCACTCAGAAATCTATTAAAATTGAAGATATCTATGAAATAAGTCAACATGAAGAGGTTCAATGGTTGCTGGAATCCGTCGAAGCCGAATCCTTCGGCAAAACTGGAGAGGCCGCACTAAGAGATCTGGCCACTATTAGTGTGCTGTTGCGTTATGGCTGCACTCATTATGAGATCACATACATGTACGAGCAGAACATATTTATTTATCTACAAAAACCTGAATCGCAATCGGCACTTGTTCAGCTAGTGGAGCGTGAAGGTCACGATGAGCTAATAACTCAAATTCTGAGTGAATCTTCTAACGAGGACGAAACTATACTGGCAGCGACAGTTGGCTTCAAGGCCTTTATACTCATGATACAGTCTTACGAAATAACAATAGAGACGGTAATACGAAAGTTTCAAAGGGAGGATTTCATCTCTCACGATTGGAAGATATGTGGAAAGGAGGTTTGAATTCTGTTTTGTTTGTTGTTGTTTTGTCTTTTGCTGATGTGTAGACAGTTGAAATGCAAACCAAAATTTGTTTAAAGTTTTTCAAACATGATAGCTATAATTGGGTTAGAATTAAATAACAGGCATTTCAACTACCATCACGATGTATGTATTGACAATTTAAATAGTTTACTAGCCAGAAGCTACAAAAGCGTATTGACATTGGTTTTTTTTATACATTTATCTATACCATTCGCTTAAATCTAGAGAATAGTAGAGACATCCCAAATAATTGAAAGTCACGAGGCAATAACGCATGTCAAAATCGGTGAGTAATGTGCAATTTGTATGTATATATTTTAAGCTGTATATATATTTATAATTCATTTTAGCAAATGCTTTTTAATTTGCCAATTGTATTTTGAATACTGAAAAGTAATTTTATTTCTTTTTATTTTCAAAACGTAAAACTGCTTTGTAAAACTCAATACCTGCGCTTTTGTGCCAATCCCAACAATAAACTAAATCTAATACAAACGTAGAGGAAACATTTGTCGAGGAACGCACGATTGTTGTCGATGAAGGTTTGAACATAAACACAGTTCAACTGTAAATCCAAATTAATACCTACCAGTTCTGATGTCCCCCAATGAACAACTACTCAACTACAGTTACAACATAATATATTTTACATTAAATTAAAATACAAGAACAAATACAAAAACAATAATAGATATTGCCTATTCAATTGTAACAATTAAACTTTGTTAAACAAAACAAATCATGTGTATATGTATTCTAAAAAAGACGCCAACTGAGTACTCATAACACCCACTAACTTCTAATAACAACCTACTACTACTACTTAAATTCAATGAATTTCTTTAGCCTGTTGCCAAATAAGCTTATTGTAGAGAACATTATATTGCAATTGCAATGCTTCTACTTACCTGAATAATACGGTGCGTATGAATGATAAGACACATCAAAATTTAAAGTATCTTCACTTCCGAAATATTTGTTGTTGGAAATAAAAAAAAAGTAAGTTTAAGGAACGAAAGTGCAATAAAAACACTATGAAAAAGCACCGTCAATTATGATTTTAAGCCTTCTCTGGAAATGCTCCGTGAACTTTTAATAGAAGCGCAAGAATTTTGAGTGTTTGCAAGCGTATCATAATGATAAAAGTGAAGTTAAAGAGGTCGGATCGTAGTTTTTGACGTTTTTTATTGTTTGTGACTATAGTATTGACTAAATTAATTCAAATGGGTCGCTCTTGTCTGCTTCGGGAGCAAGAAAAGGGCTCGATTCCTGATTTTTCAAAGTCTGTCTGGACTGTTAGACAAATTTCCCGTGAATTTTGTCAAAGTCGCAATGCTATGGCAACTTTTTGAAAAACCCGGAAAGTTACGGTTAAAACCGAAGCTCTGGTCGAAAACCAATCTTTAATGACATATATCATAACATATTTGAACTCGATACCGAAGGTAACGAATATATTGGGTTTTTTGCAATGTCCGTCATGGTGTCTGTCCGTCCGTCCTTTGAAATGTTTCGCTTCTCGAGATTCAAATAGAATTTAATTTTCTCCTAAAAGTAGGCAATAATTTGTTGCGTTTCGCTCCTGGCGCCGTCTGTGGGTGAAAAGCTTGAGCTTCCCAAAAATTGATAAAAAAGGCTAGAACTACCAAATTTGGTGAGAAGATAGCTACTGGCATCCCCCAAAAAACTGCATCAAATTTTTTTGAGCCACGCCCACCCGTTCCGCCCCCATTCCGCCACCAGCTTCCCCGAAGTTGTAAGTGATAATCGCCTATAGCTCCAACAGTTTTTGAGCTAGAGACACCAAATTTTAAGCAAAAATAGGTGATGACATCCCCCAAAAAACTGCATCAAAACTTTAGACCACTGCCCACCCATAATGCCTATTCACAGATGTCTTATCATTATGATACGGTTGCAAATCCCACTTTTTGTTATTTTGTAAAAAAAAAAATAAAAATGTTTGAAATATGGCCATAAAATGATTTAAACCTTTTGTTCAATCTATTTTCAAATAAATTAGTGAAATTTTCATTTTGCTAGGTAAGGTGTCATAGCAAATATTTGAAAAAATCTAAGTGTCTTATCATTATGATACGCACTGTATTAGTAGAAGAGGAGCGATTATTTACTGCACGCAGCCTCAAAGTGGTTTTGACCGGAGGTAAGTTTAATATGTATATTTTGTTTGTCTGTTTTGCTTTTGTTTTATGTCACAAAAAAGCTGTAAATAGATTAAACACAATATTTTTAATCATAAGCTTTATCGCTGCCTGACATATTAAAATTAATTTTTAATTGCATTTGAATGGCTTAATGCAGTTGCAAACATTGTTAGTTTATCGTCTTTAAAAGCACCTTCAAGAAGAGCCGACATTGTCATTGTTTAATTACATTACATTCGCAGAAACCACAACCACAAAAGTGGAAAAACTATTCATACAGCAACAACAAGAACAAGTACATGTACAAGTTCAAAAACAACAAGTACAAATACAGGCTGAAAAAACCCAAACAAAAAAGCATAAGAAACATACAGAAATGATACATCAACAACAACAACCGGAAAAATTAGAAAGTTTTGAGGCGATAACCCGTTACGAGCAGAAAGATACATTTGCAAAAGAGTCGAACACTGAAACGCCAACAATCGAGACACTTGAGCACATTGAAGAGCTTTTCCCTCACGGTACAACCCTTTCGACTCTAAATGTTCCAAAACGCACACACGAGACAATTCCACTTTTACTTACTACAGAACTCTCCACACCGAAACCGATAGCCAATCAAGTACATAATAAATTTTTACCTCAAAAATCTTTAGCAGTTAATGAGGAGTGTTTAGTATTCGATGAGCCTAGTGCTGGCTTGGATCGGTCTATACCAGCTGCGAGTAAGCTAAGCGCACAAATTGAAGTTCATGAAAGACATGCTGTTTCCATCACGGAAACGCAGACGAAAGAAACAGCCAAAGAGTTAAAATCCTCAAAAATACCCAAGCGAATAAAAGCTGCGCGAAAAATAAAGGAGTCCAAAACATTGTTAGTTCATACACAAAGTGTCGAGGATTCAGTAGGTGAACTGGAATTCTTAAAAGCTCCCGCTCAGCAAGCACATGGCGAGATCCTGCTCTCGCATGAGCTGACCTCAGAGCAGCCATCAACTTTGGATAGTGTTGACAACATACAATCAACATTATTAAGCAGGGAAAGAGCACAATCTAAATATCTGGAACAAGAAAGTATTCTTATTACGGAATCCTTTAGAGGTGAGACTGTTGCGAAGAAAGAATACAATGTAAAGCCTGCTAGCGAACAAGTATCTCAACAAATGACGCCAAATGTTAGCTTGAGCGTCAGTGAGTGCCAACCAAATGACACCGTAATGGAGTTCAAACCCAAAGCAGAATTGCACTCAAAAAAATCATCGATAGTATTACAAGAACTTAAGGCATTTGTTACTAGAGAATCGAAACTATTAGAAAGTGTTAAAGAAATCAGCCCAGAGCACCAACCCTCGAAATCGCTGGCAGAAGTTTCAATCAAGTCGGAAAAAACACCACTTTTAGTGCAGGAAATCGAAAAAATGGAAACGCTAAGTGCCGAAGAACCTCTTACACAGCGCGTAACTGAGGTTCAGGCCCTTGAGAAATTGGTGTTAACGGAGGGATTAATAAACACTTCAGCAGATGCGAGAAGTCCTATGGAAGAGAGCTTGCCAGTGTTCAGGGCTGACTCACAGGAAGTCAGATCAAATTTGGAAACTCAATATCATATAGTCACACAGGAAACTTTCTTTACTGAAGATGGTCCAATGCATTTGGCTTCAGCGAGTTTACCTAAAAATGTTGGTGCCACATTAGGGCAAACCCGCTGTCTCACAGTTGGTGAAACTCAAGAAACGCATTTGGTCGAATCGACGTATAAACTGGATAAACCAAAAATAGAACCTGTTAAGCCCGAAATGGAAACAGTAAGCACAGCTTTCGGTGCAGCCATGGGTAATCAGGAAACAGTTTATGATACCCTTGACCTTCTGAATTCTTCAAGAAATGATATTAATCAAGGAAAGGTGAACATAACTGATGGCAAACTAGTAGCTGAGGTGCAAGCACACACTATTATTGAATCAGGACAGATGCTTATGCCTATAGTGCCTGAATCATTAAATGCTAAGCTGGACATTGTTGAACACAAGGCATTGAATGTTAAACAAGAAACAGGTATCGAAAATGAAAGCAACCTACTCTCAGATAAACTTGTGTCTAAGCAAGTCGCTATGGAAAGTTTACATCCCATTAAGATGAAGGTCAGCAGTGTATGGGAAGTGCAACCTCAACTTACACCAGCTGACATTGAAATTATAAGTATTAAGCCGGGAACAGCTACCCAAGTTTTTGAAACAAAACCAGTGGGTGTCACAGCTCAGCATGAATTGCTGAAGGGCACGGAACAACTAAACCTACAACAACAACCTGAACACAAGTCTGGAAGGATAATTATCGAGGAAAATCAACAGCAGTTAGAAATTACCGATGTGCATGCTATGGAGTCAAGTAGAGAACTGGAAACTAGACCGTGTCAACCACAAGCCAAAGCTCATAAATCAACTGAAACATTTACCCATGCAGAGCATGCAGAAGTTATATTATTGGATTCTACCAAGGAACATGAAACGAAAAGTAAGCCAACGGCTGTTTTAGCAGAGATTACAATACCAGCTCTGTTCGGAGCTGATATTTTGGAACAAGCACTCCTGGAAACCTTAGAGCCTTATCAGCAAAAGACACAGTTGCAGCAGCAATTAACAGGAACATCATTTAACATTTTACAACCTTTGGAGACAAGCTCTCTTTTAACTCTGGAACAAGAAGTGGCTATGCACCCAAATGAGCCAGATGCAAAACAAAACGCAGCAGTTGGAACATACCGAGCACTAGCAGTGGCAAATCAATTAAGTTCTCAGCGTATGGAATCATTGCACGAGTTTGATGAAAAGACGCAGAAACAACACCAAGCTCAAGTCAAAGTAAATGAATTAACATTACCGGAATGCGAAGAAGTGACATCACTAGATGCAGTGGTCGACTACGTAGCCCCAGCTTTGAATAAATCTTTCGTTACTAACGTTGCGTTCATAGAGAGCACATCTGCTTTAAATACATCTACAGCCATTGTTAGTGAGAAGGTAAATGACATTAAGGAGCCGACATCCATACAAAAAGTGGGTATTATACAAAAATTCAGTGACTCTGCCAAAAAAGCACCAGTTTTTGAAGAAGCGAATGTTTTGGATTATGTTAAAGAGCTTAGCACCTTTAACCCTACATTAGAAACTACTCAGCCTACAATAAGCAGTTTAAATGAAACACATGTTGAGGAAACAAAAACGTTTGAAAAAACGGTTATAATGGAAGAGCAAGCCCAGGCGATTGGTCAGTTTGTTAAGGTTATACTTGGTTCCACAGGTGGTGTTGGATTGAGTCATCAAGAGCATACTTTTGACTTGGAGCGAGATCTTGATGTATTATCAGCGCCCTTGGAGCAAGCAAAATCTGTTGCATCCGAATTATTAAAACTGCCATTGACAGAAGGAGTACAGCCCAATCAGTCAACCGGCGAATTGGCAGCCTTCACAGTGTCTAATAAATTTGCATCATCAAGTATAGACGTTTTAACTGAAACAAAGACAACTAAAGCCCTAATTTATGATAACGTTGCAATGTCCAAGGCTTATGATCAAACTGAGTGCGTTGTCTCTCAGACTTTGATTCCGTATGAGCACAAACTAATCGAAGAGTGTGTTGTTATTGCCGATGCTGAAAAATTTACGCAAACACCGGAAAAGCACAGAACTGCTTATCCCACTCGCGATACATTTAGCCAGTTAGCTATTGCAGAGGATCAAAATACACTGGAAGTCGAATTGACTTTTGACTCTGAATGTTTACAAGAATTAAGTGCAAGGATTAGCGCAGTTACTCCAGCTCTATTCACAAAAGGGATCAACGAGATCCAAATGTATGAAACATTTGAGGACATTAAACTTTGTGAAAACATTCCAGCACAACAAGCTGGAATATCCCATGCAGTGACTCAAGTACCCATGACAAATCTACAGCAAACCGTTGAAACGGGGGAAATCTTTGACTCCCAAGCCCAAACCAGTGTGCTTGCCATCTTAAGTGACAACAACTCGAAAATGAAGCTGCCTGTGAGTACTTCAATACAAACTGTAGAAGATGCCAATGAATTCATCACAAAATCAACAAACGACACAATTGCCAAGACCAATTTGGAAGGACATCATTATGAATTAACAGTCACAGATAGTCAAACAGCCGAAGACACAGGACCCATTTTCCCACGCAATGAAGTTGTGGCCATAGCTACGGAGTCTTTGAATTGTATGTTTAAGCCAACTTCTGAAAAAGAACAGTCAAGCATATTCCAAAAGGAGTCTAATATCCCACCCCCCGATTTCCAAGAAGTTATGGCCAAACCCATGTTAAGCGATGTTAATAAGTATACAACAACAACTGATGTGATGCCCTTTGAGTTTTTAGAGAACATTGAGGGCTGTGAACTCAAAACGCTGGAGGCTCAAGTAAAGCAGTTCATTACCACCAATGCCAACATATTAAATGTTCATCTGAATGAGCTCATTTTGCAAAAAGAGGAAACATTCTTAGATAGTCATCAACTTGGGTATGGTAAACCTTTTATTGAAGGCACACAACATGAAACTTTAATATCCGAGGTAATACCAATGGAAAATGTTGGTAACTTTGGAGTGCCGACTATTGGGGCTCTAGAGATTGCAAGTAATGTGATGACCGAATCACAAATTCATAAAACTGTATCACAAATTGATTCAAACGAAAAAACTGAAGATCTGAAATATGACCGTCCAAATGAAAGATATGTAGATCAAGTCGCTAGTAAAGAAACCAAATGCGCTAATGTTACAACAACAGAAGCTTTATTTTTCAAAGAAGATGATTTTGTTCCTTTATCCTATATGCAAAATACTGCCCAGGTAACCAACACAGAGCATAAAACGTTTACTACCGAGGAAGTCATAAGCGTCAGCACCATCCAAGAATCATACGACCTACATGTACCAACACAAGTGAATGCTAGTTTTATATGTGAGCCCTCGAATGAGGCAGCAACAATTACTGAGCAGTTAACTTATGAAGAATCTCCTTATATCGATATTGTGAAATGCGATTTGTCTGCACCACGCTCTAATTTTGTTCAAAATTTTATTGAGCCTGTACAAACATTTACTGTAAGCGTTTATGAAAATATTAAAGGACACGGTGACTTCCAGCCACAGAGTGCTAAGCCGACATTAAATGTTTCATCAGACTTAAAAGTCTCAGTTGTGGAAGAGGTTTCTGTAACCCCGTCTCTAGGAAGAATTTTAGACACTGTGCCCAAAGAAGTAACAGAAATCGCAGAAAATATTACAAATAAAAACTTACTTGTTACCAAGCAAGAGCCATGTGAAAATCTGAAAAACCTTTTAGAGAATACGGCTCCTTCTATGGAAAGTGCATGTTTGGCAACCCCTGATTCAAAACTTGCAGCGCTATCTCATGAACTTTATGAGAAGGGAACTCTTTTCGAAACAAGCATCTCTAAATTTGATTTGGAACATGCACACTCTTCAATGACTCCATATAGCTCGTGTATAAATCAACAGGTTATTGCAGAAGAGCAAATCACAACATTACATAAGAAAGACGTAACACAGCCCACAAATGCAAATGTTAGCTATGAAACAAACATAACAAGCCAGGTTGATATATTCAGCCTATCATCGGACTTTAATGTATCATATAATCTGGAAAATATACAGCCTACAATAGAAAAGAGAGAAAATGCTTTACAAAAAAAATTACTGGTATCCGAAAATGTAACTGCTATTTTGCCCTTTGTGGCTGAACTTTCTAAGAAAACAATTACACCAAAACATGACAAGCCACAAACTGACTTGGAGTTGTACACTGAGTCAAAACTGCAATCCACATCAATAAATGAGTATGAAAGCTTTGATACAAAAACATTATATCAAAAGCTAAAAGCAAAACCGGGTAAGTATTTAATAAGGTTATTTTAAGCAGTTCTACAGTAAAGGCGTATTACTTCCATTTTCAATTGACCCCAAACTTCAAAACACATATAACACAAAACAACAATTATACAGGAGTGCCACACAAAACGTCTGTCAAATCTGATCCCGCTCGGAGCAATTCCGCCCAATTCACAATGCCACACAATGCATTGTGTCCCTAAAATAGTGGTTTAATATAATGAAATTGTGGGATAAAATTTGCAATAAAAATAATTTTTCACTATGTCCTATTGTTTATTTTGGGGACACTGCATGCTAAGATTAAAGCATATGCATTGTGTCAATAAAATAGTGGTTTAATATCATGAATTTGTGGGATAAAATTTGAAATAAAAATAATTTTTCATTCTCATTCAGGTAATGGCCAGCAGGTGGTGACAATGTCTACCATGAAAAATGCCTTGATACTTGATAACACGCAGTACTGTATTAATATTTGGTTAGTTAATCCAATTACCTGCAGGTGTTTACAACCAAAGGTCGAAGAAATGAGGAAAAGCAGCTAAAGAGAAAATCGCAAAATGTTTTTTGTTGAGTCTGGTGCCATTTTATGTACATTACATTCAAAAGTATCAATGTCAACACTATGAGCCTTCAATGGGTCAGCTCGAATCGATAAATCGATTGCACTCTATGGGTTAATCCTCGGCATATGTTTTTAAAGCTTTCAAGACACAGAATAATCCACAAATTCTTCTGAGACTTTAATCCAATAGAACTTTAATCGACTAACCTGGTGTAAATGTGGTGAATTACATTGCGCACTTATGTCATTGCGCATCGACCGACCCACAACAAAGCAAACAGTGCAAAAAAAACCTACACGCTGGCGTATACTTAATATAATTTTTTTCGTAAATTTTTTGTAGCATATTGTGGGATAAAATTTGCAATAAAAATAATTTTTGTTTATTTTGGGGACACTGCATGCTAAGATTAAATCATATGCATTGTGTCCCTAAAATAGTGGTTTAATATCATGAATTTGTGGGATAAAAGTTGCAATCAAAATAATTTTTCATTCTCAATGAGTTAATGGCCAGCAGGTGGTGACAATGTCTACCATGAAAAATGCCTTGATACTTGATAACACGCAGTACTGTATTAATATTTGGTTAGTTGATCCAATTACCTGCAGGTGTTTACAACCAAAGGTCGAGGAAATGAGGAAAAGTAGCTAAAGAGAATATCGCAAAATGTTTTTTGTTGAGTCTGGTGCCATTTTATGTACATTACATTCAAAAGTATCAATGTCAACACTATGAGCCTTCAATGGGTCAGCCCGAATAGATAAATCGATTGCACTCTATGGGTTAATCCTCGGCATATGTTTTTAAAGCTTTCAAGACACAGAATAATCCACAAATTCTTCTGATACTTTAATCCAATCGAACTTTAATCGACTTACCTGGTGTAAGTTCAAAAATTTAATTTGTAATTATTATCAACAACAGTTGTTATACGCAAATGTGGTGGATAACATTGCGCACTTATGCCATTGCGCATCGACCGACCCACCACAAAGCAAGCAATGCACAAAAAAAACCTACACGCTGGCGTATACTTAATTTTATTTGTTTCGTAATTTTTTTGTAGCATACCAGCAGGCGCACTTTTGCTGCTGAGATTAAAGCATATGCATTGTGTCCCTAAAATAGTGGTTTAATATAATGCGTTTGTGGGATAAAATTTGCAATAAAAATAATTTAACACTATGTCCTTTCGTTTATTTTAGGGACACTGCATGCTGAGATTAAAGCATATGCATTGTGTCCCTAAAATAGTGGTTTAATATCATGAGTATTTGGGATAAAATTTGCAATAAAAATAAATTTTCACAATGTCCTATCGTTTATTTTGGGGACACTGCATGCTGACATTAAAGCATATGCATTGTGTACCTAAAATAGTGGTTTAATATCAGGAATTTGTGGGATAAAATTTACAATAAAAATAATTTAACACTATGTCCTATCGTTTATTTTGGGGACACTGCATGCTGAGATTAAAGCATATGCATTGTGTCCCTAAAATAGTGGTTTAATATCATGAATTTGTGGGATAAAATTTGCAATAAAAATAATTTTTCACAATGTCCTATCGTTTATTTTGGGGACACTGCATGCTGAGATTAAAGCATATGCATTGTGTCCCTAAAATAGTGGTTTAATATCATGAATTTGTGGGATAAAATTTGCAATAAAAATAATTTTTCACTATGTCCTATCGTTTATTTTAGGGACACTGCATGCTGAGATTAAAGCATATGCATTGTGTCCCTAAAATAGTGGTTTAATATCATGAATTTGTGGGATAAAATTTGCAATAAAAATACTTTTTCACTATGTCCTATCGTTTATTTTAGGGACACTGCATGCTGAGATTAAAGCATATGCATTGTGTCAATAAAATAGTGGTTTAATATCATGAATTTGTGGGATAAAATTTGCAATAAAAATAATTTTTCACTATGTCCTATCGTTTATTTTGGGGACACTGCATGCTGAGATTAAAAGCATATGCATTTCCTAAAATAGTGGTTTAATATCATGAATTTGTGGGATAAAATTTGCAATAAAAATAATTTTTCACTATGTCCTATCGTTTATTTTAGGGACACTGCATGCTGAGATTAAAGCATATGCATTGTGTCCCTAAAATAGTGGTTTAATATCATGAATTTGTGGGATAAAATTTGCAATAAAAATAATTTTTCACTATGTCCTATCGTTTATTTTAGGGACACTGCATGCTGAGATTAAAGCATATGCATTGTGTCCCTAAAATGGTAGTTTAATATCACGAATTTGTGGGATAAAATTTGCAATAAAAATAATTTTGCACTATGTCCTATCGTTTATTTTGGGGACACTGCATGCTGAGATTAAAGCATATGCATTGTGTCCCTAAAATAGTGGTTTAATATCATGAATTTGTGGGATAAAATTTGCAATAAAAATAATTTTTCACTATGTCCTATCGTTTATTTTAGGGACACTGCATGCTGAGATTAAAGCATATGCATTGTGTCCCTAAAATAGTGGTTTAATATCATGAATTTGTGGGATAAAATTTGCAATAAAAATAATTTTTCACTATGTCCTATCGTTTATTTTAGGGACACTGCATGCTGAGATTAAAGCATATGCATTGTGTCAATAAAATAGTGGTTTAATATCATGAATTTGTGGGATAAAATTTGCAATAAAAATAATTTTTCACTATGTCCTATCGTTTATTTTGGGGACACTGCATGCTGAGATTAAAGCATATGCATTGTGTCCCTAAAATGGTAGTTGTGTCCCAAAAATAGTGGTTTAATATCATGAATTTGTGGGATAAAATTTGCAATAAAAATAGTTTTACACTATGTCCTATCGTTTATTTTAGGGACACTGCATGCTGAGATTAAAGCATATGCATTGTGTCCCTAAAATAGTAGTTTAATATCATGAATTTGTGGGATAAAATTTGGAGTAAAAATAATATTGCACTATGTCCTATCGTTTATTTTAGGGACACTGCATGCTGAGATTAAAGCATATGCATTGTGTCCCTAAAATAGTGGTTTAATATCATGAATTTGTGGGATAAAATTTGCAATAAAAATAATTTTTCACTATGTCCTATCGTTTATTTTAGGGACACTGCATGCTGAGATTAAAGCATATGCATTGTGTCCCTAAAATAGTGGTTTAATATCATGAATTTGTGGGATAAAATTTGCAATAAAAATAATTTTTCACTATGTCCTATCGTTTATTTTGGGGACACTGCATGCTGAGATTAAAGCATATGCATTGTGTCCCTAAAATAGTGGTTTAATATCATGAATTTGCGGAATAAAATTTGTAAAAAAAAATAATTTTTCACTATGTCCTATCGTTTATTTTGGGGACACTGCATGCTGAGATTAAAGCATATGCATTGTGTCCCTAAAATAGTGGTTTAATATCATGAATTTGTGGGATAAAATTTGCAATAAAAATAATTTTTCACTATGTCCTATCGTTTATTTTAGGGACACTGCATGCTGAGATTAAAGCATATGCATTGTGTCCCTAAAATAGTGGTTTAATATCATGAATTTGTGGGATAAAATTTGCAATAAAAATAATTTTTCACTATGTCCTATCGTTTATTTTAGGGACACTGCATGCTGAGATTAAAGCATATGCATTGTGTCCCTAAAATAGTGGTTTAATATCATAAATTTGTGGGATAAAATTTGCAATAAAAATAATTTTTCACTATGTCCTATCGTTTATTTTGGGGACACTGCATGCTGAGATTAAAGCATATGCATTGTGTCCCTAAAATAGTGGTTTAATATCATGAATTTGTGGGATAAAATTTGCAATAAAAATAATTTTTCACTATGTCCTATCGTTTATTTTAGGGACACTGCATGCTGAGATTAAAGCATATGCATTGTGTCCCTAAAATAGTGGTTTAATATCATGAATTTGTGGGATAAAATTTGCAATAAAAATAATTTTTCACTATGTCCTATCGTTTATTTTAGGGACACTGCATGCTGAGATTAAAGCATATGCATTGTGTCCCTAAAATAGTGGTTTAATATCATGAATTTGTGGGATAAAATTTGCAATAAAAATAATTTTTCACTATGTCCTATCGTTTATTTTAGGGACACTGCATGCTGAGATTAAAGCATATGCATTGTGTCCCTAAAATAGTGGTTTAATATCATGAATTTGTGGGATAAAATTTGCAATAAAAATAATTTTTCACTATGTCCTATCGTTTATTTTAGGGACACTGCATGCTGAGATTAAAGCATATGCATTGTGTCCCTAAAATAGTGGTTTAATATCATGAATTTGCGGAATAAAATTTGTAAAAAAAATAATTTTTCACTATCGTTTTTTTTTAGGGACACTGCATGCTGAGATTAAAGCATATGCATTGTGTCCCTAAAATAGTGGTTTAATATCATGAATTTGTGGGATAAAATTTGCAATAAAAATAATTTTTCACTATGTCCTATCGTTTATTTTAGGGACACTGCATGCTGAGATTAAAGCATATGCATTGTGTCCCTAAAATAGTGGTTTAATATCATGAATTTGTGGGATAAAATTTGCAATAAAAAATAATTTTTCACTATGTCCTATCGTTTATTTTAGGGACACTGCATGCTGAGATTAAAGCATATGCATTGTGTCCCTAAAATAGTGGTTTAATATCATGAATTTGCGGAATAAAATTTGTAAAAAAAATAATTTTTCACTCTGTCCTATCGTTTATTTTGGGGACACTGCATGCTGAGATTAAAGCATATGCATTGTGTCCCTAAAATAGTGGTTTAATATCATAAATTTGTGGGATAAAATTTGCAATAAAAATAATTTTTCACTATGTCCTATCGTTTATTTTAGGGACACTGCATGCTGAGATTAAAGCATATGCATTGTGTCCCTAAAATAGTGGTTTAATATCATGAATTTGTGGGATAAAATTTGCAATAAAAATAATTTTTCACTATGTCCTATCGTTTATTTTAGGGACACTGCATGCTGAGATTAAAGCATATGCATTGTGTCCCTAAAATAGTGGTTTAATATCATGAATTTGTGGGATAAAATTTGCATTAAAAATAATTTTGCACTATGTCCTATCGTTTATTTTAGGGACACTGCATGCTGAGATTAAAGCATATGCATTGTGTCCCTAAAATAGTAGTTTAATATCATGAATTTGTGGGATAAAATTTGCAATAAAAATAATTTTTCACTATGTCCTATCGTTTATTTTAGGGACACTGCATGCTGAGATTAAAGCATATGCATTGTGTCCCTAAAATAGTGGTTTAATATCATGAATTTGTGGGATAAAATTTGCAATAAAAATAATTTTTCACTATGTCCTATCGTTTATTTTAGGGACACTGCATGCTGAGATTAAAGCATATGCATTGTGTCCCTAAAATAGTGGTTTAATATCATGAATTTGTGGGATAAAATTTGCAATAAAAATAATTTTCACTATGTCCTATCGTTTATTTTGGGGACACTGCATGCTGAGATTAAAGCATATGCATTGTGTCCCTAAAATAGTGGTTTAATATCATGAATTTGTGGGATAAAATTTGCAATAAAAATAATTTTTCACTATGTCCTATCGTTTATTTTAGGGACACTGCATGCTGAGATTAAAGCATATGCATTGTGTCAATAAAAATAGTGGTTTAATATCATGAAATTGTGGGATAAAATTTGCAATAAAAATAATTTTTCACTATGTCCTATCGTTTATTTTAGGGACACTGCATGCTGAGATTAAAGCATATGCATTGTGTCCCTAAAATAGTGGTTTAATATCATGAATTTGTGGGATAAAATTTGCAATAAAAATAATTTTTCACTATGTCCTATCGTTTATTTTAGGGACACTGCATGCTGAGATTAAAGCATATGCATTGTGTCAATAAAATAGTGGTTTAATATCATGAATTTGTGGGATAAAATTTGCAATAAAAATAATTTTTCACTATGTCCTATCGTTTATTTTAGGGACACTGCATGCTGAGATTAAAGCATATGCATTGTGTCCCTAAAATAGTGGTTTAATATCATGAATTTGTGGGATAAAATTTGCAATAAAAATAATTTTTCACTATGTCCTATCGTTTATTTTGGGGACACTGCATGCTGAGATATAAGCATATGCATTGTGTCCCTAAAAAATAGTGGTTTAATATCATGAATTTGTGGGATAAAATTTGCAATAAAAATAATTTTTCACTATGTCCTATCGTTTATTTTAGGGACACTGCATGCTGAGATTAAAGCATATGCATTGTGTCCCTAAAATAGTGGTTTAATATCATGAATTTGTGGGATAAAATTTGTAATAAAAATAATTTTTCACTATGTCCTATCGTTTATTTTAGGGACACTGCATGCTGAGATTAAAGCATATGCATTGTGTCCCTAAAATAGTGGTTTAATATCATGAATTTGTGGGATAAAATTAGCAATAAAAATAATTTTTCACTATGTCCTATCGTTTATTTTGGGGACACTGCATGCTGAGATTAAAGCATATGCATTGTGTCAATAAAAAAGGGATTTAATATCATGAAATTGTGGGATAAAATTTGCAATAAAAGTTATTTTTCACTATCTAGTACCGTTTATTTTGGGGACACTGCATGCTGAGATTAAAGCATATGCATTGTGTCAATAAAATAGTGGTTTAATATCATGAAATTGTGGGATAAAATTTGCAATAAAAATAATTTTTCACTATGTCCTATCGTTTATTTTAGGGACACTGCATGCTGAGATTAAAGCATATGCATTGTATCCCTAAAATAGTGGTTAAATATCATGAATTTGTGGGATAAAATTAGCAATAAAAATAATTTTTCACTATGTCCTATCGTTTATTTTGGGGACACTGCATGCTGAGATTAAAGCATATGCATTGTGTCCCTAAAATAGTGGTTTAATATCATGAATTTGTGGGATAAAATTTGCAATAAAAATAATTTTTCACTATGTCCTATCGTTTATTTTAGGGACACTGCATGCTGAGATTAAAGCATATGCATTGTGTCCCTAAAATAGTGGTTTAATATCATGAATTTGCGGAATAAAATTTGTAAAAAAAATAATTTTTCACTATCGTTTTTTTTTAGGGACACTGCATGCTGAGATTAAAGCATATGCATTGTGTCCCTAAAATAGTGGTTTAATATCATAAATTTGTGGGATAAAATTTGCAATCAAAATAATTTTTCACTATGTCCTATCGTTTATTTTGGGGACACTGCATGCTGAGATTAAAGCATATGCATTGTGTCCCTAAAATAGTGGATTATTATCATGAATTTGTGGGATACAATTTTCAATAAAAATAATTTTGCACAATGTCCTTTCGTTTATTTTAGGGACACAATCCGTCCCAACTCACAGAGCGTTTGCTCTGTGTCACTGTGAAATACGTCAAATCGAATTCAGTACTAAAAGCTTATTTTTTCACAGATACAGACCAAGCTACAGACACCAAACACACACAACATGAGACACCAACACAAAAAACACATGAAGTTGAGATAACGGAAGTTCCCGAAACAGTTCGAGTTCTTGAAGAAATAACAATAGACGGAGAACATAAAAAAAAAGTTATACGCACAAGATTGATTAAAAAGGTGAAGGGTGACAAACAAGAGGTTACCAAGATCGAAACCGTCGAAGAGGATGACAAACAGCCCGAGACAACTGTCACAGTCGAAGAGATGCCTGTGGAAGAAGAACAGCCTGAAAAAATCCAGGAACTTCCAGAGGAGGTTCGTGTGGTTGAAACTATATCCGAAGATGGCAAGCCCAAGAGGAAGAAGATACGCACACGTGTTATCAAGAAGGTTAAGGGTGACAAACAAGAAGTAACCAAGATCGAAACCGTCGAAGAGGATGACAAACAGCCCGAGACAACTGTGACAGTCGAAGAGATGCCTGTCGAAGAACAGCCTGAACAAATCAGGGAACTTCCAGAGGAGATTCGTGTGGTTGAAACTATATCAGAAGATGGCAAGCCCAAGAGGAAGAAGATACGCACACGTGTCATAAAGAGGGTTAAGGGTGACAAACAAGAAGTTACCAAGATCGAAACCGTCGAAGAGGATGACAAACAGCCCGAGACAACTGTCACAGTCGAAGAGATGCCTGTCGAAGAACAGCCTGAACAAATCCAGGAACTTCCAGAGGAGGTTCGTGTGATTGAAACTATATCCGAAGATGGCAAGCCCAAGAGGAAGAAGATACGCACACGTGTCATAAAGAGGGTTAAGGGTGACAAACAAGAAGTTACCAAGATCGAAACCGTCGAAGAGGATGACAAACAGCCCGAGACAACTGTGACAGTCGAAGAGATGCCTGTCGAAGAACAGCCTGAACAAATCCAGGAACTTCCAGAGGAGGTTCGTGTGATTGAAACTATATCCGAAGATGGCAAGCCCAAGAGGAAGAAGATACGCACACGTGTTATAAAAAGGGTTAAGGGTGACAAACAAGAAGTTACCAAGATCAAAACCGTCGAAGAGGATGACAAACAGCCCGAGACAACTGTGACAGTCGAAGAGATGCCTGTCGAAGAACAGCCTGAACAAATCCAGGAACTTCCAGAGGAGGTTCGTGTGATTGAAACTATATCCGAAGATGGCAAGCCCAAGAGGAAGAAGATACGCACACGTGTTATAAAAAGGGTTAAGGGTGACAAACAAGAAGTTACCAAGATCAAAACCGTCGAAGAGGATGACAAACAGCCCGAGACAACTGTGACAGTCGAAGAGATGCCTGTCGAAGAACAGCCTGAACAAATCAGGGAACTTCCAGAGGAGGTTCGTGTGATTGAAACTATATCCGAAGATGGCAAGCCCAAGAGGAAGAAGATACGCACACGTGTTATCAAGAAGGTTAAGGGTGACAAACAAGAAGTTACCAAGATCGAAACCGTCGAAGAGGATGACAAACAGCCCGAGACAACTGTCACAGTCGAAGAGATGCCTGTCGAAGAACAGCCTGAACAAATCCAGGAACTTCCAGAGGAGGTTCGTGTGATTGAAACTATATCCGAAGATGGCAAGCCCAAGAGGAAGAAGATACGCACACGTGTCATAAAGAGGGTTAAGGGTGACAAACAAGAAGTTACCAAGATCGAAACCGTCGAAGAGGATGACAAACAGCCCGAGACAACTGTCACAGTCGAAGAGATGCCTGTCGAAGAACAGCCTGAACAAATCAGGGAACTTCCAGAGGAGGTTCGTGTGTTTGAAACTATATCCGAAGATGGCAAGCCCAAGAGGAAGAAGATACGCACACGTGTCATAAAGAGGGTTAAGGGTGACAAACAAGAAGTTACCAAGATCGAAACCGTCGAAGAGGATGACAAACAGCCCGAGACAACTGTCACAGTCGAAGAGATGCCTGTGGAAGAAGAACAGCCTGAAAAAATCCAGGAACTTCCAGAGGAGGTTCGTGTGGTTGAAAGTATATCCGAAGATGGCAAGCCCAAGAAAAAGAAGATACGCACACGTGTTATCAAGAAGGTTAAGGGTGACAAACAAGAAGTTACCAAGATCGAAACCGTCGAAGAGGATGACAAACAGCCCGAGACAACTGTGACAGTCGAAGAGATGCCTGTCGAAGAACAGCCTGAACAAATCAGGGAACTTCCAGAGGAGGTTCGTGTGATTGAAACTATATCCGAAGATGGCAAGCCCAAGAGGAAGAAGATACGCACACGTGTCATAAAGAGGGTTAAGGGTGACAAACAAGAAGTTACGAAAATCGAAACCGTCGAAGAGGATGACAAACAGCCCGAGACAACTGTCACAGTCGAAGAGATGCCTGTCGAAGAACAGCCTGAACAAATCAGGGAACTTCCAGAGGAGGTTCGTGTGTTTGAAACAATATCCAAAGATGGCAAGCCAAAGAAGAAGAAGATACGTACTCGTGTCATAAAGAGGGTTAAGGGTGACAAACAAGAAGTTACCAAGATCGAAACCGTCGAAGAGGATGACAAACAGCCCGAGACAACTGTCACAGTCGAAGAGATGCCTGTCGAAGAGCAGCCTGAACAAATCCAGGAACTTCCAGAGGAGGTTCGTGTGGTTGAAACTATATCCGAAGATGGCAAACCCAAGAAAAAGAAGATACGCACACGTGTTATCAAGAAGGTTAAGGGTGACAAACAAGAGGTTACCAAGATCGAAACCGTCGAAGAGGATGACAAACAGCCCGAGACAACTGTCACAGTCGAAGAGATGCCTGTGGAAGAAGAACAGCCTGAAAAAATCCAGGAACTTCCAGAGGAGGTTCGTGTGGTTGAAACTATATCCGAAGATGGCAAGCCCAAGAGGAAGAAGATACGCACACGTGTTATCAAGAAGGTTAAGGGTGACAAACAAGAGGTTACCAAGATCGAAACCGTCGAAGAGGATGACAAACAGCCCGAGACAACTGTGACAGTCGAAGAGATGCCTGTCGAAGAGCAGCCTGAACAAATCAGGGAACTTCCAGAGGAGATTCGTGTGATTGAAACTATATCCGAAGATGGCAAGCCCAAGAGGAAGAAGATACGCACACGTGTTATCAAGAAGGTTAAGGGTGACAAACAAGAAGTTACCAAGATCGAAACCGTCGAAGAGGATGATAAACAGCCCGAGACAACTGTCACAGACGAAGAGATGCCTTTGGAAGAAGAACAGCCTGAAAAAATCCAGGAACTTCCAGAGGAGGTTCGTGTGGTTGAAACTATATCCGAAGACGGCAAGCCCAAGATGACAAAAATTCGTACACGTGTTGTTAAAAAACTTAAGGGAAATAAGGAGATAATCACTCAGATCGAAACAGTTGAGGAAGAAAACAAGAAGCCTCAAACCACAATAACTGTGGAAGAAGCTGACATTAAGAGTCCATTTGATAAAAAGGTCAACTTGAAGAAAAGGGTTATTGTTCATAAGCCTGAGGAAGATGTTTCTGTGTTTGAGCTTCCTGAAAGAAAATCGGTAATTCTCTCCGAAAAAGAGGACGGTACCCCAATCAAAACAGTTATTAAGACCAAAATTATTAAAAAGATGCAAGGTTCGAATATGGAAGTTACCAAAATTCAAACTGTGGAAGAATATGAAAAACCACCACAGACAAAAATAACAGTGCTAAATTTCGATGCACCTTTCCCAGATCTACCTGAAGAGAACCTTACGGACGTTGTTGTTCTGCCTGATGAAGTCTTTGAGTCTGAAGTTATTGACAAAGATGGCATTCAAAAAGTTGTAAGGTCTAAGAAACGCGTCATTAAAAAAACAAAAGATGCCTTTAAGGAAGAAGTGACGGAAATTGATATTACTGATCAAGATTCGGGAGAACCAATTTATAAGATAACTGTTAATGATATTCCGATTACAAAGCCTGATAAAACTGCAAAAGCATCAATTGAGTTGCCGGAACAAGTAGCAGAACTGGAAGTCACCTCTCCCGATGGAACAAAGAAGAAGAAAACCTTAAAAACAAGATCATTTAAAACGAAAATTGATGATGATCATGATGAACTCACTACAGTCAATACCGTTAAAGAGGAAAACATGGAACCAATAACAAGTGTGCACATTGAAATTGTCCCAGTCGGCGAAAATTCTATTGAGCCCATTCCCATTGAGGAGCTGCCTGAAGAAACTGTTTTTACTGAAGAAATGGATGACAATAAGAAGCCACGAAAGAAAACAACCAAAACTCGAACATTCAAAAAACAAGGACCTGAGGATAAAGAATATTATCAAATCCAAACCATTGAAGAAGAAGGCAAAGAGCCATTCTCACTTATACGTGTTGTAAGTGATGACACCATTGCCGATATTATTGACATCAGTAAGCTCGATGATGAACAAGTTCCCACACAAAAAAGACATAAGTCACACAAACAGAGGGGTAAGAACACAAATCACCACACTATGCAGACACTACATTTTACACGAAAACTAATCCTGAAGTATACGCAAAGAAAATTTAATATTTGTTTGATATGAAATATGGTCAATATTTTTCTCTTTGGTCTTTCAAAGGCTATTTGAATTTTGTTAATATTTAACTCCCAATTAAAAATGTTCATAGTTAGTTGTAATTTCCCAATTGAGACCCGATAATAATATTTAACCTGTTAGCTGCGTAAAACGAGTTAACTCGTCATGCAAAGTAAAAAAATAACAACAGGTATCGAAAATAAAATTTTTTAAAAACTGGTAATGCAGGTGTCTTTTAGTATTAATTATTCGTTTACTTTTACTTAGCGGACTAAAAAAATATTATAAAAAAGTTTAAATTTTTCATTATGGGCTTTTACTTTATTGAACCTCTCTTTTTTGTGAAAAAACTAAATAACAAGAAAGAAATAAAAGTAAATTGTTGTGGTTACATATAAGCACAACCTTACTAGGGCTATAAAAGTTTATGCAAAATTCATGTACCTAAGGAACGAACAAAATAAAACAGCGTTTTAGGTACAATTAGGCACCTGAAAAATAATTTTTATTGCAAATTTTGTGTCCCCAAAATAGTGGTTTAATATCATGAATTTGTGGGATAAAATTTGCAATAAAAATAATTTTTCATTCTCATTGAGTTAATGGCCAGCAGGTGGTGACAATGTCTACCATGAAAAATGCCTTGATACTTGATAGCACGCAGTACTGTATTAATATTTGGTTAGTTAATCCAATTACCTGCGGGTGTTTACAACCAAAAGTCGAGGAAATGAGGAAAAGCAGCTAAAGAGAATATCGCAAAATGTTTTTTGTTGAGTCTGGTGCCATTTTATGTACATTACATTCAAAAGTATCAATGTCAACACTATGAGCCTTCAATGGGTCAGCTCGAATCGATAAATCGATTGCACTCTATGGGTTAATCCTCGGCATATGTTTTTAAAGCTTTCAAGACACAGAATAATCCACAAATTCTTCTGATACTTTAATCCAATAGAACTTTAATCGACTAACCTGGTGTAAATGTGGTGAATTACATTGCACACTTATGTCATTGCGCATCGACCGACCCACCACAAAGCAAACAGTGCAAAAAAAACCTACACGCTGGCGTATACTTAATATAATTTTTTTCGTAAATTTTTTGTAGCATACCAGCAGGCGCAATTTTGCTGCTGAGATTAGAGCATATGCATTGTGTCCCTAAAATAGTGGTTTAATATCATGAATTTGTGGGATAAAATGTGCAATATAAATAACCATGTTTTATATGTTTATTTATTTTATTTATATGGTCATATGATCATATATTATTATATGATTCCAAATGCAAATCGGTACTTCAAATTAATAAGACAAAATTTTCTTTATTTTTCTTAAATCAAAATCAAATTAATTGTGTAGGATATTTCAATATAAAAAAAATCAATCATAAAAATTTCAAATTTTAAAATATATCAATAAATTGATAAAAAAATGCAAATCGGTACTTAAAACTAGTAAGACACAATTTCAGTTAAAAGAAGGAGGTTGACAAGAAAGTTCTGCAAGAACTGGATATGTCACTATAAATATTCTTTTGAATCTAATACAAAAAAATCTCATTCGCTTTGCTTTTATTTTTTTCCACAATATTTATAGCACACGATAACACGCAGTACTGTACTAATATTTGGTTAGTTAATCCAATTACCTCAACCAAAGGTCGAGGAAATGAGGAAAAGTAGCTAAAGAGAAAATCGAAAAATGTTTTTTGTTGAGTCTGATGCCATTTTATGTACATTACATTCAAAAGTATCAATGTCAACACTATGAGCCTTCAATGAGTCAGCTCGAATCGATAAATCGATTGCACTCTATGGGTTAATCCTCGGCATATGTTTTTAAAGCTTTCAAGACACAGAATAATCCACAAATTCTTCTGATACTTTAATCCAATCGAACTTTAATCGACTTACCTGGTGTAAGTTCAAAAGTTTAATTTGTAATTATTATCAACAACAGTTGTTACACGCAAATGTGGTGAATTACATTGCGCACTTATGTCATTGCGCATCGATAGACCCACCACAAGGCAAACAGTGCAAAAAAAACCTACACGCTGGCGTATACTTAATTTTATTTGTTTCGTAAATTTTTTGTAGCAAAAAGCAGGCGCACTTTTGCTGCTGAGATTAAAGCATATGCATTGTGTCCCTAAAATAGTGGTTTAATATCATAAAATTGTGGGATAATATTTGCAATAAAAATAATTTTTCAGTATGTCCTATCGTTTATTTTAGGGACACTGCATGCTGAGATTAAAGCATATGCATTGTGTCCCTAAAATAGTGGTTTAATATCATGAATTTGTGGGATAAAATTTGCAATAAAAATAATTTTTCACTATGTCCTATCGTTTATTTTAGGGACACTGCATGCTGAGATTAAAGCATATGCATTGTGTCCCTAAAATAGTGGTTTAATATCATGAATTTTTCACTGTGTCTTATCGTTTATTTTAGGGACACAATCCGTCCCAACTGACAGAGTGTTTTGCTCTGTGTCACTGTGAAATTTTCAAATCGAATTCAGTACTAAAAGCATATTTTTTTCACAGATACAGACAAAGCCACAGACACCAAACACACACAACACACCAAACAGACACCAACACAAAAAACACATGAAGTTGAGATAACGGAAGTTCCCGAAACAGTTCGAGTTCTTGAAGAAATAACGATGCCTGTCGAAGAACAGCCTGAACAAATCAGGGAACTTCCAGAGGAGGTTCGTGTGATTGAAACTATATCCGAAGATGGCAAGCCCAAGAAAAAGAAGATACGCACACGTGTCATAAAGAGGGTTAAGGGTGACAAACAAGAAGTTACCAAGATCGAAACCGTCGAAGAGGATGACAAACAGCCCGAGACAACTGTCACAGTCGAAGAGATGCCTGTGGAAGAAGAACAGACTGAACAAATTCAGGAACTCCCAGAGGAGATTCGTGTGATTGAAACTATATCCGAAGATGGCAAGCCCAAGAAAAAGAAGATACGCACACGTGTCATAAAGAGGGTTAAGGGTGACAAACAAGAAGTTACCAAGATCGAAACCGTCGAAGAGGATGACAAACAGCCCGAGACAACTGTGACAGTCGAAGAGATGCCTGTCGAAGAACAGCCTGAACAAATCAGGGAACTTCCAGAGGAGGTTCGTGTGATTGAAACTATATCCGAAGATGGCAAGCCCAAGAAAAAGAAGATACGCACACGTGTCATAAAGAGGGTTAAGGGTGACAAACAAGAAGTTACCAAGATCGAAACCGTCGAAGAGGATGACAAACAGCCCGAGACAACTGTCACAGTCGAAGAGATGCCTGTGGAAGAAGAACAGCCTGAACAAATTCAGGAACTTCCAGAGGAGATTCGTGTGTTTGAAACTATATCCGAAGATGGCAAGCCCAAGAGAAAGAAGATACGCACACGTGTTATCAAGATGGTTAAGGGTGACAAACAAGAAGTTACCAAGATCGAAACCGTCGAAGAGGATGACAAACAGCCCGAGACAACTGTGACAGTCGAAGAGATGCCTGTCGAAGAACAGCCTGAACAAATCCAAGGGAACTTCCAGAGGAGGTTCGTGTGATTGAAACTATATCCGAAGATGGCAAGCCCAAGAGGAAGAAGATACGCACACGTGTCATAAAGAGGGTTAAGGGTGACAAACAAGAAGTTACCAAGATCGAAACCGTCGAAGAGGATGACAAACAGCCCGAGACAACTGTCACAGTCGAAGAGATGCCTGTGGAAGAAGAACAGCCTGAAAAAATTCAGGAACTTCCAGAGGAGGTTCGTGTGTTTGAAAGTATATCCGAAGATGGCAAGCCCAAGAGGAAGAAAATACGCACACGTGTTATCAAGAAGGTTAAGGGTGACAAACAAGAAGTTACCAAGATCGAAACCGTCGAAGAGGATGACAAACAGCCCGAGACAACTGTGACAGTCGAAGAGATGCCTGTCGAAGAACAGCCTGAACAAATCCAGGAACTTCCAGAGGAGGTTCGTGTGATTGAAACTATATCCGAAGATGGCAAGCCCAAGAGGAAGAAGATACGCACACGTGTCATAAAGAGGGTTAAGGGTGACAAACAAGAAGTTACCAAGATCGAAACCGTCGAAGAGGATGACAAACAGCCCGAAACAACTGTCACAGTCGAAGAGATGCCTGTGGAAGAAGAACAGACTGAACAAATTCAGGAACTTCCAGAGGAGGTTCGTGTGGTTGAAACTATTTCAGAAGATGGCAAGCCCAAGAGGAAGAAGATACGCACACGTGTCATAAAGAGGGTTAAGGGTGACAAACAAGAAGTTACCAAGATCGAAACCGTCGAAGAGGATGACAAACAGCCCGAGACAACTGTGACAGTCGAAGAGATGCCTGTCGAAGAACAGCCTGAACAAATCCAGGAACTTCCAGAGGAGGTTCGTGTGATTGAAACTATATCCGAAGATGGCAAGCCCAAGAGGAAGAAGATACGCACACGTGTCATAAAGAGGGTTAAGGGTGACAAACAAGAAGTTACCAAGATCGAAACCGTCGAAGAGGATGACAAACAGCCCGAGACAACTGTCACAGTCGAAGAGATGCCTGTGGAAGAAGAACAGCCTGAACAAATCCAGGAACTTCCAGAGGAGGTTCGTGTGGTTGAAACTATATCCGAAGATGGCAAGCCCAAGAAAAAGAAGATACGCACACGTGTCATAAAGAGGGTTAAGGGTGACAAACAAGAAGTTACCAAGATCGAAACCGTCGAAGAGGATGACAAACAGCCCGAGACAACTGTGACAGTCGAAGAGATGCCTGTCGAAGAACAGCCTGAACAAATCAGGGAACTTCCAGAGGAGGTTCGTTTGATTGAAACTATATCCGAAGATGGCAAGCCCAAGAGGAAGAAGATACGCACACGTGTCATAAAGAGGGTTAAGGGTGACAAACAAGAAGTTACCAAGATCGAAACCGTCGAAGAGGATGACAAACAGCCCGAGACAACTGTCACAGTCGAAGAGATGCCTGTCGAAGAGCAGCCTGAACAAATCAGGGAACTTCCAGAGGAGGTTCGATTGATTGAAACTATATCCGAAGATGGCAAGCCCAAGAGGAAGAAGATACGCACACGTGTTATCAAGAAGGTTAAGGGTGACAAACAAGAAGTCACCAAGATCGAAACCGTCGAAGAGGATGATAAACAGCCAGAGACAACTGTGACAGTCGAAGAGATGCCTGTGGAAGAAGAACAGCCTGAAAAAATCCAGGAACTTGCAGAGAAGGTTCGTGTGGTTGAAAGTATATCCGAAGATGGCAAGCCCAAGAGGAAGAAGATACGCACACGTGTTATCAAGAAGGTTAAGGGTGACAAACAAGAGGTTACCATGATCGAAACCGTCGAAGAGGACGACAAACAGCCCGAGACAACTGTGACAGTCGAAGAGATGCCTGTCGAAGAGCAGCCTGAACAAATCAGGGAACTTCCAGAGGAGGTTCGTGTGATTGAAACTATATCCGAAGATGGCAAGCCCAAGAGGAAGAAGATACGCACACGTGTTATCAAGAAGGTTAAGGGTGACAAACAAGAAGTTACCAAGATCGAAACCGTCGAAGAGGATGATAAACAGCCCGAGACAACTGTCACAGTCGAAGAGATGCCTGTGGAAGAAGAACAGCCTGAAAAAATCCAGGAACTTCCAGAGGAGGTTCGTGTGGTTGAAACTATATCCGAAGACGGCAAGCCCAAGATGACAAAAATTCGTACACGTGTTGTTAAAAAACTTAAGGGAAATAAGGAGATAATCACTCAGATCGAAACAGTTGAGGAAGAAAACAAGAAGCCTCAAACCACAATAACTGTGGAAGAAGCTGACATTAAGAGTCCATTTGATAAAAAGGTCAACTTGAAGAAAAGGGTTATTGTTCATAAGCCTGAGGAAGATGTTTCTGTGTTTGAGCTTCCTGAAAGAAAATCGGTAATTCTCTCCGAAAAAGAGGACGGTACCCCAATTAAAACAGTTATTAAGACCAAAATTATTAAAAAGATGCAAGGTTCGAATATGGAAGTTACCAAAATTCAAACTGTGGAAGAATATGAAAAACCACCACAGACAAAAATAACAGTGCTAAATTTCGATGCACCTTTCCCAGATCTACCTGAAGAGAACCTTACGGACGTTGTTGTTCTGCCTGATGAAGTCTTTGAGTCTGAAGTTATTGACAAAGATGGCATTCAAAAAGTTGTAAGGTCTAAGAAACGCGTCATTAAAAAAACAAAAGATGCCTTTAAGGAAGAAGTGACGGAAATTGATATTACTGATCAAGATTCGGGAGAACCAATTTATAGGATAACTGTTAATGATATTCCGATTACAAAGCCTGTTAAAACTGCAAAAGCATCAATTGAGTTGCCGGAACAAGTAGCAGAACTGGAAGTCACCTCTCCCGATGGAACAAAGAAGAAGAAAACCTTTAAAACAAGATCATTTAAAACGAAAATTGATGATGATCATGATGAACTCACTACAGTCAATACCGTTAAAGAGGAAAACATGGAACCAATAACAAGTGTGCACATTGAAATTGTCCCAGTCGGCGCAAATTCTATTGAGCCCATTCCAATTGAGGAGCTGCCTGAAGAAACTGTTTTTACTGAAGAAATGGATGACAATAAGAAGCCACGAAAGAAAACAACCAAAACTCGAACATTCAAAAAACAAGGACCTGAGGATAAAGAATATTATCAAATCCAAACCATTGAAGAAGAAGGCAAAGAGCCATTCTCACTTATACGTGTTGTAAGTGATGACACCATTGCCGATATTATTGACATCAGTAAGCTCGATGATGAACAAGTTCCCACACAAAAAAGACATAAGTCACACAAACAGAGGGGTAAGAACACAAATCACCACAATATGCAGACACTACATTTTACACGAAAACTAATCCTGAAGTATACGCAAAGAAAATTTAATATTTGTTTGATATGAAATATGGTCAATATTTTTCTCTTTGGTCTTTCAAAGGCTATTTGAATTTTGTTAATATTTAACTCCCAATTAAAAATGTTCATAGTTAGTTGTAATTTCCCAATTGAGACCCGATAATAATATTTAACCTGTTAGCTGCGTAAAACGAGTTAACTCGTCATGCAAAGTAAAAAAATAACAACAGGTATCGAAAATAAAATTTTAGTAATAATTATTCGTTTACTTTTACTTAGCGGACTAAAAAAATATTATAAAAAAGGGTAAATTTTTTATTATTACTTTATTGAACCTCTCTTTTTTGTGATAAAACTAAATAACAAGAAAGAAATAAAAGTAAATTGTTGTGGTTACATATAAGCACAACCTTACTAGGGCTATACAAGTTTATGCAAAAATCATGTACCTAAGGAACGAACAAAATAAAACAGCGTTTTAGGTACAATTAGGCACCTGAAAAATAAATTTTATTGCAATTTTGTGTCCCCAAAATAGTGGTTTAATATCATGAATTTGAGGGATAAAATTTGCAATAAAAATAATTTTTCATTCTCATTGAGTTAATGGCCAGCAGGTGGTGACAATGTCTACCATGAAAAATGCCTTGATACTTGATAACACGCAGTACTGTATTAATATTTGGTTAGTTAATCCAATTACCTGCAGGTGTTTACAACCAAAGGTCGAGGAAATGAGGAAAAGCAGCTAAAGAGAATATCGCAAAATGTTTTTTGTTGAGTCTGGTGCCATTTTATGTACATTACATTCAAAAGTATCAATGTCAACACTATGAGCCTTCAATGGGTCAGCTCGAATCGATAAATCGATTGCACTCTATGGGTTAATCCTCGGCATATGTTTTTAAAGCTTTCAAGACACAGAATAATCCACAAATTCTTCTGATACTTTAATCCAATCGAACTTTAATCGACTTACCTGGTGTAAGTTCAAAAGTTTAATTTGCAATTACTATTAACAACAGTTGTTACACGCAAATGTGGTGAATTACATTGCGCACTTATGTCATTGTGCATCGACCGACCCACCACAAAGCAAACAGTGCAAAAAAAACCTATACGCTGGCGTATACTTAATATAATTTTTTTCGAAAATTTTTTGTAGCATACCAGCAGGCGCACATTTGCTGCTAAAAAAGTGGTTTAATATCATGAATTTGTGGGATAAAATGTGCAATAAAAATAATTTTTCACTAATGCTTTATTTATTTTATTTGTATGGTCAAACAACCATTCATTATAAAACTGATTCCAAATGCAAATGGTTCAATTTAATAAGAAAAATTTTATTTATTTTTCTTAAATCAAAATCAAATACGTAAATGTGTAATATTTCAATATAATAAAAATCAAACATAAAAATTGCTAGTGTTAAAATGTATCAATAAATTGATAAAAAAAAAGCAATCTGTATTAAAACTAGTAAGACAAAATTTCAGTTAATAAGCAGGAGGTTGCAAGAAAAAAGTTCTGAAGCTGCATTGACTATAAATAGCCTTTTGAAGGTGGTGACAAAAAATCTCATCCTTTGCTTTTATTTTTAATGCCTTGATACTTGATAACACGAACGCAGTACTGTACTAATTTTTGGTTAGTTAATCCAATTACTTGCAGGTGTTTACAACCAAAGGTCGAGGAAATGAGGAAAAGTAGCTAAAGAGAAAATCGAAAAATGTTTTTTGTTGAGTCTGATGCCATTTTATGTACATTACATTCAAAAGTATCAATGTCAACACTATGAGCCTTCAATGAGTCAGCTCGAATCGATAAATCGATTGCACTCTATGGGTTAATCCTCGGCATATGTTTTTAAAGCTTTCAAGACACAGAATAATCCACAAATTCTTCTGATACTTTAATCCAATCGAACTTTAATCGACTTACCTGGTGTAAGTTCAAAAGTTTAATTTGTAATTATTATCAACAAGAGTTGTTACACGCAAATGTGGTGAAATACATTGCGCACTTATGTCATTGCGCATCGACCGACCCACCACAAGGCAAGCAGTGCAAAAAAAAACCTACACGCTGGCGTATAGTTAATTTTATTTGTTTCGTAAATTTTTTGTAGCAAAAAGCAGGCGCACTTTTGCTGCTGAGATTAAAGCATATGCATTGTGTCCCTAAAATAGTGGTTTAATATAATGCGTTTGTGGGATAAAACTTGCAATAAAAATAAATTTTCACTATGTCCTATCGTTTATTTTTTGGGGACACTACATGCTGAGATTAAAGCATATGCATTGTGTCCCTAAAATAGTGGTTTAATATCATGAATTTGTGGGATAAAATTTGCAATAAAAATAATTTTTCACTATGTCCTATCGTTTATTTTTTGGACACTGCATGCTGAGATTAAAGCATATGCATTGTGTCCCTAAAATAGTGGTTTAATATCATGAATTTGTGGGATAAAATTTGCAATAAAAATAATTTTTCACTATGTCCTATCGTTTATTTTAGGGACACTGCATGCTGAGATTAAAGCATATGCATTGTGTCCCTAAAATAGTGGTTTAATATCATGAATTTGTGGGATAAAATTTGCAATAAAAATAATTTTTCACTATGTCCTATCGTTTATTTTGGGGACACTGCATGCTGAGATTAAAGCATATGCATTGTGTCCCTAAAATAGTGGTTTAATATCATGAATTTGTGGGATAAAATTTGCAATAAAAATAATTTTTCACTATGTCCTATCGTTTATTTTAGGGACACTGCATGCTGAGATTAAAGCATATGCATTGTGTCCCTAAAATAGTGGTTTAATATCATGAATTTGTGGGATAAAATTTGCAATAAAAATAATTTTCACTATGTCCTATCGTTTATTTTAGGGACACTGCATGCTGAGATTAAAGCATATGCATTGTGTCCCTAAAATAGTGGTTTAATATCATGAATTTGTGGGATAAAATTTGCAATAAAAATAATTTTTCACTATGTCCTATCGTTTATTTTAGGGACACTGCATGCTGAGATTAAAGCATATGCATTGTGTCCCTAAAATAGTGGTTTAATATCATGAATTTGTGGGATAAAATTTGCAATAAAAATAATTTTTCACTATGTCCTATCGTTTATTTTAGGGACACTGCATGCTGAGATTAAAGCATATGCATTGTGTCCCTAAAATAGTGGTTTAATATCATGAATTTGTGGGATAAAATTTGCAATAAAAATAATTTTTCACTATGTCCTATCGTTTATTTTAGGGACACTGCATGCTGAGATTAAAGCATATGCATTGTGTCCCTAAAATAGTGGTTTAATATCATGAATTTGTGGGATAAAATTTGCAATAAAAATAATTTTTCACTATGTCCTATCGTTTATTTTAGGGACACTGCATGCTGAGATTAAAGCATATGCATTGTGTCCCTAAAATAGTGGTTTAATATCATGAATTTGTGGGATAAAATTTGCAATAAAAATAATTTTTCACTATGTCCTATCGTTTATTTTAGGGACACTGCATGCTGAGATTAAAGCATATGCATTGTGTCAATAAAATAGTGGTTTAATATCATGAATTTGTGGGATAAAATTTGCAATAAAAATAATTTTTCACTATGTCCTATCGTTTATTTTAGGGACACTGCATGCTGAGATTAAAGCATATGCATTGTGTCAATAAAATAGTGGTTTAATATCATGAATTTGTGGGATAAAATTTGCAATAAAAATAATTTTTCACTATGTCCTATCGTTTATTTTAGGGACACTGCATGCTGAGATTAAAGCATATGCATTGTGTCAATAAAATAGTGGTTTAATATCATGAATTTGTGGGATAAAATTTGCAATAAAAATAATTTTTCACTATGTCCTATCGTTTATTTTAGGGACACTGCATGCTGAGATTAAAGCATATGCATTGTGTCCCTAAAATAGTGGTTTAATATCATGAATTTGTGGGATAAAATTTGCAATAAAAATAATTTTTCACTATGTCCTATCGTTTATTTTAGGGACACTGCATGCTGAGATTAAAGCATATGCATTGTGTCCCTAAAATAGTGGTTTAATATCATGAATTTGTGGGATAAAATTTGCAATAAAAATAATTTTTCACTATGTCCTATCGTTTATTTTAGGGACACTGCATGCTGAGATTAAAGCATATGCATTGTGTCCCTAAAATAGTGGTTTAATATCATGAATTTGTGGGATAAAATTTGCAATAAAAATAATTTTTCACTATGTCCTATCGTTTATTTTAGGGACACTGCATGCTGAGATTAAAGCATATGCATTGTGTCCCTAAAATAGTGGTTTAATATCATAAATTTGTGGGATAAAATTTGCAATAAAAATAATTTTTCACTATGTCCTATCGTTTATTTTGGGGACACTGCATGCTGAGATTAAAGCATATGCATTGTGTCCCTAAAATAGTGGTTTAATATCATAAATTTGTGGGATAAAATTAGCAATAAAAATAATTTTTCAGTATGTACTATTGTTTATTTTAGGGACACTGCATGCTGAGATTAAAGCATATGCATTGTGTCCCTAAAATAGTGGTTTAATATCATGAAATTTGTGGGATAAAATTTGCAATAAAAATAATTTTTCACTATGTCCTATCGTTTATTTTAGGGACACTGCATGCTGAGATTAAAGCATATGCATTGTGTCCCTAAAATAGTGGTTTAATATCATGAATTTGTGGGATAAAATTTGCAATAAAAATAATTTTTCACTATGTCCTATCGTTTATTTTAGGGACACTGCATGCTGAGATTAAAGCATATGCATTGTGTCCCTAAAATAGTGGTTTAATATCATGAATTTGTGGGATAAAATTTGCAATAAAAATAATTTTTCACTATGTCCTATCGTTTATTTTAGGGACACTGCATGCTGAGATTAAAGCATATGCATTGTGTCCCTAAAATAGTGGTTTAATATCATAAATTTGTGGGATAAAATTAGCAATAAAAATAATTTTTCACTATGTCCTATCGTTTATTTTGGGGACACTGCATGCTGAGATTAAAGCATATGCATTGTGTCCCTAAAATAGTGGTTTAATATCATGAATTTGTGGGATAAAATTTGCAATAAAAATAATTTTTCACTATGTCCTATCGTTTATTTTAGGGACACTGCATGCTGAGATTAAAGCATATGCATTGTGTCCCCAAAATAGTGGTTTAATATCATGAAATTTGTGGGATAAAATTTGCAATAAAAAATAATTTTTCACTATGTCCTATCGTTTATTTTAGGGACACTGCATGCTGAGATTAAAGCATATGCATTGTGTCCCTAAAATAGTGGTTTAATATCATGAATTTGTGGGATAAAATTTGCAATAAAAATAATTTTTCACTATGTCCTATCGTTTATTTTGGGGACACTGCATGCTGAGATTAAAGCATATGCATTGTGTCCCTAAAATAGTGGTTTAATATCATGAATTTGTGGGATAAAATTTGCAATAAAAATAATTTTTCACTATGTCCTATCGTTTATTTTAGGGACACTGCATGCTGAGATTAAAGCATATGCATTGTGTCAATAAAATAGTGGTTTAATATCATGAATTTGTGGGATAAAATTTGCAATAAAAATAATTTTTCACTATGTCCTATCGTTTATTTTAGGGACACTGCATGCTGAGATTAAAGCATATGCATTGTGTCCCTAAAATAGTGGTTTAATATCATGAATTTGTGGGATAAAATTTGCAATAAAAATAATTTTTCACTATGTCCTATCGTTTATTTTAGGGACACTGCATGCTGAGATTAAAGCATATGCATTGTGTCCCTAAAATAGTGGTTTAATATCATGAATTTGTGGGATAAAATTTGCAATAAAAATAATTTTTCACTATGTCCTATCGTTTATTTTAGGGACACTGCATGCTGAGATTAAAGCATATGCATTGTGTCCCTAAAATAGTGGTTTAATATCATGAATTTGTGGGATAAAATTTGCAATAAAAATAATTTTTCACTATGTCCTATCGTTTATTTTAGGGACACTGCATGCTGAGATTAAAGCATATGCATTGTGTCCCTAAAATAGTGGTTTAATATCATGAATTTGTGGGATAAAATTTGCAATAAAAATAATTTTTCACTATGTCCTATCGTTTATTTTGGGGACACTGCATGCTGAGATTAAAGCATATGCATTGTGTCCCTAAAATAGTGGTTTAATATCATGAATTTGTGGGATAAAATTTGCAATAAAAAATAATTTTTCACTATGTCCTATCGTTTATTTTAGGGACACTGCATGCTGAGATTAAAGCATATGCATTGTGTCAATAAAATAGTGGTTTAATATCATGAAATTTGTGGGATAAAATTTGCAATAAAAATAATTTTTCACTATGTCCTATCGTTTATTTTAGGGACACTGCATGCTGAGATTAAAGCATATGCATTGTGTCCCTAAAATAGTGGTTTAATATCATGAATTTGTGGGATAAAATTTGCAATAAAAATAATTTTTCACTATGTCCTATCGTTTATTTTAGGGACACTGCATGCTGAGATTAAAGCATATGCATTGTGTCCCTAAAATAGTGGTTTAATATCATGAAATTTGTGGGATAAAATTTGCAATAAAAATAATTTTTCACTATGTCCTATCGTTTATTTTAGGGACACTGCATGCTGAGATTAAAGCATATGCATTGTGTCCCTAAAATAGTGGTTTAATATCATGAATTTGTGGGATAAAATTTGCAATAAAAATAATTTTTCACTATGTCCTATCGTTTATTTTAGGGACACTGCATGCTGAGATTAAAGCATATGCATTGTGTCCCTAAAATAGTGGTTTAATATCATGAATTTGTGGGATAAAATTTGCAATAAAAATAATTTTTCACTATGTCCTATCGTTTATTTTAGGGACACTGCATGCTGAGATTAAAGCATATGCATTGTGTCCCTAAAATAGTGGTTTAATATCATGAATTTGTGGGATAAAATTTGCAATAAAAATAATTTTTCACTATGTCCTATCGTTTATTTTAGGGACACTGCATGCTGAGATTAAAGCATATGCATTGTGTCCCTAAAATAGTGGTTTAATATCATGAATTTGTGGGATAAAATTTGCAATAAAAATAATTTTTCACTATGTCCTATCGTTTATTTTAGGGACACTGCATGCTGAGATTAAAGCATATGCATTGTGTCCCTAAAATAGTGGTTTAATATCATGAATTTGTGGGATAAAATTTGCAATAAAAATAATTTTTCACTATGTCCTATCGTTTATTTTAGGGACACTGCATGCTGAGATTAAAGCATATGCATTGTGTCCCTAAAATAGTGGTTTAATATCATGAATTTGTGGGATAAAATTTGCAATATAAATGATTTTTCAGTATGTCCTATTGTTTATTTTGGGGACACTGCATGCTGAGATTAAAGCATATGCATTGTGTCCCTAAAATAGTGGTTTAATATCATGAATTTGTGGGATAAAATTTGCAATAAAAATAATTTTTCACTATGTCCTATCGTTTATTTTAGGGACACTGCATGCTGAGATTAAAGCATATGCATTGTGTCCCTAAAATAGTGGTTTAATATCATGAATTTGTGGGATAAAATTTGCAATAAAAATAATTTTTCACTATGTCCTATCGTTTATTTTAGGGACACTGCATGCTGAGATTAAAGCATATGCATTGTGTCCCTAAAATAGTGGTTTAATATCATGAATTTGTGGGATAAAATTTGCAATAAAAATAATTTTTCACTATGTCCTATCGTTTATTTTAGGGACACTGCATGCTGAGATTAAAGCATATGCATTGTGTCCCTAAAATAGTGGTTTAATATCATGAATTTGTGGGATAAAATTTGCAATAAAAATAATTTTTCACTATGTCCTATCGTTTATTTTAGGGACACTGCATGCTGAGATTAAAGCATATGCATTGTGTCCCTAAAATAGTGGTTTAATATCATGAATTTGTGGGATAAAATTTGCAATAAAAATAATTTTTCACTATGTCCTATCGTTTATTTTAGGGACACTGCATGCTGAGATTAAAGCATATGCATTGTGTCCCTAAAATAGTGGTTTAATATCATGAAATTGTGGGATAAAATTTGCAATAAAAATAATTTTTCACTATGTCCTATCGTTTATTTTGGGGACACTGCATGCTGAGATTAAAGCATATGCATTGTGTCAATAAAATAGTGGTTTAATATCATGAATTTGTGGGATAAAATTTGCAATAAAAATAATTTTTCACTATGTCCTATCGTTTATTTTGGGGACACTGCATGCTGAGATTAAAGCATATGCATTGTGTCCCTAAAATAGTGGTTTAATATCATGAATTTGTGGGATAAAATTTGCAATAAAAATAATTTTTCACTATGTCCTATCGTTTATTTTAGGGACACTGCATGCTGAGATTAAAGCATATGCATTGTGTCAATAAAATAGTGGTTTAATATCATGAATTTGTGGGATAAAATTTGCAATAAAAATAATTTTTCACTATGTCCTATCGTTTATTTTAGGGACACTGCATGCTGAGATTAAAGCATATGCATTGTGTCCCTAAAATAGTGGTTTAATATCATGAAATTTGTGGGATAAAATTTGCAATAAAAATAATTTTTCAGTATGTCCTATCGTTTATTTTGGGGACACTGCATGCTGAGATTAAAGCATATGCATTGTGTCAATAAAATAGTGGTTTAATATCATGAATTTGTGGGATAAAATTTGCAATAAAAATAATTTTTCACTATGTCCTATCGTTTATTTTAGGGACACTGCATGCTGAGATTAAAGCATATGCATTGTGTCAATAAAATAGTGGTTTAATATCATGAATTTGTGGGATAAAATTTGCAATAAAAATAATTTTTCAGTATGTCCTATCGTTTATTTTAGGGACACTGCATGCTGAGATTAAAGCATATGCATTGTGTCCCTAAAATAGTGGTTTAATATCATGAAATTGTGGGATAAAATTTGCAATAAAAATAATTTTTCAGTATGTCCTATCGTTTATTTTGGGGACACTGCATGCTGAGATTAAAGCATATGCATTGTGTCAATAAAATAGTGGTTTAATATAATGAAATTGTGGGATAAAATTTGCAATAAAAATAATTTTTCAGTATGTCCTATTGTTTATTTTGGGGACACTGCATGCTGAGATTAAAGCATATGCATTGTGTCCCTAAAATAGTGGTTTAATATCATGAAATTTGTGGGATAAAATTTGCAATAAAAATAATTTTTCAGTATGTCCTATCGTTTATTTTAGGGACTCTGCATGCTGAGATTAAAGCATATGCATTGTGTCCCTAAAATAGTGGTTTAATATCATGAAATTGTGGGATAAAATTTGCAATAAAAATAATTTTTCAGTATGTCCTATCGTTTATTTTGGGGACACTGCATGCTGAGATTAAAGCATATGCATTGTGTCCCTAAAATAGTGGTTTAATATCATAAAAAATTTTTGTATGATTAATTTTTATATGTCCTATCGTTTATTTTAGGGACACTGCATGCTGAGATTAAAGCATATGCATTGTGTCAATAAAATAATATAATGAAATTGTGGGATAAAATTTGCAATAAAAATAATTTTTCAGTATGTCCTATTGTTTATTTTGGGGATACTGCATGCTGGCATTAAAGCATATGCATTGTGTCCCTAAAATAGTGGTTTAATATCATGAAATTGTGGGATAAAATTTGCAGTAAAAATAATTTTTCAGTATGTCCTATTGTTTATTTTGGGGACACTGCATGCTGAGATTAAAGCATATGCATTGTGTCAATAAAAAAGTGGTTTCATATCATGAAATTGTGGGATAATATTTGCAATATAAATGATTTTTCACTATGTCCTATCGTTTATTTTAGGGACACTGCATGCTGAGATTAAAGCATATGCATTGTGTCCCTAAAATAGTGGTTTAATATCATGAATTTGTGGGATAAAATTTGCAATAAAAATATTTTTTCACTGTGTCCTATCGTTTATTTTAGGGACACAATCCGTCCCAACTGACAGAGCGTTTTGCTCTGTGTCACTGTGAAATAGTAAAAATCTAATTCAGTACTAAAAACATATTTTTTTCACAGATACAGACAAAGCCACAGACACCAAACACACACAACACACCAAACAGACACCAACACAAAAAACACATGAAGTTGAGATAACGGAAGTTCCCGAAACAGTTCGAGTTCTTGAAGAAATAACAATAGACGGAAAACATAAAAAAAAAGTTATACGCACAAGATTGATTAAAAAGGTGAAGGGTGACAAACAAGAAGTTACCAAGATCGAAACCGTCGAAGAGGATGACAAACAGCCCGAGACAACTGTGACAGTCGAAGAGATGCCTGTCGAAGAACAGCCTGATCAAATCAGGGAACTTCCAGAGGAGGTTCGTGTGCTTGAAACTATATCCGAAGATGGCAAGCCCAAGAGGAAGAAGATACGCACACGTGTTATCAAGAAGGTTAAGGGTGACAAACAAGAAGTTACCAAGATCGAAACCGTCGAAGAGGATGACAAACAGCCCGAGACAACTGTGACAGTCGAAGAGATGCCTGTCGAAGAACAGCCTGAACAAATCAGGGAACTTCCAGAGGAGGTTCGTGTGGTTGAAACTATATCCGAAGATGGCAAGCCCAAGAGGAAGAAGATACGCACACGTGTCATAAAGAGGGTTAAGGGTGACAAACAAGAGGTTACCAAGATCGAAACCGTCGAAGAGGATGACAAACAGCCCGAGACAACTGTCACAGTCGAAGAGATGCCTGTCGAAGAACAGCCTGAACAAATCCAGGAACTTCCAGAGGAGGTTCGTGTGGTTGAAAGCATATCCGAAGATGGCAAGCCCAAGAGGAAGAAGATACGCACACGTGTTATCAAGAAGGTAAAGGGTGACAAACAAGAAGTTACCAAGATCGAAACCGTCGAAGAGGATGACAAACAGACCGAGACAACTGTCACAGTCGAAGAGATGCCTGTCGAAGAGCAGCCTGAACAAATCCAGGAACTTCCAGAGGAGGTTCGTGTGATTGAAACTATATCAGAAGATGGCAAGCCCAAGAAAAAGAAGATACGCACACGTGTCATAAAGAGGGTTAAGGGTGACAAACAAGAAGTTACCAAAATTGAAACCGTCGAAGAGGATGACAAACAGCCCGAGACAACTGTCACAGTCGAAGAGATGCCTGTGGAAGAAGAACAGCCTGAACAAATCCAGGAGCTTCCAGAGGAGGTTCGTGTGGTTGAAAGCATATCCGAAGATGGCAAGCCCAAGAGGAAGAAGATACGCACACGTGTTATCAAGAAGGTTAAGGGTGACAAACAAGAAGTTACCAAGATCGAAACCGTCGAAGAGGATGACAAACAGCCCGAGACAACTGTCACAGTCGAAGAGATGCCTGTCGAAGAACAGCCTGAACAAATCCAGGAACTTCCAGAGGAGGTTCGTGTGATTGAAACTATATCCGAAGATGGCAAGCCCAAGAGGAAGAAGATACGCACACGTGTCATAAAGAGGGTTAAGGGTGACAAACAAGAAGTTACCAAGATTGAAACCGTCGAAGAGGATGACAAACAGCCCGAGACAACTGTCACAGTCGAAGAGATGCCTGTGGAAGAAGAACAGCCTGAACAAATCCAGGAGCTTCCAGAGGTGGTTCGTGTGGTTGAAAGTATTTTCGAAGATGGCAAGCCCAAGAGGAAGAAGATTCGCACACGTGTTATCAAGAAGGTTAAGGGTGACAAACAAGAAGTTACCAAGATCGAAACCGTCGAAGAGGATGGCAAACAGCCCGAGACAACTGTCACAGTCGAAGAGATGCCTGTCGAAGAACAGCCTGAACAAATCAGGGAACTTCCAGAGGAGGTTCGTGTGATTGAAACTATATCCGAAGATGGCAAGCCCAAGAGGAAGAAGATACGCACACGTGTCATAAAGAGGGTTAAGGGTGACAAACAAGAAGTTACCAAAATTGAAACCGTCGAAGAGGATGACAAACAGCCCGAGACAACTGTCACAGTCGAAGAGATGCCTGTGGAAGAAGAACAGCCTGAACAAATCAGGGAACTTCCAGAGGTGGTTCGTGTGGTTGAAAGTATTTTCGAAGATGGCAAGCCCAAGAGGAAGAAGATTCGCACACGTGTTATCAAGAAGGTTAAGGGTGACAAACAAGAAGTTACCAAGATCGAAACCGTCGAAGAGGATGGCAAACAGCCCGAGACAACTGTCACAGTCGAAGAGATGCCTGTCGAAGAACAGCCTGAACAAATCAGGGAACTTCCAGAGGAGGTTCGTGTGATTGAAACTATATCCGAAGATGGCAAGCCCAAGAGGAAGAAGATACGCACACGTGTCATAAAGAGGGTTAAGGGTGACAAACAAGAAGTTACCAAGATCGAAACCGTCGAAGAGGATGACAAACAGCCCGAGACAACTGTGACAGTCGAAGAGATGCCTGTCGAAGAACAGCCTGAACAAATCAGGGAACTTCCAGAGGAGGTTCGTGTGATTGAAACTATATCCGAAGATGGCAAGCCCAAGAGGAAGAAGATACGCACACGTGTTATCAAGAAGGTTAAGGGTGACAAACAAGAAGTTACCAAGATTGAAACCGTCGAAGAGGATGACAAACAGCCCGAGACAACTGTGACAGTCGAAGAGATGCCCGTCGAAGAACAGCCTGAACAAATCCAGGAGCTTCCAGAGGAGGTTCGTGTGGTTGAAAGTATATCCGAAGATGGCAAGCCCAAGAGGAAGAAGATACGCACACGTGTTATCAAGAAGGTTAAGGGTGACAAACAAGAGGTTACCAAGATCGAAACCGTCGAAGAGGATGACAAACAGCCCGAGACAACTGTGACAGTCGAAGAGATGCCTGTCGAAGAACAGCCTGAACAAATCAGGGAACTTCCAGAGGAGGTTCGTGTGATTGAAACTATATCCGAAGATGGCAAGCCCAAGAGGAAGAAGATACGCACACGTGTCATAAAGAGGGTTAAGGGTGACAAACAAGAAGTTACCAAAATTGAAACCGTCGAAGAGGATGACAAACAGCCCGAGACAACTGTCACAGTCGAAGAGATGCCTGTGGAAGAAGAACAGCCTGAACAAATCCAGGAGCTTCCAGAGGAGGTTCGTGTGGTTGAAAGTATATCCGAAGATGGCAAGCCCAAGAGGAAGAAGATACGCACACGTGTTATCAAGAAGGTTAAGGGTGACAAACAAGAGGTTACCAAGATCGAAACCGTCGAAGAGGATGACAAACAGCCCGAGACAACTGTCACAGTTGAAGATATGCCTGTGGAAGAAGAACAGCCTGAAAAAATCCAGGAACTTCCAGAGGAGGTTCGTGTGGTTGAAACTATATCCGAAGACGGCAAGCCCAAGATGACAAAAATTCGTACACGTGTTGTTAAAAAACTTAAGGGAAATAAGGAGATAATCACTCAGATCGAAACAGTTGAGGAAGAAAACAAGAAGCCTCAAACCACAATAACTGTGGAAGAAGCTGACATTAAGAGTCCATTTGGTAAAAAGGTCAACTTGAAAAAAAGGGTTATTGTTCATAAGCCTGAGGAAGATGTTTCTGTGTTTGAGCTTCCTGAAAGAAAATCGGTAATTCTCTCCGAAAAAGAGGACGGTACTCCAATTAAAACAGTTATTAAGACCAAAATTATTAAAAAGATGCAAGGTTCGAATATGGAAGTTACCAAAATTCAAACTGTGGAAGAATATGAAAAACCACCACAGACAAAAATAACAGTGCTAAATTTCGATGCACCTTTCCCAGATCTACCTGAAGAGAACCTTACGGACGTTGTTGTTCTGCCTGATGAAGTCTTTGAGTCTGAAGTTATTGACAAAGATGGCATTCAAAAAGTTGTAAGGTCTAAGAAACGCGTCATTAAAAAAACAAAAGATGCCTTTAAGGAAGAAGTGACGGAAATTGATATTACTGATCAAGATTCGGGAGAACCAATTTATAGGATAACTGTTAATGATATTCCGATTACAAAGCCTGTTAAAACTGCAAAAGCATCAATTGAGTTGCCGGAACAAGTAGCAGAACTGGAAGTCACCTCTCCCGATGGAACAAAGAAGAAGAAAACCTTTAAAACAAGATCATTTAAAACGAAAATTGATGATGATCATGATGAACTCACTACAGTCAATACCGTTAAAGAGGAAAACATGGAACCAATAACAAGTGTGCACATTGAAATTGTCCCAGTCGGCGAAAATTCTATTGAGCCCATTCCCATTGAGGAGCTGCCTGAAGAAACTGTTTTTACTGAAGAAATGGATGACAATAAGAAGCCACGAAAGAAAACAACCAAAACTCGAACATTCAAAAAACAAGGACCTGAGGATAAAGAATATTATCAAATCCAAACCATTGAAGAAGAAGGCAAAGAGCCATTCTCACTTATACGTGTTGTAAGTGATGACACCATTGCCGATATTATTGACATCAGTAAGCTCGATGATGAACAAGTTCCCACACAAAAAAGACATAAGTCACACAAACAGAGGGGTAAGAACACAAATCACCACACTATGCAGACACTACATTTTACACGAAAACTAATCTTGAAGTATACGCAAAGTAAATTTAATATTTGTTTGATATGAAATATGGTCAATATTTTTCTCTTTGGTCTTTCAAAGGCTATTTAAATTTTGTTAATATTTAACTCCCAATTAAAAATGTTCATAGTTAGTTGTAATTTCCCAATTGAGACCCGATAATAATATTTAACCTGTTAGCTGCGTAAAACGAGTTAACTCGTCATGGAAAGTAAAAAAATAAGAACAGGTATCGAAAATACAGTTTTTTAAAAACTGGTAATGCAGGTGTCTTTTAGTATTAATTATTCGTTTACTTTTACTTAGCGGACTAAAAAAATATTATAAAAAAGGGTAAATTTTTCATTATGGGCTTTTACTTTATTGAACCTCTCTTTTTTGTGAAAAAACTAAATAACAAGAAAGAAATAAAAGTAAATTGTTGTGGTTACATATAAGCACAACCTTACTAGGGCTATAAAAGTTTATGTAAAATTCATGTACCTAAGGAACGAACAAAATAAAACAGCGTTTTAGGTACAATTAGGCACCTGAAAAATAATTTTTATTGCAATTTTGGGTCCCCAAAATAGTGGTTTAATATCATGAATTTGTGGGACAAAATTTGCAATAAAAATAATTTTTCATTCTCATTGAGTTAATGGCCAGCAGGTGGTGACAATGTCTACCATGAAAAATGCCTTGATACTTGATAACACGCAGTACTGTATTAATATTTGGTTAGTTAATCCAATTACCTGCAGGTGTTTACAACCAAAAGTCGAGGAAATGAGGAAAAGCAGCTAAAGAGAATATCGCAAAATGTTTTTTGTTGAGTCTGGTGCCATTTTATGTACATTACATTCAAAAGTATCAATGTCAACACTATGAGCCTTCAATGGGTCAGCTCGAATCGATAAATCGATTGCACTCTATGGGTTAATCCTCGGCATATGTTTTTAAAGCTTTCAAGACACAGAATAATCCACAAATTCTTCTGATACTTTAATCCAATCGAACTTTAATCGACTAACCTAGTGTAAATGTGGTGAATTACATTGCGCACTTATGTCATTGCGCATCGACCGACCCACCACAAAGCAAACAGTGCAAAAAAAACCTACACGCTGGCGTATACTTAATATAATTTTTTTCGTAAATTTTTTGTAGCATACCAGCAGGCGCAATTTTGCTGCTGAGATTAAAGCATATGCATTGTGTCCCTAAAATAGTGGTTTAATATCATGAATTTGTGGGATAAAATGTGCAATATAAATAACCATGTTTTATATGTTTATTTATTTTATTTATATGGTCATATGATCATATATTATTATATGATTCCAAATGCAAATCGGTACTTCAAATTAATAAGACAAAATTTTATTTATTTTTCTTAAATCAAAATCAAAATTAATTGTGTAGGATATTTCAACATAATAAAAATCAATCATAAAAATTTCAAATTTGAAAATATATCAATAAATTGATAAAAAAAAATGCAAATCGGTACTTAAAACTAGTAAGACACAATTTCAGTTAAAAGGAGGAGGTTGACAAGAAAGTTCTGCAAGAACTGGATATGTCACTAAAAATATTCTTGTTCTATTTTCTTTATTTTTTAAAATAAGTTTTAATTTTTAAATGTATTAAAAAAAAATCTCATTCGCTTTGCTTTTATTTTTTTCCACAATATTTACTATGATGGCACTTGTGTTGCGTAAGACGAGTTAACTCGTCTTCGCTCTATCATTGATGTTGTATTGCGTAAGACGAGTTAACTCGTCCTATTTAAAATGTTGGCAATTGTGTTGCGTAAGACGAGTTAGCTCGTCTTCACTCAATTTTAATTACGCAGCTAACTGGTTAAATAATAAACTTATTTTATTGTAAGGCTACAAGTCTTAACTGTTAATAACAATTCTTTTAATCATTTCATATTAATAAAAAATTCATATCAAAACATAAACACAGCGGAAAAACTTCCAGAACACACTGAAACGGAACACCCAGTTTACATAACAACATTTAAATCTGTACAAAGCGAAGATGGGGAAACCACAATACAAATTGAAAACAAGAGAGTTTCTCAGGAGGAGGGAATCGTTGTTGAGGAAGTGCTCAGTGATACTGAGCCTATAATGGAAGACACTACACAGTCAAATGTTGAAATTGTCGAAGTCAGCGAACCAACAGGTGATTTTCTTAAAATATTTTTTAACACACATTCTATATTCAACTATATTTTTGAAAAATGTCCACGTATTGTAAACATATAACTAGCATTAAGCGGAAAAACGTAATACGTGGTTGGTAGGTTCTCATAAACTCACTCACATACTTTTGTACGAGATTGCGATAAACATGTAGAAACCAACCAAAACATCACAAACTCAAGCATAACATATTTTTGAATACATTTGACACTATATTTACTAACATGACTTTCTGGTAGGTTGGATTTGTAAAAGATAATCATACAAAATACGAACATTACAAGTAACGATTTATAACTTAAATAACATTACATGCAAGCGTCTTAAGCATCACAAAAGACTAAACATGATGAGTACGATGTTTACGTGTTTTAACGCATTACAAAAAATGCAAAATATATTTTTAACCAATTAGTTTAGTGATAACACACATACACATAATTTTTTCTCAAACAGACCAATACAACAAAGAGTACACTATCACAGAACCCGAAGATGGAAGTGCATATGACACCATACAAACACCGACCAAAGTCAAGAAGCACAAACAGAACAAGACACAACCAGACAGATTCGAACAAATTGACGAGACTGGGGAAGTTGAAGGTGCTTCAGGGGAACCAGAAGACAAGCCTTTTAAGAATCCTATACCTAAAACTGTTGTAGATATAGTAGTTAAAGATCAGGGTGAGAAAAGTAATGCTAGTGAACAAGAGCCTGCTGAAAAGATAGAAAAACCAAAGAAAAAGAAGATGCCGGCTAAGTCGAAGCGCAATGATATGGATGATTATATACAGTTTTTGATCCATCAGGAAATCCCAAAAACAGTCATACAGCCCTATGTACGCACAGAAATGGAACACCCGCAAAGGGCACGTAGCGACTCGTCTATAAAACCAGTTAAACTAACTGCCATGAAAATTGAGACAATCGAAGTTAAGAAACCAAAGATGGTTCAAATAAGTTCAGTTGTCGAATTTCCACAAATGCTTAAGCTCAAAACTCCGAAACAACGACCACAAGAGGACAGGAAACGGAAGTCCAGCGAAGCCTCATTTAAAAATAAGAAGCTTAAGAGCTGGATAAGGTTTATACCGTATGCACCATACTGCTTCCCGTATACAGTTATTGAACTGGAAACTTATCGCGGTAGTGGTGAGCTCTCCCGCAACATAGAAGAAGCGGAGGATGTTTTGAAAAAGCGTCCAAAGAAATTTAAGCACTCACGGCCTGTTAAGGCTGAGCTAGAAGAATTGGATTTGGATGCATTTGATGAGAACAAGCCAATTGATGATACCCAAGACAAACCGAAATACAAACGAGGTAAAAAGGATAAAAACCAACAAGAGGAGGAACACAAAAAACTGAAAATTGGCAAGGGTAAAGTTCCAGAATATGTTGATTCGATTGAAACTGTCGAACTTAAACCGCTTTCGTTTGACGATAAGGCTGAAGATGTGCTGGAGATGCCCGAAACGTCAATAGAAACAACGAAAAATAAGAAGAAACCAAAGATTTCGAACGAGACTGGTGATAAAATAAGCTTTGAACCCCTTATTAGTAATGTTGAAAATCAGGAGGAAGAAACGGCAGCATTCTATAAGTTTGAAGTTGTTGAACTAGAGTCAGAAAATAAAGCTGATGAAATAAGTAAAGATATCATGTCTCCCGCTAAAGAACCCAAGAAAAAACGCAAATTTAAACTTAAGACTGAATTAGAAGAAAATATTGTTGAGATAGTCGAAATATCGCCAAATGTTAGCGATGACAAACTTTATGAAGTGACAGTTACCTGTTCAGAACATGATGAGGATCAGCCAAAACAAAATAAAATACTCAAAAAGAAAGTAAAACGCATGAATCAAGAAAAATTGGATGACTTCGTTTCCGAACTTAAAGAAGAGCCAGCGCAAAATTTCTACGAAACTTCCATTACAGACTTTTATGAGGTTAAGTTGACTGAATTGGAACCTGATGTAATTTTTGATAAGAAAGTATCTGACAAACCCAAAAAACGTAGAATTCTGCATAAGCGGGGTGAGCAGGAAGAGATTATAGAAATTGTTGAAACTGTACCTACCGCCGGCGAGGAACCTGTATACGAAGTAATAATAAAATCAGTAGAGCCGTATGATGAAAATGATTCTCAAAAATCATTTGAAATCCCAAAGCCAAAAATAAAGAAGATGAAAAAGGATGATCTAGATGCCTATATACAGCAGCTAATAAATGCAGAGATTCCAATAACTGAGCTGGAGAAATATGAAAAAACTGAAATTGATGCCAAGCCAAAGAAACCAAAGAAGCAAAAGAGCAAACCAGCAAAGGCCCATATCGATGAAGGTGAGTCCTTCGAAGTGGGTATAACACAAGAGGAACCTGTTAAGAAACCAAAGATCAAGAAATCCAAATCTCAACCAAAAGTTGAACAGGAATTATTAACCAAACCAGATACTGTTATTGAACATGATGAATTCACAATTAGCACAGTTGACTCACAACAAATTCCTCACGAACTTGAGGTGGAGAAAAATGAAGTAGAACTATTTGATGTTGACGATATCTTGGTGGATATAGGCGAAACGCTTCCAATCCTTGTGATCGAGGAATTTGCTGAAACTGCTCCTCAAATCCTTGACAATGTTGAAAAGTCAGAAAGTAAGATAAGTAAAAAACGAAATCTTAAAGCTAGGAAGGGCTCAAAGCAATATGAGATTCAAATTGTGGAAACTAATGCACCAGATGATTGTACCGAAGAAGCCAATATAATTGTTGTAACCACTGAAATTGTTGAAGAAAGTTATGTTGAACCAAGTCGGATGCAACCAAAAACGCCTAAAAAAACTGTCAGAAAGGTGAAAAAGGATAATCTCAAGCAATATATCGTCAGCGTAATTGATGAAGCGCCAACAGAACTTTTGGCTAGAATTTCAGAGGAGATATCTGAACCAACTGAAAAAGAGTTTTTTGATGAAGAAGATATCACAAGTTTCAAAACAACAGTTGTTGATGATGATCATGAAGATGTTACAAGGCCTGCTGAAGAAATGCCTAAGACTCCAAAAGACAAGCCAAAAGATAAAAAGAAAAAATCTGATAAGCCGAGAAAGGTGGCTATAATCGAAGACCAGCCAGCGCACACCGAAGATGACACTAATCAACAAGAATATTCTGTTGAAGATGTTGAGACATCCACGACGCCATCAAATGATGTGCTTTCAATTAATTTAACAGAGAGTGTACCCAAACCCAAGAAAAAGGTAGTGAAGAAAAAGATCGAAGAGCCATTGACTGCGCCGATTTCTGAGTATACAATCCGCATTGAGGAGCTAGCATCCGAAAAAATAGCGGAACAAGTTATCAATAAAGAAGGTGATGAAGTTGAGAGGGTAACTACGAAGCGCAGGCTTAAGAAACAGAAAGGTGCTAAAGAATATCTAATAGAAGTTATTGAAACTTACGAAGAAAATAAACCCGAAGCAGAATTGGTTATTAAGACTTCAGAAATGTTACCTGGATCACAATCTAAAGCGCCTGACGTCCACAAAATAAACATTGTAAAAAAGAAAAAGCCAAAATCGGAAAAACTTGACAGTTATATTCAACAGCTAATAGAAGAGGAAGTTCCAAAAACAAGCGATGAGGATTTTGCAACAACAACATTGGACTCAACCCCAGCTACGAAGAAACCAAAGAAGATAAAGAAACATCACAAGAAAACCACGGAGGTTGTTGATGGTGTACCACATACTGTTTATGAATTTACTGTACAAGAGTTCGAATTAGAAGAGGTGCCTGAATTCTTCAAGGGAATTGAAAAAGACAGTACCCCTAAGCCAAAGAAGGATAAGAAATCTATAATTGCTATTGTTGATCAAGAGCCTGTCAGTATTCAAGATATTGCAGAAACTGTAGAAGTCACAAAGGTAGTTGAGGACGATGGTGCAACAAAAGAAGTTCAAGTTAAGAAACGTAAGGTCGTACGGAAGCAAGGTCCAAAGGAGCATGTTTTCGAAATAACGGAAACTTCTAGTAATGAAGAACCATTGGCAGAAGTTACTATCGTTGATATTACCGAAGACGAAAGGCCCGATAAGACGATAAGTCTGCCTGAGAAACCAAAATCACCAATCAAAAAACCAAAGAAACTTAAGCCCGAAGACGTGGAGAGCTATGTTATTAATGTAGTAGAAGAGTTTACAGTGCCACAGGAGTCTGAGAGTTTAAATGAAGAATCAGTCTCCCAAGAAGAGCCCAAACTTAAACCAAAGAAGGAAAAGAAATCTAAAGTAACTGTTGTCGATCAAGAGCCTGTCAGTATTCAAGATATCGCAGAAACTATAGAAGTCACAAAGGTAGTTGAGGGCGATGGTGCAACAAAAGAAGTTCAAGTTAAGAAACGTAAGGTCGTACGGAAGCAAGGTCCAAAGGAGCATGTTTTCGAAATAACGGAAACTTCTAGTAATGAAGAACCATTGGCAGAAGTTATTATCGTTGATATAACTGAAGATGAAAGGCCCGATAAGACGATAAATCTGCCTGAGAAACGAAAATCACCAATCAAAAAGCCAAAGAAACTTAAGCCCGAAGACGTGGAGAGCTATGTTATTAATGTAGTAGAAGAGTTTACAGTGCCACAGGAGTCTGAGAGTTTAAATGAAGAATCAGGCACCCAAGAAGAGCCCAAACTTAAACCAAAGAAGGAAAAGAAATCTAAAGTAACTGTTGTCGATCAAGAGCCTGTCAGTATTCAAGATATCGCAGAAACTATAGAAGTCACAAAGGTAGTTGAGGACGATGGTGCAACAAAAGAAGTTCAAGTTAAGAAACGTAAGGTCGTACGGAAGCAAGGTCCAAAGGAGCATGTTTTCGAAATAACGGAAACTTCTAGTAATGAAGAACCATTGGCAGAAGTTATTATCGTTGATATAACTGAAGATGAAAGGCCCGATAAGACGATAAATCTGCCTGAGAAACGAAAATCACCAATCAAAAAGCCAAAGAAACTTAAGCCCGAAGACGTGGAGAGCTATGTTATTAATGTAGTAGAAGAGTTTACAGTGCCACAGGAGTCTGAGAGTTTAAATGAAGAATCAGTCTCCCAAGAAGAGCCCAAACTTAAACCAAAGAAGGAAAAGAAATCTAAAGTAACTGTTGTCGATCAAGAGCCTATCAGTATTCAAGATATCGCAGAAACTATAGAAGTCACAAAGGTAGTTGAGGGCGATGGTGCAACAAAAGAAGTTCAAGTTAAGAAACGTAAGGTCGTACGGAAGCAAGGTCCAAAGGAGCATGTTTTCGAAATAACGGAAACTTCTAGTAATGAAGAACCATTGGCAGAAGTTACTATCGTTGATATTACCGAAGATGAAAGGCCCGATAAGACGATAAGTCTGCCTGAGAAACCAAAATCACCAATCAAAAAGCCAAAGAAACTTAAGCCCGAAGACGTGGAGAGCTATGTTATTAATGTAGTAGAAGAGTTTACAGTGCCACAGGAGTCTGAGAGTTTAAATGAAGAATCAGTCTCCCAAGAAGAGCCCAAACTTAAACCAAAGAAGGAAAAGAAATCTAAAGTAACTGTTGTCGATCAAGAGCCTATCAGTATTCAAGATATCGCAGAAACTATAGAAGTCACAAAGGTAGTTGAGGGCGATGGTGCTACAAAAGAAGTTCAAGTTAAGAAACGTAAGGTCGTACGGAAGCAAGGTCCAAAGGAGCATGTTTTCGAAATAACGGAAACTTCTAGTAATGAAGAACCATTGGCAGAAGTTACTATCGTTGATATTACCGAAGATGAAAGGCCCGATAAGACGATAAATCTGCCTGAGAAACGAAAATCACCAATCAAAAAGCCAAAGAAACTTAAGCCCGAAGACGTGGAGAGCTATGTTATTAATGTAGTAGAAGAGTTTACAGTGCCACAGGAGTCTGAGAGTTTAAATGAAGAATCAGGCACCCAAGAAGAGCCCAAACTTAAACCAAAGAAGGAAAAGAAATCTAAAGTAACTGTTGTCGATCAAGAGCCTGTCAGTATTCAAGATATCGCAGAAACTGTAGAAGTTACAAAGGTAGTTGAGGGCGATGGTGCAACAAAAGAAGTTCAAGTTAAGAAACGTAAGGTCGTACGGAAGCAAGGTCCAAAGGAGCATGTTTTCGAAATAACGGAAACTTCTAGTAATGACGAACCATTGGCAGAAGTTATTATCGTTGATATAACTGAAGATGAAAGGCCCGATAAGACGATAAATCTGCCTGAGAAACGCAAAATCACCAATCAAAAAGCCAAAGAAACTTAAGCCCGAAGACGTGGAGAGCTATGTTATTAATGTAGTAGAAGAGTTTACAGTGCCAAAGGAGTCTGAAAGTTTAAATGAAGAATCAGTCTCCCAAGAAGAGCCCAAACTTAAACCAAAGAAGGAAAAGAAATCTAAAGTAACTGTTGTCGATCAAGAGCCTGTCAGTATTCAAGATATCGCAGAAACTATAGAAGTCACAAAGGTAGTTGAGGGCGATGGTGCAACAAAAGAAGTTCAAGTTAAGAAACGTAAGGTCGTACGGAAGCAAGGTCCAAAGGAGCATGTTTTCGAAATAACGGAAACTTCTAGTAATGAAGAACCATTGGCAGAAGTTACTATCGTTGATATTACCGAAGACGAAAGGCCCGATAAGACGATAAGTCTGCCTGAGAAACCAAAATCACCAATCAAAAAACCAAAGAAACTTAAGCGCGAAGACGTGGAGAACTATGTTATTAATGTAGTGGAAGAGTTTACACAGCCCTTACAACACTCTGAAGAGGTCACTGAAGTTGAGGATAAGCCTTTAGAAAAGTTTGAAGAAACTTCACCCTTAGAAGAAATTGTAGTTGAAATTTCCAAAGATAAACCAAAAACGACAAAGCCTAAAAAATCGCTTAAACAACCTATAGAGCACACAATCCGCATTTTAGAATTTGCTCCGGAAACCACAATTGAAGATATTGTTAATGAGGCGGGTGAAGAAGTCAAACAAGTCAAAACTACTAAAAAGATAAAGAAAAAAGAAGGTCCCAAAGAATATTTAATTGAAATAATTGAAACCCATCAAGAAAATATGCCCGAAGCTGTTATAGAAGTGACTACAACTGTATTACCTATAAGCGACTCCACCATTGTAGAAGAAGAAGAGCCAGTTAAAGTAGTTCAAAAGATAAAGAAAAAAAAGGCAGTAAAGGACAATTTAGATAAATACATACAAGAGCTTATTGATCAAGAAATCACCAAAACTGATCTTGAGCAATATGAGCCAACAGAAATGGAAACAAAACCCAAGCCAAAGAAAAAGATAAAAACTCATCACAAAAAGAGTGTTGAAATAATTGACGGTCTTCCTGTTACCGTTCATGAGTTTGATGTTTCGGAAATAGAACCTGAGCTTATAGAGGAAGATAATCACTCGCTTAAATCAGATATGGGAGAAGATGTTTCATTAGAGCAAAAAGAGCCCAGAAAATATTTGGTAAATGTTTTGGACGAGATCTTAGAACCATCAAAATGCACTGAAGACGTTACTGACGTACCGATCATAGCACCTAAGAAAGAAAAGTTACCTATAAGGAAAAAGGTTGAAAAAGTTCCAATAGTCTTAGAAGAAATAGCTGAGTCTATTGAGGTAGTACAGCAGCCTACTGATGAGGGTACTATGAAAGAAGTTACTGTTAAGAAACGTAAGGTTATGCACAGAAAGGGCCCCAAACAAAGTGTCTTTGAGATAACGGAGACTATCAGCGAAAATGAACCGATTGCTGAAGTGACAGTCGTTGAGCTTACAGAAAGTAAGCCATCCATAACTGAAGAAATAGAAAACGTTCCACAAAAATTAGTAAAGAAACCTAAGAAACTAATGAAACAGGATGTACAGGAATATATCATAAATGTAATCGACGAGTTTTTGCAAGAATTGCCCCTAGAAGCCAGCACAGATGAAGTAAAAGAAATCGTAAAACACAAGCTGAGGAAGTCTAAAAAATCTCCGAAAGAATACGAAGTCGCTGAGTATCAAGAAATAGAGCCGGAATTGGCTGAAACAGTAGACGAAGAGGCTGAAGTACCAAAAGAGACAATTCTTTCAACCCCGGAGAGAGACACTGAATATAAAATTGGTGTAACAGAAGATGTAACAAACGAAGATAAAAAACCTAAAAAGCACAAAAAACAAACGAAATCAAAGCCAATTATAGAAACTGTTCAGAATGAAAATCAAGACTATCTTGTCAGGGTATCCTCAATTGACAAAACACAGGTGACCGAAATTTCAGAACCTGAACATCTGTTACCAGAATCTGAGAAGATTGAACAAGCTGAAGAACCAATTTTCTCGATCGAAGAAATCGAAGCCACACCAATCACAGTTAAAGAGCAAGAGGATAATGGCGAAGTTTTGATGAAAGTCGTTGCTAAACGAAAAATAAAAAAGCTTGTTGGACCCAAGGAAGAAATAATAGAAATTGTCGAAACTCTAAAGGATGGACTGCCTGAATATGAAGTCACAGTAACTACTCAGGAAGTACAAAAAAATGACGAACAAATTGCTGAAAGAGAAAAGCCGATGAAGGTGAAAAAGTCTAAAAAGGTTCCAAAAGATGACATACATGATTACATACAAAAACTTATTGAGCAGGATGTACCAAAATCTGAATTGGAGAAATACGAAAAGATTGATTTCAATAAACCAGTAAAAATGAAAAAGAAGAAGCCTGTAAGAAAGGTAATGATCACTGAAGAACAGCCCGAGGATGTTATAAAAGAATTAGTTCCAGCAGTTCAGGACGGAGACTCTCGTCCATTAGAAGCCATTTTGAAAGAATCAGAATTGATGGTCAACATAATAGAATTGCCGGCACCAACACAAAAGGAAACATCCTTTGAAGTTACAGTTCTTGAAGAATTTATCAAAAGTGAGCCGATTCCAAATTTGGATGGGGAAATCAAAATGAAGGAAGTCAACAGAAAGAAGATTAAGTGTACAAAGGGTATGGAAGAGATTATTCATGAAATAACAGTGGTCCACGATGAGGATACAGATAAATCCGAAGTTACCATCGTTACTACAAGTCCGAGCGAGAGCGAAGAGCAAGATAAACAACTAGTTAAGCAAAAGCGTACTAAAAAAATCAAAAAGGATGATATTGATAACTTCATTAAAACAGTTATTGAAGAAGATGTACCAAAAGAAGAGCCTTCTAATATTGTTGATGTTACTGAGTCTACGGTTCCCAAGGAAGCCGTTGAAAAGCCAAAGAGAATTAAAATGAAGGAAACAGTACCGAAGCAAGATGAGCAGCCAACGCCATCAGATAAGATTGATGTTGTTGAAGAACAACCAGAGCAAGAACCAAGCAAAAAGGCTAGCGTGGAAGTGGTGGAAGAATTGCCCAGCATCGAGTCTGATAAGGACGTTGAAAAGTCTGAAGCGAATAAAGTACCTGAGAAAAAGAAAAAGCCTTCTAAGCAAAAGGTTAAAGTTCTCGAAATGCAACCTGCAGAAGAAACTGACGACAAGCCATTGGATGTTTTAGAAAGGGAGGCAGATATTGTAGAGCCCAAAGAGAAGAAATACAGTGTAACTTTCACAGGAGAAGATACTAAGCCAGAGGAGAATTTGGAGAAGAAGCCGAAAAATGTGAAAGAAAAACTTCATCTACCAGAAGAACCAAGTTACGAAATATCTGTAAAAGACAGTTCTATGCAACCCGAAGTTATTCCATTATCCGTTGAAATTCTGGAAAGTGAAACGAAAGCAGAAGAAACCACTGATGATGCTGGCAAAGTGCATAGGGTAGTTACAACAAAACGTAAGATAAAGCGCCCAAAGGGATCATCTGACGAAACTATTGAAATAATTGAAGTAGTGACTGATGATCTGCCTGATGCGGAAATCACAATTGTTGAGTACGAGCCGGATCAACCGCATGAGGAAGAAAAGCCAAAGGAGCAAAAAAAAGAAAATAAAAAAGTCAAAAAGGATGATATTCACGATTATATACAAAAACTAATAGATTTGGAAACTCCGAAAACTGAATTAGAGAAATATGAAAAAATTGAGTTTGATTCAATACCCAAGGAGAAACCTACTGAAACTACACCTGTTAAAGTATCAGAGGAAATTCCAACTGAAAAACCAAAGAAAGACAAAAAGACCAAATCAAAGGACTCGCCAAAGAAATTAGATTTAATTCCCGCACCTATTGCTGAAATTAAAATTATAGAAGAGGAAGGATTCAATGAGCCAAAAGTAATGGATATTGTGGAAGTGCAACCAGAAGAAGTACAAATCACTGAAAAAATTAGTGATGAAGGCTATCCAGTTCAAGAAAAAACTACTAAGCGAGTTTTAAAGAAGAAAGGACCTAAAGAAGACACCACATTTAAAATTACAACAATTGAAAGTGATGATATTGACACTGTTACTGTTATTGTCGATGAGGAACCAGAAGTACTGCCAGTAGAATCAAGTAAAGCTCAACCAGAAGAGATTAAGGATAAAAAACCAATACCAAAGCCAAAGAAATCTGTAAAGAAGGTTAGAAAGGATGAGTTGGATGACTATGTCAAAAAGCTTTTGGAAGAAGAAATACCAAAGACCGAGCTATATGAAAAAACTGAAATGCCAGAAAAACCTAAAGACAGTATACCAGCAGAAAGTGTTTTAGCAAAGGTAAAATCTCAAGCGCCCGAACAACCAATTGTAGGCCTTGACTCAGACAAACCCAGAAAGACCAAAACACCAAAGCAAAAGCCATCTGACAAAATTGAACAAAGACAAGACAAACTGACAGAACAGAATAGTTTAGAGACTGAAGCCGTGACGGAAGGTACACATACTCAAATTCCACACCCCGAGGACACAGCCACTGCACAAATTACACCAAGCGCACAAGATGAGATATCTACTCAAGATGACACTAAAGATACAGTTCAAAAAACAGTTAAACATAAGAAATCTAAGCCAGACACATTTAAAAGCGTTGAAACAAGTAAGTTATTAGATGAGAGTTTATGGAAAAATTAAAATTTTCTTTGCACACGCAGCACCTGCTCCTTTGTCTGTGTCTTTGCCTTTGCTTGTTTCTTTTGAAAACAACATTCAATTGTTTTGCGCCTTTACGTGCCTATCTCTTTTTATCTTTCTCTCCCTCTCTGTCTTATTCTTTATCTGTCCTTCTCCACCCCTCCTTTTTATACTTATTCTGCGCTCACTTATTCGAGCACCGAGTTTGTAGAATACATTTACCCGATTACATTAGATACCAAAAAAACACTTTTATCAAAATTTTTGCATGCCTTTTAATCAAAATAAATTTGTACTAAATTTCTTGTTTGCATTTTACAAATTGAATTCCACACTAACAATAAGAATGTTCTAACAAACTGTTTTGAAACACTATTATATGTAAAATATTTATTTAATGAATAGGAAGTTTCCTTATATTGGACAAGTGTTTTAGTATTTTAATGAATCTTCTGTAAATATTTTAATTTTTATCAAGCTCAACGATTTGCTTGCGTTCTTCTGCAAAAGCAATGCACGGATTCATATTATTGTTGCAGGAATTGTATATTAACACTTATGCATTTCTATAACAGGTGAAGCACCAGAGGCTTACGAAGATTATCACATAAGCGTTATCGAGGAAGAGCCTGTGGAAATAGAAGAGGAGCCCAAAAAAATTCTGGAAGTCAAAGTTATCGATGAAGTTGCTGAAGTTGAGGAGTCGCAACCCATCTTCGAAGAGATCGAGGACGAGGAAACACAACCGACGGCCGATAAAACTGTTGAGGACGTCACAAGGCTAAAGACAAAGAAAAAGAAGATTGTGAAAAAAAAAACAAATGAGCACGATGAAATAATTCAAAAGCTTCTAGAACAAGAAATTGAAAAAACCGAATTGGAGAAGTATGAAAAGGTCGAATTTGACGTTCCAATGAAACTGAAACCAGAATTCGCTTATCTTGAGCCAATTAAAATAGAAAGAAGAGAACAGAAGCCAACAAAGGTGACTGTAGTTGAGGCAGCTGAGCTTCCCAAGACGGTTAAGTTGAAGCCTAGCAAACGTAAGGAAAAACCAGCTGAGGAGCAAACTGTGCAATTGCCCAAGTTCAGACTTAAGGCACGCATGGTCATGGTTGAATATCCACCAGCACTGATTGTTCCAAAGCTGACTGAAATTGGTGCAGTAAAGCAGAATGGTGACCTGTCACGCAACATTAAAGAAGCAGAAGAGTTACTTAAGTTTAAGCCTCACAAAACAAAGAAAATTAAGAAAATAAAGGACGATTTAGAGAAAGTGGAGCTCGAAAAGTATGAGAAATATGTAAGTGAGGAGGAGCTCGAGGAAAAGCTATCATATCTAAAACCTGAAAAGGCCCCCAAGCCAGAGGAATCTCTTGACGAAGTCAAACTGAAGATTGGAAAAGGCAAAAAGAAGCCCAAAGAAGAAGATGCACCTGAAAATGTAACGCTCAAAAAGATACCACAAAAGCCCACAGAAAGTGAAGAAGAAATTGAAATGCAGCCAAAAGAAAAAAATGTGGTTATAATTGAGGAGCAGCCACAGCAGCCCAAGGAGCAGGATATTCAGGTCAAACCATTCGAACCAATTGATTATGAACGTCCCGAGTATGTGCCGGAGGAACTTGAGCAAGTGGAACAAACGGAAAGGCCAGAAAAGCAAAAGAAGCCCACTAAAACCAAGTATAAGCCCAAAGAAAAAGTTAAACCAGAACAAGAGACGGAAATAACGCAAATTATTCCCGGAAAACCAGAAGAACAAGAAGAAGCACCTGAAGCAGAAATTAAGTTCCGCAAACCTGAAAGTGTGGCCCCAGAGGAGACAGATTCTCAGATTAAATTAAAGCCAGTTAAAAAGACTTTTGAGGAAGCTTTAGTTGAAGATGTTGTTGATACGGGAAAGGTCGAAGAGACACGGCCTGACGAATTGGAAATTAAACCTCAAGATGTAGTTAAAAAGCCTAAAAAATCAAAGACTAGGCCAGTACAGCAAAAGGAGGAAGAAACAACAGAAGAGAAGAATATGGAATTTGCGATTTCAGTTAAGGAGGAGGAAGCTATAATTAAAATGCCTGAAGATGTTGAGAAGCTCAAGGAAATTAAGGTGAAACAAAAGAGACCAAAAGAAACTCCTGCAGCAGAAGTTGCAATCGTCGAAGAAGTCCTTCATCCAGTAGAAGCACCGGAAGACATCCCAGTTGAGTACAAAATTACAACAACTGTCTTAGAACCTGAAGAAGCACCAAAAGAACATCAAGTAAAAGTCGTAGACTTCGATGAAAGGGAAGTAACTACTGAAGAAGTTGTTGAAGAAAAGGTTGTTACCAGAAAGAAGAAATCCAAACCAGAACAGCCGCAAGAGTTTGTGGTCACATTGGAAGAGCCGAAACAAATCAAACCGGAACCAGAAGAGTCAACCGCTGACGTTGTGATTCCTGTTGAGCAGCCCGAACAGGAAGCTGAAAAGTTCGAAGTCGAATTAAACTTAACAGAGCCACAGCACAAAGAGCAAGAAGTCGTTGCCAAAAGGATGGCGAAAAAGAAGCCAGTTGACGATGTCAAGAAAGTAAAACAAGACATAGTGAAGCACGTTGAGGTTCAACCTGAAGAAAAGGAACTGGAGCATCTTGTTCAAGAAGATAAAGAGGAGAGGGCGGAAGAGCCCAAGCCGAAATCTTTCGAATTCCAAGTTACCGAAACAGAAGCTCCTCAAAATAAACCCGCGAAAATAGTTGAAGAAAAACCAGAAGTCATAGTGGAAAAACCTGCACCTATATTGTTTGAGCAATATGACTCTTACAAAATTTCTGTTAAAGAATCTCTGGTAGAAAAGGTAATCGAGCAAACGGAACAACCAGATGAAGATATTATTGAAGAAGTTGTAATTGCCACACGACCAAAGGAGCTCGGACCTGTGGAAGCTGAGTTTGTTATGACGGAACCGAAACCTGTTGAAGAAAGTCATGTGGAAGCTGAAATCAAGCCAAAGAAAACAAAGAAGCCTAAGAAATCTGAGGAAGTCGTTAGTCATGATATCAAGGTTGTTGAAGAAGTGGCTGTTCCTGAAGAAATAATAGTTGAAGCTCTGCAAGTAAACGTTATTGAAAGAGAAACTGTTCCCATTGAAGAAATACAAGAAGAATATACAGTTCGCGTGTCAGAAACGGAAGCTGTGCTAGCGGAAGCTGAAAGTGTTGCGGCATTTACTGTAAAGAAACCGAAGCCATCTCTTGTTGCTGCTGAGGAACAAGAAGCCGAGTTTGTATTGAAAGAAAGCAAGCCCGTTGAAGAAGTCACTGAAGTAGCAAAAATAAAGACAAAGAAACCAAAGAAAAAAGAAATGGAAGTTGCCGCGAATGAACTTAAAATTCAGATCACTGAAGAAATTCCACAGGAAGTTTCAGTGGCTGATGATATAGAAGAGGTTGTACAAGAAGTAAAGGAAAAAGAAATTCCTGCTAAACATAAATCTTATGAAATTGGTGTGACAGAGACAGTTCCTGAAAAGCCTATAATTAAAGAAATTGTCGAAAAACCATTGATAGATGAGCTGATTATTGAAGAGAAAGCTCCCTCCATTGAGCATGAGTCTTATAAAATAGATGTAAAAGAGACAGAGGCTGAAAAACCTGGTGAAGCTACAAGTGCAGAGCATATTGTTGATGAGCCGATTGTCGATGCGCCACAACCTAAAACCTTCGAAGAACTTAAAGTACGAGTAATTGAAGAAACACCCCGCGAAATTGTAGATGAAGTAACCGAAGAGAGTGTTATGGTTCATCGCAAGAAGAAGCCAAAGCCAGAAATTACAGAGGAGCCAGAAGCTCTAGTAAGCATTTCTGCTCCAAGGCCTGTAGATGAAGTGGAAGCTGTCCAAAGCGTTACCGTTGTACCTGAAATTCTTACAGAGGAGGAAGCTGCTGAGCTCAAGATAACTGTTATTGATGAAGAATCTCAACCCCAAGAGCTTGTTCAGGAGATCGAAGAAATCGTAACGGTGGAAGAAGTCACTAAGCCTACTCCTGAAGAAAAACCCAAAGACTATAAGTTTGGCATAACAGAGACTGAGGCTCCCAAAGAAACAGCCGAGGAGTTGCCGGAAGAACAAATAACTATTCAAAAGAAGAAAAAGATTCCAGTGCACAAAGACATTGTTGAGGAGTTGCCGGAAGAACAGGTAACGATTCAAAGGAAAAAGAAGCTGATTCCTGAGCCAGAGGTTGTAGAGGAACCAGAAACAGTTTTCGAAATCAAACAAAAGCGACCAGATGAAGAAATTACTGAGGAGGCTAAAATTAAGAAGAAGGCAAAGCAACCCTTAAAAGTGGAAGAGGCAGCTGCGGAGCTTAAAGTTACTGTGATCGAGGAAATAACACCGGAACTAGAAGAGATCGAAATCATCGAAGAAGATGAAGTGAAACCGGAAGAAAAGGCGGTAGAAAAACTTGAAGAAAAGCCAGTAGAATACACATACGACATCAAAGAAACACAGCCAGAACCTCTTCTGGTACACGAGGTAGAAGAAGTAGATGAAGTACGTTTGCCCAAGAAACCTCTAAAAATCTTTAAGCCAGTTGAAGAGCCTGAAATGGAGATAACTCTTAAACCAAAACGAGAGCCTCAAGAAGTACAGGAGGAAGCTAAAATAGTTAAGAAAAAACCTAAGAAGCCTGTTGTTGAGGAATCTGCGGAAGAACTTACCGTTAAAGTAGAAGAGGATGTTACCCCAGAGCCTATAATCGTGGAAGAGGAAATTGTTGAAGAAGTTGAAATTAAAAAGCCGGAGAAGCCAACACCAGAAGAAACGGTGGATGCTGCTATTTTTAAATTGAAAAAGCCAGCCACACCTGAAGAAGAGGATGTGGTCGCGGAAGTTACTCTGATGCCAAAGAAACCCAAAGAACAGCAGGACGAAGAGTTTTCTGTAGATGTCAAGCTGCCAATAGAAAAGAAGATTTCTGAAGAAACTTCCGATGAAACTGTGCAGCTCAAGAAGAAAAAGAAGCCGCATAAGCAAGTGGAAGAAGCTGCAGATGAGTTAGAGCTTCAGCAAACTGTAATCGAAGAGAGGCCAATTGAGATTGAAGAGGAAGATATCATTGAAGAAGCCATTATAATCCGAAAGAAACCAAAGCAACTTTTCCAGCCAACTGTGGAAAATCTTGATGAAACTGAATTTAGTCTCTCATTCAAGAAGCCACATACAATTACTGAAGGTGTCGAAGAAGCAGCCACAGTTTTAAAGAAACGTCCAGTAAAACCCACAACCTTAGACGAAGCCGCTGCAGAACTATCTATTAAACGCCTGGAGGAAGAATACGAAGAAGGCGATGACGTTGAAGAGTTCTTAGTGAGTCAACGAGCTAAACCAAAGCCGTTGCAAATAACAGATGAGGAAGACCAAGAATACACTCTCAAGAAGCTGAAGCGGCGTAAGAAGGTTGACATTCCCGAGTTTACTGATATTGAAAATGTTACTTTCCGTGCGAAGACCACGAAGACCAAAGAGGATGTAGATCAAGAGTTTAATATCGCTTTAGACTCCTATGCTGAAGAGGAGGTGTCAATGTCTGGAAAGGTGAAACTTAAGAAACCAATTAAGAAGACTTACTCTGAAGCGGCTGATGAGGCAAGGATTAAAATCATTCAAGACTATGATGATGGTGAAGGTCCAATCATTGAAGAAATAAATGATGATGAAGATACAATTGACGAAGTTGAGGAGCCTGAGGAATATATGGTCGAAGAATTGCCTCCAGATGAGGTTGACTTCAAACTGAAAACCAAAAAGCAGCCCAAGCCACACTATTCAGTCCAAGACGAAGAAGAGGAACAGTTCCTTATTGGTCTGCGACACACAAAACGTGATTCGGTAACATACGATGAGGATTCTCTAACATTTAAAAAGAAACGCAAAATGGTGCAACAATTGTTTAATGAAGGTAAGTTGTTGCGTGTGATTCGATTAGTTGCAAACATTAACAATTTTAAGTTGCAATAATTTCTCATTTAATTTAATTTGCATATCTGCTTATATGGCAATAGCTTAGAAAAATGAGGTAAAACAACCCAACACACATAAATGTTAGTAGCTAACGCATAACTCTCCATTGTTGCCACCTATTATTGTCTTCCTTATATTCTTTGCTTAAATTTTAATTTATTTTTTATTGAATATTAATATCATTATATTGAAACAGATGGCGCCTCTCTTAACATCACTAGAGAAATGGATGTGGAAGGTAATTTTGTTATTTTTGTGAGATTCCAAATAGTAAATTTCTTAATAATTTGTAATTATTTCAGAATCGCAAAACGAGAACGTAATGTTTTCGATATGCAATTACATTGCCGATAACGATGAAGCAATTAATTTGGTCGAGGGTGAAAAGGTACAGGTTATTGGACGCCACAGTTCTGAATGGTGGTACGTGAAGAAGAGCATAACGGAAGAGGAGGGATGGGTACCAGCCCAATATCTAATGGAGCCCGATGAGTACGCTCAATATGTGCAAAATAAGCTGCATGAAAAGATTGATAAGCTACCAGTATTTGAAAGTAAGTTTAATATACGATTCTGAATGTTTTTGTCTAACGAAAGTTTTTGGAACTGTCCCGTCATGTTTTTAAAAAAAATTTTATGTCATGTGCTTGTGTGTTTGTAAAGGACCTGGACCAGAGGACAAGCCGATTGCACCACGTTTCATTGAAAAACTGCAACCGATTCATACACCTGACGGTTATACGGTGCAGTTCGAATGCAAGGTCGAAGGTAATCCGCGACCACAAATTGCTTGGTTCCGTGAAACGGCTATTATAAAGCCCTCACAGGACTTCCAGATGTTTTTCGATGAGGACAATGTGGCTACATTGATTATTCGCGAAGTCTTCCCCGAAGACGCCGGCAAATTTACCTGTGTGGCAAAGAATGCCGCTGGCTTTACTTCAAGTACGACTGAATTGATTGTCGATAGTCCATTATCAGATCATGGTTCGGATGCCACTGCCTTATCTCGCAGAAGCATGTCCCGCGAATCTTCATTGGCCGATATACTTGAGGGTATACCACCAACATTTTCACGTAAGCCAAAGGCCCAGTATGTTGATGAGGGCTCCAATGTGATTTTGGAGTGCCGCCTTGTTGCGGTGCCCGAGCCTGACATTGTTTGGACCTTCAATGGCGAAGACATTGATGTGGAAGAAACCAAGAACGTCCGCGTTGTTACCGAATCGGATATGCACATGTATTGCAGCATTGTGCACATTACAAAAGTTAAGAAATCTCAAGAAGGCACTTATGAAGTCATTGCCACAAACCGTGAGGGTGAAGCTCGTTTGCCCATTAAATTAAAGGTGCGCACAGCGGACAAGGAATCTCCTCAAATTCTGGAACCATTGCGTAATATGGTCATACGGGAGGGTGAAAGCGTTGTGCTTTCCACACAAATTGTCGGCAATCCAGCACCAAAGGTAACGTGGTACAAGGATGGCAAGCCCATTAAGGGTGCCAAAACAGACAAAGATATACATTCGCTAACTCTGATTACACCAAAGACGTCGGAGAAGGGTGAATACACGGTTAAGGCGGTTAATCCGTTGGGCAGTGTAGAAACAACATCAAACCTCACAATTGAAGGTATGTTAGTTGTTTTATGTACAAAATATATATTTATTTTATATATATATATATATCAATAACGTTTTGCATTCTCGTTATCTAGAACCAACTAGCGGTAATGCAGAGCCTCCATTATTTGTGGAACGTTTCGAGGAGCTGTCGGTGCCACAAAAGGGTGAAATCCGTTTGCCTGCAAAGGTTTCGGGTAATCCAGTTCCTGAGGTCCAATGGCTTTTCAACAACAGCCCATTGTATCCCAGCGAGCGTGTTCAACAGATCTATGATGGCGAAATCATTGAACTTATCATACAGAATGCCAATCCAGATACTGATTCCGGTGACTATAAGTGCATTGCCAGCAATCCTATCGGGAAAACATCGCACGGTGCGCGTGTAATTGTTGAAGTCGATGAGGTGACATTTACCAAAAAGCTGAAGAAGACAATAACCATTGAGGAGGTGCAATACCTGACTTTGGAGTGTGAAACCTCTCACGTGGTGTCCACAAAATGGTTCTTCAATGGCAAAGAGCTTAGCGGCATGGATCATCGCGTTGTCGTTGAGGACGGCAAGACGCACAAGTTGGTGATAAGGAATACAAATCTGCGCGATTCTGGTACCTATGTATGCAAAGTGAAAAAGGTGGAGACTCAATCCACTGTTGAGGTGCTGCAACGTAAGCCAGATTTTATCAAAGTTCTTGAAGACTATGAGGTAACGGAAAAGGACACAGCCATTTTGGACGTTGAGCTGACAACAGAAGCTGTGGAAGTCACTTGGTACAAGGATGGCGAGAAAATTACACCTGAAAACAAGAACTGTGAGTTTATCAAGGATGGCAAAGCACGTCGCTTGGTTATACGCAATACTACCATTCATGACGAGGGCGAGTACACTTGCAAGCTGGAGGGTCAGGAGTGCAGCGCAGAGCTTACAGTCATTGAACTGCCACCAGAGGTAGTGAAACCGTTGAGAGACGTGTCGGTCACAAAGGGTGAAAATGCCTCATTTGACATTGAGCTGAGCAAGGGCGATGCCCTGGTTAAGTGGTTCAAGAACGGAAAGGAAATCAAGTTCAATGAGCGCATTCAGTTGACAATTGATGGCAAGAAGCAGTCGCTACGCATCACTAAGGCAAAGCCTGAAGATGTGGGAGAGTATTCCATTCAGGTTGCAGAGCAAAACTCAAAGGCCAACCTTACAGTTGAGGAGCCATTGGTAGACTTTGTATTCCGTTTGCCCGATGTCACGCTGGCCACCAAGGCTACTGATGCTGAGTTCACTGTTGAGCTCTCTCAGCCCGATGTGGAGGTTACCTGGAACAAGAAAGGTAAGCCCATCAAACCAAACAAGAAACATGAGGTATTCGTCGAGGGCACCGTGCGGCGACTGGTCATACATGATGCTAATGATGATGATGCCGGTGAGATCAGCTGCGTAGCAGAAAATGTCACAAGCACAAGTAAACTTTGCGTTGAGGATCTCAAACTGCCACCCGTGATAACTTCTGACAAGGATCAAACTGTCAAAGTAAAGGAGAACGAAGATGCCACCTTCACTGTAAAATATACAGGCGCCCCTACACCCGAAGCAGAGTGGACATCGCGAAAGGTTGTCATTCCCAAATCAAAACGAACAATCCCAAGCATAGATGAACAATCTGCAACTCTGACCATTAAAAAGGTTATCGATGATGATGAAGGCGAGTACACTGTTAAGCTTGTTAACCCCGTCGGCGAGGCTGAGGCTAGCCTACATTTGGTCATTATGCGTAAGTATAATTAATCAATTAAAAGTCTAACGATGCGTAAATTTCAATCTTTGTTAACATTTAAGGCAAACCCACGGCACCAGGCACTCCACAGCCTTTGGAGGTGATGCACGATTCAATAACTTTGTATTGGAAGGCACCCGAGGATGATGGTAAATCAGAAATAATCGAATACATTCTGGAATATCATGATGTGAAGGAAGAAAAGTAAGTTACTTAAATTTAAATGACATTAAATCAAACTAAAAAGTCATTCATTTATTAGATGGATTGAGATACGGAAGATAAAGGATACGACTTACCGCATTAGCAAGCTGAAGATCGATACGGAATATGTATTCCGTTCGATTGCAGTCAATGAAGTCGGTCCCTCACCGCCCTCGCCCATCTCACCGCCCATACGCTTGATGCCTAAGGTGGAAACCGAAGCGCCCAGCGTACGCGAACCATTGCAGGATATTGTTAGTGAACTGAACAAGGAAGTGACACTATCCTGCGTGTTTGGTGGCATTCCAGAGCCAAATGTCACATGGAAAAAGAATGGCACGGTTTTCGAGTCAAGTAGTATTCGCTTCGAGAATCGTGTAGCCAAATACACAATTGAAAAGACAACCACTGAGACTGAAGCAACTTATACTTGCATGGCAACCAATGAGAAGGGCACCGTGGAGACATCGTGTATATTGAAATTGCAACAGAAGCCAAGCATAGAGATTGAGGATAAGTATTTGGCTCAGAAACTGCGCACTGGCAGTACCCTTATCATTCCAACAACAGTTCGAGGCTATCCACAGCCATCAGTGACCTGGTACAAGGAAACTATTGAACAAAAGTCATTAAAGGAGGTTACCATTGAGACAACAGAGACCAGCTCCACCTATACCTATAAGAAGGTTACACGTGAACAATCTGGACGGTACAAGGTGACGGCAACAAATGAGTCGGGCTCAACTTATGTTGAATGCTCGGTTCAGGTGATCGACAAGCCGAGCAGGCCGCAATCATTGGAGGTTAAGGACATTAAGAAGGATTCGATTACCTTGGAATGGACGCCACCCATTGACGATGGTGGCATGGACATTAACAAATACACATTGGAGAAATGCGATGTTCAAAACAATGTCTGGATGAAGGTTTCCGATTTCGATAAGGACATCAACTCGTATGCTATTCAAAAACTTTCCATAAATGCGCAATACATGTTCCGCGTGGTGGCAATCAATTCTATTGGTGAATCAGAGCCAACAGAGAGTCAGACTGTAACCATAACTAAGAAGTTTGGTATGTACTTGAAATTTATGTCGTTATTATGTTCCATAATCATACCTTTTATAACTTCCAGAGCGACCAACGCCACCACGTAAACCTACCTCCGTATCTGGCATGAACGACACTTCTTTCACATTATCATGGGAGCCATCAGAGAGTGATGGTGGCTCTAAGATATTGGAATACATTGTAGAAATTAGGGAAGAGACTGAAACCGTTTATCGCTCTTTGGGCACGACATCGGGCACTGTTACAAACATTCACGTTGAGAAAGTTGTGAGAAATAAGGGCTATCTGTTCAGAATTTACGCTTGCAACGACGTTGGCACCAGCGACGCGTTCGAGACAACCGAAAAGATAATCGTGGGACGCAAGATAAGTAAGTGAACATCAATATATACTTATAATAATAATTGCTTATTGCTTTGCAAATTGCTTTCTCTCCTAACGCTCACTAATGCTTCTCATGCTCCACGCAAAAAAAAAATTACAACTTAAACAATAAAATACATCAGCAAATGATTCAGAAAACACGGGTACGTTGTCGACGCGAAATTGCCTTAAATTTTTGGTAATTGTTTTGCAATAATATTAATAGCAATATGTGTGTGTACTATATATTACAGCGCCGCCATCGCCACCTCAAAATCTGAGAGCACCGGATGTGACAAGTCGCAGTGTAACTCTCGATTGGGAGGTTCCAGCCAGAAATGGTGGTTCCGAAATTACAGGTATAGAAATTGAAAAAAGATAGAGAATTAACATTCAATATAAATTATCGCAATCATTAGGCTACTGCGTGGAAAAACGCTCGTCAACATCAACCAGCTGGACCAAAGTTATCACCTTGGATGCACATCAAATGCATTATACTATTGACAATCTGAAGGATAAGTGCGAGTATTGGTTCCGTGTGTCAGCGGAGAATGAGGTTGGAACAGGTGCACCAGCCGTCACAGACAGCATATCGCTAAAGACACACGCAAGTGAGTGATGTTTAGCTAAAGTCTTAATATAATACTAATTCCATTGGAACTTTCATTTAGCCGTACCATCGCCACCAACTGCTCCACTGGAGGCGCGAGTTCTCGCAGCCAATGCTCACATATTCGAATGGGGTATACCCGAGTCAGATGGTGGTGCGCCACTGCTCGGCTATCACATTGCGATACGTGACATGAAGAAGTCCATGTGGATTGAAGTTGGTCGTGTGCCAGCTGGTGTGCAAAGATTCCAGATTAGAGATTTGCAAGAGAATCACGAGTACATGATACGCATATTTGCCAAGAACGAGATTGGCCTAAGTGAACCACTCGAATCCGAAGAGCCATACAAAGTGATGACAGCAGGTAAGTTATCACTGCTCTTTCCTATTGCTTTTTCTAATGCTAATACACTTCTATGTCTTTATCTTCGTAATGCAGGTCATGCCAGTCTGCCCGATGAGCCACGCACAGAGATGAGCACATGCAACACATCATCCTGGCTAAGGGATCATAATATGGATGCTGATATACATTCGTATGCTCGCGGCAGACTGCTTCAACGCGACGAGTACTTCTTCCGCCTCTGGGCACAAATACCCAAGAAGAAGAAGAGCTCTAAATAGACAAGAAAACAAAAACAAACACTTTAAGAACAACAAATAGCCATGACAAAAAAAAACGAAAGAAACTTAGGTTAGGTTAAGCATAAATATTTCAATTGTACTTTAAATTATTTTGATTTACTAGCTTTTTTGTACTTGTAATACACTTATGTAAAGAAAATGTAATGTTTCGGAAAAATAAGCGTCCAATCAAAGCGATGTCCACGAATCTCAAATCACGATAGGGCGAGCGAAGACAAACTTAATGGTTTTGAGTGCGTGGACGTGGCTTCGAGATTGTGACGTCACTGGTCCCATTACATAATCTATGAATTAATATTTTAATATTTTCATTTGCATAAATTTTTATGATTTCCTTCGCTTTATTTTTGTAAGCTGTGATAAATTTATCAAATTCGAAAAGCGTCAAACGATTAAATGCCACATGACATTTGCGCCAAAGAACACAACGAAGCATCGGGCAATGGTAACCGACGGATAAACAACCAACAACAACAACTGTTACAACCAACGCAAAGCGAAACACAACAAACGAGTTACTCAATATCCTCTAGGGAGACAAACAACAAATGGTGCAATTCGATATGAGCTACGAGTTTGTTGTGTGTGTGTGGGTTTGTGCGTTGTATTCTGTTGTGTTGTGTGTCGCGTTGACTACCACACTTGCCTTTGCCGTGTTTTCGCTGTGTGCAGTCAATTTATGGTAGCCAAAGATATATAAAATGTGGAACACCTAAACATGACTTGATAGAAACAAAACCAAATGAAAAATATTAATAAAATAAAAATAAATGAATTTTTAAACGAATAACTAAAGTGGTTTTTAGCAACGCAAACTTTTTGCAGTTGTGCTCAGAAAATCAACTAATTAATTCATTAGTTAGTTGGGTGAGTCGACTCTAAAGTAGAACCGAAGTTAACGGTAACTTTTTGCACAGAAAAGTTTTCTATTAAGTTTTTATTCCAAAACTTAAAGTCGACAGCCAAACAATGGCAGCTTCGAGCTGCCCAACACATGCGTATGCAGGACCCAAGAGAAGCCACGTTTCAAAAAGGCAGCAGCGGCAGGGACGTAGCAGGGAAGATAGTCTAACACAAGGGGGGACAGTTACGCGTCGTTGAACTTATCTGGTGACATGGGCAAATGCTGTGCATAAAGTTTCATAGAGAATTGTGTGTGAATTTAATTAAAGTTTTTGCGGTTGCCACTAATCAAAAGATATTATCTAAAATGTTGTATGTGGCAGTTACTTTAGCTGTGCGCAAAATAACTTTTTGCTGCGGGCACAACTGTAATTTACACTAAGCTGCTTGGGCAATAGTTTGTCCAACAACAATTGGCCCTGATCCCCATCCAAGCAGAGCGAAAGCGGCAAAACGGACTCATAAAGCTAAGCACATTTCCGGCACTTTAAATTGCGCACACAGACACAAACGTCGTAGAAACGAACAACGAACACTTCATTATACCTGCCTGTGCACAACAGCAGGAACAACAACTAGTAAAAAATACTTACACCTACATCTATAAGCGTCTATTGATACAAAGCAGGAAGGCAGTCAGGTAGCATATTTAGTATTGCCACTAAACGATCGGCCAGTCAGTCGTTCTGGGACCTGATTCTCCTACCCGCCAGGTCCTTCTGTCGTTATGCCTGGCACATAAGCGGAAATTTCATTTACTTGTTTGCTTTTTATGCTCTTCATTTTTTTTGCTTCGCTTCGCTTCGATTTTTATTGTGTACACTTCAGGCAGCAGCCAGCTAAGCTGCCTCTCCGCACATTTTTAACCTTAAATTCTTAAAAATTACAGCATACATATATAATTTTATATATAATGGCAGCTACTGTCTGTCTGTCATACCAACAACAACAACGCGAATGTCGTATTAGATATGGTTTATTAATGCCGAACCAAAGTAGTCCTGAAAGTCGGCCTAACACAATTGAAAACTTGTAATAGCATTCGGCAAGATTGAGGCATTGCTTATAAAAACAAAATTACCCGTAAACTTTATGGTGTGCACGTAGAAAATTGAGACAGCACTTTTTCCTTGACACGGCTCGTCAAACGTGATGGCCGGGCTACAAAAACAAAAACCAAAGCCGTAAGAAGTATAACAACAACAACATAACGAAAAAATAAAGCAAAAAGTTTGCTTAATTAGTTCCCAAAATAACAAACGATAATAGCAAGAAAAAGCCTTATTTTTGGAAATGGAAAACGGAGTCGTTGCTTTTGTCTCTTCTTGTTTGTTTGTGAGTGTGTAGAACAAATTGAATCATCAACTTATGAGGAGGCACAAAGATGTTTTCACTGACGTCAAGTAAATCATAGAATTCATTCATAAAAATATATTATGTTTTGATGCACACCAAACTGAAGGTAACATTAAAATACTTATAATCGGATTTTGCCAGATAATAAAGATTGATAAAAAAAATTAAAGAATTACATATGAAAAGAAGATAACATATAGTCTGAACAAACTATTGCTTAAATAATAAAACTTACATTCAGTGTTATTTTAGTGGGTCGTTCAATAAACTATAAGCGGTAGTTGGCACAAGAAAATTCGTCATAAAATAAAATTGTATTTTCACCATATTTTTGTTGCGGTGAAAGAAGCAACCGAAACAGTCGCTAGCTCGCAGAATAACTGACGCTTTATAAAAGTAGGTTGTATTATACAAGCATCTACGGTTATTTATGAAGCTAGACTTCAGCAACACGGTCCCTGAATAGCACCAAAATGACAAGCCAAACTGTTGTACTTGTCTGACATAATTGCCCAACAGCAGCGTTGCATAAAGCCATGTACCATGCCCATTAATATCAGAATGCAGCGCCATAAAGCCAAAAAGACAACGACCTCCGCCTGCAACATGGCCGATTTCCGTAGATGGCAGCAATGAGTGGAGCCATTGGTGTAAACACAAATGCGGTTCTAGAGTAAACAGTTTAGAAAATATTTTATTTGTGAAAAGTAGGCATATCGAATAATAAGTAAGATACTTTGTTAACATAAGGTTGTAATGTTTTAATAGTTTGTTGATTATTTTTATAAAAAACTTGTTGGTTGCCTTACATGTATTTATGTTGCCCGCTTAAGTAAATCCCTTCAATCGATAGACCATATTGGAAATAAAAAATATTTATTGCCAGATTGCACACGCATTCAGCATGTCCTTTCGGGTAGCTGCTGCAGTTGCCGGCTGCTTGCTGCTTTCTGATATGTATACAATGTGCAGTCAGCCTTATCCTTTTCTTTGACTGCACCAACATCCGAAAACAAGCATTTTCCACGCATTTCAACCATTTCCACTCGGGCTGCAATTTATAACATTTAACAGATAGCAGCAAATAAGTGATAATACTCTCACATTCTGAAATTTAATAGAGACATTTTTGAATACAAATTAACAGCACATTTGAAGATCTCGCTTTCTACACATGTTCCCCTCCCCATTAGTTTCATAGTAAAATCAAGTGTGCAGAAAATTAAATTTCGCAGAGCGAAACAGGAGAACAAATTGAATGCGCTGCAAGGACATTCAGTGGCTTCCAACTGAAAAACTAATAAAACTGTTGCTGCTGCTATTCTCCAGCTGTCGACTGTCGAAACACGCCTGCTGCTCGCAGGACATTTCCTTGTAGTGTCATGTACCAAACACATTCTCTTACACGCATACATACATATAAGTACTGTAACATTCAGAAACTACCGGCAACAACTATGAGCATGCATGACATTTTGAGGCAGAGCGCAATTAAAGTCAATTGGCATTTTACCAAAATGCGCTAGACGTTGTGTATACGTAAAGTCATTCAAGTGTCTTTGCTAGTGGGTGTGTGTGTGTGTAGTGTCAACAGCATTAGCTTTGCGTTTAATTTAGTTATTAGCACGTCTATGTTTGCACACAAATGGCAACATAAATTATTAACACCAGCCAAGCAAAATATGACATTGCGTATACGCCGTGTTCTCCAGACATAAATTAATTCATTTGCAAGGCAAAACTTTATAGTTATTTAGATGTCTTCATCTGAACCCTCACACAATTTAATGATTTTCTTTGCAGTGTATTGTTTGGCAATTTTAAAAACCACTAAAATAACCTAATAATAAACTGAAATGTATATGCTTCTTTTCGTTTCGCACTTTCGTGCAAGTTAACGGCCCAACTATGTGATGCCTGCCTGCTGCTGTTTGTTTTATGGACTTTTTGGGTACTTATCTCGTTCTAGTTTTTTTTTTTTTTTATAATGTTCTCATAAAAGTTGTGTGGTGACGGTGACTTAAACCAAAAAATTTTCATTTTATACACACACACAGTCTGATTAGCCCTTATTATAGAGCTCTTGACATTTACGAGCTATTTTTGGACAGCACATAAACGTAGATAGATTGAAAAAGCAATCATTAAATGAATGCAAATGTTAAGGATTATATGTTTTAGACTGCTGAACAAGTGATTGAGCAAAGTAGATATAATATTTTCCAAACTATGAGCCTTGAGTAAGAAAAAGAAGTAAGAACCGACTTGAGATTGATAAAAAAATTTTAGAATACAACAATTTGCTAAGCATAATCGTAAAACACAGAATAAATAATATTATAGGTCACTGGCAATTTTTATTAGTTTTGTTGATCTAAATGTTAAATGTCAACTCGAGAAACTAAAAAATGAGAATTTAATGTTGTTGCTGCCAGGTTTTCATTTGGCAAGCGAAAAATGCTGCGGAAAATGAATCTGTTTTGACTCGTTGTGTCGGTGTTGGTGTGTGCTTTGTAGTATACAAACGTGTTGAGCATATCAGGGCACGATAAGTAAGCAACAGCAAACAAAGCAGCAGCCTTAAGCTGCGCTGCATTTGTAGTTGCAGTTGCAGCTGTAGCCGTGTGAAGAACTTGTTTGTGTGGAAGCTGCTTGCTGTTCAGCCAGTTTACGTGCTTATCGAGTGTTCGATATCAAAATTATAGCCTGCAATGGAACTGGGTAAGCTGCCTAAATTCACTGCTACTACAGCATGGCCATCGTATATTATGCGTGCGTGTCGTTTGAGAAAATGTTCGAATGTTTTGCAGCACATTAAATTGCCAATATGGCTTTATTGTTTACCCACATTTAGTTAAACACATCAAGGTGGCAGCAAATTCGAAGCAAATGCAGCGATTTATGCTGTCTCAAGTTGTAGGCAGCAAGATGTGTCTACTTCTATTACTCTGCTGTGCACACCCCAAGGGGCTGTCAAGTCCGCTGTTAGATAGGGTAAGGTGCAGTAGATTGGAAATGCGTGGTTTAGTGAGAGCTGCCGCTGGGCAATAGCAACTACACATACACATATAGAGTGGTAGTTAGTTTTACCCACACCAGCAGAAAGAGCTGGAGGACTGGGCACAGGACGCGGGCAGTCATTGGCAAGACATAAAACGTGGCACTCGATGATGCCTATGGGTAAGTTTCTGCACATAGAATGCGCCCATGTTGCCAGCCAAACGACTAGTCGTTGGCTTGGCCTAAACATCACTTTACAACTGCCAAGCAAGCACATCCGGTTTCCGTTAGTTGTGCACGTCGAGTTGCTTGCCTTGGCTGCCTGTCATGTTGATGTTGCTACAGGTAATATCATTTAGCCGAGGCGCAAAAAACAGCGACTGGCACGAATATATCGTATGTTGCTATAATATTATCTTGTTATAATGTTCAAAAAATATATATGTGCAGATATATATTTTTTTTTTGTGCGCCCTCGATAAGCTCGCCTTTGGCTTATGAGCGGATGTACGTGTCGTAGCACCAACAGCAACAACAATAACATAACTACAAGCACACAGTCCTGGAAAAAAAATACCCACGCAAAAAGTACTCAAAGGAACATACACATACACTATGGGTTGAGTACAGATGTTTAAATTTGATTTCAAGTGCTCACATTTTGATGGCCATCTAAGTGAATGCGTGTTGTGGCTGTTTACGTGTTCTTGTTATGAAAACTTACGAGTGCAAATAGCAATACATAAACATACGCATTTACTATATGTGTAGTTAAGGAAATAGTCAGCAATGCTAGATCTTAAAGCGATATAAGTGGAAACACATTTGTATTTATTTTGTCGTCCATTGGCACTTGTCTCGGGATTAACTTACTCTCCCTAACATAAGTAGGATTGCAGTTGGCTTAGAAACGATTTTTAAACCAATTGAAAGGACTTTTAGAAAAAAATATTTACAAAACTATTTGTGTTCGGAGAATATTTGATAAGTAACCGAAAATAAAATGCCATATATTGTACAAAACTTATTTGTAGGTTTTTTTTTTTTTTAAGTTTTTATCATATTTACTGAAAACACAATATACAGTCGTAAATATTTCACTTGTGTTCTCATTTCAGACACATTTATTCACATTTTCATTCCCTTCTTTTGCTTATTTTTTCATCTCGACATTCCTTTTGCACTTATCATAGCATACTTTACAGCGCTGTCTCATTTGCCCGCAGCTTCGATTAACAGTAAGTTTCGTTTGCAGTAAGTATTCCTCTCTTGCATGCTTTTGCCAGTAATTGTAATTTAAAAAATGTTCTTCAGCTTGCACCAATTTTAACAGCCACTTGTGACACTTAAGGGTAGCCGGGCCCTTGAAGTCCCTTTTTGATTTCTCATGCGTACGTAGCGACGTTTACACAGCCGCTACCCCCGAAAAAAAACTCAAACACTCTTACCGACACATATATATTATGTACAATGCCAGGCTGTAGCCATTCATTGATGTTACGCATAAATTTGTCAGCGACAGCAAATGAGAAAATGTGAAAATTGTGAAAATAAGAACGCGTTGCGCTTCAAGCTTGACTTTTCTTGCCACTCACTTAATTATTGCATAAGAAACTGAAATGGGGTCACCAAGGCGCTGCTTGGGGTGATATACGGCACATGCATACTCGCACACAAACACACACACACACACACATGTGCAAGTGCCAGTGTGGAATGCAACTTGCAAGAGTGCAATTGAGAACTGCAGAACTCCAACTGCTGCAGCTGGGGCAACAAACTTTGCAGTGTGGCAATGTGCTTGACATGCATGCTTAACCGTTATGTTGCAGCCATGTTGCAAGTTAGCCGTCGCCATTATTGACTGCCTGCAGTCCAGGTCTTTAATAATAATTGCCACAAGGAGTTCAACAAAGTGAAGGTGTTGCTAGAAAAAGTCTGTGACCCATAAAGTACATACAATACCTAACCTCTTAATGAACATGTGTAGGCGAGCCAACTAATTAAGAGTTTCTATCAGAAGGTCTCAAAATTATTTCATTAGAAACTCTATAATAAGTTTAAGTATTTAAAATTTGATATGATGAACTCATAAACTTATTTGATGAAATATTTACTGATTTTAAATTCATTATTGATTTAATTTTATTATAGAATCTCAATTGACAATTTATTTTAATTTGCACCTTTAAAGGCAGTTGCAATTAATTGGCAGCCGAAACTTGAATTATCCATTATGATTTTAGGTCGATTTAATTGCTGCTTGAATAATTTGCGAGCTAATTATGTTCAATTCGCAGCAACTTTTACTATTGCCTGCAGTCAAACAGCCAGCCAGCTGTTACCTGTGCTACCCACATCCGGCGACAAGTTTTGCACTTCCGCTTGCCATTTTAAACACCCAGATAACGAGGGATTGAGAGAGAACGAGTGAGAGAGAGGGAAAGCGAATGCCGTTTTGTTAGCTGCTGGCGTTTGGTGGCAACTCAATTAAGTCCTGGCAGCTGCAATTTATATAAGCCTGCCGATATTGCTGTTATCGGTCAGTTACACGTTTTATAATGGCCAATGCCAGCGCTCGAGTCATTTATCATTTAATTTACCGCACATTTTATCTATGTCCAATTGCACCTTTTATTCGCCACCCATCCCAACTTTCTACCCACAGTACCGACCATGGCCTGTAAAGCCTTTATGGTTTTCTTATTTCGTTATGATTATCCTGTTATTCTTGCGCCTGCTCAGTTGCTATCCTCTTTGCTTTTCGTTCTGTCCCTCTGTGTGCATGCCTGCCTGCCTGGCTGCCACCTAATTAAATTATCCCGCAATTGCCTGCTAAGTGCGCCTGCACTCGCTTATTTAGAAATGTTTTAGGCATTAAAGGACTCGATATCCTTGCAGAATTACTTATTTATTTATTTACTGACCGTCCCTTTTTTTCCCTTGTTGCTATTCTTTCTGCCGTTGGCCACTTCCTGGCCTTTGTCCTTTTCTTTTGCGCCTAATTATTATCTGCTCTGCGGAAAGAATTTAAAAGAAAAATTCACAAACTTTTTGCAACAGACAAGAAAGAAAGAGAAAAAAGTCAATAAGTGGGAAAGACCTTAATTATTTTGTGTGATTGTGTGTGTGCTCATTTCTTGGGCCCAAGCTGTCAAAGTTTTATGTACAAAACAACGTTATTGTTGTTGTTGTAGCTATGGTCGCTGTTGACCCATTTGGCAACGCCTCAAACCGAATAAGTTTAACATCAGTCGAAGTTAAGTGTGGCAAGGAAAAACATTTTCTTATTCTCCGTTTTGTTTCTAGGGCTGTTTAGTGGGCAAAATGATTCTGTCATTGACAAGTTGTTGGCTGCATCCTGCACTCAGTGCACCCAAGGACAACATCAAAGGCTTTGCATAACAAATGTTTTGTTTTCACTCTTCGGACTCATGCCGTTCACCCGGTATTGTTCTAGCTAGGATCCTATGCCTGCCCCCAAAGCTGCTCACAGCATATCCTGTTTGTTAAAAAGCTTCCGTTTGCCATTTGCATGTGTGTGAATTTGTGTGTTTGAAGTGTAGACGAATTCTACGAATAGTGTGAGTGTAAATGCAAATACTCGCAGCAAAGACCTGGCAAAATGCGCAATTATGACAAGCATGTAAAATCTACAGCTCCCTCGTGTGTGAGAGTATGTTTGTGCGGATTTTGGGTAATGCAAACTCTTGCTCTGCTGACAATGATTGAAGCTGTATGTAGTCATTGGCATAAATCAATAAATGCAACTTTAGCCCAATTGCCCAACATCGAAAATGAAAAATGCCAAAGCACAAAACCAAAAGATACAAAAAAAAAATAATTCTTCCCATTGTTTCTGTTTTCCGCTCTAGCCAGGCTCATGTGGTTTTAACAAGCTTATTTGCAAAAATAATGCACATCATTGTTTATCAAAACGAGTAAAACAGAGTGTGAGACAGAGTAAGAAGGTGGGAGAGAAAAATACTTTGTTAGATCCAACCCTGGTCAGACATTGACATGACAGTGAAGGAAAGTCTGTTAAGCTCGGCTTTTGTCTACTTTCTCTTGTGCTGCTATACTTATTGCTACGTGCTCAATGTTCTGAAACTGGGCATACAGTTCTGGACATAAGCACAGAAAAACTTATTTAATATGTGATACTATTATATTATTATCTTCTAATGTTCTTAAGAGCCAGCATAGAAAATTATATAATCCTTACCTAATAATTTCCGTTTCAATATCGCAGGAAAATAATTAGTATTTCATTATGTTCTTTTGGATTCCATTTATCTAAACTACACTGTATGCATGTTTGTGTGAGTGTGTGCACACATCTAAGCCCAAACAATGGATGTGTTCAAACAACAGCAAGAGTTGCAGCAGCAGTGGCAACAAAAACAATGGCGCACAATTTACAAAATTTACATTTTGCACAAATTTCTATAGCAGCAATAGCATAAGAACTCCAGATTCACATAAATGTTTGGCAGCTAGTGTGATGAAATATGGGAGTTGCACAATGTTAAATGTCTAAAATTTTTTTGATTTGTTTGGCTCACAGAACGAAATTATTTCGAGATCATTACAGCTGCAGCAATAAGCACAGAAGCTTTCACCAACACAAATACACACCTGTGCACTTCAATTAAGCTATAGGGGTGACGTTGGGCGTGTCAGGAAGTGCATCCCATAATGCAGTTAATCGAAAATATTTTCCAGTCAACTGCACTTGTTGCAAGGAAAATAGTTATGCAGCAGTAGCAGCTGTTGAAAGATGAAAACTCAAACATGCAAATAGTTTTTTTTTCTCATGCGCAATGAACTGAACTGTGGTATTTAGATTTTTTTTTTTGTCGGTGTGGGGGCTTGGTAGTGGCATAATTGAATTGATTATGCCTGGCTGAGGCCAAATGAGTTTTAATTCAATCATTTACAGCTGAGCAAGGAAGGCGTTCATTAGTCGTGTTAATCATACGGCGCGTTGCACGTTATGGCCTATGGGACAACTGCAGCAATAGCAGCAATAATAGCAGCAGCAGCTAATTAGGTTGGCAGCTCTTTTGGCTCAAGAGATTTACTAGATTTTTATAAGTCTTACATAATTCACAGTTTTCTAAGTGTGTTACTGTGGGTGAGTTTTGGAGCATTTGATTTAGTTGGGTTTTTGTTGCGTCTCTTTTGATTTATTGGTTCTGCGTCCCACTTTTTTTGGGGTTGAACGTGCCAGGCATAGCAATATTGCTAATTTTAACCTTTGCTTTTCGGTTCTTATTTATTTTGCATACATTTATATATCTTATCTTACAAAGCAATCAATACATGGCTGCTGATTGATTACAAACTTAGCATAAGCATAAGGTTCCGAAAGCACATAAAATTTATTAACGTACAGTTTTTTAAAACTCTAAGTAACATCGCGTTTTTATCTTGAAATAAAAATATATATAAACGCTCAACGCAACTTGCATATTAATATTTGGCCATTTTCGAAAGCTGAGGTGGTTTCAAATACCGAGATGCCTTTGCTAACTATTAAAATTAAAGTATATCGAATTAATATTTTTTTTTTGTATTCTGCGTCCTCGCTTATTATCGCCACCTATTGACAAACTGCTGGTTTATTTTAGATGCCATGTTTTCCTCAGGAACGAACATGCAAATACCAAGGCCAAAAATAAAGTCACCCTACTTGTTCTGCCGAACGGATATAGTGCGGTTGTGGTACGCGAATTGATGGTTTTATACTGCTACGAGCAATTCCCACCAGCATGCAAAAACCCACTCCTAGCAGCGCCGAGCATCAGCCGGCTTTCACACGTTAAACGTAACAACAGCCTAAAGCAGCGCGATGAAGAGATTTAAGAAATTTTCCACATGTTGAAACTGCGTGAGCTGCACTCGCAAAATAAGCTGATCCACATCCTAACTGAGACACTAGTGCAACTTGTGCAACATCAGCACAAAAAGTTGTCAGCAGATAAATGCTGAAATCATGTTGCGTTGAATATCTTGCAACGCTGGCTACACTGGAAGCTCCCTCTGTGGCAACTTTTACTCTTGCTGCCAACTGCAGGAAGCAGCGAGCATTATACAATTTATGGCTATAAAGATGAAGTGCAGCCAAATGAAGCAATTGATGTGCAGCAGCAGCTGCAAATACTACCATACTATAGAGAATACCACGCCAAACAGCTTTAGGTAATCATACACTAGCTGAAGCTGCCAACAAAAGATCCAAACAAGTTTCACGGATACGAGCAAGAAGCAGAATGACACACGCACCACTGGCACGCAGAGATGCCGGCATTCGTGGAGATGCCGTTGCACGTCAGAAATTTCATTGAGGATTTTGATCAACCAGTGGCGCAAATACGTGTGAACAATGCAAGGAAGCATATAGATGAAGTGGGTACAGCCATCAATTCAGCAATCAGCGCCACGCTACTACGTTAAAGCTATCAATGCAGTAAAAAAGTGTTTGCAGCGCAAGTTCAGATCTGTCATTGGCCCTGTTGCATCAAGTGTTGCACGGACCAAACAGGTTTCAGTGCCCCAAAGAAGCCTAGAAGGTGGCAGTAACAAAGTAATGGGTAATGCGACATGTCAGTAAAAGGACAAGGAGAGCTCAGGTTGGTTTGTCTAAAAAGCTAAAGATATTACACCCTTTGCAAAATAACTTAATTTTTTCATCTATAAAGGATAACTTTCAATTTAAAAGTCGTACAAAGTTAGTTCTGCTTGTTGTTATAATTATATGTACCAACACTTTCACATGGTTCAAAAACACATTTTAGTGAAGGGCATTAAAAAAAAAAACAGTAAGAATTTGGCTGACTGCTTTGGCGCTATTGTGATGACGAACTGCGTAAATGCTTTTAGCGTGAAACAGCAGGAAAAACATTTGTGAAGGGCGGGTAATTGATGGCTGCACACATCGACAAGGATGGCAGCCAACCACTTCAATTAACACAATTTGAACACGCGCATTTTGCACCACCAACACTAACCACCATCAAAATCGATAATTTCGTTCGCTTAGATATTTAACATTTTCTAATGTCCTGGCCAGCGAAAATTTTTTGGAGCCACCATACTTTTGATTTGAGTCTCTCTTTGCACAGATGCTTTTCCACATTCACCCAACCGCTTTTCGCAACCGCTGTCAGACCCACTTCAGATTTACGTCGCCGTCACCCACGCAGCAAACTAATTTATTTTCAAACTGGGAATATTGCAGGTCAAAGTTGGCTTCCTATCAGTGAAAGGTTGGAGTAGGAAGAACGATTGACGATTAATTTGTTCAAGTCTCAACCGCTACTTACGCCAGTTCCAGCCACACAGCCATTAGACGATTTGCATGCCCAGGCACGTGAGTACTTTTTGGCATGTTCATTGGTTCATCGCAGCATAACCCAAAACTGTCAAGCTTAAGCGGCTCACTTGCTTTTACATCTTTACTTTTTTTTTTGTTCTTTAGCTTGTCCTACTTCTCTTCCCCGCGTTTGCTTTGTCATTTCAACTTGGAATTCATGTCGCAGCGTCCTGTGCGCTTTCATGTGGCATTTTTAAATCCTGTTCATGTCGTGCAAAAAAAAAACAAAAGGACCAAGCAGTCACCGCCGCTGGAATTCAATAAGAAGCCCCGGGCACATAGTAGCACATAGTAGTAGCCAGGGGACCACGAAGGCAGCCCCACATGTTTGACAAACAATCATTAGAGCCATGAGCGTCAACAGCAGCAGCAGGAGCAGCAGCAGCATCAGCGAGAGCAAAAGTAAAAGCAGAAATGTGAAACTGGAGTGGAAGAGAACGACGTCCTCAAAAGGCTGTACATATCAGTATTACCATCAGCCACATCGTTAGCAGCTCGGCAAGCTGTCTCCATCCTGGATACCAAAGCACGGTGAGAAGAATATAGAACTGATGAGCAGGTGGAGAGTGTTGTCTATGGAAGCCGAATTTATGCTCTTGCCTCACGAACGTGCGAAAATGGCTTAAGATATTTAAAGGGGGTCAGTCTGATCATACTAATAAAGTAGGTTGAATATATGAAGTGAATTTAAGCATAACTAACTGCATTAAAGTTTGACATTTGAAACATTTATTATCGAATATAAATGGAGATAATTGTGTGCCTATTGAGACACAAAGGTTATTCTATGAAAATACATTTTAATAATAATAAATAAATTATATGCCACCAAATTATTGCACCTTCCGCGACCATAAATATTGCACAATTTTCCATCGAAATTATTTATTTTAATTTTTTTATATATCGTTGCGGCAGCTGCATTTTCATTAGCTTAAAAACTTTGCCTTACCAACTAAATTTTTAATAAGTTTGTTGTTTTTACTTACTTCAAAATGGCTGTCTGTGTGTGCAATGGACAGCATCAAAAACATGCATAAATCATCAGAAGCAACGCTGACAACAAATGAAAACATGCAAAAATGTATAGCAGATGCAGGACAACGACAAAGCAAAAAAAAATGGTGTTAAACAAAAACGAAGAGATAAAAAAGATTTTGTTGGCAGCGGCCGTCGCATCGCGTCGGAGCATTTAAATTGAAAAAGTAAAATTTAAGATGTGTAAAAAATAAATTCATTTTACTTTATGCATCGCACGCAAAAAGCGGAAAGTAAAACTTTCGAAACGGGCTACCGGAAATGCAGCCCAATTTTTGTGCGGAAGTTTATTTGTGGTGACACCATCACAGGCGTGGCCAACCACGCCCAGAAATAGTAATTTTTTTTCTCGGTTTTATGTTTTTTTTTTTTTTTATTTGTTTCAGGTGCTGCAGGAACTGGAATGTGACACGATGCGCCGACGATGGCAATGTGGCCGCGGCCATGTATAAAATTTTTACAATTGCAATTTGTAATAAAAACATGCAGTTTTTTGTCATCGTTATATGCGGCTTTTATCGCACACTCATACACAGATACGAAGCATGAGAACATGCTCCGTAGAACAGAATATTCGCATATGTAGTATGTAGTAAGTGTGATGGGCCCCCATGCAGTTGCTTACATGCGTGTAAAAAGCACTTGAACAAGTGGTGGAGTAAATGTGGAGGGCTGCGGGAGGTTGGGGTTCCAAATGCAGCAGCGCTTGCAGTTTATTGTTTGAACCTTTGTTAATACACTTAGAGAATGACATGGCTTAAGATGTGACGTGTGAACCCACTTTCTGCTCTTTTAAGACTTCAAACAATCTTGATCGAACATCAGATTTGTAATTTTCTTTTATACAATGGGTAACGAATTTGGATGATAAAATGCTGAACGAATTATAATTCCTTAGAAATATTCTTTATTATCAAAATTGTAAGAGTATTTAAAAAGTCAGCACAATGATTTTCGCATTTCTGTTTCGTATATTATTATAGCTTTATGTGTTTTAAAGTGCTTTTTCAATTGCACAGAGCATCATATCAGACAGTAAACTATTTAAGTTCACTTCACCACTAAAAAATCAACAGAGCATAAAATATTACTTGTCGTTATTGTTCAAGTGTCCTTTGAACGACGCATGCTTTCTCTCCCTCTCACTTTCCCACTCATATGTATTCGTGACACTCATCATTCATGGAAAAATAATTAACATGCGGCAATACTTTTCGATAGTTACTTTTTTTAAGTATTGCAAGCGATAGACAGCGATGCTTACACATACAACGGCCACAGGATTTTGTGTATGCCACTTGATGTGCGTGTGGCGTATTGCTGAACGGAGAACAACTACTAATATTTGGGGCAGACACAGGACATGGCATTTGTGTGGGAGGAACTAGTCTTGACATTTAATTCATATCTTCATAAAAAAAAACTCACGAGTCTGTCAAACATGAAACATATTTTTTATTTAACAAATATTATGACCAAGAAAATTACAGACAGACCTGTCTGTGTAAGCTAGAAGCAGTTGAAAATTGTAAGCAATGCTGGCTAAAAGGTTGTATGGAGCCCATATTGGTATGCAACTTTTTTGTTGATGATACCCAACGGATATATTCAAACAACATTCGACAAATACTGGCGTGCCACTTAACACTAGCGAACTTGAATTCCGCTAGGAGCAATTCCGTCCGAAAGTTTCACGGTGCCACAGAACTCCGGGGTTTTTTAATTTGTTTTAATGTTTTAAGTAATTTATAAAAACTGTGCTCAAAACATTTGTATTTAGACAAATTAGTATAATTGTTGTTTATTCAGTCACCTGGCAACAACCAAAAAATATTAACATAATAACTTTTAAAAGTTTTGACATTATTGAATATATACTTATCTTTAAAATCAAATCTTCATAAAGAAAAACGCATGAGTTTGTCAAACTCTGGCAACAACCAAAAAATAAAATAATAAGAATTGTTTATTTAAAAAATATATCCTTCAGTGTTCCAAAATTCAATGCAAAGATCCAGATAAAAGTAATCCACAAAAAAAGAATATCAGTGGGTCGGGCATTACGAGGTCTTGCCCGACGATACTTAGATAACTTGCAGATGCTGCAGTCGCTGAATCAGTAAATGCAGAAACTGAAGCTACCTAAGGAGTTGAAGCTGATACGTCAACTGTTGCATGTGCAACCGTTGCTCAAGAGAATCCAACAATTGGCTTCCTACTTCCTTAGGGCTACCTTTTATTGCCTCTTCTTTCTGCTGTACCTCAACGCTGGCAGCTACGACGATAGCTCGCTGTCCCAGAAGCAAAAGAGTCCTGATAACTTCGAGGTTGAAGCCGAGTTGGCAGGCATTGCAGCACGGCCAACAGCAGACAAAAGCCGGATTGGCGCTGATTTTGCAAGCTGCCCTATTGCTGCCACTGTTTTGTGCTGCACAAGTGCAACAGTAAGAGTATAAGAAACTTATTAACAGCATATGAAAATCAGAGTTCCCAGCATCAAAATAGCAACCAAGAAAAATATACTCAAAAAGAACATTGTTAATTTCTCGGTGGCTTTATAATTTAATTAAAACAATTTGATATTTTAGATAAGTATCTTTATAATTAAAGCTTTTCACTCGTATGTGTATGATTGACTATCATTCTAGATTAGTTATGTGGCGAAGGCAGCTATTATTAAACTGGCGAATGCAGCTGTTATTAAACTTGCTGGTCATGCTGGTGGTTTTAAATTGTTGCTGTTTCCATCATTCATATTGTACAGCGATGCGGTTGCAAAATTAACTGAAGGCCAACTCTGACTAAAGGAGAGACAAGGCGGGCTATGTTTTATTCCGTAAGTAATTGGAACTCAATCTCAGCATAGTTTTACTGAAATATTAACAGCATTACAAGTTATGTAATTCTCTGCAACAAGGGCATGCCTATAGAAACACATTGAAAATTCGACATTCGGCATCATTGTGGTAATATTGAGTTATATTGGTTGAGCTACAATAAACTTTGCAAATTGAACAATAATTTAATTAGCATATAAATTATTCAAATTACAGCCACAAAAGAGCTTGATGGTTCTGTATGTTAGTTGCTTTCTTGCTTGCTTGCTTGGCTCTTTAACCAGCACGCACCTCAATTACATAATGAATAACAAGCGTCCGTATTTAACGACCGACTTTCAGTTTGTTGCCCACCTTGCCCCTGGCTGTGACCAGTCCTGTTATAGACCCGTGCATATCACGGGAAATGTATAAAAGGTACAAATAAAATAAAAAGGGCGCAAGGTTTAACTCGAAACTTTTGCCATTATCACGATAAAGTGAAAAAAGAATTGGAGCCCAGAACTTGTTATTGTTTTTTTTTTTTTTTTTTTTGTTATTGAAGCCTTTGTTGGTGTGTTTTTTGTTATTATAATGCACATTTCTTGAAATTTACCTTTTTGCAGCTACCTGACTGGTAATTTATGCATAAGCTTGATTGAATTTACTTTCGCATTCGCGTTCGCTAGATTCCAGCACACTCATGCGCTACAAACGGAAAGAGAAAGAGTGGAGAGAAATTGAAGATGAAATCACAAGAAATTCAATAAATTAACATAAATCTCAGGCATTTGCTGACATACTTATATGCAAATAACAAAGTCGAAAAAGGATGTCGATCGATTTCAATAAACTTCATGTCAAAAACTGGCAACACACATATATGTATATGTTGCATGGCATATGCAACATATTGCAGTCAGGAAATTCAATCAAATTCACAGCAAATGGCAAAAATTCAGCGGTACTTTTTTGGAGAAGCACACGAAACGAAGAGCAACTGCACTGACTGTTCAGTTATAAAGATTTTAATTCGAACTTTAGCAACTCTTTCCGCAAAATAAACAGTAAGATTCATTTTAAGAAGTTTACGTACTCAGTTGCATTCTTCTCGAAGACTTCAAGCATTCGCTTGATCCATTCAATTGAGTTTGTGCCCTACCTGAAAGCAAATTATCGCGTGTCAATTGCCAAGTGCAGCTGTTAATCTGTTTAAGGCCCTGTAAAGCAGACCTTAAAGCGCACCTTCAACTTGCCAAATGCCAAAATGTGCGATGCTGTCCTTTTGTCGCCGACGCCATTTTGTCGGCCATTTCGTCGCGCTGTGTAGGCGCCATGCAGCACGGCCATGACTGTTTATGGCTTGCATGATTTCTTCGCCAGTGTCACTGGGCGCTGGCACTTTGAATGCCTGCCAAAAATGGAGCGCTGTGGAAAATGGCAAAGGGCTGAGCATTTTAGGTCAAATATTTGCTGACTGCCTGTTTTGAGGCGATCAAGTTTCGTTATCGCTATCGCTCTAAACGTGTGTGTCTGTGTGTGTGTCGAAGACACAACAGATATTGATTTTGTTTTATCTCGTACATTTGCTTAAAGCTGGCCAGCTGCCTAGGGTGGGCGTGGCAGCTGTCAATTTCCTAGCTGCATGCATAATTAATGTGCACAATGTACTTGTCATACGTATGCACACATATGCATATGGATGCATGTTTGTAGATAGAAACAGATACGAGCTGAGACAGTTGCAAGCAGTCGATTCTGACAGTTGACAGCTGTCGAAATGTGTTCGCTGTTGTATTTGGAGGGCTAATGAAATTTTAATTAACGCGAGACAAGCGATAAAGTAACACTAACAAAATTAACATAATTGCTGTAAGAACCAGCAGCAGCAGAAGGCGTATAGAATCAGTGATAAGACCTCCTTTATGGGGGTCGAGACGAACGGCAATTACATGCATCAAAGATTCATATCCTTAAGCGCTACAGGAGGGCCGCTTGCCATCTTTTATAATGCCATAATAATGACTTTATCTTTGAAGCAGGCAATAAATCTTTTAGCCTCACCCAAAGGAGCGCAGATAAAAGAGGTGGCCATGTTATGTTGCCAAGGCCCTAAATGAAATATTACACATACGCCGCCAATGCACAGAAGCAGCAGCAGCATCAGAGGAAGTGTGTATGTGTGTGCGTGAGGGTGCTTTCTCATAAAAGTTAATTAATACGGCCTGGTAAGCTGCTAAACACAGCGCAAAATATGCGCTTACGTCATGTGTGTGTGTAGTGAAATGGTGCGTATGTGTAATTCCTTAATGCCTGCTGACAGTTGGCAGCGTCTAGCAGATAAGTCAGATATGAACTATCAGCATTTGCTTTTTAGCTACTAGCATCAACAAAAAACAAATATCCATGTAAATTTCAACGGTCACATTGTCGACTCTCTCTCTCTCTCTCTCTCTCTCTCTCTCATGCTGTTTTTATCAAGGCAAAACAGTAGGAGAAAATATGCAAAACCCATATCGCAGCATCCCTGTAAATGTTTAGGTTTCAGTTCGGCCTGGAATTTACCTGCCATTGTTGTTCTCTATTTCGTGTGTTTACATTTCATGAATTCTTTTATTTGAATATATTTTATTTTTGGGTAGCAACACAAAAATATGTTGGTTTTTAACCAAATCCGAAATGAAATGAACTCTTTTGGCAACAACTTTTAGCTGCGGCTCGCTAAAATATATATCAATTCAATTCCTTGCCAACAAAAAAGAAAACTTGTTCCTTTTACTGTTATTGATATATACATATAGATATTTCAAATAAATTTGTACTGTTTGGTAAGAGAAAAAATAGAATTCTAAATTTCGTTTAATGTTTTGCTACTCTATTTTTTATTTAACGTTGGTCTGTGAGCCAGCAATACAAAGCATTGACTGCAGTAAACGAGGGGAACTTCTTTATGTGCTGTCATTTTTCGGGGCATTATATAAACAAATCCACTTCAAGGTTGTGGAGTATGAATACTTTAATCATTTAATCAACGTGAGGTAGCAAATTGCATTTAATACCAATCCGCAATCAGATAAACCCACAAAAGCCAATTAGCACAAAATGCACTTGTTGAAGCAAAAACGATAATTATAGCGCAGCAACAAAATAAATATTATTTAAATTGATATTAACGGCAAATAAGTGCATAAATGAAGACAACGTACATACAACTCATAAATAAGTAAGGAATTATACATAATATAATAGTAAATTTGTTAATGCGGAAATTTGCAAATATTTTCGCAAATAGCAAATTGGAAAGAAGCAAAGCTGTCAATCGAATTTATTATATAATTAAGTGCACGAATTGTGTACGCTAATTGCACCTGTTTGTCAGGCTTCATTTGCGGCTAATTATTTAATGTGCAGTACGCAAAGAAACAAAAACAAAACAAAAAAAAATTCATATAGAATCAGCTAAATTATAAAGTAGAGTAAGGTGATAATTTCTATAGTGTTTTTTTCGCACTTGCCACAGTCAATGGCTTAAATGATAAATGATGGTTAAAACGTAGCACAATATTTTATGTGGCGTACATTTTGAGGCGATGAAAAGGATATGGCACATTGCCGCAATGTAAATATGCCTTGCCGCCTATTGAGTATATAATTTGTTTTATTATAATTATCATTTTTTGTTGTTGCTCTGTTGTTTAGCCTTTGTGGCTACACAATAATTTTTAAAGCCACGAACAGATTTTAATTAATCACCGACAATTTGCCAGCGGGACGTCAAACTTGACCACAATAAACATATCTGATTAATTGAACAACAATACAAACAGACAGCATGCAAACTGATTTTCTGTAATAATTATCAAAATGTATGCAGGTTTGGCATTTTAAATTGTTTTTATTTTTAATTTTTAAAGAGCGATATTTACACGCTCATTAAAACCAGGCAACGCATCAGCGCATTTGCGTTTTGTATTATATATTTTTTATTGAAAATGTTTGTAATAAATTAAGTAACAAAAAATAAAAATAAAATCATTCGGAACTGCTCACAAGGTACCTGATGGTTGAACAATCTTTGCGTTAACATTTGTTTTTTGTGCGCATATTTAATGATGTTTATATTAAAATGATACTTTCAGTAAATAATGCAACACATTTTTTTTTAATTTCACCAAGCCTCAAAAATTGATTTACAGCATTTGTGGGGGCACTTGTGCCTACCAGGGCTGCCTGTACGGAAAAGTCATCGCTCCTTTTGTGTTTTGTGCTCACTTGCTACTTTTTGACATTTATTTCGCTGTCACTGTGGACACTGGGAGAGCGAGCTAACTTTTTTGGTAGAGACAGAGGGAGTGCTGGTTATAAAATGCAAGTCGCCTGGCAAAGAGTGCTGCACACTTCCTGAATTATGAGCAGCGCGGAATGCACCGAGAATAGGGAGAGGTTGGAGATGTGGTGGAGGGTTGAACGCTCAAGTCAAGCGGTGCAGGCGACAGCCGACACGAGAAGCTGATTCTGATTCCCGTTGCAGTCGGCACAGCAACTCGTGCCACACGGAAGTATTTTCATTTTTACTTTGTGTGGGTGTGCACGCGGAAGAGCGCAAAAAAAAATGTTTATTTCATGTTCTTCAAGTCCAGGCACGTCGTTGGCTTGTGGGATGCTCGACTTGGTTCTGGTTCTGCTTCAAGCACACACACACTAACACACACACACACACAGAGAGCAAGAAAGATGCACACTCAAGTGCGCTTAATCTTATTTATTTATAGTGCCGCTTAACAACTGGCTCCCTACCTGTGTGTCTGTCTTTCTACCTTGCATACTTATGTTGTTGCTGCTTTTGCATAAGTACTTCTCACAGCTCTCTTCAGTTGCAGGGTCTATTTACACGTGAAATGCAGCGTATATTGATAACAGCGTACTTCTGCCAGCTTCAAAACAGAACCAATTGAGTTACTTAGATACTGTGGCTGCACTGGCTAATTGAATGTATTCGACCGTTAAATGCACTGCACTCACTCATCAACCCACTCAAAAAACAATAGTAGCAACTCTGTAAAAATCAATCGATTGATTGACTATAAGTACTTATAAGATATTTATTATTACTACCGTTTGTTGAGTACATAAAGCAACCACATAGTTGAGTAACCGATGGAATGTAGTGAAAGTTAACTTTCTTGCCATTCGAATAAATTGGCAATATGGTTGTGGTAAAGTTCCATTTTACCTTTTTTCCTCTTTTGGGGAGAAGCATTGTGGCATGTGCCCTTCAAAAACATTTGCATGTGAATCGGAATTGGAATCCAAAACCTTTATCGAGACGGTGTTCGTAGTTCAAAAACTTGTTGGCAATCAAAGTGTTAACAGCCATGGCTATAAAACTTTTGCCAAAAGTAACTTTTTTCGGGTTAGAAAACTGATATGAGCAGATAGTGAGCTTTGCCACAGGCTTTAAAAGTTGCATGAAATTAACACCTTTAATGCATTTTGGCAGCGCCAATAACGCAGTAACATAATAAAACTTGTTGCACATGCAAATTTTAACATCCTTCCCGCCGGATCGATACTTGCTGATGGCTGCTAAATTTATTGCTGGCTCTTTGTATTGTCCGTTTTACTTTGTCAAAGGGGTAATTTAACTATCCATCCACATGAAATATATGTATGTGTTCACACTGTGCTTAGCTGCTGAAAATTTAAGCTGGGGTTAGCATTAAATTTTCTCTTGGTGTCCTCTAGAGTCAAATAGCAAAAGCAGCAGCAGCATCTAGCTATTAAGCTCATATCACAAATTCGCAAGTTTTGTCCCTTTCGTTTGTTCGACTTTTGTGTGTTTACATGTGTTTGCGTTGCTTAACAATAACGTACATACGCACATTGACCTCAAGAACATTTGTTTGGTTAGCCAACAGCTGGGGTTTCGGGGATAAGCTGCCAGTTGAAACCCAACACAGATTTATTTGCTCTGACCCAGGCAGGCTACGAGCCGCTGGCCAAATCATGTCTAGACAACTTAGCACAAATTTAGTGCTTAATCTGAAAGGTTTATTCCTTGCCTCGCCACTAAAAGGTGTGTGGGCCACCTAGCAGTCGACCAATAAGGCAAATTGTTTTCAATCACTTAATGAAATCAATTGCTCAGTTTAATTTAATTACTGCACAGAGGGCCTTTGAAATAAAATGAAAGTGTATTAAAAAAATAGTAGAAAATGATGCAGCTTCGTGTAAAAATCGACGTATCAATAATAAAATATATCACTGCACCGAAACCGCAACAAAAAAAAAATGTATATGGGCGATTAACAAGGTTTTGTATAGCAGCTGACCGAAACGGTTAAAACACTCGAGATTCAGCGCGCTGATGTAGTGTGTGTGTGTGCGGCATAGCGGCCCACAAACATATATATTTCGTGATTTTGCGCATCATCGTTTTGAAAGTTGCGGTATATAGGATGCATTAGTTTATTAAACTATTAAAATCGATAAAGTATGAGAACTAGAAGAATGCCTTAGAATTGTGCTTGTATTAAAGTGTTTTGACTGTCAAATATTCTAGTATTTAAATTACTTAATCAAATAAGCTCCATAAGCTTAAGTATAGGCTACCAATGTTCACATGAAAGTTATTCATTCAACTTAAAATGTTTATTCTGTTGGCAGGGCATAACCAGAATCCACACGACAGCAATTTCACAAGAATGTGTTCATTAAAAATGCACTATGTTACTTTGTGAAAAAATCAAAGAATGATACCAACAAAAAGCAGCAATTCATACGTAACCACTTTTTTGTACGTGCTTCATTTAAATTTTAATATACCGAATTTTTAACGCAATAAAATTGGAAATTATCAGCAACAGTCTTTCGTGGAAACTCAAACAAAGCATTACACATACGCCACGTTTGCCAACTGACACAGTGACTGACTGACTGGTTGACTGGCGGGTTGATTCGTTATGCTTTTGTTGACATTGACGCCTTGAATGGAATGCAAACTTCATTAAAACTTGCAGACAGGCAAAATTATTAATGAGAGTCCCGCCCAGTTGAGTTCACAATTAAGCTCGTTACGGCATTTAAGTACTGCTCATTAAAAGCAAGAAAGAAAAAGAGAAAGAGAGTGAGTATGCGAAACACCCGTAATTAGCAATCATTTCTCATAAATCAGCAGCTCACATAAATTTAATGCAGCACCAGCTGAGCAGCAGTAGCGTTTAAGATACAAAAATATACAACTGCAGATACAAATTGTGAGCTCATCGCAATTCCAGTTTCAGGCATAGACACACATATACGCACACATAAGCAAACACAACTGTCTACGCTAAGTTATTAAACAACTCTCATATTGGCCCTGAAGATTTATAGATATGTACATACATATGTGTGCTTGATAGGCCTATAAGGTATAAGGCACCAAGGTCACTCACACAACAACAAATGCAAACAAATTCGATGGCCATTCTCAAGAGCATGTGTGAGTACATTTATTACACAACCTTTGGAGGCAGCTGATATAACTACAACAGTAGTAGCTAAAAATTAGCCCTTAGGATGAACGCCGTGATCCTGTAAACAAAAAAGTTTAAATATTAGTCAATAACATTAATATTTTATTTTTGAATTTTTAGTGATGTAAAAAGTCTGTTACACGTGCTGATTTTAAAAAGTTTTCAAACTTGCTATTGATAATTCGCATGGGTTATGTGCTGTTGAGAGACCCTACTCCTGCCGTCCACCTACTGTGCTAAATGGGCAAGCCTAAGAGCATACTAAACTTTGTGCGGAAATGACACGAGTTCCGATTCCAACAGCAAGCTAGCAAGCGCTAGCATTGTGTACTGGTGGACAGCCACAAACGGCCCATAATAATAGTCCGATGCAGCCACATTTAAGGAGAATAACAAGCATCTAGAGCAACCTTAAGCATACATACTTGTACCATAGTTGACCAAATGTTTACTTCCGTTTGCTTGGCAAATCGACGATTATGCATTTGCTTTTTAGGCAAGTAAGTTGCTTGTGGACTTTGTTGTTGTTGCTGTTTTGCTATTCTGCATTATTAAGGCAAACGCTGGTTGTTATTTACTGAAAAATTGACACAGCAACTAATGGTATAGATAAAGCTTAGATAACTTTAGTTGACTTTTGGATGGACTAGAGATCTCAATTGAAACCAATGTTCTTATTCCTTAAAAAGTTTGCGGTGATTTGTTTTAGTAACAGAAGACAAAACTTTGACATGCTGCAGGAAAGATGGTAACTGTACTTGACGTTTCACTTTAAGTGTACAAACATCTTGAGTTTCCGATTTGTTTGCCAGCCGTTTAAAGTTTATAAACTCTGTGGTCTGGGAAAAACTAAAGTCAAAGCAAACAACATGGCAGCCTTTTGTGTGTTTTTGTATTGATTGTTTTTGGCCTTAACTGTTTTGACAGCTATTGGATAAAATTGCTATAAATATAATACATTGAACGTGTATTTAATATAAGCTTCATTTGACTAAATAAAGTCAAACCACTTGAGGCTTAACAAATAAGCAAACATTTAACAATAAATATTATTTTCTTGCACACAACTGGAAGCAGCTGACTGACGCATACGTGATTTTCTCATCTCCCATCTGAAATAACATCAAGAAATAACAAACAAACTTTGTAATTTGTGTCACACAACAAAGATGCTTAAGAAATGTGCTTTAATATTTTTCAGCAATTAAATGTACATCAAAAATGTCAAAATGAGTGTATGTGTGACAATTACGCACTAGGACTACAGCAACAACAACAAGTGCGTCAAAGTGACAAGCACAATACTTGACAAATGCGTTGGCAGTTTTTGGTGTTGCTCGTGTCGTGTTTCGTGGTGTTACGCCACAAACTCCTGCCAACCACAATTCACGCTGTGCGACAAAAAACATTGCCTACTTTTCAGCGCAAACAAAATATATGCAAATTTGCAATGCGATGTGTATATTCTACGTGTGTGTGTGAGCTTAATTAAAAAACTTTTATTATCTTCCTTTATGACATATGAGCTACACAAAAAATACACACAATTTTCAACTTTGCGCAGTATGTAAATTATAAAAATATATTTTAAATAATAAACTGTCTCTTTAAAAATAATGTTTGTACAAGCGTTGTGTAATCAGCTGAAATTATGTAAGAAAAAATAAGTAAAGTTTTGCAAATTGAAGGCGAACACACAAGAGAGCAGCAAAAGCATCAATTTCAGCCAGGTGCCGGGTCGCTCAGAGGCAAAGTGGGCGTAGCAAAGTTGCTTCCAATGCTGATAAGAGAGACCTGCAGGCAGGAACGTCAAGTGTGTCGGGGCAGCGGTGCACTGAACAACGTCTTAATCCGTTAGCTGACACAAACTGTCCAGAGTAATAGCAGCGAGAACAAGTAACAGTGGGCAAGGGGTAGGCGTCAGGCGGGTGCCAACGCAGACAATGCAGTTGCGCTTTAATTAAATTCTTTTGTCGCAGCTGCTGAGCTCGCTTTGTACATGCAAAAATTCAACACTCGACGCCAGCTGCAAAAACGAAATTAATAAAATCCATGCCCAAAGCCAATCATAGAGCAGCGGGGTGTATAAAAAAGATGAAACACCACACACACACACATAGCCAGAAATAGAAAGGAAATTTAATAAAGACCGCTTCTTAGAGGGCTAAGAGTGCCAAGAGTGTCAATCATTGATTTCCATTGCGATTGCATTAAAGTATTCAATTTGCACAACTAATACAAATGTAACAGACACTATAGATGTTTTTTTGGTTCTATTTATTCAATCTATTTGCTGTGCAATTTAGCGTTGCCTAATTCCAGGCGCCTTGCGTTGACACTGCGGTGGTCTGGCTCTGTGTGTATGCCAGCCCGTCTGCCTGCCGCAGCAGTTGATGATGTGGTGACAATATTTGATTGCTTAATATTGAATTAATTTACCATATTTGTGGCCGCAATGTGTGTGCGGTTCCACACACACACAAACACAATAACAAATGTGTCTTTATATTATATATATACATACCTATTATGTATGTATGAAATGTACTTACATGTGTGCTGAAAACATTTTAAATGCAATTACAATGCTGAACAAAGTTGCTTGCCTATGAAATATCTCCAGAATAGTTATTGGCAAAGCCATGTGTGTTTGCATGCCAAACAATTTATAGGCAATGCTTAAAAAGTTTTGAGAATGCGCTGACCTGTGGAATTATTCAATAACAAGTAAGAACAAAACGACTGGAAAATCGTTATGTTTTCATAAAAACGAATACAGATGATTTTCAACTATTTTTTTTTTAATATTTTTTATTAGGTTTAGGAGGAGATAAATTAAAAGATTTCCAATAAGACTGTCATAATTTTAATTTTCCTTCCATGTTGTTAAGGTACTTTTTTGCATGTACAGATTGTACACTTAATAATAATAAAAACAAAAAATAAAAAAAATTATTATATTATATAAAATTATAATATTATTATAATCTTAATTGTGATGCTGATGAATGAGCCCGAAGAAGAGTATTGTACCAAACGTAGCTGCAGTGTCCAAGTGCTCAAAATTTGTCCCGGTTTCAAAATTGTTTTGCCTAAATGTTTGCAGTAAAATTTTTCAAACTTCTAACAAAACTACTGAGCCTTGCAAATATTGTTGAACAGGCAACGAAAAGGAAGTTAACGTCAGCACACACACATAAGCACACACACAAATAGTCATTTACCCAAATTAAAGTCTTTGGCCAGGCATTTAAAGTCCGCATCTTATTTCAGCTCAAGTTCACACTAATAACTGTAGGGTGGCTTCACATCCTAAACACATACATGCAAACATACATATTTTTCGTTTTCTTGGCCAGACAAATTGTTTGATTATGCGTCCAAATTGAAGCGCTTGGCAAATATATATTTCCAGTCCAAACTCAACTGCTAAAAGCAGCAGTAGCAACAGTGATGGGCTTCTCAAATTGTTGCTGCAAAAATAGCAACATAACTGCAAATGAAATTTCGTAGATTTCGTTGCAAAGTAAATGAAGAAAAATGTGTAAATTGCGAGAAAAAAGCGGTAAGCGACAGCAGCTGCAGCAGAAGCAGTGGTAGCCACCAAAATAAACAAGTTACAGTGCTTAGGTTTTTGATTGTGATCAACTATAAGTTACTCATCGAAGGTACTATTTCATTAAGAATTTAAATGAGTATTCAAACATTTATCCCGATCTGATTGGAAATCGCTTTAGTTTTGACAAGTAATAAGCTAAGAAATAGCATTATTCTAATTGCATAATTTGCAAAATAATCAACAAGATCAGTTAAAAATTGTAAGACACTCATCAAATTAATGAAGCAACATTATTGACTGTGGAAGTTTACCTTTTCTTCGTTTGCTTTCAGTATAGAGCATAAGAAAGCTGTGAAAATAGCGAAAAAATATTTTCATTGTTGCTGACACCTCAGTTGTTCACTAGGATGCCAAGACGAAAAAGAAGAAGATGTGAGTCAAGCAAGTAGAGCAACTTTATAATTAAGAAATCTTTTTGAAATTGCTCAAATATTTCAACTGCAGCTAAAACAATTGCAAATACAACTCCAACAGTTGCATCTGCAATGACTTCCCAATTAAGAGAAAATCGCACGCGCTGCCATTTAAATGTTTGAGTAGCCAAATTAAACGGGGCATTGGCCTCCATTCAAAGTTTAATTTTTGGCAATAAAATGCAATAACACATCATCTTTAGCAGGGCTAAATGAGCCAAACAAATACTGTTTATGCGCAACAGTCCAAATCGAAACATATTTCATCTCTGTCTAAACAGCAAAAAAAAAAAAATAAGATCAAGATAATGAGAAGAATTGGGTTTGCTGTACATTCAGATACCCTGTGCTTGAACTTGAAACTTGAAGATGATTTATGTTAAGTTTTCATATAAGAGACATGGCGTATGATTAATGTACATATTCTATCGTTGTGGTGCCATCAAATATGAAATATTTTGAATAGCTTAATTTGATGTGTTACAAAAATAATATAGCCATAACGCTAGACCAACATACTTTGTTATGGGGTATAGCAACAATAAAATGGCGCCATTTTACTGGGCCGATATTTATGGTAAGTTTATGAGTTTTTATGGCCACAATCACAGTTTATTTTTCGTGGGTGAAGCCAACGTGTGTTTTTTGCTATGATTGTGGGCAATCTTGTGTATAAAATATTCAAGCGAGTCATATTCTTATTCAATTAGGTGTGTGTGTGTGTGTAAGTTGTTAAGTTAATCAGCATAAAAATAAGCAGCGGGCAGATAAAATTTCAAAAGCTGCCTCAGCTCTAGCTTTAGCAGTTGTTGCTGCTGCTCGTAAAGAGTCGCTGGGGGATTCAGGCCCACACATACTATTTGCATGTCACACACATAACACACACACACACACAAACACTAATATTAGCCCTTGTGTATATGAATGAACTGTTATGCAAAAAGACTCGATTTGCACACATATATATATCGGTTGAGCTTTAAGTCAGTCTTACGACTGACACACCAGATTGAACTGAATTTTAGCCTTGCAGCTGTTGTGTCTGTCATCTGGCTGCTTCTGCTGCTGCTGCTGTTGAGGAAAAAATAGTTTCCTGTGGCGCACTCAAGTCGTAAAGCTTCTTACGTGTATTTATGTTGGTTATTAAATCGATTTTCATCTCATCATGCAACGATTGCAATTGGATTTGCGTGGCATGGCAGTTTAAATAAGTACGTTGCACACATTATATGTCCAACTGTAAAAAGTAGCTACATAAATGTTTATGCTACAGCTATCACATGATTTTTACATCCGTCTTCTCTCACTTTCTCAATATCTCCCCCTTTCACCCACATACTGCAACTGTTAAATGTAAGCACTTTATCGAGAGCAACAAGTATTTTTTTCGCTAGCCTCAAACACCTATCAATTTTACTGAGGCTTTTAGTTAAATTGCAAGGCCAAAAACTTTTGACACTACAATAACTCTAAATGCAGCCACGCATGAGTGGGCCACGTTCGCTGGCTTAAAAGCATTCGCAATCTTATAGCAGCACCACCCACTCCAAAAGAAAGAAAAGATGTGTTTAACCTTTAGCTCTTACAATCTGTTACAGATTTTATAAATGTTCTCGCCATCCATTCTGTGGCATAGACCCAAACAGTTTTTTTGTTAATTTGTCTTATATACAATATAAATGTATTTTCAAAAAAAAAAATATTGCGGTAAACCAAATTGATTTTATGTAATAAATGTTGATGTGTCACAATAATTTAAGTGAAAAATAATAACAGTTTTTTTAAGGCAGATGAAGAAATACTGCAAAAACAATTTAAAATTTTCAAGAAGTCTGAATGTTTGCATAACTTTTTTTTTACAGTTTTCAAGATATTTTTGTGTTTTTTAATGACTGACCCATTTATTAATTGAGTAAAGAATAAAATAATTACTCCACGCTGCTGCTACTGCTGCTGCTGATGATAATTATCAATCTCAATATGATGCCGATTAATTGGCGGGCCATAAAGTAGGAGAACGGTTTGCTTGATTGATGCCATAGCCTAGTGCGAGTGGCTAGTGAGGTTTTAAGTACTTTATCAGGGGGTTTGGGTAACCTTGTTAAGAATACGTAGCAATTAAGCGCATTTTGCACAGGGCATCTCTTCATTAACAGTTATTTATACATTGTATTTGGCAATTTTGACCTCACATTGTTACTGTTGCTGTGTTTTTTGGAGTCTCATTTTCGCTTAACGCTCGGTTTGAGCTGTGCTCGCAAGTTTTTCGTTTATTGTTTGTGTGCGTGGTTAATTAATGGCCCAAAGGGTCTGTGTTGGCCTTTTGTTGGCTGCCGCAGCATCCCGCCATTTTCTCAACTGATTAGTCCCGTTGCATTGTCAATAAAGAACAAAGGTTTTGCCAGAGTTGTAGCCAAAGTTTTTATCCTCCCTCTCTCCTTCTCTCACTGTGTGTGTGTGTGCAGTGGGAATTTTATTAATTTGCTGCTTGTTGGGCATTTAATTAAGCGTAGCCGGAGCTGCTAAGCTACAGTCAAAAAGTTGCCCTTTGGTCTGCTAAATTTTAAAATCATCGAACCGCCAACGGACATACTTTGTAATGAGTTCATTTGTGTTTGCTTTATGTGCTAAAAGAAAACTTTCAATTCAGTTCGCCAAGCAAACCTGCAAATGTGGCAACAACAACAACGCAAGGTTTCTTCTTTTTTTTGGCTCTCGATGCTGCTTTAAATGCACAACGCGACTGCAGCTGTTTTTCAGTAGAAAACAAAAGTGCAGCAGCAACAACAACAACAATAGCATAGTCAAAATCAACAAACCAGGTGCACATTATTCAGCTTAATGTAAGAGAGAGAGGGAAAGCGAGGCTTAAGGGAGTTGCAGGCAGGCCAGCTGGTTGGTTGCAGGTTGCCTGGCTGCCTGGCTGCCACGCTGCGGACATTGTCGGCCTACATGGCCGCCTGAAGTGTCTATGAAAAAGCCAACACCAACGACAACAGAACCAACGACAACAACAACAACTGCATCAGCCAGTGGCTAACGAGACACACAGCAATGTTGAACACGTTAGTGTGTGTGTGTGTGTGTGTGTGTATATTTTCATTTGTTGTGTACAGTACAGTGCGAACATATAGAAACACCATGTAAACAGATTTTAAAAATATTTTCGATAAACAAAAAATAACAGAAATCGCAGCAGTCTAGCCATTTGTTGTTAGAAAACACAGAACAACTCTCAGTGCACGTCTCTCATAATACCTTTTCAAAATTAAACGCTTCACATCACAAAATATATTAAATATTTTTAATTCATTCTTTTGAAAGTCTTAAAGCATATTAAACTTCTCAGCCATGGACAATTCTTTTTCAAATTGGGTGTCATCGCAAGCGCTTATAAACAATACCAATGATGATGATGACGATCAGGAAAATCGCGAATTCTTCACGCAGAATCGACCATATTCATCTCGTTTCTTTGATTTTCAAAGCGAGCTGAATAGTCTCAACCAACTGGCCAAGCTGTATCGACCTGTACCAGTTTATGGCAATGGACCCTTAACTGATGATGAGAAAAATGAAATCCTAAGAAGAAGCATTGTTAACCAGGAAACAGATGTCGAGGCCATCGGTGAAGAATGAAGCATCGGCCAAGATGTGACAGCCAAACATAATAATTTGGAAAATATGGATTAAGATTACGAAGTTTTGTTCAACGTTTGGCTTAATCAAATTATGCTCATAAATTGCCCATTAAAAATGTATTTCATTGTTTTGGTTACAAATAAAAATCAAATCAACCAATCAAAGAATTTTTATATTTATGTATATTCGAGTCTAAACGTTATTCTTAAAAGTTTTTGAAGGTACTTATACGTACTATGTTTTGATTTTTCCTAATTTTAACAAAGTTTTCATTTAAATACATTTTAAAATATATTTCTATGTTGACAATGAAAGTTTAGACTTTGCTTTGTTGTTTTCATAAGTAACTTTAAGCGCCTTAGTCACACTACAAATTTGAAAAGCATTGTAAGGCTTTGTATGAGAGTATATATATTTGTGTTTGTGCCTGTGTGAGTGTGTGTGTACGTGTGTATGCGCGTGTGTATGCGCTTATGGTGCTTTGTTAGTACATTTTTCATAATTTACATGTTGTTTGTTTGTCTGTTGACTTTTTTTATGTACAACCAGAGACTTGGGCTAAAAGCTGCAGCCAGCATCACTTGACGACCCCCCACTAACACAAACATAAATAAACACACAAACATACACACACACTTCTGGCGGTTTTTGAAACTGGTTCAATGCTCAGAGAGCACACAAAGACACACACACATACTGCGCACGAAATTTATGCTTGCTTTTAAATTCCCTTGGCTCCCGTAAAAAATAAGTCTATTTATTTAATTGAAACGCCCAGCAAACAAGAGGAAGTCACAAACAATGCGTTTTTTTCTGATAGCTTTACATCCCCTCCCCGAACCATATTTGTCAATATTTGTGCTTGGCTGGGAAAATTCGTTAGGAAGAGCAAACAATTAAGCGTTTGTGCAAATAATTACAAAAATGTTGAATGTTATTGTTGTTTTTTGGTGGTTTGCTGGTTGTGTGTGTTATATTTGGCGTGAAATTGATTTAAAAAAAAGAGAGAAGTTAAAAAAACCGGAAGCGGAATAAAAAACAAAAGGAGAAGTAAAAATTGTTAAAAAATAGCGGGATGCGTATGAATTGAAATAACTTTTTATAAGGCACAAAGTTTTTTGCAATTGTGGCAGGCGACTTAAGCTGCTTACGACAAGTCACGACGAGTGTTGGTAAGCTACCTCCTCCTATCTTCCTGTCACTGCCCATAACTTTAGCATCAATTGCAAATTTGCGTTGAAGCCATTTGCTTACAATGAGCCCAAAGTTTCCTCATATCGCATTACAATTGCCAAATTCTTTCTATACAAATCCACATTGGAAAATGCCAACATTTTTGAAAATCTTTTTTAATCTTGTATATTTTATTGTATGTGTTTTACTGCTATTTATGACGAACGTGAGAATTTTCACACACTTTTAGGTGTTGTCTTTCATGTTTGCCAGTCGTAAAAAGCAAATGCTGCGGGCATTATATTCACGGTTTTCACCACCTCTAAAAATAAAACACAACAAAGGCCCAAAAATATGTGCAGCAAAAAAATAAAATAAATATTTGGCCCAGCTGTTGGGTTAGCAATTAAAACGTGCTTTGAAGTAGCCACAAAAAAAAAAAAATAAAATTAAATAGAAGCTCGAAAAAACTGTAACGAAAAAAAAACCAAAAAAAAGAAAACCAGAAAAAAAAGTTATTAAAGTGACAACTTTATAAGTACGCACATGAGAGAACCCATACCAGCAAACAACAACAACGATAAGAACAACAACAGTAACAAGCAGTGACAAAGCAGAAACGCAAATCCAATTTTAAGCCGCCTCAAAGCCGCAGGCCAAAAGCGAAAACAACAGTAAAAATACTATATACAATGGCTACTTAAGCCAAAGAGCCAACGTCCATGAAACGTCTGATATGCCTAAGAGTATGGGAAAAAACCAAAGCGAGAATGCAAGAAGCTCAGAAAGAGAATGAGAAAAAAAGAATGACTCAAAAATAAATGTTTAGAAAACCAGCAAGCAATTTAAAAATCAAAAACAAAATGTCGAATTCCAAATTCACTTGAACAGGAAAAAATTTCAATGTGTGATCAGAATTATGACAATGAATATGACGATTTTCTAAACTGTGCACTAAAAAGAAAATTTATTCAAAATATTTACAATTAAAATTTACATCTACAATATTTCTTTAACGTTATGTTGCCAGTAATTGTAGTTTTTGTCTATCATCCAAATGAAATATAATATTTAACATTAAAGTTTCTCAACGTTCTCACACTTGAACTGCAGTAAAACTAAAATTACCTTTGAAACTGGCACATTTAGCAGCTGTCAAAGTACAGCACAAAGTTATCATACCCTTAGTGCTTTGTTAATTGTTGTTGTCGGGTTTTACAGGGGCAGTAAAGTGGCAAACAACGTGGCCAAATTATAGTCAAAGTCCAGGTAATTACGCCTTGGACGACAGTCACAAAAGCCCCCGAAAAACTACAACACACAAAACTCGAAACTGTCCTGCGGCGTGTTTGTCAACAACAACAACAACATAATCAAGAAAATGAACACTAGGAAACAACCGCAGCATCACAAACTACGCGCACAATTTTCACCAGTTTAGTTGACTGCTGTTGCTGCTAGCTGCTGCTGCTCTTTGTTGCTTTTTGTGGTTATGCAAAAAGTCAAGCCGCAGTCAGCCATGGCCACAAGCAAAGATCATGGATAAGAGGAGGAGAGGCAAGAGGTGGGGTGTTAAGAAGAGCGGCCATGTCGCGACATTGCCGTTTGGGGAACGCTTTTGACGCTTTCCGCTAATTTTCCGGTTTGAATGCTACACCTGTCTGCGAAGGCAGCCCTTACCCTGCAGCCTCACACCTTGCCTTTTGCCTCTACACACTTTTTGCTTGAATATTATTTCTTTCATTTTTTTGCTTTGAACAGACGACATGGCTGCCACACCCTTCGGCTTTTGGTTCGTAATCCCAACGCTTCCATTGCGCATAAATTACGCGCCTAAAAAGTTTTAGTACACACAGCTACAAGTTGAGGGGTGCCACCCCACTGCTGCCTCTCTTGGCGGCAGCTCACCTTTTTAGACAAATTAAAAAACTCTTATCGAGCCGTGAAAAGTATTCTTTGCGGCTTGCCAGAGAACGAATATTATGTAACTTTAAAATGCTTTTGAATCGCAATTTGTGATGTTGCTGCGGCAAAAAATGGTTAAACTCTGCGTATGCGTAATATTATGTGGGAATTATTGGCTCCAAAGCCATGTGTGTGCGTCTGCAGACAACAGCAATCTTCAGAATTGTGTACACAAACATAAATATCAGCTGAATATTGCAAGCAAGTATTCAAAATAAAACCCTGAAAACATAGTCAAGTATCCCAAAACGAACTGAGTTAACTTTGCTTGTATTTTTCAACAAGATTTCAGTTTGTAAATACCCAAATTGCCAAGCTATTCTTTAAGATAATCAAACACAAACTGGCTCAACTACTCGTATTATTTAGCCAGCGTTATTTTTTGGCAGAGCAGTCAACAGCCAAGGCTTACGTCAGACCACAGCGTTGGTCCAAACCCCTCTAGCAGCTCCAACTGTAATCCAACTAGCACCTGGACTCAGTGTTTTGTTTTTTTTTGTGGGCAGCAATTGGTTCAAGTGCAATAGTCTACTAGTACAGTTGATTCAATTTTATGTGTTAAGTATACTAACGTCCAAAGCGGATATTACGTATACGAAGCATTTAAGGCTAAGCAAACAAATTAATCACAGCTCTAGTTAATCTGAGGTGATTTTAACTGCGCCAGATTTCACTTAATTATGTTGCATAATATTTGCCACATGCAAAACACTTTAGATATTCTGCACTCAGAAAAAACAGTACAATAGTCTAATCAAAAAATTTCACAAATAAATCTCGTTTCTTTAAATTTGGTTCTAAATTTACGAAACACTGTTTAAAGAAAGAATTGATTAAAGTTATGTTTACAAAATCTTTTTCTTAGTTTTTGAATGAAATTTCTTACATATGCAAACCTTTGCCATTAGTTCTGGCTGCCTAGGTTGGTTGGTTTATAGCCGCAATCATAACGGCAAACATAACATTATAAGTGGACAGAAGCAGTTGAAGAAGAGGCAGCTGTTGCTGCTCCGCTTGTTGGGCACCCGAGACGGCTTAAGACGTACTAGGCGCCAGTTGTGACTTGCGGCAAGGGTTTTTTGCCAGTTGCGACCACTTGTGACTCGAAGACCAGCTCCAAGTGGTTTCCTGTTTTTAGTAGTGGTTGTTGTTGTAGTTGTTGGCCGTGTGGCAATTGAAACTGCTCAGTAGCGTGTAAACATTTTCATTTGCCGTTGACGTTGTCGTCGTTGTCATCGTTTTCGTTGTTGTTGTCACTGTCAAGTTATAGTTCGTGTACATTCAAGTGTAAAATATTGAATTATGATGGCAGCTGCTTTTCACTAAGCATGGGAAGCGTTAAATTCTGACAGCAGCAATGTTGAACCCATTGTTGTCATGCATGAGTTTCATACAGCTTGAATTTAAGAAAAGACACAGCGGGTCAAGAGCGAAATCTGTTGTGCGTATGTGTGTGAGCGTGTGTGCGTGTATATAAATTACGAGCACTGACAGCTTATGCAATTTGCAAAGGCTTACTTCTGACCACAGAATGAATGCCCGGATCAGCATTTCAATGGAACAGCTGCCGAATAGAATTATAAGCTGATCTATCTTTGCATGTGTGCGTATGTTTACACACAGAGCTACAAATTGAGCGCTGCAAATGCTTCTAGTACCTGAGCTACGTGCGCCACAACAGCAACATCATCAGCATCAGCATCTGCAGCCACAGCCACAGCACAGAGTCTGGGTGCTTGTGTTTCTGTGCGTTTGTGGTGCAGCAGCATTGGGAGCAAAACAAAAAAAAAAACTATAGCATTTTGTTTGCTTTTGTGAAGCAGTCACCAAAAATGGGATCTAGGTTGAGTGGGCGGCCAAGTGATTGCGATTGTCATCAGTCAACGCTCTAAAAGCAATTGTCTACATTGTTTGGTTTGTTTGCTTAAGATGCAACCCTTATACACCCACACGCCAAAACAACCAACCAAACATACACTCACATGCTTACACAACAAACATAAGCACACACAAACACAGGCGAATGTGGCTATTGTCTTGAATCTCAGTACAAGCCTTTGTTTGCATGTTAGTGGGTCATTTTGATTGTTGGCATCGGGTAGCTTCGTCAGTTTTGTGGTTAAGAAATCAGCAGAATCTAGATAGTAAGAGGTTAAGGTGGCGCAGAGAGTTATTTTTCGGGGCTAGCAATAAATTTAATAAATTATTTCAAAAACAATATTTTGCTCTTGCGTGTAAAGAACATTTTGCTGGTCCTAAGATTGCACAATGAAAATAGTCGAATTCCTCATCGATCTATACTCCTCATTTTGTATAAGAAAATTATTACGAATGCTTGTGTTTATATTTTTGGGTAACTTTTTTAGCTGCCCTCGCCTCAATATTGATACGGTTGGCATGTCCATGCCATTTAAAGCTGGTTGCCATTAAATGATTTGACTGCCACACAGCACTTAAGCCTAATTAAAATGTTGCCTCCTAATTAATTAAACAATTAGCCCAGCCAAGACACAGAAAATAGAAAAACAACTCCAAAAAAAAAAAATAAGAAATCTTAACATAGGCTGCCGTATCATCATAAAAATGCTTCGCTCAATTTATGTTGTTGGGTCAGCATTGAAGCAGCTCGTTTTGTCACTGACAAGCAGTTGATTGTCCCTCTGCAGTTGGCTTTGTTCCGTTCCCCATTCCCTCTTCTAACCCACACAAGCACATACCAGTCAGCTGAAAATGCGAACTAAGCGCATTAAAACAAAATTTATTTGCAGTCGAAAATTTTTATCACAAAAATTGACTTGCCAACATTCAGGGCAAATGTCGCTGCCACGCCCACACAGACACACACACATACACTCACTATCAATTATGTGTGTCCTCTTTGTGTCATTTAACTTTCACTGCCTTCCAAAAACAATGTAAACTATTTTGATGCATAATTTAAGCACAGTTGCCGCTGCACGTAAAAATGAAAACCATAAAAATACTGAATGCAAAGTTAAAGTAAACACAAAATTTAAACCAAACACAAATCTCAATGTCAGAGCATGTTTTCCCAAGGGACTGACAGCTCAGTCAGTTAACCAGCTGACCCTGTGACTTTGTAACCTCAAATAAATGATTATTTTCTGTCTGACTAGCTGGCTCAAAATAACACATGTATTTTTATACATGTGTATTAAAATACATGTGTTATTTTGGCCAAGCTAATTATATGAAAATTAGCTTGCTAGCCAATTTCGTGTCATTAATGAGCATTGTATGCGATTTATAAAACCAGGCGAGGCGCATTGAGCATTAGAAAAACCCAAAAACCCCATCGCACATCGCTAGGAAAATTCACAAAAGGGGCAGCATGTTAACATAAACTCAACAACAGTTCGACCTAAGCGTTGAGCTTTCGTTAAGTTTCCCCTTTTAGCATGATTCCCCTTTGTGCGTGGTGAGTTTTCTGTTTGAGGCTGTCTTCATTGCAGTGCGCCTTAATTTATGCAAGTTATTACAAATTCACACGAAAAAACAACATTAAGCGGGCTTGGAGGGGCAAGCGGTGTCTGCGGTATCCTTGTGCTGGGCCATAAAGGAAGCGATGCTTAAATTTGTTTGTAAATTTTTTTCGGTATGTGGCTGGCTTTATGCGACGCAAGTCAAAGTCTGGAAAAATACTTTAGATAAAGAATAAGTATGTGTATAAAATTAAAATAAATGCATGCGCTATACATTAAAAGGCATAAAATGATTAGCAAATTGGTTCTTAAGGCAAAACACACAAACACACACGATGTATACCTGATACTTCGTGCGAGGGTGTCGAGTAATTAAGCTTGAATATGTGTGTGCTTAACGTTTAAGGCGCCAATCAAAGCAGCGAAGGCAAACAATTAAAAGCAGTCAACTCCATCGCCTTTAATTGCTACTGGACACGCTCACGGAAGTCGACATGCAACTGTGAGAAAGGAGCAGTGGGTGTGGCAAGGCATCTAGTGCAGTACTCAACTCAATCAAGCAGTCAATCAATCAAAAAAAAATTCTGCAACTTGCTTAACTATGCATATTGAATGCTGTCACACACTCGTCTAAGCTCTAAACTCTATATCTGAAGGGTGCCTTTGCCTTGGAGCTTGGATATAGTAGTTGCATAATTTATGGGCTTGTCTACCAGAAAATTGTTACTAACCATTGAAATTCTTTTGCTTTTGGTGTATGCGTAATGCAAGCAATATTAGACTTTTCTTTTTATGTTGTAACAACTAAACGTTGCCTTCAGCACATGAAAACCAATTACGCATACACATTTGCACATACCAAAACAGAGACTGATGAAGCTTACCGCAGGACAATTCTTTTGTGTGCGTGTGAAAATAAAGTGAATGCCAAGCTAAGAAAACAGCTACAACAAGGGCAAGAGATGTTCAAAGTTTTTTATTGTAGACAAAACTAAAAGTTAGTCAAAGTTCCAAAAATATATATCTGTATGATTTCCATTCATTAACAGCTCCAACTGCTGAACTAGCTTAAATATGCCTAATGCCAGAAGCTGTTCTCTTTTTGGGTATGGTTTCGCTTTAAGGTTTCGCAAAACAAATCAGTCAAGTTACAGAACTTTGCTGTCAATCATTGATTGTATTTGCCAATGCTTAATAGGCACCTTTTTCTGTGGTCATTAGAGAACCTTCTATCATATGTACGCTGTCACCAAAAGTTTTCTGCAAAAGAATAGGCAAAAAAAGAAGAACAAAATAAAGTTAGAATAAAACATGAATAATTAGCTTTGATGCGCCATTGTGTCGATTTAATGAGCTGCAAAGTGTGTCAAGTGTGAAGCAGAGAGACAATTGATGGCTCTATAACAAATTGATGAATTAATCAATCAGATCAAAAAGCAGCAGTAGGCAACAACAACAACGAACACCGAAGGAGCGACCATATACACATTTTTCAAAACAGGCAACGAGACTGACGAGGACTGTATAGAGAAAAATAGGCAGCAGCATTGTATGGGTGTTTGTGAATATGTTTGTGTGAAGAAGAGCATGGGCAGGTGGTTGTGTGGGTGCGAGCTGGTGCATGTGTGTGTGTGCGCGTGCTAGCCATGTAATGTGTGTAACGCCTACGACACGCTTTTATGATAAAGCGTACATAAAATGAAAATCTATCATCAGCAATGGGACACGCTAACAAGCAAGTCCTCGACTCGAGACGACTCGACTTATCTCACAGGAATGGTCACTCTTTAAGATGGCCGTTGTCAAATTGCCTTGCCTAAGTCTTGACTGGCTTGTGTTATTGTTGTGCCTATCTCATTTTCCACTCCCACGCACATTAAATTTTACGACATTTTGAGGCGCACACAAGTTGAAGTTCATTGGCATTTAAAATCTACAACAAATTTGAACTCTTAACAACGAAATTAAAGTCACTTTGTGGGAAAAGAATACGTGTTAATAACGCAACTTGCGACGTGCCAAGAATTTGGAGAGCTTGTCGCGGCCCAAAAGCAAAAGCATTTAAGGTATTTGTTTATGCTATTTTATGTGCAATTTTATGTATATTATGGCACTTTAATATGAATATGGCTAACGAGCAATAGGAGACCACCAAAATAAAAAATGACAAGCACTATATATATTTTGTTTACAGTAAAGTTCATTCTAGTAGAGAGAAGAGCTTTAAAGTAGAAATTCAAATCACAGCTGCCATATTATGTTAGCAGCAGCTGGCAGCTCTATCGCCCATTAGCCCTGGTTCAATGCTATTGATAAGCTCCCAAGCAAGCTGTACTTTCTCCTCAATCCAGTTGACAATTGCGCAACAAGAAGCTTTTTTCGACTCAAATGCAGCACAGTACACGGCACTCATCTAAGTGCAAGATTTCAAGGGGTTTCATGGGGATTTCAATGGGGGTTTCAGGTATTCGAATACAACAAATCGTATTCGAGGGTGCATTTAATATTTCATTTCGGGCAGCTTTGTGCTGTTTTTATTACCTCTGCACCGTTGACACCAGCGTTAAGTCCCACGCCAATGGCAACGGGAACCTCTGCTTGCCTGAAGCCAACTTTTGACTACATTTACACACACACACAGTACAGAGAGGACGCAGGACAACACTTCGTCAGTTGTTGCCAGTTGCAATTGTTCGTTGTATACTCAAGTGGTTTCAAATGCACACCAACGAAAAGTTCTCCTGATTTTGTGTATTTTTATCTTATCTGTTTTACTCTGGTTGCATATTTGGTTAAGCTGCGCTTTAAAGCCAGAAACGAGAAGCAGGCCAACGAACTTTGTGTTGCCATCAATCAAGAAGCAAGTTGTTTTTTTTTGCGTATACGCAACATTATTACTGTGACCAACCGCATTCCGGTAGCGCTCAATCACTGACTATGTTTTTAAGGGATCTTTTTTTTATGCTTCGTTTCTGCAGATTTTGTGCTTAAAATTCTATTCAATCATTTATGTTGAATTTGATTAGTGGCGATTGTACGCAACCGGAGCCCTAAATAAACCAAAATCTCCGCTCATCAATATTTGCTATACTAAAAGATTCAACCGGCCCCACCTCCGAAACCATTTCACACCCACTCCCACTAATCGGGCAAGTGTGTAATAAATTCGCTTATTCGATTGCCAAAAGCCTGGCATCTTCAATGGCAACTGATTTATTTGCAGCGAGCCCCCAAAACGCACTTTGCTAAGCTCAAACAATTTTGTCAAATTGACCAAACTTAAGCTTATTTATTATGTTTGAGGCTTTCACACATTAAGGACCTGAGCCAAATTGCACCCACTAAGCAGCTCACAATTTGAATTTATGGCGTTTGCTTAACTAACAGATATGCCTGAACATATATGTAAATATACTCCCTCGATATATATGTATGTTTAAATCTGACGTGTCAGCAGCCATAATGCCTGAGTGGACAGCATTTAAAGTTCAGACAGAAGAGATATAGCCATGAAAAATTATCAGCCGCGGCTACATAATCAAAAAGCATAACTTTAGCTACTTACAACATAGACAACTATTTATCCACTGACAAATGATGCTGCTTCAAACTTTTCTGTGGCACCCAAAAGGCAAAACAGTTTGCAGAAACTTTTAAAACGAAGAGCAAACACAAAAAAAAAAATAAAAATCAAAACTAAATCGCCACTTACATTTTGGGAGCGAATTCCGATTATTACATTGGGTTTTTATATAGGCGCCAAAAATGCACTACGCAATTATTTTAAATTTATTTAAATTGTTGAAATGTTCTACATTTAAGTTTTTTTCATTGATTAACCAAAAAGGGGAATAAAGTTTTTTTTAATTTGATAAAAGCGAAAGCTGAAAAAAATAAATTTAAAACAGTATTTATTTTGAATAAAATTTAATTTCACGTTAAATAGTAAAGTTTATTAGTAGCTTATTTAAAAGAGCTTTTTTCATTGAACTTCAAATTTAAATTAACTTTTATATGAATAGTAGCGTGCTCCTCTTTGCTGAACCGCTCCTGTTTAGGTCCGGTTCCTGGCAACTAGGTTCGTAGACTATGGGGCATCTAGGAAGCAGCAGTTTTGAGTTTCCAGTTTCTTTTGCTCAGCTGAGCTTCAACTTTCGCTGCAATTACGCGTCCTGCAAGACAAAATCACTCAAACAAAATGTCGCGCGTGCGTTTCATTGAAATTATCATCGTGGAATTGTGACCGGATGTGCGGAGGCAGGGTTGGATTGGCGGGTGTAAAAGTTAAGATAAATATGTAAGTGCAAGTGTTTTTTTTACGCAAACTGATTTAATTTTTTATGGCTGCCACTTCTGAGTTTTATATTTGTGCTTGCTTGTGGCTCAAAGTTGTTGGTTGTTATTGTATTTTTTGCTGTTTCGATTTGCGTTTTTGCTGTCTGTGTGTGTGAGTTTTTATGACCAACCGCTGCAGTCGAGCTGAACATTCCGTGATGTTGCTTTGCTTCTACTTGGTCTCTTGACAGTTGGCCAGTGTGAATTTGTGTGTATGTGTTTTAAGACCCTGCCACATATTTCTTTACACACTGACGCACAAATTTCTTGCGGTGCAAAACCGCTGTGACAATTGATACATTTCTTATGCTCTTTTATGGTTTATTTGCAGTTGAAGAAGAGGAATAGAGTTGAAGCAGTAGAAGCAGTCAACACTCAAGTGAAAATAAACAAAGCATTTGCTTCGGCTTGACTCAACTTGACTCAGTTCCGTTTTGGTTCGGCTCGATGGTTACTTCCGGTTGTCGGCTTAATGAAATGTGTAGGGCTTAGGCACAAAATGGCGGCGGCAAAAACACCAACCACGATGGCTATATCAACAGCAACAGAAACAAGGTCAATTTCGCTACTAAGTAAAAGCAAATAAATGAAACGCATTAAAGCACAAATTTAAATACGCTTGCCCGAACATAACTTGGCCTTGCCAGCCAGTCAGGCAGTCGAGTGAAAGGCATCTGGCAGCTGCCGCTTGCCACGCCCTTTCTCAACCCTGCGATCCGCCTTTTACTGCGGTTGTCAATGCACAGAGCTGCAAAAGTTTCACACAAAATGCATTCTGACTTGCTGAGAAAGTTTCGTGTGCCTGCAGCAACGCGCAGCAACTTGCATCAACTTGCTGTAGCATCAGCAGAAGGCAGCAAACAGGAGCAGCAACAAAATGGCTGCAGCAGCAGGCAGCAGGCGAGTCGAGCGGAAAAGTTAATTCACCTGTGAGACTTGACAAACTTTGCGAAACACACCCACACAAACACACTGAAACACACTCATGTGTGCGTACATTTGATGTTTCGGTAAGCAAAATCAGCAAAGCGTTTAAAAACTGCAATAAAAGACATTTATAGTTGCTACAATGTGAGTCCTTGAGTTCCTCAAAAAAATAAAAGCGTGGCACAGTTCCCAGCAGCAATCGTGTGTGCTTGTAAAAAACTATCAACAAAAGTAAAAGCTCAACTCAATCATTAAATGTAAGCACAGCCTGTTCAAGTTCTTCAAGCAATCAGGTTTCTCTGACAAATGCAACTAAAAAAGTATGTAAAAAAGTTAAAACGTGGTTGACATGTTTAACAATTGGTGCTTTTAAAGATACATATACATACAGATATATGCATAGAATAAATATGAATAACATTTTGTGACTGTTGCTATATCGATTAGAATTTCATCTTAAAGTTTTATGCATAAGCCTCCAATGTGATCAGGGTAAAGACTCAGCAAACTAAAACTCTTCTGTTCTGCTGTTGTTTCAGCTAGTCATTCAGATTGTCGCCAGCCAGTTTGACTAGCCGGACGCGTCAATCAATCACTTAAGCTGCAGCTGAACTAACTGAGCTACAGTCACGTGGCTGACAGATACAAACCCTAGCGAACAACTGTAGCGAATGATAAGACAAGCCAAGTCAAGTTGATAAATGGTCATTCAACTGAATAGTACAACAACTGGTAGCTAACTAGTTGGCAAATTTGAAAGTTCTGAGAATACTTGAAACAGATAAAGGTAAGAGTATTTGCAGTTTAATTCTGTTTGCGGCACGTGCGCACACGCGGCTTATGCGTAATTTGTATTTGATTGTAGCAGCAACAGCAACGGCAAAGACAACCTTCGGAGCTTGTCAATAGTCATAAACAAATTCAAAGGACATGGACACGCGTGTGTGCGTCTTGCTTTGACTGTAAGTCTGTCACTCAGTCAGCCAGTGGGTCTTTCATTCTGTCTTGTCTGCTATTTTTACGCGTGTTGACATTCAATTTGGCAATTTCGCAGAAAGTTTTGCCAGCTTTTGACTTTGACACGCTTCAACAATGATTCCCATTTTGCATTGCCAGCAATTTTTATGAATCGAACACTGATTTTTGTCGCCTATGCCACTTATATAACTCAAACTCAACAATTTGCCATGAATATGTGGCTTTTTTTTTGGGTAACAACTTTTTTTTAGCCTTAATTTCCCCTCATTTTTATGTCGGTATGATTAGTTTAGTCAATTTGATGATTGTGCTTATGCGCTTGTTATTTTTTGAGCAGTGCACATCTGACATTAAATTACAGTCAGACACTGTGCTCTATAAAAAGTATTTACTGTGCTAAAAAACACAAGCCAACTTTTCGCATGAATACCAAATGCGAGTCTAACCAACCCCAAACCTCATGCAACGCACCACTATAAAGAGCCAAACACACAAACGTACGCATGCCATTAAAAAAAAGGAGAGAAAGACACACGGGCTTGATAAAACTGGTAGCTGGCATTGTCAGCAATGCAAACACTGAAATGGGCAAACAAAAAGTGGCCGAAAAATAAGAGGAAAGCAGTGGAAGATTGAAAATGTTGTTGAGAGTTATCCTGCATTGGCACCCCTGAAACCGGAATAAATGTCACAATTGTAACTTTGTGTGCTTAAATACTGCAGTCAGCTTAAGTTTCAATTGTTAAAGCGTTCCGTTGTTGCTACAAGTTCAAAATTAATTCAGCGATATTCAATTCAACTAAATTTGAATATACTAAGTATTCGACTAAATAATTTTCAAAATCATTTATTTTCTTAATCATAGTTCAACCTAAAAATTTAGAATTTTAATTCGAGTGCATGACATAAAAAAAGTTCGCGCTATCGATTTTCTTTAATCTCAGTTACATAGTTGTTGAATCTATAATTCTAAACTCAAACTGCAGCCTTAAAGTATAAAGCTTAATATTATATATATATTCACAGGCACTTAAAACATTATACTAATGCAATTTTTTATTTTGTTTTGCAGCCCGTTTTGCCCCAACCCTTACACTAGTTAATATTCATTATTTCATTTTGTATGACATGCACAAAGTCAAACGACGCCGGCTTCCGAATTTTTTATATTGTTTTGTGTGTTTTTTGGCTTTTTGGCACCGTTCCACAAGATCACGCAGAGATTGTGACGCGGATTTGCAACTGAGACGCCGCCAAAGCGTCGCATTGCTTGTTGTTGGGTTTTGGATTGCGGTTTTCATTTCCATTTAAGTTTTGGGGCTATGCATAGTCAATGCATGTCAAACGCAAACGCGTCCACAAACAAATTCAAAACAAAAGCCCCAAATAGTTTACCTTACCACAAAAGGACGGCTGTCACGCCCCTTTTGCTCAACCCAGCCCCCCTTTGGTCAAAGTGCGTGCCAAAACATATAAAAAAAAATTTTATTCTATATGCATAAGCTTGAAAGGCGCACGCTTCGTTAAGCCAGCTCACAGACACGCCCCCATAGCTCATGCAACCTTCCAAGTGCTTTTTGGGTAAGGCTTCAACTGGAGAGGATATAGCTAGTAGAAGAAGCAACAGCAGCAGAGGCAGCAGGTGCAGTTGCAGAATGAGTGCTCGCAGTGGGACACAGCAAAGTTTTTATACATTTGAATGCATTTTTGAAAATGCCAACTAACAACTTTCACTTGAAACACCTGCCTCTCTTCTTCGCCTGGCCGCAACTAACTTGACTAGGCTGCGGTCACAAGGTCACTGGGATGCAACGTATTCATAAACTTTCTGAGCAGATGCAATAAGTGCTGGCTATTTAAATTTGTATGTGTGTGTGTGTGTGTGCGCCTGGACACACTGAATATCTAGAAAATATAATACTTCCTGGCATACCTAAAGTGCTCTTTAGGCCTTTAACCAGAGAAAGTAACCGACAAAATAACGGCTCTTGTGGTCAAACGGTTATGCAAGGACCCTAAAAAAACTAAGGTCTGCATAGATACTATATGTACGTGTGTGTGTATGTCTGTTAGTTCGTATTTGTGTGTGAACTGAAGTGTAAATGCCCAAAAGCGTGCTATAGTGTTTTCTGTGTTCTCTTTCGAACATCGAAAACCGCAAACATTTATTGCCTGCAAATGCCAAGCTTTCATGTTAGCCAACGCGGTGCATGTTTAAAAAATCACTTTTTACACTTCAATGATGCCTAAAACTACACTTACGAAAACTAGATTGTCGGGGCATTTAAGTTTTATTAAGAGACTTGACAACGATGGTAAGAATATGTTTTAAGATAACTTTTATATACATACATGTGTGTTGAAATTACTTCATTCACTAATAATTTGAATCTTTAATACATAAAAACGTTCATAAGCAAATTTGTATTCCAAAGGTATTTCAACTTCGATAAGTCAATTTTTGTTACGTTGCTTTCATACAAATATTTACAACTTTTTTTGTACAAACAGTAAAATTTTGTATTTGCACACATAGTTTTGTTGCCATTTGCGTTTGTATCCCTCTCTCTTTCTTTCTTTCGCTCTCCACTTATCTGAACACGTCTACGTGTCAAAAAGTGTTCGTTTCATAGTGCCAAAAATCAATAGACCCATTCCAAAAAAAAAAAAAAAAACTAGGCAACTAGGCGAGGGCATTATGAATGATGAAAGTGAAGCGAGTACCGCAGGCGACTATATCGGAAATAACAGAACAAATAAAAGAAGAACAAGATAGAAATGGTAAAGTGGCAGGCACTGCTACAAATAAAGATAAGGAGTGGGGTTTGAGGATAGAGGATTGCAGGTGTTTATAGGCGCGGTCGGGTCGTCGTCTCTTTTGAAATTATGACTAAAGTTTAGCATGCAAATATTTTGCAAAACTTTCCACTTCAAACGCCAGGTGATGCGGACGGCAGCGAACAAAACTTTGAACTGTGTATATATATTTCAAGCGGCCCGAGCTTTATTTATTCTGTAAGTTTAACTTAGTTTGGATGGGTGTGTGTGCGTGTGTGTGAGGGTCACAGCTGGTTTGTTCGAGAGTTTGTTTTTGTGGCAGTCACAGTTATTGAATTGGGGGCGTATCAAATACGCGGCTAGACATTGTGTGGGCGGCAGCGATTGAGCGTGGCAAAAAACTTTTGATTCTATTAGCAAATTGTCAGTGTGTGGTCATACGCCTTGGCTTCTTACATGTTTGGCAAAATGCGGCAGATAATATATCAAAAGAGGAGACAACACGAAAAGTTAAATACGCATTAATTTATAAAATATATCTAATAACACAATCTCTAAATATCAAGTTTCGAGCCTAGAATAAGTTGATATAATAAGACCATAAGAGTTTATAATATACAGATATTCAATTTGTTACAATTAAGCAATACAATAATCCAAAATGCTTAAGCAGCACCTGCTGCCTTTGATTACTGTTTTGTCATTGCACACATACAGTAATTATTTTGGTCACGGAGCTCGAGAAATTTTGGGCAAATTATGCTTACAGCTAGCGTCAGGTGCGAATTGCTTACAAGTGCATTTACATTCAACGTTAGAGAGACTACGACTACTCGACAAATGAATGGTTGCCAGCTGCAGCTAATGGCTATTCAAGTGCCCCTAATGGCTAAGGTAGACATGGAGAAATCAGTTGCAATTGTCTTAGAGCTAAGTTCGAAATTGAATTGCTTTGAAAGTGATAAATAAGGGTTTAGTTGAATCCGACTAGTTGGAATTAACTAATGTTGGCTTAGTAAGAGTTGGCTAACAAATTACAGATAAGATTAAGATAACACAACTTTTTTGTTTTAATTGATTCGTTCAAGACTTCTCGTATTATATTCAATTTGAAAGAAACTATTCCTGCAAATAATTCAATTGCAATAAGTCTAGAACATTTATTTTGAAGTTTTTTAATTGCATTTGTTGTCAGTCGGTATTTTTTGCTCAGTGCACTGCTATAGGACATTTGCATATCATATCACAAACTTAAAGTTATCACATGCATGTTTATGCAACTTGCAGCTGCAAGTACTGTTGCTTCTACTGCTGCTGCTGTTGGCTCCCTAAACTCTCAGTTGGTTGTCTGGCAATGTCATGAAATATTCACATGAATGAATAACCTTTAATTGATGCAACGTATCCAAAACACACGGAAAACAGCTAGAGGAGGAGTTGGAGAGTGAGCTTGGGAAATGGCTTATGCACAGGGGACACAGAGGACATAGACAAACTGGCGCATGTTGTAAAACAATGCAACATAAATTGGCATTAAATATTGAAGGCTATTATCCAACTGCCAACAAAGCTAGGTAAACCAGGCAAGCAAGGCAACAACCTGCCAATTTATAACCTTACAATTGAACGGACTAGGTGGAATGTACAAGTGGACAGCATGTTATTCGATTCGCATCTTGTTTGTTCAGCACTTTGTGCAATTCATTAGTTATACAAAATATTTCAATAACAAATTGCCAGTTGAAATTTGCATTGGGTGCAGCTGCTGCTGTTGCTGCAAAATGCGTAGACAGCTCAATGGCTCAATTAAAAGTTTATGAAAAATGCAAAATCTTACTCAAACTAGCACTTAAAATTTAATAACGTTTGTCTCAATACACAGTCTAGTAGCAAACACACATACCTGTACAAAAGAAAAAGCCAATATCTACGACTGGTAAAATCGACACGGCCCAGTGCCAAAAACTGTCACAGCCATGGCCCTATAGCTATAACGAAACCAATCATAAGACAAATGGCCAAATAAAATGGCTAGAACGAAAAAAAATTGCTGCTGAGCCAGCGAGTTCTTCGCCAACAACAATAACTTTGCCAGATACCAAAACCAACAAGCAAGGCCACTTAACCGCAAAATCGTTGAGAATTTACGGCTAACGCTATTCAATCCACGGCTTACACTCGCCCAGCATCGGGCATTGCAACTAAGTCATTAGATTGAGAAATAAAAGCATTTGCTTTTAGTGCTCCATTAAAAAAAAATATTATACAAAAGACATCACTTCAAAAGCTTATCAAATGGAATTAAATGCACTTACTGTGAACATATGTCTTGTTAAAAAGTCACCAAGTGTCCAGCTGCTGCTTCAACTTCTCATTCAATTTGCTTAATAGACGTACTGTCCTGCTGCTGCTCCTGCTGCTTCTGCTGTTGTTCCACAAGGTATTACTTGAGTGGCAGGTCTACCTTTTCAACAGTTTCATGGACAAAATATAAAAACATCCACTACAGTTTACGGCTTGGTGAGCATTTTTCAGCTTGACACTGACATTTGCTTGCCCTATAATTAAATGGGAAATGGGAAGTGGAGAAATGTTTGGTGAAAGATATAGTTCTCTTCTTACAAACATTTTTAAACAACCTATCGATAACAAGGCAATGTCGATAAAGTGTGCACTGAGCGCCGTCTAGACACAAAAATAAATTAATGGAAAAATAGTTATATTTTATGTTATGTTATATTACAAACTTAAACGATAAAGTTATTTCTCGATAAAGTTGAGCCAAATGGAACTTTTGAAATTATGTCATATAAATTTCACACAGAAAACATATATAATAATCTCTTATGATCCACACCCAGTTTAATTTTCTCAATCGCTTATCAAATAAGTAATACCTTATATAAGTGTATCCCATCTTCGTTAGCAATATCTTACTTATTTTTTTGCTCTTATTTCTTCAGTTGCGACAACTGCAAGAGCAACGACGACGTGGATGTGAAACTAACCGTCGACGTAGCTGTAGTAAACCTGAAACTTGTTGTATTTGTCGTTGCACTTGTAGATGTGGCTGTGGACGTGCCCCTGTCCATTGCTCTCGACCACTTATCAGCGCTGCAATTGTTTTCTTGTAAAAGTCAATTTTTGAAGTGCACCAACGGCAATGGCAACGGAAATCGGAAACGGCAGCAAGAAAACGCATTTGACCTTATTCCAACTGGGCGATCAGCCAGCCTTATTCTACCCTTACTTTAAGGGTGTAGGGGCATGAGTAAACCGATGGCTGTGTAAAATAGTAAAGCAACTGGTGGATAGTTGAAATGGACAATGCTAAGAAGCAATTGATAAATGAGCCGCATTTGAGCATCGTCAGCAGCTGGGTGGCAAACAACGCTGGCCACACTCGGAAACCCCAAGCGCTAAATGAAATTCAAAGTCAAAATGCGCTCGGGCGGAAATAAGTTATGTTTTTTCGTTTTTGTTTGTTTTTTTGTTGCTCCTCTCAGTTCAAATGGGTACGATTGGAGTTCTGGGTTCTGTAAACTGGGTTTCGATTGCATGAAGTGCATGAAACTGAAACGAATTGCAATCGAAAACAGAATTGGGGTCAATCGATACTGTCCATTGCAAATGTTGGGCTGCTACGACGTTGAACATATAATGGTAGCCAAAGGTTAAATGTGAAATAGAATTCTCCCATCTCTCTTTTCTCAACCTCCATTTCTCTGTCTCTAAACTACGCACGCTGGTTTTTTTTTTAATTTTCAACTTTTTGACTTTTGCCCACAAGTAATTTTCACAGCTGAGCAAACAAGCGCAGGGCTTTGAATATGTGATTGCGATTGGAAGCGAATTGCAACAATTGAAACGAGTTTCAAATACATGTCGAATTTTAATGGCCAGCAGAAGGTTAAGCTAACAAGAAAGACGAGTCGCACCCAATTAATCAGCGGAAATGGTCGGAAATCGGAGTTTAAGTAATTTTGCAAATTGCCAAAGCTCAAAACGGATGTGGCTTGAAATTTAATTCTTACCCAGCAACAAGCAGTAGCAACGACAACAACAATACTTTGATTATAATCGCAGCGCAGGAGGCAGTCAAGTGTGTGCAAGGTGCGTGGGGTGGTGGGCGGAAGTTGATACCTCGTTCATGCATTATGACTTTATATGGGTCGTGAAATATCACTGTGCTTAAGTATCTCAGTGTGTGTGTGTGCGTACATGCGAGTGCTTGTAATTTCGATTTAGATGCAAAATGGCAGCGAATCGCGTTAGAAAAATGTCAAAAGATAATAATCCTTTTTGCTAACGCGAGAGCGAAAGAAAGAGATTGGGAGATGCAAGCATAAAAGTCTAAGAAAAATATATGTCTTTGTGTGTGAAAATGTGTGGAAATCTTCGATAAAAGGCAATGTCAATAATTCAAATGACAATAAAAAATAGGCAACAAAAATAATATGGATTACGTAAACGAGGCGGATCGACAGCAAGAGCCAAAGCAAAACGGAAAAGGGAAATTGCCAAATGGCAATGGCAGCGCTGCCAGCGTTGCGCCTTATGTTATGCAATGACTGTTTTGTTTTGTTTAGGTATTCTGCTGCAAGAGGGTAATGTGTTGAGTAAATGAGAGTGAACCTAACTAAAAGACTTGAAATGACAATGCAATACAATACATAAGGAAATGGTTTGATGCAATAGTATTTTACAATAATTATTAGAAAGATGTGCACACCATAACCAAGCTTAATCCCAGTACAAATACTAATATTGAGCAGCGAAACAATAAAGTGCATTATATGCTCTGTTCTTAACTTTTTAAACCAACCCCCCGAAAGACATTTGCTCCCTGCCTTGTTGTAGCCCACAATACACATCTTAATATACATTTATATATATATTACGCCTTGCCACTGCTGAGCATTGTTGTGCCCCGTTTCCTTTTGCTTTCGTTATATCTTTCTCTCTTTTGCTTTGCATTGCATTGCACTCTGCATGCAAAACTGTGTCAAATTTAACGCCTTCGGTAATGAATTTGTAACAACATTTTATTGTTGTGCTTTTGCTAGCGGAGAGTAGATGAGAAACAGATGAGTCTTGCCTTTGCTTCTCCTTACTTCTCGCGGCAGTCTGGCAGTGTGTTTTTCTTATGGCACAATAAAATCAACACAGCCCGCAAAACAAAAGCATAAAACTGTGTTAACAAGGCGAGCAAAAACAACAACATCAAGAACTGTTCGTTGTTACAGAAAATAAGGACAACAATGCGAAAAAGGGTTTCTCACTGCCTGCTGGCAAACAATGCGTTTTGCATTTTAGGAACTGTTTGACACAAATTAAAATGTGCAAAGGGGATAAGAAATTGTGTCTGCCACTTGCAGCATGTGGCCACCACGCACAGCCTGCCCCCTAACATTGTCCTTTTCCGGCACATGTCTCGCATATTTTAGCACTACCTCCTGCCATGTGTCAAATATTTGTCGTTAGCTGCCTCCTGGCCGGGAATCCGCTAGCTTCCGTCTTCTCCATTATTTTCTCTGGATTTTTTTACACTTCTGGTGTATGTGTATGTGCATGTGTGTGTTTTTGTTGTACTTTCCACGCACATACACATACACACACCTAAATTATTCGCAAAAAGCTGGCAGTCGGCCCACGGCTGTCGCGTCTGTATCTTCATTTGCCTCGGCTGCTCTGTTCATTCCAATGAAGTGGAAATATGTCAACAAGCGACGGAAGTTGGCACTAGCAATAGAAAAAAATAATAAAAAAAAAAAAACACACTCACACATAGAAACACCTCCAATCTCACTTACTCTATGTGCATTACACATACGACCCGTAGGCACTGCTAGTTAATGTCGTTAGCGCAAAAACAACGCTGACTTGCCTCTGCTGCAGGCCAGATAAAACTAGTTGACATACTTATCACAAACAGCATAATAGGGTATACGCGACGCTTGACATCTGCTAAGCAATTAGTTATTGAATTAAACTTGATGGAAATCATATTAATATATTTGAGAATATACCCTTAAAGTTGATTCCAGCACAAAGCAAATATGTGAAAAGTAAAGTTTAATAAAATAATGTGGGAGATTCGAACAAACAATAACTTTAAGTAATCACTGCTAAAAAAAAAAATAATAACCAAAATATATTATTAATGTGTATGCATTCAAGAATTTCTGGATGTTAAGCGATAGCTCATAAATAATTATTAAATGTACAGCTTCTTTTTTAACTAAAATGAACTGTATTAAGGATAAGTATTTCAGTAACAATCAGCTTGACACTTAACTTTGTGTCCCTCTCATACGTTTTGCTGTTTGCTATATGTATTAAGTTAGTGTTTCATGAAAACGAGAGGGTGTGAGTGTGTATGCATGTGTGAGTGTGTGCGTGTGTGTTTAGGGGGAAGTTAGGAATTTGATGCTCTGATTCGCAGTTTGTCATTGAGGCGTCTAAAAATTGCAATGCACAGCCTGTGTTTCCTGTTGTCCTGTCCTGTATACGCTTGTACTGTTGTCTATTGTCACACTCTTTACCCTCCCCCCCTTCCACCCATCACCCTTCTGTTCCCCACTGTTGTCGCACTTCCGTTGCGCGCTGTTTAACTTTTTGTGTGCAGTGACATGCGCGCCCATAAATTCGCCCTAAGAGCAACAACTACAACTAAAACTGAAATAACTGGCGCAAGATTTGTTACACTTTTCTTCTGTGTATGGGGTGAACAACAACAACAGTACCAAAATTTGTGCTCCGTGTCGCCCTTTGTATCGCTGCGCGTCTCTTTCATTGTTGTCTGCTGACCTTCCATTTGCTTACTTATATTTCTAGCTGGCATTTGGAAATCACCATTTATCTTTGGCTTTATGCCAAACAGAAGACTGGCACGGAAATGCTGCTTATTTGTAAAGAGTTACAATGCTATTTTCCATGTGTATATATATACTTATATATTTACTTTTTCCCTACAGTTTCCCTACATACTCATACACATAACATATCCCAAATGCATGGCACATGACTAGATGACCTGCAATAAACTGCAAGAGTTTATCATGCCCTTTTGTCTCTGACTCACGCATATTTTAGCACACTTCATTAGATCGGGGTGGTTTGGACTGGTCTGGTCTGGGTATTTGGCTCATTAAAACCCATTTAAAATTTGGCTATTCGATATGGCAAAGCGCGATTTTAGCAGCAGTAGCTCGAATTAAATTGAAATTATACAAATATTTGCTGTTCGTGGCGACTACAAAATGTAAAAACAATTGCGTATTATTCAATTAGTGGATGGAAGTAAACAAATAATAATAATATTACATTATATACATTTACATATCCATACCATATAAACTCTGTCCGTGTCTGTGTCTGTCTGTCTGTCGGTCTGCCTGTGTGCGTATGCATACATTTGGCATATCATTTGCTATGCTGGCCATTATAATTACAGTAACAAATTGGAGCACGCACAAACACGTTGTACGAGGCAAATGCATCTCTTTGAAAGTGTTTATTTTTGTGTAACTTGTTCGTAATTACAATTTATAAATGTGGTATTTTAAGTGTCATATGTAATTTTGCCAAATAGTTAAATAGCTAAATAATATTAATAACCCTTAAAAGAGAATATGGAATTTTTGTAATTTCTGCAGAACTGGAGTGCTACATTTTTCTGTTTTCTATTTTTGATTGTTCTCAAAACTCTTTTTCTTTAAATAAAATTTTTTCGGTTTCGTTAAATAAATATTTCATTAATTCTTAGTTTGCCCAAAAATATATAATTACACAAATGAACTTCTTAGACGTTTGGGAATAATAATACAAACATAACGTCCTTAAATTTTTTTCATTATTATTTTATTTATTTGTTTATATTTATCTGCTTTTGCACAAAATAAATAAATAAAAATAAGGTTAAATTTGGGTTAAATAGTCCACAATTGATATTTACACTACGCTGCTAGCCGCAGATTGTAGCAAAATATTGGGAATAAATAGCCATATGAGAATATTGCATTTGTCTGTGTGTGTATTTGGGCGTATTTGTCATTGGCTAATTAGTGGTCGCAAAACAAGCACACACACAAAAGCTGAAGAAGAAAAATAAAACCCACCAAAACCGTATATTTTGGCATATGTGCATTCAATAGCGTATTATGGTAATGCAATCAGAAGGCCAAATGTGAAATTTTAAATATGAAAATCGATTTGAACTATGCACTGAATGGCCATTAACATGCACTCCAAACAGCCATATCCATAATTATTAATGTGTGCTGAGTGCATAGAGATGCAAATGCAAATGCAAAATCAACCCCAACACCCACTGAATAACTTGCATACTCCACCACCCTTGATGATTTCTTGCCTCAAAGAGATTGTCAAATGCTTGTGAGCCGTAGCATTATCAGCTCCATTGGGGCTCGCTGATGGTGTAAATCTGTTGGCGCTTGCAAACAAATGGAAACCAATGCGCACAATTGCAGGCCATTCATCTTGGGCGACATCGAACAATTGTTCGCTCAATCGGTGACAAAAAACGCAGACATGAAAAAAGTTGGAAGAAAGAGAACGCGCGCGCGTGTGTATGCGAGTAAGAGTATTTATCGATTGGTTTTCATCAACCACATCCACATACAGTGCAGACTAACAGAACTAGCACCAGGTCCTCTAGACCTTTCGAAAGAGTCCCCATTCATGAAATTTCGTAGCCATTGAGTTATGGCAAACATGCGGCATAAATTATGGGTTTAGGCAAAAGTGCTTGACACCAGTGAGCTGGCTGGAAGAGGAGCAGAGCTGGTATGATGGCAGAATGCGTTGACATGCCAAGTGCCTCGACATGACACGACAGCAGCTCATCGTGCTCATCAAATGTCGCCGCTCGATGTTGATGATGATGATCATCATGTTGTATTTGGTTTGATGATGCCGCTAACTTTCATTGCTTGTCATTTGAACATTTTAAGCATTTTTGGTGCTTGCTCTGGCCATAATATTATTACCACACATGCATACAAACAAACATATATGTATATTCAACATAATGGCGTCTCTCTTCGCAATTATCCAAAAACTATTTTTGGGGCTAAACATTTTAGCCGCAATTAGACAGGAATACCAAAAATGAAAACGATTGAAGGGTTGATGTTAGGGCCTATAGATATTTGTAAGCTAAGTCGAGTAAGTTTTTGAGAGCAGACATGCAAAATTATTACAGGCATAATAAAGTTTGCCATCAAAATGAATAATGTTTTTGAAAATCCTTTCATTTATTGCATTAAATGAGTTGAGAGCATGATAACCATTTTTCAGAGTAAATAAATGAAAAATCGTATCTACGATTTATTGCAATATCTATAATCAAGTTAATTTCGTTTTATTGCATTTCACTCTCTAACAAAAATCAAGAGCCGTAAATCTTTAATCTTAGACTTTTTAGTTCTGTTCTACAACTTTTAGTCAATTTCTGGCATTTGCATGCAACAAATAAACCTCCCCTGACGGCAATTCGTTAAATCGCACACCAAGGGCATACAAAAACAGTCGACGTTCTCATTTTGTGCTGTGTGGCGTATGATTATTGCGTATACGCAACGAGTACCCACTTTAACTAAATGAATTATGCATGGGCGTTTATAACAAAAAACTTTTCCCTTTTTTTTCTGCGGTACACCCCAAACTTCCCCAATGAAATCTGCGTTTCAGGCGCTTATAAATGTTTAACGCACCAGCAGCGACCAAAAGTCAACCAGCCAGCAGCTGCTAACCTTTCCCGATAGGCCTTGAAAGAAAGAGCGCGACAGAGAGAGCCGGTGAGAGAAAGTGAACTCTGTTGCCCGTATTAGCTGCGAACAATTAATGTGCTGAAAGCCCAGCTTCTAATTTTTGTTGCCATGTGTTTTCAACATAAATCACATGCAACGTAGACTCATCAGCATTGAATGGAAGCAGTCTCTAGGAGTGTGAGTGTGTGCGTTTGTCTGTTATTTATTCATAGCAAGCGCTCGCGATGCTGCTGCTGCTGCTGCTCCTGATGCATGATGTACGGAAGTGTACCGAAAATGCTGGCATAAATAAATACAGCAGAAAACCTCAGCGAATAACCAAAAAGCCGCTGCCGCAAAACAATGCGACGCTTGTCGCCTTTGTTGCTGTTGTTATTCTAGGTACGTTAGTGTGCTAAGCGTACCGTAAAATAAATCATTTGGTTGCGGCACACACCAATCTACACACACAGACAAACATTGGCTCAGCTGTTACAAGCAGCCAAACAAATTGCCAGCTGAATGTGCTTTGCGCAAAGCCAAAAAAGAATTGTTTAAGTGAATAAAAATGAGTCATTTGTAAGCGGCGTATTAGTAGAAAATTAAGCGCCTGCCATACCAAATCAGCTTATATGCAAACCCAGAGTAACGAGCTTTAAATATGAATTAAAGCAAAGCTATGAATCAGATAAGCTGTCCGGCTTGGTGCTGCTTCAACGAGTTCCAAATATATAAAGGTCTCGCAACCAGCGCTTTACTTAATAGTTATCCTCAACCTTAATAATAAATAATTTAAAATTTAACATAAAAATAATATATTTGAATAACATTTGCATACCGTTTGCTTAGTATTTTAACCTCTGTTCAAGTTCTCAACTTAAAATATTTTCTTTAAGCACAACTTTTGTACAATTTAAAACTAATGCAAACTAAAATGTTTGCTGCAAGTGTTGGCCAAAGACTTCACTATAAATTATGCAGCAGCCAACAACAAAGTATGCAACATAAAACAAAGTACAGAACAACAAGAAACGGAGGCTTTATTATGCAAGCAATAAGCAAAATTGTTTGCTATCTTTAGAGTATGTGTACCGATTTAACAAAATATATCAAAAGGATATACTCATATTTATGGTTACAAAATTAATTATGTGCGAAACAGTGTAATCAAACAAATGATGATGATAGAAAAGCTCTATCATTATGTTTATTTTGTTTTATAATTTCGCTAAAAGCTGAACTCAATGTACCATTTTGCCATAGTGGTCAGCTAACAAAGCGAGTGTGTGCTTGAATGTGGAATAAAATGAAAGTTTTGATTCGAGACTTGCATTAATGCCATTTTTTAATTAACTTTCGAGCATATTTGTTTTCGAAAGCTTAAATCTCTTTCTCTATCTCTATCTATCTCAAATCATAGCCAGAGACCGACCATGTGTTTACCTAGCATTGTGCGTAATTCAATTTGCCCCTCGTCGTGTGCCCCAGCACTGAACAGGAGGCAACTGGCCGGAAACACTAAAAGCCCGCGTTGAGGGCCAAGTTTGCGCTGCCCTGCACAAATATAATTAAAATGCTCAAACGGCAAATGACTCGAATGCCAACGCAATGGAACTAACAGAACTGGCAATAACAACAACAACAAACTGAACTGTCAAACAACAAGTAAACTTGTCATATAATTTGCCTGGCATGGCATCGTGCTCAAAGTGAACGATTCTATAGAAACTGCTGGCCAGGCCAACAAAAACAACGACACCAGACAATAGACCGCTAAAGAAAGGAGCCAATCAAACTATGGTCAAGACTTTGATTTTAATCGCTATTTAAATTGTCAGCACAAAGCTGCAGAGCAAAATTAAAGCACCGAACAAATAAATGTAGATAAAAAGAGAAAAAGCTCACAAATTAAATGCATTTGCTCTAATTAAAGCTGTCTTACACATTTTTAAAGCACTTTAAATATATATTTAATTTTTTGACGACTAAAAATCTACTGTTTTTTATTTTGAGATCTAATAATATTTAGTTAGCCTAACTTTCCGACCATTAGTTCAAATTCCTTTGCTGCCAAAAACTTGACAATTTTTAACAAAGTTGGGGAAATGGAAAGTATTAAACATTAAGTCGAGGTATGCAAGAACAACAAATTAGTGCTGCCACTCGATCAACCCATGAGGGCTTTGAAGAGCAATTGCAAACAGAGTTGCAAGTGGCAACAATTGTGGAATTTCTATTTTGTTGCAATTTTTAAAAACGAATGCTGTGTTATTTCCGTCAAAAGAGTAATTAAACGTACAAAGCAACGGGCAATTCAACACACACATACAAACAAGGAACATTTACGCCGAGGGCAGCTCAATGTGTTCTGTATTAAATCAACATGCTGTATAGCACTTGGCATTGAGCAACCCTGGCTGGCAAATGTGCACTTGCCTTGTGCTCGTGCTTCTTATGGCCGGCGGACATTGCGGCACTGTGGTCTGCAAAAGACAACGTATGTGGTGGGTGTGTGTTGGAGTGTGTGAGGGGCGGGGGAGGAAGGAGGAGATTGTCGACAGGAACCTGTACGAAAATAACATTGTAAATAAAATGATAGAGAGAGAAGGAGGGCGGTCTGGCCAGAATTCGTGCTGAAGGGGTTGTGCGGCAGACCTGCGGGTGCTTTTGCGTTAATTGCGGTTGCATTTAATTACACTTGGTTGCATTTGCCACATGTCTAACTGTCTGGAATAGGGAGGGCAGCAGCAAGATCAAGAAATTGTAGCACATACTTACATACCATCTCCCAAACACTGACCGCAACGCTTAGCTTTTAATTAAAGCTTAAAGGAATTTGGCTGCTTGACTTTTGACCTGACCTGGTTCAAGGCAGCCCGACTATTGGCTTGTGTGTGTGCGACAGGCAGCAATAATTAGCCACTCAGATGACAAACACGGTGCGCAACATGATTTGCATAAGCCACACGCAGAGGGTACACTAGATTACGCATACGCAGTATTGCACAAACATAGCTGCAAGTGTTAAGTATAAACTTAATAATAAACATTTTGTGATAAGCTTAGACCACTTAGCCACACCAGATAATTGCATTGAGTAAAAGGAATTTCATTTATATATCAACAATAAAATTTTATATATTGTCAAAACCATTTTGAATTGACGTGATTGCATATTAAAGAGTTCAAATTTAATATCCACGAATCGAGACAATAATGTCATAAATGCTTGATCCGGTTCCTACTATGCAGCCAATAAGTCCGAAAATAATCAATAAGAGATCGACTACCAGCCTGTAGTTATATTTGCCGTAGCCAACACTGTAGAGTACACAGAGTTGCAAGAGTGCCGGAAATACAATACCCAATATCGTTAGGCAAAATGAGCCTACCAGCGACAGAGACAGCGACAGATCAGGTACAGCAACGGAGGCCAAAACTAATAAATATAAACCAGTTAATATACATAGCATCAAGCTTAATTAACAATCCTTAAAATTACAAGAAAGGAGAACAAGCAAGTAGCGGAATAACAGCTCATACAACGTTAACATATTTTCTCTCTTAACACGTTTGCTCAAATAATTATCCCAGATAATGTGGACCATGACATAACCCTGCAGCGCATACGATATATATGTGGAAATGGCGAATAAAATTTTCGTGACCTGAGACAATCTGTAAGAGATCACTTTTAGATAGTGCAGTCATTCAAACTTTTTGCTACATACATATCATCTTGCGGTATATTTAACGTAACACTGCCTTCGCACGCCGGACCATACCTCCAGTAGCCAAGGAAACCAATAATTATGTACAGAGTCAGGACAATAAACATGCCAACGTTCATTACGCCAAAGGGCTTCACAAAATACTTAGGCGTCTCCATGTTCTCCTCAATTGCTAAGATCTGCATATACATACAAAACATACAAATGGTAGAAACTATTTCTGTTGAGGTAAGTTATGGGTAATTTTTACTCACCACGCCCACCGCCTCCAGGGCAAACAGTACAGTTCCGAAAAATACAGGAAATTTTAAAATATGAGCAATTGGACTGCGTATTTTCAGTGGAGGTAAATCATTGCATATAAAATACAATACAATGCCAAAACCTAAAGTGAGTCAAGAGTGTTTATATTTTTTCTAAAACAATTGAATGTTATTTTTTGAGCCATGTACCTGCTAAGATCAAGCAGTTGGCAACCGTGGAGAATGGTGCTAAAAGCCTTAAGTTTCGTATGCTGAATATCAGCATCAATGGAAGAACCACCATGCACATGTAAATCCGGATATCTAATACCTTCCAATAGTAGTCACCAAACTGTTTTAAAGTCGACGCTATAAAGACGACATAGACACAACAAATGCCAAAGTGGTAGAATGCCAGAAAGAAATCTACAAAGAAACTAATAAGCAGGTGTATTTGTTAAAAATATGTTGAATAAATTGAAGGCTAGCTGTCTCATAAGTAAAACTTACACTGCAATTTTCGATAGACAACGCAGAGATTTTGGCCCTTCCAAAAAGCCCAGTTTCATGCATTTCGAGAAGCTGATATAAGGTTCACGATGACGTTTACATAACAAGTACATACAGCCTATCTACAATAGCCAAAATAAATAAAATAAAACAAAAAAATTGCCGTGATTATATACATATATATGTATATAAGTTTGTATATAGGTAAGTGTATTTTTCAGAGTGTTATATATACCAATATGTGGAGACAGTACAAACAGATTGCGCCTAAACCCACTGTGAATATAACTCCGTTAACATATCCAGAATGTGCGAAGGCGTTGGGCATGGCCAGGACACCTGTGCCTATAGCGGCTTTCAGAAAGTGAGCTAAAGCCTGCCAGTTCCTATGGATTTCATTGATGATGATAGCAGTTTATATCTATATGTATGCATATTACTTACTTGGTTGGCTTTTTTACGTCGCGAAAATCATGCGGATCGTAATCGTCAATTGGGTTAACTGCATCCTTTCTAGGATAGCCGAATTATAATAAGATCTCCCTCTAAATTAACCAATTAACTTACTGCATTGTATGGTAAAGAAATCGTCAAGACTTTAATTTGTATATTTAAAAATTTTAAATTTACTAATTGATGTTGATCAGTTTGACTGACAAGTTTCGAATACAAAGCAAGCAATAATAGCAAAGTCTTAGAAAATTTTTGTTTTGTATGCGACAGAAAAAAGTCTGTTTCTTAATCACAACTAAAAAAACAAGAACGATATATGTGCACTGTAAAAAATAATTTATTAGATTACTGGGAACAATGCGTATTTTTTAAAGTTAGTCAAATTATAAATTAATGGATTATGAATGAATGCATTTTTGGGCTTTTCTAGATACTAAAGCTACGCAACCGACACAAGAAATGTGACTTGACTTTTTAAAAACTAAAATGGTAATTCCAAATAAATCCCCTACTTAAGGCTTAAGTGCAACAGGCAGTAATCATAAACAGACCTTACAGTTGAATGCAATCAACCTTTATGACAAACACTGCCTCCAACATGGTTTGCATATTGTAGATTACGCAGCGTTGCACAAACATTTCTGCAATTGGTTCAAGTCAAGCGAAAGCCGCACAATTGTGTGTATTGGTATTAGTAGTATATGTAACTATTTAATGGCAAACATTGCGTGTTAAGTTTAAGCCACTTTCCCCGACAAGGCATTGACAATGTCCACGATGCTGACATAAGTGCCCACAACACCACCAAATATTCCAAATGCCAGCAGCAGCAAATTAACCACAAGCCGATAGCGATACGGTCCATACCCCAGTTCGTAAAGCACACAGATTTGTAGCAGTGCTGGAAAGATAAGACCCAGTATCGATAGGCAAAAGGAGCCAACGAGCGATAGGAACAGTGACAGATCCGGAATGGCAATAGCACAACCAACTGAAATATTAAAAAAAAAAATAATTAAATAATTACATGTACGTTTCTATTAAAATATTTGCTTTATGCTTACAAGTGAGCAGAACAATCACCGCGCGAAAAATCAGCTCGTAGAGCGTATGCTTTTTGGTATTATCAAAACGTTTACTCAAATACTGGCCCCACACAATGTGTGCTGTGACATAGCCCTGCAGCGCATATGATATATAAGTGGTGACCGCGAAAAAGATTTTTGCCACCTGAGCAGGCCTGCAAAACAACAATGAAAACTTTATTATACATCCAATCTGACGAACGTTCAAAATTAAGACAATACTTACACTTCGGTTTCTGGTATGTTGAGCGTAACGCTACCCAATGCCTCATTACCATACTTCCAGTAGCCAAAGAAACCTAGAAACACATACAAACTCAGCACAATACCCATGCCTATGTTCATGATGCCACAAGGCTGCACATATGCGCGAGGCGTCTCCATATTCTCCTCTATAGCCAATATCTAATCAGTAAGCATAAAATAAAAGCTGGCAATTGTTGCTATGGTTAGAAAACCTTTCGTTACTCACCACACCCACCGCCTCCAAGGCAAAGAGCACAGTTCCAAAGAAAGTGGGCAGCTTGGAATAATGCATAACTGCATCCCGTTCACTCAGGGGTGGCAAATCCACAAATATATAGTACAAAACGATACCAAAGCCTAGCAAGAAACGAAAAATAAAATATGACTTTTTGCCAGTCCTTTTGCGAACTTACCCACTAATAGCAACAAGTTGGCAGCACTGGAGAATGGTGCTAATCGCTTTAAATTGCGTATGCTAAAGATTAGCATAAGTGGAACAATCAGGATGCACATATGCAAACGAACATCCCATACGACCAAATACTCATCCACCAGTTGTTTAATGCTCTCCGCTATGAAGACCACATAGACGCAACAGATGCCAAAATGATAGAATGCCAAAAAGCCATCAACGAAAGGACTAAAACAAGGATGGATAATTGATTGCTAAGCAGAGTTGGTAGATGTGACAACTTACACCGCCACATGGGATAAACAACGCAGACAGGGTGGTCCTTGTTGCAGGCCTAGTTTCATGGCATCCGAGAAACTGATATAGGGAACACGCTGGCGCTTGCATAATACATACATGCAGTTGATCTGTCAGAAGAGAAACTATTATTTTAAAATCTTTGTAAAAATCCCAATTCAAAACTTACCAAAACGTGCAGACAGTAGACCGCTATAAGGCCAATGACTGAAGTTAAAACAAATCCATTGACATAACCCGCATGCGCAAAGGCGCTGGGCATTGCAAGTACACCGGTGCCAATGGATGCTTTCAGGAAATGCGCAAAAGTTTGCCAGTTGCTAGAAAGTAGATGTAAAACATAGTTATCAATTCAAAACACTTGAGAGTATCTTTGGTGTTTACTTGCAACTTGATACTCACTTGGTTGGGTTCTTGACATTGCGATGCAAGTGGGGATCGTAGTCGTCATTGGATGTAATAGTTGCCTTAACTGATGTTGTTGTTGTTATTGTTGTTGCTGGATGCGCAATCGATTCATTTTTGTTATGGTTGCTATGATGTGATAAGCGATGGTTAATGTCATTAAGTGATTTTTATAACGCTCGTTTTTGATTGTTATTCATTGACTAAAGATTATTGTGTTTGCGTTATTATTAGCTGATAAATGGAAACCAAGGAAGAAAAACAATTGTAAATGTTTACAAGCCTGGCCAATTCCAAAGAATTATCACAAAAAAAGGTAATTGTTTACGGAGCTAACGACTTTTAACAAGGCCTGCCATACAAAATAGCAAACTGGAAAAACAATTTTAAAAATAAATGTACAAAAATTAATCCTAAATTTGACTACCATTTGTCAGATATTTTGTCATTGCTGTTTACTCATCAGTTAGCTGTTTATGACAAAAAGTTTTTGACTTTTAGATAGTCTAATTTACTCACTGCATTGCCAGGCAAAGGTAGCGATGTAAACGGTTATTTGTTAAAGCTACTCAACGGAACATAAATCGTTTATTACACTCGCGACTATTAAGATAACTGTTAAAAATAAGATACACTTTCTTAGCAGTACTGCTTATGGCTAGGATTAAATTCTTAAATATTTGTGGGACGATTCAGTTCACGGCACAACTAAACGCATTGCCTAACGCTGAGTTACTAAATCAAGAACCCAGGTCCAATAAGCTCAACACCCTCAAAATGAATACTTCACAAAAAAAACCTTAATTTATTTAGATAAATGTGCAATAAAAAATATTTGTTAACAATTCGAAGTTGGCAAAAAAATGAATTAATGTATAAAATTGGCCCCACTCGAAGGTCAGCAGATACATTTAAAACTCGTTTTGAAAGAAAACAAAGACCTGAAATTTTATTAATGAGAGATCGTCTTCAAAGCGCCAAAATTGTTCAACAAATATTTTAATGCAACTGATCCAAAAGCTGTGAACCCTGTTAAACACTTAGCAAAGACAGCAACCAAACAATTGGCCTTTCAATAAGAAACCCACCTTTGCAGGGCTGCCAACTCGATTAAAAGCGATCTAATTGCTGAGAAACTGAATTTCGTTGCTCTCTCTTTTTGAGTCTATTTATAGGACTGCCACATAGAGTAATTTGTTGCTCATTATTTGGTCAAGTTTATATTAATTTTTTGTTTTTATTAGTTGCTTTGTCGGTTATTCTTTATTCAAAAGCTGTTCGTAACAGACGTGGAATCGTCTGAGGCTCTCGTGCGCGTGAAAATTGCTCAGTAAAACTGGCGGCGAGTGAAAAATGGGCAAAATTATATGAATTTCTATGTATATATAAATACATTATACGTTGTTAAATTTGTTTCAAGTGGAAATTTTATGCAATTACATAAAATAAATCGCCAACAACACGCTCAACTGGTTTTTAATTATATATAATTTTCCTATTGCTTTGATATCAAGTGAAACATTTGGCGACATATTAAAATTAACAAAACAAATATACATGTTCATATTGCATTATTTAAATATAATGTTTGTATGTACAGCGTGCCGATCTATGTTTATTGGGCTAACATGAAGTATTTATAAATAAAAAAAATAAAAGCCCATGCGCAGCTGCGAAAGTAAACAATACGTCACAGTTAAAAAGAAGAGAAATAATATTCCGTTATCATAAACCAATCGCATTGTAGAACAACAATAATAAAAGTGCCAGTTACAATAAAATAACCAACATAAATAACAATGGTCTATTCCATAAAGGTGGGTAAATTAACCGTGTGGGTGTTTTTTTTTTCAAAATAATTTGTTTATCGAACGTTTCGCTCTTTTAGTCAAAACTTTTTCTATTTAAATGTCAGACACAAAGTTAAAAAAATAACTAGTTTTAGACTTTTACTCGCTGGATTTAGGATCTCTAGATAGGATAGACCTAAGTTTTGTTTTATGCGTTTCATAAAAAAATGTTTTTTTGTAATGATTTATTCAACTGAATGCCAGACATGCTAATTACCAATCGTTAATCGGACTTCGCTATATAATATGACGCTTGCGGAAATCTGATAAACTTGCCTCCTAAAACGATTGAATGATTGTGATAGGGTGCTGCTCTTATCACTAACATGGTTTATCATTTAACAAACCAAATGTATCAAGAACATTGACAACAATTCGAATTACTTTTTTCTATCGTAGTGCTGTCATCAAATTATAATTCAAGTGCTGTTCGCAGGTATTACAAAATCTTAAGTACCATATTTCAAAATGCGTAATTAGTCACTCGGTTCGTGTTGATGCAAGCCTCTTTAATTAGTTCAAAATGCGGCAAGCGAGTCGAATTCAAGGGGCATTCATAATATTTGTACATGAAAATCTGTAATTTGTAGAAATGAATATCTTTGATTAAAATACATTTGGTATAACTCAAGCTACTAAGTAAAACTTTATGTTTTCAGAAACTGTCAGAACAGGTTTAAATCTATTTAATTGCACATACTCAAATAATTATAATAATAGTTCCTACCATTAAACAAACTTGTTCTCTAGTGTACAATTTTATTGTCATATTACATTTTCCTCCAGTTGAGATTAACGTCATTCCTGTATCTCGCACGCGAGTTTCGAATTATTCTTATTCATATATGGATACAACGAGTGTTTATTTGAATTAGTTCGTGTTCAATTGTCATTTGATGGGCGTTGCTTGTCGAGACAGTAGACCTTAGAGACAAGACACTCGGTAGAAACGTAGTAAAAAGCATAACATACAATAACCATAAAATGGCAAAAAAACGAAATGATAAGCCTCAAACATTTCATAATCCAGAAGGCGCCGTATCTCAAGTCTCGCTGAAAGCGATAAGTTAAATATTGTTATTATTGTTTATTTCTGGCGTGCCCAAGCACCAAATTCTACCTTAGGTTAGTGTCAACCCAAACATGTTGGTGGTAAGATGTCGGGTACTAAAAATTGGAAAATATTACGCGTAGCACCAATTACAAATGAATCATTTGAAGGTTGGGTAGACGGTATCGGTTATCAGAAATGCTTGCCTCGTCTATTTTCGGGAAAATAACAAACGAATAAAATAGCAAATAGCAACAATTTAATTGACAAATCAGTATTGCGCAAATCTTGGCGTGTGACTGAGCTCAAGTGCAATAAGTTCAGATCAATAGAAATCAATTTGAAATGTAAATTTCAACACTAAAACTTAATGATTTAATTAATTATTAATTCGCTTGCTGAACTAGATATATATATATTTTGGTTCTTGTTTTCTTGTTCTTTGACTCATTAATCTGAAGCTTATCTCGATATAATTGCAGGACAGTGAAACTGGTGAGTTTGAGTACTTCTATACCGATTCAGCTCACGTCAAACAACCCAAATATGATAAGGAGACCGGCGAACCGGTTAACGATCAGATGAAGGTGCGCTATCGTAAGCATGGAAACTTTCATGTGCCCAAATACTATTTGCGTGGCACCATCTGCGACGAGGTGGAAAAAAAGATGGCCAACAAATTCCATGTCCACGCGGATATATCAGCCAAGCACTTAGTTGGTATGGAAGCAATTGATAATGAATCCAAGCTCAAGAAAACAACACCCGGCTACGAGCTAGAGGATTACATCGAAATGGACGGCGTTAGTAGCGTAAGTTTCAATCGGAAGAATATAGTCGGTTCCTCAAATGATAATCCTTTTCTAACTGCAGAAAATTATATTGGGCTATGAACGTCAAAATTCCTTCCTGCTCTTTTTGATACCCACACTTTTCTGCTGGAACATCTTTGTGTGGGCCTTCCTGTCCATTATGGAGATCAGTATGCACATAATGTCGCATTACAAGAACAATATGACCATGCAAAAGAGCATATACTTTCGCAGTCCGCTTCACGTGCTCACCTCACAGTTCTGCGCCGTTTGTCGCAACGAATCCGACAGCAAATACAATCGAACCTTTGAGATTCTCAACGAACAGATGCGGTTGGCTCACCGCTCCGATGCATTAAAGAACATGGCTAAGGCCATGGGCTGAGCTACTGATGGCGCCACAATTAACAGAATTGTAAAATAACTTTATACTTTAATGGTAATAAAAACAATTATTGTTTCACGTTTGATAACAATATTAAATGCACACATATATCACCTGAGTACCTGAACTGTAATTTTTACATGGACTTCTTTCTGATTGCAAGCCGCGACATAACTCAAATGGGTATCTGTGCCATTTGTTTGACATTCGGCGAGACCGTGAACTTGGCGCCAGTGCAAGCAGTAATGTCGTCAACAGTGAAGCCATCGGCAACCTCCACGAGGGTGAGACCGACACCCTTTTCCACTTGGAATACAGCCTTCTCCGAGATGATCAAATCGATAACCTCCTTGCCAGTCAGCGGCAGGGAGCAGTTTTCCAGGATCTTTGGCGAGCCATCGCGAGCATTGTGCTCCATGGTAATGACGACTTTAGTGCCGGGAGCAGCTACCAAATCCATTGCACCACCCATACCCTTTACAAGCTTGCCCTGCATTTTGAAATAAACTCAAGTTAATTTTTACTAGAAGTTGCTAGCTAAACTTTACTTACGGGTATCATCCAGTTGGCCAAATCACCTGTGGCCGACACTTCCATGGCTCCCAAAATGGTCAGGTCCACGTGTCCACCACGAATCATGGCAAAACTATCATCGGATCCAAAGAAAGAAGCACCTGGCACCACAGTGACACTTTCCTTGCCGGCATTGATCAGCTCTGGATCAACATTTTCCTTGGTGGGAAACGGACCCAGGCCCAAGATGCCATTCTCCGACTGCAGCATAACATTCATGCCCTGGGGTATATAGTTTGACGAGAGCACTGGGATACCGATGCCCAGATTGGCATACATGCCATCCTCGAACTCCAGCGCCACCCTCCGAGCGATGCGTTCTCTTAAAGCTTGAGCAGGACTCAGATCAGCAGCAGGTTTGCCCTCCTGGTTGGGTTCTGAGATACGCAAACGCTCTACTCGCTTATTGTAATTGGAGCCCTTAAAAATGCGCTGCACATAGATACCAGGCACGTGGATCTCGTCCGGCAAGAGAGCTCCAACGGGCACAATCTCCTCGACCTCAACGACGGTGGTCTTGGCGGCACGGCACATGGGAGCATTAAAGTTGCGTGCTGATTTGCTGAACACCAAATTGCCCAACGCATCCGCTTTCTGTGCCTTGACAAAGGCAAAGTCAGCAAATATGGACGTCTCCATGACATAGTTGCGACCATTGAAGCATTGCACTGGTTTCTCTTCACTTTTAATCTGCACTTTGCCATCCTTTGCATACTTAATGGGGGCACCACCTTGCTGCACCAGCGTTGCGTAGCCGGTGGGCGTGAAGAAGGCGGGTATGCCAGCACCACCTGCTCGTATCTTTTCAGCTAAGGTTCCTTGGGGCGTCAACTCAACAGCAAGCTCACCTTGCAGATACTGACGTACCAATTCGGAATTCTCGCCCACATAAGAGCCAATCACCTTGGACACTTGTTTTTCCTTTATCAGCACGCCTAGACCGCAATCGTCAACGCCTGCCGATAAGAAAAAAGAAACTAATTAACACTTGTAAATGTGCAGATTTAAAGAACAGCAGTACTTTGAGACGGTTGGCAACTCTGCAACCAACAATGTAAGTTTACAGCATGTTTACAGGTGTCCTTAGGGCACAACTGTTATACTACTTACCGCCATTATTGGATACCGCAGTAATTTTCTTGACGCCCTTCTCCTTGAGGGCATCGATCATCTTCTCGGGTATGCCGCATACGCCAAACCCACCGAAAAGAATTTTTGAGCCATCCTTAACATCTGCAACTGCATCGCTTGCGGACTCGTAGATTTTACCCTGATGCCTAGATTTGCCCGATGTTGAATAGCAGCAGGAAATGAGCTAAGAAAAAATTACAAAACATAAATAATGGTGGATAGTTCTTAACAAACAAAACAACAAAGTCACACAACTGTTAACGGCGCTGGCGAAATCCAACAAGAATAATAAAGAAAACAAAACCCAAAGGAGAGAGAGAGAAAGAGAGCTGAGAGCGCGCTCCAAAAACTAAGATAGGCAAAGAGAAACAAAACAAACAAAAAATCGCAAAATGAAGAGCACTGGGTTTTCCATTTGTTGTTGCAATTAATGGGAACGAATAAACCTGTAAACCACAAATTTGTTTAGCTAATAATATGCAGAAAAATCTCCGAGCTTAGTTACAAATAAGTTGGAATGATCGAAAGGTGATGCTTGCCTTTAAATATAAAAATTTTTAAGTTTTTAACTGTAATAAAATTCGGGTGCGTTTATAAATGAATTCTGTTGTTGATATAGAAAAACATTTTCTTATCTACACGATGCTTTCTTTCTGCGACGTACTTTATGACAAATTTATTATAAAATGTTGAGCCCCTTTTTAATGGGTTCAGAGTATGTCCATGTGCGTTTCGAATCCATGAAAAACAGATCTGATCTGGTTACAATTAGACCACATAGAATAGAGCGGCGCTGTATCATTTGCATACTTGTTTGGCACGATTTGCATATATATTATATAGAATGTATAATAGGTAAAGATTGTGTGCGTGTTTCAAAACTTACGTAACCGGTGCCTATTTATTAATTTAAATGCGCGTGCTGATTTGACATATGTATAATGAGACCATTTAATTCGCGTGGGGTGATGTCGTTAAAAACAGCCCTTATCACCCTGGCACAGACACTCTAACGCTCGTTCGCTTATCAAAAAATCTCAATGTGTAACAATATTTTTGCACTTATAACTGTAGTTTTCAATGTCTATTCATAGCCAATCAACATGTTGTTGGAAAACACCTGCCTTAATACAAGTTTTGTTGTTGTTGAAACAATTATGGAGTTGATGCGTTGCTGCGCTCACCTTAAACGCTTGCTTCTGGCTGCCAAAGGTATTAAATGCAATATAACGGAACAGCATTTTGTTGGATTACGTTTAATTACACTCTAACAATTAACTTTACACTTAAAGAACAATTTATACACAGGAGCGAATTCCGTACAAACATCCAATCACGATCAACTTAAACAAACACTAACAGCTGAATTTGCATACATGGTCATCCTACAATTTTAACATTTTCTGTTATGGTTTTAACATGAAACTATTCAGAGACAACTTACTGTTATGAATAGTCTTTGGAAACTATTGTAACTTGCATTTTGTACTACTGAATAATATTCAAGAACATGTTATTGAAATGTATGTATACATATATGAAAAAAAAAAAGTTCGCTTCACATCTAGAGAGCCCATTTGGGACTATTAGAGTAAGAATATGTAAATATTTAGACTAAGGTTTATTGGAGTAGAAAATATTATAAGAAAATAATATAAACAAAAAAAATATAGAAATTATGTATATGTGTATTGGGCTGCTTTTAAAAATACCAAACTTGGCGCCAAAAAGATAACATAGCAGCTGGTCGACTATCGATTTATTGAAGCAACCGATGTATCGCTAGCATATACAAACAAATCTGTCGACCGCAGCTGATTTCTGCAATAACACAGCAGTTATAACACGTTCATTGTTTATAACAATAGGACGCACGCAACAACATACGCGCATTAAAACAAAATCTTTGTCGAATACAAAACGCGTTAACCAAGTGCAGTAATAGACAGACCAAGTGTTCGAGGGATACACTTCAAACCAAAATGGCGTACTGAATTTTTTTTGTTGCCTGCGGTTTTCGGTTCTTTTTTAATTTATCTATTTGTTTTTGGTTGACGTTGTATTTATTTGTGTATAAGGTCTGTTGATTTTTTGCTTTACATATATGTATATACTATATTGAATTGAACATTAAAACACAATACATGTACTATAATACATAAAGATCATCAGCAGTGAATCTACGCAGTTTAGAAATTGGTCATCTTCGCTGATCAATTTTTGTGTTTACATCGCAATTTTTATTCATATTGTTGTTGTGTTGGTTTTGGTGTTGCTGCAGTCGTTGCCCGATAAGCTCACTTTTTAATTGGTGTTCGGTAAGTTCAATACTTATTGTATTGTGCTTTCTATTAACGAAGTTGAAGTGTTGTTTTTGTAGTTGGATGAATGCTTATCGGCTGAACTGCGTGCATTTACCGTTACAGGCACGCATCATTGCCAGCTGTTTACCCGATGGGATGGGGTGATCCTCCTCCTCCTTCCACTAATACAACCTCTTGCATTATCAAATGCCGGCTTTAGATTTGCTTGACAACAGAATAGTTTGTGCATTATGCCATTTGATTAAATGCCTATAAATAGCAAATCGAATAGAGTTTTTCGAACAACAACAACAACTGCAGCAGAAACTATAAAAATTTCCATTGTTGCTCGTCCAAATAATCAGCTTCACCGGCCTCTGTCTTTGCTGCTGCTGCTGCTGCTGCAAACAATCACAGCATTCAAACGATGCATTGTTCTCTCCCTATTCCCATCCCTCTCTGTCTCCCACACAGTGGCATACGCATATTTATACTTAAATATTGCACTTAAATACTTACACTCGGCAATTTACTTGTTTAATTACAGCTGGCAGCCAATCGCTTGAGTTCAGTACGTTATTCGTTCAGTTTGAATCTAGCGCTTATTGCGGCCACAACGTCGCCCAATGCTCAAGAAGACAGCAGCAACGGTAGTCGAAGCAGCAGCAGCAATCAGCAGGGAGTGTGTTTATTGTCATGGCCCTGGAGGGAGAGAAGAAGGAGCAACGTCAACTGCTACTGCAAACACTGAACAGACTTTGGAGCCATTATCTGCACGCCTCCGACTCTGAGCCCGATGATGATAACCAAGCAGCGAGTGTCAAGGTTTGTATGCAACTCGGATACCACCCTTAAGTGTATTTCATTCACTTATCAGCTTTTGTTTGCTTACGCAGGAGCACTGGCTCTGGCAATTGCTCTACAACTTTCAGCACTTGGATGAGCAAACATTACAAGATGCACAGTTCAATCGGTAAGTTAAAAACAGTAGAGTGATCTTTTGACCTGCAAGTCAATCGAGCTGTATTTCAGTAACTTCAATCAGCTGCCCGAGGAGTTGTGTTCCTATTTGCTGGAGCAGGTCTATCAAATTATTAGCGCTGCGAAACGTTCACAGGAGCCAGAACAGCAAGATAAGTGCATTAAACAGTTACGGGAACAACATAATCTGGCACAGGTATACATCATAACCGCAAAAATAAAAAGTTGACTCATTTATTTGACTGATAATGTATATACTATATTACAGCTAATACTCAGCACTCCCAGTGATTGTAATAAAATTCTTGCATTGCGAACATTTCTCACCAATGGTTTGGGTCAACACTTGCTCGCTTTTCTGTTGCGCGTGCAAATGAAGGCAAGTGCTTTGCTTATGCTTATGTATTAGTTGCACGATCATTGTTATCAGCTTTTGCCATTACAGCACATTGCCTCGCAGAAGAGTCTTTGCCAGCTATGCATCAATCTCTTTCCCGATTGCAAATGGAGCGCAACAAATGCGCCACTGGAGCCAACTACCAGCATTGCTCAGTTTATTGGCAGCTTTCACCTTAACTCACAGCGCACAAAGACACGACGTCAGCAACAGCAGCAACAACAACAACAGAATCAGCAACAAGTACACTTACCTTATGTGATTTTCGGCAGCTTTAAAGAATTTCGAAACGCTAGCAAAACAAGTGATGAACTAGCGCTTATACTCATCCAGCTGCTTACACGTTGCATAGATGCAGAACAGGAGCCGCAGCTAAGTGTCACCGTACACAACTTTGCCCTGGGTCATTTGTGCAGTGGCTGCGTGGATGAGTTGGCTGAGCAACCCGACGACAATGATGAGATTATTAAATTTGAACTATTGCAGTTGATAGCGCACTGTGTCAATAATTTCTACGTTTACGAACAGCAGACCAGCTTTTTGGATTTTAATGGCAACTTTAGTCAGCTGCTGTATGCGTTGGCTGCTAATCGAGGCAGTTCTATGCTTTCCCATGGCATACTCTACATTATGTTTGGCACTCTGCACAATCTGGTGGAAAATGCTGCACAGCAGCTAAATGAAATTGATGTTAAACACTTTGACAGCTGCTTTGATGTGCTGCAGGAGGCAGCCACAAGCACCACCTCAACATCGCTGCTCTTTCTGCACATTTATAAGTTGTTGCTACGTCTCACGGATCACCTGTCCAGACAAGAACAGCAGCAACAGTGCCTCATGGAGAGCAGCACCTCTACGGCTTTGGTCAAACAACAACAGCAGCCGCCACGCTACAAGCGTCAGCGTTATAGTCAATTGCATTGCACACAGCGCTCACTCAGCTGTTATTTCCAAGGCAAACTATATCAGCTGTTGCCCAGCCTGGTGCCAGAGCTGCAGGAACATAGTGTGCGTTCTTTGTTGCGTACCGGCAGCTGCTGCTGTCACTACAATGCCGCCAACTATGCCACTTGCCTACGTCTAGCCACGCAATTATCTGGCAGCTACCAAAAGTGTGCCTACAAATTTCTGCACTACAATGTTCTGCACACAATTTTTGTGATACGTTCGCCCCAGCATTGCGTTGTCTGCGAGGAGAAGCTCAAGTCACCAGCATTTCATTCACAACTCCTGGGCATTTATAAGGACAACTATCGTGCTCTGATAAACAGTGCCTCTATGTTGCTTTTTCTAAAGCACCTTAAGCACATTGCCTATTTGTTATCCTATGATCTGGCTGCTGGCATTCTGGCTGAAGTGGTTTTACCCGTGTTCCGACAGTATAAGCAGCTTAGTGAAGGCAACACGAAGGTGAATGCAACAAATAAGCTGCCTTTGCTCCAAATGCCCGCCAAGTTGGATAACTATCGCATTTTGCATGAATGTCTGAGCATATTCGTAATGTATCTCAGCGATATACGCTTGGTCAAGGCTTTCTACAACGAGGAGAACATTGGCTACATGCAGGATTTGTTAAGTGTGCCTGAATTGCAACGCGGTGTCTGTGATCTCATCAAGGTGGGCATCGATAACATTGCCTTTCTGGGCGACAATAGTCACGAGCAGATTGCCTTAAGCCGGCGTCTTATACAACTCCAGCTAAATAGCAGTGATCGCGCCTCGCGACTTTTCCAAGCGCTGCTTCACAGATGTGCCAAGCGTTCACATGTCAAGTTCTGGCTAGAGGAGACATCCAATACGGCACTGCTAGAGGGTCATAAGCCAGTTGACATACTCTATATTACCGCACTCCAATGGACGCTCAACTATGAGCTATTGAAGACCAGTCAATTGTTTTACAATGAGTTTGCCAAAATTTACTCGATACCCTTAGAAGTGACAGTTGATGATGATGATGACAATACGGAGCAACAGCAACAACAACAACAGCCGGAGGAGCAGGAGGAGAAGCTGCGACATGGCGATAAGACCATCATTGACATACTCAAACTCAACTACAATGCGCTTAGCTGTTTCCTAATGCTACCCAAAGCGGCAATTGTCGCAAACTCAACCGCAACGACAACCACACCAACAGCCACAACCACAGCGTTGCCGTCGCCGATTTGTGGCTCAAGTTCATTGGAAACTCTCGTTTCGCAGTTGCCGCTCAGTACGCTGTCAGTCTCCATGACGAACGCTACCAGTTTGGACTATGCGGATTCTTCCTTGGATTACAATTCAATTATTAATAAATACGCCGCACAACCAGCATTGCCTTCATTTCTGCAACACCTAAAATCTACTCAACCCGACGAAAGTATTGTGCTCTTTGACATACGCGGAAGCAATCACATCAATATCAATAATCCCACCCTTACCACCACCACCATCACCAGCAACAACAACAACAGCAGCAGCAACAACATTGAAGCAGTGCAACCCAACCACTTGGGGAATGAGGTTGCTTCGGCCGGACTAATTAGCAAGCTTTTCAATATTGTCGGTTCACTCTTTGGGGGCAATAGTGGCAGTAGCAGCTCACAAAGCACCACAGAACCAGCTCTGGATATCGATGGTGATTTATTTTGCTTATACGAAGTGAATGGCGAGTGCAAGAAACTGCTGTTAAAACTCTTCGAAGCTACCATGGCCATATGCATCAAGGGCTTTCAAAACGAAGAAGGTAAGTTGTTAGTCTCAGTCTGTTTGTTTGTGTGTCTTGTTTGTACACTTAAGTGGTTATCGCACCCTGCACGAAAGAACTTTTAAATACATAGATTATAATGCATGGTTAAATTGGTTGAAAGTTGAAAGTGCGCGAAGATAACAAGAGTTAGCTCATCAAACACATGATAACAAAAAAAAAGCCGGAAACCTGCACCGCTTTGACACTTTATTATAACTATTATAGTACTTTTACCAAAAAGATATTTTTTTTTAATATTATTTTAAGAAGGTATATAGCAGGTCATCACTCTTTTGGGTTGTCTAGCTTCGTTTGTTCTAGTTGTTTTGCCGTCACATTCTGCGGCTAATGCGTTTCCAATGCAACACTCGGCATTGTTGGCTATAGCGGTGGGTTGCAGTATGCATGTATGTGAAGCCTTAGTAATGCCCATGAGGCGAGAACAAAGTGCCCACATTCACGCACACACGCACATTAGCTTACGAGAAGCGGTACATAGTGCTAATAACGGTACGTTGTGGTTTGCCAGAGAGTTAATTATAAGCCAGTCAGTTAGTTAGTTACTTTGCCATACTTAATACGAGCGCTTAAAACGCTCAGACGAGATTGAATTTCTCTCTCTCTCTCTCTGTTTCCGTCTATCGCTGTGTTTGTGTAGATGTTGCACACGTTACCGTCTATATTAACATGGATACTGTGAGCATTCCACACGCTCCGCACTTTTGCTTTGGCGCTCGGCCAACGTTGACGAATGTCATCATCAACATCTTCATAACTGTCGATGTTTTCATAAGATAAGCGCGTTTCTATCTTATCTAACACACTGAGTCGCGTTTGAGTAGTAGTATCTCTTGATCTGGTAACAGACTACAGTCTACAGACTCTCTTTTTCATTTCATTGTTGCAGTCGAGAAGATGCAGAAGCACCTGCGCAAATTGAAAGCCATCATATTGAGCAATGCCTCCAGCGACTGGTCGGAGCACGGTGAGCAGCATGCTCGGGACAATGCAGTGATACAAACACTCCAAACGCTTCTAAAAATAGCCGAACTCTCGAGTACACACAACGAGCCGGCAGGTGTGGTTGTGAGCGTTCCCAATGGTGTCAACACACAGACGCACAGACCACGTGCGCGTTCCTTTAACAGCGGCAGCGTGGAACTGCCCAGACAGCAGACGGTTAAGTTACCGGCAAAGAACTCACTGGCCACACCACCTACACCCCGCAGACGACCCCATTCCAGTGATGGCGCCATTGGAGATGCCGATTACTTCTCTACGCGCGCCTCTTTAAGCTGCGCCGCTGACAGTGAGCTCGAGCTAAGCGAGAACGAGCAGGAGTTCTATCTGACTGCCGACGAGGGCTACGAGGCGGATGGCGAAATAGCCGAACTAAGTGAATCCGAATGTGATCTAAATGGTGGTGTTGCGGCTGCTAACGAATCGTGGACACCTTTCCAGCCGTCATCACGCTATCGTAGTCACATCATGCACGAGGGATTGAGTCAACTGGTGGTGCAGATGCTAGTGGAGCTGTCGCTGCTTTGCATGCGCCATCCTAGTGGCTGGACCGAGAGTCTTACACAGCTTGCAAATCGATTGTTTGTCATACGTGACTATTTGGGTGGACCGTTGTGTCTATTGCAAGGATTTGCACCAGTGCTAAGCAGCAATGATGCCAAATTGATGGGTGAGCGGGGAACTTAAATCTAATTTATTTTCTATTCAACTTATCATTTACCTTTTGCAGAACTACAGCAATCTATACTGGAGCTTATCAGTCATCTGAATACACCCGATGTGCTCAATTGTTTCTTTGGCATCTTGGGCAGCAAACACCCGCCGGTGGAGCTACTAGTGCGTCACATGCATCACATTTGCTCAGGCAGTTTGCGTCGTGCTCAACCCTGCATGGAACTGGAGTTCCCCATCACAATCGATGGCAAAATTGTCATAACAGCTGATCCATTTATCAGTGAACAAATTGAGCGTGTCCGATTGCAGCATCAGCGCTATCAGGCTACGACCTTGTTTACACGTGCAGCCTGCATTGTGCCCGTAACGCAGACACGTCTGTGGCAGCCAGATGGTCTCACTTTGTCGCTATGGCTAGAGTTAAAGGGTCAGCAAATGCATCGCAGCTTTACACAGTTAAACGATGATGATACGCGCTACTCCGGCGAGGATTCATCTGTGAGTGAAGTAATCTCTAAACTCAACTTGACTCCAACTAAGTTCTCATTCATCTTAATTTTTTAGAAATGCCATCTGGTCTCGCTTGGTAGCAGTGCCGCCATGCTTAGCATTTATATAAGCAACAATTTGCAGTTGATTTTTGAGCTGGTGCGACCCAATGAACCGCTGCCACCACGCGTCGAGGAGCACATGGAGGCCAGCAGTGAGCTGCCGTCGCAAATGAGCAGCGGCAGCTTTCGTCAAGCTCTTAAGCAAACGAAAATGAAGCTACTCAACAGTTTTGGCCAAATGCATCTGCTTAATGGAAATCAGGTTGGTGGGGCCGAGGGTAGCAATGGTTACTTTGAAGGCAGCAGCGTACAGCTGCAGCACATTCGCTTGCCACGCAACAAATGGACGCATTTAGTGTTTGCACTGCAACAGCAGGCGGACGGCTTACAGATCACCATCTTTTTAGATGGCCTCGAGCAGCATACATTAAGTTTGCCATTCCACAATTTACGTTATGCCACACGCACACACAGCTTCCAAATGCTGGCTGTGGGTGAAGGTGTCCCAGCGAGGACTGGTAACAGCAACAGCAGCTCCTCACGCTCCACACTGGATGGCAGTGCGCCACGTTATGCGTTGGCCAATCTGGTGCTGTTCAAGCGACGCTTCGATGAGCACAATCTCATGCTCAACCTGACAGCAATGGGTCCGGACTTCACTGAGTTTACACAATGCCAGGTGGCCAACTGGAAGCCCAACTATGGCCATGTGCAACTTGGCAGGCTGACAACTTCCAACTTTGGCAATCATGCGGATTGCATGAAAGTGCTGCGCCAAGCGCGTGTTCTGGTTTATACAGCACAACAGCCGGATTTTGTAATGTGCCACGATGCCAGTCAGGAGTTGGACATGGCCTGCTATGGACAGCCACAGGGACATATGTTGTATGGTGAACTGCTGCAGCATCAGCCGCAGACGCTGCAAACGGCAGTGCTTCTCAGCGGAGGATTGTCAACAATGCTTTATCTCTTTGCAAGGGTAAAAACTTTAGACTCTTCTAATTAGCAAATATTTACTGTTCGTTTCCCCCTCGCCGTCTCTCAGATTGTGGAGCTGTCAAGCAGTGCAACGACTCAAGCACTGGCTTTGGATTTACTGCTTCAATTGGGTCATTCAGATGCCCAGCTCTATACGGAATTTTTGCGTCAGGATTACCTAGCCCTTATTGGCTATGTCATCAAATCGGAACGCTGCTCCAAGGATGTGCAATTGCTGCGTAGCATCATAAACAATGCCTGCTCCCAGCCTGTGATTAATCGCAAGGGTGATGGGCTCCATGTGAATGACAATACGACAGCCAGTTTGGTCTATCCACGTCTGCTGCTGGCGGTGCTGCTACGCTACTCGGACTGGCATCGGTCGGGCGCTACGCATTCGGATGTGTTGGACATGCTGTTCCGTTGCATACTGGCTCTTAGCAGGGACAAGCATCCGCAGCGGGATTTCAATATGGAGCAGTTGCAGCAGTCGGGTCTGTTGCGTGCGCTTCTCAATCTGTGCAAAGTGTATGTGATTGAGTCGCCTAGCCCTGTGCATATATCGCCCTATGCTGCTGAATGCTTTGTGCAGATCCTGGCTGTGTTTGCGGGCTCACCGCCGGCGCCTTCACTGCTAGACGAGATGATGAAGTTGTTGCTGTTGCTACACAAACCTAGCGAATGTTTTGTTACACATGACCGCGGCAATTTCTACTTTTTGTTGACGCCACAGTTGCCAGTGAAGGAGCGCTCCATGGTGGCAACGAATCTAAGCCGGGTGACCACCTCGTTTCGACGTCAGGTGCAACCACCCGTTCAAGAACTTGATCCGGAGCGTGCCGAACGGATTAGACGATTACGCCGTCTGCACGACTTGAATTCCAGCTATAAACGTGCACTTAACGAAATGGAAGATGACATGGATCAAATGGCAGACTGCTCCAATCTTAACAAGGCTGCAATGCGTCTCCTCAGTCCGGTGGAGGCATCACGTTGGCGTCTGAAGTTCAAGCGCCGCCATCCCACATCTAGCCCAAGCCCCAAACGCAGTCCACTCAAAGTCGCACGCAAACGCGTCCATTCGCATCCCAGCAAATACTGGCAACCATCAATCCACAGCACTCCCAGCTCCACGCAGTCGTCGCCACTGCCCAGTCGCAAAACGGACTTTTACGAGCAGCTCGGAATTGTGACACTGCAGCAGCGTCTGCTTATATTACTCAAAGACTTTTTGTGCCTGCTGCCTGACTCCGCTGTGGATGAGGTACTGCGTCATTATGTGAAACTGGAGTTCCTGCTTGTACTGGCCAATCAACGCAGCTGCGCTGTGCGTACAGCCATCATTCAATTGCTGGCGTTGCTTACCAAGCGTTTGGCTGCAGCGGAACTAGCCTCTGCCACGAAGCAGCTGTATCCAATGCATTTGGCCAATCAGTTGACCATTCATGGCACCGATGTGGCCATGTTTGAGGCATGTCTCTCCTGGGTTAGCGATCTCCATGGCAATCTTACAGATATGACGAGTTCCGATGTCAACTTGGGCATACGCCAGCGCTTTGGATTGCAATCTCTGCTGGCCATTTCGATGGGCATGGGCAACAGCAGCTGGAACACAGAGCCGCAACGTGTCTTTAAAGCGCTGTTGCGCCTCTATTTGCAGGTGAGTTTGCTTTACAAGTTAATTTATTTGTATAGCTTATGAATTTTTTTTCACTTTTACAGAATCCCGATGAGCAGCTGTGCCTGGTGGAAGCTGGTCTGTTGCAGTGCACCGTCAAGGCACTGTATCAGCTCTATTCGCTGCGCCTAAGTCAGCCCAGCGTTGATCAATCCATTGTTGAGCTTTTGAATGGCATTGGCGAGCGTGCGCTCAAATCTGTGGGACACATCAATGTAAGAAGCTACCGCACATATATCCATGTTCATTAAAGCTAATCGAATCTGTGCACATTTTAGTTGGTTTGGGACATACTCAACATGCTGGCCTTTTATCAGGATAAACAGCCACTTTTGATTGTGCGCAGCTTTCGTGCAGTGCAGGCCCAGCTGCAGTTTCAATGGCTTAATGTGTTCTTTGAGGCATGCAATGGAACTAGTTGCAATCATGGCTATCGTTTGCGAAGCAGCCTGCCTGACTGTACGCTTAGCCAGGCAGAGTGTCGTACACGCATGGAGCTGCTGATTGATCGCTGCACTCAGTTCTTCACAGCTGGCGAGTGTCAGACAAATGCTGGGAGTAACAGCTATGTGGCTAGTAGCCAGGAGCTGGCGCTGTTTGAGTTGCTTGTCTCTTATGGCATTGCTAATAATCATCGTTGCAATAATTTTATTGCCTGGGGTCTGCAACCGTCGCGTCCACGCGATTTGCGTGCCTACATTGTGGATGCACTGTGGCGCTCCTGCCAGGATGACTTTCAATCAAGCATTATATGCGATGTGAAAATGATCAAGGCACTGCTTTGGCTCAGCTTGATGGAGGATGTAAGGCCACCCATAGAGAATTTGTCGAGTCTATGCAACGCGCTAGGCATTAATGAAAATGAATCTACTTGGAATCTGGAGCATGAGCTGGAGCGCTTGGAGGTTAATCGCAGCAGTGGCGCAGCCAAGCAAAAGCAGCTGCTAGAGAAGACGCTCTACAAATTTGAGCCACTGGTGCAGCATATCATTGAGACTTCTATGGTGACCACTAGACGTGTGGCGGAGCTACAGGTTAGTGTATTGCAGCGTTCTCAATAAAGAATCTTTGATAACTCTTTTTGACCAACCTTAAGAATGCTGAACGCAAGCTTCTCATGTGCCACATGAAGGACTATGATGACACTTATACCTACACCAAATGGCTAGAGATTATTCGCCGCATGACGCACGAGGGAGCACCCTGGCACTGCAGCGAGCGTGCCGAGTGGTAGGTGAAGTTTCCTTAGTTTATCAACGAAAGTTAATCTCTTAATTTTTACTACAGCTCCTGGGAACTAGACGACACAGAGGGTCCTTCTCGTGTGCATACACGTCTACGTCGCTGTCATTTGGACATTGATCGACGCTTCTTTATGAACGACTACTGCCCTGGGCAGGGTCAGCGCGAGGAGCAAGATCAATATATGCGGCCGCTGGACTATTTGATAGCCAGCTACGATCAGCAATTAAACATATCGCTCAACTCCCAGATACTCTATAATTTTGCGGCAAAATTTTTACCCGTCGATGGCGAAATCGATGGCGAGATTATTATAACCGATTTGAAGCTCTATTTTCTGGCCACATATCGTTGTAAATACTTTAATGTGAACTGTGATATATCGAACATAACTGAAATTTGGCTGAAGCGCTACCAGCACCAGGAAAAGGCATTCGAAATACTGTTAGACAGCAATAAGTCGCTGTTCTTTTCACTGCAAAATGCCGACGACTGGAAAATAATGCGTGAGGTATTCTGTGATAAAATTGTAACATTGCCGGACAATGCCAAAGTGCTGGCCATAACGCAGCAGTGGCGTGAGGGACTGCTAACCAACTGGGAGTATCTGATGGCACTGAATCAAATAGCTGGGCGTACCTACAATGATCTCATGCAGTACCCAGTCTTTCCCTGGGTGTTGGCCAACTACAAATCTGAGTCTTTGGATTTGCGCCTAGCGCAAAACTTTCGGCGTCTTGCGCGACCCATTGCTGTGCAACTGGAGGAGAACGAACAGCATTACATCAGCAACTATGTGGTAGGTGGCACAGATCTATTTATGTTTTCATAATACTTAAAAATGTTTATTCTGTTAACAGTACATCAATAGCACCAACACCAACATGGGCTCGCTGATTTTAAAACCGTATCACTATAGCTCCCACTACTCCAACTCTGGCACGGTGCTCCATTTTCTTGTGCGTGTGCCACCATTCACGAGCTATTTTCTTCGTTATCAAGGTACAAGTACATCACTTCCATACATCATAATCGATATACTCATTCTACCTCTCAACAGACAACAATTTTGATCTGCCGGATCGCACATTTCATGCTCTAAACACCACATATTGTTTGGCCAGCCGGGATAGTCCTACCGATGTCAAGGAGCTTATACCAGAGTTCTTTAGCCTGCCTGAAATGTTCGAGAATTTTGAACGTTTCAATTTCGGTTGTCGACAGAATGGCGAACGCGTTGAAGATGTTACGCTGCCCGCCTGGTGTCAACGTGATCCTCGTCTATTTGTGCTAATACATCGACAGGCACTAGAATCGGAGCTGGTGCGCAATGAGCTGCATCACTGGATTGATCTGATCTTTGGCTACAAGCAGACGGGCGAGAGTGCCGTTGACGCCATCAATGTTTTCCATCCAGCGGTAAGATTGAAAAATCGAAACTTCACAAATAAATATTAATATTAATGGTTGCTTGCAGACCTATGCTGTTTTTCTGGATTCAGAAATCAACGATCCTATTGAACGTGAAGCGGTTAAGACAATGGTCAAGACTTATGGACAAATGCCGCGCCAGCTCTTTAAGTCGGCACATCCATCCACCAAGGCACTGGACTACGCTTTAGTAGATATACCCATTGTGTCTAGCGTCAAGGGACTCCGCTGGGGTGTTTACGTAGGATCGCCACAGCTGAAGCCACCCTCATGGGCCAACTTACATAAAATACCTGGCACAGAGCATCTAGTTAGTTTCAGTAATACAAATGTGGTCTACGCACTGCCAGCACGTGCTGGTGTCATGCAGGGTGCCGAACCGGATACCTATAATGTGATTTCCTGGGGCTACGATGACCGCATTGTGCGCATTCAGCCCCTGAACAAACCGCAGGCAAAGCCCAAAAATCTGCTGCACAATGGCAGCTTTGATGACATCAGCGCTTGTGGCTGCGATGTGAACTGCAATCAACTCTGGTTTGGACACAAGTCCGGACGCATAAGCGTCTACAAGTGCACCAGCAGCGTCGACTCACAGCAGCGAGCGAGCACCAAGAGTCGTCAGAGTTATGTGCGCGGCCTGCGGCTCTCTTACAATTCAGCATTTCGCAAAATGGCAACCAAGAGCACTGGCTCCGGATCGGGTGGCGAAGCGTCCGATCAGTCGGGCAATTTGCATACAACAAACTCAACGGCATCAATGGCCTCATCGAGTGGTTCCTTCAATAGTGATGCTCTGCAGCGAGATGGAGCTGATCTAAGCTGGTTGGGTCCAACGTTGCTGGTGCGACATACCGATGAAATAACATGCATAGCTCTGTCCGTGGAATTTAAGATCGCTGTGACCGCAGGACGTGATGGCATTGCCGTCATTTGGGATCTCAATGAGTAAGTTGCGCATTGTACTTAAACTGAATTTATTTACGAAGTGTTTCGATTTTAGCTGGAGCTATGTTCGCACCATTGCACGTCCTGCGGAAATACATCAATCACCAATCACTCACGTGGCAATAAGTCCCACCCTGGGCGACATTGTCACCGTGCACACGCTGCCACAGCAGCTCACAACTGTACCGACAGACACCAATGCAGTGCAACCACAACCAGCTGCATCCAAGCCAACCACAGCAGATGAGTGCTTCGAGGTTACGGAGGAGAGCCTGGATGATTTTGTGAATGTCAACATCAATCCCAATGGCAAATCTATATTACGTTTGCATTCGGTCAATGCTCGTTATGTGCAGCACCTGGTGCACGAGGATCGCATTCAAGCTGTGTGTTATTCCTACATCAAGGAAGGCGTGGGCGTCAACGTCATTGCCACCGCTTTCGAGGGTGGCTTTGTGCGTTTCTGGTCCAGTTGGAACTTGAGTTTTGTCAGCGAACTAACAACAGGCACATCACCTATACGCAGGTAAGCTAAGGTCTTGGCCAGTAAACTGACTGATTCACTTAAAGACTAATCCCTTGCAGCATAAGTTACTCCACGCATCAACACTTGGTGGTGCTAACGCGGGACTCTCACATACAGGTCTGGGAATCGGAGGGTCTTTACGGCAATCCTCCAAAATTTCCGCAAATTGTATATAAATGAACTAAACGTCATACTCAATAATAATAGGACGAGCTAAAATTAAAGCATATCAATGACAGACACATAAATAGTGAGAAGCTGATGAATCAAAATGAAAACGGGCTTAAGTCATGGACGGGTCTGGGCTCTTTAAAATATATCTACACATAAAAGTTTTATAGCCATAGGTTCATAAAGCTGTATAAATATACCTTTTTCTACAAAGCAATCTTTTATAATTTACCAAATTTCGTTATGTGACAATGGCATCTCTAACATCATGGCAACTATACAAATACAAATATATATTTATATCAGTGGGCAGGACAATTGTTGCCACATAGTTAGTTCTTATTTTTATAAGCTGCGCTGCCTTCGAATTGTTGATATTATCAATAAACAACACGTTTTTGCAAAATTTAAACAGTTTATTTATTTATTTATTTAATAAATTAAATCTAGTATATAATACTAAACTTAATAATAGTTTTAGGAGTGCTAGCTGCTAGGCGTTAAACAGTTTACTTTTATATTTTCTAAGTAAAAATGTATACAAAAATAGAAGCCACTATATGTGGCTACGTCGAAATTCAAACAATCAGACTAATTTACACACAATTTGATCAGCATCTTCGACTAGCCATTAGGACTTCCAAGGCGGTAGCTTTGACACGCTGTTGGCATTACGCTTCTGAGGCTTGCCGCCCTGTTTGGCGTTCATGGTGAGAATCTCGTCGAGTTTATCAAAATCGCCGGGACATTTGCTCAGCAGCAGTTCAATGTATGCCTGCAACTTGTCCATGGGTGAGGGTGGATCCTTTTTGTCACCCACATCCAAGTTGTTTTTCTCTGTGTTGCTGCTGCGTTGGGTTTTGCTCGACTTGGGCGTGTCCGGATAGTGACGCGCATTGTTTAGATGCGGTGATTCGCTGTCCGTTTCGCCGCTGCTCATTTGAAATGTCTGATTGGGTGACGTAAGTATGGCAAGCGCCTGTTGCCATTGGGCCTCCATTACACCATGCAACTTTTCTGCAATGTCCGCACTGAACGAAAAAATTGCATATTAAAGATTATACTTATTTTTGGTAATAAAATCGTTACCGCTTATTCTTATAGCAGCTTAGTTGCAGTTCCAGTTCCTCTATCTTTTTGGATGCATTTGCCAGCTGTAAACGGTACAGTTCCACCTCCTCGTTGTGCTTTTCCTGTATGAGATTCAGCTCCTGGTTATTCTTGTCATTGATCATCTCCAGCTGTTTGACGGCACGATCGGCTATCAGACGTTCACGATCGCGTGCCTCCGCCTTCAGTTGCTCCTCCGTTTTATCAAGCTGGGCCTGAAACTCCTGCAACTTTTTTGCTACCACATTTTCCATTTGTTGCTGGTAGTGTTGCTTCAACGATTTCTGTTGTACTTCCAATTTCTTTTTGAGATGGTTCTGCAAACGAAGGTTATTTAAAGAAGTGGGTAAACTAAAAGAGTTGTCTTGAAATACCTCAATATCTGTCAGGTTGGCCAACGCCTCCTGTAGAGATTTGCGCTGCGTTTCGAGATTATCTGCGCGTGTCTTTTGCTTTTGGTGATACTCTTGCAGCATTTCCTTCTGTTGCTGCAGCGTCGCATTGTCCTTTTCCAGTTGCTCGATGCTCGCTTTTAGCTGTGGTAAAAAAATAAATTTGTTATAAGATTGAAATAATGATTAAGATCAAGTTAAACCTTCTCTTGTTGGTAGTCCGCCTTGGCGAACCTATCGCGCAGTTTGTTGAGCTCGGCATGTGACAGTTCTTCAGCCCGTTTGCAGCTTTGCAGCTGAACTTCCTGCTGCTCCAGTTTCTTAGCTGCATCGCTTGCCTGATGCTTCTGACGCTCGAGGTCAGACTCCAATCTGTCTGTCTTTGCCTGAAACTTTGTGGCCAAGCCCACAGCCTGCGATAGCTCATGCTGCAGTGCCTCACATTTACTATGATTATCGTTGCGCTCCGTTTCCAGCCGGTGCAGCGTGTCTCGCAAATGTTGCACCTCAAAGTTTAATGTTTTCAATTGATTTTCGGACTGTTGCAAAGCGTCATCCTTGGTTCGATCCACCTCTATGGCTACAGAGATGCGCTGCTGATACTCCAGCAACTGGGCCTGCAGTGTTTGTACCATTTTCTCCAAGTGCTGGCGCCGCAGCTGCTCCTCTTGCAGTGAGGGACTGCCATGCTGCGTGGACCTATTGTTGGCTACGACAGTGCCCGCTAAATTACTCTTGCCCCACAGCTCGCTGAGACTGATGAGCTTCTGTTCACTGTAAACGGATGCCGATGCGCCCAGTCGCATGCTTGGCAACGAGCTCGCCGCCGTCTGCGAATCCTGCGCATGCCCAGAATGCGCACGCAAGCGCAAATAGTCGTCACTATGGTGGTGGTGGTGATATGGTTGCTGCTGCTGGTGCCAGGCATTATGGTCGTCTAGGTAATCGTCGATTTCGTGCAATATATTCTCTTCGGTACGAAGATGCCTTGTCGGCTCTACTGAGCCACACTTGGGCGTAGAGTGCACCATGCCATGCAAATCACCCGGTGGTTTGCTGCCCAGCGCTGTGCGCACTGTACTTGACGATATTGTTGATAAATCCGAGGGTGCATCAAAAGGACGAACATCATTCCGCTCCAACTCGAAGTTTTGCAGCCGCGCATTTATTTGATTGAGCTCCGACTTTTTGCTAGGCAACAGAAACTGATACGCAGCTGTTGTTGACGCTGGTGGCGGTGGAGGCATGGCAAATGCATCTGCTGCCTCTGCAGCGGCACTTAACTTTGCCTCTAGCATCAAGCGTTCTGCGGTTTCTGTGTAGTAATTTGGCGGTATCAGCAGTAAAAGATCGGTGTCGTCCGTATCGGTATCGCTCATCACACAAACATGATCAATTTAACATTAAGTCAATTTTGCCTTTTCAACAAATTAAACATTCAAATATGGCAACGAAGCGAAACACAAGCGCCGCCGTTGCTATAGCTGCTTGCAGGTTGCAGGGTAAACAAAGGCTGCATTCAGGAGCGTTTATCTGCTACCGATTATTGTCCAAGTGAACATTTGCGCTCCATAGTGTGGCTGTAAACTAACAGAATCGAGAAGTCCCCTGTAAACTAACACTAACAGAATCGAGAAGTCCCCGATATGGCTACGCCGCTTAGCGCTTTAATAATAATTCAAATTTGCTTAAGTTTAGCAATGTTTATTACTTGCTGTTGCCCTTGTCTTTGGTGTTTGTGTATATGTTTAAAAGTATGTTTTTGTTATAAATCCGCCAATGACTGCAGCCACCATTACAATAAAAGAAAATACAAGGAAAAAATAGCCTGAAACTTTTTGTTGCTGCACTTTAAAAGCCTTATTCGCCTCGATCTCCAGCAACAACTGTTCCTTTTTCTTTTCCAGTTCGTTCACTTTTAGCAAAAGCGAGTTATGTGGTTCAATTATCTCGTTATCCAGTGATTCTGACCCATTTTTTGCAACCTCTTCCTGGTACTCCCTAAGGGCTTCGTTAAGATCCGGATCATCATCATTCTTTCCATCTTCACCTGTATTTAAGCCATTTGTATTATTTTGCTTGAAATGTAAAAAGAAAACTACCTTCGACTTGAACGTCTACCAATTTCACCCGAATCTTGGCATGCCAGACACTTGCTTCATCGATATTTTTCCAGAACCCCTTCAGTCCGGCATTCTTATCCGCCACGGCCGCTTGCACCCTAAACTTGTGGCTTTCGGCGTCGATTTGACTGTACTTAAACATGGGATGCATCAGTATGTCGACCGTCACCGTCTCGAGTGGCTTTAGTATGCCCACAGTGGGACGCACATAAAAGATGCTTGGCGTCGTTGTCTTCATTTTGAATGCAACGTAATTCAGATTGCTTGGATTTTGCAGCTCAATCTTCTTGCAAATCGTACGTCTGAAGGGACCTTCGATGACGAGAAGCTCAGGAGGGTCAAGAACCAACAGTGGATTACTCATTGTAATTTCAACAAAACAATATTTGTAAACGTTAAACAAAAAAAATAAACTACAAAGCAAAAGTGTTTTTTTTTTTTAGAAATTTGGTTTGGTTTCGAAAAAAAAAAGAAACAAATTTTATGGTAGATTTGATTTAGTTTGTTATATCTGGAAATTTGATGTTAACACGATAGAAAAGAATTTCCATCTGAGTTTGCCCTAAAACTCAAATCGTAGTTTTCCTCAAACGCAAAGCCTATTTCGAGTTAAAAAAAAAGTTGGAATTCATTTCTGATTAACACTGAAATCTCTCCCACTAGTATGGCTGAAAATACCATTTGTTTATTATTATTATAAATTAAGTTTAAATCAAGTCATCAGTAGAGTATTTTAATGCGTTTACATAGTTACAAGATATAGTTTTTTTTTGAAAAATTCGTTATTTCACCAAAATATCATTCGACCTGCATTTGGGGACGTTGCTTTGGCCAGGATTATATCCGAGAGTTCATCATCCTCCAGTTCGTTGCTTTTGGTATAGGAGGATTTGGAGTTGGGGTGGGGTACATATAAAAACAGTTAATTAGTCAGTTTGGTATACATATACAAATTTATTTAAATATATTTTTGTATTCGTTTATTTTTGTTTTGTTGATTTTTGTTATATTTTTGTAGAATAAATAACAATGAATGTTTTTTGGAGTTCCTGTTTGAAACAGCCGGACGCCTATCACCCCGTGATGTGTGTGCGTTTGTGTGCGTGCTGGTCGACAGGATCAGGATGTGAAGTGATGAGAGTAGGTTGTTGAGTTCGATTCAGGTTGGACACACATGTGCAGAGGCAGAGGCACACTAATAACAACAACAAGTACAATAAATGTTCATTTATGGTCTTCAAAAAAGAAAAAGAGAAAAAAAATATGGAAAAATAGGAAGTGATTTTCCAAAAAAAAAATTAAATTAGTTGTAGTTTACGACGACCAAAAATTATTAAACAACAACAAAATATAGTTAACACATACAAAAATATAACACTTAAAATGAACATGCGAATATTATGTATGGGAATATATGGGAATGACTGTTAAAGCAGGGAAGGCAAACAATTTGGCAATAATACACAATTGGTTTTTCATAATTTCACATTTTATTTGAATCTAGTTCAGTTTTAGGCTCTATTTAATTATTATATAAAATATATATGTTATGTATGTATTGCAAGAATCAATAAAAATAATGCCTTAAGTCTCTTTTGCTAAAATTAAAATATTTAACAACATTTTTTCTGGTTTGATTTTCGTTTAGATTTTAATATTTGTAGGTAATTTATGTAAAGTTAAAATATCACTTAATTATTTCCGTTTCAAGACACTTGTGTTTTTGTGAAGTTCTTTTATGTTTGTTTCTTTTTTGTTGCGGACGGTTACAAGAAAAAAATTGCATTTGAAAAGAAACTAACAACTTTTGACAATAAATATTAATTGTAACTATAATTATTAGAGTTTCATGTATTTTTGTTTCTTTAAAACTATTTATATAAATTACTTTTTGTTTTTTATGCAGTCGTTAATAGTCGTAATTTATAAATTAGTTTGCAATTTAAATTCGTTTTGCATTTATAAGAAGAAGAAAATCCAACTAATCACAAGGCAAATAGATCTTTTAACTGATTTTCGATTTTCTTTTAATTGCTATAAGAGAGAGAGGGGCGTTCAAGATTTTGTATTCGGGCAACGCAGGCAAGTTATAGTGGATGCTAAGCTTAACGAGTTGAAACAACGAGCTACAAGAGAGATAAGTTGAGATAGCGAGCGAATACCAAAACCACAGAGAGACAGAAAGAGAGCGAGTTGGAGTGTTGAACAAGTGAAACAGAGCCCAGGGAATGATTCGGCGGTGTAAGTTGTTAATGATGATGTGTTGATTGAATTATGAGATTCGTATTAAATGTAACGAGCAGAAAGTAGCGAGTGTAACAATAGGCTTATGGAGGAAATGAGGGACGTTACAAGATGAGTAAGTTTTGAATGTTATGTGCAGATGATGATATTAGGTAGTAACGAATGAAAATAGCAAGTAACTAGTAAAAGAAGCGAATAACTGTTTAGACGATCGACATGTTTCTTTTTTATTTGCTTGAAGTTTGCAAGTTGTTGCTGCTTGTTCTTTTGTGCTTACTTTTTGATCAGCGAGCGCACTTTTTTCATCGTTCGATTAAAGATCGTCTTATTGTTGGCGCTATTGTTCGATCCCAGTGACGAGTTGGACGTCTTATTGCTGTTAACGCTGCCACCACGGTGCACATGCGCCGCCGCCCGTTGCTGATTGCCATGTGTCTGACTTTTTAATGATCCGGGCCCATCCTCGCGCTCGCTCTCCGTTGAGCTAACACCCTCGGGACTCTGGCGATTAAAGACACCACGCTGCGGCGCCTGAACGGTTCGCTCTGGCGTCGGTGATTTCGAGGATGAGCTTGCATCGCGTCGCTGCGGCTGTGGCGTCACCGGCAATGCCAGATTCTGCATGCTCTGTGTCTCATCGTTGGGTTCGCTTGGCGGCAGCAGCTCAGCAAGCGTCTGCTTGGACAAAATGTGATCTAGACTGCGTGACTTGCGGTGCTGTTGCACATTTGGCAGCGCCAGACTGTCGCGTTTCTCGCGTCGCGTCACATGGCACAAATCAGTTGATGCCATCGTCGTCCCCTCATCTCCGTCTCCATCCTCCTCTTCGTCCGGTTGCAGTGTGCACGTGGAGCTAGCATTTGTCAGGGCTGTGCTGCCAGCAGTCACAACAGCTGCTGCTGCCGCAATACGCTGCTCGGGTGTGGTCAAGCTATTCTGACTGCTTGCCGCCGCCTGATCCAGCAGACCATCCACACTATGCGATCGATAGCCATTCGCAACTCTGGAATTGTGTCCGATTCCTGCAGCAGAGCTGCGTCGTGGTGGCAAATATGCCAATGGCATCATATTCTGCATGGATGCGGAACCAGCTCCAGATTTGTGGAGCACTGCTGCTTGCTGGGTGCGATAGGGTGGCAGGATGTTGGAGCGTTTCGGTTGACCCCGTCCATAGCTCAGCAGGGATGTGCTGCCGCGCTGGCGTGCTGGTGATGGGGATTGCCGGTATCTATTTGCCTGGTGATTAGCTGCTCGTGAATTATCGAGTTTCGAGTTTGCAATCAAAATTAAATTAATTATTAATTTAGTTGGTTTTGTTGTTTTTTTTTTTAAGTATAGTAGAGTTATTGTGTGTGTGTGTGTGTGTGTGTGAAAGAGAGAGAATGTGTGAGGGAAAGAGATAAGGTGAGAGAGGAGCTGCTATTGCCGTTTTCTTGAAAGTCTTGACTAAACAACGGTTCGAAGCAGTCCCCCTTTTTTTGTAACGAGTTGATCATGAGCTTGATATTGTTGAGGATGTTTGTTTTGTTGATGTTTTGCTTAAGTCTAAGGATGGATGTAGTAGTAGTATGTTGAGTCAGTAAGTATATTCGAGTCTAGCCTAAGTGCTCTCGGTGGCCTAGTCTACGCGGATTCGCATTCGCATTTGAATTTGAATTTGAATTCGAATTTGAATTCGAATTCGTGCTCTGATTGGTTGAAGTAGAAGTAGGAGTAGTAGTAGTTGTTGTACTCGTTGGCCCACCTTGTCCGCTGCCATTGGCCGCCATCAGGCCATCCACCACACTGCCCGCGCCACCGCCAACGCCACCACTCTGCTGATAGTCGGAATCGTTGCTGTGCATTCTTTGGTATGAGCCCACTGGACCGCCGGGCGCCAACGCCGCAATGCGATCGATATTCTTTTCGCCTCGCAAAAATCTGCCGCATCAGAAGAGGGTAAGAATTAAGGGTGGGAATGTGTTTAAAAATACGTCGAGTAATCATTAAGTTAAATTAGGTATTAAGATTAATTATTTGGTTTTCCATTTAGTCCTAACTGCGCCGACAATATACCTTTCGAGCTTATCGATGCACGCATCCTGATAATCGTGTATCCAGCTGACGCCATTAAAATGCGCCACACTGCACATATCCTCCGGTAGATTCTCGGGCCACTGGAACTGTTGATCCATAATGGGTATAATATTGCAATTGGAGTTAAGAGCGGCAACGATTTCCTATTTCAAAACAAAATTGAATACAACGTTAGCTTTTTGAATTTTGTGTGAAAACAGTTTGCGATTGTCTTACGCGATGCACCCAATCCTTGCACTCCTCATCGTTGATGCAGCGATGCAGAGCGTCCGGTGTTAATACTAAGACAAAATTCTTTGCCTGTCGAATACTGTTGAGTAGGCCATTATCAAATTTGCCCGCCTCCAAACGCTCCACATCGATGAACACTGAGAAGCCGCGCAGCTGAAGATGAACCTAATAAACAAAAGTTATGCAAGGTTAGGAAATCTCTCTTTTTGTCTCTCTCTCTATCTTTCTTTAACGCACCTTTAGCAAACTAGCCAGCTGGGAGCCATTGGAGCGTCGATAGCTGACAAATACGTCCAGCGTCTTGGCCATATTCTCCTCGGATGAGCTGGGCAACGAGTTCTCCAGATTCTTAACAGAATTAAGAATCCTCAAGCGATGAATCGCATTCTTAATGCCACACTCGGTCATCAGCATATCCTCGTTGACATGTGGCAAGGTGCACTTATCGATGCCAGCATTTAACATAGCGTACGTATAGATGCAATAGTCGGTACCAATATCGGCGAGAAAATGATGCATCTTCGCCGTATCCTTGGAGGAGTAGTCCGCCATACGTTTGAGATTTTGCAGTTCACGCTCGAAGCGCTTGAGAAGAATTCCATTCGAGATGCCAATGTCATCTCGAAGATTATCGTGCGTCAGTTTAAGCAGCAGATCGCCATCCACCTGGGATTCCTCGAACTGGCGCAGGTAGCAATTGAAACCGATCTGTTTGACCCACTCCTGTACATCCTCCACAGACCAGAGGGGCACCTGCTGGGACAACTTGTGTGGCACCGTTTCACCAATCAAACGCAGCGCCTGCGCTGCAAACTTCGAGGCAATCGCATTGGGGCAACTCGCAACTGTTTTGAGTGCCTCAATAGCGCCAATCTCATGGAAGATGTCCGTGTTGCCCTGCTTGCGTTTAATGCCCGCTTCCATGCAGAAATGGAAGGCGGCCAAATTGCGTGCCTCCTCTCGATTTGAACTCAAAACAGGCACCAATCTTTCCAGCCAGTGCTTGCTCTGGCCATGAGCATGCGACAAATTCGATTTGCCAAAAACATACGGATCGTGCGACGTGACAAATGGCTCGACGAGATCAAGGCAGCCGGATTTAAGAACTTCCGCTTCGATCTCCTTGTTGGCAACGAGCACAGCGATGGCCAGGCAGGCATAGTACTTGATGTTATCATCGTTGTGGAAGGCAAGCGGGAACAGCCACATGGGCACCTTGCGAACGATCATCTCCTCCTGGTTCTCAGCACCACCATACAGTGACAGATTGACCAGAGCGCTGGCACAGTGACGCAACGTTTCGACATCGTTGGTGCGGCACTTGAAGAGCAGAGCATCGAGGCCACCCAGACGTATGACGTCCGAGCAGGTGCCCTCGGAATGCTTGAAGAGATGCTCCAGTATGCCAGTGCCGACACGCGAATGCTCCATATTTGTTTCCTTTGTGCAAACACATGCCACATTCACCACCTTGTCGAGTCCATTATCGACTACATGGGTACGATTCTCCGTGGTGAGACACTGCTCCAGAAGATGCGCCGAAGAGAATTGCAGATCGCTGTTGTGCTGCACACAGTTCTTCATCAGCAGATCGAGACCGCCACTCAGACGCAATGAGTTGCACAGGGAGTAGCCCAGTTCGTGTCCGTGTGTGGGCACTGCCCAGGCACGACGAATCACCTCGTTGATCTTTTCCAGATAGACTGATTTCTTTTCGCCGCCATTGGATAGCAGATTATTCTCATCGTCCTGCAGCGTGCTGACCACGGAGTTGAGCACATTTGAATACTTGCTAATGGCCTGCTCAATCTCCTGTTGGCCACTGCCTGCTGTCAGCGATTTCAGGTCATCGAGCTTGAGATCCTTTAGCTTCAACAGCTGACCATTTGTGGCGGACATTTGCGAGGAGGAGGAGATCATGCTGCTGCCGGTGCTAGAGACACCCTTGTGCATCATCGAGTAGTTGGCCTGCGATGCGGATGAGACATGCTTTTCCTGGCTTATGATGCCATTTGAGGTCATCGTTTGCGACTGTTGCGACTGCGAAATGGCCTTCTTATCGGCCGAGAAATTGTCGCTCTGCACCTTAATACTGGCCGCAGCCACCTTGTTGCTAGCCTGCTGTGTAATATCTCCTGTGCGCAGCGAGAGCGCTTCCTGGAAAGTTCAAAACAGAATGTATAACAGTTAAAATTATTAAATTAAAATGTTACAACTACATGCTGGGACTCTCAGTATGACAGCTGCACAACTGTTATACTACCAATGCAATTTTCGCTATTCTAATTACATGCTGCAAAAATGGTTTGTGTCTTTAATAAGAAAGTGTAAGAGCTAAATGAATTATTGAATAAAGGGTATTTTTATCATCATCTATATTTGTAAGCTTAACTATATTTATTTCGTATACCTTGCTCTGTTCTACCTCAATGGGTATTTCGCGCACATTTTTTATGTTGTTGTGGTTGTTGTTGTGTTTGTTGTTGTTTGTAGTTGAGGTTATGTCAGCTGTGTGGTTGTTGGTGGGTGTTGGTGGTGGTGGTGGTGGCGATAGTGGATAGTTGGTGTTGATGGCTGGCTGCAAAGGTGGATTAGAATTTCTACGTACTCGTGTTTGGGAGCTAGAGCTTGAAGAAGATGATGATGATTTCGAGGAGGAGGAAGAGGCTGAGGCTGAGGCAGCGGAGGAGCTACTACTCGATGCTGCACCAGACTTTCGGGCAGCGGACGCAGTGGACATGCTGGCAGTGCCTGCTGTTACAGCAGACGTCAATCCGCTCACCACTTGAATGGGCTGCGGTGGCGGCGACAGTGGAGAATTGTTGAGTGCAAAACGATTAAGGGGCGTGCCCGCTGTTGTCGGCGGTGGCGACAATGGCATCTCAACAATGGGACTGGGCGAACGATTGTTTGGCACAAACTCGGATTGGCCACTCGAACGAAAGATGCCTTTGCGTATGGGCCAAGGCGGTTGTTGCTGCTGCTGCTGTTGATTCGACATGTTTTCTTTGGCTTTCTTTTTATATATTTTTTGGTTGGTAATTTCTGTTGGTCGTTTATTTATTGAACCGATCGACGTGCTTGTTCCTCAAATATTTGTATTTATAAATATACAATTGTATATAACAACGCACCGTGAACGTGAAAATGAATGTTCTCGGTGTTCAAATACGGTTTGTTGTTTATTTTCATTCACATAAAAATAGCGTACAAATTGGCTGCACTGACGTTTCGCTCTTTCGTTGTGTGAGAGAGTTTTGTTGTCTGTGTGAACGACAGTGTGGGAGTGTCATATGTGTGTGTGTGTGTGCTGACACTGACCGACAAATTAAGTTTGTAATATTTTACAGCACTTTTTCTTAATTACTGCAACAGTTGCGCACACACACACACACACAGTTATGCTAATTACAATTAACAAGAGACTGCTCGAATGTGTAAAATGCATGAGAAATATATCATGGTAAATATGTAAATGTATTCTAAAACTGAATGTGACGCGAGACACTTGTTGGTTCTAGTACACATATATACATATATACACAAAAACTTAACGAATGTTTGTCAGATATCTCACATAGTGTCGCATACGGTAGCCCATTGTTGCTTGTGTTGATTGCTCAACTTTCGTTTTGATCGATTTCGTTAACTTTATAGTCTGTTTAATAAGCTTTCGTTAAGTCTTTGAGCACACTCGAATGCTTTTTTTCGTTAAGTTTAATTTATGATTTTCATTCAGTTTTTTAAACACAGATAATTTCATCACAAACAGCGTGAAATTCTTTGAAATTCCGAAACTTGTTGCTGCTGTTTTTGTCGGCACAAGTGTTATATATATTCAAATGTATATGTATTTGCCCAGAAGGTCAGGTTCTAATTATGTGACGCTATTTTGTTGATTAGTTTAACACTTGTTTCGCTTCTTCTTTTATTATTATTTTTATATTTGTACAGTCATTTGAATGAATTGGTTTAAACTAGGAAGTCGTTGTCTGGTGCCAATCTTTTTAGGTGCCAATAGACAAATAAATGCAATGTTATTTTTTACTTAGTACTCGTGTATATAAGCACATATATATATATGTATATTCCAAGACGAATATGCAAACGATTATTTAAAATTGGCTCGCCTAAAGCGTAACACTCGCGTCGATCGCTTGTCTGATACTAAACTGAGAGCTGAGCACCGCTCAGTAGCATTTTGTTTTAAAGAAAAAGAAGAAGAAAAATGTTCGAAAATTAAATACAATTTTTGGTTTTGCTTCCTCTTTTCACTGGCTGAGCGAAAAATTCTAGAGAAATTTTAGCGCGCAATTTGTGGTATAAATCAGAAAAAGCTAAAACTATTGACTGAGACTTGTGTATGTGTATGTGTGAGACGTGCAACATTTGCTTAAAGTTTGTGAATTTTCACCCTTTTTTGCAAATTGTTAAAATGAATCTTATAAAAGAGCTATAATCATTTTTTCAATCAAGATTGGGACATTATCATTATGAAACTGGGAGCATGTTTGCCCTTATGGAGCGTGTCGGTTGTTGGCCAAATGCCAGCACAAAAACGATACCTTGTTGAATTAACAATAATTATTTATAGCTAATAGATTGCCTGTGGATCTGTTTTTGCGGAGGAGTTTTTCAGCTTGCTTGAATATGTACATTATTAGTTATTATTTATCTGTGATAAGCTTTTTATTGGTCAGTAACTAGTATCTTCTAATTCACAGAAAAACTGACTGCATAATATTTCATCATCCCGTTCGAATTGCGTTGCTGACAACCTTTAATGAGGTGCATCATAAAATAATAAATTTATGCTAATTTGCCATATCCCCTCCAACGTTTATTGATTAGATAAGCCACAACAAAGCGTTACCCTTGGAAACGTTCGGAAACTGTTTGTTTTTTGTTGCAACTTGGGTTTAACTGCATGTTGAGTACCTGAATTTTCTTAAGCATTGAGCTTTTTTCTTTATCCTCGCTCAAATATCGCACTAGGCGGGGGCTCCACTGGAGCTGACGGTTGTATAGCTTTAACATATTACGTATACGCAATGCTATTTCGCAGCAGACTGTTGCCTACTTTTTGACGCCGCGAAAACATGTACAAATATCGATTTTTACTTTAGTTTTCTAGCAATTTAACCGAATTTTGCACTCTCTGAACACTTTTCACAAGTTTTGATGGCGCCATTAACTGGTTTCAAGTCGACTTGTGCGTCTCTTATGCGACCCTAACATGCACGCGACGAACTTCGACTGAAAAGGAGTGGCCGGCATAACGGTTGTTTGCTGCTATGCTTGAGCTTTGTAAGGGAGTTACCCTTGTGGGCTGATAGGGTGCTGCGTCATCAGCTAACTAAGCTCTGAAAGCTTTTGTTCATTGACAATTTGATTTGTGTTGAGCAGCATGTAAAGTAGTAACAACTGTTTGACTAACTGATTGATTGATTGGCTGCTTACCTGCATAACGGCTGCACTTTGCTCCGTTTTGACACCATCCATTTCCAGACGATTTCGTACCGCTGACGCAGCCTTAGCCTCTTTATAGTCAATATCTCCAGTTTGGAGACGTTTCATTTGTGCTGAATTGCTAGTCGCCTGTTCGGAACTAATGCCATCGGCTATCACTTTGGTGGTGGCCATCGATTTGGAACGCTTCTCCTCAAACTTGATAGTATCAATTGTTTTATTCGAGCCATTTAAGCCACTGCTGGCGCTCAGTTGTGCAGCTGCCGGATGCGTTAGATCCAAACCGCTGCCAAAATGGTTGTGCGTGCAACAATCATCATCGCCATCTGGAGTCGTGACAATGCCATGACAGCTGCCATCATCATTGCCATCTACTAGATTCTCAAATGAGGCACGCATTCTGCAAGAGTTTAGTTTTAGTTAACAAAATATTGAAATTGAGATTTAGTTCTTACTTTTTTTTTAACTGCGTTATGGTATCTTCGCTACTGAGACCCTTGAGGTCGTCAATCGATGGATGGTGTCGCGTTATTGGCGTTGGCGCCGCTGTCAATCGTTCTATTTCCGACATGGACATTTTAATATCAGTGAGATCGCGCTTTACGGCGGCGGCCTTCATTTCCGAAGACGTTGATGACGAGGAAGACGACGACGAAGACGATGATTGTAACGCTTGTGTCGTTGATGATGATGTTATGTGATGCAAACGCTGGGATTTCTTTTCTACACGCGTCGTTGTGCTACTGCTGCTAACCTAACAGAGAGAGAGAGAGAGAGCAAGCGCAAAATAACGACATAAATATTTATGTAAAAGTTTTTAATTTGTCGCACTGAATCAGCGCTCGAAAAAATGCGAAATATTTGCAAGAATTGGGCCGCAGAAAATATTACTTATGTGAATGTATGATATATGTATATCTGTATATACACAAGCATATTCCCTGTTAGACTGTGTGCTATCTGCTGCTTGATTGTATGGCAGGCGCCGTCTTTATAAATCATTAATATGAGGTTTTTTTGTTTACATTTCTTTTATTTGTTTTGTATTTGTCTAAATGCTTGGCGGATAGATGGATGGTTTTACTTTAACGTGTCTTTCTTAATGTGCAACTGAAACAATTTAAAAGTGCAGATAAGATATATTTCTACATTCTGTCTTTGTACAGAGATACACATCAGAAGTGCTATTTATCTCATTGCTCATTGTGATATCAGTGGGCGTTATGTATGCAAAAGCCTATCTACAGAGCGCAACAGTCATGCACAAATAGTTATTTAAAGTCAGCGAGTGCAAAAGATGGGGGAACTACACTTTTGAAAAGTGCAACTACGCAGCGAAAGACGTTACGTCATTGAGAGAGATTTCAGTAAGTGTATTCAATATAGTACTAAAATCTTTGATAAACAAGGTTTACCCCTCAACAGAACGAGTTCATATAGATCACAATTCATTTGCAAGCCAATTATTTCTCAACAGCATTCCTCAATGGCTATTGTGACTTTTTGGCAGAAAACCTATTCATGCTCAATCACAATACAAACCAAATACAAAACACTTGAATTGTTTTTGAAATATTTTTTCTTTTGGCTCTTAAGTATGTCTAAAAATCAGGAAAGCAAAAAGAAACACGTCAAAAGTCTAATTCTTTTTGTGCCTTGACAAATGAAGCAACATTACGAATCAATTCTAATTTTACACGGATTTCATTTTGGCTCGCTTCGTGTGAGACTTTAGCAGAAGCGCCAAACTGTGTGGGTGTTGCTTTCATGCAATATAGTTTTAATAAGGCTCGAAGCGTTGACTAATAAAACAAATACATATACAAATATATAAATGATAATTGCCCAGATTTGGATATAACGTATACGCAAACGCCAAGTAGCCAAACATTTTGTTGTTACTATGTTCTTCGAACTTTTAAATACAGTTAATCAACTATAAATGCTTCTCTCTACATGGCACAATACGAGGCATATACGAATCGACTTATCGCAATTTTAAATAGGGGGGAAAAAGTTATAAAGTGCCAAGTGATCGACGTTCTCTTTTTGTTGATTTTTCAACACATTTGTTGTTGCCGTTGTGTTAGTTAATATTAGTGTATTGGCCAGACAGAGAGGAGGAGGGAGGTCGAGTCGGGCTAGGCGTTACTTGGACATGAAGTCAAAAGATTAGATATGAAGAACAATAACTTTTTATCACTGCGTCATTTACTAATGTATCATTATTATGTTTAGATTGTATCGTATTTCTGTTTAGCATTCAATACCATTTTTCTAGAAATCCCTTGAAAGTTCTGCAAATGTTCTTCATATAACGTATACGCCTACTTTGTATTAGCGCTCTTATTATTATATGTGTACATTTTTTAAAACTATTTAACGCTTTGCAGGGGGCTAATCAGCACAGATACACTCGCGCACACACACAAACACAGACACAAAAGGGCAAGCAATACTATAATAGACTTGTATATATACAAATTTTCGGACTTTTTGTTTTGCCCGCGCACAGTTTGGTTCCTAAACAATGTGAACTATGTATCGAATATTTGTTTATTGTAAATGTTTTCGTACTTTTGCTTTGGGCCAGGTTTTCCGTTTGTTACTTAAGCGTAGCGCTTTCGTAATTTTAATGGTTCACACGCTGCTACGGCGCTACGCAGACTGAATTGAACTTTTGAGAGTTAATATTTTTCACGCGAGCTCTCTTTTTTTATTTTTTTGTAGCTGTTCGTTTTTTGTTTGTACAAATTAAATACTGATAACAAAAGTAGAGTTCGTTTTAATTGTTCGTTTATGTGTTGGCAAAAGTTTCTCATACAAACTTTTGCGCTGTTCGTTCGGGTTCGTTTTGTAATAATTAGACAAAATTATTGTTGAATATTATAATGAGGCGCTGCTGTCACACAAAAAAAAAAATCACTACGCGCTCGACTAAAATATTAAAGCAATTTAACAGGATTTTTGCGACGCAGGTTTGCTGTTCAATGCTTTAATTTTTGCGCGACGCCCGCTTCTCGTTCGTTTCGTTCACTAAAGTAAAGTGAGTGAATTTCTAGCGTCAAACGATGGGCTCTTTGCGCGATTGAGCTTTTAGCGCTGCCGACGCGACGTCAGCGTCGACGCCGAAGCCGACTGTCATTTCATTTTTAAGTGGACGGCAGCAGCAGCGATCGCCGTGGGTGCGAGCAGTGCGGCTATTTAAAACGCTAACAAAGTTGGCATTGACGTGAGCTCAGCGCTGAGAGTTCTAGGAAATCATATACTAGAATAGTATTTGTAAATATTCTCGCCGGCAACTTTTTACACAGCAACAACAAGAAAAGCTAGTATAGCAAGTAGAAGAACGCGTCGATTGTTTGTATCTATTATTTAATTTATGCAGCATATTTGTGCATTTCCATAATTCAGCTTCACGTTTCCAGACCAAACAGCTTTTAGTTCGGTTTTTTTCTTCTATCTAATTAACGCGTTCGGCTCAAAGTTTTTATTAGGTTTTAAATGGAGATTGTTTGAGTTTGTTTTCTACTACCTCGATTATCTGCTGTTTACTTATTTTATTAGTGTTGCTCTTTTGCATTAGCACCACCACAAAGACAAGTCGAGCAGGGAGCGGAAGCGGGATTTTATGTTGTTGTTGTTGTTGTGTCTGTCTGCGGCGTGATTTGTGTTTTGTTTTATTTAATGTGTTTGTATTTATAATTATTGTGGGTCTTTTTTGTTAGTGGCATATTTTGTGTATGCTAATTTATGCATAATTGAAAAACAATTGACATTTAAAATTTGCATAATCTTTTATCGTAGACATAAGTCGTTAAAAAAAACTACTATACAATAATAAGTATTCTAAATTTTTAGTTTCTCGTTTTAGTATCGATATTTATAAATGTCTAAAAATTTGTCTTGGTAATAAATTATTGAGCATTAACTTTTTGCTTGATTTTTTATGGGTTGTTTTATAATATATTGCTGCTACTGTAATTATTGTCTTCTACCTTTTTCTTTGTCTAACTATTTGTGCTATTTTCTATTTTGTTTTACATTCACTGTATTTTCTGCGAAAAATAAAATCATATCAGTAAGTACCTCTTAACTCATTCAAAAATAAAAGCTTTTTCCTAAGAAATTCATATGTCAACCATTGCCGCAACGACAACAGCTAACAACCCAAATAAATTGTTTCGCAGAAAAATAATAAACCTAATAATAAAATATGTACACACTTTTGTTAACATAAATCTTTTGAATGCAGCAAACAAAATCGAAACTCATTCAATACGAATTATCACTTGCTAAGAAGCAGAAGAGTTTAGCTCTCTCTCTCTCTCTCGCACCAACAAAAACAATAGCACGAGCCATTGACAGACGTCACAAGCCCAAGACGACGTGACGCCGGCAACGAGAGCAACAGGCAAATGAGTCATGCGAAACAGAAACAGATGCAGAAGCCGGAGCAGAGCAGACAAAGATGGCTAGACTCAATTACTCAATTACTGTTAAACTGTACGCACGCCGAGCTTTGCACTTGATTAACGATTGCACAAGCGACTATTTTAGAGCCATTGTTACCCTTTTTGACAGGCAATAAAGTCGAGTTTGTTTGTCTGTGTAAGCGACTATTTTGTAGGCAAGTGATTCAATGCAACAACAACAATAGCACACTTATCGCACAGTTCTTCTAAAACCGCTTATCATACGACGGAACCATGTAAGGCATGCAAATGCCGCTAAAAACAATCTTATCATAACTCAAAACATATAAAATAAATTATATTTTATGGTGAGAAACTTTGCTTGTTCGTAGATCGTTAGATATAATTAAGGCAAGCGGCACGTGTTGAAAAAAAACAACAATGTGAAACATAAAACAAAGCAAAACAATAAAAAAGTTAAATGTTTATAAAGTTTGATGTGAGCAATTCAATTTATGGTTATGGTCAATCAATATACAAATACGAATACAAATGACATGAAAAATGCACACAGTATTCAAGTATTTGAAATAACCGCAGCACACACACACACACATATAAATTGATTTCCACACAGCAGCCGCTGCGACGCCAATCAGAAATACAAAAATATATCAGACATAATCTAATCAGAATTCAACAACTGTTAAATGTGAGCGGGGGGAAAAGGGAATAGTTGCTTATCAGTGGGAAAGGTGGAAGGGGGGCATTTGGAATATAGGTTCAAAACTTTTGGCTTAAGTAAGTATTTAAAAATAGAAGCTGATATTTATTATCAACTGATTTTTGGTTCATAAATAATCTGCACTCATTTGGAGTCTATAAATTATTAACCAACATTGACAACATTGCGTATGTGTTATGTGCGTGTTTTTGTTCAAGATTTATGATCCGTATCTGTGAGTTGAGTTCAGAATGTGTTTCGTACCTGCTGTGATGTGGATGTGGACTGAAGTGAGGTTTCCTTAAGACTACTGCAAGAACTCGAACTTGTATTTATTTGCCGACCGCCTAAGCCGGCAACTGTTGTTGTTGTTGTCGGCGTTGTTGTGGCGCCAGCGATTAGTGGACCCGCTCCTCCTCCTCCTCCGTTACCACCACCATTTGTGTTGCCATTGAGTGTGGGCGTTGTTGTTGTGCACAAAATGTTGCTGGTAGAGCTGGTATGGGGCAGGGGCAGGGGCAGAGGCGTGGTAGTTGCCGAACCACTTTTCTTATTGAAACTTTCAATGAGCGACGAAGCTGGACTCAGCATTCCACTCTGTGAACTATCCGAGAAGTCTGTCATCTGAAAATAATGAAGTACAAACTCTAATCAGCAACTAATTTAACAAGGTCGATAAATCCGATAGCTCCATATCGATAAATTCGCATATTTCCCACACCCTTACAGTTAGAGTTAACAAACTTGGTAACTCAACTAAACTTATAATATATGTCAATAAAGAAAATTTTTTTTAACCTGTTAGCTGCTTAATTAAAATTGAATAAGCAACACAAATGTCAACATTTAAAAAAAAAAAATGTTTTTTACATTCAAATATTAAAACTAATTTTAAAAAATACAGAAAATAAAACTAGAATATATATTATTATTATTATTATTATTATGAGTGGTATTCTTCAAAACTACATGTAATAACGATTTTAATGAGGCAGTGCGCCTTTTATTGCTTTCTTGTTATTTAGGGTTTTCACAAGAAAGAGAGCTACAATAAAGTAAAAACCGATAATGAAATACATATTCCATTTCGAACACCACAAAAAAGAAAAATTTACCCGTTTTTAATAATTTTTTTGAGCCCGCTAAATAAAAATAAACGAATAATTATTACTCAAAGACACCTGCATTAACACTTTTTAAAAATTTTTATTTCCGATACCTGTTTGTAGTTTTTTACTTTCCATGCACTCATAAAATGATAGCCTGATTTGCATTTAAAAAAAAATTCGAAAAATGTTTAAATTAAAAATTAATAATCTTTTTAAACAAATACTTGAGTTGGATTTTATTAGACTTATTTACTGAAAGCTTTTACTGTAATTTAAGGTGACTCTTATGGCGCCCTCTGAACTATCTGTTAATGCATTGTGCTTAAGATAAAAAATCAAACCAAAATCCAATTTAAAAAAACAAAGCCCCATAAGCTTGAACTTGTTTTAAACAATACAATAGTTTTAAAGTTTATTTATTGATTTATGAATCTTTTTTATGATTATAATTTGTTGCCATGCATTTTGTGATTGCTTTTATTTACATAAAAGCTTTGTTTTGATTTAGTATCGACAAAATGGTATATAAATAACCCGCTGGCGATTTGTTGCGCATATATAATTAATATTGTTGTGATTTAAGACAGTGTTTTTGTGATTAAAATTCCATTTACGCGTAGGCGGCACGGTACTTGAGCTCGTTTCTCAGCAAACAAACGGCGTGCAATTTAATTGTTATTGTTATTATGTGTGGGCGCACGCGACTGGTTTTTGCCATATTGTGTTCTTCGAATCAATATTTGCAATTTCACGAGTAGTCGATATGTAAATTTACTGCTTTTTCAGATTGTTAAAAAGACCATAAACACGCAAAGAAAGCGCTTTAACTGCAGAGTAAACTAGCAACGTGAGCTTTTTCTTTTGTGATTTAGCTCTTTGTTAGCTTCAAAATTTAACGTACATTAGCCACGACGGTAGTTTACAGCACTGTTTGCGAGAGCAGTGTTACCCTCCTCAAACTGAACACTGAACAGCTGTTCCAGTGTGCTGTTCGCGTTCTTGGCATTTTTGTAAGCTGTAGTTTCTGGCACACTGGCCACACTGCGCCTGGGGCCCTTCACAAACAGTTCGTAGAAATGTATTAATATATGCAAATTAAAGTGGAAAAAGTGCACAAAAGCGGCTCAAAGTTAAACCCAAGTAGTTTTCAACGCCGTACAACAACGAAATGTCACGTGAAAGCCACGCAAAACATGCCGTGCTATGTTTTTGCATCTGGATGGCGTCAGCAAAATACGCAGCAGGCGACGTCATGACTGGAACGGGAATTAGTGCTGGGGTGGGGGGAGCTGGGACAACAACAACGCAAAATGCGCTAATATCAACGGGCAGCAAACAACAACAAGAGCTGACGGCATCAACAAATGATAAACAATTTCTCATTTGTTCGCGAATGTTGCGCCATGTCTTTGAGAACGCGACGCCCAGGGACGAGCAGCAAGCGGGCGTCTTTAAAGAGTACAAACCGGTGGAGGGTCAGATCCTGGACGAGGAGACCTATCTGTCGAGCTGCCTCGAGGCGTGTTGTGAGCAAACTCAGTCACAAAATCAAAGTGCCTGCAACGTTGTCTTGGTTTTCAAGCGCAAATGCTATCACATCTACTGCAACACGAATGAAGGCTGTTTACCCAAACCGTTGGCGCGGGAGCGGGAAAACGATAAGGTTCAAATGGTGCTAGTCAACCCAAAGGGCAACGATCCGAAAGAGACATGGTCGCAGCTGCTCAAGGCCAACAAACCGAATGCCGAAATATTGCCCTACGAAACGGAGCTCAACTTTTCGAAGCAGCAGCGACGATTGCCATTTCAGGTAAGCCCCATCCGAAACTCATTTTAACACAGCTAAGCTACTGCTTTACTCTTGCAGGACACCAACCTGGCCTATGATGATGATGACTTTCCCTTTGCGGAGAAGCGCATGAAGCAGTTGCTGTTGCAGCAACCCGATGATAACGATGAGGATCTCAGCTACTATGGTGGCGCTGAGCTGCCCAATAATTCAAAATTCATAGCATGCGACATGGACACGATTTGCCCGCCGCAAGAGCAGTGTGTTCCGCTCCAGGCGAATGCGGTAACAGGCTTGTGTAGCTGCAAGCATGGATTCATACGCAACAAACAGCACAAATGCATTGTGGCCGATGTGCCTTATAGCGCCTATTTGCCAAGCATTGAGGCACCGGCCGAAGCAACTCAAGAAGCTGTGGGCAGTGAGATTGCGCCAGATCTTGTCGTGCCGCCAGCACCTAATCAAGAAGCTGCCAACAAAATAACTGTGTCGGTCATGTCCAAGGAGGTGCAGTTGCCGGAACAGGAGGTAACACTGGCAGCATTCACAGTGCCCGATGAGGAGACGAGCGGCACAAAGTACAAATACCTGTGGACACTAATATCACAGCCCAAAGGACCCATGAATGGCACCATTTCTGATCAGAGCAAGTCAAAGGTGAAGCTCTCAAATCTCTCCGAAGGACTCTACACCTTTAAAGTGACTGTAACTGGTGACAATGGCACGTTTGGCGAGGCGGCAGCCAATGTAACGGTGCTGCCTGAAAGGCGCATCAATCGGGCACCTCAAGTAGTTATTTCGCCGCGTGAACAAATCATGCGACAGCCCACCTCAAATGCAGTGCTCGATGGCAGCACCAGCACCGATGACGACAAGATCATAAACTGGCACTGGGAGGTCATCTCTGGTCCAATTGGCTATCAGCCCAAGCTGCCGGAGGTGAATACCCTACAGCTAGACCTAACCTCGCCGGGCAACTACACCTTCAAGCTGACCGTAACGGATTCGAATAATGTGACCAACTCCACGACTGCAACCATTGCGGTGCTCAAGGAGACAGACTATGCGCCAGTGGCGAATGCTGGCGATGCTGTCATTTTATATCTGCCAAACAATAATGTTACCCTCAATGGCACTGCCAGTTCCGATGACCATGAGATCGTTGAATGGGAGTGGACCAAAGATGCCAGCGATGAGGCCAAGGCAGTTGATATGCAAAACACAAGAACTCCTTATGTACAGCTGTCCAATCTGGAGGAGGGCATGTATACATTCGTCCTTAAGGTGACTGATGGCAGCAAACAATCGAGCACTGCCAAGGTTCATGTGTTTGTAAAGCCACCCACCAATTCACCACCCACAGCTAAGGCGGGCGCTAATTCAGTAAGTTTGTAAATCAATGCAAATCTTTGATGAACATTTATGGTAATAATATTTTCCTTTAGACGACTAGCTTACCCGTCAATTGGGTAACTTTAAATGGCTCGGAATCGAAAGATGACATCGGCATTAAAAGCTTTCAATGGAAACAATTAAGCGGGCCCAATAATGCTGTTATACTTAAATCAAACAGTTCGGTAAGCGGTTAAAACAACTACCATAAAGTCAAATCTCATCTCACGAATCTCTTACTCACAGATTGCCAACGCAACCAGCTTAACTTTAGGGCTTTACGAGTTCCAGCTAAGCGTCTCCGATGAGAACAACAATACCGCAGCAGACAGCACATGGGTGAAAATTGTGCAGGGTATGTTTAAATCAACACAAAGATGTTTAAAGTTCAACTGATTTACACATTAAACTTTTAGAACGCAATGCGGCACCTATTGCAAATGCTGGCGGAGATCGTACTATCACATTGCCCGTGTCAGCTATATATCTAAATGGTTCACAATCTTCGGATGATTTGGCAGTTGTGAAATATGTGTGGACGCGTGAGGATATTAGTCAGGCAGCTGGTGTCATCATTGGCGACACCGATAAGCAGCCAATAATGATTGTAAGTGAAAGGATAACTTTACTTATGAAATATTTTCATATATGTCCCTTTCTCTTATAGCTTAGCAATGTAATGCAAGGCCGCTACGTTTTTAAACTGACTGTAAGCGATGATCAGGGATTAACTGGCACGGATACTGTAAGCATTAACGTGCACGCTGATCCGATGCTTAAGTATCTAGTGCAAATGACGCTGCCTATAAGCATATCGGTGATTACCAAGAGTGAATTGGACTCGACCGTGCAAAAGCTACAGTTGCTGTTGGGCGATGATAATAAAATACAAACTCGAGAGCTTAAACAAGACCTGCACACTGAGGCAGCTGTGCTGGTCTTTTATGTGGTGACAAATGGCGATACAAACGGAGGACAATCAAAGCCTGTAGATGGGCTACATGTGGAGCGAATGCTGCGTGCCAAATTGCAAAAGGATGCCTCCATACTGGGTGCACTTTATGTGGACATACGAACCACAGTGTGTCAGAATAATTGCTCCGGACATGGCAGATGCAATCCTACGACAAGATCTTGCGTCTGCGAAGCCTTCTGGATGCCTTCGGCAAGCTACTTCTTTGCCAACAATGAGGCCAACTGCGGTAGCTATGATTTAACCGGTCTAAGATTATGATATGCTCATCATTAATTTGTTTACAGATTGGTCTATATTGTATGTGTTTGTAAGCGTTATAATAGGCTGTCTGTTGCTGTCGGGCATTTTTTGGGGCATTGCCTGTGCCTGCCGTCAAACAAAGAAACCGCGCATGCGTCAAAAGGTGCAAAAGTATGCGCTGATAGGCACGCAGGATGAGGAGGCCGCCAATTGTAAGTAGCTTCCTATGTATTCTGCTTCCTATATTTATAGCTTGATATTCTTCTTAGATTCTCGCAACACTTCGCTTACCGAATCGGAAACAGATTCGGATGTGCTCTTCGAGACGCGTTCGAAGAGCAATGGCATTGGCAAGCACAAGGGTCATCCCAACAATTCGCATGGCAGCAATTCTGCTGGACGGGATGGCAACAAATATGCGGTGACCAAGTTGGGTCGCAAGATCAAAGCATAAAACAAAAGACAACAACTGCAACTACTACTACACTTGTATGTTTGTGTGTGTGTGTGTGTGCGTTAGTTCGTATAGAGTGTGTGTGATAAATATTTATACAAATACAAATATATATTTAGATTTGTATTCCTACATGTCCCCTATATACAAACAAATGTACTTGCATCTTTTTATACTTGCCGCGCACGCAAAGTGCCTCCTAATTTAAATGCATTAACTATAACTTACTAATATGTGTGTGTATATGTTTGTAACTGTTTGTGTATGTGTGTGTGTTTTTGTTCCTTTCACTTAATTGTATGTGATATGTGCACAACAACTTTTATTGTGTTACATTTACCTCTTACTATTATTTAGTATTATTTTAAAGCAAATGCTTATATACATTTATAATTTTATGTATTTTATTTTTGTTTGTTTTTGGTTTTAGTGTATATAGCAAATAAGAGTTCACAATCAATGTAATAAATTACATGTAACTGCTTTAAATATTGTTTTCTTTAACTTTCAATGGCAACAAGTTGTTTAAAACTTTTGATCAAGCTACAGTTTGAGAGTCAGCTCTCAATTAGCAGCTGCGTGGGCGACTCCAACTGTCTTGTTGATTCTTATGCAAATATTGACGCTTCTTATTTGCCTTGGCCACAAGTGGGTTTATTTTTTTTTGACTGCCTGCTTAGTTTGGATCCGGAACGCATTGAATTCGGTGGAAATTTCTGGAATAATCTTAAAGCAATTCTGTGATTCATGTTTTTGGCCGTCTGAGCATGGCTTAAGTGTTTGCGCTTTTTATTGATTTTAGCCGGATTTTATGTGCTGCCAACGGGGGGCGGGCGGTCGCAACGTCAGTTTTTTGCCATTCTTTTAAAGTTTTATTTTCTTTTTGTGTGTGTTTGTTTCTTTATGGTGGCATGCCACGCGCGCTCCATATTTCACACACAAACACCCAGTCGTTACTGGGTGCGGCAGTTTGGCTTAAATGTGACACGCGATTTGCTCATGGCAGTGGCAATGGCGCCGCCTTCTGGACGCAATTGGGCCTCCAGTTCCAAGGTGTTTGTTTAGCTCAACCCAACTCCAGACAGCACCAGAACCTAATTAACCGACCTTCGTCTTCTATTTGTTGCTGTTGCTGTTGTTGATGTTTTTGGCGCACTTTGCATGTTAAACTAATGAAAAGTTTTTTGAACTTTTACCCCCACTAACTCACCACAAAAACACACGTGACATCCAAATGTACGTATATTTTTGGGAGCTGTTTCTTTCTTTAGATTTCTTGGTATTTTTATGCGCGTTTAATTGTTTGCTTTGACTGCCCCCAACACCATCTAAATTTGGCTCGAATCGTTCGATAAATAAGTTCCTTTCGCATTTCCAAGAAATCGTTGAAGCAGCAAGATACAAAAATTAGCATTAAACATATTTATTTGGCAGTCTATGCAGTTTGTTATGCGATGATCTTTTTTGACTAATTTACATGCGCTTAGAAAGCTCTGTTGACAGTTAACAGCTTTTGAAGTTATTAATATGAAATATACGCACGAATGATGCCCCTCAATTGCCCCTCAGGGTCAACTGGCTACCGGTATTATCATCATTATTATTTTGTTGTTGTTTTCGTTCACAGTGTCATTTGACAAATCGGCTAAAAAATCTGACTAAATTCGTCTGTCGCTTTGAGTCAAAAGCATTTGCATAAATTATATTTAAGTGAGATCTTAATTATTAATTTGTAAAGCCATAAATTAATCAAAAATGAATTTGTAAAATATCGCGAATAGGTTTTAAAGGGAAACCCTCTTTTTTGGGATTAATCATCATTATGCGATATGTGAATAGTCTAAAGAAATCTAACCAAAGTATTTTTTCTTTCACACTAAAAACCTTTTATGGATAACCGAAATAATTCTCAAGGTTTCGTTTAGAATTTTATCAAAGAATTAAAAAATTCATCAATTAACATTAAAAACGTGGAACAACAATAACAACTTTAAACAAAACAAAATGTTTTTATGTGGTTTTTATGCGATTTAAATGAAGTCTGCAAACATTGGGGAATGCAGGGGGCAGCTGCCTTGAATAGAGCAGAATTTTTGCACAGCACACAAAAAGTTTAAATTTAAAAAACAACAACAAAATGGCACACGAGACAACGGTTGAGTGATTTTTAATGTATTCGTGACAATTATTTGTGTGTTGCAGATAGCACAGAGACATACATTCAAATGATATAATGTTTTACTTGCGATTTATTATCGTTTTATTAGGTAGCCTGTGGTGTTGCCACGCCCCCTAACAAACGCCCCGCTATAAATGACAAGCAAAATGTTTATGTGCCTTTGGTGATTGCGCGAATAAGGCAAGTTTATTGTTCCAGACGCCATTTCAGATGCAAATGCAAAAAAGAGTATGCAGTAGTAGAAATAGGTTGCCATAGAAAAAACAACACAAAACAAAGCGTGGGCTCAACAAGTGTGAAAAAGAGACAAACAATAAATGAGACTGTTGCACTTGGTTGGGATTAAGGTTGGTTCGATCTGTGTGGGTTGTCAAAGGTGATACTGAATAATTGAGTTAACTTGTGAAATAATATATGAAAGTTTATCTGTTGGGTAAGTTGCTTTATAAGGATTTATGGGATTGACTAACGATGCTTTGGCGAACTTTAGTAGATATGGAAAATAATAACTTATTAAGAACAAAACCATCTAATAAGTTAGATTTTTATTAGATATTGTGTTGAAATTCTTAAAATCCTGTCTTGCTCAAGAACAAATATCAAATAATTGTAAGCCAAGTATAACTCTATTGAACTAATTAAAACTCGAGTTCAATCAAGTTAAATATAACTTGAAAAAAGTAAAACTCAACTTTAATTAATTAAAGCTCTTCTTGAATCACATAAAACTCTACTTTAACTAAGATTTCCATTCTTGAAAACTAAAAATTCATTATTAAAAAAGTAAATTAAGCTTAAAATTTGGTTTTTAGCAAAAAAAAAATCTCGATTTGTTTGCATTTGTTCACAGTACAAAATAAGGTCACGTTTATATGTTTAGGGCCCACTGTATCTTAACACCTTGCAACTTTACGTTATTTAATTAAGGTAACATCATGTTCCCCCACAGAGACAGAGTTAAATGTAAAATAAATATGACATTCGACTTGAAAGCATTTCCGCTCCAGCAACAGTAACAGCAACAACAAAAAGGGCCAAAAGTCAACAGCAGCAGCAGCAACAACAACAACAACATATAAAAAAAAAAACAGCTAACTCGACAGCTTAACAGGCGGCGGCGTTCAGACAATTTTCTATTCAAAGTGCTGATAGATAATTGTGCTGTAAACTGTAAATACAATGTCTGGGCATATTGCTCATACGCCCGGTTAGCGGTGCACTGCAATAATAATGTACAGTTGTGGTTGAATAAAATGCGCATACATAGGGATGGGTTCAAGGTCAATGCCATTGTCATTGTGTTTGTTTGTGCCGCAACAGCTGCAACAATCTGTGCCTGTTTCTTGCGGTCTTTGCGGTCTTGCTGTCTTTGCCAATTAGTTGCCACAACTGCTGCCGAATTGTGTCTCATTAGCCGTAGATTAATTTTGAATGCATTCGCAATTTGACGTTGCATTTAGCAAGCTCAACGTGGGTGTTGCCAACAAAAGTAGAGGAATAAACCCAACAAATTATGCTTCAATAGTTTTCGTTTGTGTTGGTTAAGGGATGCCTTAGGTTTTAGGTTGTTGTAGCCACCCTTAGCGCAATGACGCAGTTAGCCCTTCAAACAAAACGAGTTTTTTTTGGCGCCGAGCTGGGTCAGTTTGCAGTTAAGCTGTTGATAACAGCTGCCAAAGATAAGTCAACAGAACTTCCGAGAATGCCAAAAATAATAATAATAATAAAAGAGCAACATTGAACCGGTTCATCAATGGACTTCGTCGTCAGCGTGTTTGTAGGGGCTTGAGTGTTGAGTTCAAGTAAAAAGTGCCAAATGTTATATTAATTTAATAGTTGTCTGAAAAGTCTGAAACTGTATTACGATGCAATCAAAATCAATCGAGCATGAACCGAACCGTACCGAACCGAACACACACATGGCAAGAACTATCTTTTGTTTTGTTTTTTATTTGCCATTTCCTACACACACTACAATCTACTAATCAGAGACAACAGAGTGCGATCTAATAGCAAAACAGAACAATAAGAACAACGGGGACCACAAACGCCAACGCCAACGTTGTTTAGTATAAACAAATAGCAAGCATTTTATGTCTTTTTCTTGTACTATTCCAAGTATTTCAGTGTGTTTAGAACATTTTTATTTACCTTTATTTTCTTATTTATTATGCTCAGTTTTTGTTTATAAATTTATAACGGTAAGTGCGCATTTCGTACATTTTACGCATAAAATGTTTCAAAATTTCTTTGTTTAAAGATCGCGCCGTTAAAGCCGCACTAAAATCGCGTGCGTTTCTGTTGTGCACGCGATTTCTAGATTTTCAACTTTTGCACGCGCGGAAGCAACGAACACAACTGAAACTAAAACTGAATGAAAAGCACAAATATCTCGCAGGGCGCAAGCACAGAAAGAGAGAGAGCGAGCGAGAGCACGAAGGAGAGAGCAGTGAAACTTGTTTGTGTTTGGGCTGGCTGCCTACCTCAAACAACAGCAACAAAAGCCAACCGTCAAGAACAATAACAACAACAAGTAGCATGTTTTTGCGCTTTTTCTTTGCGACGCTTTTAAACACTGCATGATGCATGGCGTTGCCAGCAGGCAACACACATCGAGCTTTTAAAATACTTGTAGCTCTTGTTATTGTATGTAGTACTAGTTCTATCGCACCCGCTCGCACGTTATTTTCTGCATTATGAAATTGCTGCGGTTCGGGGGCGCCTTTAATTGCCTGACGGCTTGCCTTCAGTTGAACTGGTAGCTCTGGCTGGCATTATATTCATGTTCGCACTTGCGTCGCACTTTTCCATTCTTGTTATTTTGGTTGGTCGGCTGGTTGGTTGGTTCGTCGGTTGGTCGGCTTGTAGCCGTTGCAGTTTGAATGACGCTTTTAATTAAAACGAGCTGTCATTTAGTGGAACGAGTCTGTAATGTGTAGACAAGCCGGTTTAGCATCCAGTTTTGCTGTTCGCATTTTATCTTAATTGATTTCATTCATAAATTATAAAATCCAAATGGCAGGTTGATCCTTGATGAATTCGCAAATTAAAATCTCCACTTTAGATAAGAAAGTTGTACAAGATTGATGTTAAATTTAGCATCAAGGCTAACATTTAAGAGCAATTCTTCAAATAGTTTAATTTGCAAGACTGACTGACTGACTGACTGGCTGACTATCTCCCCCACTTTCCAGACGCACGAGAATTCCCTCGCACAGAGACAGCAACGCTTTCCATTGACGTCAACAACGTCAACGGCGCCGGATTGTGAGGCAGCCCCAGCCCCCAGTGAGGCAGGCCGAGGCACGTTCTGGAAATCAAATAATGTGTGTATGTTGGGGTTTATAGTATAGACAAAGGCCTCGCATTGGAGAAACGAACACAGCCACACAGCACAGAAATAAAACAGTCCGACACACAACACTTTAAATAAATAGTCAAAAGAAAATTGCGACTGACGAACGAGGCGAGATCGGCACAAAAAGGCAAAGAAATTCGTTTATGGTTAAGTGTCGTATAAGGACGGGGAAAAAGGGGGGGTTACTTGGTCCGGGATCGAGAGTGCAAATTAGCAGATGGTTTGGAAAATGTTCAATAACTTAATTTAGGGAAACTTCTGATGGATTCTAATTAGAAGCACCCTGCAGTTGACGCATTTATCTGGCAGACTTTTCGCTATCTGCGTACCGATTGGGGGCAATAAACAAAACCATCATAAAATTAATTATAAACAAAGCAACATTTACCAACATTTATGTGCCGGCTATTTTTAATAGCTTTTAATCAGAATTTGCATTTGCAATATATTCAATATGCAAATGAGAATTGAGAGCTTGGGAAACGGAATCGAAAACTTTTATAGTCAAAAACAAGAATTGCCAAAATTTTTATTCTATGACAAGTCAAGTTGCCTTTCAATTCTTAATGTGCCAGACTCATTAAATAGTTAAGATATCATTAAAGTGCTGAGCACGTTATTCAAACAGAAAACATTTATATGGCAACTGCAGTTTTCGTTCTGAAGGAATTTAGCGAGGAAATTGCAATAATTAAAATATTAGTTGCCTTAAATTGTTTTACAGAATTCTGATTTGTGTTGGCAGCAAGCCAGAAATATTTTCAAATTTTTTTTCTTACTTATGGCTAAGAAATGATCAAAATGGACCAAAAATTGCATTTTATACTATAAATGCAGTTTTGTTCTTGATCTTAAAATACGACTTACAATTCGTAGTTTATGAAAATGCGTTCAGTTTTGGCGAAGATATGATTCTCAGTAGATTTGTGATATTCCATCTTCAAGATGCTCCCCTTGTTGCACATTTGTGAAGTAGTTCGCCCTTAAAATAATACTTAATGTAATGTGCATTACGTGTTGTCGTCTGCACAGTTTAAGATGCATTGTCTGGTTGATTGCTTGGTGTCTGGCAGCCAAGGGTCAAAAACGTCGCACTCACGCACACAATTGAACAACAACAACATAATAATCATAAAGACAAGAACCAGAGTATTAACGAATATTACATTTTTTCAGTCTGCCTTTCACTTGCGCTCTAGCCCTGAGCTAAGCTAGAGAACTACTATTAGGCGACGTCGTCGTTGTCTGCTTTGGTCATTTGCAGCCGGCGGCTTGGGGTTAATGAACGACGTTAAGTTACACTCAGAAAATTAATTGAGAAGGTCGTTTAGCTCTTTGATACTTATAATAATAAAAATATTCCTCAGATATCATCTTAAAATCACTCTAGCTCCACATAAAAAACATTTACTGTCAATATAAATACTATTTCCCGAAGTGTACACTCTTTAGAAAACCTTTATCGCTTCTAATCACTTAATTCATTTAATAGATTTTTATAATGTACAGAGGAAGGGGTGCGGGTGAGTCTTTACCTGATAATGTTGTCGTGGAAATATCAAACGGGATCGCATACCAGCCGTGTGGCTGCCGCTTGTTGTTGCATTCTTGGGCTGCGTCTGCGCCAGCAGCGGACTTCGTGTTGTTGTCACAACCATTGTTTATTGTTGTCAAATACTGCAACACTACACAACACTAAAATTCACTCTGATTTTTTGCGCTTTTGTAGCTTATTGCCTTTATTTTAGTTTTTATTCACTTTCTTTGTCGATTCGTTGGCATTTTGCGAGCTGCTGCTAAAAATGTTTGCTATTTTGCATGCCAAAAACAGAAAACAAACTAAATTTTCATTTGCATTTATTACAAAGGCGCTAAAAATTAGCATTCCAGAACGCGCGCGTTTTTCCACAAATCGATAATAACAATATACGCATAAACATTTTGCCCGGCACCAAAAAAAGTTCCCCAATTTGAATGAATGTCTGTGCAATAAACCAAAAGTTATTGCTATAAACAATTATGGCACATCTGGTTTGTATTTTTCGTTCTCTTTCCGTTCATTCGTCGAAATGAAAAGTAGCAAGCAAGAAAATGAAAGAAAGATCAGCTAACCAGAAACCAGAAACACAACAACAAACCGTTAACCATTAAGAATTTCAAGCAGACGCACAATCGGAACGGACAATGAGAAAGGCTTACACACAAAAACGAGATGCCACAGAACTGGTTTGCTGGGCGCTCTTTTTGTGCGTTGACAAATGTATCTAGCAGATACTATACATCGACAATAACTTGCTGATTATGACACATATATGTATGTTGAATGTAAGTTGCCTTGACATTTTACATGCCACAAGTTCAACCAGCTCAGCCCACATTCATAGTATCTCCCTCCTACCCTTGTTTGCCCACGTGTGTGTGTTGTTGTTGTTATTGCTCACTTCCGTTTGCATTGTCAAGCTGTTGCAAGCTAGGTTTCATAACTGGCTAATGAATTTCCGCTTGGCCAAATGCAAGGCGTTAACCGTTTTCAATACTCCTTCCCCTCCTCAATTCCCCTCCCTCTCTCTTTCTTTGTGTGTCTTTGGGTTAGTCAGTAAACGCGTTTAGCGACTTCAGTTAAGGCGTCTTCTGATATATTTGGCTTCGAAGTTGCCACAGCCTACGCAATTGGCTTTAATTTTCCGATAAAGTGTTTTTTTTTTTTTTGTAACTGGTTAACAGCTGTTTTAAAAGCACACTTAAAAGTCCAATAATGTTGATTTATGCACATGTTTTATATTTTTAACCAAAAAATAGTCTCTTTGCCTTTCAAAATGAAATAAGCTCATTTTATTTTCGACTCGAAAATTTTGTGCTCGTCACAAATTGTAACAATAAGCACGAGATTTTTCTTGGGAAATGTGTGTGATTTTTGTGTTGTTTTATTTTTGGATTTTGTCACTTGATTAATGTTCGTAATATCATTGAAATAAATGCCTGGTTTTACGTACAGAAATCACATGAATGTCTTATTTACTTATTTCGAGCATTCTTCACATATTTCACAATATTATTTAATGCTTTTATCTCTCGTAACCAACTTTATATATATGTTGTGTATATATACATTTGTTTTATTTTTATAGTGATTGATATTAGCAAATTAAAGCGCGTCGTTGTCTTCGACTGCGCTCTCTGAACTAAACCGCTGAGTGCTCGACACAAGACTGAACGAAACTAACTATCTCAGCGCAGGTTCAAAGCGACTTTTCGAGTTGCCAGATCGCGTGAGAGCGAAATTCTATCGGGAGAGCTGAGAGTGTTGGCATGGATGTCTCTCTCCCTCCCTCTCTCTCTCTCTCTATATTTCTCTCTGTCACTCGCTGTGCAGCTTGCTTGGGGTTTTTTTAAAGATTTATTTGCTTTTTGGCGCATTTATTTTTTGCCTCAATGCATTTTGGCGAGGGGAAGTTTTACAAGCTTTTTTAATGTTTTTTTTTTGTGTATTTGTTGTTCTTAAAATAAGCCCTGCATTTTATTTTTTTTTTTTTTGGACTTTAAAGTTTGCTTTTTAGCTTGTTGATTCTTAAATTTTTTACTTGGAAATCGTACAATGAGTTATTAATATAAACAATATTCGCATTAGTTCACCTTGCGCATTAGGCTGAATATTTCTTTTTAACCCGTTTTTATTTACGCAAAACAAATACACAAATGCGTTTATATTGTTGACTGGCAAATGGACATTCAGGTTGGTTCAATGATTAAAATTTAATTTCTGAAATCTATTCGAACACGTGCAAAACATTCGTTGTTTTTTAATTACTCAGTTTAATTTTAATTTTTTTTTTTCTTATTTTTGTTTATTAAACATTTCCATGCGCAATTTTTGCGCCGCGGGCGTCAGAGTTGAAAACATTAATGTTTCCAGGAAATTCCAAAGTGAGGGAAAAAAAAACACCAAAAATACTCTATAATTTTGCTCTAATTATTTAGCGTGTTTTGGTTACAAGGCAGAGCTGCCATGAACCGCATGCTGGCGCTGTTGTTGGTGTTGGTGGCGCCACCCACACGCACGCAGCTGCGTCAAGTGTATTTGTATCTGTCAGATGTTCGACTGTAGCTGCTAAAGTTGTTGAACTGCTAGAGCGACAGAAGGTCAATTGATAGCGTGGCGTGGCGAATGCGTTGCATATTCTCTCATTTAATTGAGTTATAGGAAGCAGATTTAAACCTTTTGTATTAAAATCTACATTAATTATACAATTTGTTATGCAATTAGCTAGCGAAAAGAATCACGAGATACGTGTGCTCGAAATAAATGAGACTAATTCATCATAATTTGTTGTACCATACCCAAAAAATGTGTCCCTGTCAGTCTTTCGATACTTTCGCTTTTCAAGTGAAATGAGGCCAGCGGCATCCGCCTTTAAGCAAGAATTAGTCACTAATGTGTCAGCAGCAGCTCTTTCAACTTGTTGGCCAACATTTTAGAGCAAGCGATTAGTATTTAAAATTATATATCGCTAAATGCTCCAAAATTCAAGCTCAATTGAATACTCTCGATTCTTTGGTTGCTGATTCATGCGACGATGCACAACAAATGTGTCTTCAATTACACTCACTGCATATGTTATGTAGTATCTTGTATCTGATGGTTATCTACGGCATGAATGACTTTCGCCTAACTTTGAATTGCCTGCTGACTCATCGCAGCCGTGTATCAAGTCTCAGCTCAGACGGGCAGACAGACGGACGCACACATGCTGCAGGCCAGCTTGAAAGGTTTGCAAGCTGACTCATTGGGACTTTCATCTAAGTCAAATTGAGTCTCGCAGTCGCATTGGCTACGGGCTCAGGGCCAAGGCCCATAACATAAGTCAAGCCGTGGGAGAGTCCCTTGGTCTCTCTCTTCTTAACATTATCATCGTGGTCATCGTAAGTTTTTCGGGTCCGCATATTTTTACGTTTGGAATTTTCATGCGTAATTGATTTTAATGTGAAGCTTCCTCGCAGCTCTTTACATTCTTTTCATATGCGGCGCGTGTTTAACACGTTTTTTTGATTAGTGCACAATTGGGTCATGTTTTTTGAAAGAAATTCCAGAAATACTTGGCATACATTGTATAAAAATTGTATAAAAGACTTGATTTGATTATGGTTCAGTGATTGATACTGATTGATACATAGTGAGGGTATTTGAGGGGCAGATAAGAAAAAAAAATCCATTTATATTTGATAATACTTTTAGATAGATGCATTAGAAAAACAAACTTTTTGTACTTCCCAAGAATGTTCCAATAAATTTTATAGATAATGTATTAATAAAATGTTTTTAAAACAAGATTTCTATACAATCTTTTGCATGTATTTTATAAAATTTGTAATCTCATACATATTTTTCCCATTATTAATTTTTATAACTTTTAATCCCATTTAGTTTTAATTTCAACAGCCAATAATATTTCATTTTAATAGACATGTCAGAGATAAGAGGTATTCCCTTTAAGCTATAAACTATATACATTGTAGTCTTGTCATTAGCAATCCATTAATTATAGTTCCAAGCTCATTTCAATGACTAAGCTCGGCTTATAATGCATAAATATCTTCACACTTGATACCTTCAAAAACAAACAAATTCTTAATTAATAAACATCCGCCTTTACAGCAACAGTTGAATTTCCGACTTTATATCATATGCTAATGACATAAAATTTATACAAGTATATGCATGCCTCCCCCCTAAAAACTAAACGACCTTATCAGAAGGTCTCCTTGAACCTGAACTACGTCACAAAACTCGAGATTTATTATTGTTTTAGCATTTAAATCGAGATAGAAACACCCTAACATTAAATAAACACAACCCAGAAGCACAAAGCAGCCAAATGACATAATTGGTGTTATTGTTTTGTTTGTTATTGTTTATGTTTTGCTTTGCCACGAATAATTGCGTTACGAGCAGTGCAACGAATTGTAAATCTATTTAAAACAATGGAAACTCGTAATGTATTCAAGTTGTGGAGCTGTGGTTTCGGTGGTCTCGGGTTTTTGGGTCGCCTACTCACCTTGACAGTGGGCAATAATTGAGCATTATTATCAACCTTCATCTTGGTCTTGGTTTCGTTTGGCGGCTGTGTAGCAGATGTTTTAGTTTTGACCAGCTCCTGGTATTGTTGTTCAATTGTTGCAACTGCCAGTTTCGGCGTTTTATGCGATGTCTTTTTATCTTTGGAGGCACAGCTCGTTAAAGATAAGCGACGTGCGCTGCCAAAGCGAAAGGTGCCACCGAAACTAGTTCTTGTTCGTTTTATTGGTGGTTTATTGTTGTTTTTACAAATTCTATTTTCTTGGGCTTTTTCTTGTTGTTTTGGATCGCTGTCGATATGTAATGTTGTTGTCTTTTTACACCACAAACCACTCAAACGATTGCCCATGCTACAGGTTTTTGTTAACGCGCCAAACCGATTATGATAACGTGTAAACTAACTAACACCCAACAAAAACAATAATAATGTGTAGAAACACTTCCGTTACAATCCCATCAATATAAGTTTTGTAAGCGATTAATCAAATATTATTCATACGTAATTTATTTGAAACGGATTTTCGAGCTTGAATAGAACCGCAACCGTCGCGCATCTCAATTCGGCAAATACTGAAAATGGAATTCTTTCAAAAAACCACACTTTATAAGAAGCTTTTTTGTTTTTTGTTGAGTGTGTATATCTCTATCTGTGTTTTTGTTTGTTTATTTGTCTGTGTTCCCGTAAAAAGTCGGCGTCATCATTAACGCAACTTTGTTTGTGTTTATGTTGGGGTTTTGTATTGGTATTTGTAGTTATATTTCAACAGTTCTCCAAGCGCTAACTTCCTTTTGCCCGAACATTTGTTCGCGTACTAATCGATTTTTTGCCTTTTCCCTACCGGTTGTTCGTACACCCCAACAGTCATTTCTCAAAAGCAAGCCCAAAGCCAGACACAGCACAACAAAATTAATATGCTCAGAACATATAGTATTCTATATACCATATAGCTGCTGCCTATACCTGTACCTGTAGCTATATACTTACTGTTTTTCAACAGCAACAACAACAAGTCGTATATGATAAAAAGGCAAGAAGCACTCACGCTCACGCTTTTGTTTGCGATGAAGAGCTTGTCAAATAGTTCTAGAGGAACACATAAAAAAAACCCACAACAAGGTTTATAAAAAGCTTAGAAGCGACTGCTTAGGTGATTTTTGTGTGCTCTACACTTTCGATTGAACATAACTTTCTATTAGAAGCTTATCATAAATGGGTATGAGGCCTTTTCCTCAAACGCTTCTTATCTCTCCGGCCCGTATAACCCTTTCCTTTTTGTATATATGTAGGTCATAATAAATTGATTATAATTAAAATGTAGCAGACTTGTTAACATTATTAGCTTATCAGACTTTTCTATAATCTATATTTTATATTAGTATAAGTTCAAGCTAATCAATCATTATTCCTGCACCACATAAATTGAAAGTGCATCTTGGAACTAATGAACCCGAGAAAGTAGCGCACACAAAATCAAGTTTCGACGACGATGAGCCATAATAAAAATCAAAGCTCACAGTTCTAACCGAATGCCGATTATTCAAAATGTCTTTTGTTTATATACATGGCAGCACACTATTTGCCAGTCGTTAGTTATTGCGATTCATGCCTCCCTTTTCAGTTTCAGCGCCGCGCCCCCTTTTTTGCAGTTCGTTGAGTTAAATATTATTTATTAATTAAGTTGACGCTTCTATACCTATTTACCTCGAATGGTGCAAAAATATGGTCAACCGGTTTTATGAAAGTCACTAGGAGTGTCACCAATCCTCTCTCTGTCTTTCTCTTTCCCCTCTTTTCCTCTTGTTGTGTTGCGTGAGCTTTTTAATTGGTTAAATACTATATGAGGACAATATGACTTCTGTTTGTACTATTTGCAAAGCTTTTTGCTGTGGGTCAACGTTGTATGCAAAAATCAAGAAGAGTGTCAAACAGAAAGAGAGGGAGATGGGACGTGAGCGAAAGAGCATTACAATTGAGCGCTTAAATTAAACTCTGCCTGACCTTTAGGCAGTGCCTATAAATAGCTTATAGTTAGGCATTGAGAGTTGTGAGTGGAATTTGTGGAATGTGTTTAATTGACTCAAAAATAGTATAACTTGTAATTCATAGCTCAATGTACTCACATTTCCGTAACTTCTCATGCTGGAAGGACTCAGACTGAAAAGTCTGCCCAGCTGATGATGATGTGTGGGCGAACCATTGCTATTAGCTGGCGATATGGAAGTGCTGATATCCGAGAACATGGGCGAATGATCTATCAAATAGATAATAGTGAGAATTGAACATTTGAGTTAATTCACCAACTTACCACCCAAACTGTCCAATGCTGGCGACATATCCTTGGCGAAGGCAAACAAATCATTATTGTTGCGTATATCCGATGAGTTGAGTGTTAAACTGGGCTTGCGTACGCCCAGAAAACTGGATGAGGCAGAGGAGCAGCCACTACTGCTACCCCCACCACCATTGTATATTGATGGAGTTGTAGTACTTGCCGTTGGTGTAACATTTGGCAACTTGTGCGATTCCAAGGGCGATGCTGATTTGGGTATAAATGTGTTGCCACCATTTATTGATGTGTGACGTTTCAAGAGTGGCGCTGGTGGCAGCTGCGAAGGCGGCGCCGCGTGGCGATATATATTGCTCGTTTGGGCATGGGGCAGTCCAAATGAATCACCCTGTTGCTTGGGTATTGCCAGGCGCAAAGTTTGCCTTGCTGCCAGTTTGCGTGCAGGCGCAAATTTATTTGCAGATGCTTGAGTATTGTTGCTGCTGTTGTTGTTGGCATTGTTATTGCTGCTGTGGTGAGCTTGCGCTGCTGTATTCACGAGCTGTGGTGAATTCATTTTGTTTACGATCGAGAGCGAGAGCGACAGCGCGAGAGAGAGAGCGTACGCGGCGGCGTATGCGCAATTATATTTATCGTTTTTATCAATGAATTCGTTGTTGTTGCGATTGTTATTGTTTGCGTTTTTATTGTTATTGCTGGTATCTGTATCTTCAATCAACGCTGCACTGCAGTTGCATAATTGCATAAACACAAACAAAGTCAAAATTACTGAATTATGTATAAGCCACTGAGACAAAAACAAAAAACAGAAAGGAGGAGCTAACAACAACAACAACATCAACGACTTGACTTGTAATTAGTCGGTTGGTTTTTTATTGAGCTTTATATAAACTGCATGTTGGCTGGGGACGTGCCCCGGTGTCTCGCTGCCAGCGGCGTCTTCTTCAGTTGTCCCTCTGTCAGCTTTTCTGTCTGTCTGCCTGACCCACTTTTCTGTGTCTGGCGACAACAAACTGCAGCCAACACCTTTTCACTTAATTTATTATTGCTTTTGACTTTTTTGTTATTGTACGTATGTTCTTTATTTTTGTTTATTGTTTTGATTGCCGTCGTCGTCGTCGTCGTGGTTTGAACTTGAGCTTTAGCTTTACGTGGACGGCTTTAATTTGAACGCGACACGGACGCGAGCCCGAAGACGAAGACGGTGAGGAGAGGGCTGGAGGAATGGAGACTATGTCTCAGATTCTGGCACTGAGAAATCGCGATTTTGCGTTGCTTAATTTTCGTGACTTGCGTGGGAGCTGCCATAATAGTCCATATGCCATTTAATGGCGTGTTTAATCTGTAATAAAGATATATATAAATTTAGAGAGAGACAGCTAGATATAAAGTTATTTTAGTTTAAATTTGCCACGTTAAATACTTGGAAAAGTAAATGAATCTTATTGTTTTGTGTTTGAAATGAATGTGTAAAAGTGCGTCGGTTGTTCGTTCAGACAGAACACAGACTCTATTAACCTTGAAATTAGTAGAAATAAGAGTTGGGAGGAGCTGTTTATCATTAAGAAATTGAAGGTCAAGCCTTAAGCTCAAATTAAAGCTTAGGCCAACTGCTCTTAACTTGAGATAACTCAACAGACTTTAAATCTTAATAAAGAATCAGCTGTCAGTTTGGTAGAACTAATTAAGATCCAACAACCGAAGCATTTACATACATAATTTAAGCTTAATTAAAGCGTTAATTACTTGCGAAACCTCAAAATAACGACTTATTAAGAATTTTATATGCAACAATAACGAATTCGTAGTTTTATTACATTTTCGATGTAATTCAATTCGATTTGGCTGTCAATCTTTGGGTGCAGCTTGTGCAGTTTTGTGTATTCAAATCAATTGCCAGCCGGTTGACAACTAATTAGCAGCGATGTCAGCTGGCTGCATCGATTGAATGTCAAACGATTGCCTGCCTGCCACAGATGGATGATGGATAGTGTCAGGTTCAATTGTCAAATGTGACAGCGACATGGCCTACGAAAAAGATATAAACACACACACACACTGCCACTATATAAGTACTATACATGTTGTGAGTTTGCAATTCTTTTATCGATGCAAACGAAATACAGAAAATTTGCATAGTTTGTGAAAAGCTGTCGGCCTTTGGCGGCGGCAAATGCTATTTGCCTGCCCATACAGAGCGTTTTATCTAAATTTCTAGCATATTTGCACACGGATTTACAATAAATTGCAATTATGCAAATGAAGCCAAAGAGCGAGAAACGCGAGAACTCTGAGAAAAAAGAACGAAAGAAACAAATAACAAATACAAGCGGTACATTTAAATCCTAAGCTGAACAAAAATGCAAACATTAATCACTGAAATTACTTGGGCACAATTTAGCAATTATGTATATTGACGGGGCGTGTCAATTGGGCACTTGATAAATGATTTAAAAGCATAACCAAACCAGTCATTTTTTGATATGCCATTTGCCATTTGTCAGTTCTGATAGATAGATACACTTGGCTGTGGGTCAAGTTCAGGTTTGAATTAAACTACAAAGCAGGCACATTTAAAAATGTCTGCTTTTGAAACAAAACAACACAAAATTAACACAACATTTCTTAGCCATGGCAACAGATCGATTTCAGATAAAAAATCTACGCTCGTTTATGGAGCTAACTCCACAAGATCAGGAGCGGTGTCTGGAAAGCTATCGAACCGAACCGCTTGAGGATAAAAATATACTCAACAAGTATCTGAAACGCACAGCTCAAGTGAGGAAACATGCTCAAGAGGATGCGGTGGACAATGAATGCTTTCTGTGCTTCGATGTGCATCCAATGAACTTCAAATTTAGCACAGTACTATTCTGTCTGTGTGGGGTAACACATCATGCCTACTATGTGCTGTATGTGAATGTGATTGAGGACACCAAGCTGGACAGTTTGAGTCAGTTTATATGCGATCTGTTGGCCAACATTATAACCACGGAGGTGCCGCAACTGAAAGAGTATTCCCTCAAGTTCGTCTTGTGCCGCAATAATCCGCTCAACAATGCCGTTTTCAATCTGTTCTCGCAATCGAATAAGACATCAAGATTGTTCAATACTTTCCCCTTCATCCTGGAGACAAATGTGCTGAGACAATCGCATCTGCATGATCCCTATGTGCAGTTGGCCTGGCTTGAGATAATGCAGGGCAACATGCAACAGAATACTGTCCGGGAGATTTTCAACAAGCATCGCGAAGTGGCAGTTTCCAAAAATAATACAGCCCTTAAGCTCTTTGTCGATGATTTCTCAAACCTGGCCAGGGATCTGCTGGACTCTAGGTTTTCGGTGAATCTTCGTCTCTGCACCATGGAGCGGATGGATTACTTTGAACAAGTTATACGCTCTCACATGAAAAGCTACAAGGACCGCGTTGTATCTCGCATGCACCTATTTGAACTAGTTCGAGCACTTATTCACATTTATAGCCTCTGAGCTTAAAATTGGCCATTATATCAAAATTGTAAGTGCAACAAATACAATTTATTAACTCAAATCTGTTGTTCTTTTCAATGTTCTACTGACTCTACTGTGTGACGTTGCTTGTATAGCGCTTTTGCCACTCAGGCAGTTACAGTCAGGATGGCCGAGTGGTCTAAGGCGCTGCGTTCAGGTCGCAGTCTACTCTGTAGGCGTGGGTTCGAATCCCACTTCTGACAAGAATATTTTACACTTTTTTTTTGATTACTTTTTAGCAAGCAATAAAATCAAAGCACTTTAACTGCCGCCACAAAAACTACACAAATCTTATCTTTGGCGTTTATATAGTACATATGTACATTTGAACTTGCCATGGACAACGCATTAAAATGCATTAAACGTGCTCTAAAGGGTTTTATAACACTTTTAAGAGAGCTCCATTTACACGCGCCAGATATTTAGTTAGCTTATCAGAGTATGGACTATGATTCTATATATACACTTATATGTATGTACGTGTGAACAAAGCTTGCAATTTTACCTGTTTATTATATATATATAAATAAATATCGCGTGCTTAGATAATGGCATTAAATGGTTACAGATAAAAACACCTCAGACCTTGTCCGACAAATGCTTCGATTTTAATTTCGTTGACGCAGATGTTTTTTATATATATTGAAAAATACATAATACCAGAACTGACCCAACCGAAATGGCATTGAGCTCGTGCCCTGGAAATCAAAACTTAATTGTGTCAACTGTCTGCTTTGTGTTTGTTCATAAACAAATGCACCAAAGAATATTGCAATATTATACACATTTATATATGTACTTATAATAATCGTGTCAGTTTCATATAACCCATTTGTCACAACAGATTATAACAAACCACTTAAGCACCTTCTTTTTTGCTTTTATTGTCGGTGCAATCTTTTTGACATGCGATACTTTTTTAAAATCAGAAGAACGCAATTGTTAGAATAGCATTAAGTTTTTGACCCATTTGCAACGATTACTTATCAACGAGAGATAGACAGAGAAGAAACCGATTGCAGAATAATACTTGTTATATAGAAAACAGATTTTCGCTGTAGGAAAATACAAAGAGTTCAATGGCAATGCGCAAAAATGTTGTACGTCATGTCATAACATTTTCATATGCCATTTGGTTTTATTCCCCGCTTAGATAAACAAACAATTTGCGGAAAATGCGCATAAATACTTTCGGAAAAATACATTCACACAAACATATTTATGTTTGGCTATTAATAGTATTTGTCGGCATTAAGTCAAAGCGTAGTTGTAAACAATGCTCAGCTATTCTTTAAGTAACAGCTACAAATGCATCCGATTGTATTAGAACGAACTGAAACTGAAAGCGTTACAATTTTAATTCATGCAAAACTGACCAAATTACTTAACGAACTTCTGTGCCAAACCATAGAAACACAACTCATTTAAATATTTGTGCCAAGATAAAAAGCCAAACAAAATATCCCACGGCGAAATAATATAAGTTAGGAACCAACAACAAAAGCGACCGCTTTTAATGAGAGTTTATTGTGAAAGAAATTATGACACGCCTCCGAACCACATTATTAGCACCCAGAATGCGGGTTAACCTCATTTTTAACCAAACCTATATATATTTTTAAATCTCTTTTCTGGGCGTTAGGGCTTAAGGAACAACAAAAAGCAAAAACAGCTTATTTACAAGCAAATCGGTAAATGCTCTTTCATGACTAATTCTCTCTCTCTCTCGCTGCGATAAGATTTATCTTGAGGGAAATAAAATGTTGTCGGCATTTGTTCACACAAACAGCAGATCGAATCGGCTCAAATTGCAATTATTATGCCATTAAATTGCATTTAAATTATACATTTTCAGAAGAGTTCCAAACGTGCAATAAGTTAACTGCTTATTAGTTTAAGTAACTAAGCCACAATATGTGTACACAAATTAACAGCTTGTATAGCTAGCAATGTAAAATCCCGTTCCTATAAAGTTATTTATAGCAGACTGTAAAGTTACGTTGAGCATTAACAGCGCTTGGTCAAGCAGCACAAAATCAGCGTTGGCTCGCCTCACAAACAACTGTCAGGATGGCCGAGTGGTCTAAGGCGCTGCGTTCAGGTCGCAGTCTACTCTGTAGGCGTGGGTTCGAATCCCACTTCTGACAAGAACTTTTTTCAACTTTAAATCAATTTTAACAAGATCTTAAGATTTTAAAAATGTTCTGGAATGTAGTAAAATAGCATTATAGTTATGAAATTATTTTTAAAATATGTATAGTTTGATCAAAAACAAATTTAAATGGCCGGCGCATGTTTTGCGTTTTGTGTGGGTGTCTTCTGCTGGCTGGAGTGATAGAAAACAGCAGCCACACCACACATTTGGCTTTTAATGAAATCCATTGAAATCGGCCAATAACCATTTTGATAACTCAAACCGCCGTTTGTTTTCCGCGCTAACAACAATTTAATTACTTGTTTTATTTATTCGCTTATTTACGTGTTTTGTTTTTGTTCAATTTATCTGTGCTTTGAATCTTTGCCCTTATTCCCACCATTTGACTTTTATGTTTGATTTTTATATGCGCATCGCGGTATTGATGTGCAATTAAACAAAAGCCAGACAGCTTCGACATGTGTATACAAAATCCATGCATTGTATTTCTTTTGTGTTGTGTGAATATACATACATATATAAAAATTTGAAAATGTGCAACTTACAATCGCACAAACACGGCGGCGGGGCAAGCAACCGGCCCCGGTCAAAATCTTGTGCGGCAGATAAGCAACGGAAGCTGCGGCTACTTCTTCTTCTTCTTGTTGCTTCTGCTGCTGGAGATGAATGTGCGAATCTGGCTGAGGAAAATCTTGGGATGCTGCTGCTGACGGGCTGTTAGCTGTCAGGGAGGGGTCTGTGCTGGTGTCTCGAATTCCTTCAAGTCAATCAACCCGTCAGTTTCTTCTCCTTTGTTATTGTTCTCGATGTTTTTGCTGTGAGACAAGGCGCCCAAATGACGATCCGACTAGTTTTTTGGTACGTTATGTAGTACGTTCACATATTTTGGCGCTGGCGTTTTTTTTTTTTTTTTTAAATATATTTATAGACACATGGAGCACACATAAAGATTCAACGTAAAATTTCGTAATTGCATAGCCAAAATATTCGAAACTCTCAATAGAATATTGGAAAATGATTCACAAACATTTCCGTTTACTTTTAGCGATAAGAAGCAACTAACAAATCTGAAAACGCACGAATACAAGTAACTAACTAAATAACTAAAAGTAAAACAACGGCGCGTGGCTGTAGTTTTCCGTTAAAACAAATACCCCGAACCGACGCGTTGCGCTTTGTGCTGTTGACTGCAGCGGCGGCAAGGCAATAAGCAGCAAGCACCAAGCAAACTTAATGTAAGCCGATCGCACAAAGTTGATTTAAAAGCAGGTTGTTTAATTTAGCCGCTGCTCTCTCGCTGCTCGCAATACTGACGTCATAGCCGTTAGCTTCTGCAAGTGAGCGTGACTGTGACGTAAAGCTCTGCGCTCGAGGCTAATCTTCTAAGTAGAGACTATGAAATGATCAGCAGAGAGAGATAAAGAGAGCACATTGAAAAGAGCGTGAGAGCGAGCAAGCGAGTAAACAGCATTTGCGCGTTGTGTTCGTGTCGTTTTTATTTGTCTTGGCTTCTTCACTTCTTCACACACTGACACAAAGGCACAGATGCGTGGGCAGTGTACACACACACACACACACAAGCATTGGACGCTCAGATGTCAAAAGCTTTCGTTCGAATTGTGCACGTGAAACGCAACTACCATAAACAAAACAAAAAGCTAAAAAACGTATACTTAATTGCATGGCTAATTAAATTTCTATTAGGCAAGCGGTAAAAAACAAGCAATTAAACATGTTTTAAAATTGATTTGGGCTCGCTTTCTTTGTGCCAGTGTGAGCTCTCGCTTAAACATTACGTATACGCCCCCATAATCTTGCATATTCATATATATATATATATCTGTGTCAGTTGCGGTTATAAAATAAGCACAGAACCGACAAACATCCAACACAATGAAACCTGTTAATTAACTCTGTTCGAATTTGGCATAAAATGTCGCGACGGCGTCTCCGAAATAAAAAAAAAAGAATACACTAAAAATAATACTCCAAAATATTGATTAATGCTTTAAGCGGTCAAAGTGTGACTCCAATTGTCCGGGGTTTCTTAGCTACTTTTGAAAACTTTGATCTTGAAATAGTGTGTTGACTTCTCTTCCACTTCTGTTGCGGCTGGTTTTCCAGTAAAAATAATAATCATAACAAACATTAATCTTTTTGATATTCAGCGAATTAAGACATTTTTATATTCTGTCGGTATATTCAAAATAAATTGCTTTTAAACGTTGTATTAATCAAATTTTATTAGTCATATGCTTAAGATGACCTGGGCCTGGGCCCTTTTAGTTTGTTATGTATAAATAGTGGGCCCCGCCCACGCTCTTCTGTGTTTCTTTTTGAAATTTACTCAATGAATAAAGAACACGTAATAAAATGTAAAATTTGTAAGCGCCACAAGGTCTGCTAATTTGTGATCTAAGTTCCAGAGCCAGTTTGTTACATCATGTTTTTCTGGGGGAAATAAAAGTTTTTTTTTATCATCTATCCGGAAAGTTTTTTCATTCGTGAAAATCATGTCCTGGCAATTTGGAACAACTGAAAAATAATTTGAGCCAAATCGGGCAAGGCGTTTTCAATCTTGAACGTTTTATACATCTTTCACACCATTTATATATTTTTAAAATATTACAAGAATATCTACTTGTTCTTGAGTTCACACCATGTCTAGAACGGATCTTATAATAGACAATGTTATGGCAGTGTTTTGATCTCGGGATGCCTTTTGACAGTTTTTCAAGGAGTTCCCAAGAATTTTTTCAAAAAGAAACTATAATTTTTAAGCCCTGATTTGTTTTGAATCATTATGGTTTGAAAAAGATATTGGTAAGGAAGGATCTGACTAAGAAATGTTTTGGTGAAATGGGAAGCTAGAAGATGGAAGACTTCACATAAGAAGAAACTACTTCCAGCCTAAGCTAACCTCTTCATTAACTGTAGTATCATAACTATTTATCTGTTGCGGTTGTTGTTGCTGTACGTACTTTTTGACCCACTTAACTGGGCCATTGTAATGCTAATTTACAAGCTCCAGCCGCGTTGGCTGCACCCACTGCCTTTATTGCCCGTTGCAGCGTTCGCTGCATTGTATTTGAATAAATGTTCTTTTTATATTTTCATATTTGTTACAATATTGTGTCAAGCTGACAGTAGCACAAATTTTGATTGATGACTATTGATTGACATTCGGGCAATTTGCTAATTTTATTTCAACTGGTTTTTTTTTCTATTTTTTTAAAGTGTGTTTTTATTAGACAAAGTATAGAAATGGGTCAGTTGTCCAAGAACTTACTGTGTGATGCTAACTAGGATCATTAATCACAATAAAATATGTTGGAGGTATGTTGGGCTATACACAAATGTACGTGTGTGTGTGTGTGTGTGAATCAATGGATAAAATAACATATATAGTGTACTTGTTTTTCGTATGCATTGAAAGCGTAAACTTTAATTAACTTTAGCTGTCAGGTCAGCCAACTGATTAACATATATATGTGTGTATGTATGTATGTAAGTATATAAATGCCTATCAAATGTCTACAATCAAGCTATAAAAATGAAAATATTCATTCGGCGAGGCCTGCCTCAAAGTCAAAGTGGAGCAGCATGCAGCTTACAGCAGCTAATTGAAATGCATTGAAAGTGCGTGCGACCAGCGACCAACAGCAACAAGTGCTTGCAACAACAACAACAACAACAACAGCTAGCTGCAGCTGCTGCGTGTGAAATGTCAACAGCATTGGAGCCCGGGAGCAATTTGGCCGCTGGCCAGTTGACATTTGCCGGTGGCATAAACTTATTATTCGACTATAACTTAATTATTTAGCATAACTCATTGAAAATGCACGGCAAACTTTAACTAAAAATATACAAACTACAACAACAATTGGTGGGTGGGCAGCGCCTTATTTAACATATAGTCTTTATATATATGTAGTTTTTTTTTTTGTTTTTTGGTGTTGCTGTCAATTGTTGCATAATAAATGCAAATAAATATAAAAAGTGACACTTCGCCAAGTGGCGAACTTACTCAATTTGATATATGTATATGACCTGATTTCAAATTGAAGTTACTTATTTTTTATGATTATTATCGCTTGCTCAAAAACATTATAATTGTACAAATTAAAAGACTTGTTAACGTTTTGTTGTGTCAGTCAGTCAGTACACACACACCTTTCCATGACGAGACGAGTGCAATTTGTCTTTGCCTTTGGGCGCCACAATGCAATTTTTCATTCGATCGCGTAGGCAGCCCAAGTTCAAAAGAGTTAAGTGTGATTGGCCAACATATGTATGTAGTACATGGCGTATACTTAACGTTGCGACTTAAATTATTAGGTCGCAGGGCTGGCACAACACAATTGCCATCCCTGAAATGCCATTGGTTGTTTCACAGTTGCCGTGCAACAGTCGGGATCCGAGTCTGCTCTGTAGGCGTGGGTTCGTATCCCACTTCTGACGATGCTTTAATATTTGGTTTTTTCTAATTTTTCTCATTATTCTAATGTAGATTGTTCAATAATTGAAACATTATTCTGATCATCCCCGATCTCTTCACAATGGGAAACACTTGTTTCTGTTCGCCGTCTCCACAGCAATTTGTTTCAATTGCCTTTTTGAATGTGCTGCGTTAGGCGCCATTAAAAATTACATGTAAATCAATTTATGTGCGCTTAATTGTCAATATTCTAATCACATAATCTGTGGCTGGCAAACGTTTGCCTTCAAGCCAACAGCTAAGACCACACACACACACACCCAGAACTCACTGATGATTAGTATCGCGGTCTGGCATCGCCAAGACGACGTCGCCGTCAATGGCACAAACACTTTCAAGTCAAAAACTAATCATTCATTCAATCAAACTACAGAAAACGGTCAGTTGACCGTAATTCAAATGCAACTGAAAGCAAATTGCTCAGCAGACAAGTTTTTGTTTCGTTAAAGGGTTTCATTCAAATTGATCTCGAGGATTATTGTTGAGACATTGATGCGGCTATTAAAACTAACCGCCTTATTTGCAACTATGATCGTAAAATGCAATTAGTTTCTTTGAACTAACAATTAGTCGGTTCAAATTCCAGCTGGGTTTTATGACGATCAACTGTCGTAAAGAATGGGAATCTATAAAAAACATTCCCACTATTTTATTTTTTTTACCAGTCGCAAGGCGTTAAATATTGAGGCTGGTTATAAACTGACTGTTGAATAATTGACAGACGTTTGCTAAGTAACAACAAAAAATAGAAAAAAACTCTTTACACAATTTAAATTGACATCTTAGTAAAGAAAAAATATGAATGATGTGACAAGACGACGCCTTATCTGCAGTTGATTCAAGAGTTTTTTTTTTTCTTCTTTGAAAATGTGTATTTATAATTTCGAATGAGCAACTATTGAAATTTATTGCATTCACAAGTTGCCAATTGATTGGCTTTTAAATAGCAAATAAAACGTGCTTTTCAGCAAATTATGAAAAAAAAAAAATTTAAAAAATTGGTGTTGCTTGCAACCCTCGTCTCCGGCCTATAAGCTACATTTAACACCTGTGGTTTTTAAATGTAATTGAAAGAACAGCTTTTAACACTTTTAATAAAATGTTCGAATGTAAATTACAGCCAAATTAAAATTCCGAGTGCTCACTGCAATTTATGACAAGCAATTAAGATAACAAATATCGTATATATACGATATTAATCGTTTATCAGTGACAAAGTGAATTATACGATAAATACTCACACATAAAAGCTCAGTTCGCGTTCTTTCAAAATGGAAGTAGCTTTGGTAGCAAACACAAAATTTGATCTCTTATAGGAAGGCAAAGCTTTTATATTATAAATACAACCCTAAAATATAACACTCGCACATCTCTCAGTTGAGCGAGAAAGCACACGCTCGCTCCGAAACCAAGCTTATAAACAAAAAACTCGTGGCATGAGCTTTGAAAGCGTAACGAAAGCGTCAGACCGAAAGCTTTTCAGTACGTTTTACATTCCACTTGAAATGACGCAGGCGAAACTTTTGGCAGTCTTTGAGATACCGTGACGTAGCTTAGACAGAAAGCAGTTCAGGGCTTAGCGTTGTTACCTGAAAGTCAAAGAAAAACCACAAATAAATATACACAAAATATATAACAATAGCAAATTGCAGCTGCCCAACATCAATTGAACCAAAATTCCTCGAAAGCTCCTCAAGAACTTGAACAAACGAGTACCGACAATCGCGCCAGGCAAAAGCAAAAAGTACGCCAAACTAACTAACAACGTGTTATGACGCTGACTGTAGCGTGCAGAAAGGTTATTCAACTCGACACTGTAGCTCGCTAAAGATCGGCAGGTATGTATTGACATAAGCAGCGTAAATTGGTTTAATGTTAGTTAAGTATTTGATAACAATAAGAAAGAAAACAAACAACAGTCAACAAGTGCCGCTGCCTGCTTCTGCAACCTACGCAACAAATGAGGATGGCGATGCCGAAAGCAGCGAGGCAAGAAGCGGCGGCGTAAGCGCTGTTCTAGCAGAGCTTTTATATTGTATTTGTCTGTGGAGTGGCCCACAAAAGCTTTTTGTCATGTGAAACAAAGCTGCAAACTGCAGCAGCTGCGGCGTTTTACTGTCCGAAAGCTGCGCAAGAGAGCGCGCGCTAAAGCTTTTAACTTTTATGCCATTGCGTGTGTATGTGTGTGTGTGTTTCTCTTCTCTTTAGAGTTGAGTATTATTATGCTTAAGCTACATTGCAAAGTAAATAATTAGCTCGCTCTAGGTTAACATTGAATTAATTTATCTTTTTTTTATCAATAAGATAAATATGAGCGATCTTCGCATTTGCAAGGCCATGTCGCTGCATCCCAGCGCTAATCTTATGATTCCCATGTGTCTAATGGGCTGCAATGCAACTCCCGAGGAGCTACGTCAATTTCCTGTCCACGATATTGTTCGGTAAGTGCATACGCCCAAATATAATTCGTTTTATTTTTACATTTTGCCGATCTACATTTAAAACCTGTTTATATGGATATCCAACGATCGCAACGAAGCCTGGTGCGCATCACAAATACTCTTGAGCGTTTGTTTGTATGTTTGTACAGATAAAATGCATGTACACTAATAATATTGCCTATTTGAGAATGAGCTTTTTTGCTTTGGCATCTCTCCTCTGTCAAGTCAAAGGTTATTGAACCTTCTGCGCCCGCATCAACTGCATAGAAAAATTTCAATGCCAGGGCAAAAAAAAAAAAAAAAAACAAACACAAAAAAACAACAAGTACAAGCTATACACATACATACATACACGTATTGCAATTATGCACATTGTGGGTGTGAGGGAAACAGCGACAGCAGCAGCATAAGAAGCTGCGTCCCAAACACACGCACATGGATATACTCCCCATTGTTTATTTTTAACTCTCTTGTTCTCTTGTGTGTGTGTGTGTGTTAATGCATTTGCGGAGCGCGCTCTGTTGGCCGTGAAGTTTTTGCCACAAAAAAACACACTCTTGTGGTGCAGTTCTGAAATTGTTGCCCATCGGCATTGGCATGGAATTTCGAGTGGCCGTAAAAAGTGTTTAAATAATTATTGGCAAGCAAAGTTATTGTCAATTAAAATTATCTTCCTTGAAATTTAGAGTTTAAATAAATCATCCTATAAATGTTTTATTTGTCTCTGTGGCTTTTCTAATAATGCAAACAAACAGCAAGTAATCTTGTTATTGTTTTTGGATGAGAGGGGGCGGCGAGATAAGGGAAGTGGAAGCAGTAGTTAAACGCCGGCACAAGACGCATAACAAACTTCCGCTCTGAGAGAGAGAGAGCGCAAACAGCGAAAGCACCACACACACACACGCACGCAAACACAAAGAGTTTGTGAGTGTGCAATGCATTGAGCATAAAAGCGCTTTTTGCAGCGACAACTTTTTGGCGGCCATGGCAAGAACTTTTCATTAGCTACGTACAAACTTCGTGCGAAAGAGCGAGATGGGATCTATAGATTATAATTTTAAAGCTGCACAGTAAAAGCGTTGCCAAAAGAACGGCAATGCAAACTTCAATGCAGCGCGTTACAGTAAACAAAGAACTTCCGAAGCGATCGCAACGTTGAGCGGCGCAAAATTTCTAAGTTTGTTTTTCGTTTAAATTTTCAAAGAGTACAAAAATAAGTTAACCAACCAGCCTAGAACGAACAGTTAGTTAGCTAAGCAAGTAGTGTTTGTTGTTGCTCGAAAGCTACTATCTCTACAAGAACATATTCGCAATTGCGATTACGAGTAAATTGCGTTGTTGACCCAAGCTTAGCTTGCATTTTTTATTAGCCAGAGAAACGTGCGCTCTCTCATAAACACAAATACACATACACACATACATACAAAAATGCTGATTTTACTCTTACAATTGTAATTCCTGCAGCTGCGACCACTGGCTACGACATTTCGCTGTGAGCGATCAACTTGTGAGGGCATTGGGCGGCCTAAAAAAGCTGCGCATCTGTTTTCGGCATTTTAGCCAGCGCAAAGCAATGGCCAAAACGCGCATTAAGACGACGCCGTTGCGTGCTCCAAAGCCAAATAAAACAACAACAACAGAACCAACACCAACCGAAACAATAGAAACAACAACAACAACATCGGCTAATCCAATGGCAGACAGCACAACAATTGAACTTATCGATGTGAGTTGACAAATTTAACACAAAAATAATAAATATATAATAATAATAATTCCATTTAGGGTTCCACTGGAAAAGTACAAAAGACGTCATCTAAGGAAAAGTCGGTGACTACAATAACACCAGTGCCACAACGTTCCCACTCCATATGCTCGTCCTCGTCCGTATCCAGCGATGTCCAATCGATTAGCTCCGACTATGAGGCCAGCATGCCGCTCTCCGCTTTGGTCGATGCTCACGCTCTCAGTGGAGCCGGCAAGGCAACAACAACAACAACCAATGGATTGGGCAAGAAACGTAAACTCTATTTGATAACTGAAAAGTCGGATGAAAAGAATGGCAATGGCAGTGGTCAGGCCAATGGCCAGAAGCGCAAGATGTTTGTGGTGGTGGAGCAGGAGAAGGATTCGAGTGGCAAGAAACTGATGATTGTGACGGACAAGCCAAAGGCGAATCTAACACAGCATTTGGAAAAGTTTCTGCCCGAGATTATCAGCTGCATACAGGGCAAGGAGCAGGCACAGGCACAGGCGCAGGCGCAAGAGCAGGCAAAGGTGAAGCAACCAACTGTTAAGGTACAACAGCCAATCAAACAGGAACCGCCGCCAGCAACAGCCAAGCCAGCTCCAACTATTGTCCACAAGCCGCACATAACACTGCCGCCCAAGAAGAATCCGACAAACTTTGTCAAATTGGAAGGATCGCCGGTCATCAATTTGAATGCCAGTGTGTCCATATTGCCAGTGCATCCCGTCAAGGAGTCGTCGCCGTCGCCCTCGCCGTCACTGTCGCCGCAGCCGGAAACCGATACTGAAACCAATATCAATTTATCGCCCGACTTTCGATTTCTCATGAAGATATTGCCCAAACTGGAGCACATACCGGAACCGCACAAGCAGCATGTCAAGCGTTCCATACAAATCTTTGTCGAGGAGAGTTTCGGTCATTATGGCAAAAAGGAGTAGAACTCGGAAGCAACAACTCAAAAGATTCACTTATCATTTTAAAACGCATGATTTCCTTAAGCATTTTAACAATTTTATTTGTCTAAGACTGATTCGATAACGTAACGTAACTACGTAAATGTATTTTTTTAAGCACTGCAACACTGGTGTAAATCGTAGATGTAAGATACATACATATATTTTGTGTAATCCCCCCATCAAAAGAGAGTTGGGTATAGTTTTATATATTTGTAGCCATACAAGAAAACATGAAAATCTGAATTAGTTTAAGCACTGAATACATGAGAGCTTTCAAGCCCAGAACTGAATGACAAAAAAAAACGAGCAATACTTTTTAATTTGCAAAGAAAATGCTTGAACGCTGAAAACTGCTTGAAACGCAAGCAGTGCAAAGCAGTGCAAGTTGCATAGATCTGACCGGAAATGGCAATGTTTTAGGGTGACCACATTCAGCATGTAAGCCACAGGATGACAAAGCATTTTTAGTCCTAGCTTGCCGCATTTGAGCTTAACCGCTGACCGCTGTTCTAGCGCACATCGGGCTAAGGCTCGAAGACAAGAAAGCAGTCAAGCAGTGTACAAGCAGTGGAGAAGCAATCGAACTATCTCGGGTGGCTATTTTTGCCTGCGACCCCTAGCGGCAGCTTCGCGAACTATCTCGGGTGGCTATTTTTGCCTGTACTCTGTAATGTTAACTTCTACATGGCCAACGGGGGAATAATTTGAAAAGATTCCATTCTAAACTTTGCCCAAAAATAAAAACAAATTGTAATTTTGTTTTCGTATCTTTTTTTTTTTTTTTTATGCATTGTAATTCCAAAGAACTTTATTTAGTTTGAAAGCATTTCTTAATTGTTTTGTTTTTTCTTTTGGTTTTCAAATGTCTTTTGTTTTCAGTTTTACGTTATAATAATATTAGTAAGTCTAATGTTGTTGTTAGTTAATACAATGGGTTAGTGTGTGTATTATGGTATTGGGTATGTTAAGTATATAATTCCGAAAAAGTGTATCGTTTATATATATGGTATATATATATCATAATTTACAAGTTGCGGTTGCTATACGAAAAAAACGTATATATCATTTTAGTAAGTGTGTATTGGTAATGGTTAGCTTTTATGTGTGAGTAGATTATATAATTACATATATACAGTTAAACAATGCATTGTTTAACATTATTCAGAGTTCGGTTTGCTTCTGTTAAAGGACAGGTCTGTTTTTTGCTCTATCGCGTGCAAATTCTGTTAAGTTAATGGGATTTCTTTTCGTTTTCGTTATCAAAATGTGCTACATAGTTATTTTCACATATAGTACACATAGAGTTACTTCCTGTTTACAACATTTATCGATTTTCCCATATAGTATGTGTATTTCTGTATATAATTGTAATATCATTACTGTATAGTATTATTATGGTATTGTTAACTACTATTACATTGTGTGTTTGTTGTGTCCTACAAATATGTATAAATTGTTTACTGTGAATTTTAGGGGGGTTCTGTCTCTATATATATATTCAATACGACGAGTTGATTTCGATCAATATCCCTACTATCATTATTATGAGAAGCAATCACAAAGTTTTCTATATTTATAATTATATATTTTATGCCATTATAAGTTGGTTAATGTATTTACACAAAGCGTTAATTTCATTGCATATTTCCGCTTTAGTTTTTGGTTTAAAGCAACTACGGGATACATCCATCATAATCATAATCAGAAGTTGAAATATGCTTGTACTAATTATTTGTTGCGTGCAAATGTTTTGAAGCGAGGGTTTTCTACTCACATTGGAATATCAGATATAAATATATTATTTTATATGCAGTTGTTGTCGTTATATTTACTTGTTTTTGGGTTAAAAAAAACTGTGTCACAATTTCTACAAACAGCCTTTTGTTAAACATGTTGAACGTACATTTATATATATATGTATATATGTTAATGTTTCTCCTTTATTTTATTGAATTTTAAGTTTTACAGTTTATTATAATGTTTCTACATGTTCTTTTTCATTTCTTTATAACCTGAGCGCAATTTTTTTTCTGTTAAGAAAAACGTGTTTTTCCTTTTTCAATGCTTGCCAAAAGTTTGTCGTACTATGTTTTATAATTTGTTGGCATTCTGGCACAATCTATTACCAATTGAATATTTTATTTCTTTTTGTATATATATTAGTTATGAGAAATATTTAACAGCAGCCTCATCAACTGCTCAAAAATGCTCTATATTAGGTAATACTATGTACCAAACTATAATATCAGTTCCTTTCTAGTTGAAGGAAATACGTACAATACCAAATGTGATTTTTACCTGTATTTGAATATCTGTTGGGTGTACTTTAATAGAGTTTTTTGTTTTGTTTTGCAAATATTGTCCATTCATACACGTATATATAATTATATAGTACATACTGTATATAGTGCTTAATTTTTGACAAAATATTGCATATACATACATACATATTGTATTTAATAGCTATAAATTCTAATTGAAAATGCATTGGGTTTGCGGTTTACTAGACGGCCAGAGACACAAGTGAACCCTACCTTAAGGAATAGGGTGTGCCACAAGTTGGAGAACCAAAAAATAAATGTCAAATAAAACAATAAGGATATTTTTTTGTTTTTTATACAAACAGCTTTACACAGTTTTTATTTCGCTTTCGGCATTCATTGTGAAAACGTTATCGTAAGCGTTAACGTAAACGTTAACTCGTATATTAGGTAGTTTATGCTACGTAGATTACTGTATAACTAGCACATATACTATTTATATATATACTATAAGTAGTACTGATCCTCAATTTAAGATTTAGTTCAAATACTAATGCAGTGTTTTGTTGTCAGTTTTTTGTTTTTCATTTTAGGTTTTTGTTTTTCACTTAACTAACAATTGAACAAAGCCTATTTGTTTTTCTTGACCAACTTATTGAAACATAAGCAAAGACAAAGTAGTTAAAACTCCGTTATATGTATAATGTATGTAAGTGTTTTGTTGTTGTTGTGTTTTTTGTGTTTTAAAGAAAAGTGTGCTCAAATGTACATGCTTATCAATGATTCTCAATTGAATCAGCTCTCTATTAAATCGTATATAGTTCATATTTGTTGTTGTTTCGTTTAAGCTAAAAAACTAGTTACGCCTTACGAGTTACTTGGGTTATAAGTATTGGTGGGGTGTTAATGTTATATACATGGTGCTTACATAAGGTCAAAATTACATATTCATTATGCTCGTATGTGTGTGTGTGTGTGTAAAATGTGCTTAGTTACTAATTTAGATAATAATTTTGCATTGTATTCGTTTTGTTTATCTTTCATCTTTTACAAGTTACACTTAGAACAAAAACTAAAAGTATATATTCAATGTGTTTGTGTACGTGTATGTGTATGTATGTGTGTGGCTTTCGAGTATGTATGTTTGTGTGTGTGTGTGACCAAAGACTTTAGTCTATATATAAGAAAATATATGTTTTTTATAAACAAAATTAGCGGCTATGTTCAAAAATTAAAAAAAAAGAAATCGATCGCTTAGCGGGCAGTTCGAAAACAGTTTAAGCCCCGATATTTCAAATTTTCTTTTAGCTAACGATTTCTTTTTCTCATTTCATAATGATTTTCGTTTTTTTTTTACTATGAGATCTCCGTGAAAGTTTGAATTCATATTTATTTTGTTTTTTTCGTTTTGCATTCCTCACTTTTTCATTTATATCGATAAGTTAGTTATGTATATCATATCTATGTGGATATATAGTAGTATATATTTTTTATATATATATTTTAAAACTACATACATAAGAAAGCAGCACAGTTAAGAGTTGAAGAAATGGGGCCGTGTAAGAGAAATAGCGTTTTGTTTTCAATGTTTTGTTGTATGCAGAGCACAGCGCTTAAATTTCGAGAAATTACACGATTTATCGGAAGGACTCTAAAAATTACGCATACAAATACACACATATGTATATCTATATAGATTATATATTTTCTTTAATATAGTTTGTTTGCTACATATTTTTAATACACATTTCATGCATTCAAAATGTTGTCCATTCCTCATATTTTATTTTCTATTCCTTCTTTTCCAAAAATCCTTTTTATTTATATAGTATGTATATTGCATATTGGCGCGCTATGTCAACCATTTCTTTTCGAAGAAAATGAAAGAACTCAGTCTTAAACATACATACATTTAATTTATATAAGTAATATTGTATATAGGCTAGGTTTACCAACAGATCTATACAGATCTGAAGTGTCTCCCTTTTAGCTATATAGCATTTAGTGGGCATATGAGCATTTGTTGCTACTTAAAGAGAATTACAAAATTATTATGAAAATAAGTATGGGTTGAGGATTTGAGAAGAAAATTAAACTATTTTACACGTTAAACTAATTGAGAATATTTATGTTATATATATTTTGATAAAAACTAATTTGAAATAGCAAGGCGTTCAATATTTCGGTACACACGCATTCACACTCACACATACACGGTTGCCTCTATATCGAGTGCTGCCTGTACCCTCTCTCTGTGTCTGTGTGTTGTAACCTTTTTGAGCGCCTGTACACATTCACTGGGGGGCAGTGTGTCGTCCACTTGTTGGTTTTGCTTTTTTCATCTACTACCATTTGCAACATATTGTATATATGGGAAACATATACTATTCTACATACAGTTGAAGTGTTTGCCTGTCACAAACAAAGCAAACTCAAAACAAAATAATAATAATTATAATAAAAATATTAATATATTGTCATTAACTAAGTATTAGCGCTAAAATTAGAATTAGTACAAAAAATTATATTGGTTAATTGCAAATTTGATTCATTTTTGCAATTTTAATCAGTCCACGGCTTAAATATTTTTTTGCGCATTAAACTAATTTCGAAAAAGTTTGCCTTGAGTATGTTTTCCATACAGACACAGATACACAGACATGTACATATACAAACACACATATATTTAATATATATATATATATTGTATTAGTTATAGAAATGTGTGACGCTAACAATATTGTTTAGCCCTTTTTTGTTTTTTTTTTTTTTTTCATAGAGTAAGAAACCAGTTTCAAAATTGAAGCGCAAATATGTCAAATAAATTGCAATGTTAGTTTAGAAATTCAAAATTATTTAGTATTTAGCAGCTACTACACAATAAGTTTTCTATAGTTTAAATTTTCTACACAAAAATGAAGAAAATCTATTAATTTAATGCTGTTTGTGTGAGTGTGTGTGTTTGTGAGGTAAATTTGGCAAACAAATTTTTGTGTGTGATTAAATTTAATTTGTTGTATGTTTATTTTTTAAACATTTTTGTTACTTAGTATTTGCTTTATTCTTTTCTTACAGTATTCGCATGAGATTTCGTGGGGCGAATATGACGTCTGATTTTAGTCTAATTGCTAATTAATTTACATAGATTTTAAGCGTTTAACATAAAACAATGTTTGTAATTTGTTTACAAGACCAAAAGATTTGTGTGTATTTTAGTTAACTTCTTTTTCGTTTTGTTTTTACCAATTTTTTGTCATGCACAACAAATAATTAGCTTTGTTGATTAAATTTAACTTTATCTTCGTTTTTAATTTACATGCGTTGTTGATTTTTTGTGTTTTCTTTAATATTTCTATGTTGAATAAATTTTTCCGCATTAAGTGTGCCGCAGCATTAACAACTACGATTTTACATGCTGCAAATGTTGATTTTTTGTTTTTTTTTTTTTGCTTTAGTTTAGACTAGTTTCAGTTAAGTTACGTTACATTTTGTGTGTGTGTTGTTTGCATTAAAATGTATATTTTTTGTTGTTTGTTTTTTAAGTTCATTTCGGTGGTGGAATGCTTTAACTTTTAAACAGACAGCGATCGACCTGAAAGTGGTTGGCGCTTTTTGAAAATTAATTGTTTTTATTCCTTGCTACGTTGATTGGGCCTTGTTGTTGTCCCTTGTCCGATAAATGTTTTTTGTTTTTGTTGCACCATCTTGTATATTATCCTGGTGTTGATGTTTCTGAGTTGCTTTTTATGTTTTAGGCAGCAATCGCCTCGTTTTGCCGTCATTCCCATTGATGCGGCGATGGCGGCAGCTCCGAAGGATGTGCCACAGTGGAGCTGTTGTAAAGTGAACATATACAAAAATAAATCGTTATTAAACTGTGCATCAAATACACCTTAAACATTGAGAGAGAAAGCGAGAGAGACAGAAAGATTGAAAGAAAGAACATGCAACATGTAGCAACTAACAATATACAACATAAAATATAGATATTTGTTAAGCCAGAGCAAAACCCGAGTACAGTAGAAAGCAAAAAGCATACAACAATAATATACAAATAATATTACAAACTAAAAATATAAATAAACTATATTGAGCCCACAAAAAATAATCAAAAACATAACAAATTTAAATAATAATAATAATTATATTTAAAACTATAAAATGAAGTATGTGGAAATTCAAAAGCTACAATATATACAGATTGGGAATACAACAAATGAAAACAAAACAAAAATAAATGGTAAAAATGTATTTTAGCTTTTTATTTTTTATTAGCTTGAATTGAAAATTTGTTCAAGCTCTGGTTTTCAAACTACTTTCTTTTTGTTTTGTGGACCATTGTCACTGCTGCTCAACTGCACTGAATTTTTACAATTGTCATAGTAGATGATTTTCAATATGAATTTTGCTGTTTGTTGTTGCTGGCAGTGTTTTTATTTTTTCTAATTAAAGGGGTTCAATGTTAAAGCTATGGGGCACTTAATTTGAATGTGGCTACAAATGTTTGGCCAATCGAATATGGGTAACAAATGCATGACATAAATGTTGATCTGAGAGTTGGGTTGTGGTTGTGGTTGTAGGTGTGGGTGGTGGTGATGTTGTGGTTTTTGTTTTGACTGTCATAACGCTAGTTAACAAATATATAAGCCATGTTTTTGGGTGACTGTTGTGATTAAACAATAAGTGATAGTTTTCGGCATGCCGATGTTAGAATACACTTGCAGATATTGAAAATGTATCCTTAATATGATAGACAATAAAATCTATGTTTTATTTTAATTTTTTTATCTTAGGCTTATCGTGAAATAATCTTTTAATGTTTCTTTTGTGTGGTATTTTTAAAGCAATTATTCGAAGTTCTGCAAGTATATACTATTTTTGGCACATCAGGAAAAATAACTATATTAATGTCTAAGTATTTTGGCATATTTTAAGCTTTGTGTAAATACATTGTTCTTTATGATTGTATATGGATTTAAATGTGCACAATTGTTATGTAACTTGAATATTTTTTAGTGTTTAGACGGTAAGAAATGATAGTTAATGCTGTACAGAATATGCGAATATTTTATATAGTTTATGTATGTATATGAAATGCAACTGAAAAACATAAACATAAATCAACTATGAATAGAGATATAGATATATGTATGTATATATGCATTTAGGGTTTTTATGATTATTCAGGCTTATATTCAGTTTTTTGTTGGCTAGAAATGTCTATAACAGTGGTGCGTAATAGTGTTTTGGTATTTTTTTGTTATAAATTCACCGACCAATTTCTGACATTTATAAACAATTATTAGTTAGGAATTGCCATTTTTTTGGTTGTTGGTATTTGTTTATAACATTTATGCACACAAATAGATACGCAAAAAACCCATTTAACAATAAAATTAAGGAAAATTATGAGTTAAGATATTTATATATTTAAAACTAATAGTATTGAGAGTTTAATACACATTTGCATTAAAACAGAGAAACATAAACGAAAAAAAAAATAAATTATATGTACATATATGGCAAACATAAGTGTTAAATCATATATATGTATATTATAAGAAATTTAAAATTATATTTTTTTTTTTTTTTTTAGCAAATGTATAGCAATAATTGTATTTTGCTTTATCAACAGACCTAAAGATTTCAAGATCGGAGTGTTGCTGCTGCCGAGGGGCCCCCAACAATTGTAGTCTGTATGTATATCGATACATATCGATTGTTTTCGATATTTGGTTTTCTTTCTTTCTCACTTGCATTCTTGCTGTTTTTCTGGCGGCAGTTTAAATTACGATTATTTTTATTTTATTTTGTGACTTCTGCTCGGTTTTTGACTCGTTCTGTGTTTCTTGACTTTATTGGTTATTTATATATCGATATCGATATCGGTACGCGCCTAGTTATCTTGTACTCTCAGTACGTGTTCTTGGCGGAGGCAGCAGCAGCGCAGTAGCAGCGGCAGCAGCAGCGACAGGAGCAGCAGTGCAAGTTGTGGTAGTAGTAGTGGTAGTAGTAGTAGATATTCTCATTCTCATTGGCTTTACAACGCAAATATAATAATTAAATTTAATAGAATTGTTGTTTAATATTAAATATTCATATTAATCGATGTATCGAAAAATAAACACAAACGAAAAACGATTTGAAAATAAAAGAGAGAAACAAAAAATTAAAAAAATTTCATAAATTATATATTTGTATATATATTTTTTAAATAAACAACGTATAGGTAACAGAGTTAGAGAGACGGGTTGTGTTCTAAGGCATTTTTTTTGTTTGTTTTGATTTGGACAGTTTCGGACTCGAAGCAGTGACAAAAACAAAAAACCTTTTTAAAAGAAAGAGAGATAGTGGAGAGGTTAGGAAAAGAAAAAGATAGAGAAAGACAATAGTTTTTTATCAAACTTAAAAGCAATTTACATAGTTTTCAAACAACATATGGTAGGTTATAAAGAGACAGACAGGTTGAGAGAGAGAGAAAGAGTTGTTTATAAGAAACTGTTTTAGAAGTTTTTTTGAGGAGTTTTTAAATTTGATTGGGAATGGGATACATAGAAAGAAGTGTGTGTGTGTGTGTGTGTTTGCAACGTGCTGCGTGTCTTATGTTGTTGATTGATTGCAACTCACCTGGCAAAGCTTTTGAATGCCGCACTCTGCGGATTAATACAAAGCGGTACACGGCCCGTTTGCAGCTGCTCAGCAATAAATTTGTGCATTTCCTCTGTTCAAGAGAAATTTGAAATGTTTAAATTTGTACTTTGACTGTGTTGAATTTTGTGATAAAAACTTACCCTTCACCTGCTGCACGGAGGTAAGCTTACGCTCCCATAGATCATCAAATGGTTGACCGGCCGATGGCTCAAAGTCTGCCGTATACTGACGCATGCCAGCTGAGGTAGTGAAACAGCATTTGCACATGCACGAATGATAGCGCAAACGTCCCTCATCCAGATAAGGATGCGCCAAAGCATCTGTCACTGAAATGCGCTTATCCTAAAAGTAGGGAAAAACAAGTTAAAGCAGGCTTTGGGTTTAGTAACAAAGTTTCTTTCTCTCTTACCGGATCAAACACAAGCATCTGGCAGAGCAAATGGACCGCCTCGTGTGTAGCATGTGAGCTGAGCGTGTACAAAACCGAGAATGATGGTGGTTTGGGTGCTCGCCGCAGCATGTGTGTGCGTGCCCCTTCGCAAGCGTGACGCATATCCTCCATGGTGGGTGTGCCCAGCAGCTCTGTGATTAGCTCCAGTTGCTGTACAGGATTCTGTGCCTGGAACAATATGCGTCGACCCAATAGCTCACCAAAAATGCAACCCACAGACCACACATCCACAGCCGAGGAATAGTGACGCGCACCCATTAGAATCTCGGGCGCCCGATAGTACTGTGTGACGACTTCTTGGGTCATGTGTTTGGCCTGATCCGGTTCCTCGACACGCGCCAAACCAAAATCGCATATCTTGAGCACACAATTCGAGTTGACAAGCAGATTGCCTGGCTTGATATCGCGATGCAGTATCCGTGCCGAGTGTAGATACTTCAAACCACGCAGTATCTGATAGAGAAACACTTTAATGTGATCCGCGGATAGATGCTGTGGCGACACAATGATCTTGTGCAGATCCGATTGCAGCAGTTCAGTTATCACATAGCTATAGTCAAAATAAAGTTAAGGATGCCAACCAAACAATCAAACACAGTTATTGTTATCAATTCGTAGCCATATGGCTGTGATTTCCAAGTACCCAACCCACCCACACCTAACTATTCTACCCACCAACCCTTAGCGGTAAAGTTTTCAGTTTGTTTGTTAGCTTTAAACTTTTTCAATTAAGTAGTTACTCGTTTGGGTTTTTTGGCTCAACATTCACGCGCTGTGAATGAAAGTAAATTCGCCTGGCTTATATTTTCCACAGTCAACGCCAAAAAAGGAAAGGCAAGGAACAAACTGTGACCCAAGCCGATTCGGTTTATATTTAAGTCTGATATCTAACTCTCTTTTCATTTTATTTTTCTTTATATTGGCTTAGATGCGTTTAGATCTGTTAAGCTGCTTAGCTGCAGTAGTCAAGTGTGTCAAATTGTCTGTTGAAATGGCTAAGACTTGAATGGGTGCATATCAAAAGGGTTTTAAGTCGAATTCTTATCTAAATTTTGCACTGGGTGTTGGTTTGCAAGTTTGCTAGAGTCATAGCTTCATTAAAACCGAACCGATTTTCAAAAACCTTGGCTTTAAAATCAAAGTTTGACCTGAACCTGGCTCACGTTTTTTACTCAATATTCTTCACATCTGGCTATATTTACTTCTTCTTAACCCAAACTAAACAAGTTTTGTTTAATCTTTGCGACGTTGTTGTCACTTAATTTGTCATCGCACAATATTATGCATTACTTTGATTTTTTTTTGTTTTTCTTTTGATTTGTGTAAAAAAGGATACATTTCCTGAAAGAAGTCCAAATGTGGTGGCTGTAAAATGTCCAAAGCTGACAGCACCTGCAATGACAAAAGAATGATATAAAGTATTCGTTAATAAATCTCAAAAAAAAAAAAAATACTTATTTACACAGACACAAAATAGACAGCAAGTGTGTGTTTATTGGATGTGGCATTAGCTACATAAATCTTTAAAAAATAAAAAGAAAACAATGCAGCAGCATTTACACCTACATATAAACATCACAGCAGAAGCACAGCCAACACCCATTTGAGATAGAGCTGGTTTCATCTTGGTTAAGATCATAAATTATGCACTCCAATAAAAATATAAATAAAAATCAAGCTCAAAGCTCGCTTGCAGCTCGCATCAAATGCGCCATTTAGTTGCATGTTAAGTGTCGCTGCCAGGCACTAAAATGCCACAAAGTTCAGCAGCAGCAGCAGCAGCAACAGCAACAAAAACAACAACAACGTTGACCCGTTGATCATGTTAAGCGGCAGATACAAAACACGCCACTGTCTGCTGCAGCTTTGGGGGAGCTGTCTGATTGTCTGCAACAGCAGTTGCAGCAGAAGGCAACGGCTCTATAAAAATAAATAAAAAAAGCGTTACGTACTGGCAAGAAGTTGATGGACAGCAGAACAACACAAAGAGCAACAACAATGATTCGAGTCAAGCGTCGACAGAGCCCCAAAACCCTTCTCACCCTCCTTCCGCTTTACACTACCTCTTTGTCCCGGCGCAATGCTTGAGCTCCAGACAAGCGCTGATTTATTTTGCTTGCGGTCAAAATGATGAAGGAACTTCCCCTTCAACAACAAAAAAATGAGAAAAAAATGTAGTCAATCCCAACACAAATCTAACAGCAAGAAAAAAAACTCCATCCACACGGAAGAGGTAGCGTTGCGAGTTGCAAGTTTAAAGTTGGCTGTCACATATTCGAGAGCGCTCTAAAAATCAATTTTCAATAAAATTTAAGCAGTTCAGTTCTTCAAAAGAGATTCCCCCGCTTTAAAGTGTTGTATATGAAAATTGGCTCAAAAAAAAAAAAAACAGCAAACCCGAATGTGCGAAATGCGTGAGGCAACAACAATAATGTTGCAAAACTCACATTGTTGTTAGCCTTTTGCTCTGTTTGCTGCATATCTGTCCGATTGTCTGTTTTAGCAGCTTTTTCAACACACACACACACACACACACACACTTGCCGGGGGAGAGACAAAAAGTGCCGCCGCATTGCTAAGCCGCCAACTTCGTCGTGGTCTTAAGTGGCAAAAGTTTTTTTTTTAAGTTTACAAGAGCTGACTGTGAGCCTTTGTCTTTGAGGGTTTTTTGCAGAGTCTTTGGCTTGGCTTTTTTTTTCTGCTTTTGCGGCAGCAGTTCTCGTAATATTTCAATGACGTTCGTTTGCTGCTGTAATTTAGCGACTGCATTTGTTGCGCTTGCGGTTTCACAAACAACAGCAACAACAACTCCACACAACAAAAAAGTTTTAAAGGAAAAACATTTTGCATTGGCAGCGAAACGAAGCTTAAATACCTTCGCCTTAAAGCTAAAACAGCAAGAGTTTCAGAATCGTTTCTTGCAGTTTAAGCTTTTATGAAGATGGTTAAAGGAATCGTTGTCTTCTTATTTTCATAACATAGACACTTTGAAGTTGAAAGGGTTATAAAAATAATACATAAAATTATTATTAATCAAAGCACAACTTTTTTTGTTTCTAGCTAAATGACCTTTGTTTTGAGCAGTGTATCAAAAAACCTTTAAGTTAGTAAGCTGCCTTAGTTGCTTGCTTGGTTGCTGCTTGTTTCGCACATAATTTGTTGCAAATTGTTGTTGTTGCATGAAGTTACAACCTGGGATCCGCACTGTTGGCCTCACACGTGCGTCGACGTTGCAGCAGCTAATTAACATTTCGCTGTGGCAGGCAGCGCAATCAAAAACCAAATTTATGCAGCTCATATTGCCAAAGCTTTTGGCTACTGTCCTTGAATGTTAACAGAACAGATTTTTACAGCAAAGCCAACCAAAACACAGAGTTGCTCTCAGGTGAAACTAGGCGTGTAATAATAACATATACACACACACAAAACATAAACAACAACTAACGAGCTGCGCAAACAACTTAGACAACAACTTTCTTGAGGTGCAACTGAACAAGTGGCAAGTGGCAACAGCTGTGGCAACTTGGCCGTCATTTTGTTGTTGTTTCTATTTAACAGGAAAATGTAGAAGCATCACAAAAAAAGGCCAACATAATCAGCAAGAGCATCTTTCCTTCTTTCCTCCACACTCCTCTCTCACACACTCTTTGTCTTGTTGTTTGAGCAAAGTCTTTAAATGATTTCAACTGAATTTCAAGTTGTAGCAACCATTCGTAAGTTTGCTTGAAACAAAAGCAAAAGTGTTTTAGCTACATTTCCATACTAAGCTACAACAAAATTCAAGCTAAAAATAGTTGCTACCAGCTGTGGGCAAGATTATTTACTAACTAATTAAAAGGCCGCAGATTTTTGATAAAACATGTTGTCAGCTGCTGTTTGTTACTTGCTTCTTATTGTTCTTGAGACCTTGGGCTAAGATAATAAACGAAAAGGCAGGTCAAAACTTATGTAAGACTTTCCAGTTATTAAATTCAGACAGCATCTGTTATTAATCGTGGGATTTTGATTTGATTTTGGGCAGTTCAAAACAGATTTGCAGTCAGTCAAGAAAGATCTTTTCTGGCATGGATTACTTTATTTAGAGAAATGTAACTCAAACGCACATCCATCAAAATTTTTTTTTTTTTTTTTTGTTGGCAAAGAAATCAAATTGACATTTCAATTGCAATTTTGAAGCGACCTAAAAAGCAAAAAGAAATAATAACAAAATTTGCATGCAATTGATGCCAGCCATCAAACTCGAAACTCAATCATTTACATCAGCAATGAGGCGGGTGGGGCATGTGTTAAGGATGGTGGAAGAGGTGTAAGCGCAAGCGGCTGATGCTGCTTCAAGGAAAGTAAATCAAAGGCAACAAACACTCCGTGTTGCCGTGTCGGTTGCATGTGAGAAGTGCTTTTGAAATGTGCGCCACGTACGTTGCAGAAATCGTTTTATTGAAAATCGCAATTGAAATAAGCAACAGCAACAATATAATGGTGCAAACATTTTGCAGCGATTTGTTAAAATGTATATTGCTCACAAACACAAACACACACACACACTTGCCATTCTGTGCCATATAATGCGAAAAGCAATTGAGACGATTGCCAGTCTCTCTGCCGTCACTCAGGGCAACCGTATTTCTATAAGCCCTAAGAATTGTTAGGGCATTGGCAAGAGGATGGAACATAAGGGCAGGCTTACACAGGAGACACATTGTGCAACTTAAGTCTAACGAAAAGCGCAACAATATTAAGCTACATACGTAAATACAACCCTTTTCTAATTGACTGACGTTAAGACAGAGCGATCGAATTTGTTCACAAAATGATAGTAATTGAATCATAGGTGAACACTAAAATAGGATCTATACCAAAATGCACCAGCAAGTGGTTGAAAGCCTTACTGCATCATGTACCTTAACTCTCACTTAAAATATTTGTATAGAGGTCTAATCCATTATTCTTTTTTTTATTAAAATATTTCGCCAATCACTTTTTGGAATATAAAGTCGTACTTACTATTGAACACGCTTCGGGCGCATTCTCCTAACAGTCTCAAAAAAAAAACACATATTGCACCCACGTTCTCAGTTGAGACTCTGGTCACACCTTTATACCTCCACTATACGCAGGCAGCCATCGAATATGCAAAGTGTCTCGAGACCCATTTTAGGTTGATTGCACTTGCTTGACAAGACGATGACGGCGTTGCTCGTATGTATGTATAGGAAATGAAAATGGAATTGAAACAGGAAACCAACAACAGACACATTGGCAACAACAATAATTACAACACATATGTCGCGCCTCTTTTTCATTTTTCTTTGCTGTTCATAAAGCACTTTGCATATTAATAGAAATTTGCATAGGTGTTGTTGTTGTGTGTGTGGGGGAGTGTAGGCAGAATAATAGGCCTTCATTGGGTTAACTCTTCAAATGCATATTACATAATTCAGACACTTTACTAACTAACTAAACATATGAAACTTGAGATGAATATGTTGTCAAACCCACGTTTGGTTTTAATGGCGTTGAACAAATTGAAAAGTGTTTGGCTAAGCTAAGAGCCGTGACATTTCAGTTTTCAAATTATGTGTATCAAATCAAAGCAATGTATCAAATCGCTGAACAATCTATTTAGACTAATAACTTTATTGACATTTTGCACACATTCACAAATGTCAAACAATTATTAACAAAAAAAACAATCAAACAATCAAAGATCGCTTTTATGCACGTGCACAAGAAATGGAAATGTGTTCAAATAAATAAATTAAAGCAAATCGCCACAAAGTCACATTAAACTGGTCATAAAATTGCACACAATGCAGCTGCATTGACCTCAAAATCCCCCTTCTTCTCATGCTATTTATTTTTTACGTTACATTTTATTAATAATTCTAAATGTTATAAGAATAACAAAAATTCTTTTTTTTTTGTACATTTTGCTGTCATTTGACTTTTTGTGGCCTGTCCATATGCCTTTCGGTCTGCTTTGTTGTTGTTGTTACCCCTTTGTTTCTCTTCTCTCCCCTCTGCTTGACAGCGCTAACAAATTTGCATGCAACAAAATGTTTGGACAGTTTTGCATTTTGAGCTTTTTTCATTTTTTTCTTTGCAATTTGTTGTGCATAAAATTTATTTGTCATAAATTTTTTTTGGGCCTGACAGGCTTTTGTGCTGCCAACAGCAGCAAAACTGGCAGCAGTAGGGTAAATGGGCGTGTCCCTCAAGTGGGCGGTACTTATCAAGTATCTGAATGTGTGTGTGTGTTGTTTTTATGAAAATCTGTGCAAACTGCAATGAATATGAATGAGTAAATTAGTGTTATGAATGATTGATTCACAACTGTCACACAAAACAACTGATAGATCACAGTCACTTGGGTATTGTGAAACATATATGATATGTATCTGGTTAGATATTTGACAATTAAGGTAACAAGCTTGTGAACCAGTTGTTGGATTCTTTTAGCAGTTAAATGACTCATTTACTGCTTTATACTAACTTTGAATTCAATTCATCTGTATATTTACACGTCCTTCCCGTTATAAGTGTAACAAACAAATTAACATTAAGCTCTCATATGAAGCATTTAATAAATGACACTAATTACGCAGCAAATAAACGACACTTGTTCCGACAACAGCAACAAGCGTCACACACACAATTTCAACTTAAAATTGTGTCCAGAAGGCAATAAACGCCAGAGAGCGAGAGCGGGCGCGTCGGTCATTTAAAAAGAATCAGAAACAAGATACCCAACCATGACAACGTTTGAGTTGTAAATAATATATTAAAAATGAAAATATAATTGTTAATAAATGCATGACGCATAACAAGTATAAAAGCGGGTAACGACGCAGAATTACTCTGTATAAAAGTAACAGATATGAATATTGATGTCGGCTGAAAAAAACCGTTTACATGTGTATATGCTGCAATTTACTGAGTAAGTTGAGGGCATATTGAGTGATATTGAGTGCGTGTACGTAATGTTTGAGTGTTCGTGCATATTGCGAAAGGACTGAAAATATTTGCACTCTTTGCGGTTAGTGTCAGTCGAAATACCAACACCAACACCAACAAAAACGACAACGACAACAATAATCGAATTGGATTTTTAATTAAATTTTTATTTCATAAGCGCTTCGTGTCATTTAATGTAAAGCATTTCTCTTTGCTGATCTCGTTGTGGAATTATAGTATGCCGTACCATATATGTTATGTATTTAAAAACAAGTATGTGCTGTACTTACGTTGCCATGCTTGAAAAAGCAAAGCATTTTCAGTTCACGGAAAACGCGCTTCGATGAGACCAAAGATTGAAAAACATTTGGCAGCTTTTTTAGTGCAACGCGACGTCCATCACGAGGATCTGTAACGGCCCTGTAAGGAGTTAAGAAAAAAAGGTTTGTGATAAGTTTATTAAATCAAAATCAAGAGAAATTCAAGTTGCATAATAGTATGATGAAAATAGGTTTCACAATAACTTAAAGAAGTTTAAGAAGATAAGTAACATATATAGATAAGTTACATGGTTAAGAAGCAACAAAAATAAGTTGCAGGAGTATGAAACAAAGAGAGTTTCAAGCTTTTGCTAGCGGCCACTCAGCGCGCATTAGCGGCAGACAAAAAGGGGAAACGTAGAGAATGGGAACTTAAGTTTGCATTAATATTGTCGAAAACAATAGACCGTCACAAAAAGCAGCGAGGCACTTGAAAAACAGAGAAAGACGCACGGACAAACAGACAAACAAGCCAAGCTTTAGCAAGTAAGCAAACAAACAAACAACAAATGTCGATTGTTTTTTTGTCTCGCGAAACCAAGAAAAAGGGTTCACTGAACTCGGCTCTAACAACGACTGCCAAGAGGCCTAGAAGTATGCAGCACTCAAAATCGCGGTCTAGCTCGAATTGATAAACGTCGCAAAATTAGCTACGCAAAAAAGGTCAAAACAACAGACGAGATGAGATGAGACACATTTCATGCTTAAGTTCTGTATATTTATATTATTCTATACCCCAGCTTCCCCATACACACTAGTTTGTGGCAAGTGCGTGCTGAGCGGCAAACAAAACGGCAATGTTGTCGACGCAGCGGCGTCAATTCGAGACTGAAACAACAACAGCAGTAACAAACATGAGGCAGCTTTTAGCTTGCTTGGAATTTTATGATGCCATTGGCCATGGCCAAAAAGTGCGAATGTCTGGGACAAATACAGGCGGCAGGGCGTCGACGTCTTTGTCGCCGTCTGTCTGACTCATTCCGCAAGATATGAGAACACATCTATTTTCCTCTCCCTGTACAACTCCTGATGTCCTTGTCTGCTGCGAAGTTGCAGCCCGAATAATATTTTTGTTATGGTTTTTGCACAAAAATTACGCAGCATCTTAAATTTTTTTCTCATTTTTGGCCAGACTTGTCATCCGTTCCCAGTTGCTTCATTCTGCCTCCATTTTCTCTGTGTATCTGTGTTTATTCTTTATCTATGAAAAGTTTGCTGCCGTAAATCTTTCGAGGCTGTCGTTAAGCGTTAAAATTATGGCAAATTGCTGTAAATTGGATTGAATTGCTTTGCGTGCAGATGACTCATCATTTGCCTCTCTCAGTTTGGTTATTTTTCTTCTCCTGGTTAACGTTTTTGTTGCCTACACTTAGGCGCTGCTGCTTGTCTTGGCCATTTACATGTGTAATAGCAAATGGGCCAACTGTCGGCCTCTTAATGATAATGTCTTAATTATACGCAAAGGCAAACACTTTGGGTATAATGTTAAGTTTGATTTTATGCAAAGTTTGGCCTTTCCCAAAGGAAAGAAGCTCTAGAAGCTTAAGAAAAAATCAGAGATGGTTCAAATCTTGAAAGACTTCACCTAAAGTTTTACTTGACCTAAAACCAATATTAAGTCGAGTCCAACAAACATCGTTGCCAAGGCCTTTTAAGTCTCTCTTAACTATAAATAAGTCAACATCATTAAATAAAATTCTTTTCAAAAATTTTCCCATCAATTTAAGTTATTTTGATATGCACAAGGGCCACTTCAGCTGAAAAGCGAAGCCATTTAGTGGTTACTCCCAACGAAGACCTTGACGTCAAAGTCAAATCAAAAAGAAAAATTCAAACATACACTAACTACAAACACACACACACTAACACACTAACACACGAACATGTGTGCAACGCACATTAATATTTTATGGTCATCTATCAAATCTGGGTAAGAAAAAATCAAACATCGGTCGTTGGGTCACTTTGGTCGCCTGCTGTCTCCCATTTCCTTAACATTGCTGTTTGTCTTTTATTCGTATTGTTATTATCGTTATTTTTTTTTTCGAAAAGCATCATGTTACAGTTTACGAAGAAAATCAACTTTAAGACATTTCACTTGAAATTGGGTTAGACAATTTTTTGTACACACAGAAGACGAAAAATTGTTGAAAAATCGTTAAGACAAATAATTCTGATGTAGATAGTTGATAAAGTTTAATGCTTGCAGTAGAATGGGGATATGGGGAGTAATAATAGAGCACAGAGGATGCCGCCGCCGCCGCCTTCGTTGATGATGGATGACAAATGCACAAGCACATTGCAGCAGTTACACACAAACACACATACAACACTAATACTCATACTACTACTGCACACACACACATACACAGCATGTGTTCTGAGTCGAATATTTCTATTCTTTGACTTTGTCCTGCTGGTTGAATTGCGCTACGCCCTTTAGTTTTATTTTATTCTCTCGGTTTTTTTCAATGGCAGTTAATGGAAAATCATTTATCATGTGCGTGTCGCCGTTTCAGGCACTCGAGTAGAAGATGAAGCAACATCAGCTTAAAGAAAACCAGATTCTTTTAGAGCCGAGTCGAGTGAAACAAAAAGTGCCATAACTAAATGATAATTACCAAGGCAGGCAGTCAGTCAGCACAGAACACAAAAGCTGAAATCCTATCCTTAAAGATTGTTCTCTCTTTTGCGTTCGTGGCCCTTTTGTCTAGGTTACCATCAATTTGTGTTGGACAATTTGTGCACGCAATGTGAAAACTGTAGCAAATCGTTGCTGGTTTTCTGATTGATTTCAGTAAATTAAACATGAAGGCTTCCAGAGTGTTTAGATGGAAAAGATGCCCTGTGGCGAGGCATAAGTGAAATCTTGATACTTTACTATATTTCATTTTCTGTTTCATAAGGCAAGCTACTAAACTTGGCATTTTAATATTTAATGTCTCTTCTTAATCTATCTAGTCTCAGAGGTCAAGGTTTTCGTCTTGATAGAAAGACACAAAATAAGTAAGAATGGAATATCTAAGATAAACTTGTTCCTTAAAGGCAGATGCTTTTATATCTTGTTTCCTACCCAACTTTAAGCATTTTCTACCTCCAGGGTATACAAAAAATAATCAACATAAACGCTTTTCTGTTGCACAATTGGAAATTACATTTTTTGGTCTCTAGTCCAGGTGCTGGTGCTGGTGCTGCAGAGCTACACGAATCGAGCGCATTTCGTGCTCAAGTGTTGACTGCAAACTGTTGCAAAGTGGGCGTGGTCATGTCTATGGCTAAAATCAAATCAGACGCCAATATCCGTTTGGAACGTGATAAGCAAACAGGCAGTGGCAGCAGCAGCAGCAAAAGTAGCAACCAACCAAAAAACTGAAAACGAAAAGTTCAAATTGCTAAAAGTTTTGGCCAACTTGACTTCATATTTGAAACGGTTTCCTGTCCTCGCCTGCGGATATTTCTAACGGTTCCAGCTGCCTCTTATTTTCATCACTTACAGAAATGCTTGTTAGCCTTTTTCCTCTTTACCTTTCTGACCAACTGTCGCTCGTTTAATGCTTGTGTGTAGTATATATGTATACATATATATTTTTTAATCTCATTTGATTTTTTCTGACATTTTTGCACATGCTTCTTTTGAATAACTCATCACCTTTGCCGTTTTATCCAATTCTTAAACTGTTCCATCACATTCCACAAGCGAGCATTCGTTGGTGTTGCTGTTCATCGTTGCCTGCGGCCTTAACTTGCTCGTCTGCTTTTTCTGCATCGATTCCCCACCTGCCACTCCTTTGCTCTATCTCTTAAAAACCCAAACTCCTTTGGCAGCTCCTGTTGCCGTTCATTGAACTTTGTTGTCTGCTCGCTGCGCATTTCTTTAAATAATTTTTTTCATATGAACAGCTTTTGAGGTGCGGCCTTTAATTTAATTTGTGTTGGTCTCTTCATTTTTTTTTATTTGATGCGTTTTACACGCGTCATAAGCCGCATGTAAAAAACGCGCGCAAGCAACAATTATTGCAATTAAGTGAAATGCTTAACTGTTCAATTGCTAATTGCAGTTTTGATCATAATCATAGCTCATTATGCATGCTATATCACGACTAATTCCCAGGAAATCATATTCGCCTGCTACATGTCAGGCATGGTAAGGGAGGGATAAGGTCAAGGGGGAAATTCGAGTATTTCACATTTGTGCATTGCGTTTGCGTGTAAATTAGTAATTTGTATTGTTGCTACCTCTGTATTAGCATCATTTCGATATCCAGTGTGTTTATCTATATATCAGTTTGTTTACGCATATGGAAATGTGTGTCTGTGTTTGGTTATCAGTCGGTGTTGTTATGCTGTTATGTCCGAAAACTATTCTCTAGCTTAAGCCCACACCAACAAGCACACATTTTAACAAGCTTGTAGCCCCGGGCGACAACATTGACTGTTTACAAGGGATCGGTTGATTTTATAGAATTCACTTTCATATTCTTACATGAATCTTTAAACTCATTTAAAACGTAACCTAAGTAAAGGACTTGTAAACTTAGGAACTCTTAAGTATATGAATAACGAAAAATGCCAAATGATAAGGAAATGACTTCAAAGTATTTTAAGAGAACTGAAAAAGCTAGTTGAATATTTGTTTTAATTTTGTAAATATAAAGTACAAGTATAAACTTTTGCTATATTTTGAACGTCAGTTCTTCATCAAAACAAAATCTGTTTTCCTTAACTCAAATGCCAATCCAATTCAAGCCACATTTGTCGCCTGATAAAGTTTTTTTTAAAACATTTCCAAGTTTCTTTAAATTTAACTCGATTTTGAAAAATTTGTCGCCTGCTTGAATATATAAATAGAGCTCAATTGCCTGCTGTTTTGCCAGGACACAACATGATGCAAACGGCGGGTAATTCGCATGTTTTGGCCATTTCGAACGCATTCCCCACTGTTATAATTATGGCAATGTATGCCAATACTAGCGGGAGATTCTAATAAAGCAGACATGCAAACGTTTCTCACATACGAACATATATATTTCCAATTGTACATACATAATTACTAGCCTGTGTGTGCGGGTGTGTGTTTGAGTTTGAGCCACACACAATACGCAACATTAATTGCAACATTTCGCTGTTGTTAATTGACAAACAACTATCAAGGCAGCAAGAGCACAACAAAGAGGGGACAATGGGAAAGACTAAGAGGGTGTGACTAAAGGGCGCCTAGAACAAACACAATTAAAGCAAATTGAATTTGATTATACAAATTGTATATATGTATATATATGTGAGTGAAATTCAATTTGAAACTAGCCTAAAAAAAATAATGCTACAAACCCACCCAACTCCCACTCGAACCACTCCTTTGTCCCCTTGCAACCACCCTGTGTGGCAACATTTTGATATCGTTGCTCGTCTGCTTGAATTTATGCGCGTAATCAATTTTACAAATGGCCTGCAGGCCACGTTGGAGGGCGTGGCATGTGGGACAGCGAACGAAGTGTGATGGTGAACGAGCAAGAAATAAATTTATGCAATTTAGAATTTGCCAAGTGAGGCCTCGGTCTGTGTGAGTTGACAAGATTTCTAAGTGTGTGTGTGAAGTTTCGCTGTGTAGGTCTCTTGCAAGGCAGCAGTCATTGACTTTAGGGGCGCAACGAGTAACGACGCGACGACTAAAATCAATTAAAACCATTTTGATAGCATACTTCTAGGCAAATTATGTTCGCCTGCCTAAGCTTAGCACTAACACAGACAAACATGTATATACACAACAAACTCACATACACACTCTCATACGTAAGATGGAGTGCATAAAGACAGCCTAGTAAAATTGTTGAAGCATAAGTTATTTTCATCAGACTTTTTAAAGACTTCCGTTATTAGATTGAAAATAAAGTTTAGAAATTGGCAAGAAAATATACATACATATGCAGTACAATAAATACCCAAAACGATGACGGATCTACGCCACAACCTAATGAGTAAAATATCAAAGCGTTTCAAAATGAGCTTAAACATAAAAATCTTAACAGGCAATAACTAAAAGACCACTTAAAAGGCAGCTGTTGCTATGTTTCATAAAAAGCTGACAGCAATAACGATAAAGATGTTGCCTCTTAAGAAAAAGTATATATATTTAGGCATTAAGAAGAAGCATGCCACAATATTTCACTTTAATTTCTCACTTTTGGCTCTCGCTCGCCTCAAAGTAGGCAGCGTGAAATGAAAAATGATAACATAGTCAAAAAATTGCAAAGGCATTACATAAGACCGCTTTGTGCTTTGTCCGCCAGACCATCCCAGTGGCAGCTGTTTTGAAATTGAAAAGGAGATTTGGGGAGGATATCGGTCTAGAGAAAGAGGCACAGCTTTCATTGCTTGCTTTTAATTTTCAACTTGTTTGTGTGCGACGGAAAGCAGCAGGAAACTTCCCTTTGCTACCAGATTTAAAATTGTTTAAAAGAGAAATTGACATAAATTTATGCATCATTTGGCAGCAACACAATTGCTGACCAACAGCAGGGTGAGGAGGAGGTAGTTACTGGCACTTTTGTATTTCGGCCACAGACCATTTTCTGGCGGCATAATTAATGTAGGCCATTCTCGACCCAATTGCATAGTTTAACTTCTGGTTCACTACTCAAACGCACAAAAGTAGGCAAGGCAAAATAAATAAATAAATATATTTGGCAACACTGAACAAAAGCACTGAACTTGTATGAAAGGCAAAATTTAATTGCGAAAATTCTCAGAACAACTAATTGTAAACAGCTTATAAAATCTTGGAAAAACCGTAATTGGATTTGTGCTGCCAAAAAAATTCTTGGAATAAGTTTGATTGCATTTCGAGTGTACTTAGCACATAAATCACTTAGTGTAACTCACTTTTAGTCCTTTTTTCCACTTATTCTAAATGGCGCTTTATTTTGAGTTGAGTTCCAAGAAGCTTATCGAAAAAGAAATAACAGGCGATGGCAGCCTAATAAGTAAAAAGGTTAAGACTACAGCTAAGAGTCTGTGTTTACTTTGTTTTTTATATACTTTATAGGCAGCTCACAATGTGGCAATAAAAAGGTCGCGCCAACAACAACAAAAACTCTTTACACAAGTTCGGCAGCAACAACAACAATGCTTATGTGCAATTAGAAGAGGCGACAACGTGACGCTTCTAGTTAACTAAAATACATGTTTTTGGCAACAAATTTAATCGATGTTGCTAAGGTACAACTTCTAATCTGATTGATTATGCCTGAAACACACACACACACAAGCTTAAAACGTGACTGTTGCAGTGACGCAAATGCTGCAAACTGATGTGCCGCTTATGTAATGGAAAATAACCAACGGGAAAGGGAACAAAAGACAGAATTGCGTCGAGAGGAGAAAACAGAACGCAGGAAGCAAATCACAAAACTGAAACACAACGACGCAAAAGCGGAGCGCAGTAGACATGGGTGGGGGTAAAGAAAGGTAGCAAGAAACACGGGCCAGAAAATCTCTGGTCATGCTTTTGACACATGAAAAACTTTTGCTGGAGATATAAATGATGATGGCCTTGAAACGGAACGTAACATTTTCGAGGCACCAGAGCGGAGAAAGCAGCAGAAGCAGCACACAGATAGAAATGGAGCCTGTGTTGTATTGATTATCTTTCTCTCTTTCTCTGTTGTCTCCGTCTATCTCAGTTTTCGTTTTGCGGCCAACTAATTTTTCGTTTTTGTGTGCCCATAAGAAGAAAAAAAACACGGCCACATGCGAACAGGCTGCTGTTCACTTAAGAGCATCATCAGCATTTCTCATGAATTCTCAGCCACCCCCAACCCAACCCCTCTTTGAATTTTGCATGTCCAATGGTTTCTTGGTACAGTGCATGTGTTTGGCATGCCTAATTTAGCCTGGCCATCATCATCATCGTCGTCATCGTCATAATCACTATAGCACAGGACACAAAGCATAACCGCAAACTTTAGCAACTTATGCCTGTTGGCCGTGGTTGGGAATCAGGACTCGGGACTCAGGAGTATGACTTGCCATTTCTAGCCTTCAGTTGGGTAAGTTTTAAATTAATTATCCGATAATTATGTAATAAATCTATACCCAACAAAAAAAAGTAATTAGCCAAGAGTAATGAGTACTCTGTGCGCTCACTTTTTCTCAATGTTGGCAATGCTTTTTGCCTTTTGTCTGCCAACAAAACATTCGTCACAAAAACTTTGACTTATCTGCTTCATTCAATTCAATGCCCAATGTCTTCTTCTCTTGTGTCAGATAACAGACAACATCTTTTGTAATTTTCAGTCAATTTAAAAAAAATATCCTTGTTTGGCATACAATGATGTTGATTTTTTGTTTTTTACCTTGCAACAGTGTAAAAAGTTCAAGGCTCATTGAAAAGCGTCAGGTGAAAATTACACACACCCCAACACAAACGCACACAGCGAATATTGTTAGTGCGAATAATTTATTAAAATTCAAGTCGCGCAGGAAAACAGCAAAAAGCAGTCAACAATCTGATTAAAGCAAACTGGTTTGCCTTGCCAAAGAAGAGCATAGCGTAAAAAAAAGAAGAGCGTGTAATGCTGACTATAAATGTATATGCCAGCACATTTTTCATATGCCAGCGACAATAACAAAAGGCAAAAGGAAGTGGGTGGTGGGTGGTTGGATAGGATGGCTTTGGTATCCGTGCGAGAATGCTGCTTGCTCCACGCTCAGTCATACAAAGCGACGCGTGAGTTTTTTACACAAAAAAGAAACTGTAGTCAACTTTTCAGCGCACATATATGCACCTGTATGTGTGCCTTAAACATGACAAGCTTTCATTTGCTTCTTGTGATTGCACAAACACAGCTACAAATGATAAACACAAGACCACAATGTATCCGAGCTACGCATACGTAACGTTAACTAATAACTAATAAGGTAATAGCCTGCCGCTCTATGTGCCACTCTTGTGTCTCAAGGCCAAATAAGTTTAGATACATTAATATTTATATATATATCTTAACATATATATATCTTATTTCTTTTTCTCGCTGTCAGCTTAAAGCTCGTCGCACATTGCTGACAAATTGAAAATAAAATAGGATTTTACGGTAGAGTGGCAAATGCCTAAATCCGTGCGACATTTTTGGTTGGTCCTTGACTGCAAAATTTATTGCCAAGCTACGTGTGTGTGTGCGCCTTAGTGATCGCTGTAAGCCAACTGCGAAAAGCAGCTCAAGGGTACTAAAATTCTTTTTGGCATTAAAAGCAATTAATAAAAGCGCTTTTTCAAAGATGCTCTTTCTTATCAAAAATTATATTTGATATTTTGTGTTACTTTATTTTTTAAGTGTACTATTTTAAGGAGAAAATGAAGCAAAAGCAATAACGAAAGTTATTTATAAATTTTATAAATAACAATTGAATCAATTACTTTAATTAAACTTCTACGTCATGCATTTAGTGTAAAAATCGCAGAACTGGAGAATGACAGTTTTAAACAAACAAAAAAGAACTATGAGAATATTGCCCGGTTAGGAACAGCTGTTAAGAAATAGAGAGAGCTTTCAATGCTTGTTACAGAGTTCAATGGGTTTCTATGCAATTTGTGAAAGGCACCAAACAATGAATGGTTATGAATGCTAGCTGGCTCGTTGCATGCAACAGAGACAACTGTCATATTTTTAGCTATGACGTGCAACGACCATTTGTAACAATGCCTTCTCAAACGCCCCCCTCTCAAATAGTTAACAGCAGCTGATGATAAGCCACGTAAGGGCAGACAGCGAGACACACAGGGACAAGGACTCACGAGGACTAAGCGTGCAATCCTTTGGCTGCCCTCAATAATTTATATGCTCGAGTTGCTGCGTTTATTTATGACAGACACGCGTGTCGGATCAAATGCCAACAATTTTCATGTAATAAATATGCTTATAAGTTATGCAAATATCTATTAATATATGGAACATAACTTGGGGCGGTTGTAGCGTGAGAAAACCAAAGCTCAGCTGAGAAATTGGTCGAATAAGAAATAAAATTAAAATACGGTTTAAAAGTTGTTAAATATATTATGACTTTGAACAAGCGTTTTTCTGAAACGTTAAGGAAAGGAGAAGTTTTTTCTTTTGATTTGAAAAATCGATGAAGTAAAATATTATTAGGAATGCTTTATTTTTAGACTTAAATGTCCTTTAACTTCCCTAACTATAACCATAAAAACTAAATCCGATTATAGCATGAATTATTTAGGTTTTTATTTTGTGTTAAAGTTTTTTCAATTTTATTTAACTGTTGTTGTTTTCAAGTACAAATTTGAAATGGACGTATTGGCATATGGTAGCACTTAATACTCATAATCATCGTGCAAATGCAAATTAAAATCGAATATTAAAAAATCAGGTTGTATTTTGTTATTTTTTCTATCATGCAGAACTGCAAATGTCAACAAGCAATTTGTCAAAGTTCAGCGCTTTTGGCGTCATAGTTTTCACATTAGGCATTTGGAGTTGACACAAAGGACTCAAAGGACATGTCCAATAATTTTACGAGTGCCCTTTTTTGTTATTCATTATTTGTTCAACATACGTTTTTTGTTGCTGTGTTAAATCGTTTTGTACTTATTTGTATATGCAACACGCGCGCATATCGTGATGAAAGCAATGATACCACAATAATGCCAGAACTCGAATGATAATCACCAGCGATAATGACACTCGAATGGAAGGTGATAAAGTAAGGGTACATGACCATAAAATACCCTACAAAGCTTATATGCTCTCTAAACATGTTGTCGGGGCTATTTGCATAAATAATTCAAAATTTCCATATTGACGCTCCAAGCGCAATTAAATATGCATAAAACATTTTTGTGTGCGACCAAAGCTAGCTGGCAGTAAGGCCATTTGTTTTTGGATAATTTTCTGCCTTTTTTGTTGGAAACATTATGGTAATGCTGGTAAAAGTTATCATAACATTTCAGTACTAGTTGTGATGTGTCTTTCGTTCGGAATGAAATGCAATCAAATATAAAACTGTTGCAGCTTTTTGTTCCCGAAAACACAAATAGGATGATAAATTATATTTCAGATATGTATGCATTATCTTATTATCTCTTGTTAAATTTTCGCAAATCAATTGAAATTTTCCAAATTATTTGCTTAAAAAAAGTAATACTTTGTCGGCACAATAAATCAACGTTGAGTATTAAAAAAATATCTATATATTTTGACTTTTATTTATGTGCGAAATATTAGCAAACAGCAGCGAGAATAAAAACGTTAAGACTCAAGAAAACATCAACAAAAACACAAAACGCAAAAAGGCAACAGTCTCTTTTGATGATGTGTTCGAGTTCGCATATTTAGCATTATTTGGTTTTATTTAGCTTTGTTTTTAGAGCCAATTATGATGATTAACGAGTGAAAACAAACACAGCCCCAGCATAATGAGGCAGCATAAGAGAGTTCATTCCTCAAATCAAATGAAATTAAGGCATCGCTCACAAATTGTAACTGCGTTAATGCTTTATAATATGTATACTTTGGCTACGTGTTATTGTCCAAGTCAAAGCCAGAGTCCCTTCCCTTTTCCCATTCTTTTGTGGGCTATTTATTTGCACACAGTAACTTTTCACGCTTGCAAACAATTTCCACCGAAAAGGTGAAATGGCCATAACCTGTAATCAAAACGGAAATGGCAACACGTTTCCGGCTTAGCAGCCCCAAATGTTGTAGGAATGTTGTATTCAAGCCCTGTTTTCATTTTCTGACCTTATTCCCAATTGGCTTTGTGACGTGTTTTGTGAATTTCTTGCATGATAAAATTAAAAAGAAAACCAGCGCGACATTAATTAGCGTCAAGGCCACGCCCACTTAGCCCCACGGCCCGCATAACAGCTAAAAAGCTAGCCACCCGATAATAACGAAACGAACAATTCAAACAGTTGACAAACAGACAACAAAGCAACAAGGACAAAAAAAATGTCAGACCATAAAGACCAACAACAACAATCGAATCGAATAGAAAACCAATTGCTAGCACCAAAACCGCGTGAAAAATGTTTTTGGGGCTAGCCATGTGAAAATTGTTGGAAAACTGTGGCTGCATTTGAAGTTAACCATTTTTTGTTGCTTTTTTTGCTGCAGGTTAAGTCAATTTACACGCCAGTTAATTGACTACTGTGCGTATGCGTAATGCGGCACAAACAAACTTACAAACAGACAAACTGGCCACAAATCTCAAATGTCAGCGCTTAAGTGACATTTATATTGATTAGTAATGCGATTAATCACGTGACACTGTTGTCTCCTGTGTCTTTGTGTGGCATGTGGCATTATTTAATGGCATTACGCATACGCCAAGTATGTGGCCCCCTAAAAATGAGTTTGGTGTTGTATAAGGTAAGCCATAAATTACATTCAGCCAGCCAAGTCACAAGCCTCCTGCCACAAAACGCAACTAATGAAGCAGAAGTTTTCGCCCAGGGTTTGTTATTTCTTTTTGCTTTTTGGCATTTGCGGAAATTGGTCCCAGATACGAGCTGGATTGGACACTCGCATATGATTAGAGTTCAGAGCGCAGCTGTTGCAATAATTGCTACGATAAATATGCTTGCAAATAAATCAAACAGCTGCTGCTGTTGCGGTCTTTCTTATCTTAACCACAAAGCCACCTACTTAATTTCTTAGAGCGCTCTTGATACCAAATTTAAGCGCCTGCTGTTTCAGCTGACTTTAAGAAATTCTTGTTAACAACAACTGTGACCCAAATTGCTGCACAGAGAGAAAGAAATAAAGAAGATGATGAAAATAAAACACATAAGAAAAAACCAAACCAAACCTTAAATGCATATTGAAAGTAAAATGGCCAACAGCTGCGATAGCTACAGCTGACAGATAACAACAACAAACACGTTCGACACGTTGTTCATCATCATAATTATCTCTACAGCGCATTGTGACCTAATTTTGCAACTGATATTATGGCACGAGACAGAGAAAGAGATAGTGCAGCTAGACAAGCTTTGACAACAACTCCTACAAACTTATACCCTCTCTCACACACACACACACACACACTCTCTTTGTGTATATTTAATCAACAATAACAGCGCTGCTAATTAGCTGTAATTGAGCACAACAACAAAAGTTTCTACATAAAACAAACACACACACACACACATACGTCTTATCTATAAAATTTAATTTTGCAAATTACATGGACAATTAATAAGCAAATTATTAGACAGCTGCCATTGCCTTGAAGTCACTATCACTAGAAATGACGCCAACAACAGCGGCAACTGTAATATAAGAGCGTAGCAGCAGCGAAGAGTGAGAGAGCGCCCAAAAGCTATAAAACTGTTAATCAGCTGCTCTATTGAGCAGGTTTATTTATAAACAGTGTGTATGAGTAGCACAGCCAACCATTTGATCGACATTCTCACGCTCTTGTGATAGTTTGATTATATTTGTCGTCCAACGGTCACAAGGGGATGTAGCTCAGATGGTAGAGCGCTCGCTTAGCATGTGAGAGGTACGGGGATCGATGCCCCGCATCTCCAACTTGGTCAAACAATTTTTATGCACTTTTTTCCTATTTTTACAAGGTTCTTAAGCGAGCTAATTTAAAGCCAACCGGCTTAAATTGAGAAAAAAAAAACGCATCGCTGCCAACACTTGAGGCAAGGACAAAAGGCCTTTAAAATAAAATCAGACTGGATGCAGTGCAGCATTAAATAAAATAAAAAGTTTATACTATATAATAGGAGAGAAGAAATCACGAATGCGTCATAAAAACTTTCCACATCAACGCACAGCTAGGGAAAAGGGAAACAGAAAGAGAGAGCGATAGAGAAGCGGAAATGGTTGGAGAGATGGTTGAAAAGATAGAAAAACGAAGCGGCCAACAAAGTCCTGACGCAAAAAAAAAAATATTTTTTATAAAAATGAGCTTGGCAGTGCTGCTGAGAAAAGTGCACTTGAAAATGCAGCAGAAAAAAGTGCCAAATGGTATGGGTAGGAAGCGTTGTTGGAGCGCTGAAGATGTATTAAAGGGTCAGCATGAACAACGCTTTTATTGCCATTTTTTTTTTTTTGTGTGTGTGTGTGTGTGTGCAACCCCGACGGCAGTTGCCTCATTTACTGATGGATTAGTCAAAGTGCAGCGAGAGACCACAGAAGCAGAGAATTTGTAGAGGAGATGAGAAGAGAAGAGAACCTGCATCAAGGGCAAGGGACTGTTTGGCAGGCTCAATGATATGGAGGAGGAGACGGATGGAAAGGAGCAAGTGAATACTGCCCTCAGGCTGGCAATTTGCTGCACTTTCAGTTGCAGTTGCATTTTGCACGTTTTTGCATCATTAAAGACGACAGCAAACCACAACAACAACAACAACAGCAAGTTTCCTTTCGCACGCACACAAAATTTTGATTGATGATTGAATGCAGCTGATGAGCAACAGCTGCTTAATGACCGACCAAGCAAAAGGCAGCTCAAAGTAAAAAAAAAGGAAATATAATTTCAAGTTTCTCGTTCTCGTCAGCACACACGCCGTACAAACGGAGAATACCCAAATTATTGCTCAATGTTCAATTGCAAAATACATACTTTCAATTCGACCTTAACATGGAAGTTCTTTTGTATGCTTGCTGCCCACGCATTTTAGAAAGGATGCCCATTTAGTTGATAAAGGAGCTAACTAAAGTCGGTGAAGCGTTATAGCTAAAGCTCTTTTTCTTAACACTTAGAGAGCTTAACTTCTTTTTTTTTTGTTTCTTTAACACAACATTTAATTTAATCTCTAAGCGGCCTTAAAGCTTTTTCTTTTAAAATGGCACCAAACAACTTGGAGACTTTAAGAGATTAAGTTATGAAATTTTGTTATCTTACTCGCCACAAAATCAAAACTTGTTGCAACTCAACTATTTCTAACCGCAGTGTCTGTAAATCGTTAAAAACAAATTGCTTGGGTTTACCTTTCCTCAATTAAAGCATTTGCACTTGTTGTTTGCCATTTGGTCAAATATTAATGTAATTTTGTAGGCAAATATTTTGGTTTCCATTTGCGTTCATCAAACACCACATTTTATTTTACCACACAAATTGTTTGTTTGAGATATTTATTTTTATGTGTCGAACAACTAACGAACATTGTTCAAAATATTTGCGAAACGCATTTTTGCACAACAGGTAAAACAATACACAAAAAAATGCCTTGGTGTATATATATTTTATACATTTTTCTCTCTTTTTGGTAAGTGGTCTGATGCCAAGTTATTTTAATCATTGCCAAGGCAGAGCTGGCACTGTTGTTGTTGTTGTTGTACTAGCTTAAAGCTTCGTATACTTTGGTGTTGTATGATTTATTTTTGGGGCGGACTTTAATTAATCGAACGCGATTAAAGTGTTTGCGGTTGGGATTAAGTTTTTATTGTTTTATGTTGAATGTGCAACATAATATTTACATGCAACGTTTTTCAGTTTGTTGTAAGTAGATTATTTAAAACTTTACAAGACTCTGTGATTGAACATTTATCGTTAATTACAAGCGGGAGAGGGAGAGGTGAGTGTGTGTTTTATTTCAAAGCTGCCTTTCGTTCATTAAGCTCCCTTTTTTTTGGCTGAACCTTTTTTTATTTGTTTACTTTTTAAAGTCGTTGTTTGTTTAGTTGCTGACGCCGTTTTTTTATCGTTTGTAATGCTGGCAATTTGCAAAATTCAATTGGTCAGAAATTCCCTGGCAACCTTACGAAGAAGATAAACAAATATTTGTTGCCGAATTGAGAGGCTGCTGGTTGAAATTTAATTAAAAAATAAAGCTTCACTTGTTTCTCTTGTTTCATGTTAACTTCAGAGTTGAGTGGCGCGTTAAGTCTGGAGTTGTTTCTTTGTGGAGCAGCTGTTGCCTTGTTAGCCATTTGGCAACTTAATTTTGGCCATGAAAGGCCGAGAAACAAAATAACAAACTAAGCCAGATCGCTTACAATTTGGTAACTGCATATTTATTGTGTTAACTTGTTAGTTTGCTCGCATTTAAATATTTGATTAAGTTTCATTTTATTTGGCGTGGGTTTCTCTGTTGTGGGCAGGCACAAATTAGCATACTCAACTAATACAAATAATACTAAGAAAATACATTTTCAACAGATGCCACAACACATAACAACCACAATTTTATATTTTTCAGTACATTTTTGGGTAGAGATACAGCTCTTATCTAGTACAACAACAAAACGTGACAGGAGTCAGTTTGGGAGCTTTTTGAAAAGCTAACCGCGTTCTTGCGGGCAGCGCTGCTGCTGCTCAGCTGCTCAACTTCTCAAGTGTGGCAATCTTTTGGGTTTTTACTTTTCAAGTGTCAAATTATCGGAGCAACCATCTTTTACTCTCACTCAAACTCTCACTCTTCTTAAAGCTCAGACCTTATTTACTGAGCTGCGAGCGAGCTGTGTGGCTTTGGGTTTCTTGTGCTTGAATCTTTGCCTAATTAATAAGCAATTTTATTTAAGCGTCGAAATTTTTGACATTCTTGTGTGTGCCAATGCTTAAAACTACTTAAGTGGGAGGAAGAGAGAGAGTTTGAATAAGAGAGAGAGAGACATAATGTTAATGCATTTGCAATCGTGTGATGTTTTTGTTCTTTTGGCATATTTTTAGTGCTGATTCATGAGCTCATCCGTAATTCACAGTAAATCAATAAAAAAAAGAAATAATAAAAAAGACAGGGCCAAAGTCAAAATATATTAACTATGCAAGAAACTTGTCGCCGCGGCGCTGCCACAATAAATATTTGTTTTCCCACAGCAGCCCACACTCTCTCACAGCTTTCAAATGTCACAACAAATGGTAAGGAGACCCAGCCGTAGAAGAGGAAGAAAAGAAGCAATAGAGGAGGGAGAGAGGAACAGGGCACATTCCGAACGAAGTGAAATACATTTAAAACATGTTTAAAAATGCATAAATTAAACGCAGCTTAACTTCACCTAAGCAAAGTCAAATGCAAATTAGCTGGCGCGGAAGGCTAAAGAGCTGATGATTATTCGGTGGGCGTGTATGTAATCGTATATGTACGTATGTGTGTGTGTGTTAGTCTGTTTAATTATATGTATGTAAATGCGAATAAAGTATAAAAGCCGCATTGCGACCTGCAGCGGCAGTGTTTTGAAATGTATTTCCAGTTTAGCGCAAATGTGTTGAAAATGCAACGCAAGCGGAAATCAAAGCAAAAGCAACAACACAACTGCAACAACAAACACACCAGCAAGCAAGCAAGCCAAAGGCAAACAGCTGAGCAAGCAGCAGCAGCAGCAGTGAGAAGAAGAAGAGGCAAAACACAGCAAAAACGTTGATAATGACGACGGCGACGACGTCGACGCGTCGCTGCTTTTGTGTGGTTTAATGACCTTGCCCAAGTTGTGTCTGCCCCTCTCTCTCTCTCTCACACACACACACACTTACTGCTGCTCCCCAGCGTTGACGTCGACGTCAACGCCGCGCCATGTGGTCGAACGCTGCGCAGCGCTGCCTTTTCTCTGCTCTGTCGATGTTCGTGCCTAAATTTAATTTTATGCGCGCTTCACACGCCTCTGCGCGCACACACACACACAGCTGCGCCTCTCTCTGCGCTCTTAAAGCTCAACGCACCCTTGCCCTCTTCCATTTTTAGTTGATTGGCCGCTGGTGTTTATTTTATTTTTAAACTATTTCGAGAAGTGTTACGAGAATTGTGTCAAGTGTGCGACACCCAAAAATAAAAATACAAATACAAATACAATTAAGTTAAGATGAGATGATGAAAAAGAAGAAGAAAAGTTCACATTCTATGATGAAATCTTTGCGTGTGGGCGAGTGTGTGTCACGATGCAGTATCTATCGTCCCTAACCTTTTCAATGTGTGCGTCTGCAGTATTAAAAGCTCATAAAAATAAAAATGCGACAATCAAAATTGTCGTTAAATGCCATAAAATGCAAACGGTACGATCTTTGATTACACTGCCACAAAGAACAGCACATAATATAAACGCAACTTGCCTATTGCCAATACAATATATTTCTAAATATTCTTACATATATATATCAACACAATTTTATGATCTGAAAGACGAGAAGTGTATAAAATTTTATGTATTCTACTTAAAAATAGTCGCGCTTGTTGTTGGTTGGCCTTTCTCGCTTTATGGCTGATTTTCACAATTTATGGCCCCAGCACAAAGTCAATGACATTTGTGAGTGTGTGCGTGCGTGCTTGGCGGTGGTGGATGGGTGGCTAAGATGAGTGTGAAACTAGCTAAGGGAAATGCTGTGACGCAGCAGAGTACAGGGGGGACAGCAGCAATGTAGGCGGCGTGTGTAACTTGCGCATTTGACCTTAGCAACAAGATTAAGAATGACACAAAAGGGGGGTGTTAGGGCGAGTAGAAAAGTTGAGTATAATTAATAACACTCTAAGATGACTAATTGCATGTGGATTTAGGGCTTCTAAATGTCATGAAGCGAGATGTTTTCTCTTGAACCATTTATAAATAATGTATGTAATCTGAAGATTGGGTACTGTAATAAATGTGCGAGATATTCAATTACTTAGTTGAAGTTTGTATAAACAAGAGACAAAAAGGGAATCAAGTTATAGAAACGAAACATATTCATATTTCACACATTTTAAGACTTTTTCATAGACTTAATTCAATTTCAAAGGCAATTCTATCGACCAAAAAAAAACCTTGCCCCCAATTCATTCATGCTTCTAATTCAGTTGTTGTCTTTCCCTATTGCTGAGTTTTCTGTTGTTTTATTTTTCTGAGGGAGGAAACATTCTGTCTGTGGCGCGGCATTGTCGTCAACGTCTGGTTGTGGCATGCCACAAGCACAAAGCGTTCCAATTCCCTGCTGCAGTTGCAGTTTTTTTTTTTGTTGTTGTTGCACGTAAAATGTCAACTTGGCATGCGTTTTGCTGGTGCAGCCCGAAAAAAAATATATTTAAGAAAGAATATCATAAATAAATATTTGCACACACTTTAAAAAAGCAAAGTGCAGGTAAGAACAACAACAACAACAATTTCAAAGTGCACTCCTTCGTGTCATGGCTGGGCAAGAGATTATTATGTTGTTGTTGTTGCAGCTGCTGCTGTTGATGACATCGCGTTGACAACCAGCAGCAACAACCGAGGCACAAGAATTACACACAGACAAATAACAACAACAACAAAACTGCATAGAAATAAAAGGAAAAACTCTGTAATGACAACAACAAACAAACAAACAGCAACCAAGAAGTTGATGTTGTAATTTGGCGCGTGGTTTTTTACTGGGTTGTTGTTGTTGCCGCCTTTGTCAAGGTTGCATTTTCATTTGCAATTTGTTCAAGTATCTCCAAACGTCTATGTGTGTGTGTGAGTGTTTATGTGTGAGTATGTGTGTGTTTGTCATTGTGCAGCTTGTCATGCTGACTGCCAACAACACCTACACGCCTCCCTTTCGCCATCTACACCACCATAAAACCATCAAGTATGCCCCCCAACTACAATTGCATGCGTCACAAGCCGTGAGCAATTTGCATACCCTGTAATAAAAGGTACTAAGTATAGTGTATGCTACGAAACTCGAATGACATATCAAAATGTATTCAGAATTTGCAATGATTTGGCTGTAAAAGCTTTTTTAACTCTGAATTTATAAGAACTTTTGGCAAAAAACTTAGTTTCTTCATTTTTTCTAAAAGCTTAGAACTAGTTAAGCCTTATTTAGCTTCAACCTAATAGTCCTCCTTACCCTCCAACGACGTCTGCTTAAATTTAGTTACTTGATAAAACATAATAAAATAAAGATTAAAAATTCTATTCACCCAACAATACTTTTTACAGAGCATCACCAAGTCGTTCATTTAACATCTCTTGCTTGTTACCTGTTTTTTTTTTTAATCTGTTATTTTGAGCATGCTAATTTTGTATTCATTGTCAAGTTGCACAATTTGTATATTTTAGTTTTATTTAAAAATGTTTATTTCTTTCCCCAGAGCAAAACCACAAAGAATGACAATGAATATTCTAAAAATTGGTTATCAAATTATCATATGTCAAATTGGTATGGGAAACGATCCATACAATCGGTATATTATGTATTCAAGTTCCCACGCTGTTTCTCTAGCCCATTAACACTTTTTTTTTTATTGATTTCCGCATTGTGATGTGTTTTTCATTTAAACCATATATCAATCGAAGTTTTTATTAAGATTTTCAGCTGATTTATGATCATTACTGTGGAAACTTTTCTTTGCAAACGCTTATTTTGTGCATTTTTCCACCCTTAAGCATGGCTTTTCTTTATAAATAAGCTAAGTCAGTAAGTTAGTAGCCTTTGAAAGATTTTGTTGTTTTTTTCCGCTTAGAGATAAAAAGTTTGTAGCGACAAAAAAAGGTCAATGCACTATATGATTGAAGAAGAGTGCGCACACGTAAAAGCCAAATAATCAAAGTCAAATTAGTCATTTGCGTTAGACAAATAAATGCCGTGCCCCACATAGAAAAAAAGCAAACAAACGTTAAAGGTATCTCTAAAAACCAGCACAGTCGTGGATAAGATAAGGAATGACGACGACCTAAAAAAAAAAAAAAAAACAAATACCCGCATTTCATCATTGGTGAGATTTAGGATTTAGATTTATTTAAAAGTTCTATATATATTCATATAAATATTTATTTGTCTTGATTATTTTTAAGCAATAAGCAAGTCATGTTAATGCAATTTTAAAGCATTCAAGGCATACTTTTTTAAAGGGGATTGATAAGTTCTAATAACAAAAGTAAAAAGTCGCCAACGATGCCCGATTACCTTGAGGCTCCCGTAACGTATTTTCAATGTATCAGGTATATCAGCATTTAATCAGATGCAATTAAATACACTTCTCAGGCAGTAAAATCAGCTTCGCTTACCTGAACCGTAGTTCACACTCACATGGATATAAAGATCAAGTAGTTTTGCTTACCTGCAAATAGAAAGAAGGAGAAAAAACATTTTTAATTAATCTATAAACTGTTTTATGCACTGCCAATACTCATAAATTATGCAAAAATCAAGGCATTAACAAGGGGGAAAAACAGTTATTCACTTTTTATGAGCATTAGCCAGCAAATCATGTGGCAAGTGTCATAAATTACGATTAAAGTGAGTATAAAAACGAGCTCTATTGGGTCTCAGGATCACAAATCTTTGAATCATTTCGCCATGTCGGCGCTTTTGGCCAACTACGATTTTGTTGTTGTTATTTAAGTCAAGTGTGGTCATAACTTATGTTTTTACATGCATCTAAATAGTTAGATATGCTGTGGGAAACCAGTTCAAGATGATGATGATGAAAACTGAAAGTCAACCAACGAGTTGAAAAGATATGCAAATATTTTCACGAACTAAACACTTAACAAAATATATATTATGCATGAAAGTACAATTGTAACTACATGTGTGTGTGTGTGTGTGGAAAGATATAAACATATATATAGATATATAACATACAATATTTACTTCCACACACAACACACTTAACTCATTAATTAAGTAAGCTTCAGGCCAAAGTGGCAGCTAACAAACAAAATGCATTTACAATATCAACATTTTGAGTTGTTGTCGTCACAACAACAAAATATCGATAAAGGCCGTTGCTGTTGTTTCTTTTTTCTTTCCGTTCTTGTTCAATTCGTTTTGCAGTTGATTGTGGGCGTTTTTCTTTTTATGGAAAACATTCTGAAATGCAATGAATAAGCTCTCTTAATGATTAATTGCAAAAAAATAACTCATCAGAATTAGGTTTTTAATCATCATTTAATACCATTCGATTCGTTACAATACCCGCATCAATGATTGTGCATTTTGAATGCCAACTAATTAGCCAGCATACATACTCTCCCGGTAGTTATAGCATTATAATCGACAGCTGTGTTTCTGGTCGTAAATTAATTAAATTTTCTTCTAAACAAGTTATGAATTGGCTATGGTTATTAACCACAAATTTGTCTTGATTGAAATAACCACTCAAACAAACATATACTCCCCCTCTCTGACTTCTGTACTTGTTATACTATACCTGGGCACTTTTCGAATCGAATTTCATCAGTAACTATACAAATCTAAATGTACTCACACAAAGCTGAGCGATCAACATCATGATGATTGTTTGTTTTTGTTATAAAGTTGATTGTTGATTTGTTTTGATGAGGTTATGCCCCAGACACTGACCGACACAGTACTATACCATATAACTATGCCATGCCCTACTTCTTCCGACCACCACCCCCTTTTGTAATTATAGCTGTTTACAATTGCAGTCGCTTCAGTCAGCTATCAAATCTCAGAGAAAGCCATTAGAGACTCTACAGAGAGAGAAAAATTTATGCATATACATTAACAACAACAGTTTGAAATAGGAATCCTTTAAACAAGCTAACTGCTTCCTGAGTTAAAACACGAGAAAGAATACGAAAAGAGATGGAGCAATAAAAAAGAAAAAATTCAAACTAATGAATAGTTAAATAAAGCAATAACAACAACATTTGCATGTACAAACTTGTATCTCCCCTCACACTGTTAAGTTGATTTTTGTCGCCCGTCTGCCAAGTTTACTTTCAACGCCTTTTCCTGCAAAGCTGTTAAAGCTCTGCGTGTCTCTTGAGGCAGAAAACGTGTGGCGCCCTTGGCAAACAAGGCTGAAAGATTCCATTACGTATACGTAATATATATAATTATGCATTTTGTTGGCATTTCCGTTTGGCATTTGAATTTTACACACACAAATTAAACTATAACTAGAACTAAGAAAAAGGAGAGAAAAATGTTGCAACATTTTTAATTGCCATTTAAGTTGTCTACTAGAGTTTAGATGCAAGCCAACAATCGGAAACGGATGTCGACTGTGCCACATGCCGCACAGAAAAACACAACAGCAGAGAGGCAAAGAGAATTCTGAGCCCAAGGATAGCAGAAGGGCGTGTGCTGCAACAATTAGACGCTAAGGCAACATAATTGAGACTTTAGCTTAAGTGCGCCTCAAGCTTACAACGAGGCTATAAAGAAGAAAAGTCCGGAAATGAAGGATTTGTTTAAAAAGGCACAAACAGATGAAACTGTGACACAAAGGCTTAAAATGGAAAGCGCTTTATAAATGCTGTTTGGAGGGCATAAAATAGTTATTGAATCTTGTTTTATTTAACTTATGTTTTAACGCTTTGATATTGAGTCTCTTGCAAAACTAAGTTAAGAGAAATAGTTACATTTTCCTTAGTTGTGAATCATTTGTGTTTGCAGATTGCATTTACTATATTTATTTAAAAATTCTATAATATTGTTAACATCTTTTACTGATTGATTTTTATTTTTACATTTCAATTCTATTTACGTTTTAATGCTCAACACAAAAATTTCCAAAAGAAAATCATTTTTATTATCTATTGAATAATACCTAAAACGTGCCACAAACTTCACACAAACAAAGAGGCATTGAATTTACAGCACACTAAATTCCTGTGTTGTTGGGGCGCGCACAGGAAGTCAACCTGCTTCAATAGCTTCTTCTTTCTTTCGTGTCTGGCATTCAAAATTGTCGTACCAAAAACTACAGAAAGAAGCATACTACAAAGATTGTCGTATGTATATCACAGTGTTAAGAACATGAAAAAGGGCTGTCAGGCAGAACTTTTGCTAGCAGGAGAGAGTTTGAAGACAAGCAGACAGACAGCCAGTCAACTAGTAGACGATTTTCAAGCTGAAAAGAAAAACTATGTAACTTCAACTGACACGCAATAGTAGTTAGACATACGTATAGACGTCCGTGGAGTCCAGTATTTGGTTTTTGGTCGTGTCTTGTGTGTCTACCTGCTTGCTTTGCTTCTGTTGCAGTTGCAGTTTGCTTGTTGTGTTTGGGACATGTAATTATGCTGTTTAACAGCGAGAAGTTTGGTTAACAAATACATATAAGACACGTTGTGGTAGCCACCAACAACCTCGCTACGTAATTATGGTTAGGCAAGTGGAAGTTAAACATTGTATTTTTTATGTTCAGTTTTCAGCTGTCTGGGCGCAAATAAAATTGCTTTTAGGTAAATTGAAACTAAACTAGAAAAAGGTAATTAGACTTGCAGGGGCAAACAAATTTTCAAACATTTTAAATAAATAATTTGACTAAGCTCGAAAAAGGGTTAAAGTCTTCTCTTACTTGCAACTTTGTATATAAATGTGTCCAATATTTCTTTGATAAATCTTAGCTAGAAACAACTGCTCACAAAATATTGCTTAAACATTTTCAACAAGCTGCCACACGCACACAGAAAACCATTTTAGTTTAATGTTCGACCTTAAATCAAATTAGACTGCCAGAAGGGTGAGATAAAAACCCAAGAGGGGTTTGTTGTAAATGTGTGACATAAATATTGAAAGGGGATGGAAGTGAGAAAGAGAGAATCAGGAAGAGATGTGTAACAGCATATAAAACAAGTAATTGACGGACGGGTAGAGACAACATATCGCATCTATCATCTACATCTATCTCATTCATATATTGTACGTATTAAAGTCAAAGAAATATGAAGTCTAGGCACCAGCCTAAATCAATTGCAATGAGGGTGGATTGTATATATTTATTTATCCAAAACTTAGGGCGTGCCCTGCATTGAACGATAAAAGGAGCAGAAAACAAGTGAATGCGCAGGTTGAATGTACTCGAAGCTAAATGTGTGCTCCTAAACCATAGAGAACAACGTTCAACGTTGTTGTCGTCATCATCATCATCGTTTATTCTTTGTTGTTATTGTTGTTGATTCACGATCGCCGCCAACCGGACAACAACACACAGAAGAGCAAAGCAGGCGGCAAAGTTGATAACCTTGAGAGCATTTTCATGCGAAAGTTCAATGAATTTAGTTTTACTTCCATGTCTCACAGAAATAAAAGAGAAGAAGAACTCTCTGAAGCGCAGACAAAGTCACTCTGGCGAGTTCTAAAATGTATTAAAAGAAACCAGCACATGTGAAACGAACACAAGAAGATGAACGCAACAAAAAAAAAGTAGTTATAACTACTAAGAAAAGTGAAACAAAACCAGACTAAACACATTGGGGCTTTGAGAACCAGTTCAGCAAATGTACAAAGCTCGGTTGTTGCAGCTAGCATAAAGAAGAAGCTGAAGCAACGATCTTCTGTCGGGCGTCGGGAGTCTGGCAAAGGAGCAGTAGAGGGGCCGCGGGTTGAGGGCGTGAAATCAATGCGTTGTCTTCGCTTTTTGAAGCTCATGAAATGCTTGCAGGAAATCAATGATTCGGTTCGGATCAGTTACACGCACACGACGACGATTGGCGACGACAACAACTTGCAACATGCTAGCTAGCTGTGCTCAAACTTGCCACGCAGCATGTTGCTTTGCTGAAAGCATTTGCAATAAATTAACTAAAATTATAGACAATTATTAGCATTGATCGGGAAGAAAAAACAGAGAGAGAGAAAAGATCGATGAGTGGCTACAACCTGCAACATGCTGCAGTTGCATATTTATTGGGGCGTTTGCGTATTTTAATTAAGCGATTTGTCATTACAAAAAGGGCCAAGCATGTTGTAAGCCATGTTTGTAATCGCTGCCCCACACACACACACACACACACACACACGCACACAAAAGGCCAGTTGCAAGTTTTTCTTATTGATTACACACGTTTAGCCGTTGGGGTCTAAAAGCCACTCAGATAAATACTATACGTGGTTCAACGCGTATTTAGATAGAGTAGAGTAGAGTAGTTGTTGTAGTCGAAGTAGTGTAATAAAAAGGGGGGCGCAACAATCATTATTCAATTATAGTGTTGGATTTTGCACTAGGGAATGTTGAACCATAAAATTGAAGGGTAAATGTATAAATTGAAGGCAATATGCGATGGGATTGACAATGAAATTGCATTTTAACATGAGGCAAATTGAAAATTATTGAATCGAAAGAAACTAAGAATAAGACATTGAAATAAACTCGAGCTGACTATAAATTATAGGGTATAAAAATCCATTTGGAAAAAAATAAAATCACTTCAAGCTTACTTCCTTGCTCAGCAAAAAAAACTTAAGTTGCGACAGCTTTAAAGGCATTTGATAAGAAGGAAGCCAGCTTGGTTTTTCAGCTGTTAATTCTCAAAAGCTTCCTGAGCACAACAGATAATCAGGAAAAAAAAATACCATTTTCGAGGTAGCTCGGCAGCGCAACAAATTAAAAAGACAAGCTAAAGAAGAAGTCCAAGAAATGAGGTCGGAAAGAACCCATAGCGAACTAAAGGCAGGGAGTGGGGGGGAAAATATTGTGTAATTTGAGTGGCGTGTAAGCCGCAGACATAAGACCCGCAGCGTACATAATTTAATATGAATATTATAAGTGTATACATATATAAAAGGCTGCTCCCCGCTTATACCCTACTCTCTCCTCATCTTCCTGCCTTAATGACAAACCAAGTGCAGCACTTCAACACTTTTAGTGGTAATTTACAGGAGCTGACCACAAAGACAAAGGAGAGAGAAGAAGCACAGCCAAGAGAGGTAGCCACCAACAGCAAAAGCAGCAATAATGACCACGTCCAAGCCGATTGCTGATTATGACATGGCTGGCTGTGGCAGGAAGGAGAAGGAGGGGCGCCTGAACGTAAAGGGTGAGAAAAAAGCCAAGTTAGATTGTCGTCAGCAGCGTAGTAGCATGCAGATGATGTGAAGTGCAAATAATTATGACAAGCAGGCGAACAGCGAGGACAGCACTAACTAAAGTAACTTAGTAAGTAAGTGAGTGAGTGAGCAAAGAGCAAGAGACCAAACGGAAGCAGTGAAAAATAAAAACAACAGCAACGACAACGCAAAACGACAAGCAACAAGAAATCATTGCACACCTGCGAAAGCAAAAAAACAAAATACAATAAATTGCGTGGTGCGAAAACAACAACAGCAAAAATAAAAAAAAAAGCGCAACACTTGAACTTTGATGCAGCTGCAACAGGCAACAGGAAAACTAAAACGAGGGAAAGAGGCAAGGTGTTGTTAGGAGGTGAGAGACAACAGCAGCAGCATTGAGTCAGCGAAAAGTCTCAACCCTAGCACCACACCTCCAAAGAAACAATATAACGATGATTATGAAAGACAATCAGCTGTGCCTCATTGTTGAAGTGCTGTTGCTGTTGTTGTTGCTGTTGCTGTTTGCAGCAGTTGAGGTTTGTAGGGTAATTGACAACGGCTGGTGCAATGGCAAATGCAATGCAACAACGCAACCGGGCAGTAGAGCAGACCAGGCAAGACCAGCCAGTCAGCCACTTGGCCACTCAATGAGCCACTCAGGCAGCCAAGCGGCAAGGCAATATGCCGACCAAATGCCTTAGTTATTGGCACAGCAACAAAAGAATCAAGAATAGAGCAAAATAAAAAAAAAAAAAAAAATGAAACGAAACGAACCCACCTAGGGGTTAATCCGTTGTACGTCTCTACGGGCAAAAATGACTAAGCTCCAATGCTGCTGATGATGGCTGATAAATGTGTTAGAATGAAAAAAAAAAAAACACAACAAGCGAATTTGAGCAGGGTCTTGAGCGATAGATAGCAGCTGTCCAAACCTCCAATCAAAATAATAAAGGGGGAGGCTCTAATCAGATAGTAGAATAGACAGCTAAGTATTAAAGTAGTTTCCAAAATATAGAACGAGAAACATTATTGAATCAATACTACAAAAACATGGCGAAATAACATAAACGTAATTTTTGCAAGGTTAAAACATATACAAGTCACTTACGAAAATTTCGAACTCCCACGAAAGTTTTCTTAAAGGCCGAAAGTGTGTAAAGCGATATGAATAATGTTTTTTGTTGATTCGAACTATCTATATACTTCATATGAGTTCTAAAACTGCTTCCCTTTTTTTTTAGGAAAAATCTACTCCATTGTTTGGAAAATGTGTAATGTTGTATAATACTTAAAGGCCACACATTGATTTATAAAATTTGAGAAAATTAGTTATTTTACTTTATTTTGTTAACAATTTCAACATGCTTCAATTTAAAAATAAAAAAACCACATTTTAATCGATTAGTTTATGGACAAAGTAAGCGTTTAAATAACTTGTGCTACAACTCCAGTCATTAAGCCAAAGCTTGTCAAGATTATACTAAGATTATAATACCCTTTGGCTATTACATTAATACTTCGTAACAGAGAATTCCCGCACAGTTCCACTCATTTCTTTGTTTAATTCACAGTGCACAGAGGCGGCACTATCATAATCTAATATGCCGCTAATTATGATGGGTCCCTTCAAAAAATGTTATGACGGCTTTTTACAGTCACAGAAGAAGCAGAAAAATAAGAAGAACCAACCTCAGCAGGCTATAAATGATTACTATTATTAACAGATTGACCTTTAAGGGCCATGAGAGAAAAACCTAAAAGTCGAGACAATAAAAATTTTGCTTAATGCCAACAAAAAAACAAAATGCCTTTTGACAAATTATTTCAAGGCCCAGCACAGAGTTGCAAGAAAGCGAAAAATCAATTAGCAATCAATAATGTTGTGTAGACTGAAACAATTTAGACACGAATCTAACCGCAGGGCGCCGCATAAATAAATGAATTATTATCAGCAATGTTTACATTTAGAAAGTGCTGATGCTGTCATTCAATTAGCAGTTAAAACTGATGTGCGACTACAAAAATCGAAAGCTCTATCAGCAGCACTGTAAACTGCAACCGCAGACCAATTGTCGAGGATTTTAGAGGTGAACTTAATGGAGAGTAAACGGAAGGAAGGTTGCTGACTGTCCAAAGTGCTAACAATTCGAATGCGTAACGACTTAAAACGTGTTTAACGCGACAACCTTTGCACTTGTTTGCCACCCTCGCCTCGTCCTCTCTCTTTATTTTTCGTTTCACTTGTTCTTTAGTTCATTTCCATTTTATCTGCGTCTTTTGCACGCAATGCGCCATGACGCCACGACGACGACGACAAGTGTCATTATATCAAATGATTTTCCCTCTGGCCACAAAAACCAGTGCCACTGCATCCCAGCCAACCAGCGAGCCTTTCTCTCTCACTTCACTTCCACATCCAGCGACACATTCTCATCCTCATTTTCATTGGCATTGGTTGCCAACTTTTGAGTGGCTTATGGGTTGTCGTCCACAGTTTCAAACCTCCCTTTTCCCTTTGCTTCCTTCCTGCTTTGACAGTTTTGAAGTGTTATGCGATTTTACATTATTGGCTCTGGCTCTCTGTCTATCCTCTTCTATTCTATTCTCTCAACTTATGTCCTCATTCTCTCCTTCTGACTCTCACGTCTTTTGTCCAATGTTGAATAGTTTTGACGTAGTTTTGCATACATATGTTGGACTAAAAAGTTTTTGTGTGCATCGCTTGACGTGTCTGCCTTCTAAATAGATTTACGCTGGCTGCTTTGCAGCTTGTCAGCTAAGATAACAGTACAAAACAAGGGCAAAGGAAGAAGTAAAGAGAGAAACAGCAGGGGTTCAAGCTCATTGTTTGATAAGTTTTTTAATGTTTTCTGTGCTTTTTACACACAGCACGTGCCATTTGCAAATCCATTGACGTATATACATACATACCTCCTACGACTGTGCGCGAGAGTATTATAATTTTAGAACTTGGCTTTGAAAACTTTTCGTATTTTGTTGTGCTTTGATGTGATTTGAATTATTGATTGCAGCTGTGATTTTTACATTAGCTGTCACTCTTTTGGTAGCTTGGAAATTGTAAATTCACTTCTAATTAAATACAACTTATTATTCAACTATTGTATCATTAACCATTTAATGCAATATATGTTGTTAATGAAATTTTCTTCCATTTTAGCACTTTGTCTTAAGCCAATTAAAACTTGTGCAACGTTTTGCGTTTAATTGCACTTTAAGTTGTGCCACATATACATACTATGTGCATAAATTGGTTAAACACTTTGATGATGGCATCATAAACGTACATATAAAGATGTGTCTGTTTTCAATTCTCAAGAATCTCATTCGCACTAATCCACATTTAATGCACTTAACAATTTCTTCTTTGAGTTGCAGCAGCTGCTACTTCATCTTCATCTCCTTCTGCTCAACTGCTACATCTTGTTGCTGGAAACTTGTTTCAATGGAAATGAAGGTGGAAACGGGAGTTGAGGGGCTGCCTGCATGGCCTGCCATAAGTTTTGTTTGCAATTTATGCACATGACATGAAAACGTGCGCACAGAGACACACAGCAAGCCAAACAAGTCCAAAGTGTTGTTGTTATTGCCTGTCTTTTTATTTACGAGCTGTACTTTTATGTGTATGGCTTTTCATATATAATATTTTATTGCGTATTTCATTACTGTCGAACTTTTTCATGTGTCGCATTTTTTTTTTTTTTGATTAAAAAAATATTATCAATATTGTTCCGGTTTTTTTTTTCAATTGTCATGGATTTTACCATTTAATTGTAATGAACTGCTGATCTTACTTTGGAACAAAGCTATCCAAAAACACATATACAACAATAACAACAGGCTGGCAGGCGCATACTACAAACTGGGTCAAAAGTTGGAAAAATTATAAGAAGTAAAAAGAAAAGTGTAGAAAACTTGCGAGCATATTAAAAACGAAGAAGAAAAAAAGAAACAGAAGTAGAAATAGAAGCAGCTAGAAGCAAAAGCAACAAAGTTGCAACGAGACGGCGACTGTGAGACGAATGTTTACACAAACATACGAACACACACAAACACATAAGCCACTGCACTTTGGAGGCAGTCAGAGCGTTGCACATTTGCCTACCCCCACATAACGCCTACAGCACAGCTTTGTGCATTTTGTTTATTATTTTGTTTAGTTGTTTTTATTTACTGTTTGTTTGTGCCAAGTTTTATTGCAACGCCGCAAAACGAAGCAGCCCAAAATGGTGTTGCAGTAGTAGCAAAAGCCTTTTATACTTCTTCGTATGTCTTTCTGTCTGCCCTTAGGCATACACATACACACAAACAGGCAGTGTGTGTATATGTTTAGGTGGTATATCAGTTTCGGTTGGGTTGTTAAGCAATGATGCTGCATTTATTTACTAACTAAGTTAATTATGTTGCCAAGCAAAAAGTTGATAGAAATGTGTGTGTTGCTTTGTTTATGTTGTTGAATGTGTGGTATGAAATAATAATAAGCGGATTTTTGGGTGCTAGCAAAAATAACATAATTAATTCTACGACCTTCAATGTGGCTTTTGGATTTAGTTTTTCAAAACAAGTTATATTCAAGTAATGTTACGTATACGTTATGTGCACGCTTTTAATTGCTTTATGTGGAGCATTTCTTAGTTGAATTCTGCTTTTGTTAAGCATTTGTTATAATACTAAGTAATGCAAGAGATAGTTGTTATTAATTAATTTCAACATTTGCTACTTCTTTGTGGCATTATAAATGCCAAGCCCACCCTATTTGGCATTAATCTCGAATTAATTTGCCTAGATCTCGTCGTCGAAGGTGTTAACCACAATTTTATGCAAATTACTTTGCAAAACAGATGCATATCCGCAATGAATAAAAATTGCACAGAAACCATACTTGTTTTCGGCAAGCATTAATTAACAAAAAAGCCGCACCTTGACAACAATAAGTATTGATTTTTGTATATATTATGGCAACTAACTGAACTGAAAACCAATTTGGGCAAAAGAACAAAGTAAGTTAAGGGAAATTATATAGATGGTCAATGGACCACAAATATTAGCTAGTTATAGGAAAAAGGTTAGCAACAACGAAAAGTTTAAATAATACAATAAAAACCAAACATGGCCTTGAGCAAACAATTGCTAAAGCAACAACGACAAACAAAATACAAGAGCACAAAATAAATGATAAAATGTCAAGAAAAAAAATATTTGCTGTTAGATTTAAGTAGTAGTATTTGTTGTTGTTGTTGTTTTTGTATTGCTGCTGTCAGCTGCAGCACAAAATGTTAACAAAAGTACGCTGCTGCTGCTGCACACAAATGTAAATAAATTTCATGCAACAAATGCAGGCAGGCAACAACAACAATAACAACAACAGCTACAAAAGCGACGTTGACGTCGCAGTCACGTTGCTGCCGCTGCCGCTGTCTGTGCCACTAACCCACTTCAAGACAACTCACACAACTTGGCGCTATCTCGCTCTTACACACACTGAAGCCTCTTTTTCCCTCCTCGCTGCCTCTCTCTTTTGCACAGCGCAACGTGAAACGGTTGACAACAGCAACACGAAAACAACAACAACAACAACAAGTAAAACGCGACTGCCTTCGCGTTTTGCATTTTATTACGAAAATTCTATGCATTCAAAAAGAAAAACCTAAAAAGCATTCAATTAATCAGACAAACCAAAAAACAGAAGGGTGGTGGTGGGGCTGTTAGAGGGTGGTTGCTGGATTTATTTCCGAAAACAAATTAGCGGACTTAAAGCGACTCGAAAAGGCGTTGATTGATTTGAAGGGCTTGCATGCAGCAGCAGTCCGTGAAAAAGAAGTTTGAACATTTGGGCTCAATGGCTCACATTTGGCAGCTGTCAGGCAAACACAAAGGAAGAGCGGGAGAGCGGGAGGGTGGTAGATACAGCTCAATTGAGAGCTTATTTATAGGCCCCATCACACTCGACAGCCGTCGACAGTTGTGACCCAAAAAAAAAACTGTGTTGTGTGTGGAAACCACAAAACCACTTTTGACCACACACTTCCCAATCTTCGAAAGAAACCACAAAGTGCTACACTCCAACAAAAATAAATGACAAGATAAAGATAATGACACGAGTGCATTCAAAGCAAAACAAATACAAATACAAACTCTTTTTTTGGCGCTATCAAAATACTAAAAATTGTTTGGGCATTGTTTGCTTAGTGGTTGGGCCTGCTCTGATTCATCAGCTTCAGTTTCCTTACCCCCCTCCTTCTATGGCTGCCATTCAACTGTAGATAAACATAATTTTCTATTGCATTGAAAACTCAACGCGATTTTCAACTGGCATTCAACGCTTTGTCAACCAGCAGCTGCAAGTTGCGTTGTTGCATTTTCGCTTTCAAAACGGAGTGTGTTTGTATGTTGCACAACTTTACTTTTGCATGTTGCACGTTTAAGGTTATTCATTATGTAGGAAATATGTGGCAAAAGCGAGCATGCAAAGTGTTAAACTGTGGTAGGAATATGTAGGATATTAAAATGTTAAACTTAACTCATTTTATAGTAAAATGCATCACAGAGCCAACAAACTTCTGAAGTATATTTCATATCTTTTACTTCATCTGTCTATCTTTTTACAAAAATTTAATTGTTCAGTGTATTTTTTAGCACAACTTAAACTTGCGCCACATTTTTAAGTATTCAGGTAACATATTTCTTGTGTGTATGTGTAGCATGTTATTTCTTTTTAGCTGGCTTCGCTGAGTTGCTAAACTTTTAGCAGGGTGCATTTTTTCCATTTGACATAAAGTACATACAAAGTAGTTGAAGCAAGTAAATGAAATGCAATGTTAAGTATACGCCAAGTGGCAAGTATAAAGTACACACCCCCACACACAAGCACTCAATTATACACACACACACCATCAAACACACACCTTAAGACAAATACAAACACAGTACAGAGCTAGCTCCCGAGTCAAGTCAACAACCAGCTGCTGGTTCAACGAACTGCATTTAGCCATAGCAAATTTGTACTGACCAGTTCACTAATTAAATTTTCTTATATCAATAATAATCATAATCATGACAATATTGAAATGAATACAGGGGAGTGTTCAGAGGGTTCGTCGCAACACACTTACACACAAACAAATCATAAAATTTTAATATGCGTCGCGCTTTGGTGGCGCTTAAGCAAATATAAATGACATTAAAACATAGACACGAGGGTGGGGGGCGGGTGAAGGTGTAGAATTAATTAAAACCTGTTGCCTCATCGTTTTTGCTGACGCTTTTAATACCCATTCTAGTGATTATTTTTTTCTCGAAAAACCAAAACTCAAAAGACGCACGCGCGCGATTTGCATGCGTTTCATGTGCGTTTTGAGCCCGCTTCCTAGAAAATCGTTAGCCAAAAAAAAAAAACAGCTGACACTAAAGTGCAATGCCAAAAGGCATTAGAGCGTTGAGAGGCGCTCGAGGGGGCGTGGCTTGGCATTAACATAATGCATTGTTACTCTATTATAAATAGGAAATTCACAACGGTTTTTCCATGCGGATGTGAACGATGCAAAAGTTTTTGTTTTGCATAGATAAAGTTAGCAAATGAGTCTAGGCTAAAATTTATTGTTATTGTTTTTGTTGCTAAGAGTAACTTTCTGTTGTTATTGTTGTTGGTTCAGTGCCGGCAAGCAGCAGCGCGTAAAAGTCAACGACAGTAAAATAAAAAAAACTGGCGCTGAACTTAATTTTATTTCGCTTAATTTTTATTGCGGTTATAGAGACGCCGCAAGTACTTCCCGCATCTCATCTAAGTGTATGAAAGTTCCAATTGTGTTTTACTTTTTAAGCTGTATAATTTTAATGAGACACGCACGCACATACACGTATGTAAGAAGGGGCCGGGAGGTTGGCAATAGAGAAGATTTTGAATCTGCTTTGCTTTGCTTTGCGATTTTCTGAGTATGTTCAACTTTAAACTTACAAACACATAGCTTAGCTGGCCAACGATCCATGACACATTGCTTTGTATATTTTTAGGTTCATATTTGCGAGTTGAAGTTCTTAACTTACCTGCAAGTAGAAGAAACAGAATTGGTAACATGAGTAAGATTAATTAAAAACATATGTGCAAGGGATGATATATCTAATGATTTAATGTTAGTCTGATCTAAAGCAAAGGGAGCATGAAGAAAATTAATGAAAATTGTAATGTTGACAAGATATTATTTAATAACAATTAGGTAAAGGAAATACGTCAAAGAAAGCGTGACCTAAACATTAACAGAGAAAAACCTCAAACAAAAAAATTACAGGAAAATGTATACAAATTTTAAAGTTTCCTAACGAGTTTATATTTGTTTTTAAAATGAGTCACTTGACATAAAATAATTAAATATACAAATATTATTTATGCTTGTTAACTCAATGTTTCAAAAAACTTAGCCACAAAACAAATCCCATACGAAAAGTTAACGACATTGAATCACACTCGGAATTGGCATCGAACCGCTTAGGGTTTTCATAAAAACAATCCAGAATCCACATAAAACACAGAAAACCTCAGTCTCAAGTGACTGCAGCTGAATTTCGGCACATGAAATACAAATTTTGGGTTGGAGAGGACAGGGGGCACCGTTGAAACAAAACTGTCAAAAGCAAATTCAGCAAACACTTAAAATGGTCTCAAGTGAGCGAAGGGAAGGCAGGCAAAAAATTGATTATAAAAACAAATGCAGAAAAAAAAGCCTGGGCAAAAAAACAAATAATGCAAAAAAAACGTATGCAAAATAAACAAAATACAATGAAAGAAATAAAAGAATTATAGACGACAAGGCATATTACCCCAGAGCGAGAAAGCAAAAAAGTCAAACTGCCGACTAAAAAGCAACAACAACAAAAAACTGTCAAGCAAATAACAGAACGTGAGCGAGAGTGTGTTAGTGTGTGTGAGCAGGGGCGGCACACGTGTCGAGGGGGAGTAGCTAGATGGCAGCGAATATGCCCGCACAAAAAATGGGCAGGAGATTGGTAAACGGACGGAAATTTATGCACACACACCAGGACAGATAGTTAAAGAGCGAGTGAGAAGGAGGGAGGGAGAGGTAGACCTCCCTGGAGGCTGAACAGAGAAAGGAGATGGGCCCTGTGCTTGTGGGGAACTGAGACTGCCTGCAGCGTCGACTTTTATTTGCGTAAATATGCATGACTACGATGGAGAAAATGGCTGAAGGACGCTGATGCAGTGACAGACGGACAGACCGAGAGACTGACTGTCAAAGAGACAGTTGGACTTTCAGACTGATGAACTACTGATTTTTATTTGAACAACAGTAGATCATAAAGCAATACGCTTAAGAGTTTTTTGTGGGCGGGTTCATCATGTTTAGTTCTCATAAATGCGACGCCTGGGAACGGCAACAAAAAAAACCGCAAGGTTTGTGTATGATATACAGATGATAAAAGCTTTGTGTGGCTTGGGATATTGGATTAGATGTCGCTAAGACCAACAAAACAGCTGTCAAGGCTAGTCTTTCGCAAAATAGTGACAAGTTGTTGGTTAAGTGCTTTGAGAGAGAGGTAGACAGTCTCTAAAGACATATAGTACATACATATATTATGCGAAAAGTTAAGTGCACTTTAACAACATGTGAAAGTTGACAAATTAATTGCACTTGTTATATGATTATAAACTAATTGACGTTTGTATTTAGGCATTTGGCAATAGTTGTCAGTCAAGTTTAATTATTTGATTAGTTCACTGGCTTTGCATTTAAAACTAAGCAATTGTTAATGGTTCATTTGATTTTAATTTAATTGCAATTTGTATAAATTCAATATAGTTAACAATCCCGCATGGATTAAACTTTTTTATTTGCTTACATTTTTAATTAATTTAATGATTGATTTAATTTCTATGACAAATAAACGATTTTAATTCATTTTCAATCCCATTAAAATTACCACAAAAACAAAACCAAATAAATTTTCCGATTTCTTAACGCCTTAAGCTTATCACGCGAATGAAAATTCAACTTTAGATCTAATAAACTTCCATAGCTGCCAGCTAAAAAATTCATCACGCAAAATTCATAAACACAGACACACATACACACACATTTTTTCGCACAGAAAGCAATGCGAAAATGCGCCACAAAACACGTACAACAGCTAAAAGTAATACAATAACAAATCGCCACAGTGACTGAAGGAAAATCGAAGAAGTAAAATTGCTGCCAAGTAGCTTGGGAAAAACGAAGAAACTATAGAGAAGGGGAGAGAGGAAGAAAACGGTTTTGAAACTGAAGCTGCCTTGGCTTCTGTCTGTCTGTCTGTCCGTTTTTCTAGCCGTGTTGTGCCCGGGCATTTGCTGGGTCCAGGGGCAGAAACACACACACACACACACACACACACGCATAACAACTTTTCCAAACAAACACACACACAAAGAGAAACATGAAAATCTACTCAGCTGCTGCTTTTGCTGCTGTTTCAGATTCTGTTGCCCGCGTAAAGCGCACAAATATTTTTTGTGCGCGCGTTAGCTTTAGTGTGTAGGTGTGTGTGTGTGTGTGTCTGTGCGACTACACAACGAGGGTGTTATAAGCGGTTAAATTTCGAACATGCCCTGGCTTCCTCTAGCAACCCCCTTTTGACCTCCACACAACATACCATTTGTTGCCACACCCAATGCTACCGTGTGTAACCTCCACACCCATCCGCCCTCCATCACCCTGCTGCTGGCGTGTGCACGCGCCGCTTGCGCCGTCGTTACCGCCAATTTCCCATCGTCATCCTAGCCTCGAACGCATCCTTCTTCTCTCTGCACCCGGTTTTTTGTCCTTTGTTCGACCCCCAGGCCAGAATGCCTCACCCCACCCCACCCGACCCGACCCAAAGCCTAACCCACGTGCGCGTTCTTGCAATATTGTGTTGGCTAATTTTACGTTACGCATACGCCGCGTGTAGGGATAGTTATTGCTGTTGTTGGGGAAAAACTAAAATGCCGTTGCCTAGTTTTAAGCGCTTTATAATGGCGAATCGCATTAAAAACCAAATGTTCGACACATGCAAAGCTTAAATGTATTATAAACGAGAGCTATAATGCGCTTTAAATTGAAACAAATGCCAACAACCAATGCGAGTCAATATATAAATATTCAATATTTGCTTATTTAACAACTTATGGCTGAAAATTTTACTCGTTTTCCATTTTTCGGTTATCTGTTTGCCACACAAGAAGACAGAGAAAGAGAATGAAAAATACATACAATATATGAAATACGAAACACGTTAAATAATCACCGCTTGGCAAAACTTTTGCTTGCGCTTTGCATATTTTCAGGGAGAAGGAAAAGGAAACAGCAGAGGACGCAAAATGTCGCTTAAAATTAAACAAAACACAAGCTGCAAGGCAGTTTGGGACCAAACGAGTCTCGAAAATCTCGGCTAAAGTCAGGCGGCTACCCCGGAAACAGCAACGCCCTCTTTCTGCTGCTTCTGCTGCTGCCGCAGCCCAGCCCCTTTACCGGCTGCGTAATCTAGCAACTACTCGAATGGCATAAATTTTAGCAGGGCAAAAACAATAACAACAGCCACAACGAAGCGACTGCAACGTAGAGCCATAAAAGTTACAGCCCAATAAGCGACAACAAGAGTGAAAGAACGAGAGCGTTCGAGTGTGCGAGTGGGCAAACAGATAGAATAGGGTTAAGACCTGACCAAAAGAGATGGCATATATACATAATTTTCGCACAAGGCACTGAACTTGGCGACTTGGTCTGCATAAGTAATAAAAAATAGTAATTTGCTCGTAAAATAGTTGCGCTCAAGTAATTTTAACGATTATGATCTTAATCAAGTTGCTAACGGAGTGTGGGCATGTTAAGCCCGAGGGGTTGAAGAGCGGTGGCGCTTTCTAAAGTTTTCTACAAGCATCTTGGAAGCAAAAAAGCAACGAAAAATAGCTTAAAGAGAGCGAAGATTAAAGCATTAATAAAATCTATGAGCTCGTCATTGAGTAAACACTGCTAATAAATGTATATAGCTTAACAAAAACTAAATTAAGTCTAAAAAAAAATTACAATAAGCGGAAAAATTTTTTTTTTTATTTTATATTTTTTTGTAGCTTTTTCAAAACGTCATTAACTATATAAAGTTGGCTGCGAATCCAATTAAACTTTGTACATATAATTTTGTACATTTTCCCCTCATTTTCAGCAGCACACAACATTTTCAATGCTAGTTCACCCTCGCCGCATATGAAAAAAGTTATCAGCCCACAAAATTCTCTTCACATTTTCTCTCACTTTTAACTAATTTGCATACGTGTGTGTGTATACATATACATATGTTTATTATACACTTCTCGAAACAGTTTTCCACGAGTTTCGAAACAGTTTTTCAGCAAACAATGACGCGGATCAACAGCAGCATTAAAATTTATAGCCAACCAAATTTTCTATTTTTCAATAAACATTTTGCAAAAATTAAACTACAGAATAACTAGCAAAAAACGCCCAACAAAATGTTGAAAATGTTGCCAATGTTTTGCATAAAGTTGGAAGTTATTTATTTTAGTAAGCGAAAAAGAAAATAAATATGTTTGAAATGTATATAACAACAAGAAAGTAAGAAAAACATGACTGGGCTCTCCGTTGGAAAATTCAACAAAGGCGTTTCGAATGCCAAGCAGTGAGTAAGCAAAACGCTTGAAAAACACAAAACAAAAGCAAAAATGCTTCAATGGAAAAAAGGGGCAAAAATTCTACGATAGAGAAAGAGGAAAGGAGTAACGCTTGAATTTATGTGCATAATTTTTATATTTGCGACAGACAATATATACTAGTAGAACCCGAACGCCCTAACTAAGCTGTGGGCGTGGAAATTACACATAGAGAAAGCACAATCAAAGGAACTTTTGCGATTTGCTTTAAACAGTTTTTGCAACTGAATAGCATTGCTAGGAATTCGCTAAAGGTAATTGAAATGGCGCTACAGGAAAGAACAGACAAAGGAAGCTGAATGTAGTTCCTAGAGAATAACAAAAGTCGCTTGGGGAGGGGGGGGACAGAAGTGAGCTCCATGTGAGTTATGTTCTAAAGTTCTTGAATGCAGCACCTACAAGGTTTAAAAGGTGGGGAGCAGTTCTAGTTGCTTAGCATGAGTGAAACAACTATATATGAAAATCCCTTAACAATAAAAGTGCTGCGACGCTAAAAACTGTGCTGCATATTTTTTGTGTTCACAATTAAAGCCGCACAACTGCAGCTGTATGGGTAAGGCTGCCTGTGTGTATGTGTGTGTGCACTTTTAGGTATTTAAATTTGATTTTAAACATCTTTTCTAGAGCAAAGTATAAACCAACAACAACAAAAGAGGTGTGAAAACAAAACAAAGCAAAGTCAAGGAGAGAGAGAGAGAGCTTAAACTTTCTGTCATTATAACAGTAATAAGTACGTAACAACAACAACATCACACACTCACAAACAATAACATTGCACATCAGTGACTTTGGCTTTGGCGTTGAAGTATGTACTTTGTTTAATGAGTTTTCAAGATGAGTTTTTTTTTTGTGAGTTTTTCGGTGCCGCATCGCAGCAAGCAGCAAAACAATAGCTCTGCAAAATGCCACGCCCACCAAGTAAAAAACGAGGCCAACAACGGTCGAATCAGTGGGCAGAAAGTCAGCTATACACAAACCTACAAAAGCGTATATAGAATATATATGTATAGTATATATATTTTTGATTGAAATGCGCGCTGGCAGCCAAAAAAGTTTTATGCCCCAACAAAGTCAAAAGTTCTCTAGAGAATGAGCGAGCAACAACAACAAAGTTAAAGCGAGAAACAAAATGCGCGGAATTGAAAAAGCGAAAATAAGCTACGCGATAGGTCAAATTGGGTGGAAATTTGAAGCCTGGCAAAGACAACATTTCATGATTCTTAATCCACTAGCAAAACTGCAGTTGCCACGCCCACACAACACAAAAAATTACTCTAGGCATGTACAAGGAAATCCAAAAACAAATAGATAATTCTTTGGAATTGTGAAAATTTAGCGCACGGCAGGTAGAAAACACAACGGGAAAAAGAAAACAAAAAACCGATTATGTTGGGTAAAAAAGAAAAATCATGCAGTTGCCGTTTTCAGGCTAATGACAAAAGTGTTGTAGAGTTTTGTTCAAGCCAACCAAAACCAAATCAATTGATCAATTTAACAAGGAAATTTACCTTTTTTATACAGCCAGATGTTTATCACACGGCAAAGGAGTAGCAGGCAAAAAGGAAACGAGATGGATAGATGAAGTATAGAAGATAGGAAGCTAAAAACAATTTTCTTTTCGACAATATTTTGTATACAAAGAGAAAACTACGATTTTGTGCCCCCGCTTCAGTTTTCGTCATCGTCACTGTGAAGGTCAACAAACTTTAAGAAGAAAAAAAAAGATCTAAGCAAGCAATACGAGCACATATGGCGGCTAAGAAGAATATATGAATGCACAAACAAACCAAAGTATCTGTGTGATATGTGTGTGTGTGTGCGTGTGTGTATATAAAAATAGTTAAACTGTGCCCCCAAAGTGAAAATATGTTGTTGTTGTTGTGCTGGGTCTCAACAATTAACAGCTGGATAAATACCAAGTGCAGAGTGCAGCAGATGAGAAAAGTCAACGAAAAGTCAGCGACAAACAAAGTTTCTCAATCATGTTGTTGGTTCGAGATAATGAAGTTGAGAATGATTCATCATTATATTATCAAGCAAATGCCGCCAAATGGAGAAGATCGTGCCGCATTGAAGGTGCTGACAAATCAATGACAACCATGTTATGGCAACAATTTAAATTTAGCAAATACATCAAAAGAATCAAGACATCAACTGGGAAAAACTTTGAACAAAAATATCATTGATGCGCCTCCCCCTTTTATGTGCATAAGAAAATTCTCTAGCCATGACAACACACACAAACACACACACATGTCTGTCAACATGAATATAATGCTTTTAGTGAATTAATGTTAATCTGGATAGTAAAATGTGTGTGGAAAGATTTTTCTTTAATTGAAAAATTAGACCGCAACCTCTTTAACCACAATGAAGTCCTACCGACTATTTTTAAGCCAAATAGCCGCAATGTTTGTGTTGCAAAGATTTTAATAATATAACATGTTTATGCATGTTTTAATTACAGCCGACAACAACAACAGAATGTGTAACATTAGAATAAAGCCTACACATATCGCCACGCCTCGCCTAAAAATAGTGACCGGTCCCCCGCTTCTGCCACAAGCAATCAACCACCACCACCCCTCTTGTGGCCCAAGCTACTAATGCAACAGCACACATTGGGGCTTAGCTTGGTGCCGGTGCCTCGCCTTTCGCCAATATTGTTTTATAGCCCGTACAATATTACCATTAGATAAATTGCCTTTTGGCCTGGACATGAACTGGACACTCACTTAAAAAGGAGAAAAGAAAGAAAAAGCTAGAGAGAGAGAAGGAGTGGGACAGAGAGAGCTGGTTGTCGTTGGTTTTAGTGCTTCTCTCTACGTTACTCGGTTTGCCACGTTTCAAATTACTTTCTTTATTGATTTCCCGATGACTCGCATTGTTTGCTATTTTTACTGCACTTCTACATGCATTCCAACGAAGTGTGTGTGTGTATGAGTATGTGTGCCCTTCCATTATTAGTAAGCGTCAAGAATCGCGAATGTGTGTGTGTTTGAGAGTGTGCACACATGTTGGCATCCACTAAAGGCTGTCCAACCCCTAACCTCATGCCCTCTGGCCAAACACACACTCACACACACTTCACATGTGCGTGTCAATTTGATGCGTGTTTCTGCTGCATTTTTTTTTTGTATTATTTTTTTGACCCCAGAAATATATTTTTTTTGTTGCACGGAGTTTCTTGAATACATGTAAAGCCCCGAGAGCCAAAGCACTTTGTCGACACTTTGCCACATCTGTGGAAAGATGTTCCCACTATCATCACGTCTCACTTTTCTCCTTCGCCCCCCTCCCATCTCTAACACCCCCTCGTTCGACATCTGTATTTTGTGCATTGCTTTTGTTGTATGTGTATTTGTAGATTTTTCTACATTTATTTTATGACGCATTTTTATTGAAAATTTTTATGCATTTCGTTGTTGTTCTTGTTGACTGCGTTTTACGATGTTAGTTGTGTGTGTGTCGTGTCCATTGATTGGCTCCCCATCTCTTCCCCAATTTATTACTCACTTTTCAAAACATTTGGCTACAAACCCAGAACATTTATTAGTGCCTGCCTGTCGCATGCGGGCTTAAGCCAGCGGTACTTAATTAAACTCTTCACTGACTTAACAAAAACCCTTCTTTTTAGCATACCTAGTAATTAGTCAAACGTAATATAGTTATGTATAATTGCCCGGTTGCGTTTGTATTGTGGCTGTTTTAATACCCTGAACCCATGTAATAGATATAATGGTTTTGTCCGTCAAAACGGCGATCTTGGAGACTATTAAAGCTAGATTTGAGACTTGAGACAGGTCGAGTTTGTGTTAAATTGGTGAAAATATCATATCGTAGAATTAACTTTAGATCATTAGCGCAGTTTTGCAAAAACTTTCTCTAAGGGCGTCTTTTCGTCGGCCGTTTTTAACAAGAGACTTCTTACGTGTCTTATTTTGTAGTTCTTCTTTTACTTACGCAAGAAAGCAAGGAATCAATAAATGATGTCGTTAACAATAACTTACCTGAAAAGAGAAGAAAGGAAACAGAATAAGTAATTGAATTTTATGAAGAAGCATGTTATTAGTTGAAAGAGTTTGATTAAGTGCTCTAGTTTAAGCCTTTAGGCACATTTTAACTACATATAATAATAAGCCGACACAATACATATACTTAAGACCCTTAAATTCCATCACTAAGCGCCTCACACTTTATTTTCCCACATTTGTTTTTCTTTGCATTATCAAACAGCTATAAATAAATATTGACTCATTAATATTTATCCGCTACACCTTCACTTAAACTAAAAAACCAACAAACTCATTAATTCGCATAATTAGCTAGGCCCAAATTCTGACTCATTTAAGGCCAACAGTAAATATCATTAATAACAGTATTGTCGATGGGGGGGAGGGCGGGATTGAAAAGGGGGACAACACCAAACTCTATGCATGTTTTATGATATCTATCTAATCAATAACCGCAAGAGCCACTCCTCAGCAAATAGAAGCACACCTCCTTCTCTCCTTGTTCCTCCTGACTCCTCTATAGAGAAGTTTTGCCCCCTTGCGGTTTTCGACAATGTAGAAGCAAAAGTTAATGCGCATAGTTGTTGTTGTTTGTGTCTGTCTGTTCATGTTGCACTGTTGTCTGGAGGCAAAAGTTCAATTAAAAATATTTAAACTGCGCTTTTGCCGCCTGGGGATGGGCACAACAAACACACACACACACACAGAGTGTGTGCGCATCCGCAACCCATTTCGGTTTGCCTGATGCGTGTCAAAACTCAACTTGGGATAGGTTGGAGAGCTCCCGCAAGGCAACAACAAGAAGAACTTGCAGCACAAGCAAGCCAGTCAGCCGGCCAGGCAGCCTGAAAGGAAGGCAAACTCCAATGAAAAACTGCACAACGAACGCCTCGCAATGGCCATAAGCCGCACCGCATCGGTCAGCGTTTGACGACCCCCCTGGCCATAGTTCCCCATGCACCGCACAGCGCATTCTCTCTCCACCACAGTTCTGGGCACTGCAAACCCATCCGGTTCTCAGTCGATGTCGTAAAAATACAACAACAATACAACAACAAAAAACCCAACAAAAATTTCATTCTTCTTTTTGTTTTTTGTTTTTTTTTTTGTTTTGGGTGCAATGAACGTTGCGTCGTCGTTGTTGTTGGCGCTGCTGCGCATGCGTGCCGACACTAAAAACAACAACAATAACAATGTAGCTGGCTGGCTGGTGGAACGGTCGGCCGGTTGTCTGCCCGTTTCGTTGAAAAATTCGTTAATAAATTGGCTAACCGAACAGAGCAGGCAGTAAGAGTAAAGTTTTTGCAGCTTCAAGAGCTCCTTCACCTTGCGTCAATATTAACATTCATGCTCATCCTTTTGCTCGTTTGGTTAGCTACCCCTTTCAGGGTCAACGGCCCACTTGTGTCGTCTTCGTCGTCGTCGCTATTACCTCAAACCATCTGCCGTTCCACACAGATCAAGTCCCAAAAAAAACCCGGCATAACATCAGCTCCCACAATGTCAGACAGACAGAGAGAGAGACAGAGAAAGAGAATTCGAATCGATTTGTGACATGTGTATATAGAAATCAATAAGTGGATCCCCCTAAAAAATAAAACTGCAGCTGCAAGTGCTTCAGAGAATGAGAGAACAAGAGTCCTGTTTAAGGACACACAGGTACTTGAGTTTTAAACTCTAAATACATAGCATGCTGTGTGTCCTGCGTATCCTGTTATGTGCTCTGACAAAAGAGGATCAGTGTCTCTGAGTTTCGTTGTTAAACAACCCCTAGTTGAAATTTGAGATCATACACTTCTCGGGTTTTTGTAAAGCAAAACGCTTTGAACATGCCTCATCGCATTTATTTTTTTTTATCGTTCATTTCTGAGGATCTTTTATCTGTTACCTGCACCTTTGCTTTCATGTTTAGTTGCACCTGCTTCTCAAGTCTGTGTTTTCTTTTTGTTGGGATTCTTATTGTCATAGATTGTTAATCAGTCCATGGCTAATTGGAGTGCATAACAAACGAATGAGTGTGATTAAGTGTATTACGAAGAGTATTTGATTGATAGACTGAGTGATTCGTTAAGTTTAGAAGACATAGAGAAAATGAGGGTAGTTGATTTGTCATGTTTGTGGCTATAAAATTGATTTATTGTTACTTCATTTAGTGCTTTCAGTATTGTTTAAAAATGTCAGCTTGTATTGAATAAAAATAAGCTGCGATTTTTAAGACAAGCAATTCAAGAAATATTTCTAATACGTTGCATAATTATGTTTTGTTGAAAGATATTTGTTGCTCCTAAAGTTTCCAACAACTTTTCATAATTACTAAGAAATAAGAACTTCAAACAAATGAAGCACTTTAAATGCAAACAGAAAAACCTAACAAAAAATCGTTCTTAAACTTTATTAATTTCAAAACTTTGACTGTGGAAACAATACACATGATTCTAGGATATTTGCCTGGCTTTCAGTTTGGATTGCATTGTGTTGTTGTTCTTTCTCACATTTCATTACGAACAAAAATCGAGACACTTTCATATATGTGTGTGGCATTTTCTATATATGCATATGTAAAGTTTTGTTACAATACAAAAAATACTACAGCGACAACAAATTGTTGTCAACAATATACACACACACAAGCACAAAACAACTAAAGCTTATTGAAAAACGGCAACAAAGCGAAGCGTCAACCTGCCCCAAAAGTCCCCTACCTCCCTACCTCCTCTGCTCTTGGCACAGTCATTGCATTGAGTTCCCATTGCAAATCTTCGACTGACGCTGCTGGAGATGAAGGCGCCAAGGCAACAGAAAAAACATATATATATATATATATATATATATCCACACAAAACAACAAGCTGCAACGTAGGAGTCGAGCGAAGGGGTTAGGGGGTGTGGCTGGCAATCTTTTGTCATGTACATGCGTTGTTTATTGTACGGAAATCAAGATCATACATCAATAACGACAGTTGACAATGAGAAGCTGCTCTCGCTGCCGCTTCCGCTCCCGCTCCCGCTGCTGCTGTCTCTGACTCAAAATGCAAAAAATGAAGTATGCAAAACTGATGATGTAAAAATAAATGAGAAGCAAAATTGAAATTATTTTTAAATGTAATAAAAATGCAACATGTCAGGCAGATGATCAGCGGATAAGGCAGCGAATGGCAAACAAAAGGCACCCAAAGGCAAAATAACTTGAGGCATGTTGCAGGTGGCACAGACACAGACACACACACAGCCACTGTTGTGTTGGGTGTGGCCAAATCCAGATCAGCCCATTGCCATCCACAGACTAGACAAATGTCAGCGGCTTAAAATGCAACAGCAGCCTGACAACGACAGCAACAACAGCAACAACAACAACAACGACACCTAAATGGGGAAAACTGACAAAGCAGATGGAAACAGCTAAAGTTTCGAATGAAACTGAAGCTTAAGGCAGAAAGAGGGGGGGAACTGGAGGGAGTCTGTTGCTTGTTGCAGTCACTGCGGCTGCTCATTTGTCATAAGACATTAGCAGCAGTAACAGATAAGCAGCAATCATATAACATTTTGAGGCGTGGTTCCATGCACCAAACTCTGTGGGAATGAGTCAGAAACTGCAGAAACATTTGAAAGTGCCACAATTAACGCGTCTGTCTAATTATCTCTATGCGTTGACAGAACAGACATCGAGAATGTAGAAAGAACAGAGCCAAACAGAAAAGCCTACAAGAACTGCAGACAGTGGCGCCAACTGAACCATTTTCAAATACATTTGGCAAATGTTGAGTCAGACCGAAAGTGTTGGGAAAGTTATGAGTGGACTAGAAGACGCCCTGTAATGACGTCATACATATTTCACAGTAATCATTGACATAGTATCTACATATCTTAGCGTTCATCGGCGATCGAGATGCCCAGGGTGAAGATTCTTATAAGTATATAGATAAAATAATTTGGAAGTGAAAGCAATAAGAAGAAAGGCGGGGTAAGACTATCCCTCACTATCTACTCCTTATAATCAACAGGATGTATCCTACAGTTACAATTACAGGGTATATAACAATGATATCGCTGTCGTTGTTGAAGTTAGCGACTGCTGCAATTACCGCATCGTAATAGACGAGACTTTGTAGAATTTTAATTGAAATGTCAAAAGCGTTTAGTGCGGCAAGCACATTGATGCAGTCTCAGTCGTTGCTGCTGCCACAAGACAAACGCAACTGGCGACCAGCCAGGTACTGGAATTTTAATCGGCAATGCGGCAGAATTTGATTGTGGCATTATTGAGGTTAAGGAAATATGTTAAGAGCATCAAGAGCTCGCTTAGATGCGGGCAAAAGGTAAGTCTATAAAGTTTAAAGTACAAAACCATTACAAATGGAGCTCGTTTTTTTTTTCCCGTATTTTTTGGGTGCGGATGAAGGGTATATTTTTTTTAGCTACTTAAGGTGTGTCAAAAGGTAAATTCTACTTCATTGTTGCCAAACTTCAGCTGAGATAATTAAAAATAAGCTCTAATTATTAACTGTACTTAACCTTAAATTAGATTTGGAATATTTGAAAATGCTAAAAGCTTCTGTATTGTGGGTAAGAGCTTGAAAATAAACCAAAAATCATGTTCGAGTCAATTGCCGATTTATTAAATGACTGTGAGATGAGTTTAAAACCTTTCCCAAGCTATATTTTTTGGAAACGAATCTATATTAATTTGAATTTTAAATCGAAACTTAATATTGTTCACCGTAACATTGCTAAAAACATATAATTTATGATAATACGGCTTATATTTGAAGCATAAACAGACTGATTATAAACATAAACATACAAAAAGACCAATGCCAATTGTGGCAAGTTTGGTCAAGTAGCACATGAAATGTCTGTCAATCGAAGTCGATTATCGTTCGAACGGAGGCGCATCAGACAATTGTTAATTAACACTGCCACCGGGGCAACAACAACAATTTGCACAAATTGTGGCTACAAATTGAGCTTACAGCACGTTGCACAGCAGACAAATCAAAGTTGCACCGCATCCAGAGAAAGGAGAGACGGTATTGGGGTGGTGTATTGGTGGTGATGGTGGTGGCAAATGTTGTCAAAACTCATACAACAATAGATTTCCAGATAGAAGGGTATTAGGGCTTATCTCAGTATTGGGCATATGCAACGGAGTCCAACACAGCTGTCACACAGTCTCTTTTTTAAAGGGAGAGGGCGAGGGAGAGAGGGTTGGGGGCAGACAAACAACAGCAGCAGCAGCCCCGCAAACATTTACAGTTGCAGTTTTGCAGATGATGCAGAGACGTTGTTGAGGCAGAAGCTTGGCTCATTGCCGTTTCATTTTTAACCCTCATTTAGCATAAACAGCAGGCCCAAAACAAGCACCAGCAGCACACCGGAGAGCCCCAGCAGAGAGACTCAGACAATGGCAGCAGCGGCAGCCAGCAGCAGCCAGCAGTTGGTGGCTGTTGCAACTTCAACTTCCAGATACTCCTCGCTATTAAACGCTCGCACGATTTTCTCGTTGCGGCTGACTGACTTGTGCCGTCGTGCCAGCGGCTCTTGAAACAGCAACACAAAATAAGACAAATGAAAGAAGAAGAAAAAACTTAAGCATTGTGCTAAATATATACATACATATTTAGAGAAGAGAGGCTGACTGAAAAGCATCTGCTTCAAAGCCACAAACGAATCCTGTCTCCATTTAACTGCAGCAACGCAGACGTTTTTCTTTGTTGATGACGAAGCTGCGGCGCTTAATTAGCACGTCTCTACAGCATTTTTATTTTTGTTGCTGTTGTTGTTTTTTTTTGGCTATAAATAGCTGTTAGTGTTAGGCAGGGGAAAACTCTTGTGGGGAAAATGCTGTGATTAACTTGCACATGTTGTTTAAAATCGATTATGATCAAAGGTTGTTTGTGTGGCAGAAATAAGTTGAAGTTAGGAAAGTTGTACAAAAATTATAGTTCAATGCACGATTTGGAAAGCTATAGATTTAAGATATTTTTGTTGAAAATGAATTGAATATGGATGCATCATTAAACATTCATTTAAGATAAAATGGGATTTCTTTAGATTATCTTTTCTCAACTATTAGACTCAACTCAGCCATCATCTCGGCTATTCTTCTTGTATTCTAAAGCATTCAGTTAAGCCCCTATTTCTTCCTCAATCTCTTTCTTCTTCCTTAACGCAGTTTATTACATCATAAATATGTGTTAAAAACTGCCGCTAAAATAAGAATAAGAAAACCAAAAAAACAGTGGCTTAAAGTGCTGACGAGCCGCATTTGACAAGCGTGTACCATAAACTTTAAATCATATCTGCGGAAACGTATGCATAAATTTTCTGAAAGAAACAAAATAAAAACAAAACTTTTTTTTTCTAGTTTTTTGTTTGGTAGTTGTTGTTGTTGTCCAGCAAATAGTTTGACGCAAAACTTAATTAGTTTCTCGCTTGCCCAGGAAGATTCACTGCGAGAGAGAGGGAAGAGAGGGGGTGAGGTGTAGTGATGTTGCCCCGAAGACAGATTAACGCCTGTTCGCTGCTTTCCCCACCAACACAGAACAACTCCCACCATGGCCTCACCTCATGTTTGAATGTTATTCTCCGCTGTTCTGTAGTTCTGGCCATAGGACTCTGACTGGCTGGCTGGATGTAGTTGTACGAGTGGCTTCATTAAGTTTCGGGTTCAAGTAGTTGGCCGCCGACTGCCAGTTCAACTGTCCAGCTGTCTAACTGCATCTCCCCCGGTAGCTCCACCTCTCTTTCTTTCTATCCCGTTCTTTCACTCTCTCCCCTTGCTAACTCTACGAATTGTCTATTTCAGTTTTCCAATGTAGTTTACGATCCGTTGTGGCAAAGAGTTTTGTTCATCGCTCTGCTCTTTCTGTTCTGTTCTGTTCTGTTGTCCAACCAACAACACACACGATGATTTATTTGGCACACACACATGGACAAACACACGCATAGACAACACACACAAACACACCTTGACAGCTACCTGCGCGCGTGTAAATGCATTTTGCTGTAGGTGAATTAGGTTTGCTGCCGTTGCTGCCGAATGAGGCAGGTCGATGGGTTAAGGCAGGGCGGGGAGAGCTGGGGAAGCTAAAGTCTCGCTGGGCTAAAGCTTTTTCGTTGGTCGCACTTTGTTGACTATTATTTTTCATTTTGGTCGCACGCAAAAAGGTTGGCTGCGACGATATAAAGCAAAGGGAGAGAGGAGAGTGGAGAGCAAGCAACTTGGGCGGGCGGAGATGCAATGGAAAATTATTTCATGATACCATACACTCAGAGAAAAATGACAATGAGAATGAAATCAAACATTTTCGGAACGCAAGCTGCCAGCATACGTTAATAAAGTTAATAAAATATCTTCCATTTAGTTCATATCATGCTCCCAAACGTCTTTTCGCTCAGTGTTCACACATACCATGTTGCCCAGAGTGTTTGCTGTGACTGTTACATGATACCTAAAGCCGCAGCTGCAGGCGAGCTAGAGAAAGATAGAAAAATGTAAACCTCAAAGATACATTTGCGCTTCACTTGAACCGTAGAACGTAATTCAAGTGAACTAAGCTGGCCGTAGCAAGTGACTCACATGTGTGAGACGTTGTGTGTGTGTGTGTGTGTGTATACACATAATGTGTGTGTGTTTGTGTTTGTGCTTGTGTGCGATGCGAGGGCGCAATGAAGCTGTAGACAAAATTGCGTGCGTAATTCTTTGGCAACGTACAGCAAATGTTTGGCCAAAAAACAAAAGAGAGAAAATAGTTTAAGATAGGAGCAGGAGCAGTAGCTAGAGCCAGCAGCCCATCATCAGGATAGCAGTAGAGTATGTTTGTTGGTTAAAGAAGCAGAGAAATGGCACGTTGTTATTTGGGCGCTACCTAAAGCCCAGGCAACACACACACACACACACACACAGCACTTGAGTTCATTTTTATGGCCGAAAATTGCATTTACTGCAGGCAGGCGTTGAACATTGTTGTTTAGTAAAGATTGTTGTTGTTTTTGTTTTCTTCGATGTTGCCGCATTTCACAATCAGACAAGGCAATCAGAAAGATTAGATGAGTTTTGGGTTACTGGAAAATTTCTATCCAAGAGTCGCAAATTTCAATAGAAACCTATATAAATTGTTTACCAAGCAAGTTCAATCTGGAATTAATTTTTTTGGTATTTAAAATAAATTAAATGGTATATAAATCGCTTTTTTTGAAAGCTAATAATTTTGTGCTCTGCTGCCAAACTTCATTTGATGGCATTAAAATCCAAACTCATTTTCGAGAATTTCGTGTGAACGATAGTTAATAATTTATGCAGGGATTTACCGTTAGACCACAACTATAACCAACTCGAGCCCCCCCCTTATACTAAGAGCCACAAAGTTCAAAAATAAATGAAAAACTCATAAACCAATTTGGCCCTCGCTCTTTCTGCCAATGCAATCAATGGCAGTAATAAAATGGAATGGCAGGAAATTCAATGGGGGAAAAGAGACGAGCCGAGAGGGAGAGAGCAAAAATGTTATGAAGAGCGAAGAGTGCAATGAAAAACAGGATAATTATTCAAACACTTTCAAAGTCAAACACAAGCACACACACACACACACACAGACTCAAATATTATTTTTCTTTTTCGGGAGAGTATAGGAAAAACTTTAGTCATGGAAAACTGCCGTCCAAAGGGATGGATGGACATTACAACGAATTCAGGGAAGGTTTTTACTTCAATTCAAGCGAAACGAGAGATGAGACAGAGAGCGGACAGAGATGAGAGACGTGGAAAATGTGGTGGCAGACGATAAACATATGCGGGAAACACATACATACATACATATATCCTGTAAGCGGGCCTGTCTGCGCAATCGTGTGTGTGTGTGTGTATTTGTGCGACAGACAAAATATCTAAAAACTGTCGAAGGTTGTTCAACTAACCAACCAACCACCAGGAGTTAAAGCAACATCAGCAGCAGCCCAGCATCAAACCGAGCAGCTGTTCAGCCTAAAAGAATTGAATACAACAAAACCCAAGAAATAGTGGATGGTAAAATAAAACTACATGTCCCGGTAATCTGGTACTTTTCAATGTATGTACTGCTGCACTGCTTTTGCATTTTGCTTTTTGCTTTTGTTTTGTTTTGTTTTTTTTTTGGTTTGGTTTTGTTTTTGGTGGTGCAGCAGAAATAGAAAGAGAGAGACATGAAGGGAAGGGAAATCACTTAACACAGGCACAGGAACGGGAACAGGAACACAACGTGCAAAGGGGAAAATTTAAGCAGCAGCAGCAGCGTCGATTAATGCCAGGGAATCGCATCGAATCGCACGTCAACGATGCGGGCCTGAGCCTGGGCAGGGCCATTGGACTCGAGATTAGCAGCAGGATTTGCGCCTGATCAAAGACCGAAAACAGCCTAAAGAATATACGATTGGTAAGTACCCTAAGTAAGGTCCAGCGCTCAGTTGGGAAATAGATTTGTGGGTTGTGCACAAAAGGAAAAACTAAAATAATAGTTTTCTAATCAATTTTTCTTGGTAAACCCAAAAATTCAAATATTTTTTGTATAAGGAATGACAAAAAGATTGGATAACGAATTTTAAGAACCTATTTATAAATATTTGTACCCTTATTTTTGATATTTGACCCAAACAACTCCACCTACAAAATAGGGTATATAAAATAACAGGAACACAAGAGGCGCACTGACGGCTTACTAGCTGACTAGCTGGCTTTCCTGTGTTTCTGCCAATGCAATGGCCAAAGCCAAAGCCAAGCAAGGCTAGCCTGGCCAAGAGATAACGATAACGACAACGACAACGACGACACCTTGCAGCCCAGAGGCTGTGGCTTAGGCTAAGGCTAAGGCTAAAATCTAAGGCTAAGGCGTACCAGCCCATGTTGTATGCCGGTGCTGCAGATGCTGGTTCCTTTTGCCTGACCAGGCCAGATACATATAGTATAGTCTCTGAGACCGAGACTGTTTGAGCTCAGAGAGCAGGCCACAAGTCGTGCAGGAAGCGAGTTTAGTATGCAGGCAAAATGTTATTCTTGCACGTCCCAAACGTCTCTCTCTATCTCTCTCTCTCTCTCTCTGTTATTCTCGCATCTTACTGTGTCCATTTGTCTGTTTATACGGACTGTCCGTTCTTGGACTTGTCGTCTTGGTCTGTCTGTCTGTCTGTCTGACTGCCTGCCTCAAAAACCAGTTGCAGGTAGTTTAAAGTAAGCCCAAGATGTGTTCGGTCATCTTTTGCGGCTCTTTTCGGCTCATGCCGCACAATTCTTCCTCTTTCTCCTACTTCTTCTTCTGCCACTTCTACTACTGCAACTGCGAACTGGGCAACAACACAGGCCCAAAACAGACGCTCTCTCGAACACTCGACTCGACGGACACTGTGTGTCCAATATTTTTGTTTTTGTTGGCCGAAACGAACGTTTCTCCCTCCTCTCCTTCTGCTTGGTTTATATGTTTGTGTTGTCTTTGTTCTGGATGCAGTGAGAAAAATTCGTAGAAGTTTGCCTACAATTAATTCGTTAATCTCGTTGTGTGTGTATAAATAGTTTCCTATTTCTAAGAAGTAAATTGTAAACTGATTAATCTGGCGTTTCTTTCGACTTTTTTTTATTGACAAAACATTTTTTAATGCTGAGTAAGCAACAGTATGGAGATAAATTGATGTAATAATCAGAAAGCGATGTTGCCGCATTTCACTTGACTTTTAAAATAACATTAGATTTTTGGTTTAAGCCTTTTTTTCTCTAATTTAAAGCCAGAATTTTTGTGCAGTTATTAAGTACTTTTTGCTGTGTTGGCAAACTTCATTAACATCCATATCAAGTGGAAACGACCCCAACAAATACAATCTATGACACTTGCTTCACATTGCTGTTTAAACTTCCTGCCTGATCTATATGTAGGTCTCTACCACAACCTCTTCTCACCTGCCGCTTACCAAGCAAACAACGGCACATTGCTCTGTCGAGCCCATAAACAAAAAACACAAAATAAAAAAAGCAAAAAACAAAAAACTAGCCTGGCATCTAACAAGTTCGACATTTGGCACTTAAATTTAACGCTTGATTGCATTTACAGTGCCGTAGCAATATATTAATATAGGCTCTTGACTCTAAACTGCAACTACGACCCAGGCCAAAAGACCAGAGCAAAGAGCTAGAAGAGAACGCTAGAAGAGTCTGGGTTGATTGCTTTCAAAAGCCAATCCAAACGTCAACGACTCTATTCTGCGGGTTCTTCTCTAGCCGGCTTTTCTTTTAGCTCGTTTCCTTAGGGCCTAAGACCTTTAGTAGAGGTGTCTGATGCCTGCCTGCCTCCCCCACTTCACTTGTGGCACATTTCATCGTTGTCGTCTTTATGCGCTGCTGCAAAGCTTCCTTGTGCCTATTTTTAAGCACTTCTCCAACTTCAACGCCAACTCCACTTTCCGCCCTCTCCCCACCCACTTGGCGTCACTTAGCGTGTGCCAGTTTTTCACTGGCTTCTTTTTGGTGTTTACTCAACACTAACCCCTGACTGTGCCGGATATGCCGTTATACACGTGAATGAATATTTCTCTTTGGCTGGCAATGTTGCCAAATTTCAGTCTCAGCTGTCAAAAACAAGTCAAAAATCAACCGTTACATCCAGCAGTAAGCAAAACTCGTTTAGCAACAATTAATTGTAAAAATTGTAAAATAAAACAAATGAGAATATACATTTTCATTTGCAGTGAGAAATGCAAATCAAAGGAGGCGGAAAAACTTTTGCTTAGCCGCCAGCCAAAACCAGCAACACAATATGAACAAAAAGGACAGCAGGACAAAACAGAAAGAGAACGAGATGTATTCAGAAAGGTGGCGGGGGATGCGGGGAGGAGTACAATATTTTTATAGAAAAACCACCCTACCGTTACATTAAGCTGGCACAAAAATGCATAAGGCACACACAAAGGACGAAGGACGACCAGAGCTACTATGATGTTAATGTTGATGCTCCGACTACACACCGCACACAAAAAAGGGGTTAAGAATAAAAAACAAACACACACACACACACACACACAACAAAACACAAAATACAAAATTCAAAACAAAACAAAACGAAACGAAACGGACGTGAGAGGCCTATGTATAAAGAGTATAAAAGGAGTGCATGCAGCACACACACAGGCAAAGGTCGCCGCCAGGCAAAAAGCCATTGAACCCAGTTACATGTTTAGACTAAAGTCTAGTAAACAGCCCCACCAAACAGCAATAATATGCAATAGAACAACATACGTTAACGAACTATTAAAACTCAAACTGAGAAAAGTTGCTGTTGGATGTCCGATTCTATATAAAGCTTAAACATATCTAATCCATATAATATTATCCAGCATTACAATTTTTCTGAACTCTGATATCGAAAATAGAAGTAGAAATAATTTTCTCATTAAAACTTTTTTGACTGAACTTCAAATTCTATCAGAACTCAAGCTTTCCTTTTCACAGACATCATTCAAAATTGTAAGAAGTTGTAAGGCAATAAATTATTTAACTAAGGATATGAAAAACACTTGATTGAAGGGAAACAGAGGTATCAAAAGTTTTAATAGTTCTTGAAACCAATCCCCAAAATCCGTTAAAGATTCCAGCTTCTAAAGAACTATCGATTGAATATTTTCTAAAATATTTTGAACAATAATAATTAAAAAAGAACACTTACCATACGACGCCGAATGCACCATAGCCAATTGGACGATCCGGTTGGACATCCTGTGGCACCGCTGGCGGTTGATAATATGGAGCCGCAGCGGCCAATATTGCGCTGGCGCCCTGTGGCGCACCACCGGCAGCACCACCCTGTACCAGCGACATCGAAACGCTCATTGAGGTACGCGGCGCAGCAGCCGATGAATTTGGGCAGCTGTTGCTCTTGTTCTTCTCGTCGTCGTTGATGGAGCTTGTAGTGGAGCTTATGGCGGAGCTGGAATAGCTGGGTGCTGTATGATGGTGCTGGGTATTTGCTGGATAGCTATAAAGCTTGCCGCTGCTGCTGCCGTTGATGTTGTTGTTGCTGCTGGAGATGTTGGTTGTTGCTGTAGTGGTTGTGTTGGCGGTGTTGCTGGCAATGCTGGTGTGGGTGGCTGTATTGGTCGTGGTGGTGTTGGTGGTGGTAGTTGGATGGGAGAAATGGAGTTGATTGCTCAATGAATGCCGCTTGGGGCCACTAATGGCCGCCATTCAATAGTTGCCCATTTGTTTGTTGTAATTTTGTTGTTAATCTTGTTGTTTTTGTTTTCTTGTTGTCAATTTGATTTAAAGACATTAAAAATTAATTAAACGAATTTAATCTCTGCACATTTTTACATTTACGTTTTCGAAGATTTTTTCGGCTTTGTTGTTGTTGTTGTTGTTGGTGCTACTGCTGCTGGCGACTGCAAGAAAATATAATTTCAATTAGAAAACATAAGCAAACGAAAAAGGAAGCAATAAAATCATAGATTTTTAGGCGCATTTTTGTCGGTAGGCAAAAGGAGAAAAAAGAGAAGAAGTGCCGTTAACTGCGACCGGGGCGCGTCCGTGTAAAGCAGTGTAAAAGTGTGTGCGCATGTATATGTACCGAGGGCGCGCGAGCAAGCGAGAGAGTGCAAACAAATGTTTAAAGTGGAGTTGGGAGTGTTTTTCCGTTTTCAGTTAAAGTGTTGTTTACATGGAGCGCAGACAGTTTAATCAACTTGAAAATGCGTTAAATTTCTTATTTAATATGTGCACATGTTTTGCAACACCGACAACGGCAAAAGAGAGCGAATGAAAGAGAGCAGCGCTCAGCATGTGTGTGTGTGTGTCTGTGTATTTGTAGCGTCGCGCACTTGACACTTTTTTGTTGCTGTTGCCGCTGCGACGCTAACGCCAAGGCAAAGGCGACGCTTCACGGCAAAACAATGCAAAATAATGGAAGAGTGCAATGAAATGGAGAAAATGTGCCGCATTTCTTGAATTTCACATGAAATATTTTCAGCCCTAATTGCACATACAGCTGTTGCCATTGTATATTAGTATGCTTACCTTTAGGAAAGTGCACAATTATTGAGCGGCGACAGCGGCTTTTGTTGATGCCAACAACGGTGGGGTGCTGATTTCGACGACAGCGGCGACTCTTCCGCATTTGTATGTCTGAGTGCTTGTAAGTGTGTGTGCAGCTGTGGCAACGGCGGCGACGACGACGTCGGGGCGAGAGACGTTAACGATATGAAATTAACACAAATCAAAAATCAAAGCTAACTAAAACGCGACGCGAGCAGCGAACAGCGACTAACATGCAGTTATTCTCCCCAAAATTGTTGTTGTTATTTGTGGTTTATTAGCGCACACACTCATGAATTTCGACACACACACACACACAGACAGAGAGAGAAGAAGCGAGAAAACGAGAGAGCGAGCGCGAGACCGACGGCAGTCAATTGAATTTATTTTTTTTTTAGTTGTGCATTTGTCACGTTTTCGAGAGGGGCTGAATTTATATTTTAATAATATAACTTGTAATCACACACACTACCCCGAAGTTTGGTAGGCAGCAGTAAAATTGCTTTTGCAATACATATGTATGTATGTATTAATTTTTTTCTTTGCCTTTTGCATCAAACACACGCGGCGTCAATTTACCGATATTATGCGTGTCGTTTATGCGAAAGTCGTGATAGGACTGACAACAACAAAATTTCTAGCAATGTGACCGGGCTTGCAAGAGCGTGTGACCAGTCGCTCAAATATTTGGGATTTGAACTAACAGCTGATTGTTAGCAACATGCTGCCTCAATCATGAAGCTTAGCAACATTTTTCGATGATATGCACAGCTGGTGCTATCGATAAGTGTTGTGGTGCCGAATCATAAGCAATCAAATTTAGTTATGAATATGCCAAATACATGTTTTTGCAAATAAAAAAAATCAAATGAAAAGATTTATGCTTGCATGAACGCAATAACTGCAATACCGATAAAAAAAACCACACCGAACACTGAGCAAAATCTGCGCTTGTAAGCTGCATACCTGTTTTAAGAGTTGGTCAATGTAATTCGGTAATTTTTAGGTTGTTTTAATTGTTTGCAATTTTTGCATGCCTTCAACAAGTGATTATTAAACCAAACCTGATTGTTGTTTGTGTGATTCTATTGGTGATCGAAAAAGACTGGCGGCGGGCAAGCTGAGAGCAAGAAGTGTGTGCTTGTGAATGACCATGGAACGGGCGACTGAAAAAGTGAAGGAATACCTTACCGATCTTGTCGTGCCGCATCATCGCTGTAATGTAAACATTATTCCGGACCATATAACCATGCTGAGTGGCACAAAGATTAAGAAACAACACAGTCGCAAGCGACGCACCCACAAATCCAGCACACTTACCCGCAAGCAATATGCTGAACTTGGACTAAATACGCTGCCAACCAAGCAGATGAAATATGAGCAGGCTCTGCCGTTGCACAAGCTGTGGCGTGGCTATATGCGCGAGCATCTCGAGCTGGACGATGGCGACGAGGTGCCGCAGGTGCACGAGAAACGCTACGATGAGTTCAGCAAGCAGCTGGTAAAGATGGATTTGCACGGCGCCAAGCTGCGTGTCATCCAATCCAAGTGTCAAACCCTTATTGGCCTCAACGGCATTTGTGTTATGGACACGAAAAATGTGCTCAAGCTGTTGGGTGAGGATCACAAAGTGCGAACGGTGCCGAAGAGTGAGTGCGTCTTTGGAATGCAGTTGGGCAACATGGAGTTTACCATCTTTGGACAGCATTTAAATGTGCGACCAGCGGAGCGAAGCGTCAAAAAAATCAAAGGCTACGTGGAGCCATTCATGTAGCATAAATAAAACGAATTTTCGAATCGAAAACTTTAATTTAAGCTTTTATTTTAAAATCGTACATTTAACGCCCCAAGTGTAGAAAAGGGCGAATATATCATCGCCATATCTTTAATTGTATATATAGTTATAAATGTTCATTTGTTGTAGTTGCTTTTGTGTTTCTTGGTTGGATTGTGATTGGATTTACGCAGTCGGTTTGGTCATTATGATGACAGCAGAGGGCACGAGCCCGAGAACCTCAAGCGGCTTCTCATAGTCATCGTCGGCAAAGATCTTGCGCGGAAATGAGGTCATTAGTGCAAAGGGCACCGCAATGCCAGTCTTAACCTGGATGAAAACGCGCACGGCTGAGAGCGGCTCCTTGACATTAAATTCGGATGAGAGTGTGGCGCCGTCCGGCAATCGCACCTGGATGCGTGTCTCGGTATAGTCCCGAGTTGGCGACTTTACACCTGTCGGTGATGTGGCCGTTGTGGTTGAACTAACCGACGGCACAGCATCTGACAATGCAGCAGCAGCGGCGGGACTGTTTTTCATTTCCCTGCAAATTGCTCGAATTAGAAAGTTTTAAGATCTCAATTGATAAGCTTACCTGGCTTTGCGTGCCACCTTGTCAGCCTCAATTTTGGCACGGACACGATCGCGTGCGGCTTTTTCTTCCTCTTTTTCACGCTTGCGCTGATCGATGATCTTTTTCATTTCGATCTCCTCCATGCGACGCCGGGCCTCAGTCATATCCTTGCCGGAGCGTATGCGATTCCGTTCACGTTCGAGAGCCTCAGCTTTTTCCCGTTCCTCGCGCTCGACACGCTTCTGTTTGAGCTTCTCCTCGATCAGAGCGAGTTGTGCCTTCTTCTCCTCTTCGGTCAGGGATTTCTTTTCCTCGGTGGACTCGGAGAAGTTGCTGTGTCCTGTCTTTGCGGCATGATATTCAACTTCGTGTTGATCTTTGAGCACCTTGCCACAATCGTCGCACTTTAGCGATTTGGCGACGGGTTCCTCACTGGCACCACTGCTGCTTGGCGCCGAGTCTTCAGTTGCAGCTGCTGCCGCTGTCCCTGCTGCTGCTGGTGATGCGGGTGCAGGAGCAGAACTATCTGCAGCTGGTATCTCGTCGTCAACATGGGCCAACAGCCATTCCATGGCCATCTCAACGCCCTTATGGCTAGTCACTTTTAAGGCGTATTCACTATGAAAAAAAAAACATTAATCAAAAAAGCCGGCGAAGAAAAAATATATTGCGATGCACTCACACTCTTTCTTTGGGAAATCCCATATCCATCAGTGTTTGTACATCGCTCATTGCTGTGGGTTTTATTATAAATTGTTTTAATAAATAAGTAAAATTATGCACAAGTTTCTTAGTTTTTTCTTTCAATATTTTTCCTGCCACAATAATGACACACAAAAACAATGCCTGGTTACTAGTGTTGCACAATGATCAAAAATGAGTTCATATTTTTGTTCTCATCGACTAATTGTATTCAACTTATGATTATTATTAAATAAAAAATAAAAAGACTTCTAACAAGATAAGAACCAAACATTTTTTAGTTAATGACAATAATAAACAAAACGTCGAATCATGCTTGGATTTTTTCGATATAATTATCGATATCATATCAGCTGATCGCTACAGCTAGTCAGCTAGTAACCAGCCAACAGCGTCATTTTAACCATTTTGTTTTGTTATTTCTGACACGATGTCGCATCAAAATAAGTTGAAAAAGATGGTTATTAAAATCCCTCGTCATCCGTTCATAATTGCACAGGGTGAAGTTAGCTTTTCAGAGCGTGTCCCACTACGCAAATGTCGCGTAAATTTGGAACGCATCAAAGGACAACCGGCCGCAGTAGTTGCTGGAGGACGCCCATTCCAATTAAAAACGAAGCCTAAACGCTGCTGTGTGCGTGTTGCTCGACTTCCCATTGTCGAACGCAGCGAGTTATCCGCAACGCCAAGTTCCATTGTTTGCTCGGATTTCGACGAAGGTACTTGCTTCACTTACAAGAACATTGCAGCTAATTATCATAATTTTTTTGCAGATGCCATTTCCGAATAGTGACGGCGGTGCTGATTATTGGACGGATAATACTGAAGACACAACTCGCAGCAGTTGATTAATTGTCTACATTCGCATAATGTATTTTGCTGTAACTTTATTACCCATTGATATATTTATAATAAATAAAAGCTCAAATTGCTCGACGGCTAATTTTAATGTCATACCGATAACTTAGTCTTATCGATAACAACTTACAAATGATTAAAGTTTCATCACTACCACATTAATGTCAGGCAGAAAAAAAATTAAAAATAGTCAAAATTATTCCTTGTAACATTCCAGACATAAATTAAACATGAATTGGCACTCGGGCAATATAGCAGAAGCTGTGGCAGAATCCAAGGCCAAAGATGCCATCTTCGTGGCGTACACCACAGGTAACAATAAATGGAAATCAAAACCATTGAATTAATTTTCACCACGTCATGTTCGCCAAATTGAACATTGTAATTTAACGTAGGTCAGAATGAGATGTCAGCCAATCTGGATAGCTTTCTAAATGATTCGCGTGTATACTCGAAGCTGCAATCGTCCGATTTTGTGGCCGTCAAAATACAGAGAGATAGTGAAACCTACCTTCAGTTTAGCTCGATATGTAAGTACAGTGAAGCCTCGATACGAGTATCAGCTTAAATTATATTAAGTATTCCCTTCGTTAATGTGATCCTTTTAGACAAAGTTGTGCCAGTTCCGTCAATCTTTTTTATTGGAAAATCTGGCACACCGCTGGACATTGCCACCGGCATTGTTGGCAGCGTTGAGGAGCTCGTAGCTAAAATCGATAAAGTGCTGATCTTAGCTGGCAAGCAACCAAATCCAGAAGCCCCAACAAACAGTAGATTAGCAAATGCTGTAGATGAGTCTTCTAAGCGAAACATTGCTGGTTCAGACGATGAAAATACCCAAAGTGGTTCAAGTGCCCCAACCCAAACAGAAGTGGAGGCACAAGAACCCGTTAAGACAGAGCAGGAATCTGTGCCAGAAGTTGAAGCTACGGAACCAGCTGTAACCGAACACATTGCTGAAGTTGCTTTGACTGCATTGCCTGATCCAGTTTCTCAACCAGCTGTTCAATCAGCTGTTGCCTCAGAACCAACGGCAGTGTCTTTAACAGCGGCAGCAGCGGCCGAAAAGCGTGCAGCATCAGCAGCTGCTGCTACAGCGAGCACCTCCTCGTTGCTGCCTGCTCAAATGCAAAACCTCATTCCATTGGGTGTGCCAATGGTGCCAGCAGGCGCACCAGGAGCACAGGGCCCGCGTTCGCCCTCCGAGGAAGCGGAACTGCGCATGATTGATATTCAGAACCTTGCTGAGCAGCGCCGACATGAACGTGAGGAGGACCAGAAGCAACAAATCACTAGGGACAACGAGCTGCGACGTCGTCGCGAGGCACGCGAATCACAAGAGAAGCAGACTCTCACTCGAGAGCAGGAGCTTCAGCAAATGAAAGTGAGTAATAAACGAAATAATTACCAAACAATTATTAAAACGAATTTAACTGTAGGCACGCCTTAAACACGATCGGCAGCAGGAGCAGGAAATCCGAGATCGCATACTGTTACAAATAGCCGCCGATCGTGCCGAGCAAGCAAATCGTAGATCAACAGATTTGCAAAGCAATATAAGTAGCACAACGGCAACAACACGTTCAGAAGGCTCACAGGATTACTACTCTATTAGCTCAGTGGAGGAGACGCGTCTGCAAATACGTTTACCCGGCGGCCTGATACGTACCAAAACTTTTGCCGCTGCCGAACCGTTGGCTACTGTGCGCGAATATGTGCACGATGAGCTGCTCGCTGGCACCAACATACGCGAATTCACAATGGCCGCAAGTTATCCGAGGCGTGAGTTTAAGTTGGAGGATGAAGTCAAGTCGTTGAACGAATTGAATTTGGTGCCCAATGCGGTGCTTTTGGTACTTAAAAGCGAGCAAGTGAATCGTGTGGTGCGCAGCAGCAACAGCATTGTCAACATTGTGACGAGCATGTTGTGGGCAATATTCACACCAGCGGCTATGGCCTTTGACTATTTGAACCGAATGGGACTGCAGCGTTTGAGACTACGCATCAGTCAATTGATGGGTTGGTCGAAACCTGCCGCAGGACCTGGTTTAGATGCCGAAGTTCGCGATGATACGTAAGCTAAGCTTTAGCATTTTTCTCAAGCTAAGATGATTTTAACTTCTTTGTTTTACAGAGCTTATCGTCGCAATATGGACATGTTGTTCTTAAGTTCGACGCGGGGACCGCGCTTTTCACAAAACCCAACGCAAGCTACGCCGGGAACTGGTACAAATGTGCCACAAGAAGGCGAGGATGCACCAGAGTTGCAGGAAATGGTACAGCAGCGACCCGTTGGCTTCAAGCCGCCACGTTATGGTGAATCGAATATACGTCGATTGGCAGACACCAAGGATGACGACGAGGAAGACAAGTCGACCTACAACGGCAACTCAACGCAGCAGCAATAATCAATTAAATAGTTAAACCTTTCGATATCTATCCATAACCGTTACATTCACAGCTTCAAAATATGCAGCCCTTAATTATTGTAATAAAAGAGGTCAACACATGCAAAATACCCAAGTTAACATAATCAACAATACCCAAAAACATATATATACAGATATAGTATATGCATATTACTTTCGTTAGTGTGTCGTGTCTTTTATCTTTTATTATAATTACTATTTAAACAAGCAAGAAAGTTATCAGCAGTTTTGGTCTAAAGACGCAATATTGTGATAAGATATCAAATGGGGAAAAGAACGTAAACATATAGTTAAATAATTTGATCTAAATGTTGTAATTTCTTTTAAAAAAATACGTTTATGCGTATTTCCATCGATGTGATTATAAATTCATGTATACTATATACTGCTACAAGAATAAAAAATGATTCTCTTTCGTTTTATGACTAATCACAATCAAGTGCACCCGTATAAACGCATTTTTGTTGATATAGCTACTATATATAATCATATGTATTGAGTGATTGTGATATGGTGTAACGATCACGTGTCTCGCCTTTTGTTTTTTTAAATACAATTTAGCCTCGAGTCCGGGGGGGAACCGACCAGCGTTTTATAAGCTGATCTGCCTTTACAGTGCATTATAAAAATGGTGAAATTAGTTTGTAAATAACTTATGTGTGTGTGTGGGACATAACAAATGATTTTCGATTATCTTAATTACAATAAAAAGAGAGACGGACAGTAGGGGGGGAGGGAGGCAGATGATGCCACACTGTCTGTCCGTTCTACAATGTGAACCACATTAGAAATTGCAATAGTTTGTAGACATTAACCAATGGGAATTTCCATTCCTCTTTGCGTAAGAGCGGCGGCAAGAGGCTGGGATAGTGCACAGGACTCCCAATGTGACAATTGGTGTTCACGGTGCCACCCGGATACTTAATGGCAACCACATCGCTTAGCTTGACGCCATCGCAATCGATCAGCTCCAGCGATTTGTTGAAACAGATGCGTATCTCCGATAAATAGCTAATGCCATGTTTGCCATCGAACAGACAATGGATGGATGGATTCTTGCCCAGGCCGCGTACAATGGCATTGTTCAATGCGATGACCGTGTTGTTGGAGTCCGGATGTATGCCCGCCGCATCCAGTATATTGGACATCACGTAATTCTCACGCCACTTGAGACCCTGACCAAAATACTTTAGCTCATTGTCGAGTTCAGCGAGGACAGCGGCACAAGTGCCATGCTTTAGCCACTCATGTTTCCATAGATAATCCTGCGAAGTCTCCCCTTCCAAGTCCATCCAGTAGATATTCAAGCGATCGAGAATTGCTTGCAGTTGTTCGGGATCGAATTCGGCCGACCTGTTGCAAAAGTTGGGTCCAATTTGACCCCATTTCGTTGGCCAGATGCCGTGTATGGTCCAAAACTCTTTTTTCTGCGGCAAAGTGCACTCATGTGACGGATCCTGCTCCCTCCAATGGTAACAGGTCGTAACTGGCCATTGCTGTGTGAATACTAAGACATCCCAGCTATGTGCATCCTGGTTCAATACATTCGAATATAGTGGATAATCATCGTCATCATCCTCGTCAGAGAAATCAGCGGCGCTGGGTCTTTTTAAAGGCTTCTCGGCTGAGCTGCTTGACTCATCCGATGTGTTGGCCAAAGCTATACCCGAGTCGGATATTTCATCAAGGGCGCTGCAAAAGAAAAGAAAATCAAAACACGACAAGCAATGAGTAATTTGTTGTGGGTTTCTCTACATATGTGTTCAAGGTGTTTCGTTGGGATAATACAGGTGCAATGGGGGGTAGCCTTGAACTTGCTGCATTGTCAAGGGCATTCTGTATTCGGCTTATTGAAATATCGATTGCTATTCCAACTGTTATTTTCTTTGCTGACGTTCACTTCAGTCTTGACCATTGGTTTAGTTGTTTTTTTTTATATGTTTTTTTTGTCTTTGTTTTTGTTTCTTGTTTTCGTTTTCTTGTGCGCCGCCTACGCAGACAAAAGCGCTAGAAATTTCCCTGCCGCTGGCCGTTTAGTTGGCTAAAATTATTCGTGAGCACACACACACTTACCCGAATGGGTTGGTTTTTGTCACAACAATGCTGCATAACAAAACCGTCAAAATAACCAAATGTTGTTGTTGCTCCTGCATAATTGACTTTAAGTTTCAAATAACGAAGCGTAGGCAAAATTTTATGTGCACATATGACGCATTTCCAGATATTGCACGCCCGCAGAGTATTATTTTCAATTCGTTTCTTAAGCACTTGTGCTAGCTTTCTACCACAACGATTTCAATTGTAAAAAAAAAAAAACTAAGTTGTTAAGTTGTTTTATGCACTTTTGTTTTGTTTTTTGCTTTTGCGCTGTTATTGAATCTGATAACAGCTGTAATGAGCAACTGTAAATGAAAAAAGTGCTGTATAATGTTGAATAGACCGATAGTAGCAGCAGCTACTGTGTTGTCGATAAAACAAGTCTATCGCTTTGAGCGGCTCAAATTCAAAACTCAAAGTAAATGGCAGTTGATTTCATTATTAGTCAATTCTGACACATGCTTCTGATAATTCTTTTTATCACAAAACCTATATTAATTTTGAGTATTTTTCTATGATGATGCGCGTAGATCGGATTTCTAATAAGTACAACGACAGTTTGTCTGCACGAATCACCAAATCCGAGAATAAAGAAAGAACACTCGTTGGTTTTTTATCATATATTTGATGCCATTTTCAGTCTGTCGCAACCACACGCGCGCTTTAATTAGTGACAACGATAATTACACACATTTTGTGCTGGCACAATTGCGCTATTTTATCTATGAAATGAGATGTAGCCAAACACTAAACGACTTCTGTTGAAAACCCAACGACTACTGCAACAACTACAATAACAGCAACAAGTGAATGACAAGTCGAACAAGAGAAGCAACAATACCATTTTTGCTACTGACAATTAATACATCTATTGCTCAGCAATTGATTATTGCTGAACTGTACTTTGGGCTTTCCACTGATGATCCAATCAAGGCTAACCAAGAGTGAATTAGATAAAAAAAAAAAGCCCCCATTTTAGTCGAGTGAGGGCTCTTATGTAGCATTTGTCACCACTTGTGGCAACTTTAACACTTAGTGTCAGCAATTTTATCAAATTCAATTAGTCTACCCCAGCGATAAAGCTCATTTGCATTGGCTCACAAAGCCTTATCATACATAAATATACCCATGTCATGGACTTTATCATAACATTTGAGATTATTTTGTCGTGTTTTCTGCGTTCTAGCTAAAAGTACATGATTTTGGACAAGACCAACAACTGTGGAGCCAACTGGGGGTTGATATTATGCAGATTTTCATACTAGTGTGTGTGTTTTGTTTGATGACAAATTAATTTCATAATAACAGCTGCAAACATTTTGTAATCAATTTGGCTCGGCTCAAATTATCATCTATGTACAATCAATTAATGTTTGCTGTTCTAGTTCGTCGGTCTTGTTGCAACAACATTTTTGCTGGCATACTTTGTATGTTTACTTTGTGTGGAATTTGTCAGCATATTGTGAATGAATTGATGGGCTTTAGCTAAACTTATCCAATTAGCAACATCTACTACTACTTCTAAGAAGTAAAAAAGTGACATTAAAAAACGGCAAAACTTTTTTTGCCTGCATTCAAATTGACAAAATTATCATTATTTAGCGCAAATAGTCAAAAAATTGTCGAGGCAGACGGCACAAAAGTTGAGCCATTAATTTTAAAATTCGCCCATTAGAAGTTGACGTTGCCTGCTGCCAGCGTCGACGCATAATCAACGCCATCATCATCTTTATGCTGTCCGCCATGATGCTGTCGCTGCCAGCGTCGACGCTAGCGTCGCTGTCTTACTCTCTCTTAACGCAGCGCATGCGTCGAGAGAATGCGTATGTGAGCGAAAGGGAGAGCGCAACAAGAATGTTGTGGGTGGAGTCAGCATAGCTCTAGCTAGCATTATATAGAGCATACATACATACGTACAATATATGTAGAGAAGCTGGAGGGTAGGCAGTGCTCCGGTAATTGCCTCAATTTCATCGTACATATCCCGTAGCCAGTCACTTGACGTGCTGCCCTTTTTTGTTGCTTTCTTGGCGACGTCGTCGCCGCTTTTGCCGTTGTTGTTGTTTTTGTGCAATTGCTGTGTAAATGGCATGAGAATGATAATTGTAGCAATTATAATATTAAATTGGGAGATCATGGCTCACAGGGTTTTCCGTTTTCGTTTTCGCTTTCGCTTCCTTCCACTTCCAACCCACCAATGTTTTTATGTAGCATACTTTTTTGCTGACTGCAGCTCTCCATCTCTCTCTCTCTCTCTTTAGCGCTCTACTGGGCATTTCGTTGCTGCTGTGTATTTTGTCGGATTTGTTTGTTAATTAGAATTCTAGCGTTGAAATTAAAATCCCTTCCCCTCAAATTCCCCTGCACTCTGTGGAATTTATAAAAAAAAAATAGCTGTATTTATTTTTTGTAGAATTTCGAGTAGTTTTTTGGGGCGTTCTCTGTGGGTGGAGCTTGGTTCGTTTGAGTTTTGGAATCTGCCTTCTCTTAATTACTGCAGTTTATTTTCTAAGTGAGACTAATTAACAGGCTATTCGTAGCATTGCGGCACATTTCTCTACCCGCTTCCATCCGTTTCTATATTTTTTTTTTTTTTTTGGTTCTGAGTTTAGTTTTCACTCTGCACTATGTGAAGAGCTCCAACTGTCTGTTTGAGTGGCTAACATGGTCAACATTTTGGCCTAGTTAGTTGGTTGGATGGCATGCAGAGTGGCCGAGAGACATCCTACAATACAAACAACTATTCGGACGGGGCATTAAAAACTTTCTTCTCTTCTTGTTTTGTTTTGTTGCTTAACTTTTTTGTGCCCAATTAGTTGCCAAAGTTGTTGAAATAAACTTTTGACTATCAAAATTGAAGCTGGATAATTTTAGGTTATATTAAACTTATTTATAGCTTTATTGTTGCAAATAAAGTGTTGTATGTATGGAGCTAAAAATACTGTGAAGTCCTTGAAATAATCTCAATATAAGTTTATAACTTATTAGGTTTGGTGAAAACTCAACTGATTTCTTAAATAATATGTATGTTAACTATTTACATTAAAAGTATTTTATTTCATAATTTTGAAAGTCTTTTTTAAGTTAAAAATTTTAATATTTACAGTTAAACACCATTTTCATTTGGGTTATTTTCTTAGAACTTCTTTCTTAGGTATGCAAATAATATTCCTCTCAAAATAGACATTGTATATATTCCTTAACTATCCTAAACATCAATACCATCTAATATTTTATTTGTAAGGTTCAACTCAATTCAGCACTTAAGCCACAAATTTACGTTATTAGGGCAACATTAGACGTACTGCTAATTATCAACGCTATCTGGCAAAAGCAACCATCCACGAAACACCGAACTTACAAAAAGCGCCAATACAGCAGAAAGTGCCATTAAACAAATCCACACTACTAAAATACTCATGCTATAAGTAAACCCAACAAACACCGACAACGAGATAAGAACAGAACTGGGGGCAACCCTGGCACGTTAATGAACGTAAAATTCACTTAATTCCAACTTTAGCCATGAATTAAGCACGACAAATGTTGGTCGAAACAGTCGTCAGCCATTGCGCATAGTGGTGGTGGGTGGATAGTGGTTGAGTGGGTGGTTGAGTGGGTTGGCTACTTTTGACTGGTTGCTCCGGCCCAGGCCGGGCATAAATATAGCATAAAGACGTGCCGTGTTGATCGGGTGGTAGGTTGGAAGCCAGTGTCTGAACCGTGGGTACAATAAGTAAATGTGCTTTTATGGCTCTTAATTAAGGCAATGATGGGGTGTTTTAATACGTTTGCCAAATGTTAAATGACAAAGTGCCAGTTGAACGTAGCACGTTCTTATACTCGTCGTCTGGCTGCTGGCCGTTAATGAAGCCGCCTTTTTGTTGCCTCGTTGCCGGTTGGCCATGTGGGGTTTTAATTTCATTTGACTCCTTTTTTTTTGTAATTTCGCTGAGTTTTCATTTTTGTGTAAAGCGCTTTTCGTTTGACTTTAATTAAGTAGCTAACGAGCAATTGTTATCACACACTTAAGCAACAAAAAACCAGCCAAATTATTGCCAATTTTATGGCTGATTGATTTAAACTGGCTGTCAAGCCGTAAAATCTCAGACGGAACTGCTCCTTATGTCTGTCTGTCTGACCGGATTTTATGTTTTGTAAATGTTTGTCTTGGCAAGTTTATAGCTCCATTTGCTGAACAACTAAATGGCGCCATTTGTGGCTTTTTATATAGACTGAACATATATTATGTATTTATTTATCTGTGTGTGTGTGTGGCTCATAAAAATCCAAAATGCGCCATTTGCAACGCTGGCAAAAATAACATTTTCAACACTTTTTGTTTGATTAATCAAACGTTTTACACAACCGACAAAGGGGGACAGCAAATTAGGGGTTAGTAGCTAAGGAAACACACAGTCTAAAAACATATAGTACTATATACATGTATAGCGATAAACTTGTATCCATTTAGACCAAATTAGTATGCCACGCACGTTTCGCCAAAAAAAGGATCCGAAAACAAAACAAAAAACACAACACAAAAGCAGCAACAAAGCGGAAACGAAAAAACCGAACGAAAAAAATGGCTGCTTGTTGTTGTTATTTAACTTTTTTTTTTTTTTTTTGATACGTCTATTTTGATATTCAAAACAAACGCAATTGGTTTATTACACATCAATAAACGCGACCAGCCAGTTAAATTTTTGTTGCGGTTTTTAAAATCACAGCAAAAAAGGTGAAAGTAGAAAAGTGTAGCCGATATGTACAAATATGTAAATATTACGTTTATATCCATGTCTGGCATAAACGTGATCAAATTATGATTTGATTAATGCTATCGATTTAAATATATATGGGTTTGCTTTGCATAAAAATATTTATACTTAAAAATATATTTTAAAAAAAAAATAATAAAATAGAATGGATGACTTTTAAAATATTTATCAAGGATGTTGATCATAATCAAAATAAATAATTTTGATGTTTTTAGTAACTTTTTTATCTGATCTTTCGCACACTTAAAAATAATAAAGATAAAAACAAATAACTAAATAATTAAAAATCATTAAAAATGCCCTCTAAAAATGAAATAAAATTCATAAATCATTCAAAACGAGCAAAATAAAAATATGTTTACCATTTTAAAAATGTCCATGTATATACATTTACTGGAAACTTAAGTATCCTAAGTTTTTATTGTAAAATCCCAACTCTAAAATGTGTAATTTCTATATATATTTAGGTAAATTCTATGGATATAGAACACCTAAACATATGTAAATATCTTACTTAGTTACACTACAAATATTTGTATATCATTTAACACTCTATAAAAGCTTTCCCATCAAGCTTGAAATTAAGCAACACCATTAGGACTCATCGATTGATTTACACACCTACCAAAAAATAAGTATCTCAAACGGTCTCTCAACAGGTTACTTATCATGTACTTAAACAGCTTGGCACTGTTGTTGACCCAAGCAAATAGCCTGCAGTTGCAATTGATTGTTTGCCTAACGAGGCCCCCTAACTCTTAAACCTAGCTATAATGTCCAGTCACGTGCGAGTGTCTAATGCGTAAGGCAAACAGGATATGGCAGCGTACTCCCCCAACCACAGTATCATATCTAGGCAATTAAAATTATGAAGTGCCGGCGTGAGTATCTTCTGTGAATATATCATGCCTTAACTTGGATGGGTAATTAAAAGACAACAATTGCAACGACGTGACAAGTAGACACAAAAGTCAAAGTCCTACCAAACATTCACATAACTTGGCCAGATTGCAATTTATCTGCACGCAAATTTGCCAGTGTCAGGAGCGGTAAGATGTGTGTGTGTGTGTGTGTATGTGTGGGTGTGAAGAGTCAAGTTGTCTGTTTTGGCTGGGCAAACAATTGGGAGCATAGCAATGATCTTGGTTTGCACTTTTGGGTCTGTCTGCGTTACACAACTCTGATTTTTGGGCAAAAATGTGAAAATGGGAAAATGGAGTTGCTGTTGGCATTGTTAGCACATCCTCTATTCTCTGTCATGGAGTCAATTTGTGTACAATATCCTTATTGGCTTGCAAAATTCCCCAATGTGCCCTTTTCTTTCACTTCGTACTTCAGTTGTTCCTGTTGTTGTTCCTTTCCATAACTGCTATCGTTAGTGGAAATAAGCTTGGGCAACGCTCAATTTTCAACAGTGACAAGTCGTGCGTTAACTTCTAGATACTCTAAATAAACTTTCAAGTTATGTATTTTGATATGCGATTTTGCAGTCAACGAAAATTTTGCGTATGTGTTTAACGAAGCGACTGCTTTGGGTTCTCAGGGAGCCCACAAATTTGTGTATGATTTTTGTTTTACGACTGCACAAGAACAAGAACAATATCTTTTAGGAGAACACTTGCCATTTGTCTCTGTCTACTGTGTCGACAAGTATTTATATATATATCTTGCATAGTTATAAAAGACACGCCCAAAATTTTGTAAAATCCACATATAAATACAATTTCTAGATTTTTTCAGTTCCTAGCTTTCACTATTGTTATATATACGTATGGGGCAGGCTGAAAAATCTACCGCCCATTGGCGCCAAAGAAATTGGACTGGCCACAAAGCCAGTCAACTGTAAATTGAACAATTTTTGTTTACACAATTTTATTGTTCGTGGCCGAAAAAGCCCAAAAATTGTTATGCATAGCAGATAGTCGAACAAAAAATAACAGCCAGTGACCCTAGGCTTAATTTAAAATGAAAAACAAAAAGAAAAACCACAACAACAACAATTGGCAATATACAAGACGCTTTGGGTTCCATTTAATTTTTGGTTATTTTGCAATTTTTCACTTCATTAAACATTTTTCAACGGATTTGTCATATCAATTTACTGAAAAGGGTTATAAGAAAAATAAGTTCCAGTTTGTCTTAAGGGTTGATTGAGACGTTCAAACGGCCCAAAACGAAAACAAACAAATTTGTTATAATGCCAGCTAAGAGTTGGGGTGTGGTTGGGTGGTAGGGGTTGGTTCCATACGATTTAAGGGTCGTCGTCGGTGCCTGAGTTGGGACGACTACTTGGGTTTGTCATGTCAAATCAATGTCAGGGCTGCCTTTGCTACTTACGCAATTTGCTTACATGATGTCAGCATCCGTTTCTATCTAAATCCTACACCCCCTCAACTCAACCCCGTCATCAACTTGAGTTTTTTAAGTGCAAATGTTTATTTACATGGAAGCACATAAGAACAACAACAACATACATAAGTGAAACATTTATTTTTATGTGTGCCAAAAACAACAAACAACTGATACAATCCCCAAGATGTTGCTTTAATTCTGACAAATCTGTTAAAATTTGTCGACTGTCGTCAGCTAACACACACATACACACACACACATTCTTATACACTTTCGCGCATGTTTAGCATACTTATCACTGAGCGTGGGGGGAGGGTCGTTTGGGGTTTCTTTTGCTCTTTTATTGTATCATGCGCTCGTTAAGCGCCAAATAAAACAAATCATAATCTTTAAGACATCGTCAACATCATGTGCTCTTTCTGTTTCTCTCTCTTTGAAATATGACAACGCGTGCCATTTGTCTGTTTGCATTTATACGTACGCCTTTTGCGGTCTTGTCAACCCAACTTGTCCTCCAGAAGTTCTTCTTAAGGACTTGCCTCATGTGCTCCCTGGAGCATTCGCATGTGCTGGCCGGGATTTGCTTGTTTTCGCTTATTTGTTCAAATGCCAGGCATCATAAATCTTAAGAATTTGTCAAATTATACAAATAGACTTACATAAGTCGAATGTTTGTTAAAGATTTGTCAATATTGTAGGGATATTTTTAGGGCAGTCTGTAAAAGCTGTATAAAGAATATTCATACCCCAAACAAAAAACCATAACTAATACGAAATTTAAAGGTCTTCAACAAGTATATTGTTTCATTTAAAAATCATTTCCTCTTTAAGTTTAAAGATTAAGTTTCTTTCCATTCTTGAATAATTTATTTTCTGAACTTGTAAGTTATAAATTTCTGTCAGTGTAGTCATCGTAGTTTTGTCTAGCATTACTTCTTCGATTATCTCTGGTTTGTAATCATTACCTAACATAGTTTTAGTCTCAAGAGTCTATACCTTAATAGCTTACACCATCCACAGCAAAGGTTTATAAAAAGAATTATCAATCAATGCCCACCCAGCGACTGCTTGCTAGCCTCTCCTTCCCCTGCTCTCTACCCTTCTAGATCAATAGTTTTCTACGCACACACACGGTGGCAACTTGAACTTCGCACCAACACTCTATACCATACACACACAGGCAGCCATAAATATCCAATGTGATATCTTATCAGTATTTGAAAGTACTTTACTAATAATTAAAATGTCATCATTAAGAAATATGAAAAAGTCAACAAAAGGCGCAAAACGGTTGACAGCTCCAGAGAAGCAGAGAACAAAACTCTTAACTAGAGGTGGAAGTGTGATTGTGAAAAATCACTATACCATTATTACATTATTCCAAACTAAGTATTTTGAAATTCTATTTATTAAATTACAGTAAAAGGAACATATAAAAATTACCTCTTCTTATTGTATATAAGTATAAAGTTGCTTGGCTAAGTACTAAGTCTGCAGCTATTTACTTCGTGTCACGACACGCTTCCATCTTTAATCTCAAACAGTCAGCCAACAACATTAACTGTAAGCGATGGCTGAAGAAAATTTATTGTTTTGCTATTGACTATTTAAACTTGAAGTTGCGTGAATGCGAGGAATAAAGTAAGGGAGATATAAAGATAGGTCTATGCTTACCTCTAGGCTGCCCATTTTTATCGAATACGCAGGAGAGGTGTCAGGTATTTACTAACCCGAGCTGGACAGACCAACGACTTGAAAGACAACTGCTTCTGATTCTGATTCTGTCTCAGTGTTGACACTAATGGCAGCGCGATTGGCGTCAATTTTCGTGTCACATTTGCTGACTGGCAACGACAGTAGCTGCATTTTCAATTAGAAACAGATGTAAAAGGTTTGATAAAGTTGCAGTTGTTGTTGTTGTTGGGGCGCTTATCAGGTTGGCCGTAACACCTTAAACACTGCGTCTCAGTCTGGTACTTGAGCTGTAATGAGTCGTGTCGGAATCGTTGACAGTTGGAGTTCCCATTCTGTTGGCTGTTTGCACAGATGAGTTTTTAATTAAATGCTATCATCGCGTTGCGCTTAAATAAATTTGAAATAATCAATTAATATTACGTATACGACCCCTCCAGCAGCTCCAGGCGCTCTGTCAACAAATTTAATTGAAAATCTAAACAGCGAGTCAACATTGAATGGAAAGTCAAAATGGTAACCGTACGGTAAACGTTGACGGACACGTAACCGTAGCACAATCCCGCGGCTCCCTCTCGTTTCGTTTTAGCAAACAGTAGCAACAACAACGGCAACAACAATGCTGACAACATTGCATACTTTTGTTTGTGCGCATAATTTTAAAATCAATAGATATATATCCGTGCCCAGGTTCGTCGTCATCGTCATCGTCGTCATGATTGTCATTGCTCTTGGCAAACATTCAAATAAATGGCAATCAATGGTTACCAACAACAGTCAGCCAACTGACTACTGTATAATCCATACCCACACCCACATACTATGTAGTACCGCCCGCCTTATCTATATAGTATATTCTTTTAACTTTACTTTATTTTTGGTTTTGGCTTGGGATTTTGTTGATTGAAAATTTTACGCTTTGCTTTCAATTAAAGCTGTCTGATATGCGGCAGTTGGTCATAAATCTTGGCAAGCAAGTGTCGCCCTCGAAATTCTATCGGCAATTGTTTTCATTAGCTACCGCACCTAGTTAACCCTCACATATATGTATATATCTATCTATATCTTTATGATAGTTCGCCCGGTAGTCTTATCGACTTCATTAACTAAACAAATGTGTTTATTGTTTGGGCTAAGCCATAAACTATATAGTAGCTCAGCACGCTTAGCTAGATAAATAAACAAATTAAACGAAATTATTGTACTAAAAGTATTAATATTATTACTAATGCCTAATCAGCCATGGACGTAGATATAAGCGTTAATTCTTAGTAAAAAAAAAAGGGATAGCTTATGATTGTTCCATTAAAAGTTTGAGTGGAAAGGAAATGGAAAAGTACGAAGGCGTTGGGGAAATTGTTTAAAGGAAAAGCGGTTTGTAAACTTAAATTATGGGATTTATGTATTCGTTGTATGAATCTTTAACTTTTTTTTATAATAAACACAAGTTCGTGCACAGCTTATATAAATTCTGTTTCGTTAATTCAGTTTATTTGATTTTTCGCCCTTCTTAAGCACCCTGTTTGTAATTAACTGCCCGCCTTCACTGCTCCATTTGGGGGAACCTATTTACATACATGGCCCAAAATGCAAAAGGCATCGCAATTTGCACGCAATTAGTGACACAAATTGTCGCTTGTTGCCGGCAAAGTCAAGGCAGCAAAGGCAATCGTTGGCTACTGTTTGGATTATCTCACACATATCTCTACACATTGTGTTTATGTCTGTATTAACGTCGCTTGCATAATTATTTGAAATTTATTGTGCGTTAATTGTGACGCCAAAAGGCTTTGGTGGCACATTTGGGTATTTAGTAGGTGCCGCCGTAATGCCCAAAATATCTTATACCCATATAGTACATATAACTATTTCAATTTCCAAGCAATTTCAATTGTCTAAAGCGAATTTGCATAATCGTAATCAATCACGAGCAATGTACGATAAATAAAGAAGAAAAAAACCAGACGAAAGCATTTGAAAAATTACGTTGCACTTGTAAAAAACAATTTGCTGTCCTTTTTTTATGGTCCCGGTTCAAAGTACTTGTACAAAATGGTTTCAGATTGTGCTTTTGTTTTTTATGTATCTTTTTGGCTGGGGCTGACACGAATAGCGTGCAAAATGATAAATGCTAATTTGAGGCAAGATCACGCATAAACCAACAATAAATAAATCAAATGGCAGGTCACACAAAAAAGCTGCCCCCCAAACAACATGAAGGAGACGAAGGGGACGAAGTTTAATGGGGGGTATACTCATATGAATGCGATTTAGGGCCACTTATGCGTACACATGTAAAAATCCAAAATCAAGAAACCTTAGCACGATTTTTACATTGCCATACCGTCGTACAACATTTTGCAAATTGTTAAGTGATTTACGAGACAAGACAAGCCATTTATTAGATAAGATTAAGTAAAGGGAGCAGAGAGCATAAAACAGGACAACAGCAGCAGCAGCAGCATCGCTAGGACAAAGCACACAAGCTGTAAAAGTTTCTGCAAATAGAATTTGGTTGTGCCCGTTTTGGGGTAATTCAAATAAAAGTTTTTGGTGCTCAATCGGAATTGCAGCAACATAATGTGAGATTATATATCCATATGGATAGCTGTGCGACTGTGAAAGTAAGGGTAGTTTAGTTAAAAAGATCGCATTAAAACGACTATAAACCAGCTTTCTGTAAGTATAAATTCAAACAATTATTTACCGTTTAATGTGAATTATCAAATTATTCGTTTTAATTCCTAATGTGTTTCTAGTAACTAGTTTATCAAACAAATTTTGTGTAACCATATTATAATCTATACTATTTTGTTATAAATTGTATAATATTATTTCATACTTTTTTGTTAATTTCTTCTTTCACATATTTACATTTTCGTTCATTATTTTCTTCACTATATTTTATTAAGCTCCATAACATTCCAGAGTACTTGATTTAATTTCAACTTTTCCAATTTCTTTGTTTGCCATTCTTCTCTACACTCAAATATCATTAAATCTTAACAAACCTTTCTTTAAACCAATCCGCTACCAACAAAACCATTTAGTTCAATACTTATAATCATTATATTTATCTAGTACTTATCGTTTCCTATCACATCCCTTCATCTAATGTGCCATTTCATACCAATCTAAGCCAGTTGTACTCCCAATTTGACTAGCGTTCAATACCGAAAAGCACAATCAGCTCACACTAGACTCTATAGAGGCAGCATCACCCACCACATATTCCTTGGTAGGATACTCTGTCTCTGTCGCTCTGTTTTCATCGTAACCCGTAAAATACACATTTTCTGGTGGTAGAAAATCCAGCAAATTGATTTTAGTGGGTGTTTACACAAAGCTTAGAAGTACTTTCAGGCGAACTTTTCACAATTTGCTTGCCCAAAACCACCCCAAGCACGCCCCCATTCCACCCACTCATCCACCCAACTACTCAGACACACGCACATATATACTGTTGTATAGGGCAAGTGGCAAAACCTCACAAATGGCAAATGGCAGCATTTAGTATGATTATCACCAGTCCTCCTCCTTTTTCTTTCCCTTTTACCCTCAGTCATGGCATCCGAAAGAGCTGTGGTTGTTGGGCAACAGAGAAAAGGAGCAGCCAGGACTGTTGATGGCGACGCTGCTGATGTTGATGATGGCAGACAGTGAGACAAGTGCGCAACATTTGTGGGGTAAATGCCACTTTGCTGCTAAGCATTTGGGTGTGCCCGTTGAGGGGGAAAGAGACAGTGCAGCCCCTTTTGTCTGTGGCAGCGTTTTATATGCCATTTCTTTTATTGCTTTAATATGTTAATAGCTTTTACGTTTTGTTGTTGTTGTTTGCTGTTGCTGTTTTTCTTCAACGTGGCAGCTCGCTCGCTTCTTTCTTTCATTTTCTTTTCCCTTATTTTTAAGTTTTTTGTAAATTTTCTTGTGTGTGTCTGTGTGAGCTCGATTTTTGCTTGTAGGGCTGATTTTGCGAATCTGGTCAAAGGATTCAGCACATTATCATCTTTTAATGCCATTATCATATCATCGGGGTGTGCAAAAAAACAAACTGAAATCTCATTTTTTGCGGGCTCTGTTATGTAATGTGTGTAGTGAGTGCATCAGATTTGGATAGTTAGATTGTATGATTTTGGGAAATTGGTGGAACATATTTTTTTTTTTAAATGAAAACGTAGGAAGTCAAAAGTATTTTGGTTTTAATATCATTTTAAGTTTTCTTAGAGTTTTTTTATGCTAAGATGATAGAAAACTAAAAGGATAAGAAAAAAACAAATCAATTTCATTAGCCTTGTTTTTGGAGTTAATAAAGTTTTAGCATTTAGAGAAAATTTAATAAAATTACTAAATTGGACTGGGTTTCTTAAGCTTTATTTATTCTTAAAATGATTTGTAAGTTCCTCAGTCCTAAGACAAGTTGTTTGCAAGATACGCTTAACACTGCAATTTTCCCTCAGTTTTCTTGCCTCTCAAACTCTACCAAAACTTTCACTATAACTTTGGACAGAACTTTCCAAGCAAATAGCTTGCCGTGCTCTCACACACACCCATATGTGGTGCAATATTGCGACCCGTAAAAACGTAAGCGCCCTCAGGTATTTCAGCCAATTAGTGGCAATAAAATAAATTCAATTTTATGCACACGCTGCGGTTGGACCCAGTTTTTTGGATTCTGGTTTCTGCTGGTCCGGGCAGGCTTAGGCAAGAGGGCGGAGAGCTAAGACCTTAGGGAAATGGTATAAGCGTGAGTGCGCTCATTTAAGCGTATGTGTGAATAATGCGACCCTGTGGCATACCCCGCACAGCGCCTCGCAAATTAACGCCGTTTTAGGGGTTGATTAGGCACGCCAAATTTTCGTTAACTTTTTGTGCACTTGTCTGCAAAAACCAGAAACCCAAAGCAAACCAAACCGAACCGAACGAAGGCGTTCGAAGGGTCCGGGTATTCGGCATTAATTATGCTAAACATTTTTAAATATTGTCCTCACGTGCATCGCTTGGCTAGGCCCTTGAGGGTTCAGGCTCACTTTTGATTGGATTGTGCCCGGAAAACTTTTCGACACGTAGAAAGAACCCAGTAGAACATTTTTGAGTTTCCCCCTTGGGCTTGGGCTGATTTCTGCGCTCGCGCATTTTCAGCAATTATGCAAATTGGTTTAAATGCCTTTTACTCATTTAAGCGGATTACAATTTAATATTTTTGTTTGTTGTTCTCGCCGTTGTCGTTGTTCTTGTACTAGATGTTGTTGCTGTTATTGTTGCAGTTGTTATCCTTATGTTTGTTTAGAGTTTAGAGTACAATTTGGATAAAAGGTAGGCAGTCAATGCCTGGCACAAGGCTTAATTTGCATACGCTACGACTTTTGTGGCAAAACATTTGTATTTTAATTGTTGCAATTAACGTGGCAGACACGTTGCAACAAAACAGGGCTGAAACCAATAAGCCAAATCCTCAGCAGTTGATTGATGTTAGGAAGTTAAATTAAAATGAGACAGTTGTTTGAATAAAACTGGGAGTGAAGCGGACTGGGAAAGAACTTAATTTTAAAGAAGGATGAAGAAAAATAGCGAGGAAAAGTTCTTAAAAAATATCATATTTCAGATCATATTATTTCAACAACTTTTAAGTGTGTAAATCGTCTATAAGGTAAACTAGCTTAGGCAGGATTTTTTCTTTGCTTAAACTCAAAAGAACAGTTTCCCATTGCAGTTATTCCATCTCTTCTTACTTTTTCTTCCTTCTCGCTTCAAAAACCACTTCAAAACCTCTCCGCAATGTCCTTAAGTTTGCTAATTAACTCAACATAGGGTTTTCTAATTTCATTAAACGCACATCGAGAGACACTCACACAAAAGGAAGGAAGGACGGAAGAAGAACCCGCCATTAGCTGCCCACCCGCACACCCTTTCTCTCTGTTATCCTCCATTGCACCCTCTCGTATGTCTGCTCCTTGCAGTCAGTCAGTGAGTCAGTTAGCTCGCTCGTCCGTATCATTAGCCTCCGGGGATGATTTGTTGTTTGGCAGCACTTGATCAACGGCAATGAATTCAATTAGCACCAAAACACCAGATAGCACAGTTTGTGCCCCGACTAGAGTTGGGCAAAAGGGGAGATTGGTACACCCGAGGGGTGTGCCGCACTTGCTGCAGGCATGCAGGCAGGCAGTCAAAGTCAGAGAATTACAGAGAGAAAATCAGAATAGGAGGAGGAGAGCAGACACTCCCCCTCGATTAGATGTCAGTGCTTCGTCTGGTCAATTGTTTGGATTACTTTTTCTGGTGAATTATTGCGTGTTGACGCATATGGTGACAATTTGGTCTATCCCAATGGAAACTGTCTATATCCCTCCCACTCTCTATTGCTTTCTCTCTCTATCTCTCTCTGGGGATCTAAAGCGCATACACGACTGCACCGTTAGCAATTAGCGTTGATATTCGTGAATTTTGATTGCAAAATTTCCTGGCGATTAAATCGAAATCATTTGACAAATTCTATTCAGAAAGCATATCGTTGACAATGTATGTGAGAGTTTGCTGGTGTGTGTGTATTAGTGTGCTTAGTGAACTAATGGCCCTTCTGCTAGCTGATGAGCATTGCTCGGGTTTTCGGCTCTCTCTCTCTATCTCTTCCTCTATTTGTGTCTCTTGTGTGCATTTTTGTTTACTTAGCGCGCACGCACGGATTTTCTTCAATAGATTGATGGCAATGACTATGGCTTGAACTGATGATTGCCAACGGACATTGACATGTCTCTGCGTGTTGGAAAATATAGCCAGATGGATTGTGTAAACATGCTAGAAATTATGGAATTAAGCAGCAATATGCGTTGTAGTTTTTGTCTATCTAACTAAAAATGTCCATGCGTTTGTGTGTTTAATAAATCAATAAATTAATTGCAGAGCAAGGGAAAATTATCCACTTTAGCTTAAAGACAAAAATGTAGAATAGTCTACCATAAAATTTATTGATTGAGTTTTAAGATGACACAATAATTGTGTACTGTATTTCACAAATAAATAAATTTTTTTTAAATTATTTCTTGAACCTTTTTCAGTCCATTTACAATTTTCTTCAACCCATTTTTACCAAATCAAATCGATTCGCATCATTTTTCATTTGTAAATTGGTCATAAACCAAGCTCAACAAAAATATGCTGCAATTAAATTAAAATTGCCACATAAATTGCCATATCAGTTTCGCAATTTGTCATGCCAAACAATCAAACAATCCTCCCATCCTGCCAAACAAAACAACCATTAGACAACGGGGCAACTAACTAACGAGCTGCATCAGTTATTTTCAGTTGTTGTGCGCTGCAAATGCAAATTTGACAATAACAAAATGCAACATATGACAAATAATCGCACATATTTGACAATAAAATCAAATGGAAAAGTGCGGAAAATGCGTAAAATGTGCAAAATGGGCCCAAAAGCCGTTTGAATATTAGCAAAATTCGATGAATGCACGGAAAAATCACAAATGTAAACAACCAGCACATTCAGTCAGGGGACCAGGAGCACACACACACAAACACACACACACAGCCGAAATTATAAGCATAAAATGTGATCATCTGTGTTGACATGAAGATCAACCGGGTATAGTTGGATGGAGACACCCCTAGGGTAACCAAATTGTAACACCAGCAACAACAGCAACAAAGTCATTGAGAGGGGGATGCGACCGACCCTCAATTCAAATGGCAATTTACTGGGTGTGCACATACACACACACATGCGTTGTGTTTATAGAAAATTATAACTCAAATTTAATTTGCAACAGATGCGACAGCATCCCAAAAACCAAACAGCGCGCTCAATCCGACAATTAAGAACTCAGAAACCCAGTTGTCGCTCCGGTTTTGGTTTGAACTCTGTCACCCTTTTATTGTACTGCTTACTGTTGAAAGGAAATTGTGCTGTGCAATTGTTACAAATTACCCGCTAATAGCTCATGAATTGAATTAGACAGTTGGCATTGCCCATTGTGACATCCTTTGTGCTCTACGATTCAGGTTCAACTTCAACTTGCAACACTTGGCCACTTCAAGGCATCATATAAAAATAGCGCAGCATCAGCAGCCATTCAGGCCACTGCACAGTGGTTCAAGATGTGTAAGGCAAGGTTTGTTATAATTAGCTCACGTGATGCTTTATGGTTCATGGGATGCTTCGCTAAATGCTATACAGTTCATGGGATGCTGTTGAACTTGGTTGTGGTATATGATATAATTTTTTAATGGTAAATTTAAGATCAAAGTTTATATTGCAAAGTATTTGAGGTCAATTCTAGTGTCTACCAATGTTAAGCTACTAACTTTATGTCTAGAATTTATATGTTTAGTTCATAATCTTCTACCCTTAAAAGTTCCTAAGTAACCTACGAACCACTGTCTTAAGAAGAATGAAGCTCGGGAAGAACATCAACCAACATTCCCATTCAATGAATATTCTTCTCTTTCCCCCTTTTTTACCTCTCCTCTCATTGCCCTTCTGCTTTATGTTGACTCAATGCGTTACGTGTTTTGTGAGTGTTCTGCGAGTGTCTGGCGGATAGAAAGGAATGAATTTTTATTAGCCCATCAGTCACATAATCAAACACAACAAGAACTGCTGCATAATAACAACAACAACACGCACATATAAAATAACCAATAATAACAACAATATAAAGCATACTTCGGGGCAAGTTTCCCCCTTCCGAAACCAAAAGTTCTGTATTTCATTTTATGTTTATGAGCTAAGGCCGCGAGCTGAGAGATACTTGAGAATTACGTGATGAAGTGGCCAGACTTGTTCCTCAGATGGTGTATGGGAACATTAGAGACTATTTACAATCATTTCGATTATAATCCTATATAGCTAATTGTTTGGGGTGTTTGCTAAGGATTTAGACAGAAAAACGAAAAGTTTATGTGGTAAATATTACTTATTGCTATTGTCAAAAGTACATTCAATCAAAAGTAATTAAACAAAATGAATTTTTCAGTCATTGAGCCCCCAATCTAAGGACTTTGTTTCAATTAACTTTGATTGTTGGCTATTACTCTATATTATGCCAACACCCTTTCGATGTTGTCACCTTTGATTAGCCATTAGCTTCGATTAGACCATTTATCAAAATTAAAATGATTTTTTTTTGTCTTCAATAAAATCAAAAAGTTTTATTTCAATATTTTTTTCCTCTGCTCCAAGTAATTAATTTTAGGGCTCACCATGATTTTAAATTTTATAAAAATGCTTTTTAATATATACTTTTCTTGTCGTTGTCAATAAAAGCAACATTTTAATTATCGAAATAATTTTTAAGTGACATTATATATTTAGACATCATTATTGTCCAAACAATTAAATTCATAATCTGTGCGCAAGTTGATATATTTGCAACGATAACTGATATCAGCAAGCGAGGCTCGTATTAAATTAAATTTCTTCAACTGATTGCCTTTTTATATGAATTTTATAAAAATATATACACTATTAAAAGCTATTTTTGGGGGACACCCATGGATAGATAGCTCTAAAAATTATTAGGCATGCGATTAGATAGTACTTAGTTTTAAAGAGTCTACAAAAGTTATAAGAAAATTGTGAATTTAGAAATCAAATCGTAACAAGAGATGATTGAAATTTTCTACTAAAATAACTTAAAGCACAAAAATGGGATTTTGATTTCAAGAGCAATGCTTCAAAAGAATTATGCGTTCTCAATTAGACGCGTCGTGGATTTAAGAAACACTGAGAAACGGTTTAAGTAGTGGGTCAACGTATTAAATCTGAATTTTTATTAGAAAACATCTGAGAAAAATTGTTTATCAAACCCTTTCAGAAATGTTTTTTTATTTTCTGGCAGAAGTTTTTGTTGAACTACAAGCATGGTTTAAGAACCTTTCTTTTATGAGAATAAAATTCTATGATATATAAACTTTCAACACATCTATCATTTAACCATTTCCAACCCCATTTCCAAATTGTTTTTAGTACACTTTATTTCACATTTTTAATTTTCAAATAAATTTAATATAATTTACTAGCTCACCATGGATGGCGTCATGTTTTGTTTAAAATTACATAATATACAATTATTTACACATTTACACAAGGAACGATTGTTGCCTTTGTTACAAATCTAAACTTAACTAATCTCATTTATTGTATTTTATTTGTATTTCATATATGTTTATTTAACGTAATTCAAATTAATTATTATTTTCGTTGTTGCGTATGTACAAATGTACAATGGCAAAATACTTTAATGTAGCAGTGTCTAAATTATTTTTTTATATTTTTTTTCTTGTTTACATATATCACACAGTGCGTTTTGTTGTTGCTGTTGTTGTTGTTGTTGTTCGCAAAATCAAATCCCACAGCGAACAACATTAAATCAAAGCAACAACTACACCAATGACCAAAATAATTTCAACTAATTGCGAAGCTAATTTTGCGCAATCACATGAAGTTGTTGTGGTGTAGGAGGCGGGAAGCAGGTGATTCGCATACAGGGTGTCTCACCAGGCGGACGGCTTTTCTGACTAGAAATGGTTTCGTTGCCGCTCCAAGCGAAACTAACTGGTGGTGCTACTACTGGAGCCAGTGGTGCTCTGTGAATTCTGTTGTTGCTGCTGTTGTTGCGACTTTACCCGCTCCTTGGCCTCCTGCTGCGCCTTCTTGGAGCGCTTCCATTTCATGCGTCGATTCTGAAACCAAATCTTCACCTGCGTCTCCGATAACATCAAGCCACTGGCAACTTCAAAACGTTTGGGCCGCGATAAGTATTTGTTTTGCTTGAACTGTTTCTCCAGCTCAAGCAGCTGTTGGGAGGTGAAAGCGGTGCGGGGTCTCCTCGTCTTGCCAAGTATCGCATGATGTGGATAGGCCGCCAGCTCGGGTATACGATGATGCAGCATACCAGCGCGTGCCAAAAACTCAAATTGCAACTGTGATGGCATAAAATTGTGACCCATGGGTATCTGCAAGGAAGCAAGTCAAAAGCAAAGGAAGATCTAGCTTTAGCACAAGTATGGAATGGCTTTAGGTCAATTGTGATGCTTACCGGTATAGGCTTCCCCGATGGATCGAGTGGTCTGTGAAAAGCGGAGCCACTCTGCGCCAACAACTGATAGGGATGTCCGCCCGCATAGAGTGGGAAATCTTGTGGTCGGATGGGACTGTGTGGTGTCATGGGTTTCTTGAACTCATCATGCAAATCAGACATGCGCATAACACTCAAATGTTGTGGATGATGCAGATGTTGAGGTGTCTGCTGATCCTCACAGCCAGGACTAATGGGCGGACTGGAGCGATGCGATGAGCTGGGAGATTCAGATCTGCAATATACGAGACAAATAAAATATGAGACACCCTGTATTGGCACAATTAACTAAGACTCTCAGCATCAACAAGACAAAATTCAAGTTACGCGACGCTTTTGAAAACAATTAAAACCACTCCGACTGACTGATTGACAAACCGACAGCACAACTAATTTGTTTGCTTTTGCCACCTCGCACACCCACACACACACACGCACATGGCGTATACGTAATCGCAATCGCATAATGTTGACAACGTGACCAGTTTCGGCTACAATACTGCTACGATATTGTTGGCTTTTCGGCCATGTTGTGTCGAGTGCTAACAAAGCCGCCTTAAAGCCCCAAAAGCATTGTTTGGTTTTCCCGCTTGGCATTTTATTGGATTTAACAAAAAGCTACTGCATATATATGTTTTCTATAGGTTAATGGTTTGAATGGTAAAACAATTGATAAATGTACATACATAAACGTTATATGCATTACATCACGGATAATGAAAGACGATAAGCTAACTGTACGGCATTATTTTGTGTTATTTAATAATTAAAAAATTTTAAAAGCAGTTTTTCGATTTTGTATATTTGTTAGATTTAATAAAAACTATATATGAGTCCATGGCCCAGAAGCAAGTACTCTAAGACTTACCATTAGTTATTATGTTAAGTATGTTAAAAATAAATAAATTATTCATTTCTACATAATTGGTATTTAAATATTCATTTTATTTTCATTAGGTAAGAGAGAATAATATTTTGAAGTTTAGTTGCACTTATACTACCCCTCATTGAAGATACTTTTGGTAAAATTTCACTTTTCTTTGTGTTTAAAAAAAATACTTAGGTGAGATAACTGACTCAACTGACTCTTTAACCAGTGCGATATTTAATCTTTGAAGCAAATGAGTCTATAAGAAACTCACCTAGACATGCCGTCGGGACTGGGTGAATCATATTCCCGTGACTCACGTATCCGTTGCAATGCCTCATGTTCACTTATGCCGGCGGCAGCTGCTGCCGCTGCAGCATTTGAAGCTGCCACAAAGGCATGATTCAGTTCCGCTTGATCACGGGCATAATGAAACGCAGCCAATCGATGATCCTCCACAATCATATCAGTGGATGTATTGTGCTGTGGTCTTTCCACCGATTGATGTTGACTCTTGGCGAGCAGCGCATCGATGCAGAAGGATTTCTTGGGCTGACTCTGTGATTGCTGCAGTGCTGCGGTTGAAGGCGGTGAGCAGCTTGCATTGGGAATGGGCACTGGAGCTGGTTGCTGCGGCGGCGGTAGCGTTGTTGCAGGTGCGACTCCATTTGTGGGCAACATAACCGCTGCAAGCGGCAACCTGGGCAGTGGATAGGTGCCATTGACCATCACCGGATGTGGCATATGATGTGGCTGAAAGTTGCCTTCGACATAGAGACGCGGATGTGGAAGATGTGTGTGCTGATGATGCGTCGGAGGTGGGCCAACGCCAGTCGACTGACAGCCCATGGGCATGGGTGCCACCAGAAGTGGCATAACGGGTGCAGCAACTGTTTGTTGGGTTTGGAATTGTTGTTGCTGCTGCTGCTGTTGCTGCTGTTCCGTTGGTGTCTCCTGTGCTGCCACTGGACTGTGCGTGGGTGCGTAGGCGCTGTGTGGTGAACCTGTTGTCGCCGACGAATGCGTCGGACTTGAGGCAACTGCAGCTGCGGCCGGACTATGGGTGCCACTCGATCTGGGCGATGAATTATTGCTGCACGGGTCGTAATCCGAAGAGGCAACGGTTGGTGGTGTTGTTGTTGTTGCTGTTGTTGTTGTTGCACGTTGCTGTGCGGCGGCAATGTGGCTAATAAGCAACTGGCTAATATGGGGCGTTGGTTGCGTCTGCTGTGGCGACGGCTGCGGCGGCGGTGGCTGTGACACTTGTGCACTGGACATGCTTTGTCTACGCGTTAGCGTCTTTTTATTTCACTAATTCTATTATTTTTTCTTGCTAATTATGCTTTTGTTCTTTTACAGAAATAAGCTTTGACACTAAACAAACGTTTGCTTTGCGTGCGATTTGCTTCCGTTTGAACGCGTCTCCGAAAATTTACTTAAATGCGACTACGAACTCGACGCGACGAGCGCTAATCAACTACTGTGCTCAATGCCGGCCCGTGCCCGTATCATATAGTAAGCATTAGAGTCACATATCAGGCATTGATTGGGCTGTTACCAAATGCCAGTCGAGGTGCGAGTGTTTGAGAGTGTGTGTGTTTGCCGTGAGAGCAGTTGAATTGGGGTGGGCTGGCAATAGTACCAGCAGAACGTAACGAGAGAGACGTGTCGTGTGGCAGCGATTGTGCCGTGTACACTGAACGAATCAAGATATACCTAAGTAAAAGTATGTTAAAGCAGCTTTTATATATGTTTTCCATTAGGCTTCGACTTTTACTTACCTATAAATACTTAATATAAATCGGACTAGTTAGGGAAAGGACTTTTTTTATTCTTGTGAGATTTTTTCCCAAATCACTTAACAATTCGTAGCAAGGACAACTTAATTACTTAAAGATCTGGATTACATTTCTATGGAATCATACAAGAAGTACCTGCTTTACAAAGAAAGTAAATATAAAATAATGTTGGGAGGTGGAAAATATTTATAAAAAAAAAAATTACAGTCTAATTAGGAATCTGCATTTTTTTGGAGGGACTTAAATAATCTGCAAATTTTTTTCTCAAGAGCTGGTTTCTAAATATTTAAGATACATTCTGTTCACCACCATAAAATTTTCCAAACGGTGCAGATCATCAGGTACTTGCAAAGTAGTTTTTTCCAGTGCATAGTCGAGTATCTCGATAATTGCCCACCACCAAAAAACTCGTTAGCACCTTGCCTGCGCTCCCGCTCATTCTCTCTCTTTCTTGCTCGCTCTCTTGCTCTTACTCACTCACTTTATGTTCGCTCTCTTCGCGCAGCACGCTTTCAAGATGGAGGCGCTCAGCGCATGCTAACTCATTTACACACAAGTAAGTGTAAGTGAGCTGGCAACACTAACGGGGCGTTGCCATTTGTCGCTGCTGGAGCTTCAGCGTGCAAAAAATGTCGTGTGGCGGTATGTGCGGAGGCGTGGCCATTTTCCGTTGATTCTGGCGCTGGCTCCTGGCTGCAAAACTTCATATAAATTGTTGGAAAAACGAGCTATAATTGCCATCATTATGGAGTGTTGAGCCAGTTGAGTAGCAGACGGGTTTGGCATTGGGTTGGGGTTCTCCGGGTCTAGGGTTTGGGGTTTAGTGGGGCCTCGACTTCATAATCAACTTGGGTGACGGCGACGGCAACGGTTGCTGCTCGGTTTTTGCCTCTGGTCTGGTTAGCCCGGCACATCATTAGAGCAGCAATTAAGGAGGCAGTTAGTTGACTTGACTGACATTCATTTTCAAGCCTCTCCGCTAAATCTACGCTTTAAGACCGAAAATCGATAATGTCCTTTGTCTGACTAGCTGGCTGCCTGTAATGTCTGCTCATTGATATTCAATTGTTATGACCGCTCAAATCGGTATGTGTGTCTTTCCTGACCGCCGCAATAAATGATATTAATGATTGCTTTTATAGTCTGGTTTTTACAACTTGCTCGGCGACCAACTAATGTTCATATAATGCATTTTTTATATAATAAGTATTCATAGTATTAGATGGGCGTAGATACACAAATACTACGTAAATTGCCTAACGTTTTATGGCCCAAACGCTTTGGTCATCAATTGAATGTGCGCGTTGACATTTATAGCTACTCTGATGGATTACTGAGCGATCTTTTAGATGACTTGTAAAAAAGAATAAATGTAATTTGGCAACCCTCAAGAGAGAACTCAAATCAAACACTCTTTTCAACTTTTAATCGAATATTTATTTTAAAAAAAAATCTATCACAATAATATATGTTTTGTCTATTGTTTTAAAACAGAAGAAAATCGTAATTCTAAACACGCATATATATATTTTAATATTTCCTTTATCAAAACAGAGATTTCTTGAAAAACTCAAGGTAGATTTTTAAAGTTCTTAATAACTTGCCAGATTTCAATTCGACCTTAAGCCATTGTTACTTTCATTGTAAAACTTTTCTAAAATAAACTATCTTCTCATATCCGATTTATTTGTATTATATAGTGTATTATTATATGTTATCCTATGTGCTTTTTATCTTCCTTAGCATATTTCAATAATATAATCTTTTAAATATTTCTCTATGACATCGCATCTATTATATCTTTCCAATCTCCCAAATTCCCAACATTCTCTTCTAAGGCATTATCCAACAACCTCTCTTTTTATACTCAAACTATTCTTGTAAATCTAATGTCTGCGTCTTAATTTGAACTATTCACCTATGCCAAAATAAACAACGACAGACGAAGCCAGAACAGAGGACTCTGGGAGTTGGCAGTTTGAAAACAATTCACTTATTTATATTGTACGGACATGTATGTGTAGGTAGGTAAGTAAGTATATCATCATGGAATGTCGGGGGCCAGCAAGCCACTGACTATTGGAAAACTGTTGGCTAACAAGAAACGTGCTAAAGTGTATTTTCTTTGGCCACGTACTCAGCCAAACACGAGTTTCGAAATGGAACCCCAAAAACTAGCTCCAAATTAGTGCAATGACTGCAACGAGGATTGCGACTGATTGCTGTTGTTCTTGCAGCTGCAGCTGCAGTTGTTGTTTTTGTTATGTTATTGTTATTGTTGTAACCCCTTTTCTATTTTATTTTCATTATACGATATTTATCTACTCATCCACGTGCATTTAACTAACAGTTACGGGCCAGCAAAGGGAGCTGCGAGTTGGTTTTGAGTGCTGGCCAACAGCCAGAACAATGCTAACCTGTGTTTGCACTATGATTGTTGGTCTTGTTGTTGTTCCAAAATAGTTTACGTTATATAACAAACAATACGCACAGAATTGAATTACATTTGGATTTCCTACCTATTGTCCTTGCTTGTGATTTTGTTTTGATTTTGTGGAAATCGTTGCGTAAATACGCAATTAAAGTTTCGTTTTCCAACAACAATTGTTACTCCCCCCTCAGCAACTTCTTGCCACTTCACTAAATGGTAAGTGCAATATCCCAGCTTATTAGCACAATTCCAATCAGGCATTATCGCTGGCAATTGTCAAAAATCAGTATTGCCAATAAAAATTAAATAAAATTGTCGCATATGCTGCTGCAATTTGGCTTTGCGGTCAAGTCCGGGAGGCAGGGAGTGGGCGTGCCAAGGACAACACCCCCTTTATTTGGCTTAGCAACCCCCGTCGTCGTGTTAATTCATCCGATAAGTGCACAATAATGCCATAAAAATTTCTGACACCAGCAAAGTTTCGAAAACTTTTTGAGCTAAGCAAACAAATGCCAAGCTCAAGGGTTGGCCCAATTGAAGGGGTTTTTATTAGCTAACAGAAAGAAGGGTTGGCTTTGTTTAAAAATCGTCTGCACTTTAAAGCCTAACGATTTGTTTAGCCAGCAAATTTGACAAGATTTGCAAACAATTTACCAAAAACAATGTAAGAGAAACTCAAATGAATGAATGAAGGAACTTGGTGTACATAAATCACGTGGCAAAGTTGTTGTTGCTGTTGCTGTTGCTGCCACGCCCACCCACGCACCTCAAAGTGAGCGCGACATGCAATTGATAATTAAACAAATATTTATGTACAAATAATTGGCATTAAATTGCGTTATCAATAAATAATTTTTACAACTGAGCGCTGATATAAAACCAGATACAAATGCAGATACAGTTGCAGTTGCAGCCACAGATATAGATACAGATACAGATAAATTTGCAAATTGCAGATTGCACGTATCCACAAGTATACAAGCTGCATATTTAAGCATTGGCTAATTATGTTGACCGAGTTGCGTTCATCCGAGTGTCACTCAATATGCAAAAAATATCCAACAAGTAAAGATAATAATGTTGCTGCAGTCTGTTTGAATGTTTACTATTTATTTAATTAACAGTGCCAACTGAGGCGAGGCTTTGATTAATGAAGTTACTGGGTAAATATATAGAGTAGCAACGGCATTAATCAACTATAACTTTCATTTTGTAGAACTAAAATAAAATCTGTATCTCTTACTGTTTTATTTTAAAATTCAGTTTCTACTGAATTTGAGCTATATTTTTTTATATCTATCTTTGAATGTAAATTTCCATATATTTGTGTTTACTTTTTAACAACATAAAGTTTTCTTTATGTATAAAATTTTTAGAAAATGATTTTTAATATTAATCCAAATACTTACTAGAATTAAACGAATAAATTATTCCAAAAACAATATTTTACTTAGCTCTCTTTAAATTTTCATTGAAAGTCATCCAGAAAATATATTTTTTATCTTTTTCACTTTGCATTTTATCATTATAGACATTGGGAATTGGCATTAATAAAGTAAATTTCAATTATTGACACACAATATTAATTCAATTTTAACATTGGAAAATACTTTTTACGTATGCGTGCATTTGTCTCTGGGTTTTTTTTTACCCCCCATTCTTGATAAAGTTTATAATTGAGTTGTGTTTTTTTTTTATTAAGTGTGCGAATTGATTTGCTTGTTGTTGTTGTTATGGTTTTTTGCTGAGACTTCCACACAGAGCAAACTTATTAAAAACTGATAAATGAGTTTTATGTTTAAAGCAGGACAGTTGCGCATATTGAAGTAGGTATTATGAAAGTTTGCTGACGATTATGAAATTGGGGTGTGCATAAAATTCTCTTAATTGATAAGCATTTGAACGTTGAGCTTTATTTGAGGATTTAAAGAGGAAGTTGCGCTGCTAAGTGGTAAGCAATTGCTAAACGATTACAAATTATTCCAATCAACTTATTTATGGGCTGCCAACTGCGTTAAGCTAATGGTTTAGCTTTGTGATGATAATGGTTAAGTTAGATTTTTCAAAATGGTTTGTGTGGGTTTTTTTTTATTGTGTAGGTGGGGGGTGTAGTTGAACGTGTGTAGAAAATTAATCTGCAATTATATTTTAAGGGAAAAAAGTTGAATTCTAGGGAACAAAACGCTCAAACTGTATATAGAACTTATAAGTTGGGATCTTTCAGTTGTTAAAATAAGAGTTATCTTTTAACTTTATCATTTGCGTTGCATCTTAGCATTTTTAGCGCTGCACAATCTTCGCTCATGAGTATCTTGTATCTATCAAAAGATAGCTATCAATATGTAGACTGCGTATCAATATCTGTGTATCTTGCGGGCTGCAGTCGCGTCTTGCTGCGTTGCACAAATAAAGTTGGCTCATTAGGCGCAGCGTAAACAAATTCGTTGCCATCGAATACCATCAACCCAGCAGCAGCAGCAGGCAAACCAATGAACCAGTCAACCACTCAACCACTTGGATAGTGGCACAAAATGTGTAGCAATGCACGGCAGTTGTTTGCTCAGATACATTTAGCTGCCGTTGTCATCGTTGTTGTTGTTTTTCTTGTTGTTGTTGCTGCAAAGTTTTTTAACCTTTCCACGGGACACACACTTCCTTATAGCGCCAGAGTCTGAGTCTGAGTTCGAGCTCGTCGAGAGAAAGGTACATAAAACATGTTGTGAGATAAGGTTACCTTTTGGCTGCTTGAAAATCGCATTTTGATTTGTATTTCGTATTTGATCAGAGAGTTACGAGTTACTCAGTCACATTTTTACCATGCATACATATTTGTACTGCACACAAATTGTAATTATTTGTTTTGTAAATTCAATTGCCAGATAATGATGACGACGCTGCTGTTGCTGTTGTTATCGTATCCTGGCTATAGCCTGTGCCTGGTGTACACATAACAATATTTTATTTTTGGTAAGGCTTTGTTTGTCTTAAGTTTTTGATTGTGTGCGATGAAAATTTATTATCTGGTTTTTTTTCAGTTATCGTTCTTCAGTTCATAGTCGATCCTACTCGTCTTGGACGTCTATTATGATGGATTAATTTTCAATTACTAAAACCCATTGCCTCAAGCTGTTTAACAAACGGGAGAGAGAGAGAGAGAGAACGTACCTCTTGTCTTATCGATTCCTTAGCGATCGCCAATAATCAATTTTCAATTAATTCAAACCGCATATCAGTTCGCTCTCAAGACCTCAATTTCAGATAGGATTGCTTGGTAAAAGTATATTAAAAATTATAGAAATTAGTTTAAAGCCGTTTAAATTGCACTTTAAGCGTCGTAGTGTCACTCGAGACTCGTAATCTAATCACGCCAGCGATTTAATATATACAATCAACTTGTTTTCATAATTAAAAAATATTAAAATTGTTTATTGTACTACAAGGGAAAGAAACTCTACTGCGATAACACCATTCGAAATCTCATCTACTGAAACCGATTTTCAATTGTGGGCCATGTTTTATGGCTACCCTTCGGTCAGTTTGATTGCTTTGCGATCGCTTCGTAGCGTCGACGTCGTCGTCGTTGTAGGCCTTATCGATAGGTCCTCAACTCTGTGGCACCCTAATTGAAAATGCATTGAAATTGATTGATTTGCTCATAAAAGTGAAGTAATACTCACGCATTTCTTTGCCTCACATTGTTTGTTAATCGTTTTATTTCCTCCGGGCTTTTATAATATGTAGGTTAAAGAAGTTGTATAGCTTGATTTGTTGGTTCTTAAGTAGATCCACAGATGTCAATTGGTACTCGGGTGTAATATGGCAAAAATGCCAGCTGCTACAAAGCAAAAACAGCAACTGCTCTATGGAACTTTGTGATTAAGGATTGTTGGGGCAATTATTGACTGTCAATGGGAGGATTTTAATAAAAATCATAATTTTATTGATCCTTTATAGAAAAAAGATTAAAATATAAAATAGTTTTGCCAATAAAAAATCCTCAATCAAATTGTTGTAAAGTGTTCAGAAGCAACTTTTGAAATGACCTCAGTTCCAGCAGCAATAAACTAAAAATTACGTATACGTCACGTAGTCAGTAAGCAGTTGGAGCCATCTCAACGTATTCCCACGTTCTTAATTACCCAACTGTCATAAACAATGCGAAATACAAAACAAACGAGTATAAAAAGTTGTCAAAATCAATACGAATACAAATAGTTTTTCGAAAACATTTAGCAAAATAAACAGCAAGGGGGCGCCACTTGGCGCATTAATCTCCATTAAAAGGGAATTTCAATGAATTTACTTGCGGGACGGGACGGAGCAATGTGGGACACGGTGGCGCCACTGTCAACCACTCTGCTTTAAAGTCAGACACACACACACACACACTTGGCTACCGCACTTACGCTGTTATACGACTGTACGGCTGTACTTACATTTGCAATAATTCAAAGGTAAACAAATGCCAAAAATGCTTAGAGAAAATGATTTTATGCTGTGAAAACCCCCATTCCACCCCTTGAAAAGACAGACAGAGCATCCAACGTTGGCGACACCACAGCGCAAACATTTTAGTCGCCCAAAACGCTAATGGGTAAACAGCTGCGGATGCGGTGAAGATCCAAAGCTGAAGTTGTAGCTAAGCCTGAAGTTAAAGTTGGGCGTGCGCGTTTTGCGCGCGTTTAAAAACGCGTCACGCCTTAAGAAATGGTCGCTTGAGTGTAGGGCAAATCTAGCGATTAGCGCGCGTTCTCATGCACTAGATTGGTTTTCCCATGATAAGTCCCATAGGCCAAAAGCCAGTTATAACAGTAAAAATATTTGATTTATCAATTTGCCACCGCCTGCCTATCAAGATGTATTAAGTTCTAATCATAGACGTTGATTTACCAAGGCAACCAAAACGGTGGGCATGCCATATAAATAACATCTTACTAATACAAGCACATGGCAAAATGTCGTATATAATCGTATTTATTGTATTATTAACAACAATTGCATTTATCAACCAAACACTTTAGAAAACGCCTCCGAAGAGCTGAAACAGTTTCTGTGTTTGATAACTCGGAGAGTAGCCAAAACAGGAACACTCCTCCCAATCACAACCTATACATGTATGTATGTATATAGCATATACATGACCGACTTGAGTTGATTTTCAGTTTCCAATTAGTTGTAGTACTTAAATATGATATTATGTCAGGCTTTCTTGATAGCTGTTGCTTGTAAAGTGATTCAATTATAATGAAATGATACTTTTTGTTTCCTTATAGACATTGTGTCACCTCTGACTACTTTCTGCCACACACTGACTCTGATTAGCCCAGCCATAGCAATAAATGATGAATGATATTGATAGCTCTACAGTTTGACGTCAAACAAAGTCCGGAGGTTTAGCCTCTTCCGGTTTATTCATGTTTATTCTTCACGATTTTAAATGCGAAAAGCGACAGGAAGTGATTGTATTATATGGTGTTTAATGGGTCAGTATTTAATATTAGTAATGGGTGTTGTGGAATAAGCGATGACTGAAATATATTTGATAAAATGTTTATGATTCGATAAACAGAGGAGAGAACTACGTTATCATTAGCTTTTCGAAAACAAACTTAGTTTATTGAATAACATTTAAACAAAAACAAAAAGTTTCCCACCTCAATGATGAGTCACACTGTAAGTTCGGCGTATAACAATTCGGTCAATGGCTTGCGTCAATAAAAAGGTCATTAATGGCCATTATCGTCATTGAGTCGTCACCGTTGCGCCTAACATTTGCACAGCAAAGCGAATTTTAAACGTAAGCCGACCCGAAACTCAAAGAAAAAGCTCGAAAAAAACAAAAACCATCAACACCCGGTTTTTGTAGTGTATTGACTCAAAACGGTAGCCGCTCAACAGTGGCTAATGGTCATAATTAAACGTGCCTTATTTGCATAACTGAAGTGGCCGGCAAGTGAAGAGGGGCCGGGGGGGCAAAAGCTGAGCAATGCAAACTTGTCAAGTCCAAAGGAGGCCGACACAAAGCTTTATTTTTGTTTTTGCTTGTTGGCAGCCATTTTGGGTAAAATATTTTTTGCTTTAAGCCTGGTTATTAAATTGTCGTGCACTTGCCGACATGGTCTTAATTTACAACTAATTGTCATATGACCGACTATCAACGATAGTAATTTATACTTATTGAAAAAATCACTGGGGATTTGTAGTAAATGTCATGTGTGTGCAAGTTTTTAAGTCCCTGTCTAATTGCTAGCTAACTGTACTTAAATATCTTTATAATTGACGCCACAGTGGGTGTCATAAAAAAGAGCGTAATACTAGTAGTAGTTGCCGTAAGTCCATGGCAATGTTTGAGCAAGCTTAACGAGGCGTTAAAAACCCACCCGCAATAAAATGCATTTATGTTATTTGTCAAGTTTATCGTAACTAGCTTCACAACACCACAAACTGTGCCTAATTAAACCCAATGCTTGGGTTGACTTTATCGGCATGTAACGATCGTTGATGATTTCCAAATACCAGTAGCTTGTCCTACTGTTCCTGTTCATGGGGCTATATACTATATAGCAAAAAGTGTATATAGTATTTTCAGATTGAATGTTTATTTATTTGATTTGTAGATTTCGATTGTGCTTTGAAAATTTATGAGCTGTGCTTATGCGTCGACTGCATTTGCCCCAAAGTGTGATTGTGATTGCAATTGAATGCACGGTAAACAACATTTTCAAAAGCACAAAACGGCAAACACAAACACAAACATCCGATAAAGTAGAAGATGTCGACGAGAAACCCGACAAACAGAAGCCAAATGAGCTTGTCTCTCGCAATGGCTCTCGGCTGCCGGAAACGGAGTCATCGTCATCGTCTTCTTCTCTCTTGATCTTCTGGGCGGCATCTCTAATCATAGCCAAGTGCAGACGCTTGAGCTGCAACTGTAGGGTTCGGATCAAAGAACAAAAAACCGGCACAAAACGTTTAAAGCGTCTCTCTTTGGGTCAAACAAACGTTGTGGCTTAATCCAAAGTGGCTACTGAGTTGCCTAGTTGCAGGCACTTGTTTCTGCATGCGCAAACACTTCTTCTGGCATTTTGGTCAACAAACACTTTGCTTCAGCTACCGATCTCTTTATCTCTCTCTCTCTCTCTATCTCTTCCAGTCTCTTTTTTACACATTCCATTTGTGATCTCATGATTTGAGGCATTGCTGTCAATCTCCTGTGGCAAATAAACTCGAGTGTCTCCATATGCAAATAATCAAATATTTGCTCTTCGCTTATTAAGTGAGTAACAGCGGTCAGCGACTGACCGACACAGCATCAATAACAACAACAACCAGTTCTTTTAAATCTTGGTTGACAAAGCCGACGACACCTGTGCATTGGCAAATTGTTTGCTTTAGCTGTTTAATTGCTTTAATGGCTAGGCAATTAACATTTTTGAACCAAAGTGCCAGTCCCACAAAATATGTAGCTTACAAGTGTAAAAATGTTGCATTTCAAAATGTCAACGGTTGCGCAGCGCCATCTACAGCTCGAAACTATCTAACCGTCGATACGATTAATCGATTTCAGTTTATCTTATAAAACACCATTTAATTTGTTTTTTAAGCATTCCATGGAAATGTGCACAACTTTCAAGATGTCATTACTGACATTACTGCAGCTAACTTTAATTATTTTCACATTACAATAAATACAAAAGTATCATAAATTTAAAAAAAACCGCACTCGCGGCGTTCCGACTAGCTGGCTGTGTACATGAGCTAACATTTATAAAATGTTATTTAAACAATAACTACTCTTGTTACCACGCCTAGCCTAGCCGGTATGGCCTTAGTGCGCTTACAAACTAAACAATTTCAGGTGCAACACACGACGGCAATAACAACACCACCCACACTTCACGCTGTTGTTGTTGTTGTTCGGAGTTGCCCAAACTGCTGCCGTGGCCTTTTTATTGTTAACTTTACTCCTTCGATGCCATATGACCGACTAGATTGCTTGTGATTTTTTCAATTTTCTTCAGATCGGGCATATTTTCCGCCTTGTACTGCACGCACTGCAACAAAACCCGGGTTAAAGCACACTTCAATTTATTGGGTCAGCAAAATTTAATACCTTCACATTGTCAGTCATTTTGAGAAGTAGGTGTCCCTTGGCGTGCACGTATTTCATGGTGTATCGGCAGTTCTGTGGATTCGCCATGTACATGTTCTCGGCGGCGATCTCAAAGTCTTCCCAGTTTTTAACATAAACCATGATGAATTTGATTTATAAATGCGAAAAAACAAAAGAAACTCAGCTGCAAATGCGGAATACGACAACAACACAAACGTCAAAGAGACAGCGTGTCATACATTGCAATCGATATATTGGTTACAAATGCATGCGATACTTTCTAGGGTGATCATATGGTCACCCTTGTAGCTGTACGCGTTTTTCAACACTGCAGTCATTTCTCATTCATCACGAAAATTGGTCGCTCGCCTGATGGCCTCACATTATTTTATTGATAAAATGTGCTAAAAACAGAGTGTAACTTTATAAATAGTAAATAAATTTGTAGTGAAGTAATGCGTGCATGCCGTTGTTATAAAAGCTGAACACGACACGTTGCAGAAATGTGCGAAAAACGTACGCGAAAAAATGAAATCTAGTCAAAAATACGTCGCAAATGGAGGGGGGAAAGAGGATAATGGCCAAACATAGCCAAAGCGAAAAACGCAAATAAGTGACACGCAGAATAAGCAGAAAATGAAATTTTCTTAAAAATAATCGAGCTAAATACTATAAACAAAAACTCGTAAACACGTCGAAAACAATAACAAATATTAAAGCGACTGCACCTGTATTGGTGCATGTGTATGTGTTTGCAAGTGTGTGTGCTTGTGTGAGTGCAGCACACACAGTAGCTGGACAGTGATTATTGTTGCTGTTGTTGTTTGGGGTTGAAAGCTGCATAGCGCGTGACGTGTGACAGTGTGTGTGTACCCAACCCCATACACACAAACACACAGCCACCCACACTCGAATGTGTATGTAGTTAGGAAGAAAGAACAGAGACTAGGAAATATACAGAAAAGACAACCACAACAACAACAAAATGATGGACAACGATGACACAATGCTCAACAATTGTGGACCACAGTCGGGCGCTGAAACGGTCTATGGCACCGAGGACAACAATATGGTCATGTCCGAGAAGGTATGTTTCTTATCCAGTGATACATGCGGGCACTGCATCTTTTTTGTTGTTGTTGATAAGACTATTCATATCTTTATACAAGTAGTTTTCACTGCTCATAAATTCCCCAGAGGGAAGATAATAAAGTCATTGCTCTTCAGGAAATGCTACAATCACAGTTACATATGTCTGTTATTTATCTCTGACTCTGCTTCTCTTGCCCCTCTCTCTTTTATACACTCTCTTTCGGCTTGTTTATTATGCATCAGCTGACGAACATTGCGAGTCATTGACATTTACATTTACCAAGTGCCAAAAAAAAAAGAGTTGAGCGAGAAAGAGAGCGCGCTAGTCAGGAAGTAGTAGAATAGAAATCAATAAAAGCCTCCGTTTGACTTATTTAATGTCACCTCACGCAATTTGCAGCAGTCTATTTTTATGCACACCCATTTTAGAGCACCCCATTGCCCCCGGATGGTTTTGTTTTTCTGGCAATCAAAGCGGCTTCATTGATTTTTGCACTTTATCAGCTTCCCAGAACTTTAATCACTGCCGCCGCCGCCGCCGACCTCAATGCAAATGCGCTCATGAGCTCATCGAGCGACTGAATAAATAACATTAAAAAACAAACAAACCCTTTTGACGCCCACATGCTTCACTTGTACTCAAATAGGCCTACCTGTTAATTGAGTTAAAGACTTCACTCCCTCACTCGAACTCATTCAAGCGGCTCCGTCACAGCTGTGACGCATATGGTTGCTTTTCTTGTTGTAGGTTGAGTAATAAAACTGGTTAAACTTCAAACAACTTTCGGTGCAGAATCAGCTTCTATTCATAACATTCATGCTGGCCTTATAAGCATATTGAGTCCGTCCGGCCTTGAGTTAAATATTTTTTGAATGCGGAAAACGAGCAATGATTAATTCATAAAAATAACAAAGTTTAAATTGATTTTTATACCATTAAAGAGGGAATTACTGTTATGCTCATTATTTAATCTTCGGCAAACTGAAGTTACAAGTTTTAACTGTTTATTGGTTTATTTTATTGTAATCTTAACTTCAGTTTTTAAATTTTATGTCTCATTTTTAATATCCACTCATTTCTCATAACACTTTGTGGGCTTCGATTGCTTATTAGTATTTAAATGTATAAAATTTTCATTTTATTATAAACTTTAGTTTTTTATGTGCCCATTTTCTTTTCTTTTTTCTCTCTCTCTTTCAGAATGATGAGGTTGTCAGCATTGTGAGTTCAAAATTTATTTTGGTTGCCTAAAAAAATTGTTTTTATTTTTTTTTAAATATTTATATAATCTTAACGCACGATATTTAAATTTTTGTATGTGTTTGTTTAGTACGCTCTTAAATTGTTACGCTCTGTATTTTGTGTCTTAAATTATTTATTTAAAACTAACGTAATTGCATGTGAAGTTTTTTATCTTTGACATTTCAACATTTCCGTTACCTAACTCGTACTGTCTGTCGTCTTACTTAACCATCTGTTGGGTCATTTGACATGTGTTTTTTTTCGTTGCGCATTCATTTCACGATTTTTCATTCATTCATAAAACAAAGCGGCCACAAAACCGCGATAATGATAGTATTTTTAATTAAGCCGTTAAAGTAAAGTTAACAACAGTTAATTTCTCCCTATATCTGTCTTACTCGCAATTACTTGCACCTATTGTTGCTGTTGACTTTTGTATGTGAAACTGATGCAACCACTAAATCTCAATCTGCAGGTGCAGCAGCTGGCTGGTAGCATTTATCAGGAGTTCGAGCGCATGATCAATCGCTATGATGAGGATGTGGTTAAGAACCTGATGCCACTGCTTGTGAACGTGCTGGAGTGTCTGGATGCCTCGTATCGCATCAATCAGGAGCAGGATGTGGAGGTCGAGCTGTTGCGGGAGGACAATGAACAGCTGGTTACGCAATACGAGCGGGAGAAGAGCGCACGCAAACAGTCCGAACAAAAAGTAATAAGGTGAAAACTCTTATAAAGTCAACATAATTTAAATCTCTTCTCTTGACAGCTGCTGGAGGCAGAGGACCTGGCCGAACAGGAGAACAAAGAGCTAGCCAGCCGTCTGGAGTCCCTGGAGAGCATTGTGCGCATGCTGGAGCTAAAGCACAAGAACAGCGTGGAGCATGCCAGTCGCCTGGAGGAGCGTGAAGCAGACCTGAAAAAGGTGAGCAACCCATTTACAAATTGTTGACCTTTTGATTTTTGCTTACACCCAACCTTTCCACTCACAGGAATATGCCAGGTTGCATGAGCGCTATACGGAGCTGTTCAAGAACCATGTGGACTACATGGAACGCACCAAAATGCTGATGGGCTCAACTCACTCACAAATGAGCACGGCTTCCGATCGTATGGAGGCCAGTCGACAACGTTTTAATCCCGTCGCGCGCAGCACAGGACCCGTCTCCTATGGCTTTACCTCGCTGGAGAACTCCGTTATGCTGGACACGGAAACGATTTGCAGCGTGGGCAGCCAATCGGATGATTCCGGACCTCCATCGCTGCAGAATGAAATGGACAATTTGGCCAGCAGTGTGGATCGTGCCACTGCAGCAGATGCACAAGCCACCGCACCACAGAGTCCCGACATGAGTCCCGTTGTGCCAAATGTGCCCGCAAATGGTAGGTGGTGGAAGGCGTATACTATCTAGCTGATCCTTTAGCTAACCGACCGCAACTTGTACTAATTTTCCAAATTTTCTACTTTCTTTTGTGTTTGTGTTAACTTCACTAAACAACCCCAAAATACACTACCAACCCCAGTTGGTCGTTCGACCACCAAAAAGGAGCAACGCTCGGACAATAATCTGTACCAAGAGTTGTCCTTCCAGGACAATGAAGAAAGCGAAGAGAATGAGATTGTTACAGGTAAGAGTTGAAAGCATAATCGGCTAACAAATCAAATCCTGCACGTGTGCCTTGAAGGTTTCTCTTAAACTAAACTCAGATGCAATGTTTACAACTCTGTTTGCTAATTCTTTTTGAATGTATTTTTTCTATGCACAACAACCTACAACAACAAAACACCTACACTCTGTGAAATTGGGACTCAATGGCTACCACTTTTGTCTCACACACTCTCTTTTTCTCCCTTTTCCTGTAACAGGCAGCTGGGTACATCCCGGAGAGTACGCATCCTCAGGTAGGTACCACACACAAGACCAAGTCCAAGAACAACAAACTCCACCAACAGCACCATATAACTCCTACATATATGGAATCATCTATATAACCTGTAAATACATCAAATATCATACGATAATCGACTGAACAAAAAAATAAGAAATTATATACATATATTAATATAAAGCAACCGATCCACTAGCGATATTTGTTTTGTGACATGTGTTGGAATTGATGTGCTCCAAGATAAAGTTGACATCATGCAAAGTTTAATAAAAATATCATATTTATCGACCTCTAATGAAATTTCAAATTTCTCTTTTTATGCCGAAACTATTGTATTTACTCCAAACTCCCTTTTTTCCCCACAACTTCAAAAACAAAACAAAAAAACAACATGAAAAATTGTTTGTAAAATAATGCAAAAACACAAAACACCGACACCGACACCTACAACAAATAAAAGCTAACGACAACTATTTTGGTAAGTCTTCCAGTGTGATACGATCTGACACAAATATATACTTTCATAGCTATAGTTCTTAAACTATTCGTAGTCTTCTTCTATGTAAGTAGTGTCTCTGACTATCTATCTTCGCCTACATTGGTCTTCAAACTTCAGTTTTATTATCTTTCGGTGCTCGTTGGTGATCTAGCCATATCTTATGATTAATCACAGCTTTGGTTTTGAGTTGTCATTGATTTCGTTTCTTATTGGTTCAGGTTTTGACATTGATTTTGAACTACATCAATTCTTACATTATCCGTTATCCTTTGATAACTGTCATGCATGCCATATTTATATTTTACTTGTTATTCCCTTATAACATCCACATATGTTCTACATTCCATTTTTCAATTCGTATTGTTTCTTTAAATATAATTACATTTCTTCTTTCATTTCTAATGATGTTATTCATGATATTGCAGGCATGGGCAAAGAGGTAGAGAATCTCATCATGGAGAACAATGAGCTGCTAGCAACCAAGTAAGTGTGACTAATTTAAGTGCATAACAAGACCAGCAACAATCGATATACTTATGTCAATCAATCTCTCAATTCTCTCTGCACAGAAATGCACTCAACATTGTCAAGGACGATTTGATTGTCAAAGTGGATGAATTGACGGGTGAGGTAGAAATTGTGCGCGAAGAGCTGAACGCTATGCAACAGTCACGTACGAAGCTAAGGCAGCGCATTAGCGAGCTTGAGGATGACCTCAAAAAAACCAAGGAGCAGGTGAAACAACAAAGTAAGTTGCCTCAATTGCTTATCAACAAATCAACAAGCTAATTCAATTACTTATTTGCCCCCAAACAGACACCGAGCAGGAGGAGAATGATGTGCCGCTAGCGCAGCGCAAACGATTCACGCGAGTGGAAATGGCAATGGTGCTAATGGAGCGTAATCAGTATAAAGAACGGCTGATGGAGCTGCAGGAGGCTGTGCGCCTTACAGAAATACTGCGCGCATCGCGCACTGTTGATAATTTGGACAAGAAATCGAAGCAAGGCATTTGGCAATACTTCAGTAATCTTTTTACGTAAGTACGCAACTTAGAAGTACACACTTAGACTCCTTAACTTATTGTTTACTATTTCTGTGGCAGCCCCTCCAATCGTCCGACGGAACGCGTCGCTGACGGTCTTGGAGGGGGGCCGATGTTTCGTCACACCGGCGGAGGAAGCCCTGCCCACAGCCATGGATCACCAAGCCGTGGAGGAAGCGACAATCGCCTTGCCCTGACCAGTGGAAATTCAATGCCGCATCCGGCCAGCGCCGGTCTTGCCAATGCCCTAATCATGGCCAAGGATTACGCGGAGGAAGGCACTTCGGAGCGCATCAGCGCCAGGCGGCGTGAACAATACCGCCAATTGCGTGCCCATGTGCAAAAAGAGGATGGACGCCTGCATGCATACGGCTGGAGCTTGCCGATTAACAAGACCAATCAGGATGCCAATCCCAGTCGCCATTCGGGCGGTGTGCCAGTGCCTGTGTATTGTAATCCGCTGGCGGAAGCATCGCCGCACATGAAAGTGTTTTGTGCGGCCGGTGTCAGTCTTCAGGGTGGCTTCACAAAAGATGGCCAATCACTGATACCCGCCAACTCGCCCTATGCGCCGCACTCCACGCTCAAAATAGCCGAGATCACAAGCCCAACGGTAGAGCAGAGCGCCGAAGCGTTGGATCGCCAAATGGCCCGTGCCAGCTTAGAGACTCTGGAGCCAGAGACACAACTCAGTTCATTTGTATGGATCTGCACGAGCACACATGCCGCCAGCACTGTCAGTGTTGTGGATGCAAATCAGTCGGCAACTGTGCTAGATGCATTTCCCATTTGTGCATCGCATCTGCTGTGCATTGCGTCCGTGCAGGGCGCCATGGAGAGTGACTATGCGCTCCTGGAGCAATCGGAAGTGGTTAAGGCAGGTGAGATGCTGCAGCGACCAGGTGAAGGCACTGAGCTACTCGGCAAGGTGGAGTTTGTGCGTGTGCGACCCAAAGCGGATCAGAACAGCAACAGCAAGCAGAACTCCAAGGAGGAAGTGGAAGAGGAGATTGCAGTAGTTACTGTGGTTGGTGTGGCAGAGGCCAAAGAGGCTACAGAGAAATCCAATGAGCAGCTGCCCCCCGTGGATGCAACGGAACCGCTGGGTAATGTAGAGGCCATCAAGATACGTCAGGCGTTGCCTGGAGCTCCGCTGCGATTGACAAGCAACTCGGACACCACCAATAATCACATCAACAACAACAGCAGCAGCAGCAGCAATGGTGTCAACAATGTGCCATTGGGCATAAATTCACTGAATCCCATATTGGGTACAAAGGAACGTGAGGATCCGCCCATGAGTTCAGTGGGTCCAACCATGTGGTTGGGTGCTCAAGATGGTTGGCTATACGTGCATAGCAGTGTGGGACGCTGGCATGAGTGTTTGCACCGGGTGCTCTTGCCCGATGCTGTACTAGCGATTGTACATGTGGAGGCGCGTGTTGTTGTTGCGCTGGCCAATGCTCAGTTAGCCGTGTTCCGCCGCCAAACAGACGGCCAATGGGATCTGAATAGTTATCACTTGGTTACGCTCGGTGATCGCAATCATTCGATACGTTGCCTCTGTGTGGCCGGTGAACGCATTTGGGCCGCGCATCGCAACAAGATCTTTATTGTTGATCCCATATCGCTTAACATTGTACACTCGCTGGACGCGCATCCACGCAAGGAGAGCCAGGTGCGACAAATGGCAGCTACAGGCGCTGGCGTTTGGGTATCCATACGGTACGGTTTAGATCCCCTATAATCGAGTCATTCTGAATCTTATAAATATTTGGTTTTATCTTTCAGTTTGGATTCCACACTGCGTTTGTATAATACGTATACGTTTGAGCACAAGCAGGATGTGGACATTGAGCCGTATGTTTCGAAGATGCTGGGCACTGGTAAACTGGGCTTTAGCTTTGTGCGCATCACAGCGCTGATGGTCTCCTGCAATCGCCTCTGGATAGGTACCAGCAATGGTGTCATCATCTCTGTGCCGCTTGCCGAGACGCAGCAAAAGCCATGTGAGCAGCATTCAGTTCTAAATTTTACATATATTTAAACTGCTGTTTTCTTTAGCTGATCCCCATGGCCAGATGCCATTGTGCTGTATGGCCAATGCTCAACTGTCCTTCCATGGGCATCGCGATGCGGTCAAGTTCTTTGTATCAGTGCCCATGCTGCAGCAACCGAATGGTGCACTGACCTTCGTCAACAAACGACCCGATATGTTGGTCATGTGCGGCGGCGAGGGTTATATTGATTTTCGCATAAGTAAGTGGAGCCAGCGGCCGTCCAAGCTCTAGTTTAATCAGTTGGAAGTTGGCAAATTCAGCGAGCGAGCGCTCTTACCTAATACTATATGCAATTATACAACATATTCCATTATCCTCTGCAGGACATGATAAATTCGATGCTAGTGATAATGCAGCGCATTTGATAGTTTGGAAAGTCGATACGTAAGCTTTCATTTATTTTTTTTTTAATTTTTGGTTCTTAAACTTATCTTTTATGATTTGCTCTGTTTTATGATTTTATCTTTTCTTAGTTTTGTATTGTTGCGTATGCGTATTTGTTAATTAAATTGCATTTTCTTTTTCGTTTGTTTAACTTGCCGCCCGTGTAGTACCTTCAATTTGTAGTACTCCTAAGCTCAGCGTTGCGACACCACGCTCAAATTATTGGAATGAAGCATTTGTCAGAGCCGTGTGACCTGATTCACAAGACCCCTAAGGTTTATGCAAATTTATGTTCAATGTTATTTAATTTTCTTTCTGTTCACGTTTTCCACTATTTATGTATTAATGCACTTTTGCACAGTTCCTCAATATCCAATTTGGTAACAAGTGGATACATTTTTTTTTTGTTTTGTCCCACTGATATTTGCTTATGGAAATAATTGTAAAAAACATACCTCCAATGGTGTATATAAAAATTTGAAAATTCCCGTGTCGGCACAATTTACAATTTTCTATATTTTGATTTTATCGGTTGTTGTTGGTTATAAATAGTTTAACTAAAATATTTTATTTATTTTGTTGTTTGCATTTCTATATTGTTTATATTAATTGATGGCTTTTCTACAAACTACCAAACAAAACGCTCACTCTCACTAATCATAACAATAAATAAATAATACTCTACAAAATATATTCTTTTGGGCGCTCCAAAAAGGCCAATACTAATAACAACTTATGCCTTAATGTTATTTATATAAAAGTCAACTCTCTCAAACCTTTGACTTTGTGTCGATGCAGTATTTACTATTTGTATATATAATGCGTAACAATGGCTGAAAAAACTTACTAATCGTATATCTTATGACAATTTTACAGATGACAATGACATGGAGAACAGTATTCAACTGGAACCAAATCAAACAATCGAAAATCGAGGAGACAAGAGTTATTTGATTGTGTGGCATGTTAGTCAACGTTAAAACTAATTTATTGTTTTAAGTGAAATATTTATAAAAGCAAAAGTTAAACACATATATACGGAAATCCGACCTAAGCAGTTACAAGTTTTGCAGGCTAGAAAAAGAAATACCTTAATTTAGTTTTTAAATATTCAACTTATTTAACTTATAGAAGAAGATATACACTGGGTACTAACAGATTTTTAGTTAAACAATCCAAATTGTGCTAATAATTATGCTTCAAATATTAGCTTCACATAATCGTTATTTGTCAGTGATAGCCCGCTAAATAATACAAATATATAAAGTATATATATTAAGATTTAAATTTGTACATTTTATGCAAACAGACAAAGTTATGTTCTTATTTTTATAAATTTAACAAAATGTCAAAAAACAAAAATGATAGATACCTTAAACATACTAAAGAGCGCCTTGTTTAAAGCAATTTGTGCGTGATTTTTGTCCAAATATTTAGTTGAATTTTAGTTTTTTTAAGTTAACAATCAAAGCAACACAAAAAAAGCTATTTTTATTAGTTATTTGTTAAATAATTTTAATTTTAGTTGAACAGATTTCGCCTAGTTGTTATTAATTTGTTTAATATTAATACTTGCGTAATAAACAAAATACGTGACTAACATATTTTTTGTTTCATATATTTAGTATGAACTTCATTCTATTTTAAGGCGCCTAGTGATATATAATTTCTTAAAGCAAGCACTTTGGATAAACATATTTATGGCAGACACAATTTTACAAACAATAACGCATTAGCTTTGGCTTGATTCGAGCAACTAATTAACGATGACTATTCAAAATAATAATAACAAACAAACACAAGAAAATGTACTGTAAATAAAGCCACATTTATATTATAGAAAATTATGTGAAATAAATTATGGATTTCAATTTAAAAATACCCCTTTATTAAATAGTTTAACTATTTTTTAAAACATTTGTCTATTTATTTTATTTATCTTATATACCTACATATATCATTACAAATATGGTGTATATTAAAAATTCCATTGAACATCTTCATGGCATTCTCTGGCATCTTGGTCATCTAGCTGCTGTCCAATAGTACTTTCATCGTCTGTTATTGAATTATTGTCGATTTCGGAGCGACACTTCTTGATGTGATCGGAGATTGTAGCATGTCGACATTGCTTAAAAAATGCATGGGTCATTAGTTTTTTGGCACTCCAGCGATTCTCTGCATTGCGATTCAAACAGATTTCCACAAACTGATGAAAATCGTCAGTAAGAACACGTTGACTAAATATCTCATAGGTTCTTCGCGTCGTCGAGTTCTCAAATGGCACTTTTCCCTGATCATCCAATAGCATTGTGTACGTTGATCTATCAAGCAAAGAGGGCACATTTCCGCGAATTTTCTCCGTGTACATCAATGTGGGCTGCGTCTCAAAATAGGGTTGAATGCCATTGGCCATTTCGCAGGCAGTTATGCCTACAGAATATATATCACACTTTTCGGTAAATCCATTGATGTTTTGATCCAGAACCTCTGGCGCAGCCCAATTCAAGTTTTTCTCATGGGAAATACCGTGCAATACGTTCTTCTTTTTTCCATGCTTAATAAAGCTGCGGCTCTCATGGAAATTCGATAATACTGCCTTTTGGTTGTCCAATAAGATGTGACCGGCTCTAACGGCTCCATGCACAAAATCATTCGTATGAATGTACATTAGGGCAGAGAGCACATCTCTAAAAATCAATGCGATCAATGGTTCGGGGAATCCGTTTGTAAAAATACTTTCCAGCAATATTTGGCACGTTCCAAAGCACATGTACGGATAGACAACGAACATATCGCATTCAGCCATGAAACAATGTAGGATTTGATTGATATTTTGGTGCTTGAATTGGCGACAACATTGTATCTCGGCAAAGAGTTTCTTCAATTTGGCATCATCTTCGTTTTCCAGTGAGAACTTTTTTATAACAATAACGCGATTGTTAACTAAATAATTCGCTTTAAGGACCGAATTGAATTTTCCATGTCTTAATACTTTTGTAAATTGATAATCAGCTAAGCTATTGCTACACATTGTTGTAAATGCTAATGTTATTTTTTTTTGACACTCGAATTTTGAACAGCTGACGATGACAGCTGTTGCTTTCAACGGCGTTGAGCAGTAAGAAAATTAGCGGCTTGTGACTTACGCACAATTTGTTGAAACGTTGAAAAAGGGTGAAATTTGTTCACAAACGACGCAGCATTTATTGCTGTGAATTTTTTTAGTATTTAAATGCATATCTAAAGGGAACAACACATTGCTCATGGCAACGCTACTGGAGACATTACGCGCCAACTGGCTCATCGCAGCATTTGGCTTGATACTCTTCTTCGCCGGCTCCACTGTACTCTACTGGAATGAGGGACGCGCAGTGCACACAATGCTGGCGTTGGATGAAACCCATGACGATGTCTATTCCATGCGGTTTACAGACGAGGAACAGGATCAATCATTCGAGAATCGCGTCCTGCATCTTACGGGTCCAATTGTATGCGGTGAACCGCTCACAGAGCCGGACTACAACATCCAGATTATGGCCGTGAAGCTAAAGCGACGCGTACAAATGTACCAATGGGTGGAGGAGGCGATCGAAAGCCACTTTGGAGACAGTGTCGACGCATTGCAGTCAGATACGCGCACCTATTACTATAAGCGAGAGTGGCGTGACGGTCTGGTCGATTCGCGTCAGTTCAACAGTCGCCATGGCCACCAGAACCCACAGCGTTTGCCCATCGACAGCGCCTTGCAGATAGCCGATGCCGTCTACATAGGCAAATACGAGCTGGGCGGCGATGTCAAGAAAAAGTTCAACAACTATCACGAACTAACTTCAGATATCCGTCCAGACGATAGCAGCATCAAAATGCATCTGGGTCTCTACTATCATGCCAACGATGTGTTCAATCCGGAGGTTGGTGATCTGCGCATCCTATTCTCCTATGCGGGCATGGAGGGTGAAATCTATAGCGTTGTCGGCAAACTGGTGGGCAACAAAGTCCAACCATATGTAACTACACGCGGTGTGGCCGTCCTGCTCGTCCAGCCCGGCGAATTAAGTGCCAATGAGCTGTTCCACATGGAGTATCGTGTCCAGGCAATGCACACCTGGTGGTGGCGTTTTGTCGGCTGGCTGCTCATATTCTTTGGCGTCACATGCAACTCAAAGGTTCTACGTTTGTTACGTAAGTATTTGTTATTTATCAAATTTTAATATTTAAATTTTAAATTCAATATATTTTTTCTAATGATATTTGTTTTGTTTTGCAGTGCTTCGTGTGCCGCCGCTGATTGCTTTGGCACCGGATTTGCATTACCCGGTGACTGGAAATTTTGTGATTGCATTCTCACTGGCTCTAACGATTGCAGCGGTTGCCTGGATCCTGCATCGTCCTGTGATTGGCGCCTGCCTCTTGTTGGCCGGCGCCTCGCCCTACGTTTGGCTAACACGCAATCTGGTCGAGTATCAGCGCGTGGATTGAGCTAAGCCGCTTAGAAATAAACATAAATACTTAAAAATACAGGTTCTCGTATCCCTCATATATATATAGTGTGTGTGCCATATCTAATCCCGACCAACTGTCGTCAATAAAAAAACAAAAAATAACACTTATTTAGCTAAAAGATCTAGAAATCTCGAATGCCTGCATTCGGTGGCCCATTGAGTGCATTGGATGCGTTTGCTGTGCTGGGCTTGGGCGTCGTTTCGGACGAGGTGTGAACACTGGGACTCTGTGACTTATCCTGCTCCTCGTGACACACCGGAGGCTCCTCGAATCTCACATATGGCTCGAAGCTGTTGTTGATCTGCACTGAGCCACGATGCAGATTATTTGACTCCGCCTCGAAGAGAATCTCATTGATGAAGCGCTCGGCGAGCAATCGCTGCTCCCGCGACATACGCTTCAGCTTGTGCGTCCATGTGCGCGCAATGGACTCCTCCTCGGGAAATGTGCCGGACAGATACTCGCAGGCAATGTTGAGCAGCTCGTCCGTGTTGTGAGTGCCCATTGTACTCGTGGCTGCGGCTGCATTGCTCACGCTACTGTTGCTACAGGGAGGTGATTGTCGGGCCCGCTTGGCACCATTCGAGAACTCCGTCTGCGTATGTGGTGGCTGGTGAATGGCGCCCGGGGGAAGTGGCGGTAATGGTGGCAATGGTTCCACCTTTTGCATGTGTCCGAAAGATTTGTGGAACATCTCCGTTATGTTGGGCGACTGCCTGGCCACCGGGCGATAAGGATATGTTCCGCTGGCATGCTGCTCCATAAAGGCCGCCGCCGACGACGAGCTCGAGTTCTCGTTGAACGAGAATGATGGCTCGTTTTTGTATGTGTGATTGACGGCCAGAAATTTCTCAGTGTTGCGCAAAAAGTCGAGCTCCTGAAATGTCCAGCAACGCGGCGTATGCATGGTGCCCGTACGTATAGCGTTCTCCACGACCTTCAGCTCCTTGCGATAGTTGGTGCGCAGCGTGTTAATCTTCTTTTTCACATCCTCAACGGTCGCATCCCGCTTCAGGTAATGATAGATGGGCACCAGACGCTGATACGCCTCGGCGCGCTTCTCCCGATTTGTGTAGTCGCGCAGCGAGGTGTCCCACAGCACGGGCATATCGCGATATGTGTGTATGAAGGCACGCAGGTAATGACGATTCTCGTCGGCTCCAGACATTAGTTTGATGTTGTGCGACGTTGGTGGTCGCGGCGGTTGGTGATGCATTATTCAAAAACAACTTTCAAAATTCATCCACTAAATTTTGGGCGGTAAAACAGTTTCAATAAAGTTAGTGAAAAACTGAGAAATTCTACTATGGACTTATTGACAAAATGTCAGTGGGCTGTTGTTGTTGTAGTTGTGTTGGTGGTGGGTTGTTTGACAGATTGCTGGGCATATTGCTACATTGACGTAACTGCGCTTGTGTGTGTGACGTCACAGCAACAAGTGTTGTCCGCTGTTATTTATGGTATTGCAGCACTGTTCATTTAATCGAATATCGATTACTTAACAACATTTCCCTGCACTTTTGAGCATAACATTAACATTTCATGTTATGGTGGCCGCCAACCGTACCTTTTGAGCATATTTCATGAAGAAGAGTGAGCAGCAATAACATTTATGTAAAATAAAGCGAGACGAACAGCCGTGCGACCGGACGTGTTTGACCGTTGATTTTGATTTTTAATTCCGACGCGCTGCAAAACAAGCAACTCAGTCACGTACTAGACGTATTTATTTGTATACCAATCTCCAAATATATATTCGTGCAATTTAACGCGTTTACACAAACTAAATGTATTAAAAGGATTGCAAAAAGTGATAAAGCAAATATAAAGCGACGCCGCCTGCTTCATTCAATGGAATGCGTGCGTGTGTGTATGTGTGCGTAAATTGTGAATGTTTGAGCGCTTGTGTTCATTGCGCGCCGCTTTTTAATTGACCAAAGCGTTGTTTAATATAATTGTGAAAAAAAAACAAAAGATTGTGTGGCATTGAGCTTATGGAAGCAATGAATAAAACATAGCAAACAAACCATCATTGAGATAAACAAAAAAACAAAAAAAAATAACACAAACTCTGTTTTTGTGTATATGTTTGTGTGTATGTATACAAAATTTAATGCAATTCAAACGAAATGGAGACCATCGAGGAGCAATCAAAATCAGGTGAGTTGTTGTTGTAGAACCGCGGAGAGTGGGGAACAGCAGCTGTTCTGCCTTTCATTCACATACAAACATAAGAAGGTATATCAAATTCGTTTCTTTTTTTTTTTTAATATTTCAATGTCATTGCTGAGGAAAAGTTTTACAGTATTCACATAAAAAATGTCTCTGCCATCAAATAAATATCTTTACTAGTACATTCTTGTTTTTGTGGTTACTAAAAAAAGCCACAAGCGGCAGCGTGTCAAAGAATTTTAAGCTTCTTTCTTAATTTATTTTGGGCTGTGTTCATATTTATTCATTGTGCGAACGGCAGGCGCTCGCATCAGTGCCAATGTATGCTAAATGCCTTGCGCCCCTCGTCCCGCACTCACTAACCGGCACTGTACCAGGCGCGCAAGCAACAAACAACAACAACAAGGCGCAGCCGCTGTCGCTGCCGCTGCCGCGAAACAGTTCCTGCCTGCGCAGCGCCCTTAGGTAGAAAAGGAAATATATATTTCCTCTCACTCTAGCGCTCGATGTTGCTTTTTTTTTGTTATTGTAACTAGAAAAATACCAACCACTTTTGCACGTTCGCCGCTTTCACCTCTGTCCGTCCTTAGTCCCTCCTTCCGGGTATATGTATGTACATATGCTTAACAGCGAGAGAGAGCGCGCACATGCCAACGCTTTTGTCTAATGGCTCAATGTTAATGACATTTTTACAAATAAACACACGAACAGAAAGTGTCTATGAAGGTCTTCGTGTGTCTGCGACTGCGTCAAGGCTCCTCCGACAATCTCTGGCAACGTAATTGTGTTACAAGATTCCACATTGATGAGTCGATTTTGGCCCCAAAAACGTGTCTGCGTTTAGCCCAGCAGAATATGTTTTTTTTATTTTTCATTATTCAAATGTCACTCCATTAGATTTTCGTCATGTTCTTGGCACTGGGCCACAGCAGTACAACAGAAGAAGCCGACTGGTAGTATAAAAAGAAGAAGAAGAAGAAGCAGCAGCAGCTGTTGACTAAACGAGCGCAGGCAAAGGCAAAAGGGAAATTCCCAAAAACTAAAAGCATTTGCCATTATTTCCCTCCTTTGCCCTCCGCTCGCTGCACCACTTGTGTGTGTTAGATCGTTTCGCACACTGCCCTTAACCTGCATTGTGTGTGTGTGTGTGTGTGTTTTGTGTCTTTGCGTGTGCGTTTGCATTTGTTCCCTTCGCCAGCGACATGTAGGGGGAGGGGTAAGGGCACACCTGTGGCTTCCGCCTGACTGCGTTTATTCTCATGCTAAAATTTATATTTTGCACTTAGTTGCCGTTCAGAGGTTGATCCTTAAACGTCGTTTCGACTCGTCTCGCCATGTTGCACTTGCCAGTGCTCAGTTTTGGTAGCGGCTGCAACAACACCAAAAAACGCAACAACTTGGTCACGGTTCATCGCCAGGCGTGTTCGTATTTCACATACACAGCGACCGAAAAAGGCAAACAGGCGAATCTTAAGCAGGCTGCCGCACTATGTCAAGTGTATGAGGATTTTACAGGTATTTTATTTCGACCACCAAGCAGGGATCACACAGGGATTGTCCCTCATTTAGGTATAGAAGGGGGTACAAATGCAGAAACCATTTTTTTTTCTTAGTCTAAAGAAATATTTTAAGTAAAGTGTTTTGTGTTTTCAACGCTGTCTGGATTGCAATAAATTTAATGGAAAACATTTTTGCAAATTTTGGAATTTTCCGCAAACAAACTCAAACAGACCAGAGAAATTTGGAACTCTAGCAAAACGTTTTAAATGTTAGATAAATGCGGGGCGATAAATAAATTTGAATTTGAAAATATTTACTCAATACTTATATAATTTTTCAGCCATTGGGATTATTTCCAACGGTTATATAATCTTAATAATAAATATTTTGACTCCAGCTAAGTTTACAAATATTTTACTGCACATTTTTTGTTGCAGTTTTCTTAGAATAATGCGAAATCGATAGCCCTATGATTAAATAAACTTATAGCCTGACAAATAACTGTTTACAACTTGAACATGTGAGACTTTAAGTGTTTCTAACCCATTGTTGTTCCAGTTGTTTTGACTGCGAACACGAATGCATATATGTGATGACAACTGTTTCTTTTGGTGTATCACTTTATCGAATTGTTGCATTCCTAAGTATTTCCCCATGACGCACAGCAACAATAGAACTGTTGCAATTAGTTCACATGTCATGCGATGCATTTTAACACCTTTATAAACATAATAGTAAAACCAACAAAATGCATTTGATCTAGCAGCCCATAAATTTGCCATTGTACAATATTTGCCGTGTTTATCAAGAACTAGTTGGTTATTTGAAAAATTCCATGCGTCATGTGGCGTTGTTGTATCTCCTGTGCATGCTGCAACCTGAGGGAGTGGGGGGTAGGGGGGGATGCGTCTGGACTTTGCTCAATTGCCCAAGTGGCGGCGACGTTGCATCGTCGCGTCGTCTCGAGCGGCAGACATAGTACAAAAGCGCAATTGGCATCAGTTACAGCTGCACAATTCTGGATAAAATTAATGCACAACACCATGTGCCAGCGGGGGGTGCAAGGGAAGGGGGAAGAGGAATCGGAGTGGGCGGGCGGGGCTGGCCTGTGGAGAACTGATTGCACTTGAACATGTTCGCCATTTAGTGTTCGTTCGTAGTATGTGTGGGTGGCTGCTGTTCTACCTCTTCGTTTTCTACACTTATCGGCATGTCAAAATCTACGGGGCAGGCAAGTCGGGGAGGGTCATGATGTATACATGCATAAGTATTGCAAACAAACAACAAACAAACAATAATAATAAAACTTAATGGCAACAATCAGCACTTGGCGATCACAATTAAAATTGATGTCAGCACCTAACAAAAATTGCTGCCAAAATGATCGACATCGAAACGTTGCCCTTCACAGAGAGCGAGAGATGAATAGCGAAAGAAAGAGAGAGAGTGAGCTTTCCGAAACCCCCTTCCCGCTTTTCGTGCAACGCTTTCGCCTTAAACTTGCGCTAAATTTGCAATTTGCATAAACAAACAAACATTGATGGCCACAAATCATAGCGTCAAACTTTTGCTTCTCTCTTAAACAAAGTGTACTTAAAATTTAGTGGCCTTAATAAGGTGAGGTAAGGCGAAGCCAAAAGCAGCAACCATCTCATCAAAACTATACAAAAATCAAATGTTTTGAAATATCACAAACAAATCAGCTGCCTATCGTTAATTAAGAATAACTTAACTTGAGAGATTGTTTAGGAGGTTCTTGACTTCTTCATTTTCTTGGCAGAGCATATTTTAGTCGAATACCCGCGCTCAATAAGTTGTTTCTCGTGTCTAAAGCACAGAGAGAAGACATAAAAATTATGATAATCTTATGCTATATATAGATAGAGACACAGAAGAACATACGTACTTATGCCTTTTGTCATACTTATTCTCATTCCCATTCTCATCACTTGTTTGTGCAGAAATGTCCATTATGTCAAAGATGCCCACACGCATCTGTCTGGTGGGCGAGGCTGTTAAAGATGGAGATACACTAAGGGCAGCCGAAAGTTTTGGCATCCCCATCATTCAATCGGAGACTGGTCTGGACATCATCAATGATATGGAATGGCGCACCTTCTATGTGCTGCAGGACTTTGAGAATGAGATCTTCGATGCCTTACACAAGCAAAAAGAATGGTAAGTAGTCTACTAGCAACTTCAACTAGATTCGTAAACTATAAATAAACATTTGAAAATAATGTCACCAAATTAAACAAGTCACGACATGACGCCACTGAAAATGCCACGAGTGGAACAACAGCCTTAGCCAAATTTTGAAATTGAGACATACGCATTTGCTGTGCTCCCATATTTCCCTCTAGAAACTAACTTATTCTCTTTGAATAACTTCGAGACTTTTGTGTTGGATTGACAGCCTAATTATTCAATATAAATTTAATACCCTGTAAGGAAAAAAGGGGGAAAAACAAAGTTGCTTAAAAGCATTATTAAAATGATTTTTCAATTTTCATCAATGTTTCTGCCCATCTTTTATAGGGTATTTACTAGCTAAGAACTCTTTGAATTCGGTGTTCCCAATTTTTTCTGCACAGCTTTTGGTACAAATTGTTGTCAAATTTAAGACTTGCGGCATTATGCGCCACGCTTGATAAATTAACCCGCTGCGCAGTAATGACAACATTCAAATCAACCAACAACAACAACAATAATAACAATAATAACAGCAACGAGACAACATCGATAACAACACAAAAAACATGAACAGTCCTCATTAGCGATTAACATTATTATTGCTTTTTCTGTTTGTTTCTATTTCTACACATATTCTTTTATGATCACATTCAAGGTCAAGAAATGCGTTTGTTGTGTAGCAGAAGGAGAGTACTAGTGTTGATTCTAATGCCTGCTTTGTGCTATGCTTTTATGTTTAACATTTGTTTTTATTCTTTTCTATATTGTTTTCGCTCAAGTCATGTAAGAAACAACAGCAAAGAATCGAAAGAGATAGAAGAGGCGAAAATCTCATCTGCACCATAAAGACCTATTATTTATTTGCCAAAATTTCATTCATGTTTTGAATGTTTGTATTTTCTTTCTATACTGCAAATATTTCGTTTGTTGTTATTAAATTTGTTTTTAGTTCGAAGTCAAATTTAAAATTGGATGCTATTTTATAATATTTCGGCCAAAATACATTAATCAAAATTCTTAAAAATACCCCCTAATTAGTTATGAATTATATTGACAAAAATATTAAATTTTTTTCCACTCGAAGGAAGTAGAAATGGAGCTAAGTCATTCAGCCAATAATTAATTCAAATTTTGTAAACAATTCTTGATAAATTGCAAGGATTATATTGTACAGCCAGATCGCTAACGTAAATTTTTCATTCTTACTTCAACACTTCATTTTAACTTGAAAACATAAAACTTGTTGTATTAAATCGCAATGATTTATTTGTTCCCCGGCGCCCTTCAAGGGAAATCCCTTAATCAGGAAAAATACTATCTGCAATTTGTATATTACAGACAAATGACCATATGTGCTTGTTTCAATATTATGAGCAATTTTTTTGTTGGGCTTCCCGCGAAACGAAAAGTTGAGAGGAGGAATAATTGGAGCAGGCTCTCGATAAAATTCCTTGAATGGCTCTTGAAAATTTCCCCATAAATTCACACACACACAGACACAGACACGCTTAACGGCCACTTAAACTCACATACAATTTATGCCACAAAGATCTTGTTAATTGTTATTCGCCTTATGCAGTTTCTCATTCATGTACAATTTAAATACTTGAACGATTATATGCATATTTATAAAGAAAAACTGAATCATAAGCATTCGACTGCATTGCCCATTCGTTTTTGGGGGTATTGCCTATTTTGGGGCGGCATCTACAACATTCAGCAACTAAAAACCGTTCGAAGAGAACATTAAAAGAAAAACTCGGAAATTTGCCTGACAACACGAAAAAAAAAAAACCATATGACATATTTATTCAGCTAAGGAATTTCGTTAAGCCGAAATCTTTGCGTACTTCTAATGAAATCGAAATGAATCGTTAGACTCTGATTATTGCAGAGGTGGTGGTAAGGGTCGGTATGGGGTTGGAGGGGTTGCGCAATATTGCGGCAATCGTTTGGCGCCAAGATTCTATATTAAAAAGAAGAATATGTTTTATATGGAACACGATGTCAAAAAACGCGTAGAAAGTGTGAAAAGCGTCGCCAACAAGTCGGAATTTCTTGAAGAAAACAACAACAAATCGCAGAAAATATATATATTTTTATTATGGCATTTTTGATATATACATGAACTATATGTATATATATATATTGTATAGCAGTGTGGGTATGTATATAATTTATAAGTTTCACAGTATGGCAAATTAATTGTGAGTGTAAAGTGGAAAGGGGGGAGGGAGAAGAACTGCTGTCATTGACTGTTCTATAGTTTTGACCCTCGCAAAGTTCGAGTGGTTATATGCTGATGGGCTATGATGGGGCGAAAGATCAGCGCACTTTACAAGCAACAAGTTCTCCATGGTTTTCTGCGTCTGATTTACGAGGTCATCAAAAGCTTATCGAATATTTTTTCATTTCAACTTCCCAAACTGAGAAAACACTCGCTGCGCATTTTTTAGCTTTGACTAAGCGATTTAGCCTTTGGGTTTTCCTCGTTCACCCAATTTGATTGTTCTGCTAAGAACTTCTATACAATACATATTAAATATTTGCATAAATTCACCTGTCACTCCCCCCAAAAGTGTTTACCATTTTGTCATCTGGCTTGGCTTGCTGGCTTCTTAGCGTTCAATGCTTGCAGCAAGTGTGTGAGATTGTATTTATATGTATATGACATCTAAGTGTGTGTGTGTGTGTGAGTGTGTGCCATCAAGTGGCATTTTCTATTTCCACAACGCAGCCGTTTGCCGTCGCCGTCGTTGTTCGGCATTTTGGTTCAATCATTTTTCCCAGGCCACAACGCGCAACAGTTGTGTTTGTTTAGTTGTGCCGTTAGAATCATTGAAAACGCTTTTCGGTTTTCTATAAAATAAAAATAAAAAGAATATAAATATTTGTGCATCGCTGGTGATTGTCTTAATGCAATTCAGCTAATGCTGACATAAATAAAAACGTTAAATTTTGTTCAAATTAACTATTAGCTGCTTATGGAATATTATTATCTGTGGTAAGAAAAGATGTGCTTCTGTGCGTGTGTCTGCAACAAGTGCATATTATCTGATTTTGTATGTTGTGAAAGCTGCGAAAAGTCTCGCCTTATCAGGTGAAATTTAAGTGTGGATTAGTTGTGCGCTGTTTGGAACAAGTCTGAAGTTTCCAAATGTGTCTGTGTTTGTTTGGTTTTCCAACTAATTTTTGGAACGAAACGCAACGCATTGTGCAATGGATTGTGAAATAAGACAAATTAACAAAAAACTAACAAACGTGTTGTGTCATTCCATGGAATGCACAAGTTTCAAGTGCTCAAACATGAATGTGGGGGAAACTTTTGTGTCGAGTTGAACAAATCGGGTGTGATTTACAAAATACCGATTTGTATTATGCCAGATGATTCATTGTTAACAATATTCGTATAAGAGTGCTTTTGGTTAAATTAATTGAACAATTATTCAGTTAAGTTATTAGTTAAAAGTCCCTCAAGAGATTTACATTCTCTCCTCCAGTTATCATATACAAAAAACTCAATACTTTTCGCTTGTTTTTTTTAAGTGTGGCTCATATCAATCTTCAGATATTTAATATGAATCCAATATTGTTTTAACAACAATAACGTGTTTCCCGGAACTTTGCTATATTTATACAAATATGTATTTATAATTTTGATTATTGCTCATTGTTGTTACTCAACCGTTTAATGTGGCAGGCATTGCGTGCATCCTAGCCAATAATAACGCATGAATGATTGAATATGATGAATGCAATTTATATATTAATTTATTTCAATATTGTGTGTCGGTCGCGTTCATTTAATAATAAAAAAATTATATGTATTATATATAGAATCATAAATACATCTGCAAGCACGCAGGCAGGCATTCAGTCAGTCAGTTAAGCAGTAGGCAGCATCCGCCCACTTCCGCTCGATTGATTTGTTTACAAAAACTTCCGGTTATGCGGACTTTAATGTGTGCAGAGTACAGTCAGCCACATTGGCATCTGCCTGTCCCATAGTCTCATAAACAAAAAGGGCCCTTAAACAAATTGATCGCCACATGACTTGTGGCTGTGTGTGGTGGGGTTGGGTGGGTTGTAACTTGGGGGTGGGTTGCTCAAGTTAAAGTTCAGTGAGAACTCGTCTGGCTTCTTGATTGTTGTTTACACATGCCCAGCAATTGCCACCTGGTGTCGTCTGTGTTGCACGTTTGTATTTGTTTGCATCGCAGCTGAGTTGATTTCAAGTAATTCGTTTCGTTGCTGCAGTCACTCGTAGATTGCCTGATCGTACGTACGGCAGTCGAGGCTGTTTCTTCTGGATTGTTTCCGTTGTAGTCGGTGCAATTGAAGGCGCTTATAACCGATTTAAAGTCTTTGAGTGATTCCGAATAATTGATATATGGCTGATACAACAGCACAATGGCCAAGGTCAATTGGGTCATTAAAGACAGAGAGAGAGAGAGAGATACAAATACAAGATACAATAATTATTGCCTTGCATAACTCAAAAGTGTGCCACATAAATATTTAATTGCATTTAACTTTGGCATTGCAGCATTTTGGGCCCACCCGCTTTGAAGTATGCGGCTGAGATGAAGCAGACATTGGGCCAGAACACTCGGCCCATTTACAACTATGCAATGCGTGGCGTCGTCACTTGCTTCACGGGCATACGCAAAAAGGATGAGCTCGTAAGTAGTTGCTACCAATTCCGCTAGCATGCAGTGATAATAACAGAAACATTTCGATTTACAGACAAAACTTGTTAATCTCATACACTCTATGGGCGGCTGCATCAAAAAGGATTTGAACACAAAGACCACGCATCTAATATGCAATCAGAGTGGCGGTGAAAAATATCAGTAAGTAATATTTATATAGTTTGTGTGTATAAGATTAATACAACCTCTTGCAATAGATACGCCAAAACCTTTCGTTTGACTGTGGTGCGTCCTGCTTGGGTGTATGCTGCTTGGTCAGCGCGTGATTCGTTGGAATTTGAGGCGACACAGGATAACTTTACCAAAGTGCATCGCTTGAAGGCATTTGAGGGGCAGAAAGTGTGCTTCTTTGGCTTTCCCGTCGAAGAGCATCAGCATATGGTCGATGTGCTGCTGGAGAATGGCGGCGTCTGTGCCGAACTGGATGATCCCGAGTGCTCGCATGTTGTGAGTTACCAAACAGCCCGACATTATGGGCCCATTAATATATATCTAGCATTCCATTACCATTTTAGTTGTTATTGCATGCAACTCATTGGCATTTGGCTTTTTAATTGTTTGTTTCTTATGTGTGTCTTATGGCTAAATTTCGTGTACATATATATATTATCTTGCAGGTGATGCCCAATACGGGCGCTGTTCTTACAAGCACTAGCACTAGCACTACTAGCACTGATACTAACCACATCACTAACACTAAAACCCAACTAAGCACCAACAGTCCCAAGCCCACACCCACCAAAAATTCAAGTAGCAACATCTCTGATGTTGCCGATGCGGCAAAACAACAACAAGAACTGGAACAAGAGCAGCAACCAGCTGCGAATAAAGAGAATCAAGCTGATGAACTAGATGACATACACTTTGATCCACGTTTGTTTGTGGAAGCAGGCGATTTGCAACCACCCGAGGAGCTGCCACTGCCCGACGACATAGTGGATGAGGAGGATGTGCAGGCCAGCACACCAAAGAGCAGCAAACAGCCAAGCATAATAATAACAGCAGGCACACCAACCAGCTGCAATGGCAGCCTATCACCACGCGAATTTCAATCGCAAACCGAGAACCTTTCTCCCATACTTAAAGCGCCTGCCAAACTGCTAACCATTGAGACCATAAACGAATGCGACATGGAAACCGATGACTTGACGGAAGCAGCCGTCGAAAATGATTTGAAACGCAAACGCGACAGCTTTGACAACGTCTCCCTTATGTCTGTGGACTCATTCGCCTTGCCCGCAAGCACTAAGAAACCAAAACTCATACGCACTGGATCCATAACGCGCACACTCAAGCGATCTATGAGCTTTGTGGCTGATCGCACGCCCATCATTAAAACGTTGCGCACGCGACGCAGTTCGATTGCTGTTGCCGATACATCCACATTTCTTGGCAGTGAGACAATTGAGGCAGACGATTCTGTTTGCTCGCTGGCCAGCTTTAATAGCACACTGAATGAATCGATAAGGAAGCCAGTGAAGGCATTGCGCAACATCTGCGACCGCATCACACGCAGCAGCAGTCGTCGGGCTGAACGTGAGGCAACACCCGAATGTGGAATATTGGACAGTGGATTCAAGACGCCTAAGGCACCAATGCAGCGCTTTGGTGGCGGCAGTGCGTCGGGTACAAAGAAAACAGCAAAACGTCTCTTTGGTCCGGTGGGTGGTGGCTTAAGCTGTTCCTTTACATTCTCTACTAACCATGCTAGCAATCCCAAAACCCAAGCAAATGAAGTCAACTCGACAATTGTTTGTGCCACTGCTGCTGCTGCCACATCCATAATGCCATCGATATCAGTTACACCATCATCATCATCGTCATCAAATATAACATCAGCTGTGCAAGTTATTGAAAATGCTGCTCCCAAGCTAACAACGTTGACGCCGACGCGGCGCGACTGCAATTCACCTGCTGCAGATGAGCCCATGCAAATGGTACTTAAATGGATAAATAAACAAATAAACTAAACTTGGAAACACTTTGAAACGGCACAGCAAACATTTTCTCTATAGGGTATAGAATTTTAACTTCTCGAATTGACGTCATTTGTTAATTGCAATTTATCTCAACGCTTAACTCACTGTTTTTTAATGCATTGAAACATTTTGTGCTGTTTATTAAGTAAACTAAACTCTCATTTTGTATGTTATCGATGCGCATTTTCAACATTTTATTTTAGCTGCTCACCGCGCTCCCCCTCTCAACGTACATCAATTTGGAAAAATTAAATTTAATTACATGTTAATTGTTTATGGTTATGTTTTGTAGTTTAAGTCGCGTCATATGCCTAATTTGGTTGCGGTGCTAATTTTTTTTTCTTGTTATTTTGGTTATTTTTCTTAACTATATTTTTATTCCATAATGCTACTCACTTTATTCTCCGTTCTTCTGGTTTCCGATCATACGCAACACCAAAAGCAGCACAATAAATATTGATTGACATTTATTTGCCTAACCAACAGCAAGCAGCTTACGATTCGCTTGAATAAATGTTTAAAATGCTTTAAAAAATATTCCAAAAAACAAAACAAAACAATAATCATACCATTTATTAAGAAAGACATTCTCCAGATCTTTCATAAAAAAAAACATTTCCATGGACTAAAAAATATTTGCACAAATGTTTCAGTACATTCGATGTCAGGAATTTTAAGATAAACAATTTGTTCTTATTTTCATTTACTTCAATTTATTAGTCTTGTTTTATTATATTCTTTTGTTTTGCTTGCGATTTTTATGACCGTTTCAAAGTGTTGCCAAAAATGTGCATTAAAAATGTTTTGTTTGGCCTTTTTTGCTCTTGTTATTGCAATTATGGAACGCGGAATCGACATGATATTTAGATTCCGAGTCGAATTTTCTGTTAACCATATGTATAAATGGATAATTTATTGTGCTGCTGATGATGCGTTTGTGAACTGTACAATAGATTTATTAATTAGTTAGACGCTTGATTTAAGATTGTATGAATGCATTTGGCAACAAACAAAACATTTTTAACTAATCACATATAGCACATTTCACTCATATTCATATATCGTTTGATTGCACCATTTGTGGACAAACTATTTATAATAGTTAATAATAATTCTCATATATTTTCTCAATTTAATTTATTGCGCTGTACGTTAGGTCGTTGACGAGCACACGACTGTATCAAAACCGGAGCCCAAGAATCACAATACGCACATTCTGAAATCAGACTGGTTCTGGTATACCATCCAGAATGGCTATGCCAACGAGATGGATTATCTATTTGGCGATGTAAGCAGAAAAACACACACTATAAATCTTCCAAAGTTTATCCTAATTTAAACATTGTTTATATTCCCTGTAGTATTTGGATAGCATTACGAATACGCCGAGCACAGATCGTCGTGATTCGCTGCCCATTAGCTTCAATAAGCGGAAACGCAAGCGTTTCTCACAGCGCATACAATTGGAGGGCACACCTTTGGGTTCGGGCAAGCGACGTTCCTCGGTATCGGATGCAGGTCTTTTGTCCGTTTCTAATAGTTTCTTTGACTGCACGACCAGTCCGGATAAGCTGGAGAATGATAAGCTGCTGCATGTGGAGCCAGAGGCTAGCGAGGCCACGCCCACCAAGAAATCCATGCGTTACAATCACTTTATGGACTTCTTTACCACAGAGTCCAACTATGTGGGCATAATGGATACCATACTTAATGTAAGCTGCATTTTTAATCTCAACAAAACAATTCTAAATCTGTTCTTTACTACCTTATAGCTGTTCAAGAACAAACTGGAGGAGCTGGCGGAAACAAATGATCCGCTGCTAAATAAATCGGAAATCAAAACGATATTTGGCAACTTTCTGCCCATTCATGAAGTGCATCAAAGCATGCTAGAGCATTTACGCAAGCTGCATGCCAATTGGCGCGAGGATTGTCTCATTGGCGACATTATTATACAGCATCGAGATGAGCTGATAAAGGCCTATCCACCCTATGTCAATTTTTATGAGCAGATGAAAGAACAGCTGCTCTACTGTGATCGTGAATATCCACGCTTCCATGCCTTCCTCAAAATCAATCAAACAAAACCCGAATGTGGTCGCCAGAGCCTGCAGGATCTGATGATAAGACCTGTGCAGCGTTTACCTAGCATAAGTCTGCTGCTCAATGATATACTAAAGCATACCAGTAATAGTAATAAGGATCATGCGCGTCTCGAGGATGCCCTGAAGGCCATTAAACAGGTGACGCTGCACATCAATGAGGACAAACGTCGCACGGAGTCGCGCATGGCCATCTTTGACATATTCAATGATATCGAAGGCTGTCCAGCGCATTTGGTTAGCTCCAATCGCAGCTTTATATCCAAATGTGAAGTCAACGAGCTCTCCGACTCATTGAGCGGGCGTGGCGATAGTCTTTTGCTCTACTTGTTCTCCGATTCCATAGAGTTGTGCAAGCGACGCTCGCGGGGCTTTAACTCGGCCAAATCACCGAGCTCGGCCAAGACGCACAAGCACATTAAACTGATATCGTTGAGCACGATACGTTTTGTCATCGACATCACAGATAGTCCGCGTGCCTTTGGTCTGTTGCAACGTGGCGAAAAGGAAAAACTGTACACGTTTAGCATCATCGATGAGGAGACGGATAAGCAGGTCTATCTTAAAAAGTTGTGCATGCAAATTGCAGCGCACACATGTCGCACAGATCCGGTAAGTTAAGAAACAGTTGCTAACTGCGAAAACCTTACTGAATGTACTCCCTTACAGGATAAAATGCTCATGAGTCGCACTTCACTGGAACTGGAAGTGGACATCAGTGATGTTAATGTCAGCACATTAAGCAAGGCCTTTAAACTGGCAGCCAAAACGCGTCTCAAGGTGTGTTTCCCAAAAGCTTATATATTAGAAACTTGTTATTAAATAAATTTCTCATATATTTTGACAGGTTGGACGCGCCTTTTCTTTTAATAAAACGCCCAATAAGCTTAAACGTGCTGTATCCACAATGATGACATCACCATTTGGCAGCACCAACTCCTTGACGCCTGCCTCGCAGCTGGCGCAAATGCGTTTGGCTAGCTGCACCAACATTAATGTAAGTTGCACACTTAAACAAGTATCGGCTTTATAGTTAACTAATCGATTGCATATTATAGGAAGTAGCTGATGAGGAATGCTCAAGCATGCGTAGCAGTTCACCATCATCGCAGTCTGAGATGCTGGTCGTGCCGCCGCTCTCCGTGCAACCTACTCGTAAAAATAAGTCCGTCGTTGGTAGAATTTGATCAGCAAAGCTCAAGCCTCATGCTGAACTCCTATAAGTGTATTCCATTTAAACATGATTTGTGTAGGCTTTAAGTATGTCTTGACGCACGCACTCGCATAAAAAAAATAACACTCTTTTGTGCCCATACGTAATCATAACTGTAATTCATACTTTCGATATTCGCAATCTCACACAAAAAACAACAAAAACATACGCGTCCAATCAGTCTAAGCTCGTAATTTTAGAATTTTTCGTAAGTTTTATTGTCGCCATTGTTGCTCGCAAATGTTGAAGCGTTTGCGACTCTCGGTGAATTATGTAACCTCCTCAATTCTATGAGTATTTTGTAAATATTTCTTTTTTAAATATGTAAACTATCTATATATACATTACCTATGCATACTTATAACTATATATGTTCTATGTAATCGTGTAATGTAACTAATCGTATTAGTGACTTGAAATCACATTCACGCACTGAAAAACGATCGATCGAACGTTCGATTGATTTGAATCGGTTCGATTTCATTTTTGTTCGGCAAAAGCTGTGAATGTTTACTGAGTAAATTTTTTAAAAATATGCCTAACAAATAAATGTTTAACTCATTCAATTTGTAAGCAGAGCATGATGATGCTTAAGATATAATATACGAATCATTAAAAACTTTATAAAAATTGAATATGATATTTGGTGGGGTATTAGAATCTATCAACAATGAAGGATAACTTTATTTATTTACTAAAATTTTTGAAATACAATTTGGTCCATATCATTTTAATTTCATGTACTCTTGGAATGCAAAGTTTACGCCAGTTTCATCTGCTTAACATACGCCATTCAATAGCGCTGTTTTTGATTATAGACTGTACACAGATTTAACTGCTGAATTTACTTTAGACATGGCATCCGAATGCAGTTGATATTGCAGATTGTGCAATTGTAAGCGTAATAAAGCTTTCAACTTAAACCCGATCTCTAGAACGGCCAACTCATTGGTACCATTTGCCGTCCAAACAGCTGCAAATAATGAAAATCAATAACATTGATTTTCTTTTGAAATACATAAACTTACATATCTTATTGCTCCTAGCTCGTATATTGACCACAGCGCCACAGATTTCGCTAGCATATTCAAAGGATTCGCCAATCACCATCAACAGTATATCCAGCCAAATGCGATCTAAGGCATATTTGGCACTCTTGCTAACCGTAAACAGCCAGCGACCGCCTTTTATATTAGCTGGATCCTCCCACATGGGCCTAACGCAAATTATGTAATGAATGTGGAAAATATATAGAATATAGTTTTATTTACTGTATGCCCTGTTTAAACATGTAATAATCGCTGCCACCCCTAAGCTCCGACGGGGTTTTAATGGAATAATATAAGCTAAGAAAGAAAAATGCTTACAATTTTGTTTTATGTTATAATCCAACATATGTAGCTTACCCCCAAAATGTTTCGATGCTGTCGATTTGAGTAATTTCATTAAGCATGTCCTGCCAGTGCTTGGTTCGATCATTCTCTAGATACCACAGTGTCCAGACATGCTCTAGCGGATGTTTATATTGGATTCTAAATTCCTGATCATTTTGCACAGTATCATGTTTTTTGTTCGGCAGCTTCAGCACCATTGATTTCGCATCATGAGCCGATTGTTTTAAGCGACTCTGCAGGAACTTATTTGGCTCGAAGACCGATGTCCCAACTCTATTTTCAACTTGGGCGCTGGCCATGCTAAGGAGTCTCGTAATTTTTATTTTCGTAACTTGTTAAGAAAAAGGACCGCTGTATATGAAGCAGTGAGTGAGTTAGCCGAAATATATATGCGGAAAATTCCGAAAACTTTTGTGCGAAACGTTACGTGCCGAAACGGAGGACTGCTAACAATAGACTGCCTGAAATTATGACATTCAAAACAATGGTTGTGATTTAAGAACAACATTGAGCTCAATGACAAATGTCAAAATAGCATTTATAAAAAAAATCGATAACTTTTACATCATCAATCATGTTAAAATGTACTTTTATTTTCGTGGTGTTGCAAAACTATATAAATATGTACTGCAAAACTTAAGATTTAAACTTTACAAAAATGTTAAATGTAAAAATGCGGCATATTCAATAAGAAACTAAAAATTACAAATACTATATTTTAAAATAAAGGCGGTTCCAAAAACATATCGTACATATTTCAAAAGTTGTTCGTTTTTACTTAACGAACAGCTAAAAAGCTACTAAACGAAAGGCACAAATAACTAAAACTTAACTTAAATGGAGAGTACCACTGGGTAAAGGAAAAATCGTAGTGCTCTCTAAACCCAAAGCACAGCAGCTGCATCCTCATTGGAGAGCGTAGAGAAACGCTGATAACGATTAGCATTGCGATAGGTTTTTGCAGGAGATTGTAATGGCTGTTCTGGTGTCGTGTGCTGCTGTTGCGGTTGCAATGGTTGGAGCGGCACACCCACACCATTGAGAGCTGACTTCAGCGTTGAGTTGCGACTCTCTGTGGAGAGCGACAAGCGACCTCCGATCAAAGTCGAACTTAGCGGTAGACCCACATCATGAAAGGAGCTAATGGAGCTGAAGCCACTTTCATCCTCTGTGCTGGAGCCATTGCCAGCTGGCTTAATCTGCTTGTTGTTGCTGCTGTTGTTGTTGTTGTTGGGTGTAATCTCCTCATCGGTTTCGATTTTGGATGACGATGATGCTGTCGACGAGATGGTGGAATGCACAGAGCTATCAGTGGAGCTGCGCAATGATATACGCGAATCTCGCATTGTATTCGAGCGTAAAAATAACATTTCAGCGCTGCTGGCAGCATTGCTGTTATTGTTGTTGTTGTTATTGTCGTTGCAGTTCTTGCCAGGATTGGCATCCAATAAAATGGTTGAGTTGTGCAACGGTGCTGCATGAAGTGTTAGCCCAGAGCTGTTCTTAAGCTGATTCTTGCCAAGACGATGTCCAACACCGCCGCCCATTGAGTGCCGCGGTTGAGTGAGATCCGGTTGCTGCTCGGATGTAAGCAGGAGATTGCGAATGGTGCGCGCTAGGCGAAAAGCCTCCTGGTTGAGCTTCTCTTCGGCTACCTCAGCAGTGGAAAGGCGCGACTTGCAGCCACCTAACTTTTTAGGTGAGCGGCGCCTGGCGGGGGGAATAGAGAGTATACATTAGTAAGAACTCTGTTCAAAACAATTCATTTACATACCAAGTAAAATCCTTGAAGGCATTATAGCTGCCTGCTGGTGCAATGCTCTCATAGGTGGGCTCCTCGTTCATGGTTAGCATGGATTTGTTGAGCATTAGATTTGTGCTGCTGCGTGCACGCAAATACGACGCGGAGTTGTTGGCGCTGGAGTAGTGGTTGTTGTTATTGTTGATGCTGTTGATTCCGCCTGTGGCATCCTCAGGACCACCATTTGGATCACTTTGCACACTCTGCAGCACATGATGCAGACTCTTCGAGCGTGAGATTTGCTCACCAACGCCACCCAGACTATAGCGATTTGTTGGGAATTGTTGTTGTTGCTGCTGCTGCTGTAGTTGTTGTTGTTGTTGTTGTAGTTGCTGCTGCTGATAGCGCTCAAAGAAGCGAGCAACTTCCTCCATAACAGCACGATACATTTCGCAATTGGTTTCCGTCTAGAAATGTAAATGGCAAATGTGAGTTACTTACTTATATGAAAAGGAATCTTTAAAGTGAATATTAATATGCAAAGGACTGTTTGTGATGCCTCACTGACTGACTAATGGGTTATCAACACACAGTTAAAACCATATAAGCTACAAAGATGAAATTTCCGGAGTTGTTTTCTTTACGGATGAAAGTGAAAACATAAAAACCGTTTTGAAAATTTCTATCCCTAAGCTCGGAAAATTCTATAAATCCGTTGCATGAATCATTTTTGTTTTCCATTTGATTGAATTTAATTTAATTGTCAATTTACTATATAAGGATTTATAGAATGATCCATGTCTTATAATGTTTCATGCTTGAGTTCGTTCCACATTCAGATTCCATAACCCAATCAAAGTAATATATAGAGATGCAATCTTTTTGTAATTTAAGCATGTATAATAACAAATTTGAGCTCAATTTCATAAGACAGGTTGTAAAAAACAAGATTGAAAATAAACTTATTTCATAACATGCCTCTATCTTAAGGTATGATGCAATGTTACCGCAATTGAGTCTCTTCATGAACCCAGGTCTCAAGATCTCTAGTTTCGTATAATCAACTAGCCCTGTTTAGTATTCTTGGCAAATGTGTTGTCTGTTCTGTTCCATTCTGTTCTGTCTATTGTGTTTATCTTTTGGGTATTATTTTACGCTTCGTCTGCTCCTATTTTAAAATTCACACTTACAGCAATTTGCTATGTTAATTGTCTTAAGTAATTTTGCATGCAAAGCTGTTCAATTTGGTTTTTGTTGCCGTTGAAATTCTAAAGTTATTTTCTTCAGCATTTTCTACAATGGAATTTTTCGGTTTTCTTTTTTCAAATGTTTTTTCATAACTCTTTCGATTTAACGCTGATTTTCTGTGTATCTCTAAGCATTCTTCGGCATTTCTTTTCTTTCGCATTTGCTTTGGCATTTCATTCACCTTTCTCCCATGTTGTGGCAAGGTCGTTGCCACAATAAACTCTTAATGAATTATAATCTGAGATATTAATCTATAAACAATTTATTGATTATGTTAATTTCTATCGATTTAATGTGTGGTTGCATTTGTGAAGCGTTATTTGCTCCACCTTCTACTACGAATCACTTTCACTTTGGTGACGTATTTGCTATACAAAAAAGTCGTTTATTTGGTTAAGTCGGTCTTTGGGCCATGCGAATCTAGCTCCCAACAAGATTACAGTATTTGGGCCAAGCTAATTTGGCTGCCTTAATTAACAGGCATTGGTTAGTTGTTTGATTGTTTTTGAGGCGTTGCCAAATTGGCAAGTCAAAGTGTTAAGATGCCACCTGACCAAAACGCTGCCACACCCACTTGCCACTTGCCACTTGCTGCTGCTGAGGTTGCACCCGGCAACCTGACTGCCTGTCTGCCTGTTTGCCACGCGGCCAAATTGCCCAACAAAGTTTCACACGACGCCCAAATGAGGCTTACCAAAAAGAAACAACAACTACAACAGCAACCAAAAAAGTTGGCAATGCAATTTGGCAGCAGCAATGCGAGCTGCAGTTGTTGTTGCTTTTGGCCAGCCAGCTGATTACGTAAGATACAAAATGTTTGTTATTGATGTTGCAGTCTTTGAAATTGTTGCTGGTGTTTTATTTTTCTGTTAACTGTTGGTTGGTCGATTTTCCGTTTGGTAGCCAGCTGTGATTTAAAGTTTTTTCCTGCTGCGTGTTTATTGGATTGAAGATGGAAGTTACGAGCCGAGTTTAACAGCTATTTGAATGATTTATGCGATTACAACAACAAGAAAAAAACGATAAAGAGTATGCCAAAATCCTATTCAGTTATTTTAATTACTTTAATTCAATTAATGCTATATAATATTTGAATTTAATTAAATTAATTGTTTGCAAATTGTTTTGATATTATTGTGTTGCAATTTAATCGAATTGAATAAAGTTTGGCTAATGGGTTTTCTGAAAAATCCAATCCTTCCATAATATATTCAAAGAGATATCAGCTAAAGAAATAAATTTGTTTACAAATCCATCAAAAATGCCATCGCACTAACAAGAATTTTCTTTTCCCACCCAACCGGCGGTTCTTAATTTGGAAAGCACACACAATATCACAAATATTTGGGTCATCTTCTTGGCAAAGCTAACCTGGTTAGCATCTAAGCTTGGCTTGTGCTCAATACTCTTCTACTGTTTGACTTTCAAGCCATATTTGAACCGTGTTGACCTTCAACTTTCTCATCTATGGGCAAAAGATGCAAGCGACGTTCCAGCTTCTGTTTTTTTTCCAACACACACACACACATTGCAACACTTTCAATCAACAAACTGATTTCAGATTCTATAATTTATCAAGCTGCAACAGCAAGAGCAACAGTAATAAAAGCAAGCAAAATATTTACGCTTTCATTTCGATTTAATGCGCTTTAAATGTGCCCCAATGGAAGGAAAAGCCGATGTCGAGACGGAGACGAGGCGGGCAGAAAATTGCAATATAATCAGTGATAAATATTTTCCACACTTTGTTGTTGTTGCTGGTTGCTACGCGCTTCTTTCACTCTAGCTCTAGCTAAAGCTGATGCTTGGAATGCCGCCGGAAAACTTAGCGAAGGAAAAAAAAACTGGGTTACACTACACTACAGCCAAAGGCGGTCAGCAATCGTAGCAGCAGAAATAACAACAACATCATTAAAAAGCATACAAATCACGGCTAAAAGCGTGGGCTCAAACCAGAGACTAGAGACTAGACAACAACCCAACCAGCGACAAAATCCCTGAACGCCGCATTTTGATTGATGGCGTCGATTGATTGAAGCCAGGTACTTTAATTTATGCAAACAGTTTTCTCTATCTCTCTGTACTAGTAGCGGATGCTGGCGCTAGACACTAGATGATGGCTTTTTAATGAATCAAATTGTTTTTTGAACAGGAAGTGGCCTTAGATCCACAATGTATTCCAAATGAATAAGATGCAACGTAACGCAAAATGGAAAGTGCAAGAATTACATTATATTGTTGGTTTTCAAACTGAACTCTCACTTGTTTAAGATTTGTAAAGGTAAATATGTTAATGTCATTATCTGTCATTTGTGTTTTTCTTAACAGTAAGCTTGATTTGACAACTGATTTATTGGTATTTGCATGTTGACTGTGGTTCATTAAACAGCTTTGTATTAATAAAATATTTTGTAATCGAAAATAGAAAGGGAAAATTGAAAGATTTATTTTGTTTGATCAACATTGATTTAAAGTTTCTTGCACTTCCTGTCATGTCTTTAAAAGTAATTTTCTCTATCGATTCAGTTGCAATCTTTGCTGAGAATCTTAAACATTTCCATCTGATTGTCTAAATAGCATTCAATTGTTATGCACTTCCAGTTTTCCAATCAGCATTCAATAGAAATAAAAAGAAAACCATTACACACATTATTTTCTCCCCGTCCACCTCCCCCTTCTGCTGAACAGCCTTTTGTTTGAGGAAATATAAAATTAATGCTGCAAAAGTTTTCAAGCCATTGAGGAAATGGCCAGAACCAAAAGACAATGGGACGAGACTGAATGGTATAAAGTGAAAAGAATAGAACAGAATAAAACAACAACTGGAAACTTGACGACCACCGGAGTCTATAATTAAGCGTTAAAAAGAATGTGCCGCCTAATTGTGGATGTGGATTGTGTGTGGCTGGACGTCGCGTCATTCCAACCGTGTCCAGACGTCCGAAACCGGAGCCGGGCAACAACAACAAGAAGCACAGTGAATGAACAAAAACAGAAACAAATCAAGGAAATGCGCCAAGCGCAAAAAAATAAAAGAAGAACAGCCACAACAGAACAAAGGCCACTTAACATGGCGCTGTAAGTCAAGTCAAAGAGGGAAGAATAGAAAGGGGTTTGGGCGGGGGGGACGTGCTGGCATGACAACGTCTCTCTTTGCCATTGAGTGGTAATTATGAGTGTATTAGGCGTGAGAACGCCAACAAGCAACAGCAGCCCAGAGTGAACCAAAACCAAGGCATATGAAAAAGTCAGTTGAACAGGTTGAAGTTGAAGGTATTTGGAGCAGCAGTAGGAAATAGTGGTAAGCAGAGTGTGTATGAGAGGGGGGGAGGGGTTGAGGTAAGCTAATGCAAAGTCAGTGCGCATTGTTAACAATTTAAAGTGAGCGGCAGTTGGGTTTTAAAGTCACGTTTTATGTGTCGTTGGGAATGTAGTGTTAAAGTCTACACTTAGCGGAAAATATGTGAACTAGAACTAGAAAAGTATAAGAAAAAGTTGCAATTTAGAGTTAGTTTTTTTGACAAACTTATTCCGATAAAATTATAAACTAGAACTGAAAGTCAACAAAAATCTTGTAAATGAAATTTGAGTTTCTTATAAAACACAAACTCTTTCCTTTAGGAAATCTCTCAGTGAATAGTCTTCACTTCAGATTGTCAAGAACATGTCTTTAGCTTATTTCATTCTTCGTGTGCTAGAGTCTAGACTCTAGATTGTCAAGTATGTGTCTTAAGTCTTTTGTGTGGCACTCACCTGCTTCAGTTGCCAATGCAATGTATCCACCTGATTTTGCAATATGACAGCCTCGACATTTAATGTTTGCTCATGTGTTGTTGTTGCTGCTGCTGCCGCTGCGGCTGGCTGTTGTTGCTGTGGCATGTTATTGTAGCCGTGGTTAATGCAGTTGTTGTTGCTGTTGTTGTTGGGTGCGGCAACATGGCTGGCATCCTGCAAATGTTGTCAAACAGATTATAAAGTTGGAATAAAGAAATAACCAATTAAAAAAATGCGCGTTAAATTAGCTAAAAGTTTTGAAATCTCAAAAATGTTGTCGCGCCGATTGACAACTTGACAAGTGTCTGGGTGGCAGTCGCAAGTTGCAACCACACATTTGGCGGGCGCCACCATTAACAGCCTGGGCGGCAATTGGCAATCCGTTGCGCTTTTCAAACGAATTCGCCTAACCAAAAGCGGAAAATGTGCTATAAAAATCAAAAAATAACAAACATTACTTGCACATATTCCCCTCCCCCCTCATGTACAATTAATTAGAGAAATTGTTTCACAATGTTTTTTTGAGATTGTTTTCCTTTTTGTATTTTTCCTCAACCATTTATAATTTTTATTTGTTTCCACAAGTATGTTTTTTCACACTACATTAATAGTATTAACACAAGCGAAATAAATTTCTGGTATACTTAAAATTTTGAATTTAGTCAAGCGAGTAGTTTTAATGTTTTGTGTTTTAAGTTGATTTTCTGTCTGTCCAGAACCCGTTTGTCAGTTATGCGCCATATTTTGTGTTAACAACATTTTTCTTGGCTTATGATGAATTTTTGTTGTGTTTCTATTTGTGCATGGTTTACTTTTTCTTTTATAACATCATTTTTACAAAGACTTTGACCTACAATGCAAAAAAAAAAAATAAATGAAAACAAACTCAAAAAAATGTGTAGAAGAGTTAATGTCTGGACTGAGGCTGTAATTTGACCTGTACTATGATCTGTAAAGTTTGCTGTGATATAATTATTGCCAAACCCGATGAAATCTTTGGCAATTGTGCCTTTTCTGGTCATGATTTGATTTATAGGTCAACAAAATTTTCGGTAAAATTTTTAACATTTTATTATTGATCATTTTCAAATATTGTTTTTCTGATTACATGTGATTTTATACACCCAATTATATAGATGCCCAACTAACCTTATAATTCTACCACTTACATAAGTCCGACTTTAACAAAAACAACAACTGATTTCAATCACAATCGATTGCCCAGTTGTTCAGCTCGTTTATTATTCTAGCCACAAAATAATTTTATATTTGCGGTTAGCTTTGAGGCCGCTGGCCACGCCCTCTGAACGCCCCCCGCCAACTCAAATTGGCGCATGTTCAAACGCTTGTTAATTAATGATTAAGTTTATTTTTATTATGATTTATCATTTGTTGGACTTGTTGTGGCCAAGTTTGCATACAAGAGCATTAACAAATTATTGAAAAAAAAAACTAATGCAAAACATTTATTGTTGTTTTTGTGGCTAGACAGGCGGTGCATCAAAGTGTACAAGTCAGAAGAAAAAAAATGCCCACAGTTTAAATTAAATCAGATTAGGAGCTACTTAAATGTTTTTTGTGGCTATTAAATGTGATTAGAAGATTGAGTAATTTACATATGAGAAGTGAGTATTTTGCGTTCGGAAAGACTGTTACAAAATGTTCTCTTATAACTTTATAACAATAAAATGTAAAGTTTCAATTCGATTGTATCTGAAACATTAAGAATAAGTTTCTTTTTAGTTCGCTGGAAAAGCTATGGATTTTATAGGCATATTTTAATTAAAGTTTCAGCTTTGGAAAATTCGTAATAAAAAGATTAAGATACTATCCCTAATTAAAAAAGATTTTCGATGCTTTACTTCAGCTTCGCTTCAGCTACTTATATAATCCTTAGGTCGGTTCGTTAATATTTTAAAGCAAATACTCATAGTAAAGTAAAATGGAAAGAAGTATGCAATATTCTCAAGCTTCAAATTGTCACCTTAGAAATTGATCTAAAAACTTCATCAAACTGTAAATTTTTAGCAGTTCGCAAAATTATAAATAGTTTTATAGGATTAGCCTGAAGTGAACTTAAATAAGTCTTAAAAAATAAAATTAAAATGTTTTTAATGTTTTTTAAAGATTAAACTTAAAGGAACAAAGTAAGTGGGTTAAAACTTGTGTTCATTTCAACCTTTACTCAGTGAATTCTTTAAGTTTTTCTTTAGAGCGCACATTAAATTTATTTAGTGCAGTATTCTGCACAAAAAATTCTTATTCTGTTATGCTTTTTCCAACGTTTAAGTTAGATTGCAAATTTACATATTAAGAGCTCGCACCGCTCGACGTGTAATACAGTTGCATTATTATGCTAATAAAAACATATGAATGCATACCTACATAAATGTTTGTGTGTGCGTGTGTGTGTAGTAGTATAACCGACATATTATAATGCAAAAATTAAATATATGCAGCTCGTGTGACGCTTTTAAAATCCATTTCCCAAAGTTGTGCATTGGGCTATCATTAGAAACACGCTCCAAAGCTGCCAACTGGCGGAGGTTGTAATACAATCTGCATAAAGTTGAGATACATTTCAGTTCTAGATCTGCAACAACATCCATCCCATTCCTATCAAAATCTAATTAAAATGCGACCTCATTGCAAAAATGGCTTTGGCATGCAAATTTTTTAACGTTCGTTGGCTGCCAACAAATGTCAATTGCAATCGCAGCAACAAAAACTTAAACAACAACAACAAATCTGTAAGGGAGTCATAGTACTTAGTGGCAAGTGTAGCAGTTCCAGTTGCAAGCTCATCAATGTGCCATTTTATACTTATATGTATGTATGTATGTTTGTATATAATGCAATGAAACCTCAGCAAAGCTGCTGCTGCCAGTTTCCACTTGGCAAAAGAAATCTGCATTTTAAATCAGCACCAAAACAACAACAGCAACAACTAACAATTGCATGCTCCAGTAATTTTTTGCGCCTGGCCAACAACAACAACAACAACACATGCATCAACAAGTGCCGCATAGGGTTGCCACATATGGTGCAGACAGTAAAAAAGATTCCCAGGCCAGATGCGGTTCCATTACCAACTTGTTATTTAAATTGTTTTGCACTAGAAGTTATGCATTAAAAGTAACCCAGAGAGAGAGAGAGAGAGAATGAGCGAGGGAGAACGATGGATCATAAGAAAGAGACGGACTGCCTGCGGGGGCAGACTCGGTGGAAATGAGAGAAAAAAAAGGGCTGTTACTATGTCACGTTGTTTCTCTTCATTGTGAGGATGATGAAGTTTAATGGGTTTTTTGATTAAACAGATGTGAATGGAGCTGTCGCTGGGCCAGAAACAGAAACAGATATGTGAATGTGGATATGACCCAAACAGGAAGTTCTTTGTATGTGTGTGAGTGTTTGTGTGAAGGGTTGAGCTTTGTATGTTTTGTAGTCGAAATTAGGTAGTGCTGGCATGGTTGGAGTTATGACATGTGTTATTAAACATAAAAATCTATATATTTTATGTTTTTATTAATGTATTTACTTTAGGAGAACTATTTAAATAAATTTAAATTAATAAATGCAGGCTCAAAATAAACAGCACCATATTATACTTAATAACTATAATTTTAAGAAACTGAAAGTAATATATTTAAATCAGTATCGCTCAGTGCCCAATTCGATACAACGATGTAGCAATAAATTGATGGCTAGCAAAGATGTGGCTTACACAAGCCACAAAATGTAGCATATCATAAGCGCCATATCTAATCTATACTGAAACAATTTGCTTTGCATCATACAAACAGTCATAGTATATTTAAGTCAAGGCAACTCTTTTCTGCAAACATCTTTTTTCTCTGACTTGACCAACAGCAAAATATATATATAAACTCAACAAATTGTTGCATTACAATTATCAACCCTCCAAAATTAAAAAAAGATCGCCCACTAAAAATGCCATTTGCAACGCTGAACAAGTAAAAAAGTATGTTGAAGATTTTATAAATAGTACAAGATGGAGTGTTGCGCTATTATTGGGCACATTATCATTATAGTTGAATCTGCATTTGGCATAACTTTCTTACATGAATGCGCAACAACAAAAAGCTTAACAACAATGACAAAACATTTAAAGCCTAAATTGTTGTCCGGCATTTTTATTTTTTTTTTTTTTGTTGCGTTTTGCTATCTGCTCAACAAGTGATTGCTGTTTATTATTCGAGCATAATTACAAAAAGTACATATTATTATTATTATTATTGTTACTATTGAAATCTTTTATTGACAGTTTGCGTTGGAATTTTGATACATTTTGCTACACAACATTTGAGTTTTAGATAATATCTTTTGCTCATATTGAAAACAAAATTAGGTTACTCATACGCAGCGTGTGTCGCATATCCGTTTAATTGCAGCTATTATCGTTTAAGTTTCGATAGCCTGAGCGTATCTGTCAGATACATATACATATGTATTTAGCGCATATCTGAAATGCACACGCTGCGAAGTGGAACGTATTTCAATATACTTTATCCTACACACTACAAATATAGTATATAGAAAATATCTGGCTGTAGCTTCAGACTTTGTCGTCTTTTTGTCAACACATTTGACCTTGATTAGGCAACGCTTTGCTGATTAACTAACCAGCAATCACAACTACAGCTTGACAATCTTCCATATTCATTGTCGTTGTTGTCATGTTGCAAGTACAATATATTTTCCCCCTTATATAGCCAACCGACAACCATCTAGCCACATTTTCCACTGGCAATTGTGTATTGACAGTGTACCACAAGAGTCAACTGCCATTTGGCTGTTGCTGTTGTTTTGTTGGCCACCTATTTGGGGGCGGACAAATGTAATTTTAAATGGCGCCCTAATGGCCAACTGTTCACTTTGAACTCCCCTTTTGTTTTGTTGTGGGTGTGGTGCAGGTTTTCGTTGTTGTTGTTGTCTCTTTTGTTGTTGCTCTTTACGCACAATCAATTTCAATTGTTGTTTAACGCGTCTGTCTCGCAACTGATTTGCTTGTAGTTTAATTAAATGTGTAAATATCAGGGTGAATTCTCAACAAAGTGTAACACATTCGATGCAACGTTCTTAAATTTGTATTTTTTATATATAATTTATATTAAAGTTTCTTAAATTTAATCAAGCCTTTAACTAGATAAACATTTTTATAACTTTTTCTTTGTTACTGACTCTTAAGTCATTTTTATTTCTTTCTATTTTTTTGCCCCATTTTATTCAATTGAAATTATTTGATTTCGGCCTGCGGGCAAACTTGTTGCCAGCATTTCTTAAGCTTGAAGTAGCTTCAAATTTGTTCGCGCCTGCGGACAACACTTCAAAAATGTTCGCAAGTTGATTTTTCTATCTATTTTTTCTCTTTTGCAGCCTTCTACATACATATGTATGTATAATTTTTGCGAATCACGCAAATGGTTTGATTACGCTTTAAATTGATTAATATCGCTTTGTTGTTGCTGTTGGCACGGTCGAAAAAATACTTTCAAAAAATAAAAGGCGCAGCAGAACAACAACATAAATAAAAAAACATGGAGTAATGTTCTATAGAACTGAAAGCAGTGGAATTTAATTGAATTAATAGGAGCGGAATAGAAACAAAAGCAGCAGCAGGTTCGACTGTGGCATACACCTTTAGGCCAATTTCTGCTAACGGTTTTCGAATGGAGCTGCGTCATTGCCAACGCCTGCTAAAGATCGCTTTAAAATTCTTTCTTTTTAATACGCTTGAAATTACACCCAACAAAAATGTGAAAATGCCAGCTTTCTATACACAGACCTTTCCAAATTCGCAACATAAAATCAATTTTCGTTTAACTAGCTGAGGAAATGCTTGGCAAAAACCTTTTTCTCTTTTCTTGACGCTCAATTATCAGCTGGCAAAAGGCCCAATCAATTTTCATAGCAGAGAAGCTCCATTCTATTATACAACGATCGAACGAAATCGAGTGAAATATTCTGCAGGTAGGCTGCCTAACCTGTTGGAGGTTGGCTTTTCCAAAAGCCATTGGCCTTCGTTGACCAAAGCCAATGCGGCGGAACGGAACGGATCGAAACGAAACGGAATGGCGGCGGACGTGTGGGGAGTGCCTGTCATGCACAAAGAACGGAAATGCAAAACGCAGAGACACTGCCAGGCAGGCAATAAGCCTGAACGGAACTTGAAAATTGTTCAACTATTGATGAAGCCCAACAATATAATAATTATACACATGTGCGATGATACATGCCATCTCATTCTGTTAAATGTTATTGTTATAAAGAGGAGACGTCCACTTTTATTAAGCACATGCATGACCATGAGCTAATACTCAAGTGTCACTCAATCGCACTAATGTTACATTTAATTACTTGTGTTGAGTTTTGCTCAAACACAACCACAACACAAAAGGGTTTAGCAAATTCCATCCCATTTACCGTAATCAACAAGCAGTTCACATAAAGCGTGGTGAGTGTGCGTAGGAGAGCTTCCGTCGCTCTCTCGAGAGAGTGGGGTGAGTGAGTGTTCCGCTAATGCTGTTTCAAGGTGAAAAGTTTGCTACAATTGCTCAGCGTTACGATTTTGAGTGCATTCTTTAAAATGGAACAACTAAATGTAATATAATGCAGGCGTGACATGTGACTTTAAGTGTTTGTTGTCGTTTTCCATGCTGCCTTATGAAGTCATTAAATGCAAATTGATATCAATAGTAGTTACGCGACGTTTGGCATCGTAAAACGTGCCAAGATTGCTTGCGGTGCTTTTTGAAAAAGTAAAGCGCGCTCGAAAGTATTACATAAAAGCACAGAAGCTTCTGATAACGGTGCCTGTGGGGTGGGGTTGTTATCGTTGTTGTTTTTTTTATTTACGCACTGTTTTACAAGAGTGGCTTTAAGGCGTGCAGCTTGCGGCGTCCCGTTGTCGTAACATTGCCATAACTTTTGAACCTTCTTCAACTTTTTCTTCTCGTCTGCCTCTTGCGCTCGTCGATAAATTTATTTCACTTACAGCAAAGCACAGTTAGAATCGCACGACTGCACGTTACCTCATTGCCTCAGTCTGCGTCTACCGTTGCCTGACTTACCTACCCCTTCCCCCTTTTGGCACACGTTCTTTTTAATTTTCTGATAACTACAAATAGGTTCGACACTCGTGCAGCAAACATTTACCGCTGCTTTGCGGTGGAATGAGAAGGGGTAAGATGGGAGGAGTACAAAAAATCCAAACATAATACGCGCCCTGCATACTTGATGAGCTTGGAGCTTGGAGCTTCAACAACAACAACGATGACGCCGTGACCAAAAGTTCTGCAAGTTTTTTGTTTTCATTCTTTTTTTTTTTGAGGCGAATTTTTAGTTGATTTCTAAAAGAGAGTTTGAGGGGTATTCTAATTTTGTTACGTAATGCGCAATACATTAAAGTTGACAACAAAAAATAATTGAGCATTGAAGTTGATTGAAACTAGCCCAAAAGAACTTGGGTTTTAGTTAAAATATCTTGATGAAACTTGGTATGGATGTTATATATGATGTAATACTATTTATATGTCGAAATCAGGCAGATATGCTTGCCTTACCACTTAGTTATTACAGAAAGAAAAGTTTGTAAAGAACTCTTTTTTCAGTTTTTATAATAAAGTTAAGCTACAAATATCTATTTTTTCCAGATTATGTATTGTCAAAACCAAACATAGATGTCAAAATTATATATTACTCCTAACATTAGCTAGGGTATTTTAATATCGTCAAACTTTAGTCTTGTGTGTGTGTGTGTATTTTGATTCTTTTGGGTCGTGTCGGCGTTGGGTTCGGTAGACTGATTTTATTTATGCGCCGCTTGTGGCAAACTCATAATTCAGTATGTGAAGTAACATTAATTCGCTGCCGCTATAGTTGTCCCCCCCTCTCCCTTTCGCACTTTTCTCTTTCTTTCTGGATTGCAACTGCAATTTAATATGTTCACTTGGCTAAGTGCATTTGAACTTTATCGAAAATTCCAAGAAGGTGTTAACAGAATCCCTCAACGGTCTTATGTCTACGACATATGGGTTCTGAAGCATCGATTTTGATTTCGTTTACGAATTAAAATTGAATTGCCTTTGCCTCTGTGTTCTTGCATTCAGCGTCTGGCTTAGTACATAAAACTTTAGTGCCCGTTAACAGTAAATTTTAGAGCTGGCCATAAACTTAAATAGCTGTGGAAATTGTTTTTAAAATGCTGAACGCTTCGTCAATTTTTTTTCGAGGGAACCTATATTACATTATTTATAAAGCAACACACGCGATTTTATGTTCACACATTATGTGTATATATATATCGCTCATCAATATGTATATATGTATTTGAAATTTTGTGTGATTTTTTGACAGAATTCACTTTAAAGACAAACCAGTTCAACGAACTGAACTAATCAAAAATTCATGTGCGAAAGAAAACAGAGTTGCACAAAAGAAACAATAAACTTTGATGATCATTCGTTCAATACTTATATGGTTATTTGATGTAGGAAGCTGTCAATTAATGGCTGTGAAATTTTTGGCCATAATGGTTGTGAAACTTAAGAAAGCTGCTTTCTGTTTCTATCTTAAAATCTTAAGCATAATTTGGTATAATTATTGTAGCTTGCCGATTAAAAAACCACTCCTTCTTCTATTCTCTAACTCACAGCTGATATCGTTTCAAGTTTTTAAGTGTTAAATGTTTTTTTGCGAGAACTATCATTATAAGAAAACCAAAAATATTAATCTTATGCTGTGAAATTTGTCATTACAGCTGCTTTAAGCAAACCGCATGCAAATTTCATCTCGCCCTTTATTTATTTATTTTTTTTTTTTTGGACGGATGATAATGTGTTAAGCAGTAAGACAAAAAGATGAAATTAAGAAATTTTTCGGCTTGAAACGGATCTCAACGTAGACCTCTGTTTGGACTGCATATTAGTCTATTCCAACTTTCTGACTTTTTTGTAATTTATTCAAAATCCAGTTTAGTCCCTTTTCTCCTCCTCTCTTTGTTCCAAATCCGGAATAATTTGAGTTGAAAGCTTAATGAAACTAACTTTCTATTGACTTTACTATGTCAACTTATCACTTCAACACCCACAAACTTAATCCATATTAAGTTCTTTAGCTTCTTTTGTCATCTTTTTGGCAAATTTATTTATTTTTTTTTATCTTTATCTTTCTATCATACTTTAATCCCATATTAAGTTGCAAAATTCGGTCCAATTTAGAAATCTCTTCACATTGAGCATATTAAATAAGTTCTTTAAGCTCTCTGTTAGGTCATCTTAAATCTCTTCATTCACTCGCACATGTGGCAGCCAGGTAGGCTGGTTGCTTGTCCAACGAAGCGGGGCACCTTATAAAATAACTTATGATCTTGATTATACAAAGACACATACATGTAGACACACACACATACATACGTTAAGCGAGTCGTTGACTGAAAAGCATTATCATGCTTAAATAAGTATAAAAAAAACACAAACTCCGAAAAAATTGCATAATAATTCTTTTTTATGTGTCTACTCGCGTTTGCTGATTGCAAAATACAAATATTATTATTACAATTTTTTGTTGTTTCGTTTTTTGTGTCATATTTAAGCAACTTTATGAGCAGAGCTCTTTGATCACTTCCCCTCTCTTCTCTGTCTCTCTTTGGGGGCTCTCTATTTCTAGCGGTCGTCAGTTTTTATGCTTGAAAAATTGGGACAACGATTTGCTTTAAGAGTTGAGGTAAAAAAAAAAAACAAATACGAATAAAAACACATCGTGCACATTTTTAAATATGTTTTTTTCAGTTTTTATTCTAACGGAAGTCGTTGTTGTTGTTGCTGCAAGCCAGCTCCCTTGGCCAGCTCTTTTGGCCAACTGGCTGTTGCTGCTGTTGGCGCTGATGACCCATGCTAATTGGCTAATTGCATCTAATTGCCTTTTAACACATATATGAAACGTTTGAGTGTGTCTGTGTTTATATTTCTTTTTGTCTGGAAAGTGGAAACTGAACAATTTTTCTTTAAATTAAATTATTTATTTAATGCGTCCATGCGGCATGGCTAATTAGCGCAGAGTTGGCTAAAGCTGAGGATTTGGCTATAAAAACAGCTGTAATTGATTGCATCAAAGAAGAGTAGAAAAGAGAGTAGAGGAGCAGGATGTTTTAATTAAATTAATCTCTTGGCAACAAGTTGAATGGGTTAATATTGTGGTTGCAAGAAGGTCTATTTATTAACTTTTGTTAAGTTTGTCAAGTTAAGTTTCCTTTTTACAAACCTGTTCCAAAGCCTATTTATATAAACCATAATGTTAGGATTTTTCTTTATTATCCAGTGAAGTAAAACGGATTTTACTCAAATTACTATCCAGTTATATATTTAGTCTTATTATTATATATTTTTTTGCTGCTCTTAACTTTATCATAAACGGAAGTTAGCTAATCAAAACAAGACCAATTGTTGACACTACCAAAAATTATTAAAGAGCATATTTACCAATTACCGAAACTTATAAAAGAAGTGCAAAAAACTAATTAAAACAAACACAAGCCAGTAAACCAAAAGTCTGTTGATTTATGAGCCACTAAAAGCAGCGCACAGATGCAACAACCAAACCGATACGGTAGCATGCAACAACAACAACAACAATTTCATGAGAGTCTAAATTTAAAGAGCTCTTTTTGCCAGGCCTGAAAGTAATTTATGTCGGAGCCAAAAAAGCAACATAAATTGCCAGGCAAGTGTTGCTGTTGCTGTTGTTGTTGTTGTGGCACAAATGGGTGGCGGCAAAGTACGAATTGAGCTATTAATGTAACTGGCACTGTTTGGCTGCTGACTGGCGATACCGTATGATTAATTTGTTAGTCCCTGGACAACGAACGACAACTGTGCAAATGTGCAACTGTGGCAACAACAATGCCAAATTGCCAACAGACGCTCGGCTGCTTATTAGTTTGTATCTTTGTACAGAGATGCGGAGTACGTCCGTACGTCCGTGCAACATGTTGCATGTCAATTGCCATAATTAAGCATGCGAAAACGGAGCAGTTTTCTAAAATGAAAACAATGCGGGCACAGAGACTGAAAAATCCAACCCCACCCCCCCATGTTGGCCATTTTCATTAATGGCCACATAGATAATATGCGTACCCGTTAGCAACCTTTACCCCTTCCCGCCCTGCCCCTCTATAGGTATTGTTTAGCTGGCGCGTTGCACATTTTGTCTGTTGCATTGTTTTGTTGCAGGCGTGTTTTGATTTCAGCATCACAGTTGTCAGTGAGTTGGATCCCCCTCCTGTCTCTCTCTCGCTCTCCAGCAGACACACACACTCCCAAAAAAAAAGAGAGATGAAAAATAACCATCAACAACAACAACAACAAGAAAAAAGAATATGAAGCCTGCCCTCCTCCTGGGGCTGTCATTATTTTCAACGTTTTTCACTGGCATTGTTTTGTTTTCAGCTTATATTTTTGTACCCTGTAGACCAAAAAAAAAAAAAAATAAATAATAAAAACCAGCCTAAATGCGGGCGTAACGTATGAAAGCACCGGAAAAATGTACATCCTCTAGAAAAGATTTATTTGCAATGTTTCCTGGATTTTTGGCACGCTAGGCTGAGAAAATTTTATTGAGAAACTATAAAATGATAAATGGGATTTTCAAGTTCCACAAAGTAACTGTTCTTGGAACATAAGGGTTAAAAATATAGCAGGAACTATTTTAAATTATATATTTTTCAATGTTTTAATAATTTTTTCTTAATAATATTTCTTTAGAGCTGTCAAGTTATGGTTTCCGTTCAAGATTCTTCATAAATACTTTTTGAAAAATCGTTTACAGGGTATCTTCAAGTTATCACCTTGTTCTCAGTTACATTCCTTCGAGGCCTTTGTATGGTTTTTGGTTTTGTTTTGTTGCGGAAAGGACTGCAACGACAAAGTCGACGAAGCCGAGATCTCGGTCCCTCTTCGGTCTCATCGCTATCTAGGCTTTTCGTCGTTTTTTTTTTGTCGCTTGGGGCACATTCAGCATTGCATTGCATTGCACCCACCCACTGAAATGGCGCCTGATAGCACAGTGTAGCGCCCACGTTTCCGTGACCTTTTCATATGCAACACATTTGACCTTATTACGACGACGACGAGCATTTGCATTTTTTGCAGGGTTATTGTTCAGCTTTAGCTGTAGCTTTACACTACACTAAAGCCATGAAATTAGTTTGGAGCAGTTGCCACAACAAAAAATGTGTAATGGCAAATTGTTTGAGGTTGTGATTTTTACTATTTTTTTTATATTTTTTGTTACAAATTCACTGCATCTTTCGCCCACTCTTCTATTTGGAGTGCAGATAATTTCTGATGATTGCTTTGACCTAGGGAAATGTTTGTTTTGATTATTATTGCTCTTTGTTTGTTTGTTGGCTTAAGCTTTAAACAAAAGCTTCAAAGTGCCCCTTGGCAATTGCAATTCCAGAGAATTTGAGTTGCAGATTAACGAGTAATTGAAATTATGATAACAACCTTAACATTGTTGGATTCGCCAAGGAGCGACGCTTAAAGAAGTTTTTTTTTTCTTTTTAAAGTAGTAAAGGAATTTTCATGAAATGAGAAGATTTGGTATTATTTTTAGTTTTATAATTTCGATTTAAGTTGCTTAATGTAAATAGCAAAAATGTTAAAGTGCTGTTAATGTTACGAAAAACTTTTAGCTGCTGTAAAGGGAGTCAAGCTCAAAAGTTTCATAAGTCCTGTGTTGAGTATTCAATAAAACTCACCAAACAAGTGCATCTCTCTCGCTCTCTCTCTCGCGCTCTCACTCTCTTTCGTTTTCGATCTCTTTGTAACTCCACCAAATGCATTTGCCTGACAGAGTTCATCAAGTGTAAAATAAAAGCAACAAAAAATACTAGAAAAAAGCTCAACAGAGCAGCAAATTTCAAAATGCGGAATTGCGACGATAACAGCAACAACAACAACAGAAAAAACTGTAACAAGGTAGACCATATGAAACTAAAGCAGCCCGCAGTAGTGAACGCGTTTCGCTGCGTTTGTTGCTGCTGCTTCTGCTGGTGCGTTCCCCTTCAGCGGCCACCCTTAGCAGCGTTGCGCATGCGTACCTGTTGCTCTGCTTGTGCTGACGCCGCTGTTGCCGCGCTGACTCAATGGAACAACGTACTTACCATGCCTGTCAACCTTTTTTTGTCGGTTATTTTTTTTGGTGGGGCAGCGCTTCTTTTATTTTGTTTTGTGTGTCGTGCAACATGTTGGCGGAAATAATAAATTCTAGCTCGACAACAGCAGCAACAACAACACAACAACGGCAGTTAAAAGCTTCATTGTTATTGTTGTTGGCGGTGGTGGATGGCTTGATGTACACATGACAGCATTCAAGAAGAAATCAAAAGGAATGCTAATACTATTTACCTCTTAACTTCCCTCTATTAATTTTGATTTCATTTTATAGGTGAAAATATTGCTCATCTAACTGAATGGGAAATTTCTTTTCTTTTATTCAATTTTTTTTATTGTTACTCATATGTTATCTAGATGCTTTGATCCGTTTGTTAAGATTGTCTCAAGCGTAACAACTAAATTAACAGCATTTAAGCTTAAAACGCATTTAAACACTAAGAAGAAACAACAGCAGCGGAAGATACAATCCAACCACAGCTCAGCGAGCGTTTTAATAATAATATGGTGGGAAATTTTCATTTGTATTTTTGGAGTTTTGTGTAATTTTGGGTTTGTGAGTCATAGGGGTTGCTTCTGGGCAAAAGCGTGTGAAACAACGGGAAGGAGAAGAAACATCTAATGCGTAATTTCATTTGAATGCGCAGCAAAAAGTTTTAAAGAGCTCAACCAAAAACAGACGAATAGGAATAAGGTGTTGGGAATACCAAGTTGAATTATGATTCTTCAAAAATAATAATCAAATATTTAACGATTATAATATTCCGTCTAGTTGAAGTTATCGCTGCAGAATGTTTCTGAACGTGTTCAAGTTGATTTTTATGTTTCCATCTTTAAATGAGGTTCTATTCAAGAGGTCAACTAATGATTAAGAAGACCTGGAAATTGAAACTCGGATTAGTTTAAGATAGAATCCCATCAATTTTGTTAAAGTTATGGCAATCTGAATCAAACCTTCTAAGCAAACAAACAAAATTAATCACATTTTTTCTCACGGTGTTCCTTACACAAGCTATGAGTATCTATTATGTTCTATGCATTGTTTGGACACTTTGTGGAACTGATACTTCTATGCTTGAAACACACTTATTGTTAATTATGCCCACTCTAGCGTTTTACTCTTGCGGCAAAAGCAATTTTATGGCTCTTAGCCAGACGCAGCAGCGGCAGCAGCAGCAGCCAGCAAGCACTTGTACTTGATGGATCCACTTTTGATCGCTCCATAATTGAAATGCTTTCAATGGCAAGCAAATTGTTTGGCCATTGTTGGAACTCAAGCGATGGCATTTAAATGATGGCCTAAACGCAAAGAGACACAAACAGACTGTGCCCAATTGTGGCCAGAAAGCACAGCCTGTCGTTGCCAACGCTAGTTAGTCAAACTGCCAAAAGGCAAGAAAGCAAAATCAAACTGTATCAATGTGTCAATCAAAGGCTGCCACACTGACAGATTTCCTTCCATGCAACGCTGTATGGAGATGCCATGGAAATGGCTTAATTGGCCAGCACGTCAACAGCCACAGCCATCAACAACAAGCCACCGCAAGTGTTCAGGAAAATTGACCAAATAATATGGCCAAATAGTTTCCGGTATGGCAATTTCCTAATGAGCTGGCGACGATTTCACACAACAACCGAGGCCCAATAAAGCGGCCCCAAACAGGTTGCACCCAACTGATCAAGGCTAAAGACTAATGTATATGTGTGTGAGTATTTGTGTGTATGTATATGGTAGATATTTCAGTTAATTAGTCGATGTGTTGTTAACGGCTTTCTTTGGCTTTTAAGCGCATTCTTTTGGCTAGGCAAAATTAAAAGCAAATTTTTTGTTGTTGCAAGCAAAACAAAAAGAAAATGTTTTACTTGAGTTTGTTGTAGCTCAAAGATACCCTAGGTTTTGAAATGGATTAATGTATATATGATATAGTATTTGTGTTTTTGATATAAAAATATATTTTTTTATAGTATAAATAGTTTCTCTAGGTCTTTTATAATATCAATCAATCACTCAATCATCAATGTACTAACAACCAGACAAGCTCATAATAATGACAAATCCTTATCCTATGACAGCTGAAATTTAAATACAATCCACAAATTGCTTACCAAAAATTGTAATACCAATAAATTTGTTCAATCAAAAAGTTAGATCTTTTTTGCAAAAGTTTCCTGATAAAGTGTTGCAATTTGTTAGCTTTCGAAATGTTATCCGCATGCTTTAAAAATCCATTTAGCTAACTGTACACAGTTTTCATCGAGATAAGTTGTGCGGTGATAAGTTTGCAGACGGGAGTTATTCCAATACACTCTAACAAAGTTTAACAATTAAAGTTTGCCGACTTGATTTTTTTTTTTTAATTTTTTGCTTCGGTTTTTAATTACGTCTAGCCGAGACACGCACCGCTTGAAATAACTTTTCCGATGGCATTTTGGTGAATTTTTCATTGTGTTGGAAACCGTTGCAGGCAACACAAATTGCCTTGACAGTTGCCACATTTTGTTGCAAATTGTCGGCTAGTCGAGCCTCTTATTCAATGAAAAACTAAATTGTTATGATATGTTGCCGGTCTTTCCCCCTTTTGTCTGTCTGTCTGTTTGTCTCTCTTTCATTTTTGTTAGATTTATTTCATTCAGTGCATTTTCCGTTTCATGAATAAAACATCGCACTGCCAGCGGAGTTAACCCATTTCCATTTATCTCGCATTTTCCTGCACATTCCCACATGCAGATATAGACATAAAAATATTTTTATTTTTTTGCTTTTTGCTTTTTGCTGGCAACTTTTGGACTATAAATAAATATAGCACTTGCCAGCCAGCTGAAAGGAAATTCTGCGCTCGCTTCGATAAATTTATGTGGGACCTGTCCAAATTTGTACCCAACTCCCTCTCCCGGTGCCACCCTTTTGCCGCAGCTAACGAGTAAAAATGTGCAAAAATCAACAGTCACATTTATTTCGGTTCGCCTTTTAACCTGCAGGCAATGTGCCACGCCCCCAACTCACGCTTTGACGATTGACGAGCCAAAATGGAAATCTCTATGAGTGTATTTTGTGTGTGTGTGTGTAAAAATGTGTTTCCAATTGTCAAAGTACCATATATCTCACATCTATATATGCATATATATATATATAGCCATAATGATGTAGGGATTTGATGTGCACTTTTAACGAAGTGCCCGCATTTATTTATCTTTCCTCTTTTTTTCTGAAATTCTAAAGTGAATTTTAGCAATGCAAGAAGAAGAAGCAGCAAATGCGTGAGCAGATTTGGGGGAAAATTGGAAAAATGGATTTAAAAGTTTTTTTTTTGAACATGTAATTTATTATATAATATATAATGACCTACTTTAAGGCAATAAAGAATTAAATTACCGATACGAAAAATAAATTACTTAATAAGTATTTTTGATTATAATAAAAATACTAAAAGTGAAAATAAAAGTTAAGATTTTTAAATACAATCATTTGGTTGCTGGGACATCGTTTCCTAAATCTATAAATCATTTACAGATTTTTTGCTGTAAGGCAACAAAAATTTACATTGATGTTAAAGATCATTAAAAGCATCTTGTTTATAATTCTCAGCTAGATGTTTTTAAAGATTAATTGCAATGAAGAATGGGCTTAAATGTATTTTGAGCGAATTCTGTTTATACTTTTTAGGAATTTCAATTTGATTTTTTTCTTATTGTTTTCATTTTTAAGAGCTCTCCAAATAAACAATTTCAAATCATCCAAACATGTAAAAAATGAACGAATCATGTAGATAAATAAATAAATAATTCTAAAATTGTAATGCCCTTCGAAAATGTAGAAACTTTGCTGCACATGTTTCTAAAAATCACAATTTTAACGTTTTCCTCCTGTTTTTGGCCATTATTTGAACTACCAAAGTTTATTTTACCAAAACAAATGCATTAAACAAAGGCAACAACGTCAATCTATTTATGAACTTGAGCAGGTAAATGAGAAAAGAGGAAGGGAAGGGGCTTTCTGCTGCCAAGGTTAATAGTGATTAGGCCGTTTTGTAATTAACTAAAGAATTTTGTGTTTGTGTATATTTATTTTGACGCCTTTCTCAATCATTAAGACGGCTAAATGCAAATGTGCGCAAGGCAAAGGTCAAACATAATTTCAATTATTCACATTAAAGGGGGAAGGGGGGTTGGTTGGTTTCCAAAATGTAAATTAACCGGAATGAAAAGTAGGAAACAAACAAAACAAAAGGCAATTGCAATTTATTTGTAGCTGGCAGCCAATTTGATGGCCTTTTGTTTAGGCCCCGTCGGGTGCCAAAATAAACTCTCTATAACCGCGCATCTATCCTTCTCACTCTATTGTCTCTCTCTCTTTGTCTCGCAACTAGTCTTTGTAGCTGCTTGTAATATTATATGGGAGCCAAAAGCTTTGTCTCATTACGAAATGTCGCCAAGATTTGCGGCTTTAATAGACGCCGTTACAAACGTAATGGGTAAAAGCAACAGCAGCTTATTATATTTTGTATTTTATTTCTTTATGATTGTCACTCGATACTCATTTGTTGTTTGTTGTTGTTGTTGGCCCCCCCCTCTGGCCACACTTCAATGGCGGCGTTGTGGCGCATAATTTGAATTTTTCTAACGCAGCTGGCAGTTGACGCTTTCGCCGCATCTTGGCCAACTGTTGTTGCCAAACCATCCTCCGACCAACCAAACCATCCCCCTACTAACACTTGTGTAGGAGTTGTTTGGCCGCCTTGGCATGCCCAAGAGTTCATTGCATTTGCTTTTGATTTTCACTTTCAATTGGCGAAAAACCGCAAACGTAGCAAGCCTTGTCGCAGCCAAAGACGCCGTGTTGCAACGCCTGCAACGGCAGCTGCTGTCACAACAACGTGGCAACGCATCGTTGCAGCTTGACAACTACAACAATTGCACCACGCAACCACCGGCGACAACAGCTGGATTGAGCAGACGCACAATCTGCGTTGACCGGCGAAGTTCAGTTTATCAAAACAAACACTGAACATAAGGCATGCATATACCCTAGAAATGGATGAATATCTTTCTTAAGAATTATATTGTGAAGTCATTTCCAGAAAAAACCCATTCTATATATTACGAAATTTGTCTATAACGAAGTTTTTTCTTGCCCCCTTGAACTTCGTTCCATGGAAGTTTAAATCCAAGCTGGCGCCATCTATCGCCAGAGCAGTGCGTTGAGTTGAGCTCAACGATTATCATATCAAATGTCATCAATTTGCATGTTTCAGACCATGACCGAAAAATAAGACTTACGATTTATAAGAAGTCTTATTTTTGTTGGCTTTACCAAATTGACATTTAGGCTAATTGACGCAATTTGTTTGGGCCTAAAAGGCTCGAACAAGTAGAACATGCAAACATTAACTTTAATTAGACGACTGAGAATAAGAATAAATGACATAAAAAATGTCTGTCAGAATCGTTTACCAAGAAGGTCATTTATTTAAGTATTTGAGGCCGAATATTTGGCATATTTTATATGAAATCTGTGAGTTTAGCCAACTGGAAACATTATTTTGTAGGTTTTCTTTGTAATTGTCTTTAAGTATGCCACCAAAACCAAAAAGCTCTTAGCACAACGATTAACTAAGAGCGCTTTTAACTGCTACTTGAGCTTTTGACCACCAACTAAGCCTGAGTGCTAATAACATTTATGATTCAGCTCCCACCTCCCCCCCTCGCATGCTTTTACATTGATCAAACAACTCTCTAATCACACACACACACTCGCTCACACGTATATTGCCAGCCATAAATGTTTCGCACATAAATCAAGTTGACCTTAAAAAACAAATTACAACAAACATTGTCACACAACGGCCACCGTGACGACGCTTCACAGTTAAAGCTGGAGATGACATTTTCCATCTCAGTCCTGCTGCGTAGCTGTTAGCTGTCAAGGCTACATGCCCGGAGACGGCGGGAAGCAGAGGGAGATGGAGATAAAACAAGGTGACATAAATATCCAGTTGCTCCAAAAAGGAAACTTAACTTTTGCCAAGGCAACTCAACACAAATACAAACACCAAACAAGTGGGAGAGCTTATTAATGAGAGTATGAACTAATAAATACCCTGTAGTAAAATTTGTTAACGTAACAGTATGTTTATCCTTTGACATTCTTCTCTCACTTAAGCTCTCATTTAAGAAGGAAAGATTTTTTTTTTTTTTATCGTATTGTTTTTTGAATAAACTAAAAGGTGTATACTCTCTTAAGAGTAAAGCACAGGGTGTACACAGAAAAAAGTGCAACATATGAAAAAAAAAGAATAAAAAAGAAGAAGAAGAAGCAGCAGTCACACTGGAAATCAATAAAAGAGCACAAAAAGTAACGAACCTGCATTGACCAACTGGCGGCCAAGTTAAGATTCCTCTGCATTTGTTGTTGCTGCAGTTTTTGTTGTTGTTGTAGCTGATTAGCCGGCGATGTGTTAAAATGTGTCAAACTATTGTTGTTGTTGTTGCAATTCGATGTGTGACGTCGCGCGGGCAAAGCTGGCGGCGGCGTCGAACAGGGCGATTCCTGCTGTTGCTGCTGCTGTTTGGCCTCAATCTGCGGCGACTTCTTGGCCAATGTTAAAGCAATACTTCCATTCCCATTCACATTGTTGTTGCTGTTGTTGTTGAGCGAAAGCGAACGCGCAAAAGAACTTTTGAAAAAGCGACACGGCATCTGGAAATCAAAGTCAGGCGCCTCCGCAGCCGCAGCCGGAGCAGAGACTGAAACGGCGGCAACGGGAAAAGATTGCATTGGATTTTGCATTTTTGCTCTTGCGCACACACAAAAGCCGGAATTTCAAATGTGTTTTTGTTTTACTTCTTATTTTGGTTTACGAGCGCCTTTTAGTTTGGCATTGTTGTTTTTCGCTAATTTGCTTTGATTTCGTGTTTAGTGCATTTTTTCACGCAAACTAACAGCCAGCACACACACACACACTCACACAAACTGACTCAACTCACATTCACGCACACGAATTGGTTTTTATTTTTTTCTGAGTGCAAGCTTGTTTTATTTTTCATTCAATTTCAATTATTTATTTGACTGCCACTTTTAAATCAACATCAATTTCAACAAAAATTCAACACGCGCGCGCTCTCCACTAAAAATCTGCACAACGCTCCACGAAACACGACCGACGCGATCAGCTTTTTTCGAGAGAATGAGCGGGCAAGGTAAACAAGCAAAAAACAAAGCGGCAAATTGCATCGAAGCAACTCAAACTGTAAGTTAACAGCACGCTGTTAACGAAGTTTGCTGAGCTGCTTTGCTGCATAAAATAAAACAAAACATAATTGCTTGCAAGAATATATGTTAATGGGTGGGGCATATATTGTTCTTAATAGTTTACTTTCCATAAAGATCATTTTATTTCTTTAAAATAGCCTCAGCACAAAATAGTTAAATGCGCGCCGAATTTCAATCAGAAGAAGAGCGCGGAAAATGCGCTGTTATGCTCACTGTTATGTTAACAGAAATATGCTCAAATGATCTGTGTATTTATTTCACACAGCTATAAGTATGCAATACAAATAAGTGACATTAACTTGGTTATAAGTTCATCTCAAAAGTATGTTACGAAATATTAGTTACAATATGTATTGCATAGTTATAAGGTGACACTGCTTGTAAACTGTAAATAAACGCATTAATTTATTAAAATATTAAATAAATAAAAAACAACAATTTGATTAAATTTCGCGTTGCCAGCTCCACTTATACACAGCGAGCAGTGTGTGGCAGGATACAAATAAGCTCTTAAAAAATTGATTGAAACACAATGAAATCCTGTTGGGATGGCAACCAATACGAATGTCGTCAACTTGTAACAAAAATAAATAAAATAATGCCATTTGACTTGTTTGGCCTTTTCATGATCCCAACTAATCCACTTTTGCCAGGCCGCAAGACATAATCCCTGCATTAATCCCCGTATCTAGATAGTCGGACAGCTTGCCAATCAAATCGAATGTTGGCTATTTATTCTGTTATTTTCGAAGGCAACAACAAACGAACTGTATTAATATGTAAATGCCAGTTGAGACTTTTGATAGGCTTTTAGTTTGTTTTGACTTTTTTGGTAAATGCTTAAATCTCATCCTGTTGCAACTTGAGCCGAAACTGAAAACTCATTTGTCTGCTGGCCTGGCCATTACCAAAAATAGTTTGATTGGGCGCCAAAGATTACTCATTCGCCTTAAAATAATACATATACTACAAACATATACAAAATCCCATTGAAAGTCTCATTTAGCCGTTTCTATTTTTGTTGGCCCACTGTGGGCCCCGTGCGCATGCCTTGTTGTTTCTCAATTACATAAGCCTTATATAACTCGGCAATAGTGCAAGCGAGATGACTGCTGTGCGACAATTCTGTTCTCCGTGCTCTCAAACACTCAAAGTCTCTGTCTCCGTCGAGCGCTCTCTCACCAAATTGGTAAATCTTTACCACTTGTGGCAGCCGTGCTTGGCACACATTCAACAAAAGCACTCTCGCCCTCACTCCAGCCAGCAGAGACGTGACGTCCAACCACGTGACTGCAACTACCCCCCCTATCATAAGCAGCGGGAGCGTTGAGTGGAAAGATCAACAGCAGCAGCCTGGCCTGCTCTTGATTTCATAGTTGTGTGCTCATAATTTGATGTTCATTTTACAACTGTGTCGTGATTTGTGCCTGGCGCTTTTTACAAGTGACCGCGTTGTTGTTTGTGTTCTGTTGCCAAGCAGTTGTTGGGAGCGAAACAGTGTCGTGATTTAATATACATATACATTTGCGCATTGAGTGAATAGATAACTAGTACAAACGTCATGTCTGCCGGCAGCAGAAATCGCAGTAGTCAAAGCAGCAGCAATAACAGCAGCCCACCAAAGAGAGAGCGTGAGAACATAATGGATTTATCAATTAGAGGTGAGTTTGCCCACCCCCAACCCCCAAACACACACAGAAACTCAACTCATTTCGATTTTGTTGGCAAATTTCTTTCATTCCCACCCCCACACCGCACCAAAACACGTGCAGCACCTTCGCTGTATGCATGTGTGTGTGTGTGTTTGTCATTTGTTTACACACATTCATAAACAATTATTGCGTCAAACGAGAGAGAGAGAGAAAGAGTGAGTTAAGCCTCCAAGCGCCAGACCATGTGACACAGTACTATTTGACTTTGCCTTCTTTTTTTTTGTTGTTGTTTTGTGTTTGTTTTGCTGGGGTGAATTGAACAAATAACAGTAAACAAACAATGATATGGTTGGGATATTAAAATAGAATAGAATAATAATTGTCATTGCCAATTGCAAAAATCGGACCAAAGTACAGTAGGGAACAGCTAAAGCTTTTGAGTCACACTGAAACGATGGAATATTTTAAGATTGTTGATCTTTGTTTATATTTTATTTTTTTTGAAATTTCCATACTTTTCATTTGGATTTTTTCAAATGTTTCCCAAGATATTACTGAAGCTATCAATATTGTCTAATTGTAAAGTCTCCCCCCATTCCGCACCCCCTTCAAGATAAACACGTTTGGCGGACTTTAACTGAATGCCAAATTCCTTTTGATTGATAGACGACTGACCAACACCCTTATCAATGTTCTCCATTTATTTTGTTTCGGTTTTATTTCGGCCTTTTATGGTCTTTGATATCAGACTAATTATAGAGACGGCAATTGGACTTCTGTCATCAAATTGATGTAATACCTTCAACCTGTCGCCACAAAAAAAAAAAAAAAAAAAAAACAAATTCATAAGCTAAACGCAATCATCGTCGCCGTCGCCGTCGTCGTCTTCGTCGGTTTTCTGTTATCATTATCACGACGAAGACGTCGCCGTCGACGAGGTTACTACGCGACTATAAATATTTACGCTCTTGATAATTGTTTGGGGCCCGCATGATGCGATGATGAAAAAGACGCCAGGCAAAATGAAAATCAAACGGAATATGAAAATGTATTTTTTCGAAAACCCTAGAAGCTTGTCGATTCAATCATGCATATTGTCGACTTTGTTAATTATAATAGTATTTGCAAGCAATTAAAACTATTTGTCAATTAAAAATCCCATTTGAATCGAAGCGTTCCATTTTTCAAATGTACTCCATGAAAACTTTAACTGCTCACACACACACACATACATAAACAATTCGCAATATTCAACGTTCAGCCACGCCCACCTTATCGATAGCGCTCACACTTAACAGTCCAACTCAAAGTGCAAAGTAAAAGCAGAGGGCATTCAAAGTATCAGCAAAGCCGAAACTAATGCTTGAGCACAAATAAAAGCTCTCTTACTCTCTCGGAGTGCCTCTCTCGCGCACTCGCTCGCTCTGTGTCGTTGTTGCTTGGCAATCAGATCACATGGTCACCATTCGCATTTGTCGCAGTGTGAAATGAATATATCCGTGACGTGACCGGCCGTTCACTTGCCCTGATAGCATCGCAGCGTGCGGCTCTATTCTGTCCGTCTGTCCCCCCCCCCGCTTGGAAAATTTGTCACACTTATTTCGACTGCTGCAACTTTGGACTTCAGTTAGAGATCATGTTCGAAACTGACGCACGGTTCGATAGCCAAGGGGGGGGTGGTGTGGTTGACTAATGTAGTTCTGAATTCGGGTCATTAAAAATGTAGTACAGACTGCGATCTGAGGCCTGGGCTCGCTTCTGGGCAACCTTTTTGATTAAATCGAGTTGAGGATTAGAATCCAATATACTTTGGAACTTTCAAGTTTTTACTATATACGTCACAAGTACAGTTTAACACAAAAGTTTATATTTATATTCATTAGTTAATAGTAAATATATCTGACAAAAATCCCCTTTACAGTAAAAAAAAGTTCCCATATTTGTTGGTTTTTTGCTGCGGATCATTTAAAAATTGTTTACTTCTTTTTTAGAACTCTTTAACTCATATTCTCTATAAAAAACTGACCAGCTCAGCAAAAAATTAAAAAATCAGTTTCACTTCGCATTTCTTACTGATTCCCCAATTTAATTTGAGGAGCAGCCCGCAATTCCACTTGTTCCCGCCGATATTACGTCAATGTGCAATTCCAAAACAACAACAACAACGAAAACTGCAGCGCCATCAAGTGCGGTAATAAGCAGTCTATCTCGCTCGCACGCAGCGCATGTAAAATTGCTTGCAATAAAAGCAACCACAGAACACTGCACGGAGAACTGGAAATTGCGAATGCGAAAACGAATGCAAATACGATTGTGGGTGGAAAGTAGTATGGGTGTGGTGGGGGAGGTGGGGGTAACCGTTTTAATGGAGAAGCCGACGCGCCGCCTGGCGCCGTCGTAGACTACTCAACAACAGCGCAGACAACGGCGAAATTGTTATTATGTCATACACATGTATTGTGGTCTGTGCTTTGCATGCCCAAGTATGCGTGTGTGTGTGTGGGTGAGTGTTTAATTAGTGTACTGGCTGCGCGAAACGAGTCGAGCGAGGGGAGGAAAGACAAACTTTGCACAGCAGCGGCTTTGTCTCGATAAACACGTGCTGCCGCTTTATGATCGTTCAATGCCACGAAGACGAGACTTAACAGCCGATTAACATAAAGTGAGAGCAAGGTGAATCAAGAGAAAATATAGCCTCGGGAGCTTCGTGGGCTCTTCGTAAACGAAGCCTATGTGTGTATGTTTGTTTGTATTTAATTCAGCTTTAATTAAATATACAAAACGGTACATTTTGTCTACCAGCCACGCATATAAATTGCAAGCAATTCACTAACAAAATATGCACAAACATACACATTTAAATATTGTATTCGCTAGAAAAAGAAATAACGCTATAAAATATTTATTTACGAGAGACGCCATGACGAATGTTCGTACGTGCACATTTGAAAAATACACATCAATTAGATTTGGCATAACATTTGCATACAAAATTTTATTGAACATAGAAAAGTGCTTAGAGTCAAGTGCTCAGCACTGACAGTGAGAGCCCACGAGCGGGAGAGCGAGCAAGGTGTAAAATTCAAAACATACTCAAAACATACATACATAATTAGCACGTATCAATATTAGAAAAGAGAAGGCCAAGCCGAAGCGGGAGCGGGAGAGCGCTTTAAAGCATGACTGACAAACGGGTTACCGTGGTATAAAGTTGGGTGAATGCGTCTTTGTTTGCCATAAAATGTAAATTATTGCGTTAATTTGTGATTTATGTTTCTGGCCATAAAATCGTGTATTTAGATTATTCGCCATTATTTAAAGCTGTGTTTTAGTTGTTAATTCATATGTTAAATTTTAGCACGAATATTTGTTTTAAAGTTTCACAACAATAATTTATGCGCTTGTAACACTGTACGGCGTCGGCAAAACTTTAATTGAAAGCCAACTTTAATAACCACGTGGTGTGTTTGATACCGCTGTTGTTGTTGTTGTTTTTGTTGTTTATGTGTGGTGCACTTTCAATTGTTTCCTAAGCACTTGTTCTTTTGAGCGACGCGGAACGCCGACGCTGACAGAGGCAGCGCTGCTTGCTTGAGAATTGTTGTTTTTGTTCTTGGCGCGGTCGCACACTTGTTGTTGTTGCTGGAGCAACCAAGTGTCAGCCAGCTGATGAAAAATGTGCCACTGGAGAGGGCCGCATCGGGTTTTTTGCCTTCTTGGTTTCGTTTTTCTTTTTTGATGTATTGACAGCAGTCAGACCAGGGGGGTGGGTAGACGCTGCAGGGGCCACTAGAACACATATGTGTTCGTTCACTCGTTCGTGTGTGTGTGTGTGTGTGTGTGCGTGAAAAGGTGAGCAGCTTGTCAATGCTGACAGTTGCTGGGCATGACCATGCTATACATACATACACATTTTTTACCCAACTGAATTTTCCTTCAATTTTCTTTTTTTTTAATTTTTCTTTTTCTTTTAACATTTCGCTTTGAACTCTTGTAAATGACAATCTTTGCGTTCGTTGAAATTGGTTTCCATGTTACCACTCTATGTGATCCATCATACAAACATACATGCACACATACATACATACATATGTATATGCAAAGCCACCACATTGACAATACCCCCCACACCTTTAACACTAAACACACCAATCATTCGCCTTGCTTGTAATCTTACTCTCGCTCTCGCTCTCGCTCTCTCTCTCGGCAGCTGTTAATTGACAGTTTCTGCCTTCGTCATTGTCATTGGTGTGTGACAGTTAATTTAAAAATTGTTGAGATTTCTGCCAAATGTAAATTCGATGTACACTAATTAAAGCAACAACAAAAATTAAATTTAGTTGCGATACGAAATAAATACAAAACCAAAAACAATGTTTAGTTCAAGGTCAGCACATAAAACTATTTCATGTGGGGGCGGATGGGCGCTGTTACGCCTCTTTGCATTTAGCGCCTTTAAGAAAACACGCGGCAATTTTATTGTTGTTTTTTCTTTGTTTTTGTTGTTTATAGGCAAAATTTTAATTGAATTTACATTTCACACAACAAAAAGCAGAACAAATATACAAAATTGATATGAATTCTGTTGTTTGCCATTTGATAAAGAAATATATGTATAAAAAAAGAATTAATTCAATTAATATGGGCCCAGTCATAAAAAGTCTATTAACTTTGCGGGGTATTGGTTTAAAGGGGGTGGTTTGGGTTGGCGCTTGGTTGAGTTAACTAAAAGCTCAATCAAATTCGCGAGTTTCTTTTTGTTGTTCCTGTTTTCTGTTTTTTATCAGATTTTCCCATCAGCAGCGAGGTCAATAAAAACGCAGTCAACGTATAAGTATGTGTGTGTGTGTGTGTGTGTGTGCGTGCGCTCTTTAAGAACACTTCCTGTTGCCCCACCCTGCCACCCGCTAACCGCCTGCGCTGTCCTTGCAACTGACAGCCCAAAGAAGTTTATAAATGATCGAGCATGGGTGTGCAAAGAGAAGTGGGTGGTGGGTGGTTGGGTGGGTGTGGGTTGCCTTTGCTGCTTTATTTCAGTGCTACTATTTGACAGCTTAAGTCGTGCGTGTTTGTTTGTTTTTCACTACAGTCGCTTCTAAGTATACGTGTGTGTGCGTATGTGTGTGTGTGTGTACATAGTGTATGTGTGTGTGTGTGTAATGTTTGCATTTGTTGTTAGTTTCAGTGCAGTTAGTGTTAGTATCAATATTGTTTCGTTTTGTGTTTGTGGCTTAAATGTTTTATTTTTGGCCCTTGGCTCTTGTTGGGAATTGGTTAATTTTGTTGTCGTTTTTTGTATGCTTTGTAATCTAAGGGGAGTGACAAAAAGGGCAGGGAATTATAAGAGGAAATTTAACTTAAACTAAGAATAAAAGTAAAATAATGATAACGATTTTAATACAGAAAATTATATGGATAAAGATAGACATATAGATGTAAATAAGGTATAGCTAAGGAAATTCATTTGATAACTCAACATATCTACATTTATTTTTCTATTTTCCCTTTATTTCCACAATTTTTTGACCCTCCGCTATTAATTTTCCCCCTTATTGAACAATCGTAAAATATAAAAAAAAATCAATAATGAAACAATTGAACATATGAACAATTCCCAATCATCAAAAATGACGAAAGAAACAATTGTATCTGTATCTTTCGTAAATATTTCAAGTGCACTTTTATTTCTTTTTCTATTTTAGTATTTTACGAGAAACTTTAATGTTCAATATTTTTTCAATGCTCTCATATTCTCGTAGTTTGGTGCCATTAATTCATTAGGCTCCCACTAATTAATTGCAACAACACGAAAAAGGAATAAAAAAAGATTTTTATCACATGAATACGGCAAGTTTAGCTTGATTTAATGATAAGCGGAGCATCCACAAAAAACAACTCGAATGCTCTCATTTTACAGCTGTTTTTTTTTTACCTCCTATCTGTGGAGTACTCCCCCCAGCCGCCGCTACCTTTCCTATCTCTATATTCTCACTAATTCCGTCATTCATTTGTACGTTAATTTGTACAAGTTGTTGTTGTTGTTGTTGTTTTTACGTATAAATGTGCGAGATTTCAAATAGAGCAAAATGTAGTTCAGATCTTTGTGTGTTAATAGTATATACACAAAGTCACATAGGTATAGCTGATAATGGGCCACCAGTCCGCAGCAGTCTAGCAACTAACGTATATATATAATATATACTCAACATACGAATGCATCAGTTAGCTGCTATATACATACATATATGCAGAATATCTGTCCGACGTTTTTGTGTTAATTTTCATGGCAATAAATATATATATCAAACATTTTTTTAGTAGTTCAGAAAAAAGATTGCATAGAAATTAATTGAGGAAGTTAAAATTCTGTTTGAGTTGAGGTATTTATACAATTGCTTTAAAATATCTTTTGTAAGCTACTCAAATATTGCCAAGCAAATATTTGCACCTAAATCTATATTTGGATTTGTTACATGGATGTTTCTAAACAAGATTTGTTTGAAGTAAACGCAAATTTGTCATATGACAAAAAATGGATTCAAATTCACGCATTTTGTATTTTGTCTAAAGTTTTCCAATAAAAAAGTTTGAATTGTTTTGTTATATTTTAAGTTAAGTTATAAAAAATCAATGGGTTTCAATGTGTTGCATATCTGAAATCTAAACATTCCAAATATAAACAGTTTGTCAGGTAAGCAAATCAAGACCAAGCTATTGAAATATTGAGATATAAACACATAAATCTTGTTAATCATAAATCATGTGACACAGATAAAGTACAAACAAAATTCTACAAAATTCTCAAGACTTATTACAACTTTGTTAAAATGCAAATTTTTAATAACAAATTGTTTTTATTCCTGGAATAATATGAACATATTAATTTTGGTTTTTAGGTCTAAGAAATTACACAAAAATCCTTAAAGCCTGTTCCTTGTTTAATTTATAATGGTCGCCATGGCAATTTTACTTTTCCGCTTTTTTATTATTTTGCGTTTGATGATTTTTGATAAGAGCCCAGGCCGACAATGTTTTGCGTTGTAAAGGTAACAACAACAAAAAAGGAACACGTATTATTTGTATTTTTTTAGTTTATTTGCTTTGCGTCTTTTTATTTTTGGTCTGTCATCATCAGAGTCGTCGTCGTCGTCGTCGTCGTCGTCGCCGTCGTATGTTTATTTAGTGATATGCATGCGAGTTTTGTTGTTCCTGATAAGAGCGCAATATTTGCCAACACACAAACACAAAGAGAGCTTAGCCAGTTAAAAGAATTTGTGTGTGTTTTTTGTTGGTAGCCATGTATTTTTGGCTGCGACATACCAACAACAACAACAACAAAAAATATGCCAAAGCAAATAAGTGAGTTCCAAGTGTATCTGCTAGATACAAGTTCCTTGACAAGCGACAAGAGGAAGCAACAATGTTGTCTGTCTGTCTGTGCGTCTGTGTGTCTGACAAGCGTTAAGCTCTCCCACAATGCTAAGCTATATGCATATATAGATTCTTGTACTATCTATCTATAGTGTCTACATAGTACCAATATGTATCTTTTTCTATCTTCTAAATATCTTTGACGAGAAATGCGTTGCTGTCTTTCAACAAAACACCCACACACACACACACACACACAATAATTTGGCTTTGTCTTTTGCAGGAAAAGCTGACAGAAGGGTGGAAAAGGGGGCGGAAGAAAGCAGCGTTTGCGTTTCGTGGCTCATTTATAATTTATTGCGCTTGAACACGTTTTTTCATTTTTCTGGCCCCGACTAAACTAGTATATATATGCCATATCTTGTCTATTTCGAAGATATGTATATTGAAAGGCGAAGAAAGAGAGCGACGATGGGAAAGAGAGAGAGATAGATCGCCTCCTGTTGCTGCCCATTTCCGAGTCGCTTCTTCATTCACATTCTACAATCATGTCACATGATGACAGGCGACAGTTTTGTTTTCTTTTTTTTTTCTATACAATGTATTTTTTGAAAATTGTTTTTGGGTATTAAGTTGGTTGTGCGGGTGTATTTTTTCTCTCTGTGTATGTATTCGTGTGTTGGAATGAGTCACACACAAAAAACATTGCTAAAATCGTATTAGAATAGATTATAATTTGAAGCAAATACGTTTTAAATTTAGTGCGCTTTATTTTTTAGTTTAAACAATTGAAGGTTGATTTCTATTAAACTTTTGGATTTGTTTGTAAGGGTTAAAAGCATAGTATAAAAAGAGGTCAGAGTACAAAGGTTGAAAACTGCCACAAAATATATTTTTAATATATTTATTTGACTCTAACAAATATTAAATTTATTTTTCGTTAAGAAAAAAAAAATACTTACTAGCAATTTTTAATAAATTGAAAATGTATTAAATTTCTAAAAATTAATAAATATTTTAATAAAAAAAATTGATTGGGAAAAAATCAGAAATTATGTTAAGGACTTTAAAAATAAATCGTCACAATTCATATTTATTTTTGTCAAAAAAGTTTGAAATTTTAAGTTGTCTATTTTTGTATTGAAATTATGTCAAAATCTAGGATTATGATTTCTAAAGTGTTGAAAGCTTTTTAATCTGCTGATGTGGGTCACAGCTGTTGGCGATAAGATCGATTAGTATGACAACCCTCAAAAGCACTGTTAAGCACCTTATGGGAACTGTGGTGTTTCTTGATTTTGATTTGTTGACCTTATCAGCAAATGGAATCTATTGGAATATTATGTGTATTACGTTTCTAAACAAATATTTATTGCCTTTGTTTAATTATTCTTATCTCAAAATGAAATAAAAAATTGATGCTATGGAAAATCGAGTTATTTACTTTAAGCCGTTTGATTAAGACGGCTTTTTTGTCTAATGTTTAAACGAATGTTGCTCATTAGTGGCAATTGAAACACCTCCGCCCTCCGCCCTCCGCCTCACACCTTTTCATGCCACCCTCCCTTGACAGTCGAGTTTTCAAGGCGCTCTAATTGCACGCAAGTTGACGGTACGTGAATTGCAAATTCAATTACAGTTGGCAAATTACACAAAACATATCTAAAATGTTCGATATGTGTGCGAGAGAGAGAGAGAGAGAGAGAGGGGCGAGAGGGGCTGAAAGGGTTGCGGTTGTTGTTGTGTTTATTTATACGAAATTACAGCGAAAAACAAACAAAATAGAAAATTTCCACACACATTAAAAGATTTGTAGCCTTTGTATTGAAATTGACTCACGTGAGCGCTGCCGCTGCGCCGCCAACGCCTCTTTCAGCACTGACAGCACCAGCAGCCACACAAATACAAATATTAGAAATAATAACAAAAAATACGAGACAAAAAAATATAGAAAAAAAAAATAGAAAAAAAAACGCGCGTGCTCGTATGGCAGATAAATCAGAGAAAAACCTAAAAACATTGAAATGAACAGCGAATGCCGCTAAAGCAACTCATACAGGTGCAGATTCACACAGATACTACACATTCAAAGATACAGATACAAACGTCAGCGGTGCCGTCGCATTGACGTAATAGCAAAACTATAGTACGCGCTGAGTAAATTAAAATAACACAAATAAATAAAATGCCAGCACAACTCGTTAGTTAGCCGGTTAGCGATCAGACGAGAGAGAGAGAGGCACTGAGAGAGAGTAATAGAATGGAAGAGCGAGCGCCACTCAAGAGCGTAGCGCAATTAAATATTTCAAATTGAACTTTGAGACGCAATTGAAAATGCCCAAAGCAAAAAAGCTACAGCTGCTGCATAGAACATTTCAAACAACAACAACTGAGTCTCAGCGAGAGAGAGCAAAGAACAGCTCAAAGCTTAATTGAGGTGAGCTGAGCTGAGCTTTGGGTTCGCCACTTGTCGAGGCGAAACGTTAAAGAAAAAATGGTTGCCAAATATAAAAGTTCAAAATGTGCACAGCACACGCGGCAGCCCCACTAAACGAGAGATTGAGAGAGCGTTTGAGTGAATGAGTGATTGTCGGAGAGTCGGCAGCCACATGGCAGCGTCAGATACTAGAACCATGCTGACTTTATGAAACGTATCTGTATCTGTAGCCGACTCGTGTTTGTGAGTTTGTTTTTGCTGTTGTCGCTTTGGGTTTGCCCTTAGTAGTTGGACGGACACGCTCTCTCTTTCTCTCTCTCTCTCTGTTTCTCACTGAGTCTTTGGCTGTGCTATTGCTGGTTGAGTTCGAGCGCATTTTTGTACACTTTGCAACGAGCGCGTGTGCCCAGTCAGAGTCAGATGAACAGTCAAAGCCGTGTGGACGCAAATTAAACATACTACTAAAACAAAAACACAAATTGGCAAGCACAAAAATTCAATAAAACATAAATAATGTGTGCAAAATAAATTAAAAATTATAAATTAATTGCTCACGAAACATGTTTGTTGTATATTTTAATCGTTAAGTGCCGAGTCGCACTCGTTAAATAAAAAAAGCACGTGTGTCTCGATTTCGAAGACGAAGGCAAAAAAACAAAATAGAAGAATATATTTACAAGTTTTTTTTTCTTTCGGTCAGCCAGCCTGACAACCAAAGCAAAAGCAAAAACGCCAAACGTCTCTCGTTCTGTGTATGTGAGCTTTGTATGAGCTTTGTCATTGTGTATGTGTGTGTATAAGTGTTTGTGCGGTTGTCGCTCATAGTAGTGTAAAAAGCAGCTATAAAGCAAAAAGCATTAGCAACAAAAACAACTAGACAAGCATTTTGGCAAAGCGCGTAAAACAAATAACAAAAACGCAAAAAAATAAAAGGAAACACACACACACACACACAACCAACACATACATGCACGTATTCTGCAAATCAGCTGACTCGTGCGTACTCTCTTCCGCTCTCCCGCTCTCGCACTCAGCCACTCAAAAGTGCATCCTAGTTGCAGCGGAAGCTTGAGCCAAAAGTTAAGTTAAGCCTCCGCTCATTTCTCAGAGTGTGTAGAGATTTAACGGTTTCCGCATCCTGCACGCGACCCTTCGAACTTCGAAACACACTTTGAGTGTACGTCTCTGCGTGGTGTGTGTGTCTCGCTTCGCTCTTGTCACATGCGCGCTCAGTCAGCATAGACAGCGACAGCAGCAGCGACAGCATTTATACGTCGACGACGACGGCACCCACAACGCCCGAAGACCAAGCAAAGCGAACAGTCGTCGTCAGGCAGCGGCAGCAGCAGCGTCAGCAGCAGCAGCAACAAATCCACAGCACATAAATATAACATCAACAACAACAACAGCAACAGCAACAACAACAGCAGCACGCCACGCGCCCCAACAACTACAACATCAAAATCAACAACAACAACAGCAGCACATACATATATTTTGATTACAACAAGGACACAAGAAACTGTTAGAAAACCGCTAGCGAAACGCGCGCGCGATTCTTAAGCAGCTAATCAATTTTGTGCGAATAAAAAATATAAAGAGAAGCAATACTGCGTGCATTTTGCTGCGTGCGTGTGTGTGTGTGCAAATGTGTGTGTGTTCGTGTCGGTGAGCTGTCAACATTTTTTCATCGATTTTCGGCTCGTTGTCTTCGTGTGTTGTCGCTCGTCCGCGATTCACAAATAAACCTCCTGTCGTGTATCCTCCTACATTCGTACGTACGAGCTTTTGTGTTTGTGTGTGTGTGTGAGTGTAAGCATATTACACCCCCGCTAACTGGCCACGCCGCGTCCTCCCTTCCCTCACTCTCTTGATCAGGCTCAAAGCTCAGCAAAATAAAAGACGAAGAAGAAGAAGAGGGGAACAAAAACACAAACTCATCTTGCTGTCTCTGTCGCACGCCGGGCGCTGATTTCCGTGAAGGCATCTATCTATCTCTAAGCTCACCACAACCCCCTCCGCCCGCCTACAAGCCGATATAGTACTTGCTGCCCTTCTCGTTACCCACTTAACGTTAACTGTTATTAAGTTTGTAAACTACACTCAAAAAAAAAAATAAAACAAAAACAAAAATATAATATGCAAATGCCATACTAGTGCTTTATAACTGTACAATAAATACATACAAACACTTACATATATACTACGTACATAGAAACGAGCAAACTCTCAAGAAAGCAAAGCAATTGATTTTATTTTTAGTGCCACACCAAAATAAAAAGCCTACAACAAATAAATACATATATATATATTCAACGTTAAACGTTCTACAACAACGTTCTGCAACTACAAAGGCCATAAGCAATACACAAACTGTCAACAATTAAAAGAAAACTAAAAGAAAACTAAAAGAAAAAACTCAAACGGAACGGCATTTGAAAAAACGCACGACAAACGGATGATAAAATTAAAAGAAAACAAAAATAAGAGCTATAAAAATAGCGCAATTAATAGCAACAACAACTCAACTAAAAACTTAATGCTTAAGCAAGTTCTAGCATAAAAACTTAGTAAAAATTTAATTTGATAAATAAAAACCTTACAAAAAAAAAACTCTCGAGATCAAAAATTATTAATGTGATTTCAGTGTTGTTGATTTTTTAAATTATTAAAGCACATTTTTTCGTTGTTGCTACTATTTCCACTCGTATGTTGTTGTTAACAATAAAAAACCAAAAGCAAATACAAAAAAAAAAAATAAACTAATAAGCAAAATAAATAGAACAAATTGTTAAATGAATTCGCGGTGCCTTTATTTATAGCGAGCAGCATAAATAATTAACAAAAATACATATACACACAAAGAAAATATTAATGTATACATACATATATATATTAAACGACATACATATTTAGCAAAGCAATAATAAAAAAAACCAAAACGTTAACGTGCAATATTTAAAGTTTACATTGAATCTAGCATTAAAATACAAAAACTCACATTTTTTGTACATTGTGATTTCAACGATTAGAAACCAAACCAAGTTAAATATTAAATATTTATAATAGAAATAGCAAACCAAAAGTTAACGCCAGCATAAAAACCGAAAAACCAGGTTTTTAAGCAATTAATCAATATTGTTGTTGTGAGTCGGCTTTATGCCCAGTGTTTTAAACCAGAACAAAAATAAGTTGTTGAATAAATAAATAAACAAAACTCAAGTATAACAAAAAATACCAAAACGTTGTTTTTGGTCACACTTTTTGGTTGATATTTCGTGTATAATCACAAAATTGACAAAATTTTTATGATAAAATGAGCGACAGGGAGCGATCGTCCCCAACACTGATCGAAACTGGCTTAAAAAACTTAATTGGCGGCCGTGATGGTAATTATCCACTGATCAGCGGCATAAATGGTGAGTTCACAATGGAATCGCAACTATGAGATACTTTTTGGGGCAAGATACACATACATATATACATACAACGAACAACTTTTAATGTCCCATAAACATTCCTCAATAAATCTTAAGGAATGCAGTAAAATATTCATTTGTCTAGCAGATTCTCGGTTGATTTATTTAAAAATATTTCTCTCACAATCTCTCGTTACAAAAACAATATACCTCTTTTAATTTTTAATGGGTATTAGTGTGCGCACTGCCCTTGGCTTGTTCATCTAGTCAATATGTTATACTTAATCTATTTTAATGCGCTTAGAATTTATAAAATATTGCTAAAGCACACAGAATACACACTAAAATTTTGCTGAGAAAATTTTTCATACACATAAATCAAATGGAAAATACTAGCATGACACAAAAGTTGGGTTTGACTTGGCGTACAAAAGAAAAAATTACAAATATCGATTGGTTAGCTGTAGAACGAACATGTGCTTTGCGATAGACATTTCACTGATAAGAATCGCTGTATAGTTTACTGAGTATGTGGAAGATAGTCGAGCAAATCGAAAAGTACCTGCACTTTGGGTGCTAAGTTCGAGGCGACAAACGATTTTCAATTGATAAGGTTATACTATTAAACCATTGACAGCGCCAAGGGCATTTCAAATATTCTAGCACAAAAAGCTATATGACAATTGAAGGTAATTTGAGATTAACGAACTTCTGTTTGTCGATTGATAGTGAATATCAAAAAGTATTGATGTTGTGTTAGAAATTTTTTTAAATTCTGTATAAAAAAGGTTTTCATACTAATGGTTATTGCTTCTCGCACAAAACTATGTGTCACTTCTTCCAGTTCTGTAAACCTTTTCCAAGAAAAATATTTCGTCCAGAAACTTCTACAACTTACATTAATATTTAGATCTATGAAATTTCTTTTAGCTTTTTTTATTGGCAAGTGTGAAAAGCTGGCAAGTTGTACATATTCCCTTTTTGCTGACAATTGTGTTAGTTTATCCTGTAGAGTGCCAAAAAAGTTTTTAGGCTTAAGCTTCAGCAGCTTAGGAAACTTGAAAACTGTGTCTTAAGCTCAACCTTTGCTCAACTTATGCATTCGCAAAGTCACATATTAAAATTTAATGCATTATAAATGATGTATTCAAAAGTTTTTCCACTTAATTTCCCGCTGCGTTGACATCGTTGGCCTTTTCCAAGCAATTTCACAGCAATTTAAATCAGCATGCTGCAAGTTGTGACAATTATTTTAGGTGCTGACTGTAGCAGCCTCCCTTTCCTCTTGATTGCATAGGTTTCTGGCTGGCGTCGTAACAGCCAGAAATCAATAGCATAAGAAATGCAACAGCAACTACACAAAAAACGAAGCAAAAGGCAAACGAGAAAATGCCATTAAAAAGTGTCATAATCGGTCAGCATAATGAAGAATAGTTGTAGGTTTAGGTTGGCTAGGGGATGGGGAACACAATATGTACGTCGTCTGACCAACAACTAAAGAATCCAATGGCTTTGTGCATTTTATGTTTGCTTTTTGGCTGTAAAACACCCTCTGCGCCACCTCGTTTTAGGGTCTTTATCGTGCTGTGTTTTTGTTTCATAAATCAATACGCGGAAACCAAGCAATTGAGGGGACACCCTTTGCAACTCCCTCTCTATCCTGTGTTCTAGCTGGCTTTTAATTTATTGTAGCATAATTTCTACGTCTCAAAGTTGCTTATCGTGGAGCCCGTTGCGCATACGCCGCGTGTGTTAACAAGCGTTTGATTACCGCATTAAACAACTTGTATATAAACAAAAAATACACGCAAGTTAAATACAAATGCGCGAGCTGATAATCTTACAAAGGGGAACGGGGGGAAAGGTGTGCCCCCCTTGCAAGGGTTGATGTGCGCGGTCAACTGAGTGATTATGATACAGTTGGCTACCAAATAGCCAGCTAGCTGAGTGAGTAAGTGAGATGGTAAATGGTACACGAACATTGTAGATAAGATTGCGTTTAGAGAGGGGTAATCAGTGTGGGTGCGAAGTTAGATTGTGACAGTTTGCGATAGAGTTGAGACAGAGTGGGCTAAAGTGGATTGCACTGATACACTTTGGTTTTAATTGGGTTACAGTGAGTTTGAGTTGTGGTGTTGAGCAGATTACGATGGAATACATAACTAAAGCTGTTTGAGTAACAGTGAAATATGAACTAAAATACTTGTGTTTCCTATTTTGTAATAAAAACTTTGAAGCTGTTAAAAATAAACTGAAAAACTTTGACTCTTTTTAGGCACAAGCAAATATTTGTTTTTTTCGAAAATAAGTTCTCAATAAATAATAAATGTTGATGAACTATATCTTCAATACAGCTCATTTGCTAAGAATTGACATGCAACAAAATGTTTTACTCATGTTAAAAGTACATTCCAAATACATTTGGAGTTGCAACTACAACATTTTGATAGCTTTCTCGCTAAATACTCGTTCAAACTTCAACAAACCTTCGTTTTTTCGAATTGCACATTTTTATAATCGTAACTCAAATTAAGTTACACTTGAGTTGCTTGCAGTTTTGTATATATTTTAACATTTTGACAACTCTTATACAAAAAAAAATGCAATTGCAGCGTTTTGGAGAAAAAAGCTGCCTTGCGTGCTATTTTGTTTGGCTGTGAGCTGCATGTTTATAAATGGAAATGGAATTCAAATGTGCATGTTAACAATGCATAAAAGCCCAGGCAGCAGCCATTAAAAGAACAACAAGCAATTGGCATACATAAATTGGCAAACGAAAAACTATAAAAAATAAAGAATGAATGGAGCAAAAAAAAAAAGAAATTTGTTTGCCATCATAAACAAAAAAGAGTATTGATGATGCATGCCAATTAACAGTATACGGTTATTGATTGCAAATTAGCTGCTAATCACACATGCACAGAAATACATGTTTGTATTTGGAATATGTTTCACTAATTCTGACATAATCACATTGATTTATTGACTACACACGCGGCCCCTTAGCTGCAACTGATAACCAGAGGCGCTTACGCATATGCATATTTACTTGTTAAGTGTTATATATTGATAAGCGTAAAATGCACAAGACAGCCTGACAAATTCATTAAACAATTATTTTGGTATTAAGTATACGTATCCTTAGCAGCTAAAATATTTAAAAACTCTTTTAAGTGCTTTTATCACGCCATTTACTTTCCCGCCTTCTACCTGGCTGTAATCTATTCTTTTGACAGCCATTCACGAACTCATAAGTTTCCACCTCTTTTGCAATTAAAACTTTTAATTGAAAATGTTTAAGCATATATACATAAAAGCGACACTCCAATGGCCTGTGTGAAATCTTACTAAGCAAAAATGTTCATCAATAATGTTCGAAACGTGTTTAAGCCGACTCCGAGAATATATAAAACAAATGTTTGCTGTAATATTGGTAAGCAGAATTAACATGATCCTTTGCTAAATTGGCAAGTGCTTCGTAAGAATTTGTAAAGAAGCAACAAAACTTACTTTCAACTGTGCTTAAAATTGACATAAAAAGAACTTGAGGAAACTTTGAAGCACAAAGAGCATTAATGTTCAAAGCTAATGGACCTCATTAGGACATTACGAATGTAATTAAAAAAATATTAAAAGTACGTTTAACTCTGCGTATGCGCAATATTTGTTGCTATGTTGCTTACAAAAATAATTAAACAAACTCCAGAAGCACGCAAAAAATAAAAGTTTTGAATGAATTTCTGTTTGAAGCTTCGGTAAACGCTGCGTATGCGTTATTTTACCCATAACAATTATACTCCATATAGATAAATGCTAGGGGGGATGAAATATAAATTATTTGCATACAAAACAATATTAAGAGCTAACAATTATTTCTTTCCAATCGTTTGATAGAGTCAACCTTTCATACAATGTTGCGAATTTCATTAAAAATTTTGTATACTGTGCGTATGTGCAATATTAAGCTATTTTAATAATGCAAATAAATAAGCACATTTACATTTATATCTAGACACGAAATGCCTGGCATAAAAATAAAAGAAACAATCGCGAAAGCATTTTGACAGAGTGTGAAAAATATTTTCATAATCTTAATGTTGCATGTAGCAGTTGTGGCAAAGTCGGGGGCAAGGCGGCTTGCATGCAAGCATATGTTATGTTTGTCTGTGTTTGTACGTGTGAATTTGTCAAGCGTAGCAGCTGATGCTCATTTGTTGTTGTGCCTAGAGTGCTTTGTTGTCACAAAATGCGGTCAAACAATTTGTTTATGCAGCTATTTTAAACATACTACATACAAACAAGAAGAAGAAGCACAGCTGTCCACAATTTATAGTAAATTTTGTTGTCTTTTCTGTTGTTGGCCGACTGACAGTTGAAAGCGTTCCCAACTAGCACTGGGAAATTGTTTAATCAATGCCGCAAACCTCAAACTCTTTAAAACAAAAACATGAAAAGACTCAGCCAAAAAATAAAAAGAGGAATGCTAAGACACTTACACACACACAGCCACACACACTTAGGAATGCGGCAAGGACGAGCACAAACAATAGCGTTTGCCAGTCAGCAACTTTTTTGTACCTGCGAAAGGCAACACTAACAAAAAATAAACCGAAGTGTAGGCAAAAAAAAAAAAAATAAAAAAATCAAATTAAGGTTAAATACCACACAGCGAGCAACTCATACATATATATATGTAAATGTATGTGTGTGTGTATATAGTTATGCCTTAAATCCAAACTAAGCCAAAAGCATGCAGCTGACTTATACACACACACACACACAGACACACATCCATAGAAACACAGACAGTGCTGGCGGCGGCGCCTGAAAGCAGGCAACACATTTTGGCATTTTCCTTTTTTTGTGCTTGGTTGTTGTTATTTAGGATTGTTGTTGTTGTTGCCAGTAAAGGCACCGTAGGCGTTGCCGCCGGAATTGTGTTGGCAAAATGATGAACAACAACAGCAACAACACCAACAAGCAGCAGTAGCAACGGAAGTTAAAAACAGTCACGAAAGCGCTCGCGAATCCACAAAAAAGGCCCTAAAAATATATACAACAACAACAACAGTTAAAAGCAGAGGAAGACCAGCAGCGACAACAAATCAGCATTAATAACAAAATCCATAAATGAAATAATGTTGACTTCATTTAATTGCGCATGACGTCAAATAAAAAAAAAAATAAAAAAATGAGAAAGGACACCAAAACTAAGCAAACTGACATGTTGGCAAAATCGAAATTAAATGGGCAAAAATAAAATATATAAAAGTTATACCTTTGTTGAACTTTGCGTCCATCAAAAAAAAAACTAGAACCTAAGACAACCTACAACATCAAACTCCAACACAACCCACATTCGACACATTTAATGGTTGTTAGTGTAAGTGGGGGTGTGTGTGTGTTTTGGCCCGGCACGAATCGACACACAGACCCACATAGCTATCGGTCGAACAATAGTCGCTGCCCCTCAACCCTCGCTACCGCTCTCTCGCTTCGTTCTATCCATGAGTTGGTACGAACATGTGTTGGATGTAAACAGGAAACAAGCAGCCGAAGCAGCAAAGTCTATCGGAATGTGTGCGTTGTTGGCGAATTCTCTCGTTTTCGCTCTCTGTCTCTCTCACTTGCCCCTCTCTCTCTCTCTCTTTCGCTCTCGAGCTTCGCGTTGGGCAGAACCATGTTGCAAATGTCAAAGTAGCAAAACCCGGAAATTCGAAGGACATGTTCGAAAAGGCTGCCTGACGCCCACACACACACTCAGCAAAACTCTACACACTTTTTTTAGACCTGCGCACTCTAAAACTCTCCCATACAGGCGCTCTCCCACTCAATTCGCTCTCTCTCTCTCTCTACCGTTTACCGCTCTCTTTTGCTTATATTTTTGTTGTCCTCAAGCTGCCGTAATTGTTATTGTCATTATTGTATGCCGGCACTGCTGGTACATATATGTGTATATATGTGTGTGTGTGTAAAAGTAAGTCAACTTTAAGCGTCTTAGACCAAGTTAGCTTCCTATGTGTCACACACAAGCTCACTCCCCCCTCCACGCGCTTAACCCACTATATTAGATAAATTTGTGTGATTTGCAGCGCGTGTTTAAATTATTAACGAACTTGCCAGTTTTTTTCCCTCTTTCGAACTATGTAGTTGAAAATTTTGATGTTGCATGTCGCGTCACGAGTTTCAGTTTAGCAGTCTTGTTAAATTGCAAGTTAACAATTTGTTTAGCATTTACTTTTGTTGTGGCTGTATGTGTGTGTTTCTATGTGTGCTTAAATTTCAGCTTGTTTATTGTGCAATTTTTTATTTGCGTTTAGCATGTTCACAAAAGTGTCTCGAGATGATGAAATACGTTTCGCTTATGATTTGGTTATAGATAATGTGGAAAAGATTAACATGCCAGATACAGCCGAGTACCACAGTGCGTATGCGTATTTGTTGTGAATATATTACTCATACGCAGCGATGACGGGCTGGAGTTAAAGTGGTATAGGGGTAAAAAGCACTTAATCTTAACAATAGCGGCTTCTGTGACGGCTGCTATCTGTTAATATCCTGAACATTTCGCATTGCCTACAGGCTGAGCATTAAGCATACGCACGGTTGTCTGGCCAATATTTCAGCTCAATAAGCCACAACAAAAGAAACGCAATCAAACGAAAGTTGCTGCCCCAATTATGGACATAAAGCATTTATAAGCAATGTACGGCAAGCGCAACAAAAAGGCCAAAAAATGTGGGTGGAAAAATATAAAACGTTTAGAAAAGGAATGATTCATTTGTTTGAGAATTAAATTTTTCGATGAAATAAAATATTTTTTTCTTAAACTTATTATTTCGTATTAACTTTTTATTTTATGAAATAATTTTTATAATTTTTTTTTGGAAAGGGTTTTGAATAACAAAATAGCCCAAAATATAATAAAGCTTTACTTCCTGACTACAATAAACAGCCAATAAAAAGGGAAAAGCAGCTTGGCGCCTTTCGGACGTTATCAAGATGACGACCTTCATGTCTTGATGTTAAAACAACAGTCAATAAAAAAACACCGTACCCAATAACTCATTTCCAATGACGTACATTGATGCTGCTGATAGTGATAGTAATAACGCTAATAATGCTGCTCAAATACAATATATACTTATATATATAGCTCAAAATGTTATTGCCTAGCGCCAGGAATGTATATGTGCATATAGTATAAACAAATACTTGAAATATACATTTAGCTACAGTTGAGCGAAATATACAAGAAAAACTTTATTTGATCGTTGCTGTGTTGCAAATTTCGAAAAATTTTGCATCAAACAAAAACATGTAAAATGCAATTTGGAACAAAAGCGCATTTCCCCCCCTTCCTCCACCCCGCTGCGATATGTATGTAGTAAGAATTAGTTTTCATTCTTTGGTCTGCTGTCTGCTTTTCATGTTTTATTTTCCACGCCCACGCAACTAATTTACCTTACAATCCATTTTCGTTTCAATTTTTCATGTTGCTTTGTTAATTGCCAAAATATTTTTGGTGTGTACAATAAAATTGTGAGTCTATAAATGAGATACAATACAATGTCTACATATATGTTGATCATTTATCATCTTATTTTTTGTTGCTGTTCATTGATTGTGTTTCCTTTTAGCTGACGCAATTATTGATTGTTTTTAAATAGTTTTCTTTAACTTTTTGTTTTTAGCCACATGGCATAGGACGCATCAATTGAATGTCCATTGATGTCTTTATTTTGCATACCCTGTTGACATACAACTTTGTTAAAGGTGTATTAACGATTGCTTTAACTATTGGTATGGGAAACTTAAACTCTTCTCCAGCTCTTGTTTTATGGTACAAATATATTTTTAAATTATCTGCAGGGTATATCTTTGGTTTTTATTTCTTTTCGACACTTTTGGCTTACAGTTTGCCATATTTTTTCAACATGACCTTAATTGCTGTTAAGTTAAAACTATTGCGTTAAGCGCCGGAAATCGATTGCGGTTTTCCTTTCTATTTTTTTTTTCAAAAATAGGTTAAATCAATTGCATGCTGATAACGAACCAAAAGTGGCGTAGTTAAAACATTTCAGAGGGGGTTTCTATAGCTAAGAGTTACCAATGAAAGTGTTCATTGTCCTCAAAATGTTTCATGATGTGATTAATTAGTGTTTCTTGGAATAATGTGTATTAACAAATGATCGATAGGCGAAAGGGGAAGCTTAGCAGTATTTTGTTACTAAGATATATTATATTTCTTTGTGTATATCATATCACTTGCTCGCTGATTTATCATTGGGGATCTTTTACGCAAATAATAAACAAAAGCTCATTCATGTTAGCTATACAAACAGTTGTGTATACCCCTTTATCGATTAAGTTGCGCATAAATCAATTTCCATTGGCCCTCACAAATTGCAAGCATTGCAAATTTTATTTGTATATATATTTTATATATTTTTTGCAGTCTGCGCTGGTTGTCACAGACAGCTTTTGGTTAAGGTTTATTTTTGTTTTATTTTCTTTTCTTTGTTTTTGTTGCTGGCGGCTTTAAATTGGTTTGCAATAGTTTATTGAATTTGAGAGCTGGCAATTTGATTATATTATAAAATGCTGTAAACAAACGATTATCGTGTAAGGCTTAAGCAAAACAAAAGCAATGTTTTTGTTATTTTAATTGAAGCGCATTTGTTGCGCCATTGTGTGGGTCTGTAAAAATGTGTGAATATAGTATGAAATAGACAATAGGAAACTAAAGTATTGATGATAACGTAGGTTAATTGGGATTGATATGTTTTAGTTAAGGGGCAGAGAATGGGTTGCAGAAGATTGATGGGGATAGTGAAGGATTTAATGGTTTTAAGACCTTGATGAAGATATTTGGGTGAAATAAGTTTGATTAAATATGTAATACTTAGTTCTTGAATGAAACAGAATCCCCAATGAATATTTTCAGGTTTCTTCTACTCTATAGCAACTTTCCCAACTAATAAATCATAAGTTCTTTAACTTCTTTCAGGAAAATTAAACTAACAGTTGAATACAAACCCACTCTATTATCATTTATTTTCTAACAATTTCGAATTAAAACGTGCCAGAGTGCAAGAAACTTTACACTTTATTGCTCTAGGGGAGCAATTGCAGCAACAACTACACAACTACAATTCCAACAAGTTTATCGATTTCCGGCCACTTTTATTTACCTGTACCTGTGTACAAGTCCAACGCTGAACTACCATTGTAGCTCAAAACTCATTTGTGTCAAATGTCTCTAGCCTTATATACACTGTCAAAATGTCATTAGGCACAGACAGAGATATTGTAGCTTTGTATATACACACATACATACATACTATTTATACAGGTATTTGGATGTATTTGTCAATGAAAATTGTGCGTATTAAATATTCATTAAGCTTATGGGCTAATGGCTTATAATTGTGGTTTTTGCTGTGACTTGTGGGCTCAGAGTAAAAGTTTGGTAAGGACAATACATCTCTCTCTATCGCTCTGTCTCATTTTTTTGTCTTTTTGCATAATTGATTGGTGTCTTTTGCAGCTGTCCCCTACAAGGGCCTTAACAAGGGTTAAAGGAAGTTTTTCATGTATGAGCGCATCCATAAAATATGCAACAAAAATGTTTGCCGTTTCGCAAACAATTTGTCCAAAATGCCAAAAATGTGCTGTGGCCAACAACAACAGAAACAAAAACAACAACATTCGACTTAGTTCATTAAGTTAGTTGGCTTTTCATTTGCTTTTAGCCGTTTGGCAATTAGTTTGTGGCAACATTTCGTTTGACATTTTGGCAAACGTTTTCTGTTGTTGTTGTCGTTGTTGATGTTTTCTGTTTGCTGTTGTTGTTGTTGATTTCTCGTGCTAGTTTTGTTAAATGACATTTCTATTTCTTCAAGTAAAATACACACACACACATGGCCAAAATGAATTTTGGCTTTAGCTTTGCCGCTTTCCTGAGTATGTTTGTGTGTGTGTGTGTGTGTGTGTTGGCAGCTCATACACCTATAGCACCCGCCCCACCCTCAGCCCCACTGTTTGTCACCCCACTTTCTGCTCGCCCGTCGTTGCCGTCTGCCACTAATGTGGCGTACATTTTTTGGCTAACACTTTATCAAGATGGCAGACGCCTTGGCACAGGGCCAAAAGCAATGCACAAAACTTTAAAATGCTACCTCTAGCCATCAGCTGTGTGCGCGCGAGGGTGACGGCGAATTGAAAGGGGAGAGAGATAGGGGGGTAAGGGATTCCTACCTGCAAATAGAAGCTTCTCCTGTTGCCAGGGCCAATGATCAAAAAGTCAAATAGCTCGAAACCTGAAAGTTGGCCTGATTGCAGGGCTAAGAACTCATTGCAAATGCAAATTATGAGTCAGCTTGTAGGCGTGGCAAACTGTACATACTCATATGCCATATTCATTTTGAGAAAGCACATATTTGGATAATAAATGTGTGATTTATTTTTGACTATTCAGCGAGAAATTAAAACAAAAACTTATGTTGGAAACTACAAGTTTGAAATATACAAAAAGATAAATTGAACTAAATTACAAAGCTGTAAAATGTTACATTTTGGCGCAGTGTAAAACCAAAATATCACAATCTGTTGTAGAAAAATGACGTACTTTTGACGCTGTAAATTTAGAAATTTGTATGGAGTAGAGAAAACTTTGAGGTTTGAGGTGAAGCTTTTCAGCGTACATTCTTTTCCTTTAAAAGAACGCAAGTGTCCAATTAAAAAATTCAAACGTTTACTTAATTACAAGGCAAGAACCTGTAAAATTTGTTTACATAAAAAAAGATTTTAAATACCCTTTTTTTGTGCCTTTGTGCACTTTTTCGCTCAGTGAAATGCTTTAAAATGTATTTCATTGGAAAATGAAACTTTTTAAATGAAGACGATGAAAAAAAAATAACAAAATATAAATTCACTTATTTCTAATAGATCACGTTTCCCCCGTTGCACCCCCCGTTGTTAGCTGGCGACAACGTGCGCTGTTTGTCTTAACCTTCAAGAACATTTAGACGTCATTCATCTTACATTCTCCCTCGCTCTTATAATTTCTGTGCGAATTGTTGTTGTTATTGTTGCTTTTGATACATTGCGCATTTGTTTTGGGTTTTGTGGGCTCCTTTTTGGTATTTTTCCACGCCATAGTATGTTTTAAGGTATTAGTTTTTGGTCATTTTGGTAAAGCTGCCTCATATTATATTTAGCAGCATTCTATTTTTCTTATTTTATTTGTTGTTTTCTTTTGTTAATTTATTTTTGTTGATTTTCCTTTTGATTCGTAGATTTTGGCTTTTGGCGTTAGTTTTAGCGCGCGACTTTTTATTTTTGGTTTGGCTCATTGACATTTGCCTCAACAGAGCCCCCAAAATCTCGCATGCTGCATCTCTTGCTGCAGTTTGGTAGACGGCGTCACAAGAGTCATGTGCAAATTTCATTTTAGCTTGCTCCACAAACCTCTTGCTCTTCTTGAGGAGGCGTCTGTGTCATGCCATCGTACTCAACCCTGCTCTGAAGACCCCTCCATTGGCCATTTTATGGGTGGCTCATAAGGCATGACGTTCAGTTTGTTTTCCCAGGAGACGCTCAAGGCCATTGATAAGATAGTCAAACAGCACAATGAATGGCCAAGAGAGAATAAATAGCATATATACCAAATGGCATTTTGCTTTTGAATTGAAGTTGTCTTAGAGCTGCTTTCAAACACTTTACATTGTTTGGTTTGTTAACTTTTAATGGCCTTGGAATGCAATTGACATTTTTGAAGTATTCAACTTGTGAAGATTTTCAAAATATTTAAAATGCCTTAAAGCCTTTAAAATGTCTTCATAACTGAAGCTTTAACGCTCATGAAAGTGCATATATAATTTTATTAATTCATGTTCTAAGCAATAAAATTAATTATATTTTCTTCTGACAAACGTTTTAATAAAATACCTCCTTTAAATTAAGCCATGATATGAAAAGCGATAAATTAATGCAAAATTCCAAATCAGACATAATAATAAATAGTTTGTCCATTCCCACCAAATTGATATCCCACGACAATATAGCAAAAATATTAAATTTTTTCTGTATTGTGAATTCCTTAATCCGCACACGCAAATATATGTCAGAATATACCGTCGATTATTGTGCCATTTAAATTAAGAATAGCAACAAAAAACTGGAAGCGTTCTTCAAATTTACGAGCACAAATGTCACACAACAGAAACGTATTAAAAAAAAAAAAACAAAATAATATTTAAAATAGTAAATAAAATAGTTGGATAAAAATATTAAAGAAGAATTTACGGCAATGGTCATAGCAATAAAATATAGTGTAGTATTTATTTTTATTGTCTTGATTAGAGTCGTCATCAGCGTATATATATGGTAAAGCAATACAGATAAACATGGATGTATATACAGTTGTGTCTCAGTTGCGATGTGGATAAAATTATACAATATATAGCAGGAGATTGGCCTGGCATGTGGCCAATAAATGTGACTGCAAATGAAAACGAAACAAAATTCGTTCATATTATACAAATATAATACACAGGGGCATCCAGGCAGTCGAGCGTGATATCATAGAAAGTAGAAGTGCAAATAATAATAATAATATAAGCAGCAACAATTATGCAAATGACAACAAGTTTGTTCTAGACAAATTTGATGAAATTAAAACACATCAACATTAAATGCACTAAATCAATTCTGTTTGAAATGAAATTGTTTGTTGGTAAGCTTTTTAGAAATAATGAATTAAAAGCTATCTCAATAATCATAACAAATTAGTATATTTATAAAAGCAAACATTAAATTAGTGTTTCAAAATGAATGTACAATTTTGAAATTTCACCATAAACACAGATATACTTAATATGTTCGTTTTTCTTATTGTTGTTCTCGAAAATGTGCCTCGCATTTCACAACACATTGAAATTGTTTTAATTAACAATAATTGCTTAGCTGCCACATATTTTTTACAACTTGAGAGTCTTAAATCAACATCAATTCAACGTTTATTACAATCTTCCATCTTGTTTTCTGTTAAGTAGTTTAAAGGTGAACTTTGCCCACACATTGATTGTGATTCATTTGCTTAGATTTGATTCGAGTTTCGTTTTACTCCCATGCCAGACAACAATCTGTCCACCTGACCCGCTCGTATCTCTCTGTTACATTTTATACTTTTTTTCTAGTACCTAGAGCAAAAGCGAAGTGTGGAAGATAGAGAGAGAGAGAGAGTGGTTGGTTAGTTGTTGTTGTCATGTTGTGTAATTTATTGGGGTCATTTGCACCTGGCATGCTATTCACACCAGCTGTGTATTGCTTGCATTGTCCCTCAGAGGTTGTAAATAACCCGCCCGCCTGAAGCGCCAGGTTAAGTTTAAAGTAGTTGATATCGATGGGATTAACGCAGAAAGAATAACTGTCGTTTAAGCTGATAAGCCGACACATTCTGATTGCTTTGGATATAAAGAAAAGATTACTGTTTAACAGTTGGTTAATTTGGTAGACAATTGATTATTATAAGCTTATACTTTAAAGTTGTATTAACATGCATTGGTTGTTATTATTATTCACTTTTATAAAAAGCCCAACAAACCCAATAAAATGTTTTCTATACTTACATTTTGACACCTTTTGAACGTAAAACTGTTTGCTACATTAGCTGACGCTTAGATCATAGTCTCGACTACCGCTGACTTAACAGCCAGAAAGTATCTACAACAAACATTGCAACTAGTGTCCAGCGTTTCATGTGGTTATTTGTGTGAGTGTGTTTGTGTGTGTGTTTTGTGATCTAATGCGCTACTTTGTCTATTTACCTTATCCGACAGATTAAAGTGTCACGAGCTGTGCCTCACTGCAGCTGCTCGCCCCTTTAACACCCCAGGGCTAGCGAGCAAGCAAGTCAATTTACGTTTATTAGACACACAACACAGTAAAAACACACACATAAGATACATATATACAAAAAAAAGATACAGTAGGCAACGTGAAGTGTAGCTTTAAGATACACAGCGTGCCCAGATGAGGGCAACTTGTAAGATGTTGTTGCTGTGGTCTCAGTTGCGGCCGACAGCAAGCTCGAAAAACAACAACAACAGCAATGCCACTTGAAAACCCAAAAGCGTGCTCTCAACTATATTTTTCATAGCGAGCCTCGCTGCTGTAAGCTTTTCATCTGCAAACACACATTTTAGCTTACCTCCCCCACAACTATCACCTTCTCTGTGTTGCTCTGCACATTTCATTCAATTAACACACACACACACTGAGAGCCAAAAGTGCTCGGCAACCAAGTCGAATGCGAGACATGCAATAATTTATGCCAACGAAAACCAAACAAACTTAAAGCAGCTGCCAAAAAAATTAACTTAATTTGTTAAAACAAGACTTAAAATAAAAGCAACAAATTGGCAATTGAGCATGGCTAAAATTTAAGATCGTTTAACCCAAGAAACCCACCGCCCAATCGTTGAAACTACAAAGAAAAAATATATTAAAAAAATTTCATCAAATGCATTTACCACAAATAATGAAAAAAACAAGTTGCTAAAATCTTTGTAAAAATAAGGATATTTATATATTGGCTAGCTGTCTACCCTTTCAAAAATGAATAGATAGAGAAACTGTGTTAAGGAATATAAGAAAAGTATGTCTCTACGTGGACTACTACCCAGTGGCATCAGTAGGAGCCGCTCCAACCCCAATATACATAGTATAGCCAGGGGTATTGGAGAAACCGAGTACTCGAGTTCTTTGCAACAGGCTACCTCGAGGAGATTAAAAAAAAAAAAGAGAAACTGTTTTAAGGAATATAAGAATAGTATGTCTCACGCAAAATAAATATACAAAATAATATTCTTGGTCACTTTTTAAGTTTCTTGAGATCTAAAACTTTAACTTTTTTGGAGCTCTTTGTCAGTTGTGGTTATTAGAACTTTTTTCAAAATCAAAAATTTAATTTTATCACTAATAAAAATAAAATTTTTTATTTGAATAGGGTATACAAAAATAAAAAAGCAACGCAACAAAGTGTATCAAAAAAGTGTGTGCAAGGCAACAAAAAAATTGTGAATGTTTAGCATTTGATGAAAGGCAGTCGTCGATTCTCATGGCTGTCATTCGGGATGGCTGGGGCAGTTTGGGGAGGCACAGTGGACATGCAACAGACGTTGCCACACACCCACATCATTGAAATAAAAAACACTTAAGCAGAAAATGCAACGGCGACAATTTTGTAAAAAACGAGAAAATGAAAAAAAAAAAACAGAATAAAAGAAACTGCAAAAAAAAAAGAAGAAAAAAATAAGAGAAGAGGTAGCAACAGCAGACAGCCGCATGCAAATGTAAATGCGGCACTCAAGCCACCACCCCCTCCATTCACTCCCTCCACACTTAATGATATCGCGATGGCAGCTTCATTAAAATTTTTGGTTTTCATTTCAATTAAGTTGCGGTTAGTGGCCGGAAAATGCTAACAAAATGCGGGCGCCTGCCATTAAGTGGGTGGCAACGAAAGAAAAGGATAGATAAAAGAAGAGAGGAAGAACTTAAGTTGACCAAGAAATTGTGATTGTTGTCAATTAAAGCGGGGGAAGTTTTAAAATTAATGCCTGGCAATGATATTGTTTGCACTTAAGATGGAAATGCCTTGCTTGAAATGTTTGTCAACTATGCAATAATATTATCAATTAATTAGAAGATTTCCTATTAAAAAAGAGCTGATTAAAATTAATAATTACTACTATTGTTCAATGGTAAAAGGTTTGAAACTTAACTTGAATGTTTCATGAGTTATACTTTATAATCTTTCTTTTCATACTATCTATATTTTGTATTTTTATACGCAAATGATTTAAATATTTTGTAAGCTTTTTGCATACAATAAAATTGCTAAAAATTATTTTTAAAATTCAAGCACACACAATTATTTTATACGTATCTTGTTCCTTTATTTATGCAAACATTTTGTGTTTCTGCCACATCAATTGTTTTCCGCATATTTTCGCCACTTTATTGCCCACATGTGTCTTCAAATTTTGAACAATATGTATTTATGGATGTTGGCTTTGATCACTTGCTGTGAAATTCATCATTATTTTGGGGTTATTAAAGTGCTAAGTTGTTAAATGGCCAACTAACAAAACTGCTTGCCACTGAGGCGTATACAAAATATGACTATAGACCAGCTGTTGCCAAATGTTTGCATACTTAATGAGCCAATAAAAACGAGTTTAGCAGCAGCAGCAACAGCAGCTAAATCAATAAAAGTGTAATTGTTGTCGTTGTTGTTGCTGTTGTTGTTGTTGTTGTTGCTGTCAGGGTCTGTGACCACTAAGAAATTTCAAATGATTATGATTAAACTGAATGCATTTATTTAAGTTTATCTTCTATGGCTGTTGTCATTAATTACTTGGCAGTAAAATGCGTTAAGCAAAAGTGTCAAGAAAAGAAACAATATCGAGAAATAAACTGAAAATTCGACAATTCTTGTGATGAAAATTTCATTTGTGCACTTTGTCTCGAGCAAACTGTTGAAATTTTGGCACGGTGCGCAACATTTTTAAATGATTGCTGTCCATTTGGCAAACACACACATCCCACCCCGCCTAACCCCCTGCTGCTGATGCTGCTGTTGTATGTATGTGCCATATCCGTTTCTCTCGCTCTCTCGCATGCCATCTCCTTCGGTGTGCTGCAACATGCTGATTTTTGTGTTTTTCCTTAATGAATTTAGTCACCTCCTTGGTGTCTATAGAAAAGCATATCTAAATCTACCCCAAAAACCTCTTCTCTTTGCCCAAATGACTTTTGATGTTTGTTGTTGGATCACAAGTTGTCTCTCTCTCTCTCTCTCTTGTGTGTGTGCTTATTAAATTTGTACTTTTAATTGCCCAAATTGTACGTACATTGTAAAGCACACAAAAAATAAAACTGCTAAGAGCAAAAAGGGATAAGCGAAAACACATGTCTTTGCATTTTCTTATTAATTTGTTTTTCGTTCTCTACTAATTTTTCTATTTTCTCTATCTCTATTTGCAGGTGAGTGCACATCTCTTATCCAAATAAATCATGCATATATATTTGAGAATGGGTGAGTATATATAGTATATATGTTTTACAGGCAAAGACAAATGCTTTCAAATTTATAGTATATATGTATATATTAGAAATAAATGAATTACGTTACTGAAAGTTAATTAGTTAAGCGCAAGCTGCCAGTTTTGTGCTCAAAACTTTTTGTAATTAAATAAGTGTGCGAGTCAAAACAATTTCACAGCACTTTTTGGTTTTGTTTTTGAAAGAAGGGTAAAGCTTTTTATGAAATTAAAATGGCTTGGAAGCTGGAAGTGCTACAGAGATTAAATAAACTTCGGAAAAGGTTTCTTCTATGTAAATATTGGAAAATTTAAACAATATTTGCGACGTCCCACAAGTCTAGACTTGGTACATAATTTTTTTGAAAACAACATGTTTCAAGCCAGATTTAGAAATCAAAATATTAGTAAAATATCTTGAAGAATTTATAACTATTTTCTTGACGTGCATTGTAAAGTAAGTTTTCAGTACACGTTATGATAGATTGCTCCGCTAGTTTCGCTTGAATTTTCACGAGGCTCCGCTAGTTCTTGAATTTTAACGAGGCAGCTGAACAAAATTCGATTGAAATGACTAAATTCTGAAAAAAGTTCGCATAGACTCAAAAAACTACTATTTACATGATTCCAATCGTTGTTCTCAGCAATTAAATTCCAGCTTAGTTTATTCGGAGAACAATAAATAAATATTTGCTCGAATTAAGGCAACTTCAGCAATTTCACAATGTCGAAACAAAGTTTGTTTATTTGTTAAACTATCAATACTCTCTCAACGGCAAATCTTTGATCAATTGCACTTTTTAGGGGGGAAGCAACAATTTCTAAAACTTCTCTAATTAACACAACAACAACAAACCCAAAACGTTCGTGGAACTCACACAATTCATAACAATAACAATAACAATAAGCAGCTCAATTAACGCCCGTCAGACACACATCAGCAGTCATCACAGAGGGGGTTGTGACGAGAGAGGGGATTGTGTTGAACGGGGGGGGGCTATACATGTATGCATTCATAAACCATACAAAATTACTAGTTTGAAGTAGTTTCACATGCGACTGCGATGCTGCGATGGCAATTAGAAAACGCGGTTACATCATTTCGGGTTAATTTCCACTCAGAACGGAAATAAAATATACAAAAAAAAAAAAAAATTAATAAATAAAATGAGAAAAAAATAAAACCATTGAAAACTGTCAACTGTGAATAACTAATTTTTTTTTGTCATTTCGTTGGTCATTATTTATAAGTAAATTTTAAATATTTAAGCTACATGAAAAACTGAAATATAACACGCGCCTTTGATTTTATTTGTGTAGTACGATTTGGGATGTTTTTTTGTTGTTTGTGGTAGATTTTTGTGTTTACACATTTTTAGAACTGTCAAAAGAAAGTGTCGCAAATATTCTGCTTGAAAAACTTGAAGAATTTGTGAAAGAATGATATACGCATATTTTCAGTACTTGTGGAAAGTGGAGCATAGCGACAATATAATTGGAAATATATGTTTTTGCGGTTCTTGAGACGCAAGGTTGTACTTAAATTGTCTTGAAATATATATCATAAGCATAATTTAAGTGAAAATATGCTGAAAAATGTGATTCTGTCAGAAATATCTTTTTGTAAACGATTGTTTAGAAACCACTTACATCCGTCGTCTTGAAGACTTTGATTCCATTTTAATCATAACTTATTGTCCCTTTGTGAAAGTTTGAAACTATTAACGAAGTTAATAGCTTCATTCGAAGCTTGTGACTGACTGCAAAATTAATAGTAATTGTTTAGAATTCTAGGCACTGTCTGGTAAATAATGCCAGTCACCCAAACAATAGACCGAGACTAGAAAAAACCCCCCAATTTTATGCAATTACCTCACGAATGTATTACGCGCTCATCTGTCAGTTCAGTTCGAGCATAAATCATGTCATTAAAACCAGTTTGATGAGGATAAAACTCAAATGAGCCGCTCAACTTAATACTTGAGTGCAACTCAATACCGCCCTCTGGCGGTGGCAAAACCGAAACCAACATGCTCTATCTCTCTCTCTCTCTTCCATTCCGGCCGCATGCATTTTGACATTTTTTTGTGAATGAAACGCAATGTTTGTATTTATTTATAACGGTGCTTGGTGATATGGACGGCAGAGGGGGGGATGGACAATGTGTGCGAGCCAGAGAGAGCATACGCACAATTAAGTGCCAAAAATGTTTTCACTCCAATTGCAATTTGAATGAATTGTACTTTGTAGTTGGCCGCAACTAGATATACGTGATAATTATATGTATTTATCTACTATATGCTCTATAAAGCTGGCTAACTGCTTCCATCAATCAATTTGTCACTTTCATTTAATTAAAACACATTAAAAGCGTCGTTTTCATTCTGATCTTTTCCACTACTATTTTATACAAATCTACTACTATTTTTATCTGTCATACCGGCAACACTGTAAGCTTTAAGCTTACTTGTAGCAGCGACAGCTGGCGGCTATTTGGCGCAACTACTGTCAAAGCTTGCGCTTGTAAAGCTTAACAACTGTGGGCCTCTATCTCACCCTCTCTTTCCTTTTGTCGTGCTGTGGGCAGCGTGTCTGGCGCATCCCCTCACGCTCTCTCTCTCTCTCTCTCGCTTTCGTTCGCTCTCTCTGAGCCCCATCACATTGACGTATTTGCACCGTTGGCTGCAACACGTGCGCGACTGCTTAATAAACGCCTCCAAGCAGCCTCACCCCGTCTCAATTAATTTTAATTTTTGGTTTTTCGTTGTTTTTTTTGTTGCCTACGACAACACAAATTGAAATGAAAACTTTCGTCTGTGTGTGTTGTTGTTTGCTTGTTTTGGTTGATTCTCTGTTTTTGCTGCTGCTACACGTTTCCCGTTTCTTCCGTTCTTGTCTGCCTCTCTGTCGCTCCGTGTCCCCTCAACACACAGTCACATGTTGGCGCAGTGTGTCGTCGCCGTCGCCGTCGAAATCGACGTCAGCAACAGTTGCACTTTTGTTATTGCTGCTGTGTTTTGGTTTTTTTGCGGTTACTTTTTGTTTTCCTTCTATCCGCTTGTCGCGCTTCAAATTGCAGCTCAAAATTTCTACAGGTTAATAAGGCAAAAGGCAATTCGCTGACTCGGCCAAGTTAACAGTCTTCTCTTAATTTTGCTTTTGACAATTACGTTAATTGACTTTCGTTCAACTTATACTTTGAATCCCAAAAAAATCTTATAGCTAGTTTATTCTTCTAAGCAGCCTATTTCTACAAATCCTCCAAAAAAAAAGGTTCAATCAATTGTAAAAGTTTCGCATTAGCCACACACAATTTACATACGAATAAATGTCAGATATTTAACACCGTGTCACAAAACTTGTTGGCACGTGGCAATTTATGTGCGTATCTAAGACTAACGGATTATTTATGGTATAATGTAAGCTGGAAGGAATACTTTTAACCTTCATAGCTTAAATTTATAGTTTTAACGGAAATTGTTTCCCATTTGTTGAACAAGATAATATGGAAAAAATTTTTTATAAAGATTATAAACTTAAAATTAAAATGGTAAAATTAATTAAGAACAATTTATATCTAAGAAAAATTAATAAAATAAAAATTAAGGTGTTAAGTTAATAAATTAGTTTTAAAAAATATAATGAAGGATGTATAAAACATAAAAAACCTTTTCAAACAAAATGTGATTAAATTTAATTTAATCATAAACATTTAATGGAACCTTTTTCATATTTTTACTGAACCTGAAATGCTACTTGAGCTTTAATTTACATATAAATTAGCTAAAATACATTTTAAAAATGATTAAAAAATCCCCTCAAACAAAAATATTTAAATATAATCATAAATATTAGGTACAGTTAATTAAGAATGACAATAAGTTGTTGCCACACAAATCTTGTTCCACTTGTTAGCTTAAACTGGGTCAGCTTATATTTATTCCCACTCGTGTAGTTATAATTTATGGCTCACCTCATAAAAAAAACGTTTAGTCATTCAAATATAATTGCTTGAGTGCGGCAGTTAGGGGTAGTTTATGAGCATTTGTAGAACGACTCAAAACCCCCTTCAACTTCAGCCATTCCTTCATGCATTACTAATGGAAACCGCAAAACCAAATCTTTGTCGAAAGCAATGCAAATTCAACTCTGTGTGTATGTAGTTTAACTGTGACGCTGTTCAATTAAAATATGAACACAAAAGCTGTAAATTTATAACAAAAACAATAAATTTGTATGCCTTTTCGCCCCAACCCCCCCTTTGTAATTGTTTCAATTAAGTTGCATACATTTGTCAAAGGGCTGGCTCCTTCCCAAGTTTGACAAGCTTTCTGTATACATACGTATATATTTATTTTGATATGTCTTTGAAGAGGAAAACTTTTTAGCTTTGCTTTTGAGTCACACTCATTGATGCGATTGCCTGTTGTTATTATACGTGTGTGTTTGTGTGTGTGTACGCGTGTACGTGTGTGCTTGACTGCATTTCCCTTGCCTTTAATTTGCTATTTATAAACAACAAAAACAGTCGCAGCCAGTCGTTCATTATTCTGAGCGACGACAAAAGACGCTCTTGCTCTTCTACTCTATTTTCAAACGTTCGTTGTTTTTGTTCTTCGTATTCTCTCGCCGCTCAATCATTTGAAGCGCCACTCCATACCAATGTACTTGTATAAACGTGTGTGTGCTTTTGATTTTACACACAAACACACATGCATAGAACGGGGGCCGGCGCACGTGGTAGCTAAACGTGATAGCACAACAACAACAGCAAGAACCCAACTGACAGCAAAACAAATAGAAAACCTGACAACATCGACGGCGACGACGACGACGACGACGGCGTCGCAGCTGTTATTTGTCGCTGCAGTCAACGCAGGCAGAGAGCTGCGAGCAGCGAGCAGCGACGTTGGCAGCGACGCATCGTATTAAATTGTTTGGCAGTCGCCAGTTTGCCTGTTGCTCTGATTGGTGCTTGGAGGCGCCACACGAGGCCGCAGCTGCGCCCAATAGCAGACAACGCAGCGGGCATCCTTTTACGCTCGGCTGGCAGCCAATTGGCGCTGAGGACCCTTCCAGCGCTCGGGCATATTTATTAATTTTAACGAGCCGAACAACAATAGAGTCGAGAACTTGTTGCTGGCACGCAAAAATAGATGCAACGCACGGGGCGTATGCTTGATTTGGTTTGCTAATGAGCTGCACATATTTGCGTAAGGGTTGCTTGTTTGGGGTTTTGCGTTGCGAGGGGCTAAATACGTTAAGCTGCTTTGACAAATAGACAAAAACACAATAGATTTGACAACAGATTATAGTAGCATCAGCTGCAAATGATGGGCTGTTGATGGGGCCAATTGGGTTCCCATGCACATACATATTTAACAATAGTTAATCTATTAGTGGGGTTGGTTTTATTTTTAAAATGTTTGAATCTAATACGAGCTTAAGAGCATTATGTTAACGTGATTATCATTGGCTTGATAACGAAAAATTGTTTGTTTGCCGGTTATCAAAAGATATTTTAAGTAATAATTATTTTAAATAATAATATGAAAAATAAATATATAATTTTGGTTATTAGCCAGATGTGGATCCATCTTGTCCTATTATTTAACTGGTATAAATATTATATCGAGTTTTTTTTTCATAGTTTTTCTAACAATTAATTTTTTTCGAAATGAAATTTTAAAAAAATTCTTTAGGTTTATAAAAATGATTTCTTTATTCTCACTTAACTTTCTAATAAGATTGATTAGCCTTTTTGTATTGTGTGCTATTGCGCTAACCAACACTGTTTTTTGTTGTAAAACTCATGTGTTAAACTGTTAATGGTTTAAAGTTTTCCCAATTAAGAAACCTATTTTCTTGAGCTAAAGGTTTCTTAATAATTTGATGTATATTTTCTGCTGTATTTTTTTTTTTATTAATTCTTGTTTTGTGAAATCTTAATATTTAATTTGAAATGTTTTTATGTAATTTTTATGTCTTAGATAATTATTTTATTTTCAGCATATTTTATGTATTATTTTCCTGAGTGATTTTAACTTCCATGACATTTTTAACAGTTTTTTTGTAACTAGCATTATTTTTATTATTATATATTTTCATGTTCAATTGATTTGTTACTGTAATGAAATTGTAAATAAACTGGAATTTTTATGCCTTCAACTTGCAGCTTTGAAACAAATTGTTTATACTAATAATTGCAAATTTAATTACTTAAACTTGCTAAATTCTACACGTTTGAATTTTGAACGGTTAATTAAATTGTTCATCAATTAATACTGATAGCTGTAGATGTTTAAACAAAATGATTCACGTTCAGATCGGCTTATAATTGTAGTTGTCTAGGCAACTATTAGCTGTCTCTCCCCTTCTGAGCTGCTGCAAGAATCGAAAATTTCCATTAAATTACGCATACGTCACGTGTTGCAAGCCAATTAATTTCATTTGTAGCTGCGCATTTGCTCTTTCTCTGTCATCGATACTTTAATCAGATTGCTGCCTGCCACAAGACACGTCAAAACAAAAACAAAAAAAAAAGAGTCAATTACAACGGGAAACGGAAAGAGGAAGAACTGAACTGGACACAAGCGCACTCGTTTTTTCCTCGCTGTAACCATGGAGAGAGAGAGATAATCGAAAATCCAAAAAAAAAACACTCACTGAGTATCAAATGTATCTGTGTGTGGTTGGCTTATTTGTATTTGTAACTGTGTGTGTGTCTGTGTCTTAGTATGCCAACTGCAATGCATGTTCAACGTGCGCGAATATTTTCGGACTGTTTGTGTTTGTCTCTTGGGTTCTCAGCTGTCGGGTGCATGTGTGCGTGTGTGTGTGTGTGTCTGTGTACCGTTGCACTGCGGTGTGTGTTCACAACACGTGCTTAGAACGTTGCTAGACGTTGGGCTTTGGGTCATACTGAAATCCGCGTGACTTTGTCGCCGCTGTCGCTGTCGCAGTCGACATTGACGCAGCGCTGCGTTGCCATTTGTCGCTTAGCTAATTTTCATAAGCTACAAAATGCGCAAAGTCAACGACGCGTCGCTGCTTCTGTAGTAGTGTATTTATTTATTACATTTTTTATATATTTTGATGCATTTGTAAATATTTTGCTGCGAAACTGCGCTAACTATCTTAAGTTCTCTCTTATTTTGATGCTACATATTTTATTTATTCACTCCTTCAGTTAACAATTAACAATAAGTGCAATAAGCCCTTTACTCTACGTAAGTTCTGTTAGTAAGGGTTAATTTTAACCTAACTATTTGCAGAAAATTGCAATTTGCGCTCTGCTCCGCCGCCGCCGCCACAGCCGCCTTTGCTGCAGCGCTGCTCGCCTGTCTCGTTAGCGCTGCCAGCGTCGACAGTGGCAGCGGTGAATTTTCGCTGCCCATGAGGGCTGCGGCTGAGGCTCGGCTATGGCCGGCATTCGGTCTCATCGCGTTCTCATGTCCAAATCGTTGTTGAACTGCGCGTGCGATTCTAACGTAGAAATCCAGTGAAATAAACTTATAAGAAATTATAATAAACATATAACCAAAAAACAAACAACTTTGAATAAAAGTGATAAACAGTGTAAAACAATAAATAAAATAATTGTGGAAATATCTTATATACAGAACGTTGCAGTTTGTATACTATATAAATATTGCGCATTTAGTCAAAGTCGTTGTGTGAAGAAAGTCTTTCGGAGCAAAGTTCTAAAAAAGCAACTGCGCACAGTACGTAAAAAAATAAAGAGAACAACAAAATCCATAAGCGATATTTACATAGATCGTGTACTATATATTCATATATGGAAATAATTGTTCACGTGTTTCAAATAAATAGCAAGAATTGTGTAAAAAGCGTTTGTCTATAAGTGTTTGCTTAATAGTTAACACTTGGATAGATAACTGGCAAATCTTATATAGTATAAATGTATATGAGAGCATTTTTGCCCTAAAACAGCAACGGAAAAGTTACGGATATAGTTTCAAACAGTTTTGAATGCATTTTTTTAGCTTATTTAATTTAAAATAATAGGTTTTTGAAACATTTGCGACTAAGAAAAGGTATTGGAACAATAAAATATGCGAAAAGTATAAATTTCAATTGATTTGCTTTGATTTTTTCTTCAAAAGATGCTCATTAAAATTTATGTAACATAGAAAATAAAATTGTTTAAAATCCAAGAAAATGTGGAATATTAAAAATTGTTTCGTGGTATATAATTTATGCATATAAAAACAATGCCTTTTCTTATTCCTTATCAACACAACCAGCAATAAAAAAAAAACCCACAGCTCATCGTCATAAAGTGCATTCGTTGCAATTACACACATACATATATAGAGAACTGAAAACAAACAAACAACATCAAGAAGCCACTCATTATTATCATCAACACTATCAATTTTCTTATCAAACTTAGAATCAATCGATATCGTTAGCGTCAAAATTCGAAAGACTTCCAGAAAAACCTATGAAAAGTTCCACAAAAATTCACTTACCGACGACGTCTTTTATCTCAAATAACAGCAGTATCTATTTTAGCTACAATGTGCGGCTATAAAAAGGCTTACTAAAAGCTAGAAAAAAAAACATAAGAAAAAAACTAAGCATACAGTGTTGTGAAACGAGTGAAAATGCGCACAGCGCAAAGCCGCTGCTCAAAGATTCAATTGCTCTCCAGCAAATACAATCGCGCCAATCACAAGGACGTGGCAACCTAAACATTTTTCCGTATCGACAACAACAACAATTTGTAGTGAAAAAATAGAACCAGTTCTAGAACCAGTGAAAAAAATGTCGTCTGACACCAATTCGTGTGAGAGATTCTTTGCCCAGGAGCATGCAAATGCAACATTGTCGCACTACTTTCAACAGTTCAACACGCAAGTGGCAGCGGCAGCTGCATCCACCAGCAGCAGTAACGGCAGCAATAATATCAAGAGTACCAGTGGCAACAACAGCAGCAGCAGCAGCAGTGGCAACAGCGACAGTGGCAACGATGGCAGCATGACGGGCTCGACGGCAACATTGGACAACAATCGCAGCAGCGTCGGCAGCAATGATTCCGGCAAGAGCTGCAGCTCAGCGGCCGGGGTAGTTGGAGCGGGGGATGTTGGATCTTCATCGGAAGCGGCGGCAAACGCATGGAACTTGCAACAACAGCAGACGGCGGCATTGCATCATCATCAGCAACAGCAGCAGCAACAACAACAGCAGCAACATGCACAGCAGCAACAGCAACTGCAACAGCATCATGCACAGCAACAACATGCGGCAGCTGTGGCTGCAGCACAACAGCAACTGCAGCAGCAGCAGCAGCAACAAGCACATCACGCACAGCACCAGCATGCACATCAGCAACAACAGCAGCAGCAGCAACATCAGCAACATCATCATCATCCTCATCCGCATCCGCATCCTCATCACCTACATCAACAGCAACACCAACAACAACACCTGCATCAGCAACAGCAGCAGCAGCAGCAACAACAACAACAGCAGCAGCAGCAACATCATGCTGCACAGTTAGCTCACACGTTGTCCTCAGCAGCTGCCGCCGCTGCTGCCGCGTCCAGCTCCAACACACATTCGATCTTTGGCACCGGCAACTTCCACTACAAGACGAACAATTCGTGGACGCTGCCAACTCTGAGCTACCAGCGTATCTATCAGGACTCTCCGCACTATCATCAGCGCAATAGTTTTATGGAGGGTCAAGGAGCAAGTGTTGGCGCTGTCAATGAGGTGGCAGCAACTGCTGCTGCGGCCGCTGCAACTGCTGCCGCTGCAGCCGCGGCGGCAACGAACAGCAGCAATCCGGTTGCTGTCAGCAATAATATTACCAGCAACAACACCAGCAACACCAATAGCAACGGCAGCAGCAGCACTACCAATGGCAACAACAGCAACGTTTCCTCCGTGCAACACGTGGCAAAAGCAGTTGCAGCTGCAGTTATCGTCAATGAGCATCAAAATCATTTAAACAGCTTAAAAGCGCGCTTTCAGCCATCTAGCTCAGGTGGGTTTTCAACATAAGTATACAAAGTTTGATATATGTATGTACATATGGAATGCTTACAGCTCAGGAAATCTAATAAACTTGAACAATTAAATTGGTATAAGTTTTTCAACTTTATGTGCATAAGAACGAATTTTTAGTCAGAAGAGTTGTTTTGCCTGATTAAAAATAAGTTTGACTAAGCTATTCACTAAACTAAATAAATAAACAAATTTAAATGCTTGTCTGGAGATAGATGTAATCAGATATCGGCTATCGGATTCAACTAACGGTTATTGTGCAACCAGACAAAGTTCTTTGCATTGTCATAAATTGGGCGCTTCGTCTGTTTTGATTAGTGTTAAACGCTTAAGTATAATTATTCAAAGCGCCGATATAGACTATCTCTCTCCCTCTTACTCGCTATGTTTCCTTTCTCTCCCTCTTATGCGGCTGATATCATCGAACGATCAATTGTCTGCCACTGTGAGAAATTTGACTTTAATATCAGAAAAAAAGCTTATAAGAAATTTACAGAACGGAAATTACATAGACTGTAATGTTACAATATACATATGTACCTTAACATTTTTACTGTGTTCTGTATATGCAGCAGAGTACATTGCCTGCGTCATTCAGCCTATCACAATGCAAACTTAATTAATATGCGCACAAAATGCAACTGAAATAAATGAAAAGTTTTACACAGTGCAACCAGAAAGCTTTGCGGTGGCATTTTTTTGTTTAGTTTTTTATGTTTTAACAATGTTTTAGAGCTTATCAATTGATAAGTGATACGCTCTCTTCTCTTCTAATTGCTCTCTTCTTTTTTCACGCTCTTTGCAAGCAAATTGCCTTTTTTTGTGCCGGAAAATTGTTTGACAAGTTGTGCAAATTACAATTTGCATAAATTAACAGCAAATCATTGCAAATTTGTAATGGTTTCTAAGCTCTGAGTAAGAGTTTTGAATTTAAGTTCCACAAATGGGTCAACATAAAGATGGAGCTCATTTTGTTAAAAGACTAATTGACAAATTGGCATCAAATGTTGCCACCATTATTTTTTTTGGTGGATTTCCATTCATTCATCACATATTGAGCCTTTGACCAGGCCAACATTTTTGGCTGCAGGAGGTCAGCCTTTGTGCTGGATTCGTTTTCTTTTTTTTTGGCCCAACTCAAAATGCATTCGCTTTGATTAGGTTTTTGGTCAGCGCGGCAAAAAAAAGAATGAAGAAAAATAAAAGAGTAGAGCGACCGCATATTGAAATTAGTTGATGAATATGTGATGAACTATATAATGGTACAAAATTATACTTATGAATGCATATTGATTATAGTAATAGGGCAAAGTGACAGTTAAAGCTGATGTACTTTAATTATACCCTGTTTGGCCATAAGAATGGAAAAAGCAACATTATACTGGATAAAAAAATGTTTTAAGTTTGTAAAGTGACAGATTCAAGTCAAGAGAAAACCATTTTTAAATAAAAATCTTTTGTTGAAATTTTATAAATTTTTCTAATGCTTGCAATAATACTGAGAAGGTTTTTTGCTTATAGAACTGAATAATTTATGAGTGAGAAATTAAATTAAAATTTATAAAAAATCAACACTTGATGAATGATGATCTTATATAGTATGTAGTATATGGCACACCTTTTGATAGCATCCCCATATATTACACTTTTCTCATTCCATCTCTCTCTTGCCTGAAAAGGCAATAATAATAAGTGAAGCTGCAGCTGCTTGTGGGCAGTTTCCATCATAACCTTTGCTGATTGTTTCCTAGTATATATCGTTTTTTTTTTTTTTTGAGCTGCCCACACAGCGGGTTTGCGTTATTTTAGTGCTCATCACAAATAACTACGTACTTCCGCATGCCACCCTTGTCCGGCCCTCTTATTTGATGCATTTCAGTGTCACATTTACATATGAACACTCTTCGCTCTCACACTCTCTTCGCTCTCTCTTGCTCTTCGCTGGCATGCGATTTGTAGGCGTTCTTTTTGTAATTTTATTTACAACATTCGCGAGGCACGAAACACGACAAGGTGAGAGAAGAGAAGCTTTCGGGAAGAGAAGAAACGATCCGATGCGATACGGTTTCGGTTTTGGTTTCAGTTTGTTTGTCGCTGGGCTCGGGTGAAATTTTTGTTGTTTTTTCAAGTTGATTGCAAACAATCGAATTCGTTTTATTCGCTCTGCAGCTTGAATTTTATTTATTGTTGTTTTTATTTATTTATTTGTTTTTGTTGCAGTGAAAATTGCAAAAAATGACCTTTTAAAGCCTGTTGCTGTTGTTGTTGTTTCTGCCGCTGTGTGGGCAGGATAGGGGAAAGCGAATTGCAAATGCGCCATGGGGTGGTCCCCACTCTCAATGTCACTAACAAAAAGCACAAAAATGGGGAAATGGGTTTTGGGTATGCAAAAATTGCAATCGAAGCGGCAGTTCCATTTGATCTCTGTGGGTGGGCTAAAAGTATTTATTGTAGGTGTTCAAATTGTGGCCTTACATTCGTTTATTAAGCATTTTGTAATTGTCAAAAATACGATTTTTATTAATGTTTACTATATTGTTTCTATTTGCAGGTAAGCATCGTATTTCCACTTGGCTTGTGTTAAATGTCGATTCACGTTGTCAGTCGATGTCTTTGTGTGTGTGTGTGTGCGTTGGGTCCCAAACGTGACTGAGGACTGCATTAAGCTTTGTTAAGTTGAATATTACTGGTAAGCTTGTTATCATTGCTTATACTCGTGTACATACAAACATACATAGGTACGTACCAGGTATAAATCTCAGTTGAAGCTGCGCACTGCAAAAAGCTTTCAACTAGCGTCGCCGTCGACCAAATCACTCAAACCAAATGCTGCTGGCGTCTCTGTTGGCGCAGACGCTAACGTTGACGCTGGCAGCGCGCAAAGTGTGTGTGTGTGTCGTTGGAAAATCTAAGCATCGCTTCCGCATGCAGCGACAGCGGCAGCGGCAGCGTAGCTCAGGCGAAGCGTAGCGGCAGCTTTTATTTCCATCATACACAGCAGGCTGCGCGAAAGAAAGTCAACAGCGGAATGCGCAAAAATATAATAAAAACAACAACAACAGCGATGCCGAAGGCACTATGAGAGCAAAAGAGTGCGTCCATTCGAAAGAGAAAGAGAGCGAGTGCTTGGTTGTGAGAGCGGACGAATAGCAGCAGAGACGACGCGTCGCTGCTTTAATGCTTTCGGTTTCAAGTTTGGCTTTGACGCCAGCTGCGCAGTCGCCGTTAAGTTTTGGCTTTGGCGCTTTCTGCGTGGGGCCATTGTTGTTGTTGTAGCTGTGTTTTTGTTGTTATTTTTTGGAGCCGATCTGAGCTGCGTTGCAAAAGGCGCACAGCGCGCGCGTTCACTTAACGTTTGTAGTCCGGCGGCACCGGTTCGGTTCACGGCTTCAGACCAGCAGAAACAAACAAAAAACCGAGTTCCCGAACAAAAAAAGACACAGTCGCCCCCACCCCCCTTTCGAATACAACCACGGCGCGTGTCGACGTCTGTGTCTTCGACTGCTTTCGAATTCGTGCGAACTTGTGAACTTTCGTTTTTTCGGCAGCAGCAAAAGCCACAGCGAACCAAAAGGATTTGGATATATTACAGCTAAAACACAAATAAATGTATAAATATTTTGAAAAAATATTACAAGGAAATGCAGTGAAAAATTACAACTAAACACGGCAGTGCAGTGAAAATTCATTTATAAAAAAAAAAAAATATATCTCGCAAATGGAGAACTTAAAAATATGTGATAAAAAGTGCATGCTAAATTTTAATTAATATTTTTATTAGTTTAACACATAAATAATTACTTTTTGGCTATATTTAAATCAACAACAAATTAAAATCAAACAAGAGAATAATCAGCTAAAAAAACACAAACCCAACAAAATAGCCAATAAGCAAAAATATCAAGAGCGCATAGCAACATTTTGTATTTATTCAACAAATACTACTGTGTTGTTGTTGTATTTGCCTGGCTAATTCAAGGTCACACTCTTCTCATTCAAAACGACGACGACGACGACACAGCGAGAACCCCTTAAAAACGCCACCCAGCCAAAGCCCAGTCGCCAATAAGTACGCGAAATACTAGTTGACAGCAACAGCAACAACAACAAGCGAACAGACATAATAATAGCAAATAGCAAACAAAACAACAAAAGACAGGTGAAGAGAGCCAGCCCAAGCAAGCAAGCAAGCAGAGCTGCATACTAAAGCAAACATATTTAATTTGTGTGACGCGCTCAGCGAAAAAGCAAAAAAAAATAATACAAATTCTCCATAAGCTCTCTCGAAAGCTGCGCTTTCTGCTGTTGTTGTTGCTAGTAACTGTTATCGTTGTTCTTGTTGTTGTTGTTGTAAGAGCGCGCGTGCAATATAAAGCTTGATGATTGTTCGGTTATTTTTGGCTTGTGCATTTCTAGTTTATTATTTTCAACTTAATTAACTCGATAGACAGCGGCAGCAGCAGCGTCGGCAGCAGCAATGTTGCAGCACGCATTAATATAGCAAAAGATAGAAAAATCAAGAAAAGTATTCAAACAAAAACACTTTTATACTGGCAACTGGCAACACTTTGAGCGCCTCAGCAATGAGAATGGACTATCAGATGCCGCCGCCAACATTGGCATTGCAACAGCAACATCAGCAGCAGCAGCAGCAGCAGCAGCAACAGCAACAACAAACACACAATGTGCTGCAACATCAGCAAAATCAGCTGCAATTGCTGCAGAGCGTGCAGCAGCAACAGCAGCAACAGCAGCAGCAGCAACATCAACAACAAATGTTGGGCAACATGTCGCAGGGAACTACCTTGCCACCGTTAAGCAGTTTGCCGCTGCAAGTAGTTCATAATTTGCCACACCTGCTGGCAGGCAATGGCAACAACAACAACAACAACAATTCCAGCAACAATACGAATCTCAATGGCAGCAATGTGGCATGTAACAATAGCAACAGCCAGAGTGGCAACAACAACTTGCTGCGCAACAGCATGCAACAACATCAGCAGCTGCTCAACAATCTAAGCAACAACAACAGCAGCAATAATGTCAACAACAACACAGTTGCTGGCATAACACCACATGTGGCAAACGGCACGCTGCCACCGCCCACACAACTGTTGCAGCATCACTTGCAGCATTTGGCTCATGTCAATGTTAATGCGGCAGCAGCCGTTGTCGCTGTTGCCGCCAACAATCTGCAGCAACAGCATGGAAACAGCAGCAGCAACAACAACAACAATACCATACTTAACCACAACAATCTCAACATTATCATCAATAATCACACCTCCAACAACAACAACAATAACAATCCAGCAACACCAAATGCAAATCTAACAACTGCCACGCCCACTGTGAACACCGCCTCCGCTGTGGCACAACAGCAACAGGCGCATGAGAACAGTTTGGTCAACAGTTTGGTGGGCGTCATTAATGGAAATAATAACGCCAACAGCAATAACAACAACAACAACAACAGCAACACCAGCAGCAACAACAACAACAACAATGGCGATGATAACAATCGCTGGACACAATTTCAGGTGCAACAGCTGTGGAAGCAACATGCTAACTATTTGAATGGTATGATTGAAGTTTTGGGTTAATTTGATTTTCCATATATATTGACAGGAAGTATAAGCAACATATTGCAGCTGCGGGTGGAAATTTTATTGCGAAAGAGTTTTCTTTCTTTCAGCTGTCAGATTTAAATACCACATTGCTTCTTCGTTATCAACATGTTGCTAAGCAATGTTGCTGTTAGAACTAGCATGTTGCTATTATGCTAGAAGACTGTAAGGGTTTCTGCCATTAAAATAAGCTTTTATTATTTCTGCAATTTTATTATATATTGACAATTTCAATATCAATTTCCCATGACGCATTTAATCAAATCTTAAGCTTGTTACGAAATAAAAGCTAGCCTGCTATTTACTTATTCACTCTACACTCTTTACTTTTCACTTGTTGTTGTGCTCAACCTTGTAGTTGCTTTTTCGGGCTGCTTCCTTTTCCGATGTTTGTGGCCACAAAAATTGATTGCATGCTCAACTAATTATCGGCCGCTAATGACCCTGATTAGGTGTCAAAGTCAGCTTATATCGATTGCGGCTGTCTAATCGTCTTTCTGCCGGTCTGTCTGGAATTTCGTATTTCGGACTGAGTTTTCCTGCTTTTATGACATGCTAAGCTGAGAGACTGACTGACTGACTGATGGATGTATTTAGCTGCTCTATGGGTTCATTGCGGTACGCTGACATTTTTCGCCAACATTTTGTCTACATTTCCGCATGGGGTGTTGGCTGGATGGTTGGCTTAGTGTGTGTGTTTTAAGTTGACTGGCAACAAGAGTCAAGAGTCTCTCAACTTTCAACTAAACCTTTTTGACTCTTCAGGCCGTCAGAGACTCTTGTGGGCCAATTCACAATCACTTTTGCTTTCAGTTTGTTTTATTTTTATATTTTTTTTTTTAAGTTCGGGTGTCGCCGCAAGGGCCCCACAGCCAACAAGTAAAACACTTCCAACAACGTCCAACGGCCAACTTCCAACTTGTTGGCCCGCGACATTTTCAGACAACTTTCGTTTTGGTCTTGCGGTCTTTCGGTCTTTTGGTCTTTCGGGGTGCTTTCCATATGGCCAAAAAGTCAAGTCTTTTATTTATTTTTCGTTGGTTTTGTTTTATATATTTATTTAACAAAAGCGAGTCCAGTGGAGTGGCGGCGGCGGCGTCGGGCTTTTTGTTATCACAAACAGCTTTTATCTGCATGCTGTGGAACTTCTTTTGAGTTTATGGCCAAGATACAAACCCGGCTTGCATGGCCTAGCCACAATGCTACAACAATTGCAAACAAATGGCCAAATTTTGGCACTATTCCCTTTACAGCCCCCTCCCAACATTTGACATTGCCGCATAATTAATATATGTCCAGTAACAACAACAACAACAACAGCAACACTATCAAAATTTGTTGGCCCAAAATGCGTTTTTACTTTCATTGAGCCGCCGTCAACGCTGTCAGCTGCTCAGCCTCAGCCTCAGCCTCTGCCTCTGTCGCTGGCTCTGCTGCGTCAGCGCCGGCTAAGCAACATCACAAAAATTAACTTTCACTTTTTCGGCAGTTTTTAAATTCATTTCTTTCTTTCTTCTTCAACGATTTTTTTTCTTTTGTTTTTTTTTTTTGATATTTTTTCGGGCATTTTATTTTTAATTTTTTTTTACATTTTGGCTGTTGGCAACAATAAACTTGTGTGTTTTTGGAAACATAATTTCATCTATACCAAAAATGTAAAAAATTTATTTCGAAAGTTGTCCGCAGTAACTAAATTTGCTGAAAAGCGTGTGTTTATTAATTGTTTTTGGTACATTTCTGATGAGATTTTGTTAAAAAAAAAGAATGAAAATGAGAAAAACTTTTAAAAATATTAAATGTTAAGTAAACATTTTTAATATTTTAAAATGTGGAATTTAATTATCATTTAAGTATTTTCTGTTTTTAAATTTATTAAAATATGGTCATTGGAAAATATCTTATAATAAGTTTTGAAAAAAGTTTGAAGAACTTTTCAAGATGTTGACACAAACAAAGTCAAACAAAGTTATTAACGAGCTTACAAAAACGTTCTGCATTATTATCTTTCAATATTGAATTCATATTTCGCAAGAACACGTTTCGCTTCAGTTGCAGTTTGTTCTTATCAAGCCAAGTTGCCAATTGACTCCCCATTGACAATAATGTATATTGTTAAGAAAAAAAAGTTAATGCCCAATCGCCAATTCATTTAATGGCAACTTCCTTGCGTGCTGTTGGCCATAAAACGTTTATCCAATACGAAAAACAATTTGAATTGCATTTTGCGCATGTGCCACCGTGCCATGCCCGAGACATGACAAAACGACAAATTGTCTAAGCAGCGACGTTAACAGCGCTGCCGCTGCCGTCACACACTTACCCAGATACGCGAAAGAGCGCCAAAATGCAACCACGTTGTACGTATTACAGTTACTTCAATCAAAAGAAGGCAAAATGCCAGCAAAACGAAAAAAAACACGGGGCGGCTACTCGTCTTTGCTGCTGTTATTGCTGTTGCACTGATTGCAGGTTGTTGTTGGTGTTTTTTTTGGGACAACAACAGCAATTGTTGCGCAATCGACGCCAGCAGCAGCAGCAGCAGCAGCAACACCACAGCATTTTTAACAACACTAACTGTTAAAACGTGCAAAATGCGGCATCGTTTAGTGTTTAGGTGAGAAAACCGTTCATTGGTTTGTTCGTTTCGTTTCGTTCGTTTCAAATATCAGTGAAAGTGGCTCGAGCGCCGCCGCGATGACATTTAATTAAAATCAACGCACCACGCGGCGTATGAGCAATCGTTTTGTATTTGCCAAAAAGACCAGAAGCACTTATTTATATTTCAACTCTTGCAACTTGATTGAATTTCGACGTGCTGTTGTTGTTGTTTTCTTTCTATTTGATTACGTTTTAATTTACGGCAGTGCCACGCCTCCGCCCAGTTTTTTGTATATGGGTTTTGGTGTCTGTTACTCGTGTTGCTGTTGTTGTTGTTGCTGGTTTTGTTTTTTATGATTTTATGGGGCTGTAATTTTATAGTATACTCTATTTATGAAGCTATGATTATGATTATCATCGTCTGCTTCCTTATTTAAGCTAATTAACTCCGCGGCGCCATTTGCCGTTGGCTTTCTTTCACTCACTAATTGGGGGAGGAAGAGAGACAGAAAGAGAAGTGGAGAAGTGGAGTTGGTTGGCCATATCTGTGTCTCTTGTCAATATATATATATGTTACAAATCGGGCGTGGCATGCAACTATTTTCATCTCTTACTTTTTTTTTTACTTTCGCTTCGTAACAGTTTTTTTTAGTAATTAAAAAATAGTGTTGCAAAGTTGCGGCATATTGGCATCATTTTAAGTAAAATTACATAATTATAAATGCAAAGAGATTTTTCGAATAATTTTCTACTCAGCAATCAAGAAAACAAAAATCTTAACTGTTTCGCTTAACCAATATCTTAAACTAAGGTTTTTTGTGCTGAAGGTTATTAATAGCCAATATTTCTTTCTTTTTTTCTTAATATACAAAAGAAAGCAACAGCTAATCAAAAAAATAACCGTTTTGATTTTTGTTTCTTTTCGAGCGTTAATTTCTGTAAATGGCACATTTAGCACATGAAAAGATAAGTCTACCCCAAAAAAGAAATAGTGTGACAAAGGATTTGACAGTTGAATAGGCACATTAGGCTTTAACTTTTTTTTTTTTTTGCTATGCTAACAAAACCCGGAAACCAAATGGCCAACACATTTTCCCACACATAATTAAATTCGATGGAAAAAAAAAGCAAATCAAAAAAAATTAAACATATAAAATAAAAGTGCTATGCAAATGAGCGCAAATGCGGAATGAATGCAATGTACACAACAAACGAACAACATCAAGCAACAACAACAACAACATCGAACAACAACAGCAACAGCTAGAAAGACAAGCACAACAATCGAAAGTGTTACACTTTCTGCACTTCAGCAAAAGGCAGTCAAACAAAACAACAACGGAGCCAACAGAGCCATAAAACGAGTGCCATGTAATACACCAAAAAGCAACAGTAACAAACAGTAACAACAACAACAACAGCAACAGCATTGCAGTAAAAAGTGCGGCAATTGCGCCATCGACGGCAAAGCGACGCGACGCATGCGCAAAGCAAAGCAAAGCAGCGCAGCGCAGTCAACGTCAACGCCAACAGAGCAACAGCGCTGCTCGCGGCAACGTTGAAGCAGGTGAAAGGGGCGTGCAACAGCGGCAGTGGCGCTGTTTGTACGTGCCTCATTCGCTTTGAGCTGGACTCTGAAATCAAAACGAATATTGCATAACTTTTGTACGCGCTACTGAAAAGCTAGCTGAAAGAGATTGTTCTTTTATTACTTCGAGAAGTAGTGAAGTAATTAGTTCTTCTTCTACTTCTTTCTACAATGTCAATGTCGAGTTGTTTTCTTCTACTTTGCTGTTTTCAGACAAGTCTTAGGTGCCAACTTGCTAAAGAGTCTGTTGCAATTATCTTTCCGCTTCTAGTAGTAGTTATGTAACTAGTTCTTTTTTATACTTCTTCTTTGAATGTCGAGTTATTTCACATATAGCTCTTACGTTGGATGTCAATGTCGCGATCTATTTTTCGTTTGCTTCTGTCATCGTGCTATTGTGATACTTTATGATTTGAGGAATGCGTCTTCACAATCGTTTCGTGCCTTTGGCAAGAACTAGTTTCAGTTATTCATTCAATTTCATTTTGGGTATTTTTTTATGTTTTATCTTAACTGTTCATCCGCAGTGACCTGTTTGGGCTGTTTGTTGTTGTTGATGGTGTTGTTGTTGCTTTTTATTGTTGTGTTGCTTGCAGGAGACTTTACTCTCACTTTCATTTTAATGCGAGGCATGCTTTGAAATGCAGTCAGCAGGGGTCAGACTGGGGCGGAGGGGAAAGGGCTGTTGTCTTTATTGCCTCGAAACGGATGTGATCGAGATTGAGTACAACTTGTATTCAAAGCAAGTGTTGAAAAGTGTGGTGAGGACCAAGTTGTTTTGGAAATTCCCTTTTGAAGCTTAAGCTTTAGGACTTTTGTCAAACGTAATCTTTTGATTCGAAACTTTATCGCTGCAATCTTTTCTTAAATACCCAAAATTTGTCTAGTAAAGAGCCAAGTGATGTAAAAATTCACGCAAAAAGCGCAGCTTCATACTAAGTGGAAACAGCAGCAAAAGTGAAAGTTAAATGCCGAATTAAAATATTAAAATAATAAAAACAAAACCCAAAAAATATTTGTGACCAACTCTTTGACCATTAACACAACAAAGGCCCAGACCCAGGGGCTAACAGTTTATACAAATGATAATAATAATAATAATAATAGTAATGTTAATAATAATAGGGCCATACTCGCACAAAAGAGAGAACCCAAAAAAAAGGTTTAATTTTCACCCAAAAAAGAAACACCATAAATATTGTTGTCGTAGGCTCGGCCAGCTCAAATGTTCGTTTCACATGAAAGTGATACGAAAAAGATTAAACAAATACAAAACACAAATCTCAGCGGAAGAGTCACGAAAATTATGCAAATTATTTTAATTACAAATGAGAAACTCGAAAATACAAAAAAATTGCCATAAAAAGTGCGAGGGTTTTTTTGTTGTTGTTGTTGCTGGGTTGCCGAAAAAAAAAGAAGTGAAACAACAACAACAACAACTCTCGCGCACAGTTGACCTACTTAAAATGGCAAGAGAAACTGTTAACGAAACCAAGCCACAAACAAAAAAACGAAGCCAAGTGTTCCCTGAACTGGCTTAAGTCATCGCCAGTCTATAAATAAACACAGCGGGCCAGAATCTCTCGGCTCCTGTCTGGCCTTATCAGCGGCGGCGACGACAGTGAAAGTGACACAAGCCCAAAAGATACAAATGTATCTTACGAATATCATGAAATGTTATATATTTTTGGGACCGATCATCTCATCTGTTTTGTCTTTTTCTTCTTCTTGCTGTGCATTCCATTTCATTGCGTTTCGTTTTCGTGTTGTTTTACATTTTATACCACATTTTTCTATATTTGGCACTTCTCTCTATTTTCTTTTCATTTTCTCTTATGTTTTTACAGGCAGGAAATCACCATTTTTGGGTTTCATTTGCAAAGCAAACGGTAATTTTTATGTCGATGTTCTCTTTTAATGTGTTTATTTCTTTAATAATGTATTGTGATTTTTTTTTGTAGATTTTTATTATTTCCTTATGTTTTGTTAAGTTTTTTTTAAAGTGTTTATCTTATTCAGTGCTGTTCCTTTATTTATTTATTGAGCAATCGCTACTGTTGCTTTGGCTACAAATTCCTTTCCTTGCCAATTATTTTTATTTTTGTGTCTCACATGTAAGCTTTGCTTAACCTTTAAGTCAACTCGATTTATTAACTATTTGCTTTCTATCGTGACGAACATAAAACTAGCATCAGTTAAGCAAAACTAACAAAATTTCCCAAACATAAATCCTAGCGCTAAATAACAGCTAACAACATCAAATACAAATGTTAATTAAAAAGCCAAATGAAAAGTTGCTCATACGCCATGTTAGCTATCTCTCACAGTTAGTCGCATGCAGATTTGCAAGTCCTCATTTTATAGTTGCTGTGTATTGCTATTACTTCACCTATTCACAATTCACATGCAACACAAACACTTGCACAGTTTTCACTAACGCTTCGCTGCCAGCGGCATAAAAGCACTGAAAAATGAAAAGAAAAGAAAAGCAAAGCAATGAAAAGAAAATATTACTTCACTGCCACAGACCAGAAATGTGGTCGCGTCTCCAGCGCCGCATACAATTTCGCAATAGTTGGTAATTCGCCTAAAAAAAAAAAAGCAAGCAGCAGTAACGGCAACAAAACTTTTCTGCAAAACCAAATGAAAGTGAGAGTGAATAAGAAAGCGGAAACTAATGCAAGCGAAACCAAAAACGACGACGACGACAAACGAGTTTCGGCGCACAGACTTCGGCAAACTCGTTTTGTGCTACCAGCATGTGAAATGTGCAAGAAATCAAAGAGCGCCTCGCTTAATGCTTAACAGTGACAGCAAGCAGCGAGCAGCTGGCAGCGCAGTCAACTGCGCAGTTGGCAGAAGCAAAAGCACGCTCAGTTGCGCATGCGCAGCGCGTTCACTGAGAGAGTGAGAAGTGAGTGAGTTTTTGCCGTGCGTTGAGTGACGACGATAAAAATCAGTTGAAAGCTAAAATTTCACTTTCGCTTTTAGCTGCCGCTAGCTGCGCTGCTGCTGCTGCTGTTTCCTCTTTTGTTTGCTTTGTTTGTGGGTTTTACTTGTTCCCTCGCCTCGCCACTTTTGCTATGTTTGTTTTTGCTTTGTTTGTTGTTTGACGTTCAAAGGCGCATGCGGAAATTGTTGGCTCGATTTGCCAAAAAGAATTGTTTTTGTTTTAAACGTTTTAAATATGAGAGACGCAATATTTGACCCACTTTACAGTTGCGGCTAAGTAGTAGTGCTTGGGCCCTTATCAAAAAATATACTATGTTTACTGCACTTGACAGACAATGGTGCAACAACAAGTCTACAAATGATTATTGGAAAACTACTAAGCGTTGCTTATCAGTCTCATTTGGCAAAAAAAAAAACATCAACGGTTTTGTCCTTGATGACCTTTGACTGTGCTTCATTCAGAATGCAGACTTAATAAATTGATGTATTGTATTCTATTTACAGGCAAATCCACATCGAATAGCAAAGAAATCATTTGCCCAGATGACAAATACAAAGAGGAGGGCGACATTTGGAATGTTGAGGCACAAACGGCATTTCTCGGCCCCAATTTGTGGGACAAAACATTGCCGTACGATGCTGACCTCAAGGTAACACAAGTTAGTATCATATCATCGCTGCGTAGTGGCTGCGTCTGTTTTACTATTTCCTCCCACCCAAACCAATCCTAACACCTCAAAAATTGCAAGCGAAACAGTTACACACACGAAAAACACACACACACATACACAAATTAACCTGAGTTTGGTGCTTAACGTAGTGCGAGAATTGTATTCTCATCATATAGTATATTTATAATGACCATTATGTGTCTTTCTTTCAATTTCACTAATAAAAATATGTAAATTATACTTTGAAAAAGAACTCTGAACACTTAATTACTTTCAATTACTTTTCAATAATGTTCTTGATCCGATTAAATGATTAATTATGCACAAAAGTTGAATTACTTAAGTAATTAAGATAGATTACTTGAGTAGTTACGTCTTCCTGGCAAAGTAATTGAAGTAATTATTGCAAGTTATGACCACACAAACAAATATTGACTCGGTGTTTTTCTGTTATTGTTGCTGTTTCTGTTGCCATTTTTTTTGTGAACGCTTTTGATGCAATGTGTTGCGGCATGAATTACAATTGTGAAAATCTCTTTTCGAACCATTCAGTATGCGGACCTAGATGAGTTCTTGTCGGAGAATAATATACCTGATGGCCTGCCCGGCCCACACTTAGGGCACTCCGGTGGCCTCGGTCATCGATCCGATTCACTGAGCCATGCAGCGGGTCTGTCGCTGGGTCTGGGGCATATAACCACAAAGCGCGAACGATCGCCATCGCCATCGGATTGCATTAGTCCCGATACGCTAAATCCGCCATCGCCGGCCGAATCAAGTGAGTATTGCGAAGCGGAGAGAAAGAAACAAAGATCAGTCACCCATTTTAGAGTCGTCACAACAATCTTCCCTTAACAATTATTTATTAACTTATTTATTTTTATGTTAACTCAATATTTAAAACGAAAAAAAAAAAAAAAAAACACAAATGGAATGGACATTGCGCCGATTTAACTTGAATTGAATTGAAATTTGTATTTAATTACAATATATATTTGATTATAATTTTGATATATATATATATACCGTATATTAAACCTTTTTATCTAGCAAACACCCTAACCCAACCTAAAAAAAAAATCAATATTAATATATATAAATCGAAAGAAAACAAGAAAAATGTTTTTGCTCATGTCTTATCAAATGCTAAATGTTAAAGGCTGATTACATTCCAATTTGTGCAAAATTTCGAGGCAAATTCTTTAAAAAATTCCTTCTTACATCATTTTCTTTTAGTTTTTTCTTTTTCTAAACAAGCTTACTTTTTTCTAATTTTCTGTACGATTTCTGATTTTTTGTTTGTCTTTTCGAAACGAGTTGTGCGCTGCTCATTTTTCTATTCTGATTTAATTTAGCACGAACAGTCTGTGAGAAACATTGTTAACATTTAGTATTTGATATTCCAGCATTTTCATTCGCATCGTCGGGGCGTGATTTTGATCCGCGCACCAGAGCATTCTCCGATGAAGAGCTCAAACCGCAGCCGATGATTAAAAAGTCACGCAAACAATTTGTTCCAGATGAGCTCAAGGATGACAAGTACTGGGCCCGCCGACGAAAGAACAATATTGCTGCCAAAAGGTCACGAGATGCACGACGCCAAAAGGAGAATCAAATTGCGATGCGCGCACGCTACTTGGAAAAGGAAGTGAGTTATCGAAACTAGTGCAACCAACTAAATATAAATTGTATAACTAACTCTTTGTTTTATCGATAGAACGCAACATTACATCAGGAGGTTGAGCAGTTAAAACAGGAGAACATGGACTTGCGTGCACGTCTATCAAAATTCCAGGATGTGTAATAATAAAAATAGTTATTCGACTTGGGGTGGATACGAAACCACATCAACAATTACATTATAATAATAATATAATAATAATTGATAATTATCGATAATGGATAAATAACTACTAATAATTTTTAGTAAACAGACATGAAAACTACTCTATAAATACATGCATATACACATATGCATAAGATATACATATATACTTATAAATACAAGCTATACACACTCTGCTTAGGGCAAAAAACACATTTGTACGCATATTTATTTAAAACTTAACGTTAACTAAACGCAAATTAACGTAAAGAGAAGAACATTTAACTTAAATTTTTAGTGTAGCTTAAATCAAACGAAACAATTTCAAATGTCTCTCACCATTAATATCGACATACAATCGATTAATCGATAACGCAAGTGCAACCCTCAAGCATAAGGAGTACCATAAGCATAAACCTGAAAGCCCCATTATCTAGAGCTGTTAATTTTTACGTAGCAACTTTTGTTATTACTTAGTTTTTAGAAAATCAAGAAACAATCAGAGTTCTAAATACCTTTATATATTTTATAAGTTTTTGCCTAATTTTTGTTAAGTTTTGTTAATAAATATGTTTTTTCTTTTCTCCCCCCTTTAGTATAAATCGTGCATACATATGTAAATAATTTCGTTGCCTCCCTTTTCAATTTGACTCAACACAAAAAATGATAAGTAAAAGAAAAAACAAAGCAAACAAAAAATTGCAAAATAAAAACCTTCAAAAATATACAAAAAAAAAAGAACATATGATTATGAATACAAAAGCAAACAACAACAAGTAAACTACTACAAGTAAAAACCATTTAGAAATGAGCAAAGAACTTCCCTCCTCAGTTGCCTCGGCGCCAGGCAGCTGTTAGTTTAAGTGATCTATGATTTTTTGATATATAATCTAAAAATCAGCAACACATAAAAAAAAACAAAAAGTTACAAAACATTTTAAGTTTAGTTGTGGTACAGTGCAACCATAAACAAACTATTATTTTATAGTTTCTGTTATTTGTTGATAACTACAATAATATGAAAATTGAATATTTAAGCAGCACTAACCCCGAGCATATAGTCAGCGAGCATGAGATATGCTTCAAATACTTGCTTATACGATTCGATTCGATTCGATTTGAGCCAACTTTTCTTACTTTATAGTATAACTCTAATCATCTATTAACTACACCTCTCCTCAAACTATAATCTACTTCTTCCTCTTAAAGACCATTTTAGAGTTCAAAAAAGTTTGCAAGTAAAACATTTTTCACTATTTTCTATAACTTTATAAATTTTGTTTTAACAATTTTTTTGGTGTGATTTTGCAAGATCTTAAATCGTATATATACATACTATTATTATTTTAATTTTTATTATATTATTATTATTATTATTATTACTGTTTACAGTTTTAGTTAAGTTTTATTAATTTTATTTGTTAATCATTGAGTTACATATACCTGCATACTTAGCATTTTAAGTTAAAAAATAACAAAACAAACGTAAAAGATAGAAAAAAAAACATCAAATGAAAAAAATCAAATAAATTGTATTCACAAAATATAAAAACAAACACACTGCAAACAATTCATTTTTCAAGTTTATGATTAATTTCTAAGCACTTCTTTACAAAAAAATTTCAATAAGTTTTATTTATTTTTTAATGGAAAAATTGTGCAACAAAAACAAATGATACTAAAATCATACTAATGAGGGGAATGAGAAGAGAAGAGCAAAGCTAAAAAAATTGTGTAACAATAAACATCTAAGCGTTGCTTTTAAATCTTGAAATTTTTATTGTTTTCTGTTTTAATTTTGATTTTTCCCCATAAAGAAATAAAAAAAAAAAATAAACATTACTAGTATGCAATGCAAGGATCTCAAAGCAAGTACAGTTTAGCTAATAATCAAACCGAAACTAACCCTAACGATAATACAAAGAAAGCAAGGCAATTACATTTATAGATATGTCTACATAAATCTATCAAACTTATTAGATGTTTATCCAGTAGTTAAACCCAAAACACAAAAAAAAAAAAAACAGCAACAAACACTTGAAAAGAAAACGAAAGAAGCAGCGAGTGCACCTAGTTTTTGGCGACAACTCTGCGTAGAAGTTGACTAAAGTACATTACAAAACTCCCACACACAATAAATCAAACGAACCTTAAAGCCTTTTGCACTGCTATGAAACCACCTAGAGAAAAATGAAAAAACCAAAATCGAAACTATGAAAATAATTTACTTGTGTCATTGGAAAAGTTGAGTCAACGTGTTAAGCTTCGGTTGTTTTGTATAGTAACACACAAATAATACGATAACTATGACGATAGCGATAGCCTAAACGATAACGATAAACTACCGTAGAGGATTTAGCCCGATACACCTTCACAAAAAGAAAAACTAAGCAATTACTACATATTTGTACTATAAATTTAATTAAGAAAACAAAAATTAAAATCGTGTTACATTTATATAAAGATATATAGTATGTCCTGAGATATAAATTTGCATAGAGGTGAAACAACAAAAAATAGGAATATTCATTACGTTAAATGCGAGCCAACGGCTGTGTCGAGTGTGACCCTACCCCAAGCAGGCAGCTGCGAAAGAAAGAGTGTGACCGGCCAACAAAAAATATATATTTATAGCATATAATTAGTTATTTAGTATTTTAGTAGTTTGTAGTTGATTACATTTACATTTTTTTGTAGTATGTTTATTTTTGTTGAATTCGAATATATTTACGTTGAGAAACTTGATTTTGGTTAGCTCATATTTTGGAGCATACTTTCAGGCGGCATTGCTGGGACTCCTCGCACAGCCGCTAAGCGAGCAACATCAAAAATAGCTCACAGAATAAATATAATAATAGGAATTAAACAGAGCAAAAGTGAAGAAAATTTATACACAAGTTTTATGCAACGAGTTTGTTGTAGGTTCATTTATTTCATTAGTGATTGAGCGATAGGTTTTTAATTGAAACTAAATAGATAAACAAAGAAAATGTATTAATATTTCTGATAAGAATGTTCCGTAACAAAATGTAGACTTTAGCAACAACACAAGACGATAAAACTGAAAGTAAAAAATAAACCTTTTGTTATTAAAGCAAAAATATGGAAACGAAATTATGTCTTATATACAATATACATACATATATATTTATTATATACAATACATACATACAAACATACAGCCGAAACGAAAAAAAAAACAACAAGTAAAAAGTGAAATAAGGCATGTTATTATGATTATAATTACTTATCGCTAATTATGATAATTAGTTCAAGTAACTTTTGTAGATAAATTCAATATTGTAGCTGATGATTTTTTATAAGTACTTATATACACACATAAAAGATACTTAGTATATATGTACTACCATATAGTATACATAGCATAGTAAACCACATAGAGCAATGGAGCTGTTGCGCATCGTAATCGTAGGCAGGGGTATAAATAGTAACTAAAGACACAAATTGTTGCAGTGCAAAGCAAAGAAAGCAAATCGAACGCGATTAGCAAATGAAGATATACATAGAGAGTACGATATATAGTATATATGTAGTATCTATCTAGATAATATAAATAACTAAGCCTCGAGACAGACAGACAGTAAAGCGAAAGAAGAGGAACGTCGGCAATGCGAACATATTAAATGCTATATACATATTATATTATATTATATATAAATATATGTAATATTATATACATATACAAATTAAAATACTTATATACATATGCATATGTATATAAATATATATATATTCTTACATAATATTAAAGACAAAAAACGTTGTTGAATTTTAAAATCAATAAGTCAGAAACAGAAACTCAAAAGATAAACGTAGTAAAAAATAAGAAAAAATTTAAAAATAAAGTACTAAAATACAAAAAAAAAAAATTGTTAGTTGTTGCAAATAAAAAAAAAGAAGCTAAATTCCCTAAATTAAACAAACGAATTAAACGCCCAACCAAAACACACACTTAAACACACACAGACACATGCGTTTTAGAGCCTTTACTTATATTTTGAGAATTTTGCGATCGAAACGAAATGCAAATAATTTTATATATGAAATACAACAAATACCTTAAAAACCAAAACGGCATAAATTAAAACAGCTAGTGCTAAAGCTAAACATAATTTAGTACTAACAATTTGTAAAACGTTTGTATTAGTGACAAAAACTAACATAAATCCGCTTGCGGCAATAGAGAGCAATGCAAATAAAATAAAAAAAAGTAATGAACATAAACCGAAAAAAAAGAAAATATATTGCGCCTATTTGTTGTTGGCAGCATGCAAAATGAAAACAAAAATTAAATTTAAATTTAATAACAATTCAAGTAAAAATTAACAAAACAAAAACAGCCTATGCAAGGACACTAACATGTACCTAGATATATATACAAGAATAAAAAAAAACCAAACGTACTTAAAGATTTAAAACATGAAAGATCTACATACATTATAAAAAGCGTTAAAGAAATGCTAACAAACTAAACACAAGTGCTCGGCAAAGCGCAAAATATGCTGCAGATATTAGTTTAGTGTCTTATTTTAACCAAAATTATTTGTTAACATTTTTGTACTTCTTCTCCAAAACTGTACGGTTGAGTTGCTGAAAACTAAAAGATTATCCCTTTAGTTGAACGTATTTGCAATTGTATTCATTATACATTTTTATTTTTTTATGATTTTATTAAGTTACATTATACAACAAGCGACAAATTCTGTGAAAAGTGTAAGCAAATAGCGAAACCAATAAGATGAATATTATGTTCATACGAATTAATGATGGCATTATTTGATGGAGTGGTATACATACATATATATGTTTTATTGAAACTTGAAAAACAATAAAGGTTTAGATACAAATTTTGAAACGATAAATGCAAAAAAAAACAAACTCTTTGATTTATTGAACGTAGGAGGTAAATAAAATTTTGTTGCTTACTTTAAGGCTGCTATAAAAGGCCAATAACAGAGTGCAGCTCTGTTACCGCCGCTGTAACTGCAGCCCACGAAAGTATGCACCGTTATGTTACAAGTAAGCAAAGAAATAATGTCGGCAGCTGCGCTGAACAGCGCACATCGAGACTGACCTTGAAACTGTTAGTGTAAAAAGTTAATTAATGCTTTTGTAGATTGTATTACGTCATTTTGACAGCTGCAAAGGCCAGCTTAAGGATCATATTCGTGCAAATGTTGCCAAGGTCTCAGGCAACATTGGGGCCCAGCTTTGCTGTAGTACTATGTTTATTGGCTTAACAAATCATCACACTTACTTTGATTACCAAATAAATTGAGCGACACACGCCGCCCATTGCCATTAACTTATGCAAAGCGTTAACGAATTTCCTCATATTTTTTATAAGCTCTCCAGCAATTTCCGTTGATTAGCAACTAAAGCAACAACAATACTATGTTGAGCCTGCATAACGATCGTCCATTACTTCCTATAAATAAACGTGCGTGGCGAATGTTGCAACAAAATATAAATGCGAGCAATGTTAAAACATGTGAAATCCATATGTATGTAAATACATGTGTATTAATATATATACACCACAAAAAACAAGCCAGACGCAACAAATTACCAAATTACGAACATGGTAACTGCAAATAAAACAGCAACAACAACGGCTAACAGCCACTTAAAATGTTAATAACAACAAATATCAAACGCTAAACTGGAAATATGCAACGAAATGGCCAACGTTGAACTTGAGCTTGAAATGTGAGCGTGGCCAAGCGATAAAGCTCTCTCTCTCTCTCTCTTTTACTATCTCTCTTTCTCTGCTTGGCTGAGCTTGAGCTGCAATGTCTTTGACTTGAGGCGCCTCTCTTTTGATCGCCAAATGAGGTCAACGCGTCCAATACGTAATGTGCGTTAAATGATAAAATTCAAAGACAAAAAACTTATGAAATCAAACAGCAGGCATTTGATTCTCGCCATTTCTCTTAATTATAATGTTGCTGTTGTTTCTGTTGTTGTTGTTGAGTGGCGCCGGAAGCACACACACCACATAGTAGTACGATAAATGATGAGCCCAGCGTGGGTGTTGAAATAAACATGACAACAGACGTTTTGCCGGCAAATCTTAACAGCAACATTAACACTCGCATTAAGAGAGCTTCGCGCACGCCAAACTGATGACGCAACAGCCTAAGAGAGCTATGACATAATAAATGTCAGCAATGTGTGAGTGAGTGAGAGACTGAATCGCTGTTGTTTGCCGTCGCGTCGTCGGTTTTTGTTCGCTGCTCATTTGCTGTCGAACAGCGGTCGTGGCAAGTACAGCAAAAATCAGTTTGCGGAGCGTACACACAAAACAGCGCTGGCCGCCTTCGGAGCAGCATTCGAACACGTTGCCATTCAACAACAACAATAAAAACACATCGTAATCGTAACGCGTAACGTAAGCGCATTACAAAACAACGACAACGCTCCTTTTGCTTACTTATTGTCAACGTAATCAGCGCGTTATGTGTGTTCGTTTAGTGGTGTTCAGGCAACATAAAATTGTTAATTAATGAAGAAGCCTTGGAGTCGTCGTTGTGTTGAGAGTGAAATAAACAACTTTGTTTGCGAAATGTGTAAAACCCCGTCGGTGGGTTACGTAAAGCCGAGCCGTTGAGTTCTTACAAAACAAATACAAATACAAATACAAAAGAGCAAAGTCAAAAGTTACGCGCACGCCTCAATAACAAATATTTAAAGCGGGCGCAGCAAAGACACAACAACAACAACAAAATCCAAATAAAATTCACAAAAAAATTTTATATAAAATCTAGCAAAGAATTTTGCACTGTTGATTTGTTGTTGTTCCGCTCTCGCCGTGTGTGTTTGAATAAATTTTGACATAAAAGAATTTATTGTGCAATTGTGAGTGTGTGTTTGTGTGTGCGATTGCCTTCTCAGACATCAGACAGGAGGCGCGGTCGTCGTGCAGTACAAAGTAAAACGATAAGAAGCAGCAGCAGCAACAGCAGAAGCAGAACAATCGGCAGTTGTCTGTGCGACAGGTAAAGTAAGAAATAAGAGAGCGTGGCGCTAAGAGAGAGATACGTATTCCCTCTCTTTAAATGTGCCTATGTTACGACATCAGGCCACACGCCTCTTCTTGTGTGTGTGTGTGTGTGTGCGATTGTGTTTGTGCAATGTGAATGAACGCGCACTCAACTTAGTTGCATTGCTCTCTGATCAGCAGCAGCAGCAGCAGAGGAAAAACAGTTTTTCATTTTTGTTGTTGTTGCTGCCTTCTGCGAATTGATTGTGAAAACAAAATGCGCTGTGCGGAGGGAGTTCAGTAAAGGGGTGGTGGCGGGATGTTTGTGGGGTCGTTTTGTGCCGCTTACGTGTTGCCATATTTTTAAAGGCATTACTAAGCGGTTTTTCTCTCTGTTGTTTGCGCCAATTGTTGTTGTTGTTGACGTTCTAGCAAATCAAATTGGCAGCACTTGATAATTATTTATATTTAATTTGTGATAAACAGCATTGCAGTAGACTTAATTCTTAATAATATGCATGGCACACATTGAATTCAATGCATTTAAATAATGCGAATTTTGTATAAATATAAATTCAGTGACACTTTTAATGTATGACGAGTTAAACGGGTAAAACAACAAATTAAATACAATGTGCAAATAAATTGTAAGTATTTTTGATTTTGTGTCATTTTGTACTAAAATATTTTATGTTAGAGCTTCAACAAAAATCTGTCAATGCTTAATGTTAGTTAAATAAAATAAAATTATTACATTTAAGCATAAATAGCTTATTATTAACTGGAAAAAATCAAATTTGAAATAATTTCTTAAAATAATTTGATTTATTTAAAAAAAAGCTTCTTGAAAAATCTGTAAAAAAAAAAAAAAAATACCTGCAATGAAAAAAATAATTTAATTTACTAATTTCTATAGTTATGAAATTGCAATTTTAATTAATTAATTACAAAAACCTTCAAATTTGCACACAATTCCACAATTATGTAAGTTTGCTTGCTTATGCAAATATTTTGAATCATGCCATCGTACTGTGTATTTGCACTCTGATTTTTGTTTGTTTAAAAAGCAACAAATTGCTACAACAACAAAAGCTAAAACGCTTGTCGAATTAACGGGCCCATTGGCAATACCCGCCCCAACCCCATTACACATACATTCGTACATACAGACGGAGATAAAACTTTGGGGGCAACGATTGCCGGCTCGTTGCAGTTTTACGTGACGTGGGCAGCGTCGTCGTCGTCGTTGACGTTACGACACGCGACGCATTATGCGACCAGTTACAAACAACGGCAACAACAATAAAAAGCTGCAACAAACACGGCTCTACAAAATGTAAACGGTTAAGCTGTTAAACCTTTAACGTAAAATTGCAAACAAATAATATTTCCTTGGCTGTTATGCAAAATCAAAAGTATCTCACACAATTATCCCTTGCATAAGCGGATGACCTGATATATGACCAAGAAACTTAATTAGTTTGGCATTATGTAAGCGGCAAGCGGGGCAGGCAATCCAGCAACAAATCAAAAGCAAATCTCACAAAAAGAACTTGAAACACAAAATAAGAATTTCCTCTAGTTAATAATTCTCAACAGTTTTTTGGCATTTATCGTCATAAAACGCGCCATAAAAAATAACAGCAACAACAACAAAAAAGCCAATAAAACAAATCGCACAGCAACAACAACAACGGCACTCAGCAAGCAAGAAAAATGCTTATGAAAATTGTATAATAAGTTCGACGCGAATTTCATAACACATTTTGTGCTCTTTGTGTGAGCAAAGTGCTTGCTTGCTGTTCGCCTTTTTTTTATTGAACGCCAATCACAGCAATTATGTAATTTTATTAGGCCCAAAACACATGGCTTTCACACACTAACACACACACACATTCGTATGCACACTTGTAGAGTCACATTCAAGTAAATATAATGCTTTAGCTAAGGGAACCTTTCATTTGCATTTTGACATTGCATTTTTCATGGCAATTTCTTTGTCGCCGCCACCCACAACAATTGACTTAAGTAATAATAACTACTACAAGCAATGAGTGATTGTTTGACTCAAAGAGCACCGACACAAAGATACCCTGGAAATGAAAGTAATGATTTTTTTGATAATGAAACTTCGAATAAAGCTTAGAGCTATGATTAACAACATTTTAAAAAACTTGCTTCAATTTTCACTTAAAGCATAAATTCTTAAGTATCTTTTCATTTCAAATAGGGTATTAAAAAAGTATAAAATTAAATAAACGTCGTCATTGTAATTGGTTTTTGCTGTCTCGGTCTTGGCCTTCCCCTTCCCAATCCCAACCCCATCTCCGTTGACATCGTCTCAATTCCAATTTCAGTCTCCGACTTAGAATGTTGTCGCCATATTTTTGTCATGTCGTCTGACGACGACTAAAGCTTGCCGCTTGAAGCTGAAGCAACAACAACAACAACAACAAAGATAAATGCAATCGCAAATTATGATTGACATTGCATAATGCGAGAGAAAAAGCAAGACAAGAAAAAATAAAGAATGAAATTATTTGTGCACATGTAGTAAGTATATAAATAAGTAATTGTAATAGACTCGCACAACAACAATAACAATAACAAATGGAGCCAGATACTAAGTATTTACAGTGCATTTAGGTACGTTTATCAGCTCGTCGGTTTTTGTTACAAGTACTATTATGCAATTAAAGAGCACTTAGAACGAACACTCAGCCCTCTCACTAAGCGATTGCATTTAGTGCACGTTATATGGGGCGTATACATAATTTTTACTTACGCAAAAGCTAGAAACAATTCAATCTAGAATCTGGAGCTAGCTGAAAAAGTTGTTTACCAACTTTTATCGCAGCCAAATGCGTCACAAATTTAATTAGCTCGGGTGCAAAAAAAAAGCTAGACGTAACGCATTACGCGATTATATAGTGAACGGTTATGAATCTAAGCCTGCTGGTGGGTGCAATAGGGAATCAAGTGGTTACCGGTTGGTTGGGTAGACCAACAGTCTGAAGTATTTGAAGGTCGATTGTAAGAGGCAGCCAAAGGAAAGATTGTTAATACTATTGTGCAAAAATAAAAATAATAAGCTAAAACTATAAATACATACTATATGAAGATAAGATTAGTTAGAAAATGTTACTTAATAGTATTTATGATGAATCATATATATAAAAAATACAGCCGTTGCTTAGATCTTTATTTGTTCTTACCTTCTAGAAGAATCTAGATAACAATTGTATAAGGCCACAAACACATATTTGATACATATTTAATTCGAAAAAAGTTGCCTTCAGAAGATTCTGCAACATTTTATTCATTCAAGAGAAATCATTAGATTTGATTGTTGTTGCGAAATTAAATTAAAAATATCTATAAGAACCTTCGTTCGAGCATATCGTATATTCTAATTTATAAATTTTGTTGCTTTGTTTCTTGGCTAACTACCAAACGAACATAGACAATATTGTGTGTGGCATTACTTAACATCAAATTTATGCAAAATATTTGTTGGCCAAAGCAACTGGGCCAAATGCGTACATAATCGTACAGACAAGCAATGCAAACAACGTTTTTATTTGCACGCAATTTTCATCTTGATTTTGGCACACTTTGATTTCACTTGCGATGAAAATTTATCTCTCAGTAGCTTTATCTGTATCTGTACCTGTATTATGTCTGTAGCTGTGCGAGATGTAAACAAATTATAACTCAAAAAAACAACAAAAAATCATATAAAAACGGAAAAAATAGAAGCGCGCCACATACAGTGGAAAAAAGGTGAGGAAAAAAAATACGATTGTTTACATAACAAAACCAAAAACATTCAAACGTTGCCAATAGCCACGACGCTCTTTGAGCATGTGTGCTAGTAAAAGTGTACGAGTGTGTGTGTGTGTTGGTGTGTTGTGCCGGCATTGTTTATCTTTAAGACACAAATACGAAACGTCAAAGAAAAACGTGCGCACATAACAGCAAACACACGTAACAGAACTCTTCTAACGAGCGCAAGAGTGTTAAACAGTTCGAGAGAGAAATAGAGAGAGAGAGTGAAAGCAAAGTAAAGAGCGAAGAATGCTTCTGTTAATATTTTATGCGATTTTGTAGCGTTGTTTGAGTTGTTATTGCTTGAGTGAGGGCAGAGGCGGGCAGACGTTCTTGCTTTTGTTTTTGTGCGTTTTCTATCTGTGTGTGTGTGTGTTGCGTGTGTATGTGTGTGAGTTTCGATGATTTTGAATTTGATTTTGTTACTTGCGACAGCGTCCGCGTCCGCGTATATTTGCTGCGTGATTCAGTGTTAATTTTCATAATATTATGTAACAACATGTGCGAGCAGCTGGCAATTGAATGCGAGTAAGTGGCTCAACATTATTCACAGCCGAGTTCTGAGTTTACAGTTTTGTGTTTTTGTGTTTTTTTTTGCTGCAGCAAAAGTTCGTTGACCGTTTATGTAACGCGCCAAAGACTCAAAAGTTGGCTGGCAGCTGCAAAGCTCAGAATTTTTTTTAGGGCAGTCAATTAACAGCGTACGCGAAAAATGTCACGTCACTGCAGGAGCGAGAGAGTAAGAGAGGGTGAGTTTGAGTTTTGTGATTGGGAGAGCATTGAGAGAGCAATGCAAGTACTACTAATAATGTGTGTACGAGAGATAGCGGAAAGCAGACCTGTGTACAGGTTGAGTAATAGATACGGTGCTTTATTTTTGAGCTGTCATAAAATATATGTATATGTATGTAAGTATGTAGGCTGGCGAGGTGCGCAGGCAATAAAACAAGAAATCAAATCAAAGAGCGCGCCAGATATATATATAAACAGACATAGAGAGAGAGAGAGAAGCGCACGCTCTCCCTTTTGCTGCGCGCTCTTCTCGTTATGTGTGTGTGTGTGTGTGCCTGTGTGTGTGAATTATAAAACAGAATCAAAAGCTGCGATGGCGGCAGAATCGGGCAAAAACACAAACAGCATTTTGTACGTTACGTAAATTCCTACAACACATTCAGAGAGTTGATTTCATTTCTCGTCTCGTCTTCTGCTTTCAGATGCCAAACTGAGCGCGTCGTCGTTGTCGCTTCCGCTGACCAACAACACAACAACACTTATTCTACTCCACTCCAGTCCAGTCCAGTGACTGTCAAACTGCAACGCTCTACAATAACGAAACTAAATTCAAATCTATATTAATCAATTTAGAAAAGTGTGCTATTTTTGGGCATCCAGATGCTAAAACGCAAAGCTCAAGTGAAGTGAAAAACAAAACAACAAAAAGAAGCTAAACTCAATAAAAGCAAACTTAATTTAAACTTCACTCGAAAGAAAAAGAGGAATATCACAGACAGTTGGAAATAACTGTAACGTTGGCGTACGTCGCGTCGGGCGTCGCTGCGACGTCGTTGTCGTTACAACAACAATAGAGCCAGCAACAGCTGCCAAAATGCCGCTGTCCCAGGGCTATTATATGAAGCCATCGTTGGCCACCAAGCGAGATCTCAAAGCGCTGCGCAAGGAGAATCAGCAATTGGAGCAATTGCATCATCAGAACCCGCCTCATCGAACGCTGTCCAGCTCAACGCACACGCTCCAAGCACTACTCCACAACAACAACAATAACAACAGCAACAATAACAATTCATTGCAGCTGTCGTATCTGCTGGGTGAATCCTTGGCACGTTTGGGCAACCTGCCGCAAGCTTTTAATGTCTACGAACTGATTGCCAGTCGGCAGCGGGACGGTTATGTACCGTTGGATAAGTTGGCAGCCCTGGCCAGTGCTCTAACGGCACACATACGCCATAAGCTGCATGCCACAACGGAACATTCACTGGAGTCCACACTGAAATCGCGATATCAACAGGCGCGACAGCATGTGGATAGTTGGACAGCCCATAGATTGGGCTTGAATCTGCAGCCAGCTGTGGATGCCACACAAGATCTGCTCGAGCTACATGCACCCACGCGAGAACTGTGCGTTCCCAGTCCTGCCTTGAACGAGGATTATGATCCACTGTTGTGTCCGCTCTGCTCGGATATGTTGCGCGGTCCCGTGACCACAAATTGTGGACACACCTTTTGTGGCCAGTGCTGCGAGACAATTACACAGTGCAACATCTGCCACATGAAGTTCCCGCGCAGTGCCGAACGTATGCCACAGGGTGTGGCAATGACCAGCTCAACCGCAAGCAGCTCAACAACCACCAGCACCTCATCCTCACGCCTCTGGCGTCTGCCGCCAGCTCCAACAAGCAGCAGCAATTATCCTCGCGGTCTTGGACTGCGCATTCCTGTTGCAGCACCCACAACTGTGACAACCACAACGGTGGCATCCACCACAGCGACAGCAACAACAACAATGGCGTCCACCAGCAGTTCAGCATCTTCCCTAGTTGCTGGATTGGGTGGCTATGCCCTGGGTGGATCCACAGCCATGAAGTTTATGCCGGATGTTTTGGTGCGGCGGCTAGTGGAGAAATGGTGGGGACCCGATTTGCAGGCCAAGAAGATTACTGAGCGTGCCGCAAGTTGCATGCATCTCAATCGACTCGACGATGCGCTCAAGTACTGCAATGCCAGCCTCGAGAAAGGTGAGTTTCAAGCTGAATACATTTTACTACCCCAAAATATTATCAAAACTTACTTTTATTTTATGCAATGCAATTTTGCTAAAACTAAATACTAAAAAGTTTTAAGTCTTTATTATTTTGTTATGATACTTGGAAGAATAAGGAAAAACCCGACTGCACTTGACTTTCACAACAAGAACACTTTGCAAATTGTTGAATTTCCCCTTATGAAAGCAAAGTTGTTTGAACAATATTTTTAATTTTCTAAGTATTTTTAGTTTTAACAACATAGTAGTTATATATTAATTACGTCAAATTTCACTTGAAATCGATTTACTTTGCTGCAAATTCAAGGAAAATTAAAAATATTTACTAGATAGATAAGATCACATTCCCTTACCAAGGGCGGGCAAACTTTCTGCACGGTGTAGTTAATAAAATGTTTAAAGTTCTTTGTCGAGAAATCGATTAAAAGGATTTGCACACACACACACACACACGAGCGGCTAAACTTCATTGCTGACGTCAGCAAGCGTTTCTTAACTGCGCAACAGGTTTTTCAATGAAAAGCCCACACAGCCCTCGGCCCACTTTTCTTTCTGTGCAGTGCCTTTGGGTCCTGGCCCTGGGTCCCACAGGTCGTATGCGTATGCAAGAATCAATAGTGGGGTGAAAAGAGAGCCTGAGCGTCATTTGTCAACAGTTGTTGTTGTTATTATTGTTGATATAATTGTTGTTCTTATTGCTCTAATTGTGCTGTTCTTTTACTTGTTGTTATTTGCACACTCACACCTTCTCTCCCTCTCTCTGTCTGTCGCTGGGTCTGTGTGCCAAGGACTCGATTATTAAATATTTACGTCGCATATTCAAAGTAAATAAACCATGCCAAGAAATGGGCAGGGCCGCACTTGGGGTGAGGTAAAGGGGTTGAGGCCAAGCATTTGGGGCAGCTGCCAAAGCATAGCAAATTAAAAGGGACACAATAACAACACGTGGAACAAAACGAAAAAGAAGAACACCTTCTTGAACTTTTGGGAACACTTCACATTCTAAATTGCAGACAGATACTTTTCGGGGCTCACTGTGGCATGAATAATTGAGGCGCTGAGTCAACTCATTGGAGGCTTTTCCCAGTCACAAACACAGACAAACGAACACACACACAACACCGAAATAACATCTAATTAATCATTAAACGCGACACTTTTTTGTTTTGTTTTGTTTTTTTGTCTTTTGGACTACGAACTCAGTTCAACAAAAATAGTTTGGCAAAGCTTTTTTTTTTAGCAAAATTTCTATTTTACTTTTTATGTGGGATTTGTGTTGTATTATTTCTTTGATTTTAAAAAATCACAACGATCCACGCACTTAGAAATCCATCAAACATGTTGAGAATTACCAGGCCAGACACTTGACTTGATGGCAGATGCCAAAGATGAAACGTTTAACGCAATGAACAGCCGAATAGTAGAAAAAAAAGGGGGTGCGGGGATTCGGGGAAAATTCAAAACAAAGCACATTGAACAAAAACTAATATTAACCAGATCAAGTGAAAGATTATGAAGAAGATAAATGGCAAAACAATTATTTAAATATTATTTATTCATAAATACTCAAGAATAAAAAGCTTAACAAATGAAAATAGTGGAATATTAAGTATACGTAGGCTGAAAAGTTGAACGTATATAAAGCTTTGAATACTGAAATGTATAAAGAAACATACATATATTTTCATAGTTGGTATTTATTCAGTGCCATAAATACTCTTTATTCTCAACCTCATTTAAACACTTTCATCTTTTTCCCTCTCTCTCTCTTTGTGACATTAGTTTCAAAACGTGATACGCTTAACGCAACGCACGTGTTTCATTTAAACAATTTATTTAGTTGATTGTTTTTGTCTTTCTAACTTATTTCGAACCATAAAAGCTAAGCACTCTTTGCGGTTGTTTATTAGCAGGATCAATAATACATATAGAAATACAGTCCGGGGAATTTCTAGCTAATGTCCAAACTGTTGCGTGACTTTTACGCTTTGACGCCCACTAAGCAATCGTTGGGGCTGAGGCTGCCGCTGCTATTCGTGTTGCTTTCATAATTGCTATTATCAGAATTGTTGTTGTGTACACAGTTGTGATTCAATGCCTTTGATTAGACTATAACACAAAGTCAAAAAGCTGACGCATCATCGCACGATTTGAATGTGTTTACCTGGCCAAAATGCAACAGCAGCAGCGCCGGCAGCAGTCATATGAGTTCTTAGAATTTATTATTATTAAAAATTCGAGACATTGAGGGCAGCAGTCGAATACGTTGCTGATCACACGTAATCACAAAAAACACACACACACTCATATATTCATATATACTATGCCTATTTATAAGCATTGTTTATTTTTCTTCATTTCGTTTTTTTGATTTTTTATTCGTGGCTCTCTCACAATCAGTTATTGACTTTTGTGTGCTGATAAAGAACAAACCAAAAAATAAAAGGCTATTGAAATCAGGCCAGGGAAAAAAGCGAAAAAAGAAACTTAATGTATATTTAATAAGCTGAGCATTAAGATTTATTTAGCGCTTTTAGTTGATAAACAAAGTGACAAGTCTTTGCGTTCAGCACCAGCCAAATCGTATACGAAAATTAAATATGCGCTAGAGCGTTGCCATGTCCACAGCCTTAAAAGGCAATGACAAAAAAACGAGCGGCCCTTATCAAGGCCAACAAGTGTGGGCAGCGTTCAAATCAAGCTAGACATGGGTGCAACACAAGCTCCACTTGCCACAAAGCAAACACACATCAGTTAGTAGCGTATGTGGATGTGTGTTTGTGTATGTTTGCTTTGTGTAGATGAGGCACTTAACCGTCAGGCACTAAATGAGCCACAACACGTGCCAGACATGAAGATTACCAACACCAATCTCACACACTCAAACACCCACACATTTATAAAAATGATGTACTAGATGGAATTAAAAAGAAGAAGAGAGCTGCTAATGTAGTCGTCGACCTCTTGCAATGTTGCCACACGAGGCATGGCGAATTTGTAATTACACTGACTCACAAACATACAAATGAAATATAAAAAGTCAACTCGCTGCAATGTTAAGTGGTTGACCAAAAGATACCCTATAAAAAGATGTGGATGATAAAAATATGAAGTTTGAGATGAGAATATTTAAAAAATTTAGAATAATATTGCTAATTAATGGAGTATTAGAAATCTAAAGCGAAAGAGTTTCAAAAATTCTCATCTTAAATGGGAAAAGTTATTTTAAAGTATAATGAATTGAACCATAGATCGGGTTTCCAGCAACAGACACTCTTCCCATTCACTTTTATAGCTACAGGGTATGACAAAAGGGTTTTGGTTGTTTGCCAGACTGGGCTTGGGCTAAGTATGAAGAGTTGTAAAACCGCCGCGAGAACTTGGCTTAAATGTATATAAGTCCAAAGAAAAGAAGTGGGAGGGATTGGAGGGTGTGGTAAAGTGCTCTAATATAAATAAATATATTCATTGTTGGCTGTTGTTCTGTTTGCTGTTGCAACTGAAAATGCCCACATATCATGCAATGTTTTTTTGTGTTGGACTTTTTTTCTAGTTCGGATTATTTCTGCACGCGCAGCTCTAGGCTAATTTATCGCATATATACACGTACATAGAGTGTATATGTTTATCGTCATATCATATATACCACAGATCGTATAATTTGATGGCGTGTGCTTAGGCTGACCAAAATGTGCATTAAATGTGGTAAAATGCTAAAAGAATTTATCACGCGCCATGCAATTATTTTGTTTTTTCTGCGGAAAATGATATTTGGTGCCTTTCATGGCACTCGGCACTCGTTTTGTTAATTAGGTCGCAACGAATTCATAAGAAATTTGAGGCATTCGTTAGCTGAAATATGTTATTATATTAACCACAGCTGGCACAATAATTAGTTGACTAATAAATAATAAACTACTTAGCCCTGAACTTGACTGAATTGCAATTTGTCTTTGTTTCTTACCAAATTATTTATTTGCTGATAACAATTCGATTGCACTTTCTACGTTCACATTAGCAAACAATAGCTCAAGGGCGTACCCTGAACTTTACCTACCACCAAGTATTTGTTTTTGGTTATCTACAAAAAACATGTCCAATAATCGGAGTGCTATCAACAACAATAAACACTCTCATATATATCCATGTGACAGCTAAAAAAATAAACGAACAGCTGATAAACGCGACTATCAAATTCATATTAAGTATACGTAAATATACACTTAAATATAGCTAAGTGTTTGTGCCAATATATATTTGCATTTGAGGTCCCTCAACTCTATAGAAATATGCTTTTTATTATTGTTTGTCGTTTGTCGTTTTTCGCTTGCCAAGCCACAAAACCGTCACAGTTTTCTTACCTCCCCAGCCCGCCCCCTCTTTGCAATCATTCAAAGTGAGTGCACTAATTAACATTTGTTTTTTTTTGGCATTCGTCTTGTTGCTGTTGTTGTTGCAGCTTTTTAATTAGCCAGTAAAGAAGAGGAAGAGGCTATATACTTGCTGTGATATTTATATTAACCGACATTTTTTTATTTTGGATGTTTAGCGCGCAGTTGAGTGAAAAAAACATTCTTTGTAAAAGTTAACAAAGGCGAGTGTGAGAAGGGATGAGTGGGGGTGTGGCGATGAGGGCGGGAGAGAGTGCTTTGACTTGGCGAAAGTTTAACGACCAACAAATTGACATGGCCTTGAGACAGAAGCCAGTTGTTGCCCAGCCATGTTTGAAGCACATTTTTGAAACCACAAATCCATTGCAAACAAACAAACATACAAACGTATACTTAATATTTTTATATATATTTCGCATTCTCCGAGCACATCGTGTATACAATTGTGTTAATATGTTTTGCTGCCGCTGTTGCTGCTATTTGGGAATTCGATTTATTTATTTTGATGCCGTGTAGACGCCACATTGGATTTAACTTCTTGCCATACGCCGCATTGCCGGCATTCCCCACATGCATCTTGTAGATACTATTGCTGTGGCATGCCTAGCCTTTGGCTGCGCTCACTCTATGTGTGTGAGTCCCATTGCTATTTATTTGCCCAATGTACAGACAATGCCCTCTCAATTCCACCCCAACCCCCCCTCCTTTAGCTTGTACAAGTCTGGCGCACATTTCTGAAATGCCAGCGCACATTTTTGCGCACTTTTACAAAGAAATGCATGAAGGAAACTGCGAAAAAATTCTACAATACTATTGAAATGAGACTCGTTGCCTCGAAATTGTTTGTGCTTAAATATTTATGCAGTTGAATGCATTTTTGACAACTGTCTGCTTGGGTGGCAAGTGGGCGTGACCCTCGAGTAGCTGAAAGTTGAAGCTCAAGAGCTGCTTAAAAAGTTGTTTAAAAACTATGACAAAGTTGAAGTGTTGAATATGGAAATTAGGTTGAAGTTAGGAAGTTCAGGAAAACTTGAATTTGCGACTTTTAAGTTATTTAGTTTTCTATTTACATTTCCCTTACTTCAAACTTGCGTTCCACTTTTTTGTTGATGTGTCATAACAACCGATTCTTGATACGAAACTCATTTGTTTCGTAATGAGCCTGTTATGCACATTGTTTTAATGCAATTGAAAACCCCCTCTTTAAAGATTTCGTAACGTATAACGAATGCATAATATGCTGATTAGTTATAAAACAACAAAGTTAGTCATGAATATTTTTTTGCTTATCAAAATGTTACAATGTTGTACTTATAACACAAAATTCTGTCTAGCGAAGCAGAATGATGTAATGAATGCTAAACTTGGCTCAATGCACTACTGATATATCCAGTTCTAATGTTGTTTTTCCAGCAAATGGAAAAACTCGCTAGCATATTGTGACATTTTGCTTAGTTGCAGCTTGTAGCAACTTGTCTTAATTATGCTACCCCCATATATATACTCTAACCCCACAAACACAGCATGCACAAAAAACTTTGCTCGCGCGGGTGTAGTTTGTCAATTATTTTTTGTTATTTTCGTTATTTTTGGGATATTTGTTTTTTGCTCAAAAATTCGCTTTGTAATTGCATAATGAAGCCCGACGGGCGCAAATAAAGAAAAACACGAAAAAAAAACTGGCGTCTGGAGTTGCAGCAACAGCAATTGTTGTCCTCATTTGCCAAAAAAAAAAAAAACACATAAAAATGTCTGGCAACTCTGGCTTGGTATAGTGAGTCATTTAATGCTGTCAGATTTGCGCCTGTTGCCCGGTAAAGTAATATTCTATTGTTAATTGTGAACTGCAATTGAAAATTCACTTTCAACATTTGTAAACAAAACACAAACAGCAACATGGAGATTACCCAATTGAATGCACCAAAGCAAAAACAACAGCAACAACAACAACAAAATCAAAAGTAAGTCGCGCGCTCGCTCGCAAAACTAAACTCAAATGTAAAGCGTGCGCTCTCTTTCGCTCTCTTGCGTTTTGCCGTTCACTATGTGTGTTGGTGTGTTGGTGTTGGTGTGGCTCTCGCAAGCTCGTTTGAATTACAGTTATGTCATAGAACGTACAGCTCGTAAGCTCGTTGGCGGGCCACATGCAGGCAGCAGTCGCCTGTTGTTGTTGCTGCTGTTTGACGATTTGACGGCAATCAACGAAGTGCAATAGCAATTGCAACAATCAGTTTGCCAGTCTATCTATCTCTCAATTGAGTAACACAAACGGTTATAGCCTGAACGCTTGCTGTTTGTTATCCCCTTGCGCCCGCGATTGACGCTTAAGGCCTATTAGATAAGTTCGCTGCCCTACACAATTTGTTAAGCAACAAACAACAATATAGGGAGAGTCTCACTCCATCAATCTCTGACATTTTCCATCTACTATCGATGTAAACAGGCAAAGTCAATAGGGAAAACACCCAATGAACAAACAAACAAACAACTAAGCAACAAGCAGGCCAAAGTGCAAACTTCAATTACCAAACCAAAGCTAAAAGTACTAGCAAAGTTCAGAGACAAGTGCCATAAAGAAATAAAATAGAAAAACAACACCGCAACAAAGCAACAACAAATCGTAGCATTTCAATTTGCCACACACTCAAAATGAGCTATCAAATCGTATCCATCTGCCACACACACAAACATATACATATACACAAACATGGCATTTGGGCCGCAAGTTATGCAACAGTTGCTACCACCCACCCCCACCCACACCTTCCCCTCCGCACAGAACCGGGCAGGTGGTTGTAAGAAGCAGAAGCAAAGGCAGCCAATGTGCCGCAAATATTAAATGCAAAAAGTTCATAAAGCTTTTAACACTTTGTTGTTGGTGTAGTTGACAGAAGGGTGTTTGACATAAAGCTCATTACGTATTCATTGAGAACATGTTTCTGTTGTTGTCGAACGTAAGTTGTTGTCGTCTTGATTATATCACTAAAAAAAACAGCTAGCTACACTAAAAAAGGCTTGACGAAAACGGGAATTAGTTCTGGCCAAACAAGTCGAACGATTATTATGCAAGCAAGCTTTGTAGTTGCTGTTTTTTATAAAGAACTTCAAGGAAACTGAAACTATGTTCGAGACATTGTTATGCAACATTATTGTTGCTCAGAAAGAGAATGACACAAGATATCAACAACAACAATCACTTTTGACTTTTGTTGTTGTTACTTTGCCTGTTGCCACATTGTTGCTGTTGATTATTTAATCGCTGCCGAAACAAACACACAAAAAACTTATTACAAAATTGCTAAATTCACTTCACCTCCCCCCCCACCAACCCCTTTACCACATTGTTTGCGAGCGAGACGAAAAATTGAGCGCATTTACAAATCACGATTTAATTTTCAGGCTGCCGCCGCCGACGCAAAAAGTCAAGCGTTGAAATTGGCAACAAACAAATGAGCTCTGCAGGGGGGAGAGGGGGGCTGAGTTGAGATAAGAGGGGGGGCAGGTGTGAAATAGACAAAAGGCTAAGACGAGCATTGAATTGAAGGGGCTGATGAGCGAGCAAAGGGAGGGCCAACGAACGAATGGCGAAGAAGTACAGGGAGCTTTTGGGCTTGGGCTTAACGTAACGAATTCAACAGCAACAACACAAAAAACGATGACGACGATGGCCAACAGTTGGCTGCTGGCTTGCTGTCTGTTGTGTCTGTTGGCTGCTGCTGCTGCTGCTGTTGGGCTTACATAACCAGAGCTCCACTTACCAAACAAACATAATAAAAATGACGTCGACAAGCAGCAACAGCAACAGCAACAACAACAGCAATATCACAATAATAACGACACAACCACAGCCAGCAGCAATGTTTAGTAATGCGACAGCGTCAACGTTAACGTCAGCGTCGACGCCGGCAGCAACTGCGGCTGCGGCAGCAACATTTGACTTTGACATACTTTTTTGGCTTTGCCAATACCGTCGCAGTAACAAGAGCGCGCCATTTGCCAGCATCGAGAGCAACTGTCAGATATACGTTTTTGACATAAGCCAAGCTTGCGCTCCCACTCTCTCGCTCGCTCTCTCTCTCTCTCTCTCTCTCTCTGTCTCTGGCGCGCGCTCGCTCTTAAGATGTCCTGCTCTTTGGCCCTGTTGCTGTGACCATCGTTTTGGTTTTGTAAGCCACGCTCTCTTCCTCTCTCTCTTTCTCTTTTGTTTTTTGACTCTTGCGCTCTCACATCTGAATTGAACTGTTGTTGCACAAGCTATTGCTCACGCAATGATGATATTTTCAGTCCCCCCTACTACCGTTTCCATTGAGCTCCTCATTTTTGGCAGCTTTGCATAAAAAGCCGGTTTGGTTTTTCTCAATCGTTTTTTGTTGTTTCTATCTTAATTTTTTGTATTGCGACTCTTTGCTAACATTAGGGGCTGTTCGCGCCCATGTCATTACATAAGCTGCTCTCCTCTCTCTCTCTTTTTTCTTTTCATTTTTCTTGGGCTCAATCGCTCAGACCGAGTCTCAGCAGCTGCCCAAAAATAGTCGAGCATATATAAATAGAACCATTTGTAGTTCACATACATTTTTAAATGGATTATGGGCATAGGTTCATACATATATATATATATATATGTATATATACATCGTAGTATGTGTCGACAGTTTTGGCTTTTCAAAGGGGGTCTCAGAAATCAATTAACTGCGCGTCAAAAATGCCTGACCACCGACCGGAAGTGGAAGTGTGTGTGTGAGCATAAAAGAGTCGTCAACACATTCACACACACACACACACACAAATGCATGAATGCTTGTTAAGAACATTTATCAAATGTGAACGACAACATATGGCAAATGCCTCTGCCAAGTCAATACACAACATATGGCAAAACAAGCGAATGGGCTTGAGTCATGGTCTAAAGTGAAGTGTGGGAAGTAGTTATGGTTAAGGGGTGTGGGGGGTAGGTGAGTAACAGTGCACCATATCTCGCCGCGGCAGACTTGTGAGCTTCCAGTTGTGCGTCCACAACAAAGGCGCCGTCTTTGGTGTTGCAATCACAGCATAATTATATAATAAATATAACGTAACGACTTTTGTATGCACTTTGAGAGAATAATTATTATGTGTCAAAAAATAAATTCTAATAAAATTATTTTAATGTTTATTTAAAGGTTATGTTCATCATTTGTCTGTATTATTCTTTTTCTTCAAATGTTTAAACCAATTTAATATTAAAAAATATTTTCAATAAACTTAACAAAGTCCGTTAAAAATTTACCACATTTAAAAATATCTATAAAAAAATATACTTAATCGCAAATTTAACCACAATTATTCATTCGAAGGCATTGGCTCATGAAGCATTTGTTGCTAATCAGTAAACTGACCATTATTTAAGTGTTGTAGTCATTTTTGTTGCCTTGGGGTGTGTGTGTGTGTGGGCTTTGAAGTTGTCGGCTTTCTGTCTGGTCTTTGGTGGCCGTTTTTTTTGTTTAATTACATAAGCTTTCTGGCTTAGCAGCGCTCACAAAACACAAATGTTAACAATGTTAAGCTGCCACAATCCCAGCAATTGCAATACCAACAAACAATAAAATAATAGCCATAAAAAACTCAACTTTGTCTTTATCTTACGCCCCACATAATTTACTAAAAATAAATTGCAAAACTTAATACAAAAAGGAAGCAGTAAAAACGAGTAAAAAAAAACAGAAATGGCCAACAATGTGTGTGGCTGGCAACACCCTGCACTCCCCTCCCCACTTGCCAGTTTCAAGACCGCGCTGCCTGCCTGGTTGACCTTGAACACAGGCGAATGCTTCGAACGCTTCGACGCTGGCGTCGCTGCCTTTGGCTGTGCTCATCGAAGCGATTTTTGTGTTGTTTTAAATTGCACGCTCATATTCCAGCACAATATTTGTACGCTCCATTAAATTTATTACTTTGCCCATATTATTTGTTGTGGTTTTGTTGCAATTTTTAGCATATGCAATAATATTTGATTGTGCATTTTGTTTGGTTTTACACGAATGTTTTCTTTTTATTTGCTTTTACTGCAAATCGTTTACAATATTAAAATGTTTTTAATTGTTATTCCACATTGCTCGAAGGTTAACGACTGGCTGAGCACAAGACACAAAATTAACAAAAGAAATATTTGTTTTTTTGAAGATTGTTATTGTTTGGCTTACCTTGAAATCATTGTCTTGACGATGTGAGGTCGTGGCTTAGAGCGAGCTGACTAAATAAGCGAAAGGCAGATAACTTGCAATGTTTGCCAAATGACGCATACGCACCGTTGTCTTGCTTAAATGGCATAAATAAAACTGCGTCGCAATTGTCGCAACAACGAATACAAATGTGGAAAATGCTGCTGCTGCTGCTGCTGTTGGGTGTGGGTCAATCACCCCTCGGCCTAGGCAGCTGGCTGATGATATTGCGAAAACAGAAAATAACAGAAGAAAAAAACAGACACAAAACCGGGAAAATGAGATGCAACTTCTCTTTTTCTCAACCTAAAACTGCTTGTTATTCTGGGTTTTGTGCGTGTTCTTCGAGACACTCACCCCACTCACAGCTTCCAACTCCCACGCATTGCTTCCTATTGACCTTGCCTCAAACGCACAAACAGGCGATGAGTTGACATTTAACCCGCTGATACCATCGTTACGCTTGACTGCAGCCAAACAAGTAACAGCAAAAGTTACGAAAACTTGTGAAATAGCCGAATATAAGATGCACTCACCAGAAAATTAACGAGGCCAATGAGTCAAGCTGTGTAAATAAAACTTTGAAAAACGTGTCATAAAAAGATGATTTAAGCAGTCTGTAAATTATTATAATTGAGTCTGACTTATGACGTAGAGTTATGCAAAATAATGTAATAGCTTTATTTGTCATTGTGACATTTTATTTGTGTTTTTGTTTTTCTTGCGTCATTGTGACGAATGTAATTGAAACTTTATGATATAGCGTTTACTGATAAGAAACTTGATCAGATTTATTGCACAACATTTTATACAGAACATGGCATAAATAATAAATAACAACTATCAATAGATGATGGCCTTAAATCTAATATGAAAAGGTTTATATATTGCATATGGTACAGGTATCCCTCGTATAACGCGTTACTTCAACAACGCGTTTTCGATATAACTGCGAGATTTTGACTTGTTATAAATTTCATCTGATAAAGTTATACAAGACAGTGACACAGACTAGCGAACATTAATGATTTTGTTAATGAATAATATATATAATAGCTAAGTCTTCACATAACGCCGAATTTTTCTGGAACGTAACTGCCGCGTTGTACGAGGGATACTCGTATGTAAAATATTGTTTACCAATGTTTTTATTTGCATGAACAAGCCAAAGCTATAAATAAATAACCTACACTCAAAATTTGATTTAAAAAGATTAAATTGCATTGCTACAAAATGTTCTTTTAATATGCCAACTGTTTGTTGCAGTCCCACATACACTTACTTCCGGGTATTTGTGATTGTGCGTGGACAAATACGAAAATGTCATAAAAATTGGCTGGTTTTTCTCCATTTTTGCTTTTTGCTTTGGCATTTGACATTTAGTAGCCACTTAAAGGGCGTAGCACGCCCACACAGCAGCATCAACATCAGCAAACATGACGCAATATCAGTGCAAAATAAATATATCAACAATTGTGTCAAACGAAAAATCTATACAGCACAAGCCTTCGAAAAGTCCATTAAAAATTGCATATCGAACTCAATTTGCTGTTCACAGTATTTTTATACTTTTCCCCGCCACTTCCCAACCCCCCATTTCTCTGTTCTGTCAATTTTAAGTGTCATAAAATACTTTAGTGCTGCATTGATAAAAAAAATATGTTGCATATAAAACATGTATACGCAGCGTGTGCCGCAACACGACGTTTTTGAACAGCAAGCAGCAACAATGGCCTGTCACTACAACAAATAAAACCATGCTGAATTTCACAATATCGCATATTCTCTTTGGCAAACATAATTAATGAACTCTTGAAATTCAGCTGTAAATGAAACGTTTAATAGACGCGACGTGCGAGCCAAAGCAGACAAGGCGTCGCATTTCTTGTTTTAAATTATGATTAATTTGTGAACTCATTTTACATAATACATATACTAATTGTGATTTAACGATGCGCATTAAAAATTGCTTGTAAATATAATAATATATTATTTGTTATGAAAATATTAAGGGAATTTTTTTCTTCAAAGTAAATATAGTTACGCGCATTATCTATTTGGCATTCAATTTTAACTCGAAGTTTTAGTGTGTCATATAACTAGCTAAATGAACTTTAACTGCATATCTTAATGCACATATTTTATGACACTCTGCACAACAAATTGTATGCCATAAACCACACACACACACACGCACACACAGTGCTGCAACCACAAGAATCTAAAACAAAGCAGCCCTAGCTGAAAACAAAAAGGGCCAAAACCGAAAACGCATAAAAATTCATTTCCCAAGCGGCTTGCAGCCTCAAGTTTTGTCCGCCTTTCCAGCTCGGCCTTTCTCACTGGCTTTCGCATAAAGTTTGCTCCCTTAACAAGTCTCACCCCTTTGGGCATTGCGGCGCAATTTTATGGGCATTCATTTTTGGTATTTGGGTCAGTTTTGGCTCCAGCATTGAGCATTCAGAATTCGCTTGCTTGCTTCAGTCTCCTTCAGCTCTGTCTGGCTTTGCATAATGATCCAAGTATGTGAACTCTGTGTGGGTGTGTGTGGGTTGCGTGTGTATTTGCATTGTGCCAAGCAATTTGCACAGCATAATAATCAAAGCGATTGCCCAGCGTCGACGGCTGGCGATGCGGCGTGTACGCAACGTTTATTTATAGCAAATTGTTAAACGACGTTTCTTTCTTTTTTGTATTTGGTTTGTTGCTTTGCTCGTTGTACACAATTAAGTTTTGGTTGGAGAATCGCATATAACACGCTGATTTATACGAATTAAATATATATTCACTTTGATGATAAAGATATGATATGCTGCCCGACCCACAATTGTCGCATTGTGGTGCAAAATACTTTGTTACAATTAAGTCGAACCGAAATGATTCATATTCTGATATTGTTGTTTTTGATTCTTGTAATGCAGTTGTTTCGTGATTGTTCACTCTCTATATAGTATTATTCGCTTGGGGTTATGTAATCTTGCAAGTGGCGGCCACTTGTCAACGAGAATCGCAAAATGCGCGAAATGATTTTTAATGTACGTGACGAAATCTGATTTCAATGCAAGCGACTCGAATGTGGCCAAGAAAAATACACAAATACATACACACATGCACATGCACATATACTATTTATGTTTATATGTATATATAAATGCACAAATGCAATTTATCAACAGTTGGGCTTAAATTGTCTGCAGCGTTACGGAAAAATGATCAAGCGAAGGATGCGACAAAATGCGAGGGAGTCGCCTCTCTTTCTCTTGCTTTCTCATAGCTATTCTATTTTTCTCTGTCTCTTGGCGTTAAATTCTTTATAATTTTTAATTGAATTAGCTTTGCTGCTGCTCAACATTTGTTCGAGTTGCTTAGCTTCTACTTTGTGTGCTGTAAGCAATTGCAGTTTCTCTCTCTCTCTCTCTCTGTCGAACGGGAAGTCGAGTGGCGAACGTGGCGGCTTAAGCAATCAGATATATGTATATTATATGGTATTTTATATAGATACATGTGTATAGCATGTTTTGCCAGCTGAGCACGTTCCCAGCCGTTCAAGTTGTTAGCAAACTTAGCTCTATATTCGATTTCTTTATTATGTCCTTCATAATTAAACAACTGTGATTTGTTCCGGGGCTATCTATATATTATTATTATTATATATTATCTATATTTATGTGTTGTAATCTGTCTAGATTAATCACTCAGTTGTTGGTTGGAAGAACATAGCTCATATCGTATGGAACTGCTTTAAGATAATCTATGTAGATCGGCAGAGTTTTACTCCGGAATATATCATAAACTTATGCTGTCTCATCTTGGCTGTTCTTGACATATTCAAAACAAATATTCAAATAACAAACTTCCTATCTGACACGTGTGAACTAATTTACTGTAAAATAAAGGCTCTCTATGATGATATATGGGTGTCTTGCCCACTTTTGCATAAAAGCCAACACACATACCCAACTCACATCCTCCATTTACCTGCCTTATCTATCTCGTATTATCACTTTGCACACACACACACACACACACGCAAACACACACACTTGACATCAATTTGGGGCAAAAATATTGACAAACATTTCCGAGCGAGTGTTTTACATAACCAAACATAAACACATACATTCGTATGCAGCATGGACAACATCATTATAAACATCATTCGTTGAACTGAGCAACGCGTCAAATATGGCAAAAAATGCAAATTTAAAAAATATATACATACGATTTGTATGTGGCAAACAGACGATGGCTGCTGCTGCTGCTGCTTATGAGCTCCCTGCATTTTTTCTATATATCGGCTGATATGTAATAATTTTTGCAACAATTTGTGTAACAATTGCAACAAAAACAACGACAACAACTGGAGGGCCAAGCATACAGTCATTTATTGATATACGTATACGTCGAGGCAGCCTGCTGTCGAGCTGTGTTTTGTTGTTGCGCTTGTTGTTTTTATGTTGCGTAATGTTAGGCTACATAATCGCGTTTTTTAACAGACGCGTCAGCAGCAGCTGCCTATGCAATGTGCCTCCCTCAACGAAAAAAACCCGACACTCTTAACAGTTAACAGCGTAAGAGAAGCGCACTCTGAAAAGAGCAAACTTGATTTGTTTGCTCTTAACATATGTTAATAAGGGAGAAGTGCATATTTTTTCAGTGCTGTTAAAATGCGCCTATTGCTGTGTCGAATGTTGCCAGACACTTTTTAACAGTCGCACAAAATTAGCTGGCATCATGTTAATGTCGTTAGCAACATTTGATGCTGTCTCAAGTGTTATACATATGCTACAAAGTGATTGGTGATTTCTGCAGTTTTAAAAAAAAAATGCCTCACAAATAAACTAAATAATGCAAATCCTTTGTTAAATGCTAAAATAAGACAAAGCTTTAGTTTAAAAGTTTCTTAACTTTTGAATATATACGAAATATAACTGTATCTCGCTTTTTAACACAATTAGTTCTGCTATAAATGTTAGATTCACCCTAAATAGCGTACCGTGCCTCATTAACAGTCACTGTTAAACGTCTCTGTTAATTTTGGGCATGCAATCTGTCGACCTGTCAAATTAGACAAACAAAATGATGCTAAGAGCGTGGGAGGCCCAAATGCAGTCACCGCAACAATGACGTCAACGTCAACGTCGACATCGAACTAATTGTCGAATTTGCGCGCGTGTTTTACGTCTTGGTGGGTGGATGGGTGGTTCGAGGCAAACGTTTTATCTAACATATATACATATAGTATGTATTGTCTATATAATTGGCTGGCAAGTGTTTGTTTGGCAAAGCTCAAAGATCGCCTCCAAAGAAGAAAGCAAATCGTTTTACGAGTGGCGGCACGTTTGACATATTCATTTCGAACCGTTGACGTTAAGTGTGTGATTTTGATGATTTTTATAATTCTGCCAGACATTTACAACAGGATGCATTGCGTTCGCTACATAAGCACCCATTCACAACTGATTTATATTTCTATTCTTAATTATTAAATCATTATTTTTGGCCTCTTTCTCTCTTTGCAGCTCCTAGCAACTTTAAGAGTCTTTGTCTGCGTGCCGAGGTGCTGTTAAAACTGAGCCATTATCAAAGCTCTCTAGCGGATATTGAGAATGCGCTCAGAACGCGCTCCACATCGCCAAAGGTAAGTGATCTATACTTTTCCCCAGTTAACTCAGACTAATGGGGTAACCATTCTTGCAGGCACATTATTTGCGTGCTTTGGCGCTAAGTGGTTTGGGCCGCTTGGAGGAGGCCTTGTTTAACGGCTTTTTGGCCATTTGCCTCGACAAAAACACAAATCTCAGCAACTCGGAAATCTTTCAACATGATCTCGCCAAGGTGAGTAACCTTTAGATAACAACCTTATGGCTAGTACAAACTTATCAATTCTTAGATTCTACAACGTCTCCTGGCTCAAACGCCTAAGAGTCGCTCATCGACTGATACGCTGCCACCGTCGGCAGCGCAGCAGCAGCGCAGTTATGCCTCTTCCAAGACGCCATACGCACTGCTGTGGGAGCAGCTTCGTCGTCGCAGGAAACAGCATCATCATCACGTCCATCTGGATGATGTGGAGGATGAGTTTGGCGTGAGCTGTGAGCAGCATTATGACAACAACTACATCATGGCTGATGAGGAGGATGAGGAGGAGATTGAAGTGGAGGGAGAGGAGGAGGCAACGCATCTACATATGGATGGAGACTTTTTGTTTCCCAGCGCTCTCGACTACATTGATCAGCATAGTGTCTACGATCAGCTGCACAGCGCCAAGCAATTCGAAATTCAGGCTCGTCGTCATGCAAATCGCAAACATTGCCGTAGAAAATGGAAAGCAGCGCACGCATCGCACCAACTGCCACAGGAGCAGGAATCCTTTGAGAGTCGGCGTTGCAGTCGGCTTCTAAACGGAGTTCTTGAAAGAACTCAGCAGGAAATGCAGCGACTGAGAAGTGAGTGGATAACAGAATATATAAGAAACTGATAAAGAATGTTGGGTACCATTCCGGAACAAAATGTTCCTTAAGATCGATAGTTTCCAGTAAAAGTTAAATTCAATCGCATTTAATTTACTTTTAAGAACTTTTAATCGAGCTTGACTAATTCTTCCTTTTTCTTCATCTATCCCTCCAGAACTCGATGAATCGGATCAACGGCAGTTAAGTGTTGTGTCGGGTCAGTTGATCGATGCCAGCGATTTTGATTGTGTGCTGTGCTGCCGAACGCTGTGGAAGCCGGTGGTGACGCCGTGTGGACACACCTACTGTCTGGTATGCTTGGATCGTTGCATGGATTACAACTCCTCGTGTCCATTGTGCATGTCACCACTTGTGGAACTAAATGTCAATAATAATCTGTATCAGGGCTCATCCTCGCCAGTACCCTTTGCGCTGGCCAAGCGGCCAGTTACGAAATTCCTAGAAGCCGCAATGAAACGATTTATTCCAGACCACTACGAGGCGCGCTTTCGCCAAGAGATCGATCAGGAGCCCTCGGTGCCGGTATTCATTTGCACCGCGGCCTTCCCATCGGTGCCCTGTCCCCTCTTCGTCTGTGATCCCCGCTATCGTCTAATGGTGCGTCGCGCCCTTAAGTCCGGCGACAAGACATTCGGCATTGTCCAGCCGCATAGCGGCAAGTCCCGTTACTATGATGTCGGCACGATACTGGACATCAGGGATTGTGTCCTTCTCGGCGACGGTTGCTCCATACTGAGCACCATTGGCTGCAAACGCTTCAAGATACTTGCGCGCAGCGAAAAGGATGGGTACGAGACGGCAAAGGTGGAGTACATTTGCGATGAGCCCATTGCCATCGATCAGGTCCATGCTGTGGCAGCCATGCAATCTGTGGTGCTGGCCAAGGCAACCGGCTGGTTCGAGAGCCTCAGCACAGAGCAAAAGCACGAGATCCTTCAGAGTTATGGCGAGATGCCGCCCCTCGAGCACAGCTGGCAACTGATCACAGATGGTCCTGCCTGGGCCTGGTGGATAATTGCACTGCTGCCACTTTCCCAGCAATTGAAGGTGTGTTCTTTCCCCAACTTACTCTGTAGTATGTATCTCTAACGTCATTCCCTTTTTCTAGGTGGACATCTTGGCGACCACGTCGTTGGCGAAGCGTCTGCGAGCAATAGATAAGACACTGGATTGGTTGCGGGAACTGAGTCAGCCGCAGCCGCAACAACAGGCGCCCCAATCGCCACAGCAGCCACGCGATCTTAGCCTGGACTGTGAGGAGCAGGTGGGGGATGATGCAGCTGGCGGTGGTGTTGGTGTGAGCGTTGGAGTGGATGAGTGTTGTCTGTATGGGGAACCACATACCGATGAAGAGCTGATGCTGTAGTTGTAAACAACAACAACAAAAAACAAACAAACAAAAAACAAGCGTAAATTCTGTGTCTAAGCCATTCGTATTACACGTTACTGTTATCCTAGGGGCCAAAACGAAAAGATATATACACATACATGCATAATAATTTAGCAGAACCAAATTATCAGTAGTTGAAAACATAACTGTAAACTGTAAACTATAAACTGTTAACTATAACTTAGAATTACATAAACTGTAGCTATAAAAACTGTAAACTGTAAAACTGTTAACTTTAAACTGTAAACTTCAATTGTGTGTAAAAGTTCAACTTGCTCGATGTGTAGTAGTAAACGAGAGAGAGATTTACAATCTAGAAACTATAAATACAATATATATATACATATATACACATAAATATATACATACATACAATCAAAAGTCGTTTGGACGCCCCCAATTTAACAATCTAGAGAGCCCCCAAATGTCTTGTTTTAAACCATCTAAAACGAACCACATTCCACTAAAGAAAAATCAACACAAAAAAAGAAAACACACATTTTCTCAGCTGCAAACAAAAATCTTTGAGAAAAACAACAACTCATGGTTTCTACAAAACAACAAATACACAAGTTTTTAATAAAAATACTAAACAAAATACCAAAACACTATTTAAAGGCCAATAACTGAATAATTCAAAGCAAATAAAAATAATAATAAATAAAAAATGGGTTTTCTCCAACAAACAAAATAAAACACACGAAGAAGAGCAGGGAATACTTTTATGGGAGTATCTCTTGATTTAACTTATTAGTATAAGCGGCTGGAACTATAAGACAATCTGCAACTATCTTTTTTTTGTATAACTAATACTATATAAATAAAAACAAATATACATATATATATAGAGTATAACAACCATAACAAATAATGTATGTATGTAAAATTTTAAGAGGGAGAGCTCTCAATTACCGTGTAGTTAGAATTTATGTTTGTATATGTATGAAAGAGCAATTTCAATTGCAATTTCTCCCCCCTCTATACTTTATAAATTGTGCTCTATAAGAAATAAACTTCTTCTCTCTGTCCCTACAACAAACACACACACACTCTCTCTCTCTCTCTCTCTCTCTCTCTCTCTCTCTCTCTCTATCTCTGTACATGTTTTTGGATTAAGCTAAACAGAATACTATCCAAGTTATATTGTATATGTATACGCTCACCTATAATCTTATAAACGCAATTAACCGGCTAATGCTAAAAATCTATTTTCTGTATTTGTATCTGTAACTACTTATTATATCTGTATCTGTATCCGCATTCCTATGAAAACACACACACACATACACACAAGAACTTTAGGTAGTAATTAATTAATTTAATTAAATGTAAGCTTCAGGACTCATTTGATTTTTGGGCTGTAAAGCAAATCAATTTTAAAAACCAACCATTTGCTTTGCCTCAAGTCAGCTCATTTTTTTTGACTAATACGATCCTTGTATATAGTTAGGAATTTGTTCAAACTACGCCTTATAAAGCATATATACAACAACAAGCATCTTTCTTATACAATCACGAATTTAATTTAGTACACTCACAAACACAACAAACATACAAACATTTAGCACCTAGCTATGTAATTTTATACAATACTATTAATCATTTTTTGTCAACTAAGCTCTTTTTTAAATATTTCGAAAAAATTTGTAAACGTTTTTTGTGTCTAATTTATACCGAAAACAATTTAAAACCAAAAAAAAAAACAGAAAAATTAAGAAGAAATAAATGAATATATGAATATGATATATACTAAATGATAAAACAGTTCTCTATGTGTTTTGAATTTCTTTCAATCGAGTGTCCAATAAAATTAAAATCAATTTGTACAGTTCTTCCACTTTTAGACTAATGGTATTGCAATCCATTTTCTACTGATAGCCTTCAGCTGCAATCGGAGTTCAACGCTTCGAAAAATCAAAGCGATAACACCAAACTTCATGCCTGAGTTCAGGCATACTTATAAATATTTAACACTAGAACTACGATTTGTGGCCACTGACTGCACTATATACAGTTTCAATGTATCCTGTGTTGCATAACTAAAATGCATTAAACCTTAAAACAGAACTGTCTCAATAACAACAACAACATCATCGAGATTGCTCTATGCAAATTTCTCTCTCTGGCTCTCTATCTTTTTATCTGCAAGGCGGTGAATTACGTAAGAATATTATAAATACGAAATTTATAGTGCATAAGAATTGAGCAATTCTTGTATTTGAATGGAATTTTTGATATGTCAAAGCAAACTCAATCTGCAAATCATTTAAAAGCTAAAGGTTGAAGGAAGTTTTTCAATCGGATTTGAGAGTTCTTGAGAAATTGTAATGGTTCTGTTAGATGTTCAGTTTACTCAAAAGATGGAAGTTATTTCTAAAAGAGAAATATTCGTCAGGAGTAATTGACGTTTCTTTTATGAAATTGTTTTGTAAATTGTACGTCTTAGACAAATCAAGAATTGATCAAAAGCCCATGCTGCAATTACATTTCCAGTTTTAGTTAGAAACACCTGACCTGTAAGATGTTATTAACCGTCTGTTAGTAGAGGGGCAATTGTCGCTACATGCACTCTTAAAATACATACTAATTATAAGCTTCCTCTTGCCTTAACCTATGCCAAGCTAGACAACAACAAAAGAAACCTTGCAGACCTTGAACTACTCGGCACTTAACTCGACTCAGCAAATAAATATAATGGAAAAAAGGCAAATAAATAGAGGCAAATAAAAACCAAAACGTTTGCAACTATGTTGAACAAGTCTCCAGTTACACCAAAAGGCGACCCTGCGCAATGCTGATAACTGATAGCAGCTGTAAATTGTCCAAAGAGAGACAGAGAGGGATTAAGGCAGCTTAAGCGTCGCCGTCGCCGTCGATCGTACTCGTGTAACTCTCACTGAAATATTGTATTAAATAATAGCCGGTCGCTGCTCGCAAATGTCAGGTAATAATTCAGCCGAGAGCCCGCGCATATTGCGTATACGTCCCGTAAAACGGCAAACTGCCGGCTAGCGAATCAAATGCATAAAGAAACAACGGCAAATAGTTTTGTAGAAGTGTGAGAGTGCTGAGAATGTATTGCAGTTGTTGCGCTCGCATTTCGTTGCATTTCGCTCAACGTTTATCCACAACAACAAGAATTTTGTTTTGCGAGCGCATTGCAGCTTAGAAATTGCAGTTCTCGTGCTCGGAACGTTTTTGGGGCCTTTTCTTTCAGTTTTATTTTGACACGCGCACCGACAACGAGCGTCAACCGCGTCTCCCCAAAACTACTCCCCAACTAGTAGTTCTACCCAGTTTGCACATCATCAGCGCATTTTTATTCTTACTCCAACGAGAGTGTAAGCAATAGAAAAGCAGCCTCCAAGTCAGCTCGAAAAGCCCAAGTGGCTACTACGCTGACAATCCCAAACGTTAGAATTGAATAATACTTATATCGTATAATGTATAATAGCTTCATAACGGTCATTCGCAACTCGTTGCTTAAGTTTGTTGTGTCTGTCTTTCGATTGTAACTCGATCTTAAGTTACACGCTTGTATTTTTGTGCATGTTTTGGTGTTTTTTTTTGTCGCTGATTTGGTAGAAAAAATCAATTAAAAGAACAACCAAATTAATAACAGCAAAAATTAAGCAAGTGAAAACGTTTGCAGAAATAAGTAAATATTTCCATTTAAGGGAAAATTTATTGAGGAGCCATGCAAATACTAAAAAAAACTTACTAAACACAAATTAACTTTTAATTTTTTTTTTAAACAAAATTGCCAAATAATGCGCAAACGTTTGCTGTGGTATAATTTTTACAAAAATAAAAAAGAAGCTGGAACAAAAAATATTTGTGTATGCAAAACAACATCAAATAATTGTGTGCATGATATTTCAATACAAAATGTGTTTAAAAAAAATGCTTCAAAAGTCATTAATACTCTTATTAAAAACCAGGTGTGTGCAAAGTGTAAAACAATCAAACGAAGTGGAAATTAAAGTCAAAATCAAATGTTAAGCCCAAATACTTGAGTATAATAAAAAGCTAATGGAACGCGCCCCGAGTTAGACGAAATTTAGAACGAGAGGAAAAAATAGTAAGGGGAATGCAAAATAAGCGAAAATAAGCACATAATAAAAATATGTGAGAACTAATCAAAAGTGCATTCAACCAAAAATGTTCTACATATGCAAGGCAAAATGAGAGAGCGTACAAACGAAGCTCAAAGGTGTCCACAGCTAATAAAAAAAAAAAAAAAAACAAAAAGGAACTGACAAACAAACAAAATATTACAAAAACGAAATAGAAAACTGGAAACAATAATAATATGAACATTCATGTGGTTTTATTTTATTTTTACATTTACGTTTATTTTGTTTCATTGTCAAAGTCGTTTCGAAGGGGGTGCTGTAAAAGGGGTTGCTTGGGCTGGTTGTATTTAAGTTCGGGGTCTCGTTTTGTTGGTCTGTGTCTGGCGTCTTTTTGAAACGTCATCATCAGCGTTTGAGCGCGTCAACTCAAGTCGAATCAATTACAAACATGTATGTGTGTTAGTGTGTTACCCGTAATCTAACGCTGTGTGAGTGCGCGTGTGCAATTCTGCATTAGTGTGCTTGATTGTCTTGTTTGAATGTATGCGAAAACGCGCTAGGCAGCTAGAATGCCAGCGTTAAAGCATTTCAATTGACTACCATTAAATTATAAACAAATATATTACAGCCATAAGCAAGAGTGAGCTAGAAAGAGTGGGAAACTTGTCTTAACATCCCTGCAATATTTCTTTCAATCAATTCTTAAATATGACATTAAAGCTGACACATACTATAGCATTAACACACAATCGCTGTCATTTTTCATTATTAAGCAGTGTTAAATACTTTAAATAAGTGTTAATCCATACAGCTTGCAAAATTATGTTAAGACCTGAACTAAACTGCATGTTTAAACAAAAACCCAAATGTCTTAACAAGGGTCAGATAAGCAGCTAGCAAGCAACTTACTTTTTGCGTCATATCAAGCTGAAACTAATTGCGAAAAGATATTAATATAATACCATAACATTCAAAAGTGAAGGTGTGAAGCAAAATGGAAATTAGTTGCAGAATATGTTGTAAACAATATTAAAACAAACTTTTAAATAAATAAAATAAAACAAATAAATCAATTACTTTGTCAAACGTATTTACAAATCGCCTCTTTCTTTTATGGCTCTTTAAAACTTAAGCAAATTGAACTTAAATGTAAATTTTTGGGAATTTAATTTAGGGATTTACAAGTTCCTAAAAAAGATTTATCGACTTCCTACAACTTGAAATGTTTAATTATTCGAAAAAGGTGTAATTATAGCTATAAATTAGTAAAAACTTAAATAAGTGAGTGGCAAAGCATGTAAAAACAATTAACGATCAACTTAAACGCTAAGCATATACAATGTAAACACATAAGTATGTAATTGCGCATCCGTCTAGTGTGCCCGTCCATCGAATGTTTATTTAAAGATGAATTGCTTAAATGCTTTGTAAGACGATCTTTGTTTAAAATGCAGTTAAACCCAAAATCTGTAAAGATAGTCAGCGCTAGCAAATCGGAAACAGAAACAGATACAGAGAATCTGCAACACAAAGAGGCATCGAATAAATCAATGAATGACAATTGGCCGAAGATATAATAATAGCGACAATATTAAAATGAAAATGGGAAAAATTTAATCAAGTCAAGTTTAAAACAAAACAGCAAAGAGAGCGTAAACACGAGAAGAACAGACATAACAAGATAGACGTGAGAGACATAGAGCGAGAGACAGAGAGGTAGGGCATATAGTACTTCCAAAAGCGCAGCAGTGTGATCGAGACAAAAAATATTACAAAAGTCTCGCAAAGCTCTGTAATAGGCGGAACGTAGCAAAAGAAAACGAAGTGAAGAGCTGTATGGCAAATGGGGTGGTGGAGGGGGCGAATACGAGAGTTAGGTATTATCACACACAGCACACACACAGACACAAATATACGTATACACAGTGAGTGACACACGCATACAGTTGCGCTATGCTGTAATCGCAATGCAATTAGCGCAGCCAGCAAAAGCTCAAGTTCACTGACAAAGAAATCAAACACCGACACAGTCACTCACACATACACACACACACACACAGACATTCACACCACAACTATGCGATAATTTGCGCACTGAGCGAAGCTTTAGAAATGCAATCAAATGACGTTAGCAGTCAAAGGCAAAACCGCGCCAGAGAGTGAGAGTGTGGGAATTTTTTAAACAGTATGAGAGAGCAATGAGAGAACAGAGAGAGCTGTACGCTTTTAGCAATTTTGCTATGAGTAGGTCAGTCAACGATCTTGTGAGCTACAGTTGGCAACCGGCTTTTTGAGCTTTTTGCTTCCGCATTGCAAAAACAACATTTATCAATGCCCACTGAGCATAGAGCAAAAATAAATAAAGCTGTCCAATTGGGTTTGAGTTGTTCAAGGGGGTGTTGGGGTGCAATAAACTTGTTCAAAGCTCTTGCAACTATTTGATTTGTTTACATTTGGATACAATTGTAATTGTTTATTATGCAATTATTGAATTGGAATGAAGATTATATGCATATGTATGTGGACATATAAATAGCTTCTGCTTATGTGGTTAAAGTTTATTATTATTGTTATTTTCTCGATGCAATTGCACTTTGTGGCAATTTAAATCAAGATAAAGGCGGACTTTATAAAAGATTTACAACAGTTGAATTAAAAAATCTAACAATTAATTAATTGAATGTTTAAGATGTTGAATGTTGATAAAGACATTTAAATTAATGGTCATATGATCAACATTTCTTCTCTCCTTGTCTTATCTCCTATAACTGACCATTTTCGCATCGAACAAACCGCACTAATTGCAAAACGAGCCATTCAACAACTCATTGGCTACTTTTAAAGCCAACTAAATCACAGTCTGTAAACCAAAACCAGCCAAGCTGCAGATAGAAAAGCAGCAACAACCTCAACAGCTACTTAGGGTTAACCAGCAACACTTGGCCAAAAGGTATGGGGTGGTTTGGGGAAGGTGGTGGGTATGTGACATTTGGAAAAGCTGTCGGTATTTTGACTTTGATGTGTATTTAAAATGTTGTTAGCTTGGCGATGTGGATTTTCTATCTGTATCTGTTGAATGCATGTGGGAAATTATGACTCGTTAAATGCTTGACTTGCTCTACGCCGGACAAGCGACTAAACGGATTAATTAAACAGCTACACACGCACACACATACATATACACAAGCACATTCGTATGTTTGTGTGCACTTTTAAGCCGCTTGTTCGCCGATTTTGAGCTGCACATTTAAAGCCGTCGCTTAAATCGTTTTTAATTAAGGGCTAACGCAGCAACAGCAACAACACCAACAATAAAAGCAGCAGCAACATTTTGCACCTTTGCAACTTTTGTATGGCAAGCAGTTGCTAGGCTTTCGCACAGAAAACAAGAAACAACGAGTCTTTAGAGAACAATTTCTTTGACACTTCTTTCGCTTCTTGGGACGCAAGCAGTGAAAGTTTTGTGGCAAGCTGCACGCTGAAGACCTCCAAAATGGCAATTAAGTCAAACGATTGTTTACCCATATGCTAAATTGCTCGAAACACAAGAAAAAAGAAAATCCAGTTCGCTCTAAAATCAACTGCTTCGAAAATATAGTGTCATAGACACACACACACATACAGAGGCACATTATGCAATGTGTACATTTGTGTAAGTGTATAAATAAGCGCCGGGTAAAGAGGAAACGCAGCCAGGCAATTGGTTAGCATCTGGCTTACACACAAACATACACATACAGCAGGAGCTGGAGTAACAGCGACTGGGAGAAAGGTTGTTATGGCATTCGCTCGTTCGCTTTTAGTAGCGGGGGCAAAATAGCATAGCATACTTTTTAGGGGTTGCAAAAATGCAACATCTGCGATGCCTGCAATGATTGGCGCTTAAGCGTCGCCAATTCGCAACTGTGCGCTCCGAATGGCACACGCGCAGGCGCAGCTCGAGTGAATGCCTCACGCGTTATATAACTGCAGCAGCATCCTTTGCAAAGGAACGGACGACGCTGCTAGCAGCACAAAACCATCATGTATTGTTCTGTGTGTGTGTGTGTGTGTGTCTGTAAGTGTGTGTTGATGTTAGCCACAGTACATTGGCAATCAAATTCTGGGCAGAAGCTCAACTGCACTTGTTGCTGACGGTTACGCGGAACGTTGCTCGGCTAAATATATCAAAAGAAAATATACTTTGTATAAAAACAGAAACTTAACTGGAACCTTAAAGCAATCCTACCAAAGATAAATTAATTAATTGTGAATATATATAATTTTTTAACAGCTCTTAAAAAGAGTTTAAAAATCAAATACAAAATGCTGCAGGCACTTAAACATATTGAAATGAACTGCCTTGTGAATGTTACCTAAAAATCAAAACCAAAAAATGTAATTTAAAAAAAAAGCAAATAAAATAACTATGCAAACATCAAACCCGGAAATGTACAAAATTTTGTGAAGTGTGTTATTATTATACTCGATACCGAAGGTAAAGAATATATCGGGTTTGTGCAATGTCCGTCATGGTGTCTGTCCGTCTGTACAAATGCATATTTTTTGCACACCCTTCGAGCTAGAGACTTGAAACTTGGCAAATATCTTATCCTACGCCTATTGAGGGGCTGGCAAATCGATAAATTCGATAACTCAAAATCGAAAAATACTCTTATTTCCCGCACGCTTAAAGTTAGAGTTTGGTCGAAAGACAGTTGGTGACATCCCATATCCATACCCATAATAACGGGACTGCGTGTAGAGTCACCAAATTTGTTGGCAATATAGCTGGTGACATTCACGAAAGATGTGGATCAGCCAATCTTTGAATACAGTGCACACCCCTGCTCTTTTGCAATCAGGCCTCATTTTACCTCTTATTAAACAGGTATCGAGTATACCGCAGTCGGTTGCATCCCACTACAACGTTTCCAATTGTTTTTTTTTTAATTTTTGTGAAAACATCAGCTCGGCAGTGGATTATCAAACAATCACGAAGATGGACGACGAGAGCGACGATAAGGATGACACGAAAAGGTGAGAGCATAGTTAAAATACATACAAAACTCAGAATATATATGTATAGAAAAAAAACTCAACTAACGATTGGTACACTGAACTTGACAGTTATGATGTGAAGACGTAGACAAATCCGCAACAATAAAATTTTATTTAAAGAAACAACAGCAAAAACATTACGCAGATAACAATTATGTAGACAGTTGAGTATTCGTCATGAAAATAGATATAAATTCTGAAAAATGGTTCATGACCATGACGTGTCAAAAGCGAATATGTCATTACTGGCCTGTAATCCCACCTTATTATCCCACTCCATCCCCTAAGACAGCAGCCTGCCACAATTGGCAGCTTTTTCTGCACGGGTTGTTCAGGTAACAAATCACATTGAATTCAATACTTCAATAAACTGTAATTTGAGAGTGATTTGATTTTGGGATAGTAACCAAATATATGCATAATTATTCTTATTCTTTGCTATTGCACAATATGTAAAGGCGCTGATTTTGTGTGTGGCAATAAAAATATCAAATTAGTAATCTAATAGCTAAGTAAAGAGGGCGTAAAGAAAGACTTATAAGGAAAGACAAAAGAGAATTAGCTTGAATTAGTAAGAAGTTTAACTTGTGCTAATTAACTATTATAGCACTGCTTTGTGTTATTATACGGTTGATACTAAAAATAATTTCCAAAATGTGTAGAGAACGCATAATAGTATTGTATTTCATAGTGATTGAAATGAATATAACAAACATTTGATGGTAAGAAGTATGATACATATAAACATACTAGTCAGACAAATAAAAAGATGAGTACAAATAATTTCTACATTTTTTTTGTTTTTGAGCCATTTTTAATTTGATATTTTTCAACAACTTCAAACTGCTTGTATAAATAGTTTAACTCTGTAGATGGAGTTTTTAAAAAAAGGAGATAGTAATTAATTCATACTAAATCAGATATCTTGAAGCACTTACCTTTCGTTAAATAAACCAGTGCTAATAGAGTTAAAGAAACAGACGGATAACGTAAGAAAAAATAAACTTGACTTATTAAATGGGGATTTAGGCGAGTAGGAAAACTTAAGTAAAGAAAATGGGAAGTAAAAAAACAAACTGTGCGCCCTTGGATTTTCTATGCAGCTCCTTTTATAAACAAGCAACGCTGCATTTTAGGAACTGACAAAACATGAATATATATATGAACGCAGTCCCAACTCGTACCACTGTCTCCCCGTCATCATGCTCTCTCTCTGTTGCTCGGCTGTAGCTTTCTCTTTCTCTGGCATTCATTTTGTTGACACGCAAATGTCAAATGCATAATTCCGAGCCCAAAAATGTTTGTCCTAGCGCAACAAATGCAAAGCGACAACCGGAAAGGTAACTGTTCTCTACCTTTCTACCTACCCCATCCACAATTTCACTGCTCATAGATTTCTACATACGCATAAGCTCTGTTAGAGTGTGTGCGTGTGTTGGTAGCATGTGGGTGGATTGGTCTAATAAACGCCAGACAATGTACAATCGCAGGACACACGTGAGCACGGGGAAAAAGGTGAGCAGCTGTTCGACGTGTGCGTATGCGTAAGCACTTCGTAATATGTGTATGTCTATGTTTATGAGTGTGGGTGGATGGGGCTGGGTTTCTGAAGGGCGTGGGTCATTGTTCAATCGTTTTACACTTGAGCTAATCTTAACAGATTATTTTGTGTGCCTTATCTTTTGAGATTTATAGCAGCGTTTTTTTGGTAACCCGCAGTCTTATTTGCAGAAAATCCCGAAATCTAAGCGAGAAGAAGCGTCGGGATCAATTCAATTCGCTGGTAAACGACCTGAGTGCATTGATAACGACATCCAATCGGAAGATGGATAAGTCAACAGTGCTTAAGTCAACAATAGCATTTCTTAAGAACCACAATGGTAATGCTTGAGCAATTATATATATCCTATGATTTCTAATTTGAATGGTATATACGCAGAGGAAACGGATCGTTCAAAGGTTTTTGAGATACAACAAGACTGGAAGCCCACATTTCTAACCAACGATGAGTTTACGCACTTAATGTTGGAGTCCTTGGATGGTTTTATGATTGTTTTTAGCAGTATGGGCTCCATATTCTATACATCGGAAAGTATTACCTCACAGCTGGGCTATTTACCGGTAGGTGTCGCCATCAATAACTTTTATGACCTATCTACAGGTTTATCTCTTGCTTACAGCATGAACTGTACAACATGAGCATCTATGATCTTGCTTATGAAATGGATCATGAGGCGCTGCTTAATATTTTTTTGAATCCCACGCCCCTCATCGAACCCCGTCAAACGGACATCGATGCCAGTAATCGGATCACATTCTACACGCATCTGAAACGTGGCGGAATTGAAAAGGCGGATAGCAATTCCTACGAACTTGTCAAGTTTGTGGGTTATTTTCGTAGGTTGTCGAGCAGATGCATTTTGGCATAGGTTTTCATTTTGATTTGTATCGTGTAGGTCACGATGCTAATGTGAATACGGGTTCCACAAGCTCCGACAGTCAGAGCAGCAGTTCTCAGACGCTACCCCGCATCTTTCAGCAGAATCCCAATGTGGAGGTGGACAAGAGTCTAGTGTTTGTCGGCACGGGTCGAGTACAGACGCCGCAGCTGATTCGTGAGATGAGTATTATTGATCCCACGAACAATGAGTTCACCTCAAAGCACAGCATGGAGTGGAAGTTCCTGTTTCTGGATCATCGAGCGCCCCCTATCATTGGCTATATGCCTTTTGAGGTGCTAGGTACTTCGGGCTATGATTACTATCACTTCGATGACCTGGACACAATAGTTGCCTGCCACGAGGAATGTATGTAAGATGTGACTCTTCCTAAAACATACCTCTAATCCTTGCACTTTCATCTTTTTACATCTTTCGCAGTGCGTCAGACGGGTGAGGGCAAGTCCTGCTATTATCGCTTCCTGACCAAGGGACAGCAGTGGATCTGGCTGCAAACGGATTACTATGTTAGCTATCATCAGTACAACACTAAGCCAGACTATGTCGTCTGTACGCACAAGGTCGTCAGCTATGCGGAAGTCCTCAAGCAGAACAAGAAGGATCGCAAGAAAGCGAACAAAGCTCAGGCATCCAACTCCACCAGCAGCAGCAAATGCGCCTCAGCTACGACAACGCTGCGTGACTCCGACCTCAGTCATCAGAGTCTGGCCAGCACGTTGCTCAACAGTACCCTCGCAAATCTGAGCAATGAAGTAGCTGCCGCTGCCGCTGCAGCAGCCACATCACCTGAAATAGACGCGTCACCCATGTGGTCGGGTGCGGAAACAGCAACGGCGACGGCCAGCTCTTGCCCCGTCAACTCGTTGAAGACCCCAAGACCTGCCTCCAGTTATGGCAACATTAGCTCAACGGGCATCTCGCCGAAGGCCAAGCGCAAGTGTTATTTCTATGCGAATCGCGGCAACGATTCGGATACCACATCGATGTCGGCTGAATCTGTTACCAGCAGGCAGTCCCTCATGACGCACGTCAGTTCGGTTAGTTAACGAACTGTCGTACAAACAGTGCTGTCAAGTTTTTAGAGGGATGCAAATCACTGTAGAAAAATGCTAAATTAAAAGCTTAAAAATATATGTTTTTTATTTATTTGACAGCGTTTTTGTAATTTAATGACCCACAATGTGAATTAATTTATTCCTCTTCTCGTTTTTCTTAGCTAAGTCAACGCTCACGTTCGCATCATGGGCGTGAACACATCATCAAAAACCATCACCAGCATCAACAGCACCAGCAGCAACAACAACAGCAGCCGCAAAATGTCAGCCACCATCATATGCAACAGCAGCAGTTGCAGCCAAAGATAGTGCCAATGTTGCCGATAACAACGTCACAAATTGTTACCAGCAATCCCTGCTCATTTCCTCAATCCAATTCAATATCTCTGACCAGTCCGCAGATAGTTGCGCCTAGTTTCTTGGAACCTCCACAATATCTTGCTGCAATACCCATGCAACCAGTGATGGCTCCGTTTCCTATTGCACCGGTGATTTCTCCACTTCCGCTGCCCGTTTCAGTGCCTGTTTCAGTGTCGCTGCCAGTGCCAGTGCCAGTGCAATCACAATCGGATATACTGCCGGGCGCTGTTGTGATGACCTCCACGCAGAGTCAACTGCAGGATCAGTTGCAACGCAAGCATGATGAGCTGCAGAAGCTAATAATGCAACAGCAGGATGAACTGCGCATTGTCTCTGAGCAACTGTTGCTCGCGCGCTACACGTACCTGCAACCTATGATGCCAATGGGCTTTGCTGCTAGCAACATGGCAGCTGCTGCTGCTGCTGTGAGCAACGCTTCTGGTGTCAATGCGCAGCGCAGCTTTAATTTTAGCGGCAGCAATACTGTAGAGCCACAATTTAATCAATATGGCTTTGCGTTAAATTCGGAACAGATGCTAAATCAACAGGACCAGCAGATGCTGATGCAACAGCAACAGAATTTGCATAATCAGCAGCAACACAATCATCATTTACAACAGCATCAGCAGCAGCAGAGTCATCTGCAACAGCAACAGCAGCAGCTGCAACATCAACATCAACAGCAGCAATTTCAGCTTCAACAGCAGCATCTGCAGCAGCAGCAGCAACAACAGCAGCAACAGCAACAACAGTCTGCGAGCAGCATGTTGTCCCGAGAGGATATTGAAGATATTGATGCGTTTCTCAATCTATCCCCCCTGCAAACGCTTGCCAGCAACACCAACAACAACAATACTAACATCAACAACAACACCAGCAGCAACAACAACAATAACAATTTAAATGCACCACAAAATACAAATGAGGATTCACTGTTGTCCTACATGCAAATGGCCACCGAATCGAATCCATCGCTCAACTTTCCCATGGGCATCAGTGATGATGGCAGCGAGACGCACAGCGAGGACAACAAAATGATGCGCTCATCCAGTCGAGCATTGCTTCAGCAGCAGCAGCAGCAGCAACAGGAGCAGCAACATCAGCATAACCAACAGATGTTGCAACAGCATCAGCAACAGTTATTGCAATCGCATCAGCAATCAAACAGCTATTTTGGCTCAAATGCATTTTCATCTCTCGATGGCAACCATCAGCAACAACAGCTGCCCAATGACCTGGAAATATTGCCATATCAAATGTCACAGGAGCAATCACAGAGTCTGTTCAATTCACCGCATACGGCTAACAGTGGTCAATAACATATGGCCAGCACGGGATCTTGGCATATATCTTGATATCAATATTCCTTTAACTTAGTTATAGTTATAGTCATAGTGATATATGTAGGGTAAGCAGCGTTTTGTGAAAGGACCAACACTAAGTTTTAGCACATGACTCTCTCTTTATCGAACATACACATTACCCAATACTAGTTGTAGATCTCAACAGACCGAGTATTGTTCTAATCCACTTAAGTCTTATCTAAAGATAGTTGTGTTTTAAATTTAATAAGAATATCCCAACGTTTCTAATGCGTAGGTAAGTGCCATATGGCACCAATAAGGATCTCTGATATGTATATAAACTAAACTAATTATAAATATGCACATAGATAATATTTAGTCCAATGTTAATTTAGATATACATTGTTATGTGTCCCAGACATAAAAAAGAAAATTACTACGAATATCTGAAAGCTACAAAAACTATTTTATACTTACATAAATGCATAAGCTAAATATAATTCCATATCATTTGTACATATTGTAGATATAAATAAGTATATTATTTTAAAGACTGCGCTTCACCATTGGAGCCATACAAATAGTTTAAGATACATTCAGGATAAATCATCTGTTGTGCATTCTAGGTATAAATATTTGTATGTGATTAGATAATGTAGTATTTAAGTCAATTCTCAGGTTGAGATTGCCACTGAATTATTTGCTGTGAACATATTTAAATGTTTAAATTTCGACTGTTTTTCATTTAACATTAATTTATGGAAACAAAATTGATCATTTTTATTTAATAATTTTGTTCGAAGATCGAAGTATATTAAATTTTGTTTCAGTTTCTCGTTTGTTTATTCCAAATGTATTTTCAGGCTCGCTATTTGTTTCCCCACATTATTGAATATGTTACTGAATAACTTTAACACTCCACACAATCGCATTCTAAATTCTTTATCGCAAGTTAAACTCAAACTAAACTTAAGTTAATCTATAAGAAAGAAAACATGTACATACTTACACAAATGAAACTAAACTCATATAAGCTTGTAAATATGTATGAATGTTCTGTTCTTGAGGATGTGTGTGTAAAAATCAAACGCTGTGCAGCAAGTTGTAATAAAAGTGAAGAAGACGATTAAAAAGAAGCACTGGATTATTAATATCATATTATACATGTATATATATATATATATATGTATCTTAGGCTATAAAATGTCAAACGTAAAACAAATCATACGCGCAGCTTAGCAACTGCGTTCTGAAGTATTTGAAACTCGGAATTGATATTGTCCATCAAATTCGAGATTTGATACTTCGAGTCGAGGACTTCAATGCTCTGTGTGTAAGCATTATAACGCACTCCAAATGGACGTGGTATGGAGTTGGCGAATTTACTACAAAAATTCAAATACATTACTTAAGAAAAACCTCTTAAAGAAATTTCCTTTCAACTTTTACTCACATGGTCTTCTCTTTGGCGCTTTCAAAACTATCGGCCACATAGTAAAGTGGCTGGAATTGAGTTATGGGATATTTTGTAACGCCTGTGATTTCGGGCTCAAAGTCCATCAACTTGGGCTTGTCGGTCAAACAGTATTCCAACTCGCCATATGATGAAAGCAAACCAGCGCCAAAGGCCTTCAGCTCACCCTCCTGACGGCACATGCCGTACTCCACAGTAAACCAGAATATCTGAATAAAAATAATAAAGATTAGAAAATTACCTTTCGTATAAAAGTAGTTCACCCTACTGTTGACAGCTTTTCAATGTAGTCATCGGGTGCGCCTAAGGAGGCCAAGCCAATCTCCTGACTGAACTGAGCAAAGGCCGGATCGGCAAAGAGTGGCACATGACCCATCAGCTCATGGCAGATATCCGGTTCGGGTGTGTACATTGGTTTACTGGGATGCCTAATGTACTGGGTGGAATGGAAGACGCGGAATGCAAGGCCAGCTAGGAAATCTCGAGAGCTGAGCAGACCAGCAACAGGACGCAGTGTGAAACCAGTGCAATCTGACGAAAGAACAAATAAAACAAAACCATTTTCGAAAGATTTACTCTTTTAACATACCCCTTAGGAAATTAGAAACATCCTCCAACTGTGGAATGTTATCCTCACGGAAGCCACAGTTGTCCTCCAGGAGTGGGAAAACGTGATTGTATTCGCGGCAAGCGTGTGTTTTATAAAGCTTGGTCAGATTGCGAAAGATGATGCCCCAGGTTTCGGTTTCCTCCTTGGTGTAATCCACATGCGGAAGCGGCTCTCCATGCTTGTAGGTATAAGCAATGTCCGCAAAGTACTTGCGACGCTTGCGGTACTCAGGATCCGTAAAGCCAGGATGGTCCGAGTCCAGTTCAGAGCCATAGCTCAAAATCTGATTGGCGAAACGATCCAGATCACGTATACGACGTGGGAACCAAGGCACAGCTGTTGCATTATCCTTGTAATCGCGTGAGATGATGTTAAAGTAGCTGCACTCCTCCTTCACATCCTCAATGGCCCTGCCCAAGGCACCGGACTTGCCATCGCACTCCACAAAAAACTCGTAGCCAGGAACACGCAGCGAGGAGCGCGATTCAATGTGCACCAAATTAATGTCGTGCTTCTTGAATATGGCCAAGGTATTGGCCAAGGCACCACTAGACAACGAAGAATCCTTCGGCGAGAAGAGCAGGCAGGTGTTACGCGCCTCCTGTATGTCCACCGCCTCAGCTATATAAGCCGAATCCTCGCTACGAGTTGGCTAATCGTGCAATCAAACAAAAGACCAGAAACAAAACAAGTAGCAATAAATATAAATCAACTAATCAATTAATAATCATTAAGAGTGCTTATCAATTGTAGCTCGTTTGCTTATTTGCATGCATAATTACCAGACTAGTTCTATCTGATTGGCATCAGTGGACCAAAACTACCCATCAATCAATCGTTTAATGTTCTATTTATTAGACGAGTATTGTAAACTGTTTTCCAGCTCTAGCATTGTAAACAGATATTAAAGTCATGGGGTTTTTTACAGCTTACCCTTGAAAGCTCAGCTTACAGAGGTCAACCAGAGCCTAAGATTTACCTTAGTGTTAAGCGATGCATATCGCAAGTTTTCTAACAAACCGCAAAGCCACACGTATTACCTAGAACTTGATTTGTCAACCTATTAGCAAGGTTTACTCGATGTTTTTCTTTTAATCAAAACATACTTAAATTTGGTATAGAATAATGTTTTGATAGTTCAACTGTTTTAATTAATTAATTATTAGTTGATTTTGACATTTTTTACATTCATTGCACTTTTGCAATCTTTTCATTTGTATAAAGAAAAACACTTGTTGTTTTGTTACACTTTGTCCTCTCGCTAATTAATTATGATTGTTTATTAATTTAATTTTAATTTTTCACTTAGAATATATAAACAGGAACTGCGTATTTAACCAACCTTATCAAAGGAAACTTGACGTTGATACATTTTTTTTTTGTCACGATCTCACGAATGATTCTCTTTTTAAGTTAAATATTTTGTGCAAACGTTCCGCACAATACGAGCTTAAAGACTGATTTGGATTTTTAGTTGTTCACACGCTTTTATAGACTCACAGCTAGCCAGCTAATCTTTGAGACAATAATAACAATATAAAAACAACTCAACACAATACAACCAAATCCGAGTACGTGACGCGGGTGAGCTGGGAACGGAGAGCGTATAGCAGGCGAATGATCTGAGAATAGCATCCACACGGTATTAATTGTATGTACACCGAGCTCGGGGGTTATCAGCAGACTGGTGTCTCTATGAGTTTGATAGGCTTGTGGCACAGTCAGCCTAGTGATGGTGTGCCTCGATCATATAGAAAACGTAATTGGCATGTAATATGCTTTTGTGTCTTATCAATAATATGAGCTGCTTGTGGTCTTCTATGTTGGATAGTCTAAATGTGTTTTGCAAATAAACAAAAAATACAATTTGAAAATGGGCTCGACTAATCAAAATTCGAATGACAAGTTCTAGCCAAACGAGTTCAACGGCATTTCTGGGCAATTATCGGGGGTAAATTAAGTTTTTGAAAGGCGGCATTTAACGTTTTAGAGCTTTCTGGGCACTAATGCTATGGGACGCTATCATAATAATATTTTGAATAACTCAGCAACCTGTCTTAGTTTTGTTTTTAGCAAGTGGCACAACAGTTTTGCTTTTGCGTCGCTCTGCTTATCAAATAGCCAGTAAAAACTCAAATGTTGATCTGCTCAACCGCCCCAAAACTGACAGTTGCAACTGTTGTTTTGCAAAATCAGCTTTCATTCATTCAACGAGACCGCTTTTTGTGGACTTCACAAACACCCAATTTGTTTGAAACGTAGTATCTATATGTTGCACCACGTTTTACAAATATACCAAATATAACAAGCCTATCGTGGTTTTTTTAAGTGAACTTAAAGAATTTAAACATTACAATTAATTTACTGATATGTATATAATATTTTATTGGACAATTTAATGCATTTTTCCATCGGCAACGTGCCCCCAAAACTATGCAACGTTTTGCTGGTGAGTAATTTAGTCGATACAGCAACCCAATTTGTGTCCCTTGTGAGCACAGCTGTGGTGGATTTGCATCTTGATATAGTTAGTAGTAAAGTAGGCTTAACAAAAATAATTCTTACAAAAATGTCACTTTTAATGAAATTATTACCTGTAGAGTATGTTTGCCGAGGTCAATTACCTACCTTGAATATAAAGACATATTTTTTGTGCTGCACAAGGTGCATTTAATCCGTGCTTATCCGCTGCTTTGATACACGGAAAAGCTGATGCAATAGGCTTATTAGCTTACGCCAATTTTGAAGTTACGACAGTTTTTCCTTAAAACAAATAAGTGCAAATAATCTTAAAGATTAAAAAATTAACATTAAAAATATTTATTTAATTATTCACAAAAGATATCCAAAAATAGTTCACAAAAATAAATATGTATCAAAAATTAATAGATGTAGTTTTAAAACTGAACATAAATAATAAATGTTTAATCAGAATTGATTATATTGACGCCATAACGAAGTAAGGAGACCACGTTTTGGATGAGATTGTGTACTTTTTTGTGGGCGAACATTCTTCAGAGTGCAGCCAACAGGCAAGTTAACCTACAATTAAATTGAGATCCATATGTAGTTTCAGTATACAGGTAGTTTTTCAATGATAGAAAGACAGCGATTAACTCTCCATTAAATTTGTGTTCATGCGTAACTTACGGACTCTCTGTCGGTCACTTTGACCGGCTCTTTGCCGGGACAAACCACATATGACTCGTGGCCGTGAAAGAGGCTGCTATGCGTCGGCTCAGTCAGTGCAGCGGGGGCAGAGGAGAGGTCCGGGAAGGTAATCTCAGCAGCCTTGGGTGAGGGAGTGGGTGAGGCGGCTGTGTGAATGGGTTTGGAGTTTTTTAGGATAGTCTTGGTAAAGAGTTCGATCGATGACAACTTACCTCTGACATGAATCTGAAAATTGCAGCGCAAAGTCATGCCGTCTGTGGTGGTGGCCTCGTATTTGACATCATGATCACCCTGACCGAATAGAGCGCCAGGGAACTGTATATGGGATGGGAAAGTCAACTAAAAATTTTGCAATGTAATCTTACACTTACCGATGACTTGTATATCTTGAGGAGTTTGCCCTCGAATCGAGGCTCTTCCCAAACGACGGAGCGTAGATTTTGATTCTCCTTTAAAAGCACTTCAAAGGAGAGTGGACAGTAGCTGGATGTGGATGAGCCAAGATCAATGCGTGTGCTTGCTGAATTCCTAGAAGGCGACGTCTCTTCAACTGTGTCCTCAGTGGGTCTTTCAGCAATCAGACTCTCTGAACGTCTTGTCAGCGGTGTTTCATCAATAAGCCTGGCAAAAGGTTTCGATTGCGACTGTGCATCAAAATTAAAAATTCTAGCTGGTCTGAACTCTAGTAGGGATGTGGGTCTAAAGGCTGGCGTCGCTGCTGGTCTAAAAGCAGGAAGAGAGGGTAAAGAGTTCTGAGCCGACGACTGCTTTATGGTGATGATGGTCTGACAGCCAACGCTTTGCTGCGTTGCAGGATCATGAGCTTTATAAACAATCTTGTGAATGCCAGCGGGCAGATGACCCTGCAATTGTTTGGCCCAAGCCGGGAAGGCAACTACATTACGATAATCCACATTTGTGGCAGGTCTTTGGAGGATGACATGAGCCTGAGTCTGGTGTGGATTGAGCAAAATCACAACATTCTCTGGACATTTGATGTAGGCTGTCGGTGTATGAGTTTGGATTGGGAGCGGTTGCCTGCGCACCTGCTGAACGGATGAAGAGGATCGTTGTCTGAATGGATGCTGCTGCTGCAGCATTTGCCAAGGTGACTGCACTCTCGGGCTCATCTGATTGCCGAAAATGTTTGAAGCAAAAGGTTTGCACTCCAGCACACTTCCCAGGGTCCAGCCATTCATGCAGGAAGTCACCATACCGGCAACCGGCACAAATCCCATGTTGCACTGCAGATGACAGACAGAGCCAAAACTGGAGGCAACTCGGGTGCAGCTTGCGGGTGAAATAACGCCATTGCGTGGTGTCGGGAGCGCAGGACACGCACTCGTAGCGGGCATGGTTCGTGAAGTATCGACGTTCCACATACGAGGCTGGGGAATAGCTACAAGAGAAACAGTATTAAGCTTTGGGAGAAGCAAAAGGAAAAGTATTTATCACTGATTACTTACGAACACACTGATTATCCTGTCCCTCCCAGTTTCCGGAGGCGCCGCAGCTACGAATCTCTGAACCGAGCAGCTGATAACCAGCATTGCAGCGCACCTTACAACGTGTGTTATAGAAGAGCTTTCGCTTGTGACGATAACGATTACAGTGTGCTTGTCCATTAGCCGGTGCCTGGAATCGGACACATTGATCTCTTACCTCAAAAGTGGCCGACGTTGAGGTAGGCAGACTTGGATAACTGACTGGTCGGAGAGTTGGCATCGGTCGCACTGGCATCACGGGCGTAGCAGGATGTATTGGGATAGCTGGAACTGGTCGACCCACTGAAACTCTTGGTTCAATCTTTGGCACTATGTAGCAACTGCGTTCGTCAAAAGATAAACGTTTGCCCTCCGCACATTCGCACTTGAAGCTGCCCGGCACATTGATGCAGTTATCCTCACAGCCACCGTTCTTTTCCACACACTCATCTATATCCTTGCAGTCGCGCGAGTTTTCGGAGAGGGTATAACCTGCTGGGCATTCGCACTTAAAGGACCCTTGGGAGTTTCCACATTGATGCGAGCATCCACCGTTGTTCACCTTACATTCATCAATGTCTACACAGTTGCCATCGGCTCCGAGCAACATGCCGAGCTCACATTCAATGGGCTCGCAACCCTGTTCCGTATGCTTTGTGCCAGATGGACAGCCGACCTGAGCGGGACGACAACTACGTTCATCCTCCTGCAACAAGTAGCCCAAGGGACAACCACACTCAAAGCTGCCAGGCCTATTGATGCACTCGTGGGTGCAGCCGCCCGAGAGCAAGCCAGCACACTCATCAACGTCCTGACAACTGTGTCCATCGGCGGTCAGCTCGTAACCTCTGTCACAGGCACAGGAATGGGAACCTAGAAGATTAATGCAAATGCTGCTGCAATTACCAAAGTCCCAAGCGCACTCATCAATGTCCAAGCAGGTAAAGCCATCCGCAGCTAGCTGGAAGCCATCAGCGCAGGCGCACTGGAAGCTACCCGGCTGATTTAAGCAGAAATGAGAGCAATTTGCATTCGAAAGCGAACACTCATCAATGTCCAAGCAAGATAATGAAGATGTTAATAATGACGATGATGATGATTGAGTTGGAGACGAAGGTGAGATGCCCAGAGCATAGCCTAGTTCGCAGAGGCAGGTGTAAGAACCATTGAGGTTCTCGCAGCGCATAGAAGCATCACAGCTATGTACATTCGTGGCACACTCATCGATGTCAAAGCAGTAGCCATCGAGGCCATCCAAGTCGAGCAACTCATAGCCTGGTGCACAGAGACAATCATACGAACCTGGCAGATTGCGGCAGAGCTGCTGACAGCCACCATTCTTCACCTCACACTCATCCACATCGCTACAGCTCTTTCCATCTGAGCTGAGCACATAGCCCTTGCTGCAAGTACAGGAACCTCCATCGGCACTCAAGCACAGCTGTTCGCAGCCATTGTTATTCACGGCACAAGGATCGGGAGCGACACAGGTGTGACCCTCTGGCTCCTGCAGTGCCATTCCTCGTGGACATAAGCACTGATAGCTTCCCGCTGTGTTGAAGCAATCGTGACTGCATTTGTGTGTACCCATCGCGCACTCATCCACATCCTGACAGCTGAACACTTCGCTGGTGTAGCCCTTGGGGCACAAGCAGCTGAACGTGCTATTATTCTCATTGGCCACACAGCTGCCAGGGCGACAACGTTCGTGTCCCTGTTCCCGACTGCACACGGTCTCCAGCACCTCACAACTATGCAGATCCTGGCCCAATTTGTAGCCATCTGGACAGACGCACTCGTAGCCACCGCTGGCAAGATTCTCGCATTGATGAGCGCAACGTGTGCGATTTAGCTGTGGATTGTCCAGATCCTTGCAGGTATCGGAAGCACAGCTGCTCTCATCCTCCAGCAGATGGAAGCCCTCATGGCAGCTGCAGAGATACGAACCAATTGTATTTTTGCATTGCTGCTGGCAAACACGATGTGGTACATGATCAGCATTATCGTTATCCTCCACAACGATGTCACACTCATTGATGTCCTGGCACTCGCTGTTGTCTGGTGATAGAGCAAAACCAGCATTGCAACGGAGCTGCACAACAGTGGGTTCCACAGCTGGTTCCACATCCTTTTCGATGGGGGTAACTTCTGGTTCTTCTAGTGGAACATCAGGTTTCAGTTCAATCTCATAATCCTGATCCGTTCTGTGGGAATCCCGCTCAGCCTCGGCATTACTGTTCAGAGGTATCACACAACGATAGGAGCCGGGCGTATTCTCACAGCCATTCGAACATTCCGGAGTCATTTCAGGATTCGCACATTCATCAATGTCTGCAATGTATAACAGTGACAAGTGAATATTGAAATGCATCCTTGATTTTATAAATCACTGAGGAAACTTACCCACACAGGTGTTGCCTGTAGCTGCATCGATCTGATATCCTTTCTCGCAGCCACACTCAAAGCTACCGGGCATATTATTGCAAATTTGGGAGCAGTGGCCATTTGACTCCTGGCACTCATCGATATCTGCATAAGAAGCAGCAATCTGAAAAACCTTTCTATGGGTTTTTTTTTACGAATGGGCTTACCATGACATCTGGCGTAATCCTGGGGATCTAGGGTGTAGCCTTCATTGCAGCTGCATTTGAAACGTGGTTCGTTCTCACCGGGAAAGAGGAGACGCTCGCATTTGTGGGCACAACCACCGCGATCCGCACCGCAATCCTCATCCAACAATCGTGGAGAGTAGGGGTCCTTAGTGGGTGCAACAACAATGCTTATATCGGTGGCTGGAGTTTCCTTTGGGTCCAAATCTGCTGCGAGATCCAGCTCCGGCTCCGGTTCATTTACGTGCACCACAATTTCTGGTTCAGCTTCTGGATTGCCTAGCTCTGGCTCCGTTTTGAGCTGTGGCTCAGGTTCAGCTACGGACACAACTTCCACATTGGGTTCAGGCTGTACCCCTCGTTGCTGCTCTACGGGAGCAATCTGTGGCTCCTGCTGGTCCACCTGGGGCTCCTCGACTGGTGGCGGTGGTGGTGGTGGTGCCAAGGAATCAACATTCGCACCTAGCTGCGAATCGCTGTCCATGTCCTCAGGCACATCGTTGTCAATCGTTTCGTACTCATCGTAATCATCATCATCATCGTCGTCGTCGTCATGATCGGGATACTCGACGCGAGGCAGACAGGTAGGCAACTCACCCACCCACTGTTTAATACTGCAGTAAAGGGCATTCACCTGCTTTCTCTCAAAATCATAGTTCTCATTGCAATCATAGTAGGCCACCAGGAAGACTTTGTCTCCAAGACGACGACGTTCGTATTTGGCAATTATGCCATGATTTATCTCAGGTGCCTGAACCTTGGCTTGAATGCAGCTCAAATCTAGCTGCTGTGCTAGCTCCACGGCAACATTCAGCTCCTCGGGAATGGCCAGCATTTTCTTTTTACGTTCGGACTGATGGATAGTTGCTAAAAGTAATTTATTTATGAGTGTCTGTTGTAGAGTTACTTCTACTTCTGCTTACCCTTATTTTTAAGGCAAACCGGTGGTTCACCCTGCCATTCTTCAGAATCCACATTGCATATTAGCTCATTTTCACCCTTTATTACATAGCCGGATGCACAGCTATAGATTGCTGTGTTAATATGCTCGCTTTCAAATAGTTCAGCTCTGGCATGATCAACAGGTGGAGGAGTCTTACAGTCCTCATAGACAGCTTGGGTTACTGTTAAAAAAAAGAATAACTTTGTAAAATACCTTTATATGACGTATTACTTTATAGTATTTAAAGTTGAAAGCCCAACTGATTTTTCCCTATCTAAAAACCCACAACACAATTGTTCTAATACTTATCTATAGAATGTTTGTATAGATATTTATTAAATCTTTTGCAAAGGCACGTTTTATTGTCATGAATATTTATTTTTATCTTCACCAAAATTTACGAGCAGTATTTATGTTTATAGTTTGTAAATTCCGGCCGGTGATTAAGTGGACTATTTGTAGGGCAAAGCTTAAGGCGAACAGTGATAACTAAAGATGTGCCAAAGACACAATCTGGCAGTGAATCATCAATGTTATACCAGATACATATATAAATAACGATGTCATAAAATGTGCATATATCTATAACTTACTCATTTTGCTCATTAGATATTATGGCAAATTGCTTTTATGACACATGTGGATATGTTTATGGCCCATTAGAAACGGTTACAGGCTCTGGGCATTATAATAATTCTAAATATACCAATATTATTTATTGCTTCCTGTCAAAAATCTTTAAACTATATCACCATAATCCACACAAATATTCTTAAGTCCACTGTCATACGATGGCTGTCCCAATCCCTTGTTTATGATACTCTATACTATTTCATATTTCTCAAACTTTCTGACGCCCACTTACCTCCAGAAAATGCAATGCAGCTCAGCAAACATAAAACAAAATGTGCTGGCAACATTTTGATGTCTTATAATATTCTATATAGTATTCAATCGAAACTATTTTCTTCACACCTTTACAAGTTTTTATATTATTTTTCTTTTAAAAATACCAACTCATTAATTAAATACAGATTTCAGAACATTTTGGAAGACGAGAGCTGGCTGAAAATATAGATGGAGCATATAGGTAGATGGTATATACATCCATTAAGATTAAGGCGACATTATAAATAGCACAACACAGCACAGCACTTCATCTGCATACATATGTATTTAGGTATATTTTTATAGGAAAAACACTATTTTCAATATTGTCAACGCAATGACAGAATTTTACACCATTATCATTAACCACATGCAAAACTTGATGAAAACTATTAATCAATACGCAACAGACGCCAAAAGATCTGAAAGATTTTGCTTAAATTTATGTATAGGTAGTCTGCACTTGATGCCACGCGGTACACCAAACAAAACTATATCCAGGATTTGGGGAAAAGTAAACGAACCGTTCACAACGAGCGCCAAGGCAAGACTGAATGAGGCGTTTGAAAAGCGCCCGTCTGATCGTTAAGGGAAAAGAAATTTGTCTCCAAAAAGATATATTTATGCTGATCTTTCATGTCTACCATAAAGCAAATTAGCGCGAGAGTTGAGCACAAGTGTCGCCGTCGAAGAGGCGGACTATTTTTAAGATTCCTATATGAACATCAACAGCATCAGCTAAATATGATCATCAACATACACAATGATCATTTCGAATGTCTCAGAAATTAATGAGTTTTCTCTGAGGACCAGTGCCAAGGAGCATGTCAGAATTGTTTACTTTGAACTTGGATGTCTTGTTGCAATGAGCACTATTTTTTCTAGCTAAGTACAAATTAATAGCTTATTACCTTAAGTTCAACAGCACTTATTAACATACGCATTGAAAAATCTTAAGACTCATTAAATGTTTATATATATAGGTATTATTTGTCAGCATTAAAAGACAAGACAATAAAGTCTATTTATCTGCTTTGTAACATAACATTGATCGCGTGGGATGTAAAAGAAAACACCTAAAAATTAAAATTTGATTATCAAGCAGTAATAAAATTAAGTAAAGAAAATAGAGGAAAACATTTTTAATTTTAAAAAATACAAATAAAAAAGACTGCCAAAAATATCATTATTATTATTTATTTATTGTAAGAAATTATGTCTAGCTTACAAGATTTGCAAAAGTTTTAGTCACTCTTGGAAATGTGCGCTTATTTCGTATTATTATTGACAATTTTAATACAACAACACCCGGAAAGAATCACAAAAAAGGCACTTCGAAAATAATATCGTTTGAATTTTTTATTCATCTTGGCTATGTGATTTCTGACTAGAAACATAAATATTCATGAGCCAAGCGAACAAACCTCATATGATTGTCAGGTTTATATTTTTACAGCTGTCAATGTACTAGTAACAAGAATTGATTTATTTGGGGTCATTATATACATACATATTTCTAAATTTAAACAAAAATAAAAGCTAGATATTTTATATGCTTTTAGCTATATTTGGATACAAATGGCAGTTGTTGTCTGTTGTGATTAATGCTGTCAACCAAAACATATGACATCGTCTTGGGCAGGTACTAGAGAATATGAACTTGTTGTGGATGAAATGATCTCAACTAACAGATTATTCCAAGAGCAACTTACAACATACTAGCAATAGATATTAGTGTGTACCTACTATACAGGTATAATATTAATTTATACATATAAGGTACTATTATCAGCCTTCTTCTTAAGCACTTGGATAAACAATATTCACAGCACTCGCCGCTTCAAGGAACCATCCTCGTTGTGGGTGCGTATGTATTCGAGCGAGCGCAGAATATAGCTGGGTATAGGTGGAGGCTGTGGCAGATGCCTGCCAACTACATGGAAGCCCAACTCATCCGCGATATAACGTGTCTCGATGGGAATACCCTCCGGCGAGGTATAACTAAAGATGCCAATGGTTTCCAGCGCACTTCCTGCAGCCTGGACATCAATGCCATTGCTGGTCTTAAAGGCATACTTGAAGACGCCCTCCTCATCCAGTGGAGAGACACGATAATCCGTTATTTGAGCATCACGTTCATTGTTGCCGACCAGGCGACGAATGCGTCGAACTCGCACTAATCTCGCGTCCAGTTGACTCCACAACAGCACCAGGCAAAGCAATGTGGTCAACTACATGCATTAAAACGAAACGAATGAAACAAACGAACTAATCAGCAAACTTGATACGTTTTGGGTCACATCATCATCATTAATTATCACAAGGTCATAATAAGCTTACAAAATTTCGCATATTTCTCGATTCACCAAACACACTTAAATATTGAATTATTGAAAACAAATCGATGATATATTAGTATGTTTTTGAATTGATCGCTATGTTTATTTGAAATACGTTATCGAATTAGCCGCGAGCTGTGCGAGGTTCAAAGTTTGAGACGGTACTGCAAGCTGGCCGAGCGCGTGCTAACAACTTTATACGACATGAGAAAACAGCGGGCCTAAACTAAAATCGATGAAAAGCCAATAAACATAATCAAGTGTCAATAGTTTTTGGCTCTGCCTTTTGTTTGTGAATATTACGTTGGTGTTGATTCAGACTACGAATCATCTTGCTGAGCTTCATGCTTGATAGCAGGCCGAAGAATCGCTCGGCTAACGATGGTCATTTGTCCACTTCCGTTAAGACGAGCTAATAGCCAAAATGTTGTTTGTATATATTTATGGCCATTGACTGCATTTTTTGAAGCCCAGAATTCTTGGTTCCGAATCCAATTTAAATCGGATTTCAAATCTCGATTTGTGCTTTAGATCTGAATGGTATTGTTTAGGCTTATAAATTCACCAATTAATATGATCGGTTCTAAGACCAGTTTACCTGTATTGTAATTTTTTTCTACAACCCAAAAATTTATGATTTATTTATTTATTTATGGGATCTGGAACGATTTGAGTTAACCCTAAGTGCTAACGATTAATAAAGGTTATTAATAGTTTTTTTAACATTTCTGTTGTTTTTTTAACATTGACTTCGTTTCTACTTGATGGTTAATCAATATCTGAAAGCCTTGAAACTGTTCTCACGCCAACAACTGTTATTATTAACACTCTCATGGAATTGAATGTAGTTAACAAGTATTTATTTATTTTTTCGCATAGCTCTTGGGTCCCAAATACGGAAACATATATTTTTAATAGCTTTAATCATAAAAATCATGCAACAGACGTCTCATCCCACAATATGAATACCTACTGCAACAATATTGCCAATAAAATCATCAAATCAGATAAAAAAACACACATAGTTAGGGCACTTAAAAATCAACAAAACATGAATTTAATTTTTATTCAGAACATAAATGTGTTTTTAACTAAGCAAAACAAATAATTTCCGTATCGATATATAAATGTATTTCAAATAGCCCACCAACTGTGTTCTATAGCGCTCCAAAGCCAATCAACGACTGATTCTAAATAATATTGAGATAGTCGTACTGATTCAGTTTCTGTTTGAGTTTATGTTATCAATGCCCGTTGCGTAAGTTACGGTTAAATACATGCCAAAAGCGGGAGGTGTGATATGCCAGTTATGCAAATTGAGAACTGAAACCGAAAGCTAACACATAAATTAAGTCACATTCGTTTTGCATTTATTGTTTGACTAAGTTCATATAAAGTCAGCTTTGAAAAGAGCAGCAGCTCAACTCCAACTAAATATCTAGACACGCATTGGAAATGCGGCTTAACTTGCATGCCAACTAATAAACTAACTAACTAAATTTCTAGTTTTTCGTGTTTAGATTTTTTGACAATCGCAATCAAGTGATGCTAAGGCTAAGACGCTCTTAAAATAATGATATTAATAATAACCCGCGTGATGAAACTCTGTCAGTCTGCGTTTGAATGTTGACAACCTAGCTCAAGTAATAATCGTCCAAGAGAACATACAAAAATAATCGTTATAACATATTTGCCCTTGCCGAAATTTTGTTTTGTCAATGGTATCTTATTTAATTTCTATGACCAACATCGAAATGTCAGAGCTCTTCAATAAATTAATGATTGATACGCTGATTGATTTTGACCGATTTGAGTGAAAACAACTCTTCAGCTATGAAATTTGATCCGATTGATGGGTGTGGTCGAGCTGTGCAAGGTCTAGGTCGGCATACTTTAAAAGGCCGACTGCACAGTGACACTAGTACAGAAAATTAAAACCAAAAAAAACTCCCGCGAAATCGAGTAGCTGACAGTCATCAAAAAGTTCAAAGTATGTGTTGTTGTTCATGAATATAGCTATCCGATAAGATAAATTATGATTTTAAATACAAGATCCAGTTTCCAATTCAACAATTTATCCAAACACTCGATGTGTATGCATTTGGTAATAATTCAAGTTCATTAGTCTGTGACAAGATCTCTGTGTAGTATAAATACCTGTTGATAAATCTCCACGACGAACCTTATGAAAGCTTTCACATTTCGCGTGCGAGATTCTATAAAATGCAAACTCCATTCCGAAATACGATTAGCTGTATTATTTGATTGCCAAGTTATCACTTTATAGCATTTTAATGTCACCGCCTTTAATTACATGGTTTGTTGGCCAAAAACTTTCTAATACATATCAATGCGGGATAATAAAAATAATTTCAATTTCAAGGTCATTTATGATGTTTAAGTAATTAATAAGCGGCTCGTTTGAAGTTGGCTAAATTTATATGTTTATTTCAATTTAACATTTCACACACTTTTCATGAACGTTGACCCACTGTTCGACGCACCTACCTCAAACAGAGTCACATTATTGTATGAAATAATAGATGAATGAGAATTGGGAAATCACAAATTCAACTTTATAAAATATTAGATATATATATCAACGGACTTTACTGCAAACCTGTTGCTTCGACTGCATCATAGCTGCTCAGTTATGCGACGATATATCATGAAGCACATATTTAAAAGTCACTTCTGGCTTTTTGTATTGTCTGATTATGCACATCCGAATATGTTTTTCGAGTAGTACGGAGAGGTTTTAATTTCTAGAATGACTTTGACAAGAGACTGCAGGTTTCGCTAAGCTCTGAGAGAGAATCTCGCCTGAAATTGGAATATTAAAAATTAAAAGCTTCTGTTTTTGCATTTGTCAAATGCTTTTTTGGCAGTTCCAAAATAACTTTCAAGCCCAACGGGTCGAGTCTCGCTTCAAATCAAATCAAATCAGATCAACGTCCGAGACAGTTAATCGTCGTACTAAATTGCATATAATTATATATTGAATAAATTAATATTTATATATCTAAGAGTGTATATAAAGAGTGTATATAGAACGTACAATGAAGTCGCGCCCGTTTGTTAAGGTTTGTTCGTCGATTTTATACTTACTGCTTGCCGTTACTCACAAATCCTGTCCAGCTGCAGCTGGTATCTGTACTCTGGTTGGCTGTACTGATAACAACATGTGCTTCCCGCCCAGCAAAGCCAGCACACACAATCTACTATAACAATAAAACACCTGACGCTGCCGGACACTATACCTTCGAGTTCCAGACCTCCAATGGGATTACGACAAAGGCAGCGGGAAACGAACATGGTGCAGTTGGTGTTGTTCAATATGTATCCAAAGAGGGTGTTCCAGTTACGTTTACCTATATAGCCGATAAAAACGGCTATCAGCCGAGTGGAGATCATGAGCAGCCACATTTGTCTCGCCAGCTGCAATACATAAGCACGCATCCGAAGGTGGATGAGCCCAAATCCAGACGCTGGTAATTCCGGCTATTATTATGTGTATACATATGTATAGATAAATTATCATTTTAACGACTGGCAATCGAGTGCTATAATGTGAGATATGAAGTGATTATTACTCGTATCATTATTGTTACATACCCAATTCAAATACGAATTAATGTTCTTCGTTCTTTTATGCAAATGCCTTTGACTTAAACAACCACAACAACAACAACTACTAAAGCTGCCAGGTGGCCGCTTTGATCGCATACCAAAATATTGTATAGCAACATGATAAATAAAATTAAAGCCAAAATGAAATGCATTGTGTATTCTAATTCTACTAAATGCCAATAACGCATGCCAATATAATAATAATGTTAATAGGAATTATCTCAACAAGAATGCTCAAGTCTCAAGTATAACCGACCAACCCTTTCGAACCACTCATAAGAACAGTGACGGCAAAACCGGTTGTAAGACTAATTATGCAGCTGCCAAATCTTTGAAGCGTTTTGAAGATAAGATTGAATTTATCAAAATGAGTAGAATTAAAAGCTTTTTGACAATGTATATTTCTATTATATTATTTCTGTCAACCTGTTATTTTTATGCAGCCTCATTTTAATTCGCAATAATTTTGTTTAAGTGTTTTTAATTTGTGTACTTATAATTTAAAGGAATTTCTCTTCCGCCTTATTATCCAACAAGATAAGCAACTAATCAAATTAACAATTTATATTTTATAATTGCTTAATTTTTATATCTATACATTTTCTTACATTTTTGCTTTTATATAATCAAGTACAGCCTTCGGTAATCTTGTTGTCTATATATTAATAAATTGTTATAAATATCTGTAATATTTTCATCTCTTCGATTCATCAGAAATGGCAATCAACAAAAAACCTTGCTGGTAGTTTAGAACGACTTTCGAACTGAATTCAAAATTTATGCCACTCATTTGCATGTGTTTTGCCTAATTGAGGCCATAGCATAATGTTGACCGACTTTTGGAGCTGGAGATTATGTAACCAAACAAATAAGCCAAAAAGATGTCAGATTATTACTCTTAATGTCAACGCCGATTATCAAAGGTTGTTGTTGCAACCATTAAAGTAATCCCACTTACTTGCCGCAGCGTCCTTGGATGAAGTTAATCTAAACTGTCGTGACCAAACGAAGTTTCTGCATCATGATCAATGTTGACAGCTGCAACTGCGAGATGTTTGCATATTTTGACTCAAATGATAACCCCAATTAACTCAAATTAGCTTAAGAGTTATAAACTAAATGAATAATTCATAAAGCTTCCTAGTAAATCAAGTATTTTCGCCGTACTTTAAAGTTTAAACCACAAACGTTTATAACTTCAACACATTTGTGTATCAAGCAATTAATAATTCAATGGCAGCTGGAGTTGCCTAAATTAGACACAAATATCAGAATATATCGTTGTCAAGATTTCTTTAAAAAAAAAGTTGCTTATTTAGACACGAAAGTAGTCAAATCAAGATCTTAGATTGCAAAATGACAATTCAAGATTTATTGCCCAAAACTGGCATTTATAATTCCTAACGAGGTGTTGGCCCAATTCGATTAAGCTTTTATGTCACACATCTGTTAAGTCTCGGCAACATTTTAAAACAAAGAAAAACGAATTAATTGAAGCTCAAACATATATCGGCATTAACTTAACAAAGTATTGAGTTCATCGGACGAGTATTTCTCCTAAATGTTTACGAGCTTCAATTTAAATCGATCTATCTACACATACACACATATTTATATGTATTGCCTTATCTGCATCTATACATGCAAAGTGAATTCCAAATGCAAAACAAAGTGAAAACGTTGCAGTCTGATGCAACCGACTGCGGTATACTCGATACTTGTTTAAAAAGGGTTTACAAGAGGCCTGATTGCAAAGCGTTACGAATACAATGTGTTCGCGAGAAAAATACACCCATTCCAGTTTTTAACAATGCTGTAGGGGCGGTATGGGTGGGCGTGGCATCAATAGTTTTGATGCCGTTGTTTTGGGGGACTTCATCACCTATCGTGACACCAAACTCGGTGGCTATAACTCAAAGAAGGAAAGCTTAGGAAGATATAGACGCTTCTGAATGCGGGGTGGCTAGGGTTGGAATGGGTGGGCGTGGCTCCAAAAATGTTGATGCATTTATTGGAGGAGTAGCGACCTTCTCACCAAATTTGATAACACTAACTGTAAGGGTCTGGGAAATCTGTGGATTTATCAAATTTGCTATATCGAATTTATCGATTTGCCAGACCCCCGTAGGATTAGCACCTTAATCTGTCCGGCCATAGAAAAAATTATTTGCAAAGTTTCAAGCTAGCTTGAAGGATGTCAAAAAAATTTCCGTTCATTTAAACCGACGGACCGACACCATGACGGATAATGTACAAACCCAATACATACATATACTCTTTACTTTCGGTATCAAGTAAAACAAGCAATGTTTTGTTTTTTGGTTTTTTTTTTTGATTTTCACACAATCGCATATCTTTACATTTGCCTTACAATACAGTTTATATTTATATAAGTGTAGTATGTGGGTAAGTGGATAAGTGTTCAGCCATTCATTATGGTGTGAGTTTAGCTTTGCCTCAGCTCGAATGACAGTACAGAAATAGGGGTTGATTTGAATTACAGATGCTGGGAAATGTTACTAGAACATACAATATGTTTTATTTTTCAAGTCGATTTTATTAAACGTTAATGTATAGTTGTATCGAGTGTTTTAATTATATGCATTTGTTTTGTTTTAAATCAGTTTTATTTTTTTACATTTTTCATGTTGTTTTTTTTATATGTGTTGTATCTATTCTAAGACTAATCCTAAACACATTCGCCAGTGCCAGCAAGGAGCACACTGTCGAAGCCAATTGCCAGTTATTTGCTCAGCAATTGAAAAGTGGTTCGATCTCGATTGGAGTGTTAATACATAACCTAAGTGGATGAATATGTGTGTTGTGTATGTAATTGAGTGTGTAAAATGTCAGTGTGTATGTATAGTGTATGTTTGTGTAAGTGATACATGTATATGTCTTGTTAATGTTGCGCCGAGAGTTCTTTAGTGCTTTAAATAGCTACTGTTTGGTATATATGTATATATCTGTTAAAACCTAAAAAATAGAAAACACAGATTAAAAAATTATTTTGAGCTAGTATATCTCAATATTAGACTCACCATTCCTCATCGCATGCTCGAGTTATGTAGTGTGCTTGGCTCTGGCCCTAAAGCCAGTCCTAGTCCGTTTTCGTGTCTGCGAACTCCTCCATCGCAAAAAAGCTAGCGGTGCCGCCAGTGCTACTGCTGGCTGTGCTGGTGGTCACCGAAGCAGCAGCCGTTGTAACTGTAGCCGATTCGCTTGTTTGTGCGGCTTGTTCGGCTGCCTCCTCGGCGGCAGCAGCAGCAGCTTCCTTCTCCTCGGCTCCTTGTTGGGCCGCCTCCAACACTTGTTGCTGCACTTGCACAATGGGCTGGCCGTCTTCGGTGTAGGAGACGGAGACGGGTATGCGGGTGCCATCTTCGCTGATGACATGGGGGCCCTCCTCGCCATCCTGGCCTTGCTGTATAATGATTTGACCCTCCGAATTCAAGAGTGAGGCATCGATAAGCTGCTGCTCATTGTTGTCGCCATGGACAAGGACCATTTGACCACTGCCATCAGTCATCATCTGCAGCGTCTCGCCTTCGAGTCCCTCGCCCGATTGTAAAACACCAACGCTCTGCAACAGCTGCTGTATTTGCTCCGGATCCTGGACGATTATCTGATTGCCATCGGCATCGGTCAAAATGTGATTGTCCAGTTGGAGTAAATGGCCGTTCTCGTTGACAATGAACTTGATTTGTCCGCCATCCACTTGCGCCTGCATGGCCTCGTCCAGTTCCATGGCCACCTGTTGTTCGCCACCAGCTCCTTCACCGCCTTCACCCTCACCTTCGCCAGCGGCAGCAGCTGCTGCTTCAGCCTCGGCAGCTTCATTGGCTGCTGCCTCCGCATCAGCGGCTTGTTCAGCTGTCTGCGTGTTTGAGTTCTCATGTTTATCAGCCTCAGCCTGCTCCTCCTTAGCCTTCTCTTTGGCTGCTGCTTGCTCTGCCTTGGTGTTGGCCTTCTCCTTGCTGCTAGCTGCATTGCCGTCCGTTGCATCCGCTGAATTTACTGCAGCTGCTTCATTGTCATCATCCAGGCTCGGCATGGAAACGGGCGCCGAATTCGATTTGTCATTCACTTTGTTGTCGTTGCTGCCCTGCGACTGCGACTCCTCCTCTTCGGCCTGGTCCAGCACAGGCATGTCAATGCTAACGGAAACGGGCGCCTGCGAGTTGGGCGAGTTCTTTTCGGACTGTTCGCCACTGGCATCCACTTGGGGTATGGTTATGTTGAAGGTTATGCCGCCGCTGCCCTCCTGTGACGTGATAACCATTTCATTCTTGTTCTTCTCGCCATCATTCTTGTCCGAGTGGAGCTTCTCAAACAAACTTTCAATATCGGCTTCAGCGTTCTGCTCGTTGGGCTCTTCCTTGGCGATGCCACTCGACTCGCCGGGCTCATCGCTGAGCAGCGCTGTGGCTGCAGAATTAAGGACTGTGGTGCCACCACCACTGCCGCCAGCTGCGGCACTCTTCTTGTCGCGCCTATGCGTCTCCATGTGATGATTGTAGTACGTCTCCTGAATGAACGTCAGCGAGCAGATGCTGCACGAAAAGAAGCGTATGTTGTTCTCAGCCTCAGCGGCGGAGGCCACAACTTGGCCACCCTGAGCCGGCACACTATCGCTGAGTGCCTCGTCAATAGTCTCCTGCAGCAGCTTCTGTGTGTTCAAGTTCTGACTGCTACTGCCAGCCGACGAGAGCTTTTCGGTCTGATGAAGCTCGGCATGCTTGACGAGCAGCTCGCGCTTGGGGAAACTCATGGCGCACTGGCCGCACTTGAAGTAATTCGCTTGATGCTGATGCTGCTTGGCATGCACCGTAGCGGCCTCCCGCGTCTCAAAGCGCTGCGAGCACAGACGACACTTGAATGGTTTTGGTTTGCCGGTAACATGCTTGCGCATGTGCTCATCAAAGATGCCCTTGTCAGTGGACTTGAACTGACAGTGATTACACGTGTATAGAGCTGACCCGGACACGCCGATAGACTCGGTCACACTAGCCGCAGCGGCGGCGGCAGCAGCAGCTGCTGTTACTGGCGCAGCAGCAGCGGGAATTGTTGTTGTGCTGGTAACGAGCACATTGGTGGCATGATTTGATTCCATGTGCTTGCGCAAGCTGGCCTCGTTGACGAAGTTAATGTGGCACATGGCGCAAGTGTTATCCATGGCTGTGTTGTGATCCCTAACCATGTGCTGTTTCATGGCACCAAAGTGGGGGAATATTTTGCGGCAGGTCTTGCATTGGAACGTCTGCTGCTTGCAGGTCTCGTAGTGCGTATTGAATAGACGCATGTCCGAGGTCTTGTAATCGCACGAGGTGCACTTGTAGATTTTGGTTGCCTTACGCTGTACCTGCGTCTGTGTGCCGCCAGCCACGCCCTGTGGCGTCGACAGCTTCATCTGCTGCGAGACTACAACAACAACAAAAAATATAACATTATTATTTTTATATTTTTATCACTATGCAAACGCTGATAGTAGAACACGTACCTGGCGTTGTTTGCTGCACTAGTTTGCGTGTGCGCAGCAATTCTCCGCCTGCGCCCTCCTCGAGTGAACGATTACCTGCGCCACTGGCCAGCTTTTGCATCTTGAGCGGGGGACTGGATGACTCTGTGTTGCTGCTGCCGCCGCTGTCCTCGTTGATGCCATACTTTTTGTTAAGCAAATTTAGTAAGTTGGATTTGACGCGTTCCACGTCATTCTCGAGGCGATCAAAGTAGTTCACCAGATTGGTGCAGCGCGAGCAAACGAAATCCTCGTTGCATACAATAACCAAGAAGCCCTCGCCCACCAGCTGTGCCAGCTTGTTGGGAAACTTGGTCGATGTGTGCGTGGTGCACATATCCGTTAGCGCTGTCTGCGTCTGATTTGCCTGCAGGGGCTCATCGCAGATGTAACAACGTGCTGCGCCATCCGAGTCCATAATGTTCTGCTGCTGCTGCTGCTGGGATGCGGCGCTTATGTTGGAGCCCCCGCCACCGGTTGTCGCTATACGCGTACTTTTCAATCCGCGTGGCTGACCGGGCCCGTGAACGGTAACGGCGCCGCTGCTGAGCAAATTATTGAATTTGCGGTAGGTGGCCGGGTTTAGTTGATTGTTCATGTTAGTCTAGTTGTCTATGTGTGTGTGTGTGTGTATGGTTTTCGTTAGGTTTTATTCTAGTATATGTATGTTTTTTTATTACTTTTCTTGTGTTGAAACAACTTGCATTCGGTAGCGCAATTATTATTAGGCAAGTTAATATTGAAGAAGATTTTACGCAGCACTTTGTCGTTCTATTTTTTTTTATTATTCGGCAAGCCACAACAATTTGTTGAAATTTAATTCACGTTTGTATGCCGCGGCGTCACTTCGACTGTACTAAAGTCTATCGACAGTGCTGCATTATTTAGGGTTAAATGCTCTTGTGCAGCAATTCGAAATACGTTTGTCTCGCTCTAACTTACGCATGCGATTTGATATTTGCTTATGCGGCAACGAGTTGTCTCGTTTACACGATGCGGAAATGGCGGCCGTTCAAGTGAACATACACGCTTAGACGGTCAATTCAAGCAACTGTTGACGTATCATGCAGACTTGTGAATTGCATATATTTGGCAATTGTTGATTTTAAAAATGCAACTGAATATTTAATACAAAAAAAATATACAAAATTTTGATTTTATGACACTTTTAACTGAAAAAAGCAATAAATTAAAACTTAAAACAAAAACTATCAGGCACCATTCTTGTCGTACAACTTGCTTGTTGGATTATTTGAATTACATAGTGCTGCCAACTGGCAATAGGTGGCGTGCAATTTTTGCGCGCAAACTAAATGCCAAAACAGTTGAGTTACGACCCGAAATACGCTATTATTATTGAACGATAAGAATTTATACAACGGTATACATCACTAATGTGGCTTAAATATTGATAAGATTCCTCAGCTCTTTGTCGATATTGCCCGTCTATGGAAAACTCCTTGATGGCAACTACGGCGACTGTGGAATGAGAGGCAATAACGTTTGGCAATATTGAGGCACGCTTATCAGCAACCTCCGTTCGCGCCGATACTATACTAATATTTACCAACGCAAGTTGATACATATTTGGTAACGGCGCTCACAGCCAAAAAGACGCATTTTCAGTTGGCAAACGATACGAAAAGCGAACGCATATCAGCGTTAAGTCGAAAATTCCTTCATATATATAGTATATACATATATGAACATAAAATTTAAAATAAAAGTGTGGCTGCCCAAGAATTTATTGTCCATTTCTTGAATTGTTATTGTTGTTGTTTCTGTTGTTGTTATTGCATTCGTATTCAAAGTGTGCGTTATCGAAAAATAAACTAGAATAGTTACAATAGCAAATTGGAAATTGAAAAAAAAAAACTTAGTTAATTGGCGCATGTTACGGCGACAACAATTCTCGTATTCGCAATCGCAATCGCCGTGTCCGGTTCAATTTTAGTTGTTTAACGTTAACTGCCGCCCACCATTCGACCATTCGATCAAGGGGCGTGGGGAGTGTGATTTTGTTTTTAGTTGAGATCTGGTTACGATAGATATCAATATGTACGGACAATCGAGAAGGGGCATCAAGAATTTCGACACCCTAAAAACATGGACTCTCTGGGCGGGTGCACTTGGTGTGGTAAGTAAAAGTTGGATGTTTTGGCCTCATTCCACCAACTGAAAGTTTCAGTTAGTCAATGGCACTTTATGAAATTAAAGAGCTATCAGCTGGGAAAATGAACTCATGCTTGATCAGCTGCAATTTATCAAGCACAGTCGCTATCTAGGCCCAAAAATTTATTATATGTACTACATAGTTGATTCATTCGGAGATAACGAAAAACACACCCATCGACGTGTGTCAACAACAAATATCCATTTGCTCTCAACCATTTGATTTGATTTGATTTGCAGGCGCAAGCCATCATCTGGATTGGTCTGACGATAACGGCAATTTTGGCATACACATGTAATCTGTATATAACCGATGACATTACCTACGGCAGCTATCTGAAGATCGTCTTCTTCGATGTCTACTTCCATGGCGATTGCAAGATGTCCACCTCAGATTATCAAAACTACGACCGCACCGTCCTCAACCAAGTTCAAACTGTCTTTGATCCCACGCAGCTCTTAATTTGGGACTGTGTTTATCTGGGCGTATCGGTTTGTTGGCTCATCGTTTCCATTATGCTGATTTTTGGTAAGTATTCAAACAATCGCAATATCCATATAATGGGGATTCTTTTTATCGCCGTCAATCAGTGGACCGATTTTAAATAGGATATGGGGGCTTTATTTGTTTTAATTATGATTCATATAGAGCGGCATCTACTATAACTAAAATCGGTTTTTATCTAACAAAGCATTATTTGTTATCAACCAGATAAAATCAAAAGCCCCTGAGTTGAAAATTCCATGCAAAATAAACACAAAATTCCACTTCAACAAAGGTAAATGATTAGTTTGTTTGCCTTTATGATATATGTATGCCTCTTGTATAATAATTCAATCCACAATTTCTTTGCGCAACTTCTCCATTAACAAAGTGCTATTTACTATTTCTTTCTGTTCATTCGATATATTTCTGAATTGATTTGTTTATTTCCTTGCAGGCGTGCGCAAGGATAATGTGAAGCAAACCTGTGGAGTTATCTATGTCTGGGCATTCTTTGTGGCCGCCATCTGTGCCATGGATGCGGCATCGGGTGTCATCTTTGGCGTCGACTATGGTCGCTTCCATACCAAGGCATTCGAATACAATGCCAATGATATCAATGCCGGAGCAGTCAACCCGAATGCAGTTCAACTTGTCTTCGGCGGTGTTGCTGCCATTGCCATGATGCTTATCGCCTTTAAGGGTTTCGTCATGTGGTTTATTAACTTCAAGTTGCTCATCTATATAACAATGCTCGCGGTGCGAATTGGTCTAGATAAGGATAGGTCGGTGAGTACAATGGCGATGGGTATGCGGGTGACATCATGCATTATAAATTGTCAGTTTCCTAAACACCCTCCCACCTAACTAAGATCAATGAGTTGTTACCAATAAATTGGAATGTAAGCGAAATTAAATTGACGCCAAGAAGACGACGATGACTCCGACTACGGCATGTCTTAAGTTAGCATTATTTACACGATTGTACCCAAGTAGCTAACTGATAAGCTGGATGCGTCTGGCTTACTGCTTTGCTGATAAGGAATCGAAATATTTTTTATCGGGTGGCATTCGAACTTGACTCAAAAACCTAAGCACAGCAACTTATCCTGTATTTATGTATTAAGTTCAGTTACCCTTTTATAAAATATCCCATTCCAGTATCCTTTGACAATAATTTTGAATTAAGAGCCATTGTCTTTCCACAGGATACACTATTCATGCCACGTAAGGATTCGAATGATATTCTGACCACCAGGCCACCAATTCGCGCCTATGAGCAAGAAAAGTAAGTACACTTTTTACATACATATATTGATCCACACGTCTAACGATTACGATTTTTCTATTCAGAGTCGATGTTCAGGTGTACAGCAATGAAGCCTTCATGCCGGATACTCGCTCCACAACGGAAACCATTGAGGTGAACGAGGAGGCGATTGTCCGTGCGGCACATATGTCACGCGACGCGAATCTTATGGATCGCCGTTTCCGCAGCATTGACGCCTTCCAACAGTACCCGGCGCCCAATTCGGGAAGTCGTCCCGTTCGCCAGTCGTCGCAGGCTCCGAAGCAGGAGACGGTTGTTGTGGCCACGTCCGGTTTCCCGATGGCGGACTACTCACCACAGCCCAGTCCCAATCCCAATCCCAATGGTATTCTTCGTCATCATCAATACTAAATCGAAGGGGCGCACCAACATATAATCCATATAATTCTCAAATAGTTCGCGCATCAGTAAAGCCAGCAAACAACTTTAACAAAAAAGCCGCTAACATTAAGTTACAAATTTTGTCGCCAATTGTAGTTTTTATCAGAACGTATTTAGCGTATTATTTTCTTTTTATTTACGTTCGAATAACAATACATTTACTTAATGCTTATTTGCACACACCATTCAAATGAGATTGTTTTTGTTATGGCCCTCTGATAAGGAAGTGGTAAACTAATGCTAAATGTCGCTACTGATTGAATCATGTCATAAATGGAAGTGTCTAATAATGCGCAACGTGAAATGCATGAAGTACACCTATCATAATATTTAAGGCCTGATAGTTTCGCGCCGATTGTTAGCTAACATCGATAGCTCGAAAAGGTATGCAAATATACAAAAAATACCAGATTTCATTTAGTATTGAACATTCTGCGCTAACGTTACTCTTTTGTGCGCTCACGTTGCGCAGTTGGAGCATATCCAACAAAACAAACGCAGGTCAACCAAAAGTTCAATAGAAATATTCATAATATTGATAAGCCGGTCGTATTTGACGACAGATTTTGACTTTCGAAAATATAGTCGAGTGTAAAACGTAGTGCGCTTGCCCTATAACTGTTCATTTCATTTCGAGACGTGCTTCGAAGCATAACACGCGTGTGACAGTTTTCGAACGAAAATATCTACAAATAAGCAAACGGAAAATGGTTTTTATTACAAAATTGGCTCGTGTAGGTCTCAGGGCGGCTGGCCAGCTGCGCGCCACGCCCCTGACAGCATCCCAGTGGCGTAGTTTCCATGTTAGCTCCATGCTCGAAGGTAAATTATATTTATGCAATCAAAATCGCAAACAGTTGCAAAGCCACTGGAAATGTATATATTTCAAATATTTGGTTTTGTTTGCAGAGCGTCGCTTTACAAGCAAACATGAGTGGGTTGAGCTCTTGGATGCCAATAAAGCGATCGTGGGCATTTCCAGCTATGCACAGGAAGCCCTGGGAGACGTTGTTTTTGCCCAGCTGCCCGATGCAGGCACTGAACTCAAACAAGACGACGAATGCGGCGCTCTGGAGAGCGTTAAGGCTGCAAGTGAGGTGTACTCGCCTGTGAGCGGTAAAGTTACGGAAAAGAATGCTGAGGTAGAGGATACGCCGGCGCTTGTCAACAGCAGCTGCTACGAAAAGGGTGAGAAATATACAAATACATAATATTATTATTATCCCTAACCAATACACTTCCTCTCATTGGCAGGCTGGTTGTTCAAGGTCGATCTTAAGAATCCCGAAGAATTCAACAAACTCATGACTGAGGAGCAGTACAAAACGTTTCTAAGCAGCAACGAAGATCACTAGATAATTGTCACACGATTTGCCTTACAATTCATCGAAACTCATCCCTCATACACACACACACACACATACATATTGTCCACGTTGTTGTTGCATTTGGATTTGGTTACGCTTTAAGAATAAACTAAAACGCCAAATATTAAACTTTAAACAATCCACACAATCGCTGCTGCTTTTGACCTACGGCTTGCCCCCCACGAAATCGACGCCATTGATAAGACACCAAGGAGAGAGAGCATGCTGTTAATAAAAAATTGAGCACTGTTCGATGTTATCAACAAAAAACAATCACTCAATGTAAGATCAGCGTTAAGCAGCGTGTATCCGCCACACAACGGAAATGTTCGTAATGAAAAATCTGTTACTTAAACTGTGGTGATTATCACCTGATTAGGCGCAGCTAACGCACACCCTTATATCTATTGTGTGTGTGTGTGAGTGATAAGGATTTGATGAATTGAAGTCTGACTGTCTGTTAATGTCAGCCATGCATAGATGCTGATAAGCGAACAGTTTGAACTTGACGACGAGGCGCGAACAGCGCTGACTTAAAAAGCTTTGCAAAAGCTCTAGGGGTAATGGTTGAATGCAAAAAGCTTGAGAACTCACCAGCGTTGCGCTCAGTGCTCAAATTGAACTTGAATCGTGCGGTCCAACACCTCGTGCGCTCCTGCTGGCAACAACAAAACAAATTCTAACCAATTTATACATTGTTCACCCCACTTTCACACAACAACACATACAACAAACTGACGGAAAACACACGGCCACTTTTAAGATATTCGTCAGCAAAGGATAATTATTTGGAAATTGCGAAAAGATAATAATATATAAAGCAACCGTAGTTATATAATATAGAGTTCAAAATGCCAACGGAAAAATCAATATTCCATCCGAATCCGGCCATTAGCCGCAATGCCTACATATCCAGTTATGAGGAATATACAAAATTCTACCAGGAATCGTTGGACAATCCTGCCGAGTTTTGGTCTCGTGTCGCTAAACAATTCCACTGGGAAACACCAGCAGATCCCTCAAAGTTCATGCAATACAATTTCAACATCTCCAAAGGACCAATTTCAATCAAATGGATGGAGGGCGCCTCGACCAACATCTGCTACAATCTTCTAGATCGCAATATCCGCAATGGACTCGGCGATCAGATTGCATACTATTGGTAAGTAGTCCATAGTCAAATCCAAAAAATAGTTGGATAGGTCGCAATGAAAACAAAAGTTTGGAAAGTGATGCCCTCACTTTCACACACGTACGCCAAAGGATAACAGCGTATTGATTTTTATTTCGTTCGTTTGCTGTTACGAAACGCGGTCGTGACGTTGGCGACCTGCCACAACTCTTCATCCCTCCTCTTTAGTTTTTCAGTGCGCAGGCGCAAGAGAAAAACATATGTTCAACTTGAGCTGTTAACTTGAGTCGTTACTTTGTTACTCAAGGACAGAGCTTACAGAGCAAGAGAGAGAGAGAGAGAGCACAACAATGACAGCTGACTGTTAATTTATTGGTCTTAGCAAGCAACCTTCAGGTAGCACGGTTAATTTTGGAAGGTCAATGCCAGGCCAAAGCATGTCATTATATGCATCTATGACTAAAAAATCTATTACAAAAGTACTAAAAGTTTCTGTAGCGTATTTTTATTGCACTTTCTGTTTGTTGCGCTCTGTTTAAATATTGGACGCCTTGCCCATTTCTAAACAAAACAGATGCAAATATACTCACGAATGTTTGGCTAGATGCAAATAAAGTATTTCCAGACATTTGTCTCACGCGCTAACAAATCAAATGTGTAATTAGTATTTATTTTATTTTGGTATATATTTAAAGAGGTGCTACGTGCGCTATTATTGAAGTGCTCTTCAGAAGCTATAGAATGCCCTCTGACTGTCAAACTGCGTCTTAGAGCTTTCGTATTTTTCTGATGGAATATTTTCTTCTTCGGGCACAAAGTTCAAATCAATCTTGACATGTTTGTTGATCGGCGTTCGTCACACTGAAAATGGTATAGCAAATGTTAATTTTGCTAATCTGCGGGGTTATCACTGACAGTTCAGCACGGGACGCGTGCGAAGTGCAAAGAAATTCAAATGCCGAGTGCGCAATGTGCATCTTATTAGACCAGAACATAGACAGGTAATTGAAAGGCAATCACAAGGTCAAACATTAGCTATCTACATTCTGGGAATACTACTAGATACTATCCCAACTTCAAGCGAAATGTGATGTATATTAAATTGAAATCTCAAACACAATTCGTTCATCACATAGAGATAAGATAAAGGCGCGTAACGAAATGAACAATAATTAACACAGCTCGCTGCAAATAATAACAGATAATACACACACATGGCAAAACAATAACCGAAAATCTTGATTTGAAACTTTTACTGGACAACAAAATGACGCAAAGACTTTACATACGGACATCATAGGTTTTATGTTATTGTTTTTTAAACATAGTCTATATACTATGTAGCTCTAGAAAGCGATAATATAAACCGAAAATTCGCACAAGGCGCGCAAATTGTTTATTCAAATTGATTTCGCTGTGACGCTAATTTTTGTCCATTCGAACGAAATAACATTAAATAATTCGCGCCTCAATGTGTGTCAATACGTCTGGCAATGGCACGAAGCACAAGGTGCAACAATGAAAAAGAATGCCAGTGTCAAATGATAAACGGTTTGGTTGGTTTTTTTCTTTTCGCTTACGAACTCAGCTTCCGCACTGCAGAGTCAAAGCAGAAGCACTCTTGGTCTACAGTTGTGGCAGCACTGTGTGTGTCGCAAAAAAATCACGCGATCTTATCGTCCGATTACTCACAACCAATTAGGGGGAGCATTAACAATCGCGATGAGGCGGCAATAAAAAAAAAAACAACATGAGTGTGAGTGAAAAGAAACGAATATATAATTATTTTGCTGATACACCTGATGTTCGAACGAAATGGCAACAACAACAGCCAACATTAAATGGGCAATCATCATATGTTTTGTACCGGCAACTTTGTCACATTATTGTTTGGTATAATTTTGGTCAATGCGTTAAAGTTCCCAACTCTTTGACTCTTATGCAAATACAAGCGTCTCCGACTTGTCCATTCCAAGATGATCATACGATATTGCTCTCAAACTGTAAGACCAGTTACACAGAAAAAGCTCTAGCTTCAAACTTCCAACAAGCAACAACAAATGAAAACATTCGATTCAATTAGTTTTGTTGTTTTTGTCTTTCCAGACACGCGAATCAACAGCTGCATGTGCTTTTATAAGTGTTTGCATTAATATTATTGCCGGTCTGTCGATTGCCCTGCCTCCCATGCTTTTAAGTGTAGTACTTGCACGCTTTAAAAAACTGCGAATTTAGTGATACTTTTGATTTCTGATAAGCATTGCCACGCGTCTGTCTGCTGCCGCTGCTGCTGCTGCTGCTATTAGCGTCCTCAACAACGGTCAAGATCATGTGGTGTTCTCGTTTTATATATTGTTACCTAGGCAGCATCAAAATTTGCTTATTGCTTAGCCTAAGATTATAAAGCTACACGTGCCGCACTTCAACATTTTGTCTGTATCGAAAAAAGTCGCGCCATCGAGCAGCCAGCTAAAGCTTATAAAAGTTATTCATATGCTGAAAATGCTCTCACTAGTTTATGCTAACAATGACTCTCAAACTGTACACAGAGAGCAAGACCAAAGCTGACATGGTTGGCCTTGAACTTGTGTTTAACAGCGCTGTTAGTTTTAACAGCATCTGTAAGTGAAATTGAATATTTATCATTATGGTATTTTTAACGCCTTACTAATTCCATTTGAGAATTTCATGTGAACTGAAAATTATTTCGTCACAAAAAGAGCAACACGCGGCTATCCTTCGTTCAACTTAATAGTGCCCCACTCATCGTATAATGTTAACAAAAGAAGTGAACTTCAGACCCGCTCGCCCAAAATAACGGTGAATGCGTCATGACTGTGATCTGCTTTCTAGTAGGCATCCTGAAACAAACTAAATCGTTGGTTACAGCCTTAATCTTATCGCTCTAAGTGTTACTGCCCATATTAACATTTAGTTTATGATTTACAACAACACTTATTAGTTTATTGCATTTCATTTCACGAGCGCTGCTTTGTCTGGTCAGTGGGAAATTGTGTTTATCTGTGTGTTTTGAGTAATATGGCACGTTGCTAAGAACTAGTATAACAATGTCAGCTGACCTAGACCAAGATTTGTTAAGAGCTTTCTCTATTGTAATCGACTGTCCTTCAACAAAACCGCGATATCCGCTCTACGAGTATAATATCGCACATTGTTTATATGCTCTGTCACGATTTCAATTCGCTTGTTTGGCTCACTCGACGTGCATTTCATTTATTGTTAAATTTTATGCATTTTTTGTGTGTTGACTGCATTTAACTCTACCCAGGCATATTTATAGAGCACAGTGCCTTTTAGAATTAAATGAACCAGCTAATTTTACGGACATTTTCGTGAACTTTGTTTTGTTATATATCCACATTTAAATAAATTTTAAAAATACATTAAATTTTTGGCTATATTGTTCTTTTGTACATATACTTTTATGATTGACCGTAACACAAAAAAATAATATAGTATTTATATATATACAAGTATGTACTTAAATAGCGCCATAAGTTCAGCTGTTGACTTGTGTTGCGTTTTTAGCTTTGGTTGTCATGTTGAAAATGAAAGAGACAGGTAACAATCGAGGGTCAAATGAGCAGGGAGGAGGACTACATTAAGTCAACATTAGTATCTAAATCGTCAAATTATCTAATTATGTTGCAAATTAAGTTTGCAGTTGACAATTAGGAAGTCTCAAATTGCTGTAAGTGATCCAATTACGAATAGAATGTAGGCGTCTGTCTTTCAACATAAAACACATAGTCTATTGTCTATTGTGAGGAAGACCCTGTATCGATGATCTCAATGAAGTTGGGCAAATTGCCAACAGATTATTTCATTAACATGTTTCCGTATTTATTGTGCTTTTAACAGGGAGGGCAACCACCCCGATGATTATTCACGCGGTCTCACCTACCGCAAGCTGCTGGAGGAGGTTTGCCGCTTCGCCAACGTAATGAAGGATCATGGCGTGAAGAAGGGCGATCGAGTCTCCATCTATATGCCCATGATACTGGAGCTGCCCATTGCAATGCTGGCCTGCGCTCGCATCGGCGCCGTTCACTCGATTGTCTTTGCAGGCTTTTCGCCCGATTCTCTTGCCGAGCGTATGTTTGATTGCAAGGCCAAGCTGCTGATAACGGCTGATGGCGCCTGGCGTGGTGAGAAGCCGCTGTACCTGAAGGCCTTGTGCGACACGGCTTTGGAGAAGGTCGAGGAGATGGGTCACTCGGTGGAGAAGTGCATTGTGGTGTCGCATTTAAAGCGTGTGACTCCGTGCCAGGAAAATCATGTGGAGCCGGATATTCCATGGTCCGATGATCGTGACTACTGGTGGCACGAGGAGATGGAGGACAAAGAGCCAGCATGCTATCCCGAATGGATGGACGCCGAGGATCCTCTGTTCATGCTCTACACGAGTGGATCCACTGGCAAACCCAAGGGTGTACTCCATACTACAGCGGGCTATTTGCTTTATGCTGCAACAACATTTAAGATTGTGTTTGATTACAAGCCCGGTGACATTTACTGGTGCACTGCCGATATTGGCTGGATCACTGGACATACCTATGTGGTCTATGGCCCTTTGGCCAATGGTGCCACTTCGGTTATTGTAAGTTATTGAAGCTACCAGAAAGAAACTTCCTTTATTTACTTTTTTTCCTTTGCAGTTTGAGGGCACTCCCTTTTTTCCGGGCAACGATCGTTACTGGAGCGTCATTGATAAGTACAAGGTTACCCAGTTCTATACGGCACCGACAGCGATTCGTGCACTCATGAAGTTTGGAGAAGCTCCGGTACTCAAGCACAATCTTACCGGTCTCAAGTAGGTTAACTAACAACACCAACAAAGCAAAGCAAGCAAGTTCACTTAGTCTATTATCTAAACACTGAATAGGGTATTGGGCAGTGTGGGCGAACCAATCAATCCGGAAGCTTGGCTCTGGTACTATCGCAACATTGGCAAGGAGCAATGCTCCATTGTGGACACATTTTGGCAAACAGAAACTGGTGGACATGTCATAACACCTCTACCAGGTGCCACTCCCATGAAACCGGGCTCAGCTGTAAGTGTATTTAATTAATTTAGTATATGAGTTCCATAACCAATCTTTATTTGATTTGCAGTCATTTCCGTTCTTTGGCGTTAAGGCCACGCTGCTAGATGAGTGCGGAACTGAGATTAAAGGTGAGGGCGAGGGCTATTTGGTATTCTCGCAGCCCTGGCCGGGCATGATGCGAACGTTGTACAACAATCATGAGCGCTTCGAGGACACTTATTTCTCCAAGTTCCCGGGATACTATTGCACTGGAGACGGTGAGTTTAAATAGATAAAATTAAAGAAGTATATAGCTATAAAATTTTGCTTTTCTTTTAATAGGAGCTCGTCGCGATGCCGATGGTTATTTGTGGATTACAGGCCGTGTGGATGACATGTTGAATGTCTCTGGTCATTTAATGTCAACTGCCGAGGTAGAATCGGTGCTCACAGCGCATCCACGTGTCGCCGAATCGGCTGTTGTGTCGCGTCCACATCCAGTTAAGGGCGAATGCCTTTATTGCTTTATTACACCAAACGAGAATGAGCCATTTGATCAGAAAATGGTTGCCGAACTCAAGAAGATGGTGCGCGAACGCATTGGACCTTTTGCGATGCCGGATGTCATTCAAAATGCACCCGGCTTACCCAAGACGCGCTCCGGCAAGATAATGCGTCGTGTGCTGCGCAAGATTGCTGTCAACGATAGAAATGTGGGCGATACTTCAACGCTGGCCGACGAGCAAATTGTAGAGCAACTGTTTGCTAATCGACCCGTAGAGGCCAAGTAGATATCCAGTGCTAGTTACTCTTTCGGATTTGCTTCTAAATAGCTTCATAAGTTTGATCAGCTCTGCAGTTCTCTACTTAGCCAACGCATTTAGCATTAAGGCCTGGCACTTCACCAGTTTATAGTATATGTATATCTACAAACGTATGCATAGAAGTACGTGAATCTTGTAAATCTCCTCGTCGTACATATACATAACTCCTACTATACTATCTTTAAAGTTAAATGTTTGCCCCCTTCCCTCCCCAAAAAAGGTCCGGGCCAACGAATTCCATTATGATCTTAAGCTGTGTTCGTAAGTAAGTAATGATATCAGTTGGCAATGCACCCGTTTATTAGAGAGTTAGTATCATTTGTATATGTTAACGTATAATTAAACTAATGTTGTTAATTTTATGCTGAGCACGCACATTTCTTTCCCAGTTAATTTTGTTTCTTTGTTGTAGTCTAAGCTTAAGTTCTTTCTAAATTCGTTGTGATACAATTTGTTTATGAAATATATTGATTACGTATTTTAAGTAGAATTGAATACAAAATATTGTATAAACTTATATAATATACACTATATTTCACTTAATAACCATCAAAACAAAAAACCACTCTTCACAATTTTATTTTCCAAGTTTAGTCTGCTTTTATTTGTAGATCGATGTAATAGTTTGATTTGTGTTGACTTTACTTACACGCAGCACAAGTCAAGGAACACGTAAGTCCGGATAATATATATTCAAGACATATCCAATCACTATTTGTGGTTTCATCTGTAATCCGTTATAACGAAATTTTACTGGATGTTCGAAACGTTTTTTTAGCTTATAAGATTATCAACGATACATATCAATGTTGCATAGTACTTATCAACATTCCTTATTACTTAGTTGACATAAATATTTAATGGTCAATAGTCAATATAAAGACTTCCTGCAACGAGAACATATCATTGAAGTTACTGCTGCAAAACTCAAAAAAACGTTAGAAAATGTATACATATCATTATTATAAGGGTTGAAGCAGAGACCATAAGTAAGTATTGTTATAGTTGTTTTGACAATTTAAGAGATTGAATGGAACGCAGTGCTTCAAAAGCTTATTAATGATGGGGCGTAAATAGCGCCATTGTCTGATTGTAAAAATTGTGAGTGTGTAAGCGAAGATAATACATATCATATCAATTAGCCTGATATTAACTATATATTATTGTAAATTACACAAAATACTATATATACATATATATTTATTGAATCATAGTTGTGTATAAAATAAAGTTTATTGTTTCAATGTGCAAATACGAGTTTTAACAACTACACTTAGAGAAAAAGCAACTTAAAGCATGCCTTGAATAATATCAATTCGGAAAGTTTATTTTAGAGAAGAATCATTCAAATTTTGTAAGTGTAAAAAAACAAAAAATGCAGAGTTTTTTAAGAGGCTTCTTGGTGGACTGCAAAGGTAGCTGGGTAAATGTTCCTCCGCCAAGCACTGCAGCTAGAACAAAGTCAATCAAGAGGCTCGCCCCCAAGTCCTCTCTTTACATGGGCAATTCTCTTCAGATGGGCCACGAAAGTGTAAGACGGTCTACCATACAGCTTTCGAATGGCCTTAAGACTGATCGTTATTGGAGTCATGTGTATGAAACCAGTGCCAATAGCTTGCACCCATGCTTAAAGGCTGACAGTGGAATTGCGAGAAGGATGATCTGGCGTGCAGATGAACTCATACAGTTGTGCTGTACGCCCAGAGACGATGAGGAAACTAAATCGCAGACAAATAAAGAAGAGATTGACAAATCACCAAGCCCAAATAAAAAACCTAAGCCGAGAATAGTTAAAAAGAGGAAGCTAACCAGATGCCCATTCAATATTGACGAAGCACGTGATGATCCACCACTGCCTGGATATGGTTTATAAGAACTTGAAGAATAACCGGTTCGAAATCTTTGATAATAAATAAAAGTTACTGCTAAATAAAACATTTAATTTCTCAATATGGTTTTTAAAAGCAGAGTTGTCAACTAAATTTGGCTCTGTATTGAATGTCAAAATTTTGTTATCTGACATTCAAATTTGCTGTTTAGTTACAAACATTTCGGGTTGAGTTCAGTTTGATATTTTTAAAAAGCATGCAAAATCTTGGTGGCAGCTGGTAGAACTTATAAAAACAACAACAACGTCCAACATCAAATATTTACCATGGCCGACGAGAAGCGACAAAAGAAAGAAACTTTTGAAGAACTGCCGGAGAATGCGGCCACCAGCTTTGGTCTCGAGGATCATGAGGCAACTGCTGCAGATCCACGTGTGACGGAGTTAAGGAACGCCAAATCTTTTAATAGCCGTAGGCCATCGATGGTAGCTCCAAAAGCGCCCACGAAACCGTTGAACGAGAAACCACCCGTCACACATAGACCAGCTGATTCTCTTCCTGTCAATGTAGCAACCAACTATGGCCTTGAGGGTCAAAAAACCGAAGCGAGTGATGCACGCGTTGCCAATATGAGAAAGACTAGGACTCAGAAAAAGACAAATGATATGAGCAATACTGTCTTTACAGATGCACCAGCTACATCGACAGCTTCTGCACCACCACCAGCTGCACCGGTACCTGTACCAATAGTTGTGAGACCAACTGAACCACCAGCTACAACGAAAGATTCTGCACCACCACCACCACCACCAGCTGTACCAGTACCTGCACCAATAGTTGTAACACATTTTGAGCCACGAGCGGAAGAACGGTCAGCCTCTCCGCGAGAATCTCTGTCAGCAGCTGTACCAGCGCCACTTCCACCACCACAACCACCCGTAACTCGAAGTGTTGAGCCGGCACAGGACAGGCAACAAGTCACACAAATTACCAACACGGATGTCACCTTCGATCCATCGAAGGTGTATGCTTCCAAGACGACAAACACACCCGGAAATCTCTACTCAGATGATGAGGATACTGCACCAAAGTTCCCACCGCCACCACCGCCATCACTGTTAGTTCCAAACAGATTGAATTTGGATGACGCGTATGACTTCGCTGTAGCCTTGGTAAGGAGAGCTGGTCTACATGCCCTGGCTTCGAATAATACGCGACTTTCCTACAATACGAAGGAGCATGAGAAGGATCTCAACACACGCGTTGACTTGGAGGTCGAGGCAATGATGGAAAAGGCAATCACCGAAAAGTATCCCGATCACATGTAAGTTAAATCGATAAATAACGGCAAGTCGAATAATGAGTTGAACCCACTTACAGGATCATTGCCGAGGAGGCAGTGTCGGCGTCGGAAACGGGAAAAGTGACTTTGACCGATAAGCCCACTTGGATTATGGACCCTATCGATGGTACCATGAACTATGTACATCATTTCCCGTATTACTGCATCTCGCTAGCGCTTTATGTTGACATGAAACCTGCTTTTGGGATTGTGTACAGTCCAGCTTTGCTCGATTTCTACACGGCACGCAAGGGCAAGGGTGCCCAGCTGAATGACGAACCTATACACACCAGCGGCCAGGAAACTCTGAAGGGCGCGATGGTACTGCAGGAGTACGGTTCCGGCATGAATGAGGCGCGCACTGAAACCTCCATGGAGAATGCTAAGCGGCTCATCCACAAGACCCATGCGTAAAGTCTACAAATAACAATTACAAAAATGTCACAAAATAATTGATATTTATTTGTTTAGACTACGTTCGATTGGTTCCTCTGCCATGGGCTTGGCAATGGTCGCCTCTGGAGTGGCCGATGCATTTTACTTTTTTGGGCTGCACGTTTGGGATATGGCGGCTGGCAATATTTTGGTTACTGAGGCCGGTGGCACTGTAATTGATCCAGCTGGCGGAAATGTTGACATTATGTCGCGACGTGTACTTGCGGCGGCTACGGAACCACTTGCAATCGAGTTGTCCGGGAATCTTGTTCAAAACTTTCCTTCGCCGCGAGATGATCAGGACAGAGAAATCACAGAGCTAGTATCAACGAAGGATTTTCAGGCCCAGACCGATTTTACAACGTCCAGTTCGTCATTGGACTCTGATGCTTCAACGGTTACACAATATAAAAATGCTAAATAACACAATTAAGTCAACCAGCTGCACACCAAGAATTTAAATTGCAAACTAGTAAATATCAAGTTTCCATAAAAAAAACAGTTGTATTTTGTTGCATTTAAATTGATAGTCGATTGTAGTCGATAAGTACTTAATTTGCCGCACCACAGCCACAATCGCAACATTCGAGGCTTACACAGCACTTGTTAATCAGCTGACAGCAAGAAGCATACAAATTAGCTTGTGTGTATTGTTCCCTAAATTATAATTTAATTATACACACGCATTTAGTCAATGTTGAGACGTGCACAACACAAAATGGCTGGGGCATTAGATTTGGGGAAGTGTTTTGAGCTCATCAACAACCTCACAACTGAGGCAGGTCGGGTAAGTGTGTACAAATTTTAATATGCCGCTAAAGAATTATTTAAAGTGGTATTTTTTGTTGGCAGCTTATTGCGCGCAACAATGAAACACGCCAGACTTTTGACTGCAAGTCCGGCGATATTGATTTAGTTACGCAAACCGATAAGGATGTGGAGAAAATAATCATGGACGGCATTCGCCAGCATTATCCCGATCACAAGTAGGCGATAACCGAAACACAATTCGTTCTGTAATTGATTCAATTTTAATGTTGTTAAAGGTTCATTGGCGAAGAGGAGAGTAGCACTGGTGACGGTGTCAAAGAGCTGACCGATGCGCCCACCTGGATTATCGACCCGGTCGACGGCACCATGAACTTTGTACACGCGTTTCCCCACTCCTGCATCTCGGTGGGCCTGAAGGTGAACAAAGTCACCGAAATTGGCATCATATACAATCCGATGCTCGAGCAGCGCTTCACCGCTCGTCGCGGTCAAGGTGCCTACTACAACGGACGCCGCATACAGGCCAGTGGCCAGAAGGAGCTAAGCAAAGCTCTACTTACAAGCGAATTCGGCACCACACGCGACGAAGACAAAATGCTTGTGGTCAATGAGAATTTTGCCAAAATGGCCAAAAAAGTGCATGGGTATGTTCCAGTTCCAGTTGGTTAAACAGTAACTAAATCTAAACCTGATTTTTTTTGTTATATGCTCAGCTTGCGCGTTTTGGGTTCTGCTGCATTGAATATGGCAATGGTGGCACTGGGTGCTGCAGATGCCAACTACGAGATGGGCATCCATGCCTGGGATGTGTGTGCCGGCGACTTGATAGTGCGTGAGGCGGGTGGCGTTGTCATTGATCCAGCTGGCGGTGACTTTGATATAATGTCGCGACGCGTTCTGGCCGCTGCCACACCCGATCTGGCCCAGGAGCTAAGTAAAGCGCTGACCCAATTTTACCCTAAGCCAAGAGACGATTAGGGCTGCCAGTTATTTTCCACACTATTATTACTTACTGATGACGATGACTAACCAAAAAAGCATTTGAATATTCGCAATTTGAAGTATCTTGTAAATGCATTTCCATTGTACTGCAAAATAAAACTCTTGTCGTGTATACACACACATACATAGACATAAACATACATATTTAATTGTTATTGCATTATTTAAACTACTGGCATAGTAGCTGTAGTTGTTGTTGTATTCTGTTTATTCAAAGACGTTTGGTTTGTTTGTTTTTGTTGACATTCAAGTACTTTTTTCTGTAATTTTATTACAATCTGCGGCGCTTGTTTTGCTATTTTGCAATTCTTATCTACTTTTGTTATGCATATTGTTGATTCTATATAAGGTTTCTGTACTTTTGTTTTTTGATAGTAAAGCGCTTTTGTGTTTTTGTTTTTGTTTCTGTTTTTTGTATGGCATGTAGACAGCAAACTTGCGTTTTTTCCTAAGGAAAACAAATGGTAGCCAAGCGATATAGTATATGTATGTATAGTTTTTTTTAATCTGTCTCACACATAAGATAATTCTTAAAACTTTCCATGCAAATAACATTGGAGTTGGCTTTCAATTGATCTTGTTTACGTTATGTTTTCTGAATTTTGTAGTCAGTTTTATACATATATGGTATATTGCTGGTTCGATAAAATGGTCGAGATACGCGACTATTACAATTATTTAGTTGTGCTTCTTGTTGTTTAGTTGATGGCAAAGCGATTAAGATATATGTATGTAAATATATAAAACATCTATATGTATATTGGATTGATCTGGTTTATGAATAGACTATTGATTCCTAGACACTTATTAGCAACGATCGAGAGAGATTTGTTATTATGTATTTGTAGGAAGTTGACGAATTTTTGTTCTTTAACATTATCATCATCGCATTGGTATATTGATCTTTTATTAGTATTTGGGAGTATTGTTTGTTGTATTAGTATGTAGTACGTTCTAGCCATATAAATACCATTTAAAATTTGACACATCATTGAAAAATGTAATCAAAGCTACAGTAGGTAGAAAATTGTATCTAAGAGTTAAATTTATATGTATAAACTTGTATAATTTAGTTATGTAATTCAATTAAATATTAATGCTACATTCACAAAGGTTCCATTACAATATTATTATTTTGGGTCTCCTTCACTGGGGCTCTGAAATGAATTTATAAAATCTTGAATAAAGCAAAATAGTATAACATTTAATTGGTTTACTAAGATATTGCAGATTGTTGTTATTAATTTAGTATATAGATTTAGATACATATTCTAAGTTCAATAAGCGAAAGGTACACATGGAGCATAAAACGGTTGCTACGCCAAACTCTAGCCATTTTTTTTTTTTGTAGATCTTAGACGTAGCTTCCTCTCTATATATTTATTATAATAATATGTAGTATTTTGTTTTTGTTCACGCTAATAAAATTTACAAAATCTTGTATATAAATTCAACAATTAATGAAGAAATTTAAGAGTTGTTTATTTAGATTTGCTTTTTGTTGCAGATATATTACGATTTAAGTTCATTTTCAACATGTATTCGGTTTTCGAAAACTTAATACAAATAAATTTAGCACCAATCTATTCAAAAATTCATCAAACTGTTTGATTGTTCCAAGTTATACAAATTAAGCACTTAAAGTTATGCGATTTATATTTAACTTTAAACGAATATGAACACGTTTCGAATCAATGACGTTTACTGACCGTCCTGGGATAAGAAAAAGTACCTTCCAGCATTTTTTGAATTTTGGAAAGAGCATCGAGTAGCGAACTTAAAGAAATAATAATCGAGCCGTAGCTGTAGTATTTGTTAAATGTAAGAAATAAATTTTAATTTATTTACACGCAGATACAATAAAACGAGAGCAAAGATAATTGGGTCTTTTTGCTTGAACTACACTAGATAACTCTAGGGTTTACATAGTACTATATAGTATATTATATGTATGCATATGTATAAATTTGATATATTTATAAGTAGTTCTTTAATTATACAATAAGTATTAAATAAACAAAAAAAATAATAAACAGTATTTTTGTTTCGAACTTGAACGCTCGCTCTTCAGTCGAGTTTTTGGAAAAGTTAGGAAAGGATTTGGACTTGGTATAGTTTTTTTTTTCATATTCTTTGTTTTTTTTCGTGTGGGTTGGATGACTTGATGAGCTTGGCAATGAAATAAATAAATTTGTATGTTGCGAATGGGATATGTAAGGGTTGAGCTCAAGCAGTTGAAAGTTGAACAAAAAAATAAAAACAATTTTTAAGTTTTTTTAGATGAGAGTATCTCAAAGTCTATAATCGTAGGTGTGTGTAAGTGTGTGGCTAAAAATGTTTGCGAACGTCTTTAACATTGCTCTAAATATTTTGTATGCATAACTTTAGTTGTTGTTGTAGTTGTAGTTAACTAACGGTATCTTTATCGGGTAAAATGTTTTGTTTTTATTTTGCTTAAATGGTTGAGTAGTTTTAGTTGATGTATGTATGTATGTATCTGGTATCTTGATGTTGCTGCTGCTGCTGCCAACTTCTTTGTCTAACGCTAACTACTTAAACATACTATTACAAGTTGTAGAATATCAAATTGTTGCTTGATTTATTGGCTGTATTGTTTTTTGTATGCTCTACAACTCATCATCCGCCTTGGGTATGTCGAAGATCTCGGCAAAGAGCGGCGGCAGACGCAGCTTGGTCCAGTTCATTCGCAGCCAGTCTAGATGTGAGAAGTGTTTGGCCCCCAACGAGCGCAACTCTGGTATCTTAGCCTCCAGCGCCGGCATCAGCTGCAGCGCCTGCGTCGAACCGGCTCGCGATCTTAGGATTTGGACGCGCAATGCTTCAGCGACCAGTTCGCGTGCACGGGCAATCACCTTGGGCTCACTGAGAGCCAATCGATCGGACGCAAGCAGCACCATAGCCGAGAAGAGGCCAATTTCAGTGTCACTCAAGCCATATGCATTCAGTGTGTTGGCAAAATTCAGCAGGGCATTCACAAAGTCAGACTGGGGAAAATGGGAATGGAAATTTGAGTAAGTACAAAAAATAACCCAGGGATCATTACTAGGGCTTGAAACTTGACTAACATCATAGAGTATCTCCAGTTGCTGGCGTGTTAGATATGCGCCGTCGTCCAGCGTTAGCGTCGTATCATTGATCAGACGCGCCACATGCGTCAACCACACCTCGAAGAAGCCCAGCTTGATGAGTATCAGTTGGTCGTCCTGCGTAAAATCACAGAAGCCAGGTACGCGTTTCGCGAACTCCACAATCCGCTGCACGCCGGGTGTAACACGTGCCGAGAACTGTTGCCACAGCCAAATCTTTTGAAACTCCAGACTCTCGGCCACAGTCGTGACAATCTGTTGAAAAAAACAAATCATTAATCAGCCATTGCTTGACATATATGTAGATATAGATAGATTTCTACTTACCCCATTTTGTGGCACTGAGACTGGACGTCGCATCAGTTCGCGTGTAAGCTCCTCGGTGTAGGAGCAATTGAGTCTATGTGCCTGGGAGACACACATGATCACATCGTAGACAGTCAGTTCGTTGGCGGTGCCGGCAAGACCGCCATCATGATGATCGTGGGCGTGGCACATGGCCACCTGGGTCATTGTCATGTCGCTGCTGCTGCCCATGTTTACCAATTGCTGATGATGATTGTTCACAGCGACAGCTGATGATGCATTACTATTGTTGTTGCTGCTGCTGCTGATGTTGTTGTTGTTACTATTTGATGTGTTGTTGTTATTGTTATTGTTGGCACTATTACAACCACCCAGCTCCGATGGCGATGAGGCTATCGAACACATTTGTGGCGTTTGTGGTGTACTTGGTGTATTCACACGCACACTGCTCGCATGCGGCTGCTGCTGTTGTTGTTGTTGTTGCTGCGGCTGTTGTTGATGTTGTTGTTGTTGAATTAGATTTGTATGCAAATTATTGGCACTGGTTTCATCCACATTTAGGGGAGTGCTGCTAGCCGTTGCTGTGGCAGCGGCTGCTGCTGCGGCACCGTTCAGCTCACGGGAACGCTTCGGTACGCGACCATAGCGAACAGCTAAAAGATAAAATAAACAAAAAAGTCGCGTTATTATTTAAATTAAAATTCAGTCGAATAAGTTTACAGCATATAAGTATGCTACATATTACGTTCTTCAGACTCAACATTGATGAAATCTGTTGCCTACTCTTTGGCATGTACATTTATTTATTTCATAATATTTTAAAGTTTCTTTCATTTAAATTAATTTAATAACACTAAAATTCATAGTAAAAAAAAAACCTATTTATTATTACGTCCCATAAATAATTTGTTGTTCTTTAACCAAAAATACGCTTATTATTGTTTTATTTTACGCATAGCAACATGTGTCGTTTAAGCATTAACAAAGCGAAACTTATTTATTAGTTTCTAAGAGCAATTTTTATTTAAATCTCACACAAAAAAATGTCACACTACAAAAAACTGGCACACGCATAAATCTTTCAGATACGCACATCCAAACACGCATACATATAGAAAGTTAACAAATATATAATCTGTAGCAAATGGGCATCAGCAAAATTCTTGTGTCATCTCAACTAGAAAATGTGTACTCAAATTTTAATTTGGCAGACAGCTCAATCTTAAACTAAAAAGAGGAAATTTGATTATTTATGTTGTTTGAAATGTTCATTAGCTTGACGGGGTTTAGTTTTACAAGTGCAAAAAAAATATGTTAAACGTGAAATTTCTTTTGTGCAACCAAATACACAGCATATTTTATTAATTAAAATCGCATTTGCCTTTTGGCAGACAAAAACCGATGTCTGCTGTGGCTGCTGTTGCTCCAGTTGCTGCTGGCTTTCAACTGGTGGCAGATACAACGTCGTCGTCGACTCTACGCTCACTTTATCAGTGGGACATTGACCCACTGTGCTCAATATACTTCAACATACAAAATACTGTCGGCAACTGATTTTTAGTGTGTGCGTGCGTCTGTTTGTAAGTTTATTTTTTTTTGCTTTTGCTTTGTCTTGTTATTATTGTTATTGTTGGTATTCGCCACAGGCAGCAGCAACAGCAGCAGCAGCAGACAATCCAAAACATATGTACATACTACATACATACGTATGTGTGTTAGTATGTTTGTAGTTGCACTTATGACGAAAGCGTGTTGTTCAACTTGTGCAAAGTGGTCAAAACGGATAGGCTCTAAAATAGTGTTGCCTCAAAAGAAATTGCGCATACGCAGCGTGTGGTGTTAAAATGAATTAGCTGTGCGCGTGGGAAGTGGTTAGTTGTAAAGTAAACAAGCAGCCGTTTAGTTCGAACGTTAAGTTGGCCAAAACACACACACTAAAATACACACATTGACCCACATTTGTGTCGAAGGCCTTGTCAGTTGTTGCAGTCACGCAGTTTGCATCAGTCAGACGCCGGCTCATCTCGTTAATTGTCACAGCTCGTAAATTAATAATGACATAATAACTACACACACACACCAGCACACCCGCACACACACACACATGCTTGCATCCCAGTTGCACATTGTTGTTATATGCCACCTTCAACTCTGTTAATTGTTTGTGGCGGGCACATTTGGCTTCGCTCTGTTTATTTTTATTATTTTTAAGGTGTCTTCAATTAGCAGATCATTGCTCGTTGATGGCAGCAGCACGATTTGTTTGCTTATCGCTTGTCGTTTGCCCATTGTTATTAATTTTTCTTTGCTGTTGCTGCTTTTGTGCAGATTTTCTGATGTGTTTGTTTACCTGTTTTGCGTAAGGGTATATTACTGTATGTGCTTGATATATATATTTTGGGCACTTTAATGCCACTTGGAGCTGTCAACAAGTGGAGCAAATCAATAATGTGGAGAAGAGAGAAATGTTTTAATAGACAAATATTGTCAAATCGCTCACCTAATTGGAAATCGTTTTGGAATTTGAACGCCAGCAGCAAGATAGATTTAATGAACAAGAATCGTAAAAGGTAAAAAATCTATTCAAATTTTATGAGAAAACCATTTTTAGGTCATAGTAAAAGATCGGGAGTGATTTCCAGTTTGATTTGTCTATCAGTTTTATTGATTTTCATTAAGTAAGCTTGCATCAATATCAAATTAAATAAACATTTATCATAAATAGTACACAAAAGTCACATTTAATCTAGGGAAAAAAGATAAATGTTCTTGTTGAACTTTTCTTTTACTATTTCTATTTAATTTTTTTTTCTTTTTGCTGGCCATAATCTACCGCATTAAGTATTCAATCGTGCCAGCTTAGGCGAATGCTGCTCCACATTTCTACCTGTCACCTGCCACCCAACCACCCAGCCACTCACCCACCTACCATTTGTGGCGCCCACTCTCGACAAAATGTGCGGGTCAACATCATCCATTATACACACACAAACACAGAGAGGCAGCCAGGCTGTCGAGTGCTGGCAGCAGCACGGCAGTCACATAAATAAGACTAAGCCTAAACTTCATCTTCTTCTTCTGCCTGCTAAAAGCATCTTAAGTGATTTAGTGCAGCCAAATGGCTCCAAAGCTCACTGGCCAAATGACCCAACCGAGAGAGAGAAAGGGGGCCATAAACTTGTTTGAATTCAGCATCCATCCATCCATCTATATGGCATCTACTGAGTGGCCAGTTCAGGATTTGGGTCACTGTGAAATGTGAATCGGCGGCGGCAGCGGCGGCGTAACCATAAAGTGGCCCAAATGTTGCCAGCCCCACTTTTTGACCAGGCCATTAGCATGCGAGGCTCGAAGCTCACAAGCTGAAACTGAAGCCAACTGAAGCCATCAACTGACCAACAACAGCAACAGCAACAACAACAGCTACATAATCATACTGCATACATAGTTGATTTTTGTGTCGTGTTTTTTTTCGTTCGTTCGTAATTCTTTTTGTTTTGGTTTTATTGTGCGCATGAATGGTCTTGGGTCTTCTGTGTGGGGCCCTCTTGGTTCCGGCCCTACTGCACCCCTCTATCCCCTCCTTACGTCTGGCCCCGGCACCGACATAATTTGGCCCATAGTTTTTTTGTTGACCTCGTTTGAGGTCGTTCATTCACCTGTCGCAGTTGTTGTTGTTGTTGTAGTTGTTGCTGTTGCTGTCGCCCGGCTGCACTTTATGCACTCCACATTTGCATGCACACATATGTATGTATGCATCTATATGGATATATGTGTGTGTGTGTGTGTTTACCCAGTTACGAAATTGTCCAAAATGCTGCGGCTTAGCTGGGTGAAAGTTTCGTTTTTGTTGTTGCTGCTGCTGCTGCCAAAAAGAATAAACAACTTTTGTGTGTGGCTTATTGCGATTTGGGATTGCCTAACTATGTCACTTAGTTTGACAGTCTTTTTGAAAAAGTGCAATGATTATTGATAGTTGCTGCAATCTTTACCATAACTATAAACACTGTTCTACTTAACAAAAAAAACGTTAATAATTAGAAAGGTGCTTAAGGCTTAAAAGCTTTTATAGTAGACATTGATCGATTGGGTCGATTCCGACCTAAAAATTATATCTGTTACTTTGAATGCAGTATTTCTGTACAACTTGATTTACGATTAGAAAGCCATTGCTTTCTTTAGATCGATTGAGTGTCGACCAAATTATGCTTTGAGCTCTTTATGTTTAAATGCAGTAAATTTCAAAAATAAATATGTTTGGAAGTTAAACTTTTCCATATGCAAAGAGGTCAATTTCTGTTTGGTAGGGTATTTACTCATTCGCATACTCAAATGTATTACCTACTATTTCTTGCATTTGTTTGCTTTAAGGTGTGTCGATGTGTGTGATTATTTGTGTGTGTGTGTGCTAGTGGTAGTTTTTCTTTATTTTTTCCTATCTGGAGCAGCTAAAATTGTTAGTTGCGTGCTACATTTGTTGCAACGATAGAAACCGCACACAAACACGCACACACACCAAACACACAGCAGCCCACCTCCTCCAATTCATCCCCCCTTAAACTAGTCAGTAAGCATACAAAACAAAAATTGTGTCAAGCAATTTGCGTATATTATCGTCATATTGTTATTATAGTTGTTATTCATGAAGTCAATTGTGGTTGCATTTGAGTGTTAAAAGTGAATTTGAGTGTTATTAAACTTTAGTATTGTGTTTGCATGTTAATCTCTGCCTGCTGGGCAGTTGTGCACATTTTGTGGAAAATCACAAACGAAATCTTGACGATTGAACCACTTGCCAATCTCACAGAAACCCAACACGGCACAATTCTCCACACAGGTCCAAAAGAGGCGACAATGTTCGACATGTGGCAAAATTTGGCCATGAAAAGTGCATTGAACTGCAGCATTTTGACAGGGTCCCGGTGGTGGTTGTGTGGTTGGTGCCGTTGGTGTTATTGGTGTCGTTGGTGTGATTGGTGTCGTTGGTGTGATTGGTGTAACTGTTTCAATACACTGTGCATCTGTCCGTGGACATTTGCCAGGCACACAGGCCAGCAGCTGTGCATCAAAAATCAAACCAAGTGGACAAAGTTCACGTTCGATGGTATTTAAGCCACATTTGTAGTAAGCACTGCAATCCTCGCAATCGGGCACCAAATCCCCCACCTGATGTCCACTGCAGAAACAAATGCCATCCCTGTAGCACAAACGTGTGGCACGATGCTGACCGTGTGTCTCGTAAGCGGCCAACAGCAGGCAAAGTTTTAGCAGAACTTTTTGGTGAAAAAAAAGGAAACTCTAGAAAATAACAAACCTTGATTAAAACTAGTAAAAAATCTTACCGAGCTTCATTTCTTTGGCACGTAAGAATCTTAACTGATTGCTATTAGACTTATGGCTTAGCCATTATATATGATTTCGATTGAATAGTTTATCTAACTTATAGTTAGAACAATGATAACTTTTATTGATTTTGCTATTGACCTGACTCGACTTGTGTCTGGATAAATAGTAAATGTGATTTACCAACAGATAATGGGCATTATTTGCTGAGCTGAATACTTTGTGGTGTTTAAAGTCTAAAAAAACGTATGAGGTTTCTAAAAAGAAACAAGCAACTGTTAAGTACTCAACAGACTAGGCATATTTGAGATAAGACTGATTGACCAAAAATTAAAATATGGCTAAATATAAAACTAAGTTTAGTTGTATTAAAACGTTGTAAGGGTAAAATCTATATTGTGATATTAGACAAATCACTTTACAAATTCAATGCAAAAATTCTTGAAGTATGCAAACATAATAAAATTAAAAGGGCTTATTGTATCCCAAGTATTCCCACTGGTGAGTGAATGACACCCACTTAAAGTTAATTTTGTGGTCTGTGGAGCACTTTTGGCGACCTTTTTCCATAAGCTGATTGGCCAATCGATCGAAATCAGGTCCCACGCAACATTTCGGACAAAAGGCCCAAGACCCAAATGCACAAATTTGGCATTCAAAGTCGAACAAATTGCCAGAGTCTGAAACTAATCGTCTTGGGTGACAAGCATATATACCTAGTATTTGCCTAAATCAGGCAATAAATGCAACTGGGCGGGGCCAGTCGAGTGTCAAAGCAAAAGCCTGCGAATATGAATAAGAAATAAGGCAAGAAATCAAAATCAGTCAAGGCATATGAGCATACATATATGTATATGGTATATGCAAATTTTGAACTGACCTACTCCCATAACAAAGTACAAAACACAAATCAAACACACACACGCACAACAAAAATAAAATAAAACACGAATTCGAACGCAAAGTGACGCCCCAAAAAAGAGTTATAGACAGACCGAAAGTCCAAAAATCGCATACAAATCGAAAAAAAAAACAAAACCAAAACAAATTAATCGAGAATTCATATACATATATGCAGATATTTATGTAAGCTGGGTGCGATGGATAAATGATTATGTTGTCAAACTGAGGGCGTTGAACGATCTTTGAATGGATCGTTTAGATAGTTTGGATTTTGAAATGTTTGAATGCTGCCCGCTCAATCAGTCAGAGAGCTTAACGGCAAATTGTGAGCAATTAACGTGTTCATTATATACTTTTGTGTATGTTTGCCATTTCGGTTAGACAAGTAAATCCACAAAGCATTAAGCGTTAAGCGGCTTAGAGAAAGGCTTTCCCCACATTCACATACTCTCACCTATATGTATATATAGATATTCCAAAATGGGTTGAGTGCCTTTTGAAGAGGTGTAAATGGTTGTGTGGCACAGATCTCTGACCCCTTCTATGACACCGATGACAAAAATAGTTTTTAGCTACATACTATGTATGTAAGTGTGTTAGTTAGCTCACATGTATCCAACAGATACTGTATATATGTATCTACAAACTATATATATGCGTACATATAATTCACTTAAGCGCGTTCAACGAAGCGGGATGAATGACCTCAATTTAAATAGTTGTCCATCCATCTGAACCCGTCCCCCTTTCCCCCTACCTCGCCAGCGCCCCTTTGTTGTTTGTCTCTTCTCGTTCCATGACTGACTTTTTGGGTGCCATTTAAATCAACGTTTGCCGTCGCCGCCTGCTTTGGACACTGGCTTTTATCTCTTCTTTTCTTCTCGCCTCGGTTTGTTTGTTTGTGCTTCTTTTATTGCATTCTTGTAAAATTATTCAAATGCTCTACAATTTTCGGGCCAGTTTTTTATTCATTTCATTTCTTTCTTTCCGTTAAGCGCATGAGAATTCAGGTTATAATCATAACTACCGCTCTCTGTGTGTGTGAGCCAAAGGAGTGGCCTATAGACAGTCATCACACCCCTCTCCCTCTCTCTCTCTCTCTCTATCTCCCCGTATCTATCATGTCGTCTCCAGCTCCATCAACACTTTTTTTTTTTATCTGTTTGACACAAATTTGTTGGGCACAGCAGCAAAGTTGAACGCTTTGCCTGCCTTCGCTGGATTTTTGTTTAGTGACACAGTTTAGTTTACACACACACACACACACAAGCACTTATACACATACATATTCACATAAAGCGTTCTCTTTTTGTATATTTTGACTACCTAATTAGATAAAAAATACAGTTGGCTGCCGCTGTTGCTGCTGCTGTTGCTGCTGCTGCTGCTGTTTATGCCCCATGGGAGGTGTTAAAAGTTGCATTCACTACTTGGCTCCGATGTGGAGGCGGTGGTGGTGTTGCCACAAAAAACTGCTGCAAGCGTGTGCCAGCTGGAAAGTGAGTTAGTTTTCTGTCTCCATGCAACATTAGATTGTCTCTCTGTGTGCCCCACTTAGCGAGTCTCTGTCTAAGTGCAATAGTATGCGTGTGCCCGGAGGGGCGGGCTGTTTGAACAGGAATGTTGCATAAATGAGGGCAACTTTGTTGCCATTTGATCTGCTTGTGATACATAAAGTGCAAACGATGCTGATGATCATTAAAATAGAAGTTTAGCTATCAAAAGTGAATTGCATCTAAAGTTACAAACTTTATTGTCGAGAACCTAAACTTAACTGTCTTTCGGTTAGTTAGCCAATTAAAAGCAGCAATTGATGGCATAGGGCAAATACTTTCGCAACTTGGGAAATAACATTTTTTAAAAGACTAAACTGTAATGCTATGAAAGAAGAGTATATTGCAGATGACAATAAAATGACACACTCATACTGCGAGTATTTTAATAATATCTTTCCAAACAGATTACAGATAAAAAGATATATACTTTACTGACCCGGCAAAAAAGAGATGCCGCTGAACTTTGCTCAATGCAAAGTTCAATAAAAAATTAAAATAAAAACAAAGCTAAATGCGCTCATTAACAACTCCTACGCAGCTCATTAAGCGGTTATTGAACTTGCTCAAATTAAATATTAACTAAACATGACAAAGAAATAAAAATAAAAAACTGCAAAAATGAATGAAGAAAGAATCTTAATTAAATACTTAGATATAAAGCAAATGTAGTGTAAATAATTAGACACAAACAGCAAAGACCAAGAAGTATTCGTTGATAGCGGAAGCAATTCGCAGTGTAAACATTTTGAAAGATACAGATACTGAGATAGAGAAAAGCATGCGGTAGACGGGTCGTATGAGTAATGCCGAAAAAGTTACGCAAATGCCGGCCTCGAGGGCCTCGAGCCGTTCGGCTTATCAAATATTTGAACTAAAATGTGTAGCTAAATTAAAACAAACAAACAAACAAACTAGCAAGCAACAGCGGCATTTTCTAAGACGTCAGACAGTAGCCAAAATGTAAAAGAAGATTAGCTGGGAGCTAAATAAAAGTTTGTGTTTGCGTTTGCGATGCTCCAATTTGATAAGCGTTTTTATTTTTTTTTTTTTTTTTGGGGCCGCATTTGCAATTAGCGAATTAAACGCTGCCCGAGAGCCAGCTATAAATGTTTCTATGAACCAAATAGACAAGCGACCATCCATCTTTCCCCCTCCCTGCCCATTTAACCGCTCCCAGCGCTTTAATGAAAAAGCAAACAATTAAATTAGCCACAAAGAAGACGAAAATGCGCGAATCAGCCATCAACCATCGACAAATACTATATGTATGTATATTCACATCGAGAGACGCCAAAAACTAGAACGCAGCGCATTTGTGAAATGCCAATCGGCAACGGAGAATGAGCATGACCGAGACGAGATACAAATTTATATAGTATATAAATGTGTAAATGTATCTGTATAAGTGTGGTTGCGAGATCAATGCTCGAAGGCAGCTGCTGCTGCTGCTGCTGTCGAAAGGCTGCGATTGGATCGTTCGGGACAGCGCCGACTGTGATTGATTGAATTAATAATACAAATTAGCAGCGCCAAGTAGGTTCGATCAATGATCTCGCTAAGCCAAGTAGCCAAGTGGCCGTATAGCCATGGAGACTCTGATCTCTAAACAGCAATCTTTGTATCTTTGGGCGTGGGTGTTGTTATACGGTCACAACAACACGACAACAACAACAACAATATCAACATCAAAGTGGCATGTGATTAGCTGCAGCAATAATGCCCCATTATGTATTTAACAAACATGGAACGTTTAGCTGCAATCTGAGACTAGATTTTTGTAAGCTATTGAATAATTTAAAAAAAAGAGATTTTATTACTAATTTTGTTGAAAAAAAAACAAAGAAAGAAAATAAAATGTAGCTCAACTAAGTCAAACTTTGGGCGGATGAATTGTGAAAATTATAAATATCATAAAATTATAAATAATATAATAGGGTTCAAGTTAGAAACCTAAGAACCCTCAACATGCGAAAGATCGAGTTAAAACTTTTTAGCTATAGCTTTTTTTTTTAAATTATGAAATCGAAATATTGCACAATGTAGGACTGCTATATTCCCACATCTATCTGTTACTCCCTCTCTCTCAACACTTTGTTGCTATTTCTGTTTCGGTCTGTCAACATAATAAGATCACAGCGATGCAGTTAATGAAAGAGTCAACGAGTCGTTGGCTTCATTATGAGCACGCACGATCAATGACCGACAATGGACAGCAGCAATAAGAAGAAGAAGAAGTTGAAGTAGTAAAAAAACGAAGAAGAAGAGTTCTTGCGGCTGAGCGTCTGAGTGATTTCTTCCTCTGCAAGGAGCCCCATCGTCATCATCATAATCATTGTCTCAGGGCAATCACTGGCCAATGGCTACCGCTAACGATCCGAACTGCAGCAGCAGCAGCAGGGAGCGCACGCTCTGCCAGTGCGTTGAACTATAAACGTCGTCGTCGTTGATCGTCGCCGTCGCCGTCGTCAGTGATCTTTGGTGTACCCCATTCCCCTTTTCTTCGTTGTTGTTGTTATTCACTGGTCGCATTTCATTCTTGACTTGAATTTTTGGTTGCTGTTCGCTCTCGCTTGTTTCGGCAACGTCATCGTCATCATCAACAACATTAAGAGCGAGCTCATAATGCGAGACTCGATTTACAATCTTATAATCAGCTACCGGCTCGAGCAGACGAAAAAAACAGTAAGGCAAAAAATAACATAAGCAAAACGCTTTTTTATTTGTTGCTTTGTTGCTGTTTGCAGTGCAACGATCGCCAGTTTTTGGGCATGCTTTCAATTTGGTCGTTCGTCGTCTCCTCTCCATCTTTTGCATTAAGCTCTGTCACTCTCTCTCTCTCTCTCTCTCTCTCTCTTTCAGGCTGATCAGCTGAGTGTATGTCTGGCTCGAGGTCGATCCCTTTATGCTGCGCTCTTCGTCGTCTGCAGTTGATTCTTCTTCTGCTTCTTCTTTCTTTGCATATTTACGGAGCTGCGCTATCAAAATGCAGCGCTGCTGCGTCGCAGCCCGCATCGTCGCCTGGTGCTTCACCCTTTGCAGTCGTCGGCGTCTCCGCCGTCAGCGTCGCCATCGTCATCGTCGTCATATAAAGTGTCAATGCACTTGTTCTTGTTTCAGTCAGTCTTGCTGTCTGAATGTGTGTGGCTATGGAAGTGTGTGTATGTGCGAGGGCTTTGCTGCGTCTTCACGTGCGTCGCCTTTACCTCCTGCTGTTTTGACTGACCCCCCCCTTGCACCCTTCCCCGACACATCATTCGTTTAACTTCTGCTTTTGCTGCTGCTGTTGTTCAATCCTTTTTGCTTTCCGCTTTTAAAGCGCTGCGACGACGGCGCCGTCGTCGTCTACTGCATCGAGTGCTATGCCCTTTCTCCCTTTCCCCCCCTCACCGCATCCACAAACACACAGACTTCGTTTGTTGGTTCGTTCGTTCGTTGTTCGGTCGTTGGTCGCTTGCTCTCTGCCTTTGCACTTTGGTGCATCCTTGTCTGGCGTTTGAACTTTTTTTGTTCTTGTTGCCGTTTGACGTTTGCTGTTGTTGTTGTTCTTGTTGTTGTTGCTGTGTGCAATCTTTGTTCTGCAGACGTCTGGCCTGTGCCCTCTCTTTTTCTCTCTCCCTTCCTCTTTTATGCGTGTGAGTTTGTATTGGCATTTGACTCCATTTAAAGTTTGTTTCGCTTTATTTTGCAAATAAAATTAACTCAACTGCCAGCAGCAGTAAAGTGCAAGTGAAAATTGCAGATGCAGCCACAGCACACACACACACACACACACTAACTGTGGAACTCAACGGGCACTCTCTCTCTCTTTCTCCCTCTCTAAGCTGTTGCCAAGTGCTGCTTGCTAGCCCTTCGTTCGTTCCCTCTCGCTTTCTCACGCTCTTTTGTTGACTGTGCGTTTGTCCTTCGCCTTTTTTGTGGCTCTTCTTCGTCTGGCGTTTGCTAATGAGCTGAGGCGTGGTACACACACACACACACACAGCACACAGAGTACCAAGCGCAGTTACGCATAAATGTGAAATGGGCACACATTAGCTTAAGGGCTTGGTACTTCACGAGCGGGCGAGCGAGCGATAGAGAGAGAAAGAGTTACACGCACACACAAAGCACAAAAGTGTATGTATGTATGTTTGTTCGAATGTATAATAAAGGTGCGCTTTGGGGGTCAGGACCTGATAAAAAGCACGTATAATTATATATGTATGCACAAAGTTATTAAAACAATGTTGATACCCTGTAGGTATTCAAGCAAAGGGCATTGTAACTAGTTGAAGAAGTAAACGAAGTAAGGATAATATTCATTATTGGGATAACTATCTGCATTGATCCTTTCAGAATTCTAAACTACTTTCCAGACGAACATTTCTCATCTCCTAATTAATCACATTCAACGGTGACAATCTTTCTCTTATGACAGTTTTTCGATTAACGGTTCTATCTAAACTTCGGCAATCTTTTTCACATTATCTTTGCCTTAACAGTTTGGGAATTACAAGTGCTGAGTGCTTTTGTTTTGAGTTATCTTTAAATCTCTCATACGTTGGGCGTCGCGACGCGTCGCTTGATCTCTGTGCTTCATATTTGTGTTGAATTTTCCTCAAGTTAAACATGCGAAAGCTAACTTTCCGCTAGCTACCAAAACCCACACACACACACACTCGTTTCTATACACACACACAGAGCATTTAACCTACTTTAAACTTGTCTTGTGCATTTTTGGGCACTGTCATTAGTCGAGCAGCAGCAGCAAGCAGCAGCAGCAACAAAAACACCTTAACAACACTTAAGCTATATTCATTTTAATCGCATGTCTCATCAACAGCAACAACAACAACAACAGCAACGGCAACAGCAACAGCAATGGCCATCAACAGCATTTAACAGGCCCATCAACAGAGCCAACTTTATTGGCCTCTGAATTAACAGCTTTCTGCTCTCAGCCCCCCGTTCTTACCCTTCTTCTTTTCCATTTACTAATTCAGTTCAATCACCACCACCTGTGTGTATTGTATTTTTAATACATTTTGCAATAAAAACTCGCTTTTTATCTCTATATAAAAGAGATGTCCCTGATGCCATTACCGCCGTACCTCGTACCTATCTCTTTTCCCCCCTTTTCACAATTGACCTTACTGTCCCCTTACCTTCTCTCTCTCTCGCTCTCTCTTTCTCCCTCTTTCTTTTGGTTCTATTCTGTTTGGCTCTTTGAATGGATCGTCAAGCGTCTATGACAGAAATATATGAAGAAAAACCTCTATACACAAAAGTGAAGCTTTCATTTCCAAACACACACATACACACACACACACACTTACTAAACACACACACTTACTGAGCTCTGTTTTTTAATCATTATTACTTGCATTATCATTATCATGTTGGTTGCTCTGGCTTGTTGCGGCTTTTGTGGTTATGCTCGCCTGCACCTTGCCACACATTGGAGGTGTCTCTGTGTTTCTGTTCTCGGTTCTCTGTTGTCTGTTTCTCTATCTCTGGCATTTTGATTCTATTCAATTTGGAGGTCATTCCGTTGCTAACTGCATTTGTGTCTATAGTTGTGTATACTCTTTGTGTCTGCAACCAAGCGTGGCAACAACAACAAGACCGACCAATAACATAAAAATCACAAAAAAGAAACCTAAACTAAAACTGTTTGCGGTTATATTCTTGGCACCAAAATGTCAATTATGATCTAAAGTGCGGGCGTTTAAGCCACGTTTCGAATATGGTTAACAAGAATTTTTGAAATTGCTGCAATTATTGCAACGATTTTATGTCAAGTCCTTGAAGTAACTAACCTAAAAAACAGTCTGATAAGTCGATAATAAAATGTGACAAAAATACATAAATAAGTATTTTTTATATGTAGCTGATACATCGGATTAACTGTTTGAGATTAGAAGTCCATACATAAATAATTTATTATCTCTACTCTACTTTATTGAAAGCTTTTACTGGGTCAGTAACTGTTAACAGACTGTCAAATGTACATTATGTTGTTAACAGAATGTTAATCTGACATTAAGTAAACTTTTTATGTTTTGTGCCTCAATTATCTTTGTGTCTGGGATCAAAGTAATTTCTTTCAATTAATTGCTCAACACTACACACCACACACCCTTTTCTAACACACTCACACACACACATAACGAACAATCAATACAATTATATGAGTCCATGCCACACATGCCCCAAATGGATTGGTGACACATCAAATCTAAATTGTCCATCCCATATAAGTTCATTAATGCCATGATACCCAACACACTTTAACATTTTTCCTTCTTCTTTTTGACATGTGAGCCAAAAGCAGAAAGATACAAAATAAAGTAAACAAAAAAAAAAAATATCGCCGATTAAAGCGAAACAAAACAAAACCAACAAACATGCCAACCATCGAGAGTCCATCGAGATATGTATAACTAAAATAATATAATAATGAATAAATAACAGCAGATACACACACATACTAGTTAATATATGTACATATGTATGTGTATATCTGTATAATGGCCACTCGCTTAAAGCGCGCGCGAAAAAAAACAACAACAACAACAACATATACATATGAGTAAACAACAAATATGTGGGTCAATTTTGTAATAAAGTAGAAACGACAGCAACGAAGAAGAAGAATACGTAGACGACGACGACGAAGAAGAAGAAGAAGAGGCAGCCATAGAATTACGGCACACAGAACAACCCCCCTGAAATGAGCTGGAACTGGAACTAGAGCTAGAACTGAATGATTGATTGACAGGCTTGAACTGCTTGAACAAGGAAGAGAGAGAGAGAGAGAGAGCTAGCTTCCCTCCCTCTCTCCCCATTACCCAATGCGCCTAGGCAATTATGCGCCTTGGGTAATTGGCCCGCTTAACTGTTAATGGGCCGCCCCAAGTTGAGACTTAACGGTAAGCGATTGTAGATTGGAGACTTCTCAGTCTCTCTCTTCAGACTAAAGTTAGTACTACTGGGGCCACTGACTGTTTTGGTCAATGAGCTTTGAGCTCAGATACACACTTCTTCTAACTTGTATCTAGAAGATACTTATTTATGTATGTATCTATGTTGTATCTATGTTTGCAGCGCTTTGTGGAGTATCTCATGGATATACATTAACTACAGCTCAGACTTTGTGCTAGTTTTTGTTGTTGTTGTTTTCCCCTCCCCATTTTTTCTGTTTAGTCGGCAGATGATTTCATGCCTTTTGTGAGATTTAATTGTTATTCATTTGGTTGCGGCGCGCGTTCGTTCGTCATTTCGTTTCGTTTCGTTTCGGTTTTTGTTTGTTGTAGTTGTTGTTGCTTTAGTTTCATATTGGCTTTGGCCAAACCTTGAACCGCAGCGCATTCAGTTTATTGGCCGCGTTTTTACAACGAATACCGTTTGTCGAGCTAAGCGTTTGGCTCGCTCGACTGCCTGCCAACAATGATGATCATCATTATGATCATAATGATGATGATTATAATGCTGACTGATGATGACTATTAATTTCCGTGCCTCTAGATTTAGATACAACACGAACACACAAACTCTGTTACAATTCACCTAAATAAATGTATCTTTTTGCCACACACACACGTGTCTCCGTTATCCTTGACAATCTAAGCTCCAAAACTCACTCACTGCCTTTTTCTTTCTTTGTTTTTTTGTTTGTTGCTGCATATACTATAATTTATTTATTTATGTTTGCAATTCGTTTTGGCTCGATGTGTTTGTGCGTTTTTTTTTTTCTTTTTATTCTCGTTTCATTTTGTTGACTCGGCCGCACAAGGACGAATTTTGATGTTAATGAACTCGGCAAACAAATATTTTAGTCGGCAAGTGCTCGCTATCTGTAAGTGTATGCATGTGTGTGTGTGTGTGTGCTTTTGCAATTTTAGTTGCCAATTTGTCAACTATTTAATGCGAATATTCATTCGCAGTTTGAACGATCTACAGACTACTTCTCATATACGATATGCTTGCATGTGTTGAACAACATAATGGAAACTAATTTATTCATAGTCATTTTGGCAGTTGAGGCTACGATTTTCTAATAGATAAAATACCCTATACAAATATGTATATAGATAACTGGGGTACTTGATAAAGCATATCAATATCATGACAATATTTTAATAATGGTTAATGGATGAAGTTGATAAGAATAAATGATAAACATTAAGTGAAGAGTGATTTTTTATGAGAAAAACCTTTTTTATTATATTTTGCTCAGAATAAAAATCAATATTTCTATTTAATATTAAGTCTACGGTTTATTATTTAAGTTATGATAGTCAAATATGTTCTATAGAACTAGCTTATAAAGTTAAAGAAGGCTTTGCCCAACATAATAGTGATAATATCTCATTTTTACTGTGATTATTTTGCAAAAAGAGTTTTTCTTAAGAACATTTACCATCCCATTATAATAACATGAATATATCCCGCAACTTAACAAGTATTTACTGAGTATTTTCACAGTCATAACTCTCAAATTTGTAATTTGCAATGCGCACTCAAAAATGGCTTTTAGTCGGGGATTACGAAATCAGAATTAGAATCAGTAGCAACAGCAGCAGCTGCAAATAGTTGCAGTGGCAACATCATCCTTTCAGCTATGATCATCATTTAAAGACCTCTCTCTTTAGTTGTAGCTGGTGCTGCCACTGCCACTGCCACTGTTGCTGTTGCACCTGTTGTTGACCAAAGTCGTTAGCAATTTTCATAGCTGGACATTTGAGAACGAGGCAACGAGAGGAGTTGGCAATCTTTATGTTTCCGGCTCTGATTAGTGCTGCACAAGAAGAAGAAGAAGGCGAAGAAGATGCGCCCTAAACCGGAATGCAAATGCTAAACGGAGCCTAACTGGGCACAAATATCAATTGGCCAAAGAAGCAGCAGCCGCAGCAGCAGCAAAATCAAAGCAACAACAGTAATTGCAACCAGTTTCGCAATAGTCGCAACAGAGTGTTGAACTAAACCAGTTTTCGTTTGTTGTATTTACTTTACTTTACATTTTTTTGTTGCTCTTTTTTTTTTTTGGTACGGAAAATGTAGGAAGTAAAATGCAACACAGCAGCAGCAGCAGAAACGATAACAACAAAGAGACAAGACAGGAAGTTTGCATGTGATGTGAATGAACCTGCAAATTATGTGTATGTATGCGTATGTACATATATGTGTGTTAAGGAGTAAATGTTATGTGTGTGCGTGTGTGATTTTTGATGATTATATTAATATTAAGCATACGCCGCGTAGGCCTGGATTATTTATATGTACCTTAAGCTGAGCTGAACTGAAAACAGATTTTGAGAGACACAGAGGGAGAGAGAGCAACAACTCACACTCTCTTTCTCGCTCATTCATGCTCTCGTTCTCAGGGCGAAAAGGAAATGCGTGTACGAAGAAGAAATGTGAATTCAATTTACCATTCAATTGGGAGCAGCTCAGCAAAAATGCGTGCCTCTTTTGGCCCCCCAACCCGCTCTCTTGTGCTTGTCCTGCCACACACACGGCTGGAGTATCCAAAAACAGGCGCTGCCTTTTCGGTTGTGTTTCTTTTCTTTTCTTCTTTCTTTCGTTTTTAAGCCTCGTTCGCTGGCTTTTTGGTTAATTTTATTGCTGCTTGTTGCTGTTGTTGCTGCTGCTGTTGTTGTTGTTGTTGTAGTCTCGTGTTGATTTCAGAAACTTCACTTAAAGGCTGCTTTAATTTCACTGCTCTGCTTTTCCCTTTTTTTTTTCATGTATTTTATTTTACGTTTTGTGACTTTTTTTCACTGTCACTTCGCAGCTGGAATTGGGGAACAACTCTCTTCGGCCCAGAACACATACACACACACACACACACACTGACAGAGAGGCGCAGAGGCAGCCTCAACAGAGGGCCGCAACTTCAACTTGATTTTGAAATTCAAATCACAGTACCCGATAGCAATTTATGCAACACACACTGGACCCATCAATTGTTGCAAGTATATACGCTTGTATGTGTGTTGTATTCTATTCGTATGTATGTGTGTGTATTGAACTCTTTTTAACGCACTTTTTAAGTACAAATTTTGTATTGGATTTTATTTTAGTTTGCTTCTTCTTTGATGTTTTTTTCTTTTTTGATAAATACACAAAAATTGAACACAAATTCGGGTCTGCGAGAAGCGTAATGTTGTTGTTGTTATTATTATTATTATTGTTGCTGTTGCTGTTGCCGTTGCTTTTGCTGCTGTGTTCGCTTTGTTGAGGAGCGTTCGCGTGCCGCGCGCTTCAAGCAACGAGAGACAACTGTAAACGAGCAAACGAACGATGGCGAAGCGACGCGAACAAACAGCGGCTGCTCTGCTCTGCTCTGCTTTGGCCACTCAATGCAGTCGACGTCGACGCAAAGCTTTTACACCAGCAGCCGCAGCAGCAGCATTCGTAGCTGTAGCAGCACTACAAGAATATGGGAAGCAAAACAAAGAAGTGCAAAGAGCAGAGAGTCTGACAGCCAACGTGAGAGAGAGAGACTGAGTGAGCTAGCGAGAGAGAGATAGAGAGCGCAGTAAGAGCGAGAGATGTCGTTTGGGAGCGAGCTTTTCATGCAGAACTTTCAAATGCAGCAGGAAGCGTTGCAGTCAGCAGCGGAGCCACAGTCGAAGTCAACGTTGGCAGCGGCAGCGGCAGCAAACCAATTGAAATTGAGTAACGAGATTTGGTTGCTTTGTGAGTGGTTGTGTGTGTGTGTGTGTGTGCTGCATCTGTGAGTTTGCAACAAAAAGCTGCCCAACCGGTGTTAGATGCATTTGCATTTTAAAGTTGCTGCTGCTGCTGCTGCACATTTGGCAACGTGGCTGGCGGCACGTTTTACAATTTGCAACAGCAACAGCAAAAAAATGAAACATTGCAGCTCAAACATGGCGACTGGTGGCAGTTACATAAGCCTTGATTTAGATGACGGCTTAGATGTGTGTACGTGAAAAGTCGAACGTACCACGTATGTGTGTTTAAGTATTTGTGTGCTTATTGGCAATAAGGAAGTAACTTTTCATGTCAGCTTTGTGTATGTTGCATGCAGTTTTCGATCAAGTTGCAACTGCTGCTGCTGCCAGTCTGCCTGCCTAGAAGGAAACAGGATAAGTCGCTTGACAGTTTTCCGCTTGCGATTGCCAATTTTTGATACCAACCCAAAAAACAAACAAAATACGTAAAACTAGCTAGCACTAAATTATTTCCGTCAGGCATTTAAACTTAAAACGAATGGATATGTAAGGAAAAAGTGACAGAAATGTTGACATTATTGTAAGCCTTATCTAAATAGATATAAAGTGACAGAGTTGTTGGCTAAAGCGCTTCAAAAGAAAGCACAAGATTATATAATATTTATTTATAAAACAGTTGCAAGGGGAAGTTTTCGATATCCAAGTACTTTCACATTTTATTATGTAATACAACAAATTTTAAGAGGACAAGAAAAACCTTCGTTATAGGGAATTTTCGTAATACATATAGAATTGATGTTTGATTGAACCAAATTGCAGGGTTCTGGAAATGAATTTGTTGTATAGAAAACTTCGACATACGAAAGTTTGTTAAATGGAAGTTCGACTTTTAGGGAATTTTCAGTTCTTTTTGTAAGCTTTCTCTTAATAATTCTTCCTTAAGAACTAAATTAACGATACTCTTAATTGCAACGTTGGAAACAATCTCCAGTTTCTCCTAGTTAACATCTATTAAAAACCCCACCCAAATACAATTAGATTTTTTGTGTTTGAATAATTTGTAATATTACAATGCAGATTTTTTGTTGTTGTTTTCATTCTTTTAATGCAACATGAAATGGTGCCAAGGCGCTACGCCCACATGTTCTATAAACTAATTGCTGGTTAAAGTTGTTGCTAAAAGCAAATGCAAACGATTCACCTCGTTTACCCTCCTCCTCTTCTCACCCTTCATTATCACAACGAACCGTTAGGGAGAGAACGCCACCTACCTTAAAGAAGTGCAATCTATTCTCGGGCAAAACTAATTTACAGCACGCAACGCAACATACAACTAAGTGCATACTAAAAGTGTGTATTAAAAGGGGAGTCCATATATGCGAGATAGATGGGGCGTGTAGGGCCGGGGGGAGAAGTTGCCGCACACGCGTCTCAAGTGCTGATATCCCGTCCCTTTCTCCACTTGTTCCCTTTTTGGCATGTCAGGCACGTTTTAACACGCTGCCAGCTTTGATTTAATTTAGTAACAAACGTTGCAACAACAACAACAAGAAGAGTTGCAAGCATCACCAACAGGAAAACAGTCATCGATCACGACCACAGAAGAGAGCCCATAAAATATAATGATCAGCATAATGATGTGCACGATGATGATGATGATGATTATGATGAGCAGTTTGTGTGTACTTATAAAGTTGTGCTTATGACAGACAGATCAAGCAATTTAAGCAACATGCAACATCGACTGCAACATATAGTGAACAAAAAAAAAAAAAAAGAAACTTCACTTGATTAAGCAGTTAAATCAAACGTCAAGCGGATGGCCATTGAGTGTTTGTTGCATGTGTATACGCATATGTGTGTGTGTGTGTGTGAGAGTATTGTGGCACAACAACCGGAGGTGTTTTCAACGAGTCGCTGTCAAAAGTAGCCGCCGTGGTGGCCACACTTGAGAGCACACCGATCAGCAAAAGCAAAGCAAAAGGTCAACGCATTCTACTGCTGCTGCTGCTAAAGGGAAATGCCACACAACAACAACAACAACAGCAACAACTACAACAAGCAACATCACTTAACGAAGCGGCGTGTTAATTGAAGACAAGCAGGCAAAACTGGCCAAAGCTGAGGTTGAGGTTGTTAGCCAGTTTTATAGACTGCCTGTTGTTTTTGCTGCTGTTGCAAGTGAAGCCTCTGTTTTGCTTTGCTTATTTGCCGCCATTTGTTTGTTGTTGGTTGGGTTGGCTTGCTTGTTGGGTGTTTCGCATTTCTGGTACAAAATCAAACGCTTCACTGATTCGTGCGTTGGCAGAAGCAGCAGCAGCAGCAGTCGCAACTGCAACAAATAGTAAGTATTGTTGCCGCAATCGTGTCTGTCTGCATTTTGAAGTTGCTTCCTCATTTTTGTTGCTAGTGCAACCGCATAACTTAAATGCACCACAGTTGCCTTCCCACTTTTTGATCTTTGTACGAAAATCTTTTGATTTCTGTTCGTTGCAATTGCTTGCCTGTAACTTTGTTGCAATTAAATGTGCATCCAAAGTGCAGCTCAAGTGGCTTTAAAAATATGTTGGGGCAGCCGTCAAAGTCCAGTCATTGCATATTCTATACCTAAAAGCTGTTACTTTTTACCACAATGCATAAGTCTAAGTTTTGAAGATAAGGTGGTTTAAATTAGCACATCTGGTTTTGATATTTGATATCTGTTTCTTATTGTTCAAAATAAGTTCAATTAACTAACGAACTAGATCCCTGGCTGTAAATCAGTTCATTCTGAAAATCCCATTCTATATTACGAATTGTCTCTTTAAGGAAGTTTTTTCTTGTTCGCTTTATCTGAAAATCTGTTGCATAAGTTTTTTTGTAGGCAGGTCCCAGTCCTAGTCCCATTAAAGTAGGTTTCTAAGAAATCTGTTAAAACAAAACGAAAGCTAATATATAAAATTACTTACAATAAAAACTCAAGTTAAATCAATTTATTTTCTTCGATGGGAAATTTTACAAAATCAAATAAATGCATTAATCAAAAATACTTATATAAACTTTGCTTATTTCTCATTCGTTCATCTTCACTACATAATTCCTCTCTCTTTTAGTTGTCACCAAAATCATCTACTGATTGCTTCGCTTGCACGCCAGCAACTGCTGTCATTAGCAACAGCAACACCAACAACTTCTGCAGCAGCTGCAAAATCACGCTTTGGTCAATTTATGTTGTTGCTTGCATAATGTGGCAATCACTTTGGCGGCTGCATAATGGAAATGCGAAATGTGTTTTTTCGAGTGGCGCTTTTGCCCAAACACACACACACAAACATAGACAATTTAGCAAGATGCCAGCAAGCAAACGACGCGTGAAGTGACAGCAGCTGCAACAGCAACATCAACAGAAGCATCAGCAACTGTTGCAATTGGCAGCTTTATCAAAGCAGCGCGCTGACTGATAAAGTCAAGCAACTCAGAATCGCGGAAGCGTCAAGAAAAATGCGTGCAACGCCCGTCATCGTCACGTTGCTTGTTGGCCGTTGAACCCCGCCGGCGGGTGCAATTGTCAATGTACTCCAATGTTGTAGTTGTTGTTGCTGCTGCGATGCGTTGTCAACTATTAAGTATACGAGCATATACATGTGTGTGTGTGTGAGTGTGTACTTTAAATGATGGCGTATGGCAACGCATCATAATCATTTATTTTTGCACTAGACGCGACAACAATGACTTCAACAACAACAACAACGACACCAACAGCAACACTGAAGTGCCTTGGCTAATTTTATAAAACTTCTTCGTTTTATTTTTCTTCTTTTGGTTTTTGTTTTTCTGTATTTAATTTCAGCCGTGATTTGTTTTTAGTCTCTGCTTTACATTTACTTATTTGTTTTCGCATTTACTTATACACAATTTTATGATATTTACTAAGAAATTTGTATGCAGAACGCGAATAGGCTTTAACAATTTGTGTGTGGTTAGTGTGTGTGCACTATGATTGACATTTAGAAGTCAACGCTCGAATCAACATTGCATTGCTTTGCTCTTGGATTGTTGCAGCTGCTTGATGTTGATGTTTGCTATTGTTGTTGTTGATGTCATTGTGTTCTTGTGGGCGACATTTGCCGTGGTAATTTGTTGATGGCTTTGTCATTAATTTTGTGTGTGTGTGTTGCGAGAGATGGATAATTGGATTCAAATGCATCGATGAAATTTCTATATAGTATGCACAATATCGAGAATATTTGTTTGGTTGCAATCGATAAGCGTTTTGCGGTTTTGGTTTGGGGGAATTTTCCATTGCAAATGTGTGTGGGAGGTGCTAAATAGTTGAACATTACGCAATGTGAATTGACAGCTGCATATTTCTGCCTAATTGACTTTAGACAGTTAAATGTGGTGAAGTGCAAATATAATATGGCCTGATTATGTGGTTCTATATCACATGACGGTATACATTTCTGTACTTAAATGTTAAGCAATGTCAATTTCAATATCAGTTAGAATTGTGAGAAGCAAAACAAATGACAAGCTATTATTATTAATATGTTATGCAACTATTAACTACTGGCTTAGATTTAAAGTAATTTTTAAGATGTTTGAGTTAGTTCAAATGTTATGAAGCCATATTGGGGCTTTATTGATGTTAAGCATCAAAGAAGCATTTAAAGTTAAACCTACTTCTGACATATTCTTATCAAAAGAAGTTTCCTTTACTTGTTCTTGTTTAATGAAAAACGAGTAGAAATGTAACGCTTATTTTGTATAAGTTATAAAACCATAATTTTCATTAAAAGTTTGCAATTTTCCATAGACCGTTACAACTTAAGAACCATAAAATGGAATTTTTTCGACCAAACAGCATTATTTTTATTGTTTCCCCGGTTAAAGAATTCCTTCTTTTCTATTTTCACAACACTTGTCTTATCCACATCTACGCACAATATATAAAATGATTTAAGTCGTAAAAGTTCTATCACCTGGCTGTTAACACAATGGGAATAAAGGCAATTGACAGGTGTCAAGGTTGCTCATTTGTCAAACAATGACAATTTTTGTGTCATATTCTGTGAAGCGTTAAGGGTGCGATGTGATTTCTGTGATTGTTTCAGCTATTTAAGCAAAGAGCACACAAAATTTTGATGTGTGTGAGTGTGGAAAGTTACCCCAACAACAACAACAAATATTCAACTGCAAGTGCAAATGACCTGCCTTGAAATGTATTTTTTAGTGACTCGTTGACTCATTTCTGGACACAAATGAATTTGCAATTGATGCAGAAATGTGCAAATTTTACAGCAGAAGCAGCGATAACAAGCATTTGTTGTTATTGTATTAATTTTATTTTTTGGCAAGAACAAATACGATTATTCATCAGACAGCGGCAGCAACTGTTGCTCCAAAGTTTGCAACATAATGTGCATTGAACTTCTGAAAGCAGTTCACAATTGTTATTATTATTATTATATATACGTTTGTATACATATTCTTAAAAAAATTCAGTTGTTGACATCCTCGCATCACCCGAAAAATAAATAAAAATTGCTCATTTGTTTATTCTGGCAGTTTTCTTGTGAATTTTTTGAGCAGCAAGAAAGTGTTAATTTAACAACAAATAGACAATGACAAACAAGAACAACAACACCTCGAGCGACAATTGCCACAAAACAAAATGCAGCAACAAGCAAGCTAATTGCGATGTTGCTGCGGGGCAAGCGCGCATGCGTAACGCGGCAGCAACAGCAGCAACAATGACAAAGTGACATGCACATAAATTACCATCAGCAATTAGCTGCTAGAATTTTGCAACAAAACAGGTGAAGTTGGCGTGGCAGCAATTGCAATGTTGCTTACATTAATCACAAGCTGCAACAGGTGCTGTTGTTGTTGTTGCTGCTGCAATTTATTACTTTATTGCTGTTGGATATACAAATTGTTTACACATTATTTGGACAATTTGCCTACGGCTGTTTACTTAAATTTTCATTAGCTGGCAATTGCTAAATGTTTATAAATAGCCCAACAATTTTAAATACATAATTAAAAATCATTTAAATGATATTTCAGCAGCAACAAATTTGTACATATTTTTTTTGTTTCGTTGTCGCTGTTAATTGCTGTTCGTCACTTTGTCGAAAAAAGACGTAAAAATTGCGGGCATTGGGCTTTATTTTGGGCAGTCTCAACTGGAAAGAGATGGAAGACCGCGGCAGTAACAACAAGCAGCAGCAACAAGCAGCAGCGGAAGTGACTGCGACAACGACTGCAAACTGAAAGTGAAAGGTGCTTAAAAAAGAAGAAGAATGTAAAGGAAGTGAGAAACGCTGCCGTTTTTATTGGAGTGCCATTTGGTGACTTTGTTTTGGGGCTGGGTGCAATGAACATTGTGGCAGCTGTTAACAAGAAGCAAACGCAGGTCAAACTGCAGTCAAACTGAGCGCTGCTAATTTGTATAAGGTATGAAGTGTGAAGTTAATTTACATTAAATGTATGAATTTCAAAAATAATGAATATGTTTTTTATTTTAATTAAAGTTGTAAAATTAAGTGTGATCTAAAATAGGGTTCGAATGAATTTGACTCGGACTTTCAAAGTTCAAAAGTACCTACAAATTATTTTAAAAAAATAGTTAAATTAATTCAAGTAAATTAACATGGGAGAAAAATATCCTGAATCTAGTAAAACTTCTCTTGATCTAAGATTGGCTTCGTTCGTTTCATTTTTACTACAAAAATAAGCTTGAAAAGCATGGCATTTAAGAAAATGGCTTGATTTCGTTGCTTTGAGTAGGTTAAACTAGCTTGAGCAATGTTTTTTTCTTATTCCTTGATTCCTTATTTGTTATGCCAGTTAGCTTTTGATTTGTTTTGAATCTTTATTTTTTTCAAAGGTCAATTTCTTTTAACTTGATGTCAATTGGTTCGCTTTTAATATTATAACAAACAAGTTACAAGTTAAGCAAAATCCGACATAAATTCTTAACAATATCGTTATACCGTTATTTTGGCTGCTTGGCAGTCCATTTGTTTCTTATTCACTATTCAAATCCAGCAATATGAGGCAATCATTTTCAAATCAAATCAAACCAACTGAAATTAAGTTTTTATTGTTGCCATCTTTAGGTTTTCTGACAGTTTCAATTGCCAAATTATGAAGTTCAAACAATGGATTCGCAAACAACACAATGGCAAATAGGTGTTACTATTGTTGTTGTTTGCTCTGTTTGCGCTTTGTTGTTGTCAAAACAAAAAACAGGCGACTGCACAACAACAATGGCCACAGCAGCAACAGTGAAGCGACACAGCAACAACACAGTTCACATTCGTATAGAACTTGGCTTTAAATGTGATTGTAAATGTGAATGTGGCATGTGGCATGTCAGCTGACCCAGTTTAGGCCACAATTACAATTCCGTCTCTCATTTTTGTATGTTTTTGTTTCGTGGTGTCTGTTTTGCTGTCATTTGATGGCTGCGCAGACGCAATAGCAACAGTAACAGCAACAAGAGCTTGATTTTGGCTGCCCAAAATGGCATCTACTTTAACGACAACAACAACAGCAGCAACAACTATGTAAAGCTGACATTTGATAGTTTGCTTTCAAATTGACTACAATTGGAGTCTCGGAGTCGGAATCGGAGTCAGAGTCAGAGTCGAGTGGAGCTAGTCAATGATTGCTGATTGTTGCTTGTTGTAGCTGTTGCCGCCGGCGACAACTCTGTGCTCATTCCCAAGCTTAGAGAACTTTTGCTGTTGCTGCTGCTGCTCCAAAATGTCGCGAGGCTGGCGTTTAATTGCATTTTGATTGACAGATCACAAAACACGCATACGCCATGTGTGACAAACACAGCAAGAAATGTCCCAAACAACAGCAGCAACATCAGCCACTTTTTCAATTAGCCAAAAATTTTATTAACGCTAAATTCCATTTGCTGGATGCTGTTGCAACAAAACTTTCTGGAATTTAAATTCGTGTGTGTTTGTAAGAGGGAGATGGAAAGGAAGACCATTGTTGGCATGTGCCTGAAGTTTGACCCAATTTTTTATGGCAGCAGCAGCTCCAATGTTTTAGTTTCAATGATACCCACTGCAAGGCATTGAGAAACTTTTTGAAAGTTAACTGAAATAGAATAGTTTTGACCTGATTAGCTAAACTTTTTTTGATAATTTGGAGTACATATATTTACAAGATTATATTTACTAAGTTGGTCTCGTGTCAGATAAAGCTACAAGCCTGAGCTAAAAGCTTAAGCGAATAAAAAATAAAAGCCTTACCGATTTTTTAATTAAATAAAAGCACATTAAGTTAAAATTAAAGCTCAAACCTTCAACTCTTAAAACTTTAGCAATTTAAACCAAGACGCTAACAGAATTAAGCATAAATCTCCTCTAATTATAATCTCACATCCTGCATTTAAACGACTTTTGCTTCCAAAATTAAGTGTGCCACTTTTTGAACACCGTGTCAATGAACCATAAATGTTGCTACTGCTCCTGCAATGCTAGTACATCCGCAATGCAACGGAACAGTTTTTGCACTCGTTTTCGGTTGGTATTGTTAGAGTCTGGCAACAAAAGTCAGCCACGCCCACTCACGGCATAATTGCATTTATTTGCCTTTTCGCATGACGTTAGTTGACCCAAAAAAAACTACTAAAAAGAGAGAGAGAGAGAGAGAGATGAATTGTTTTTCCAAGTTTTCTTCTACTGCTGCTGCTGCTAAATAATTTAAGGTAAGTTGAGAGCAAAGTTTTATTTTTTTTTTTGGCTAGATCGAAATAAAAGTTGGAAACTTAATTGGAAATTCTCTCACGGCGTGCGATTGGCAAAGTGGCATTTGGCCATAAACACGAATAAGCGGGGCCAAGAATCTAATTAAACAGCAGCCCGAATCGAAGCTAACCATAAACGCCCAGCAACTGCAACAGCAGCAATCACAAGTTGCCACAAAAGCAATTTAGGTGAATTATTGAAACTTTCCATATGCAATGCCAAAAACAGTTAAAAGGATGAGGAAACTTGAACACTTTGAAGAAAGAAAAAACTTGGCTTGGAGAAAAATCATTAAAACGAAAAGCAAACATGGAAATGCATTTCTGTGTGGGCTGCACAGGTTGCATGCAGAGAAAGAGACGAAGAGAGTGAGATGGAGGATTAGTCTGTTTTGCGTGGGCAACGATAAAAAAAAAAAAAAAAAAACAAACGTTTGAAAATGAATGAAGGAAGTGTTTGCTTAAGCTGACAAAGCAGCACAAAAGCTATAAAAACGGGCAACAAATGTTGCCGGGCGACTTAAAAATGTAGCAAGCAATACAACAGCAACCACAGCAGCAGAAACAACAACAAATGTCTGTCACACACCCACTGAGCATGCAACTACTCCATCCCATTTCAGCCCCCTTTCACGTTTTAGGCAATTAATTGTGCAACATAAAATAAATTGCATTTAAACGCAACAACTTCAACGGCAATTGCTGTTGTTGTTGTTGCAACACTTGAGTCTGACAAGGTTCATAAAAACTAATTTGGTTTTTAAGGCTCCTTTTTGTGATTGCTGGATTTGGTTTTTGTGCTTCGGCATCCTCTTAACCAGGAAGTACTCCCACTTAAGTCAAAACATATGTATGTATGTGTGTGTTGAATGTGAAATGCTGAAAGAGGCTGACAAGAGTCAAAATTTGTTGCTGGCGGCACATTGTTTGTGGGTGTGTTCGTGTGTGTGTGCGTTGCTTGTTAACGAAGCTGTGGCAACAACGAAAGATAATCAAGTTAGATGAATGTGCCTTTCAAATTGAGATTTGTGTATTGGCAAGAACGTAATAAGAGAGACAACCCACTTGAAATCTGTAGAATGGTTAGAATAATAATGCGTAAGAACCATTTGGAGGCTTGAGTGTATGACACTCCTTTGAGAGGACCGGCCGGCCGAAGATATAGTTGACAAATTGAGTTTTGTCTAAGTTAATAATGGTGAAAAGTTTAAAGTCAAACAAAAATACATTGGCAGAGAACTTAAACATTCATTGTTAGCCAAAAATCGTGAGCGTTACTTAAAATGTAGTTTGGGTTTAGTTTTGCGTTATTACGGGAGTGGAATGTTCGGGATCGTCCCAAAGACAATATTTTGGTAAGTTATAATTGCGTAAAATTCTTAACAATTATAAAGATTATTTTCTGACACTTCCTTTGCTGTGTTACCTTTTTAAGCTACCAACTTAAATTATCTAAGCACACGTAATCGAACTCTATCAATTAAGCAATTAAGTAATGGTATACATTCAAGCTAAGCTAAGCTGATTAAGAGTCATCTATCTATGTATAGCATTATCATGCTCTCCAAATCTCTGGCTGTCAATTTGTGTTGGCAGCAAACTCGACACTCAATAGACACAATCTTTAATCGGGCAAAAGAGTGCAAAATGTGCCAGTGTCTGTTCACAGTTAAGTTGTTGGCTAATGAAGCAATCAATAGACCAACAACAACAAACACGATGACAACTTTTAGCTGGGTGCAGCAGCCATGTTTTTGTTCAGGAACAGCAGTTGCATTTGCACAGCTTTTGGATTTAAGAGTATGTACTTAATCTTAAATTTGTTGAAGGTAAGTACTTACAGTCACGGCTCATGCCAGCCGAGAGGCATTTCTTGAAGCGACAATATTGACAGCGATTACGATTTAGACGAATTACCAAACACTTGCCGTCCCTCAAGCAACGATATTCAATTTGCTTTTGTATGCTGCGACGAAAGAAGCCCTGAAAAAATGAGAAAAGTATTTAAGGTTTATGTTTAATTTAAACTATGAACAACTAACTCACCTTGCAACCCTCGCAGGAGGTTACACCATAATGATAGCCCGATGCTTTGTCGCCACAAACTTTACAGGGCACAAACGATTTGGAGGAGACACCGTTGCTGTTGTTGTTATTACTGTTTGAGTTGCTGTTGTTGTTGTTGCTGGAGTCAACAATACCGAATTGCTGTTGCTGCGTGTTTTGCTGCTGCTGCTGTTGCTGTTGATGCAACTGCTGCTGCTGGGAGTGCTGATGTTGCTGTTGTGACTGCTGCTGCTGCGAGTGTTGCTCTGAAATGGCGAAATGCAATTGTTGTTGTAATTATTATATTTTTTGTAATCGGTTACATTTTGGAAAGTTGACGCTTATGCAATTTGCTGAAACTTCATACTACTAATACGCCGTGGCAATTTGCTAAATGAGTTTTGCTGTTGGCTATCGCTTGCTCCACATCTGCCGCATGTGGCGCTTGTGAATGTCACCTCATTTGTCAGTGACAACTATTGACAGCTTAGCCCCACACTCTCCTCTCTTCCTCTAGCAAATAAAATCAATTGTCAGCTCAAATAGAACAGCGCTTTAAAGTGGCTAGGGAAGTTCATGTGAAAAAATGCCACAACAAGAAACGGAATGGCAAATTCAATTAATGAAAGTTTTCTATTAACAAACTTACAGATTGATTTGATTGATTTTCTGTTAAAGATTCTAGCTTAAGTACTATAAATAAAACTTAACTTAAGAGCTAGAGTTTGTCTGTATATACTTACCATTTATAAACTTATCTTTATTAGAAGAATTAGGGATGAGCTAGTTTTCCCAAGTAAATGAGCAATAACTTTGTAGTAAAATCATATAAATATTGTTACACCTAACTGATTTTTAAAAGATATATTTTGTTAGCATATTGCATTCATTTGCTTTAATCATGGTTTCAAAATATACGTTTAAACGTTCCCTTCCACTTTTTTCCTTTGTTAAATTTGAGTAAAAACTTAAGCTTTTGTTCGCTCAACCTGAGTCCTTATTCCCTTAACTCGTTTGTGCAAATAAAAATCCCTGAAAATTCATCATGAAAATGCCAAAAGAAAAACGCATTTTGTGAACGCAATTGACGCAACAACAAAAACAACAAAAACCAACGCAATCAAATTCAAATGCCAGCTGCAGAGGCAGCAGCTCAAAAGTGCATTCAACTTCAACAACTTCAACAACAACAACAACAGCAAAGACAGCAAAAACCTACAACGTTGATGGCTGCCTCAATGTGTGTGATAAGCAAAAATGCCAAAAAATCACGTATACGCCACCGTCACAAACCACCTACACAAACGCAAGAACCGCAGTAAAAAACAACAACAACAACAATCGGCCAGTCAAGAAGAAGGAGTAGATGAAGAGGAAGAAAAAGCAGCAGCAGGAAAACTGCTTACTTACTTGCAACAAAAGGCATAAAGGCAGCCGCACAATTTTCACTGCAAGCGCCAAAAAATTTGCAATGCAAATTGCTAGAAAAATGAAGGCAGTCGAAAGAGGCAACAGCAACTGCAACAACATCTGCAACAGCAACAAAAAGAAAATTGTTTGCTTCATGGCATTTTATTTCATTTCAATTTGCCTTTTTCTAATGCAAAAACGCAACAAAAATAAGGCAAATGAACTAAGCGCGGAGCTTGAACTACGAGTTGTTGTTGTTGTTGTTGCAGCAGCAATCGACGTTGCCACACCTCGAAATGCGAAGCGAAATCAAATGAAATTAATGTGCAACTTGCACGCGCCAACAAATGCAACGCACCACAGACGAAGAGTAGTTTCTTGTGGGCAAGGTGCGGGATGCGGGGCAACAAAAGAAGGGGCAGCAGCTACCCAGTGTTACGCGCTTGTGCAATTGCAAATTGAATTTTCAGCCAAAAGCGGCAAAGGCAATGGAGTAGGTGGTCCCACTGTTAGGTGGCGCAAGGCAATGTTGCAAGCAGGCAAGCAGCAACCACAGTCGTTGCCGACGTCGACGTCGTCTGGAAAATGTCAACAGCTTTGGGTGCGCAAAAGGAAATTCAAGTGGCAGTCCTACACGCAGCAAAAACTTAAAGCTAGAACACATTTCCTCCTTCTAGTTCGAAAACTGAAGATCATTTGTAAAAACTAAATTTCCGGAAACTAGTTTCCAGATCTATACATACCATAAAACAATCCATAGTAAAAATAATATATTTTTTTACCTACAACTTCACTTTTTGTATGCAAAAATTTGGCAATTTTCCGCGGCACATTTAACTTTTTTTCAGTGTAGTTACTACCTCTGCCGCGTACTCTTCTGTTGTTGCTGCTGCGTTTTGTTGCCTTACTTCATTTTCGCGCCGCGTTCAAATGCAAATCACTTGGCCGCCTTTGTGAGTTGACAATTTAGACGCCATTGTTTGCTGCTGCGGCTTGGTTGCATGGGGCATGTGGCATGTGGCAAAGGGGAACGCAGGGGCAGCAGCTGCTTGGCATTTCCGCGTTGTCAGACAGTGGCTGGCGATAGACAAAACGACAACAACGAACAAACAACCGACAAAACCGACGACCAGTTCATAATTTTGTTGCAAGTTGTTTTCAATTTGATTTCTTTTATTTTTTGTTGTTGCTGATAATATAAATCGCGCAACGCAACAGAAAAGGAAAACTGATTGAATGCCTGGCAAATGACGGACTGTGCCATTTAGACTAATGCCAACTATAGTTAACGACAGCAACTAGTTTTCTTCTTCTTTTAGTTTTGGTAGGGTTGCACATCTCTTTGATTTGTTTCATCCCCTTAAGCCCCTGTCAGCGTTTCTGCAATTTAATTTGCACTGCCTTCTCACTAATTGCCGCAATTATATGCGGCAAATAAATCCTTGCCAGTTAAACTGTGCAACAGCAGCAGCCAATTAGAAAGCTTTGCTAACATTACTGCCACAAGTTTTCTGTTTGAATTTCGCTTGTTATGCAGAAAAGACATTTTACCCTTACAACTTGCAACTTTTCAAAGCGGGATTTAATGAAAAAAAGAAGAGAATTTATAGAAAATTAATCTATTATCTTACCTTCTAAGAAATTTAATCTTATCAAAGCTATAACTTTTACAGTTATCCTTTGATTTTTACTCAAAATAGTAATGAATAAGAAAATATAATGGCTTTAAGTGAAGTTGAAATCTGAATACATTTTTTGTTAGTTTCACAATTTTGATGGAATATTTAACTTGTATTATTTTTTTTCAACATATTTTTAAGAAATCCAAACTTATTTCTTCGATATTTACAAATTAATATTCAGTTTCTAAGCAATTTATTTTTTTAAGTGTATATAAATTCCATTATGTTTCACAAATATACGTATATAGAGCTCCATTTATTAAAGATTTTATATAGATTGTACATATAATCTTCCTGGCTGCTCCTGGAAATCAGTTTTATTAAATGGCCTGCGCTAAGCGAGTTATAAATGCAATTTCCAGTTATTTGTGAAAATGAAAACGTTTTTTCATGGCTTTCATTTGCAACGGCAACAATTGCCAAGCAAAGTCAATTTCCTTGCCACAGCAAAAGACAACAACAACAACAAGAGGGAATTACATTCATTTTCACATTTTCCATGGCTGCGCCTTAATAGTTTCCGCAGAAAAAGGCAGCAAAGAAATGTGTGTGTGTGTGTGTGTGTGTAAGAAGATGGAGAAGAGAGGCAATCGTTGTTTTTTTGTTGCTTTTGCTGTTGCAGTTTAAGTGTTGTGCAATGCAAATGTAAGTTAAGATAAACCCTTTCACAACGCAAGGCGGAAATGTTAGGTGACTCGGTGTTGAGCAGTTGTTGACATACCTGCGTGTCCTTTGCTCAAATGCGCAACAACTGAAGATGCTGCCGATGAACTGCTGACCGCTGACGAGGCTGCAACTGAGGATGTTGTATGTTGATGTTGCTGTTGTAGCTGATGCTGATTGACTGCTCCGGCATTGAGTAGCGTCGTTCGATTGAAATGCTCAACGCTGGATGCCGATGACGATGATGATGATGAGGATGAGACAGTTGCCGAACTGGAACTGGATGAGCAACCGCCACTGCTCCGTCCGCTGTCCGGTGAGGAATGGGCGCCGGCTGAGCTGGAACTATTGCTGGCGGGACCAAACTGATGCACACTGCTGATGGTGTACAAAGCACCTCCACCATTGCTCAATGTGGTGCAGCTTAAATGTGCTGCTGCAGTTGCTGCTGCTGCTGCCGCTGCTGCTGCGGGTGTTGTTGCTGTGGGTGTTGTTGCAGCCGCTGCTGCTGCTGTGACTGTTGCTGTTGTCGCTGTGTAAAAACTATCACACTGCAGTAATTGCAATGGATCTGCTTCAATGGCACTTAGGCAATGTTGCAACTCGTGTGCGGCACCAACTGTCAGCTGTTGTTGCACGAGCTGTTGCTGCTGCTGCTGATGTTCCTCGCCGTCGTCTGGCTCCGAGTCTAGGCTGCCAGCTTCACTGTAGGCACCTTGCGTTGATGAATCTTCCGGCGTGTCAAAGAAATGCAAATTGAAATCTGAATTTGCATCGAAACTCACTTTCGGCAATGCTTCGTGCTCTCCCACCTCACCCTCCTCTACTTCCTCGTTCTCGTCCTCCTCCAACCCCTCTTCCTCCTCTGCTTCCTCGTCCTCCTCCTCCTCTTCCTCTTCGTCGTCGTTGTCCGTTTGTTGCTGCTGCTGCTGCTGCTCTTGATCCTTCTCTGCAATATTGTTGTCTTCGTCCTGCAATTGCTGTTGCTTTTGCAGATGCTGCTGTTGTTGCTGTTGTTGTGGGCGTGTCGGTTGCCCCAGGTTCTTTACCACCGTATCGATCAGCAGATGGGAGCGAATTTGTTCGTGTGCCTCCAGCTCTATTTGGTAAACATCCATGTTGCTGGCGTCGCTGCATTCGCATTGGCATTGGCATTGGCATCCATCATCATCAACATTATTACCCAAATTGAACTTAACACTGGTAACACTCGCTGGAGCGTTCTCAGCATTTTTATAAAGGTTTTCCAACTTCCCAATATAAATTTTAGTTCAATCACTTAAGCAAAATGTTCTTGTATCCTTATAGAACCATCACATAGGACATATTTTAGTCAAAGATATTAAAACCAAACTGTTTAAGAACTTTGCCAAAAGATTCGTAAACATATCTGCTGTGCTATATTTTTTTGAAAATGATTCTTCACTTCAAAAATATATAACACAACCGTTACAAATTCTTATTCAACCAAATCTTATGCTATAAATTTTCAACTCAATACAACATTAAAGATTTCAAAGATCAAGATTTTCTGCGGCTGTTAACCTTCAGAAATTCCTTGAAATCTAAACAAATTCTTTAAAAATCTTCAACTTATTTATAGAACAGCAGAAAATTCGCTTAAATCTAAACTATTTTCACACTTCACTTAAATTGTTAAACATTTTTCTTTGGCAATACGCATAATTTTCAATTCACTTCCGTGTTTCGTTTTCAACTCGTCTCGTACGGCACTGGAAATGTTCAAATAATATCCATAGATATCTACAAATATGGATAAGCAGGACACTTTTAATCACTAATTAGGCAAATTGCGGGGGGTGGTGGAGGCGGGGGGAAGGAAACGCGTGTACAACGACGACAACATAAGAGCGGTTAAAGAAAATGTCGATTTGGAAAATGGTGAAAATGTGTGCGATCGCGCGTACAAAACTCTCGTCTCGACGAGATCCAAGCGCCAACTTCGCAGCGCTCCAAATGCACAACAGAAATTTCAAACCAAACTGCAGAACTGCAAAAACCTACGACACATACAACTACAACTACAAAGACAACAACAGCGACGGAGCGCAAGAAAAGAACAAGAATAAGAAGAAGGCGCGTGCGTCTGTGTATGTGTGTGTGTGTGTGGAAAGAGTAGGAAAATTGTGAGAGTGTGTGTGTGTGCATGGAGTAGGAAAAACTTTTGTAGCGCCGAGGTTGACTCAGAACGAGAAGAAGAAGAAGAAGAAAAAGATGGAGGGGGTGCTGCTGCTTCTATCTTTCTAATCTGCAAAAACAGCAACAACAACACTCTCGCTGCTTGTTGTTGTTGTTGTTGCGGTTGCACTTTTCTATTTGCTGGGGCGACTCGGTTCCTGGTTGCTATTTTCAATTTCTATTGCCCGTGGGCAGCTCAACTGCTGCTGCTGCTATGTTGCAGTCAACGTCAACGTCGTAAACGTCAACTTCTCAAGTGCACACACTCCACTCAAGATCAATTTCACACACACAACGAACGTCAACGGGCCCAGAGAGAGAACCGTTACAAAAGTTTTGCACTACGGGAGACAGAGAGAGAGAGAGAGCGCGAAAATATTTAAGCAGGAGAGCAGCAGCAGCAAAGTCAAAGAACCTTTGCGTCTCTTGAGCGTTCTCGAGGGAGAGAGAGAGAGAGAGTGACATAGAAAGAAAGAGAGAGAGATTGCAAATGTGAGCGCAGTTCTACAATGCGGAAGTCAAAATGTTGTAGTTGCACTCGATGTTGTTGCTGTTGTTGCTGCTAGTTGTTGTTGCTAGGCAGTAGAAAGTGCCAAACAAGTTTTTCGCCAAAGATTTTGTAGTGTGCCGCAAAAAATTCAAAAGAATTCGTGACACCCGCTTCATAGCGGAAAGAACTTTTCATAATGCAGGGCGATCAGCTGGAAGCGAGAAGGAAACTGGAGGCCTGAAGGTATTGAACTGAAGAGGAGTATTTTTCATTGTTAGGCTGCGTATGAATAAAATCTTTATTTTACTGCTTAAGATTTGTTTCCTGATGTAAAAACTGTTTGCTTTAAATATTAACTATCACCCACTAAAATCCTAACATTATTATCTCACACTCCTCATTCCGATCTTCCTCCTTTATTCACGTCATATTGATATCCAAAGGAAAAGACAAAAAATTACCCAAGTGCTGTATGGCGAACTGTTTTTCCCCATTTCGCAACGGCCGCTGGCGCAAACGCCTCACACATTTTCCATGACGAATGCCTGGCACAAAAGAGAAGCAACGAAAGTCAATGATCAGCGTGTGGCGTCGACGCAGGCAGCGACTGCGTCTAGTTTGCTATTTTTCCAACGGCAGCGAAAGCAACAGCAACTGTAAATATCAAGAAAACAGCAACAACGACGCCAGCGAGGATCGAAAGCGAAAAGTCAACGACGCGGCGAAGAAGCGAAGACGAGGCGAATCGGCTCGTACAGCCGAGCAAGCTAACGAACGAACGAACGAACAAACGGACGCTCGCCCGCTTGCTTGCCGGCCGCCCCCAACAATCGTAACATGTTCGATTGCAATTGCCTGATAAAACCTGATCTTCGCAAGCCCAGCACACAAATACAAGCAAGCAGCGACGACGCCATAAGACACGCGACGTCGACGCCAACGAACCAGGAAGAGAAAAGTATAAAATGCCGCTGCTGTTGTTTCTGTTGCTGCAGGCGTTGATTGTGTAATCGCTGAGAGTGTGTGTGTGCGTGTGTGTGTGTCTTCAAGAGAGAGCAAGAGAGTGCGAGCGTGAGAGAGAGCGCTGATGTAAGTGTGTGCTTTGAGTGAGAGTTATTTGCTGGTAGGCCGCCCCTTCACCACGTGACTTGCTGTTGCTGTTGTTGTCGTGCCCATTGCCTATGCCAATATGACCATGCCCATTTTAAAATATTTTTTTTTGCATTGGCGTGTGCGCCCATTGCATTTCACTTATCAACGAAGTCAACGGCGACGGCTGCTGCCGCTGCTGCTGCCTTTACTCATTTTTGTTGTTGAGTTTTTATTTGCTTGTCTCTAAGTTCAATGACTTGAGCAACGTCATGGGCAGCAGCAACAATAACAACAACAACAAAAACTAAAAGAACAGCAACAATAAAGTGGCGCAAATGCGTTTAGTTTTATTTATTTGCTCATTATTATGCCCCTGCTGCTAGATTCTTGAATTCTTGTTTACTTTTCACATTTTTTTCATAGCTTCTGTATTTTCTTTCTCGGTTTGTTTTTGTTTTTGCAGTTGCTCTTGGCGTTTAGTAGTAGTTGTTGTTCTTGTTTTTAGCTGGGGACTTGGACTGATAGCGTCAAAGCTGTAAACAAGTTATAAAGTAGGCGTTAGAAATTATCACTTTGAGTGAGAGCTAATGTGGTTTTAGTGTGGGACTTAAGTGAATTATCATTAAATAGCTTGGAGGGGGACATTAATAAAGTGTTTAAGCTTAATTGTTTTAAAGAAATTAAATACTCAAGAGACAGCGGAAAAAATTTAAGGATTTTAAAATTGATATTTTTTTAACTTTAAGTAGTTCAATCGCCTTGTCGGTTTTAAATATTTGATTTCTACATATTTTATGTTGCATACTTTTGGGAAAGCCTCTTAATGTGATTCTGGTTTTTGGAATGGGAAACCCCCAACGGTTAACTTCAGTATAAATCAATCTTATCTTGTGGCTTAGGAATAGTACACACCCAATTTTCTAGCAACACTTGACTTTTCCAAGCTTCTACATTAAATTGCGGAAACGATAAGATCTTCGAATGCAGACATAACCCATTCAGCAGGCTATTTAACTTGTTATACCTTTTTGTTGCAAAACGATCCCCAGAGTATAACAATGAAAAACAGCAGCAGAAGAAGAAGAAGCAGTAACAGCAAAAATAGCCGCCCGCAGCTTGTGCCAGAAATTCCCATGTTATGGATTCGGAATAGCACACAAAATCCATATAAATGTCACACACGATGCCACACACAACCGTGCAACGGCAAAAGTAGCAACAGCAGCAGCTGCCACAGGGGCCTAAAGCACAGATTGTTTGCCTGTGGCAACATTCCTGGCCAACACCTCAAAGTAAGTGTATGTGTGTGTGTGTGTTAACAAAAGCGACCGACTGCAGCAGCGGCTGTTTTACTGTCGATGGGCAAAGAAACCAAAACCGTAACCCAAACCCAAACACATGGCACAAACGACATTTTGGGTCGGGCAACCTCAATGGATGGTGTCAGGCGGGGGGTGGGGCGGGTGTGGCAGCTAGAGGCATGTGCAATGTTTGGCTGAATGTCAGCAACCTCAATAAAATGTAGCGATTTTATGCGTTGCTGTCATTGTTGTTGTTTTTGCTGTTGGTGTTGCTGTTGTTGCCATTTTTCTTTCCTGGGTCATGATCTGTTTCGTGAGCAAAACTGGGCAGCTATAAATAACAGACGGGCAGAAAGGCAAAAACAAAAAAAGAAACGCAAAAGCAATATCTAAGCAAAGTGTAACAAACGTTTTCGATGCCCATCATTAGATTGTTGCAACTGGGTATATTGTAAAAGTGCTTTCGTAAGAACAAGGAGGAAGCTCTGTAAATAAAAATCAAATAAAACTCTACTTGAATCAATTAAATCTCAACTTTAATGAAGTTGGACGTATCTTTCAATATGATTCACTTACTCGATTAAATTAAGATCAATCGAATATTAATATTTTAATATTATCGATTTTATTTTACGCTCATATCCCAAAAATACTCCGCAAATCAAGTGCACAGTGCATCAGTTAAATATCAATCTGCTGAGTAGTACTTACCCAACAAGATGTCACTGGAACCCGAATGCGAACTCAACGATGAGGTTTGACCGTCCGATGGACTCTGGGGTGGTTCTCTCAGGGGGCTGCTGGGTGTTGTAGGTGGCGTATTGATGCAACGCTGACTAACCAAAATTGTTGTTGCCGCTGTTGAAATTGTTGTTATTACCGCTGTTTCACAAGCTGTTTCACTGCTACTGCATATAAAGCTACTGAGAACGGGAAGCCTGAAAAAGGATTGAAAAAAAACCATTTCTTTAAATGCAAATATTTAAATTGTCCTCAAGCTGTCAATGTCAGACTCAATTGCATGACAATGCACTAGTGCGTCGTTAAGTGGACGTAGCCTTGCTAAATTATTAAAATGCTTATCGTTTATCGTTTGCCAATTGTCTTGTTCCCTCCTACCCTTTCCTTCACCTCCCCATTATCAACCCGACCATTTGTCATAGACTCAGTTGAATTCCGTTCGCCGCTGTGGCAAAGCCATGTAATTGATTGGAAAAAATGGCCATTCGCATTGAGTGCAGTGGAGCACAAGAGCACTAACCAAACCCCCTAAACAACCCCCCAAACAACCTGCCAGTCTTTCTATAGAGCTGGCAGACTTCTCGTTGCTCGTTATTGCACGTAATTGGCCATTTTCCTAAGAAGTCCGGCACAGAATTTATTGAATATCAGCCAATGTGGAAGTGAGTAAGTGAGTGAGTGAGTGTGTTTTGCCTCGAAAAGTGGACGCAAACCGTTAAGAACCACTTTGATCGATAGTTTGAGCAGAGCTCAGAGCTCCGGCAATGAGCTACGTGGTTCAGGTCAGCATTTAAGGGTCGTTATTTGTTTTGAGTTTCAAGCTACAGCTTAATAAACTTTTTTTATGTAAGTCTGCATAGCCTTTCTTTCACTTTAAGTTCTAAAGCATCGTTTCTTTTAGAGTTGGTGCTCTTTCAAAGTCATACTTAATGCATAGTCGCATTACTCATACGCACTGTGGCCGCTGTAAGTCAGTTGCGAAAAGCTTCTAGTAAATTGCTTACTTTACTTATACGCACTGCAGTTCTTCCCTTTTCCATTGCTTGTTCTCGTTTACCCAAGGCAGCAGCCACACAGCAAGTTGCTTTGTGGCATCCTTTGCATCTGACAGGCAGCCATAGAAGCAACAAACGTAAAAAAATTGCATCTTCTAAAAGTTCTTCGACTACAATGATGCTCTGTAACTCGTTAGAAATAATTGGCAAAAGACGTTGATAAACATAACAATTTAAATATAAAAGATAACTTCTTAGAGATTTCAGAATCAAATCTTATTGATTCATATGCTTCGTTTTGTTAGATGGCTATGTCTTACCGTTTTGGACGGTACGTTGACAGCAATCAGTCAGTCAGTCAGTCAAGCCTTGGCATATTGCTAAGTAACATGCAGTAGAACTTAGTTTAGTTTACTTTAGTTTCTCTCACACATACTCCCCTCGACCAACAACTTTCGATTAGAGAGCACTCTCCTAAGAAAATCAATATGAGTTTTGCATGCCCATCTCACAGGACGTGGTGGCCATCCGCATCGTTGTGTTTTTTTTTTGTAGCGCAACTCCATCAGATTTTGCCATGTGCCAGTAGTTGGTATGCCTGTGTGTGCTGAGCTTTATTGCATTTCGCTTTGTGGCCCTCCGCGTCAGGCATTTTAAAATTTGTCTCTGCCCAACCGATGCCCCTCCTGTCTCTTGCCTCTTGCCGCTTGTGCGCTTGTCTAGCTTGTAGTTTACTTTTACAATATTTCCACGTTGTTATGCACTTCAGAAGGCACAAGTGCACCAGCAGCATCCCCAACAAGCACTCAAAGCCCAGAGACTCTAGTTTTGTTGTTGTTGTTGATGTTGTCACAATATTTTCGCTTTTCGATGTGATGCTAGAAAGCACAAGTGAAATATTTGCCCATGTGGCGTTTTTAGTTTGTGCCAAAAAGTCGTGTAGTCTCTCTCTCTCTCTTCTTCTTCTCTCTCTCTCTCTTTTTCTGATGAAATGTGCAAAACTAAACTTTTGATTTATGCATGAGTATTGAAAACGCCATCAGGGCTGTAGAATCGACAGAGATGGTTGAGAATCTCATCATTTGTTATGCATCGTCGTCGTCGTCGTATTCCGCTGCCACTTGGTCCATGTCATTTTCACATTTGCACTTATCAACACCTACTACTACCCCTTAATATCCCACAAAAACGTCATGAGTAGGCGCATGGGCGTGGCATGCCGGCAAACAAAACCAGGCGGCAACAACAATAGTAAACGAAGCGTTGCAAAGTTACTGCGGCTTTTGTTAGTCTAACTGACTGACTGACTGACTGCCGGGGGCAGGAAGTAGGTTAGTGGCTCACTCGTCAGCCAAATGAATGATGAAGAGCAGCAAGAGCGACTCCTGGATGCTACAAAAAAACACACTGTGTGCTCTATATATTTTTTTTCATTTATTTTTTTTGTTAACTGTATAAATTAAGCGACACAAAAGGCTCGAGATTCGCAGCACTCGTGGCTAGGCATTGGCTTGGTTAATTAAAAGAGGCGAGAGTATGAAAACTATGCCGCTCAGGTGTGGCTTTAAGAAATGGGGCAACTACTTATATGTATATGTAAGGACAATTATATATTACCTGTTTTTCTGGTCGTGCTGCTCCTCGTTATGATTCAAACAACTTGAGTTTGAATACTCCATGGATTGCCGGCCCTCAAGGGGGCTGGCCGTTGTTGAGTGCAATCACTAAAATACATTTAAACAGCTGCTGCTTGTGCCTTTATAAAGAGGTCCAATAACAACCCAAATAAAATAACTACAACAACAACACAGATCAATTGAGGACTAAAGTTTTATGGACTGCGCCTAAAAGATGCCATTAAATTTTTTTTTCTGCACTTTCACTGCGGCTACTTTTTTTCTTTCGTAAGGATTTTTGTCGGACTGTTTTTTCTTTTGGCTTCAACTATTGTTCAATTATTGACAGTTGTTTTTCTTTTCGATTTTTGGTTTATTTCACTGCACTCGTTGTCCATTTGTGTGAATTGGCATTGCGGAAATGCTGTCGCTGTTTGTTGGTTGCACTCATAACTGGCATATAAAACTGTAAATCGGCTTTTGGACACACTGCAGCGTTACCCGCTGCTGCTGTTTGGAGACCGAGCGACCAGCCTCTGGGCCGAAAAGCACGACGACAGCGACAACAGCGCGACGATGACGACGACGACGACAGCAACAAAATGCAGCAAAAGTTTTTTTAAAGCTGCAATCGCACAAGCACACATACATACACACACACGCTTGAATACCGATGCACAGGCACAGGATGTGCCGTTGAACGAAGAGCGAGCTAACAAAACAATCACATGGTGCAAGCTCGCCGCAACAAAAGCACAAACAACAACAACAGCAACAGTCGCCGCAGCGTCAGGATTTTATATACATACATACATATATACTCATAACGGTGCCGCAAAAACATAAACAGAGAGACCAGCGTCAAGCCGACAAATGCGACGAGAGAGCGGCACACAAAATTGACAGCATCTAACTTATTGAAGTGCAGCGAAATGGCCAGAGCACACAGCGAAATTTTTGTTGTTGTAATATATCAAATTTAATTAGCAATATCATGAATATTACGAAGAATCAATTAAAACGGCGCATTTTAATATACACACACACACATACATACGGGGGAAATTGTTATTTTGTTTTTGCTCTCCCACAGCTGCGCGGACACGCCGGCGCTCTCTTACTGTACTGCTCTGCTTCTGCTCTGCCCACGCGCTGCAGATTGGCGTGCACATAATGGAAATCAGGTCAGGGCCGTTTTGCTCACGCTGACTACCCACCACAGTTCGAAAGGAAGCTTTTGTTGTTTTGCTTTTAGCAGTGAAAAGCTACAAAAAGCTTCGTAAAAACACCAAGAAACGAAAATATTTGATTTTGTTTAAAAGGTACACAAATTTCGTTTAATCATTAGTAACAAATATATATGCGTATGCTTTATAAATACGTACTTTAAAATCTTAACTGTTAATGTGTATGTATGTATTTCAACTTAAAACAAAGACAAAATCGAGCACCGTCTAAACAATATTAAAATCCATAAGAACAAAACATGAGCAGGACGAAACATAAATACTACACACACACACAGAAAAATTGGGAGAGGGAGAACACAAAAGTAAACTTAAAAGCTTTTCCTGTAAAAATTTCAGTTATTTGTTGATTTAAGGCACTTGCGGTGTCGGTTAGATTCAGTTAAGTTTTGGTCAATTAACACAAAAGTGGTATAATTATAATTAGTTGGCAAACACATCGATCGAGCTATTCCCTTAGCTCCTAAACATTTTTTGTTTTTGTTTTTAGCTACACAATTTGTAAACAGGCACATTTTGGCATCGGAAACTCGTTGCCTTGGTGAAAAACAACAATACGATTAGCGTGTCATCTTCTCGAGAATGGGCACAACCATATCGAATTTGGGCCGCTTGCCCGGATCCTCATTCATGCATATGGATATTAGTTTGGCCATGTGCGATGAGGTTCCTGGCGGTATTTTAACACGCAATCCCTCCAAGGCAATCTTCATGCCACACTCCATGGGCGACCATTCAGCAAAGGGCACTTCACGTGTTGTCAGTTCCCAAATAATCACCGCAAAGCTCCACATATCGGATGCCTCCCAATTGCGATCCGATGGCTTGCGCTGCAGTGCCTCTGGTGACATCCAGGCAGGCTGATAGATGCGTCCCTTCTCTTGGAACGAAAATTTGGCATCGCCCATATTAATTCTTGCCGTCAAATCATCATCGATCATCACATGATGGCTGTTCAGATGATATGTGGGTATGATCCGCTCCAGCGAGTGCAGATACGCCATGCCACGTGCAATGCCCAGGGCAAAGTGAACTGCCTGACTAGTGTCCACAACGACACCCGAAGCGCCATGCAGCAAATTGAACAGCGATGAGCGTGGCATGAACTGGAAGTGCAAAGAAAGCAATATGAAGAGTTGCTCATCACAAGGATCAGGCAAAGCTTACCTGACTAATGACCACCAGATTGGGTGGAGAGTTGCAGGCACCAATGATAGGCAATATGTTAGGGTGCGAGAAAATGCGCAGCTTAGGGAACTCCTCGTTAAAGTCACGCGACATACGCGATGTGCACTGACGCACAGCCAGAATCTGTGGAAGCAGGCATTGCATAAGATTAACACATAAAAATTTATACTTAAGAACTTTTCACCTTGGCTATAACATCGTTTTTCTGCCAGCGACCACGCCACGTCTCACCCGAGGGCGTTACTGACACCTTCGTGTGCAAATCCAGATCACCCATGCTGATTCCCTTGAAGCGTGACAATGTGGCATCTCTGGAGCGTGTTTTCATGCCCAGCCAGCTCTGCTCCTTGAAACTGATAACCTTCATCTCCTGTCCGCTCTTCTCGGCCAGATCCTGCATTCGTTTGCCCAAACTTGGTTTGGCCTTGTCCACGGGCGTATGGCCATCCTTGTTGGCAATGCTAACCAAAGCGCCAGCACTAAGCAGATCCTCACATATCATATCATAGCCCCAGAAGCAGGCATAGTGCAGCGGTGTATTTCCATGCTCATTCACAGCATTCACATCCGAGCGTTCGCGCAGCAGCTAATCAATCAGTTTGAATGAATTAAGTTAATATTTGATGACATACATATATTACTTTTTGTGTTTACTTACCATTTGCACAACATCGCGATGTCCGTGGGCGGCGGCCAGATGCAATGGAATATCATCGCCCATGTTGGTGGCATTAACGCGAGCGCCGCGCTGCAGCAGCGTCTCCACCAGCTTGGCATGCCCCTCCTTGGCAACCCAATGCAACGGACTGAAGCCATGATCATCACTGCAAAAACATAAAAAGAGAGAGCGAGAGCGAGAGAGAGACGCCCATGTTAATATTAATGTATGGGTGCTGGTTGTTTACACAACACAAGAATAAATCATGACGTCACTTTATCAAGACTCCGCATTTCAATTGGCTTTTGGCAATGTGCTGCTTTAAGTATCAAATAACGCATTACTATGATTAATCATTTAATCATTGATAAACCATATGTTCTTTGTAATATTCCTAGCTATTTGAAAGCAATGTTTAGTTAATTTTACCCCAAATTCATGTCATGCTCGGTCTCATCCAACCAGAGGCGCACTTGAATTGAGTTGCCCTCGCGGCACCAGTGGAATATATCTTCCATATTTGTACTTTACGCGTTTATTATGTTACTTAACGATCTTTAGAGCTGGTATTGCACTTTATTAACATTAAAATAACGTTTAAAACACGTTAAATTGCAGCAGTTGTTGCTCTTGCTCGTTTATTATGCTGCTCGCTGGTCACACTGCTTCGCACAGCAACAAACAACTTAATAACATGTTGCTGTAATGTTATTAACAGCTGCGTCGAAATCGATAACTTTATCAATGTAAACAGCTGTTGTGCTCGTCAACAGTGAATGGCTGAAACGTGCATTTCTCAAACCGCATTTGTTGTTATTTAGAAAAGTATTATTGTTCACAAGTAAACATTAAATCTACACTATGAAACTATCCACATACAACTTTCTAACCTCAATGGCCATAAAAGGCGTCAAGGTTGGCTATCCACTGAAACTGACGGTGAGTACAGCAGATCCATTTATTGATTGTTTCACTAACTTATGACAATTTCCCTCCAGATTAACAAAAAAGACGTTGTAGAAAGTGAATTTAACTCCGTATTTATACAAAAACTACTGCCCAAGCTGGACTGGTCAGCAGTTTACGCCGCCGCACAGGTGGTAAGGGCGAAAACTTGAAATGTCTAAAAAGAATTCAACTCAAAGAGTTTTGTTGTTGTTGCAGGCGGAACTTGCGGAAGATATACCCGCCATACAGCCCGAAAACATTGCCGATGACGAGCTACTGTTGCAGAAGCTGCACCATTTGCTGTTTGAGGTTGATGTGCTCGACGGTCAATTGGAGTGCCCCGAAACGGGACGAATCTTTCCCATAACCGATGGAATACCCAATATGGTGCTTAACGAAGACGAAGTTTAAGCATATTTTAAATAAGTTAGATTGTTAGTTTTAAATATCGGTTCACATACATATATATATTTTCAAGCTGCAAAGATGGTTCATAAAAAAATTGTTGTCAATACAATTGGAGAGTGGATGGAATAGTAGCATATAAGTATGTATGTATGGATGTGTATGTGTGAGTTGTGCGTGTTGGACTTAAACATTTAGAAGTACTATATGGTAAGGGAACACATTTAGAGCAAATTTGTTTACGACATAGAAAAGATAAGTCTGGATTTGTGGAGGGTGCATTGTGTGATTTGGCACTGTAAAGGTTCTTGCTGCTAATCCTTATATCCAGCTAATTGCATTTAATGTTGGCGCTTTTGCCTTGCGCATAAATGCTGCCTTTGGCCAAATCCTTCTTGGCGCCCTTGCAATGCTCCACATTGCGTCCAGTTGGCTTGTAGCTACGCTCTCCGCTCAATAGACTGGCATCGGGTCCTTGTGTGGTGTGCTTTTGGGTAAGCCTCGTATTTGGACCATTCCAGGTGACGTAATCAGCTCTATCGAAAAATAGATTGTTAGAGAATAGTTTTTAAAAAAAACGTTTGAATCCAACTTACAGCAAAAGATTCTCATCGGCACCTTTCGTCAACTGTGAATTGGGTCCCAGTGTGGCCATTCTTTCGATGAGGGATTGAAATTCAGCGGCTTCCACATTGTTGGAGTTATCCAAATGTGAAGAATACTGACGTTGTCTGTTACAAATAAAATCCAGTTAATAAAGATAAATAATTGGTATAGAAACAAAAACAATAAATCAGAAAACAGCTGAAATCGTGCTGAATAAGTATTTAAAAAAAAAAACATGCGTGAATAAAGATTTTACGATTTAACGAGCATACTTCAGTGAATCGGTTTTGGTGCGCGCGCGACTCTCAATTGCCTTCGTTATGGAACTGGCCGAAACGGATGCAATAGTAGATGAGGACGTCATTGATGTGGTATAGGAGGAGTAGCTGCTATTAGAGCCATGCAAATAGCCACTTATGCTGTAGTTGTTATTGTTATAGTTGTTGTTATAGTTGTTGTTGTTGTTGAGGGATCGAGCCAATATGCTTTTGGTAGTCAAGCGTTGGTAGGGTGATTGGTGATTAACTGGTGAGGCATATGAGTGCGATGATGCACTGGAAATGGGTGATTGCAATGTGGTTTTTTGGATTGCCTCTGCAACTGTTGACATCTTATCCTCGTTGGCGTCGTGCTCCCTTGTGGGCGTATTGCTGAGAATGATCTGTGTGGTTGCTGTTGTCGGTGTGGTGACATTGATCGATGGCAAATGACGATGTTGCTTATGTGGCTTGCTAAATGATGATGATGAATGGCAGCAGCGAGCAAGCAAAGGTGTGTGTGTGTGATGTATATTTGTTAGTTGTTGTTTGTTTTTGGTGTTGAGGCAGCAACAAAGGTTTACAGAGAAAATAGGATAAAAGATTAACGAAACGTATAAAAGCAGCAGCAGCAAAGGCAGACAGAGTGCAGCAGCTGACAACTGAGGGGCGGTAGGGCAGCTGGTACTAAACCAAAACAGAAGCCTCTAATAGCCAACGTTTCGACGAAATGCAACACACCTGGTTGGAACAGGGGCATCCAGTTGATCTTTGACTACATCCCGAGCGCCATAGTCCAAAGTCTTTCCATTGGTCAACGCATGCTTTTGATTACGTTGCTTATCTTCGTCCTGCACAATTTGAAGAATTTGAGTAGCACGATCCTCTGCATAGTTCACCGACTCCAGCGCCATCAGAATAATGCGTTCAGCAACTTGAGGATACTTCTCTTTGAGCAGTGCCTCCACTGTGGAAGGGAGGAGTAATGAGTATTGTTAACAGCTTAAGAGGGATTCGATTTGCTTACTGTCTGTCTTCTCCTCTGCTGTATACTCCTTGGGACGCAGTGGAATGTGTTTAACGGCCTGATCGTTACCTGGCTGCTGATCCCCTCCCAATTGTGGAGGACGATTGTTGGGTCTGTGCGGTTGTTGCATATCCCTTTTGACATAGCCCAATGTGATGAGCTTCTCCGAGGCAAACTGCACATTGTTATCAGCATTAGCCAGAATGTCGAGCAGCAACATTTCATCGGCTTTGGGGAAAATGTTTTTCATGTATCTGTTGGGTAAGAATTGAGAGAGAATGTTTTATCCTTAAGAAAATCTAGCTTGGAAAACTTCAACGTGACAAACTTGAGATAAAATGCAATAGCTGCTCGAAAACTTAATGATAATGTGTTCACTGGAAATTGATAGTTGACAGATAACCTAACCAAAAGTATCTTAAAGTAGTTATTACTTGTTTCAACGTCCTCAGTTAATTAACAATCCTATCTTATCTAATCTTGTAAAAAACGTATCTTATGTTTTTAATTGAAGATTAATTAAGTTAATTAAAAGTTGATGTGTGTTAAGTTTAATGTTTTAAGTTCCCGGGCGCAATGTCATTACAGCAATAACTCTTATCTCTCGACACTGATCTAATTTTCTACAACATTTCCATTAGTTGATTACTTTTCATCTCTTAATCTGATGAAACAAGAAATGAATCTACTCGTGGCGCACCTTAATTTCATTTTGGGTGATGAATGGGGTTTGGGTGAGCTACGCCACTGTGGTGAACCGTGCAGCGCTGGCGGCACAGCACCACCCATCACCGCACCCACACCCATTCCAGCAACAGCCGAGGCAGCAGCCGTTGTATGATTGTGTCCATGGGCAGTTGTCAAGGGGGGACTGGCACTTTGCATGCTTATGAGACTACCGAAGCGGCCGCCTGGCACAGGACTGGCCGAGGTGTGTGAGGTGACTGTTACCCGACTAGCGCCCATGTCCAGACGGCGTGCCGGTGGTGTCATATAGAAAGCAGAATTGCTGTGGAACAAATGCCGCTGTGCTGGCGGTGTCACAAACGGACCCGGCATCGTCACCGGATGCTTCTCCACCTGCAAGGCGCTGATGACGACAGCCTCACGATTGTAATAGCTGCATCGGCCATTGTAGCAAGATTAGTAAGCATTAGTATGTGTGTATGTGTGTGGCAACAGAATGTGTTAGTGTTAGTGTGGAGTAAGTGCATCAAGCGGCAGCGTGTAAGAAAGATAGATATTTGTATATACACATAGGGATTAGCAGAGGATAATAAGCTGAGCTGTCTAAAGTGAGCATTTGCCTCACCGTTTCAATAGCAAACGTATATGATTCTCATCGGCTGTGGGAAACATGTTCTGTATCTTGGTTACCACCGCTTGGGTTTCACTTTGATGACTAAACGATGTCTCCTGAATTGTGGAGCGACGCGACATATTTGAAGCCAAGCGAGTGCGATGAAAGGGCAAAGGCGATGACATTTCCTATGGGAGAGAATTAACAATAATAATGTTTAAAACGTGAAAAGAAAGATTTCAATCGGCAAGCCGAAAGTTAAATACTCTTTATTTAAGGGATAAACGAAAAATTAGTATGTAGGAAAATTATAATTATTGAAACTAGTGAGAATGAAAATTCCGAATTAAATTCGACCGATTCGCATAATCAATGATATTAAATAACTATTAGAAACATATTTATATAAGCAACCAGTGAGTATGATAAATATAACTTGAAAGACAAGAACTTATTTTAGGTCACAAAAATAATATTTTTTGCTAATTTTTAAGTTTTATTTAAATTGACTGAATAAGTTAAATGAAAAATCAGTGTAAGCTGATAAATTGTGATTATATAAATTTAAAGTATAGGTTAATCATACCAGTTGTCCGCGTGAGGAGGCAGAGAGCAGCGGACTCGTTGATAGATTGTGCAATGCAGGTTGCCGTTCACGTTCCTGGAATGCACGCACCGCTGTTAAATTATTGCTGGGATGCACAACGTGATAGGGTGAACTGTGGTGGGAGCTCGGTGCAATGTGCTACAAATGGAGACGGGGGAACATTGAGAGTGAGTGCTAATCGACATGAAACTAATCGAAAACGACATTTGAATGCCTCAGCCTCATTCTTACTTGCAACGGTATCGACTCTGTGGAGCAGCGTTCATTTTGCAACTGTTTGTAGTTGCGTCCTCCACGGGGATCCTCCAGTTGCATGGCCTTGGTCAAATAGTTTATGTAATAGCTGCAATTGACACACAATACATAAGAAATGAATACAATACAGTCAGGACTCCAATTGGGGTTGCAATATAAAAGTGCAAATCAAAGGCCATAAAATCGAGAGTTCCCTTCCCTTTATACACTACATAAAAGCTTACAGCATATGGGGGTTGATATTTGAGCTGTCCATTCGAGACGTCCGTCTGTCGGGTGGTGAATTTTTAAACAGCACACACAACCACACACGCACACACATTAATGGCGCATTTGGGAAATTTGCGGCTCATTGTGTGTGGCATGCATTCAGGTAAAGGGGTAGAGTGTGGCTGGTGGTGGTAAGACTGAGGCTCCTAAACAGCGACACGTGCCAAGTAGCTGCCAAAAGGCAGACATCATCACATTTGACAGCTAATCTTGGCAGTGATTGCAGCCTCTACACCTTCCAACTGGGAAGGAGAAGAGCTAAGACTCTTGGCAAGTGGCCACTTGAATTTAACGTATGACAGTCGCTGCTTGATTGCATGCAGCAAACTTTCTAAGTGTCACAAGTAGCTTGGAGCTATGAGCTGGGATCCTAGAAGAAGTTGGTGCACTTTTGCGGAAGTGACACATTTAATGCCGCTAAAATGGGGCCAATTGGCATGGCGGGTGTCTTTGTGCATGGCTCAAGTGTTGTTTTATGAATAACAATAAGTAATAAAAGTGGCTTAAAGTTTGCGTTCTTAAGAAAATTCTCAGAATACTAACAGAATATTATGTCCGTTAAAAGAAGATGTTAATTAATTTTGTATTTCTCTTAGTTAATAGTTCATATTTCCATTTTAAATATTAAATGGTTTCCAAGGCTTCAAAACAACTTTATGTCCTACGTAAACAAACAATCTCCTTGAGCTCTGCGTATTTAATTTATTTATTTATCCCCGCCTGAAAGCATGCTATACATATTTCCATGTTCTTTCCTTGTCAAAGCCTAATTTATGCATCTATTTTAAGCGTACAGCGAACAACACTTGACATTTAAAGTACCGCCTAAAACAATCAATTCCCCCACTGCTGGTTGCCATAGAATTCTCTTACTTTGCTGTTGAAATGTCGCCGCATAAAAGCAAGCAATGAACATTTTACGCTAACATTGTAAACTGTACAAGTCAACAGTAAAAGCCATTCAGTCTACACCATTCTTTCAAACTGTTCCTAACCCCTTTGAAAGCATGCAACATTTCTACGCTGTGTTTTTATGTATTTTTTTCAATTGCATGCATAAATATTTATGATGTTTTTATTTTTATGCACTTTTGAAGTACTTACCAGTTGCCCGTTGTTTGATCATATTTGCAGTCCCAGCCAGGCGGCATTTTCTGATAGCCCCCATTGGGGGCAGCATCACTCATATTGGATGCTTTATTTGAATATCGTTTTATATACGTACTATATATTTTTGTTGGATATTTATGGGTATTTAAAGAGGAATTCGCAGCTTGTTTGCCAACTGTCTGCAACCCCGAAAAACTTTTGCATGGATTTGCCCTTGCCACTCAAGCTTTGTAGTTGCCGTTGCCGTTGCTGTTGCTGTTGCTGGGGGTTGTTAACCACCACCAGGACAACACGCTCACTCCACACACACACACACAACCACCTACACACAGTCACAACAAGCACAGTTATTTTTGTTTACAAGGCGCAGCCGGGAAAAAAAAACAAAAGTACACACACACACACAGAGAGAGAGAGAGAGAGAGGGAACGGCGTGCCGTTAGTGCCAGAATTGTTATTAGTCCTTGCTAATGTTTTTGTCCTTGCTGCTGCTTTTGTTGTGTGTGAAAAGCCACCGCACGTGTCAAGCTTTGAACGTCTACTGACTTGGCCAGAACACATACAAAATAGTCATGGCTCAGTCGCTGCTTTGGAGATGCTGCGCGGGAGCGAGCTTTTACAGCATTATGGCGCTCAGCTCACTTAGTAGTGTTGGCTAACGACAGACAGCTTGTAAAAGCTTTGCTTTTAATTTCAAATTGAACAACCGTTAAGAACAGTCGAATTAAAAAACAAAACATTTCAATTTAAAATTATATTTGATCAAACTTTAGCAAAATGTCGATTGCCCCGCCGGACATACGCGTGACGCGTATTACAGAAAATTATTTGCAAGAGACTTTGGATGCTGAAGCTGAAGCTGCGCTGATACCGAAGGGACCCACCAAGGCGGAGAAAAAGGCAGCCAGGAAGGAAGCCAAGCGTCTGGAACAAGTTGAAGAAAAAAAGCTAATACTGCGCGTAAGTAACTTATCACACAGAGAAAACTGACTTGAAGGAGCTCCTTAGGGTTGGCTAATTGTTCCGTAGCCTAAACTAATCTCGGAGATTCTATCCACAGCATGGCCTGGAAGTGGAGCTGGAGCTGGGCAAGCGCATGGAGCTGCGTGGCAAAGAGGAGTGGGATGGAATGGCATCAGAGATTAAGATTGTTGAGCTGCGCAACGAGATTGTTATGTGGGGTGAACGCTCCCAGCGCATCATACAAAACAAGAATGATCGTATCGAGATGCTGCTGGATGATTTGAAACAGACACATGAGCTGCATTCGCGTAGCTATGGCAAGACTTTGGAGTTGATTGATCACATTGGTGAATGCTATCAGGCGATGATGGATGGAAATAAGCACATGTACGAGCAGCAGGCGGGGGATATACTCAAGGAGTTCTACGATGAAGTGCATCTGCGCACCGAGGAAGTGGAGAAGATGCAAAATAACAGTGATAACATTATACACGCGACCAATCTGAACACACGCAATAAGCTCAAGGAGGACTATCAGATCTATCTGGAGCAACGGGATGATAATGTCAATCGGGAGATCGAGCGACGTTTTGAAATACGCGACAAGGTTGTCAATAAAATGACTGAGATGCAACGTCAGCTCAATGAGTTTGTGGATTCGCTGCAGAGCACGGATCTGGATGCACACAAGTACGAGAGAATTCGATCCTTAACTGAACGTCAGAAGGCCTTCTATGAAGAGGACAAGAAACTGGACGCTGAGGAGTCAAAGATGATCGCCGCGATAAAACAAATCCAAGCCGATACGCTTCAAGTCGAAGCAGACAACAATTCAGTGCTTAATGATCTTCGTCTGGAGTTTGATTACTTTACAACTGTGCGCAAGAAGATTGAGGATAGAATGCACTCGGATCGTAAGACAACCCATGAGAAACTTCGCATCCTTAGCAGCGAGTGCTACGAATTAACTAAGGTAGACTAGTAACTATATCCTATCATTCACTAATCTCTGGCACCCTTAGAAATTCGAAAAGATTGTCAAGGGTGGTGAACTGCTTCTTGCTTTATCCATTACATGTCGCAAACTGCAAACGGAATCCGAGAAGATCATTGTGGGTGGTGAAATCGTCGATCCCGTCGATGTAAGTGAAGTTGATGAGAATTTTACCCTAGAAACGCTAGACATTAAGAAACATGTGGATATCAGCGAGCATGATCTGGTCAACCTTAATAATGGTCTGAAGAACTTCTGGCGCCAGCAGGCCATGGCCCAGGCCCAAAACTTACTGCTGCTAGAAGAGAAACATCGCCTGACCGAAGAAAATCAACGTCACATTGATTTCATTAAATCGATGAGTAAAACCGATAATGCCGAAGAGTTGCGCTCGGCAATGATTGTGAAGCCTGTTATTGATAAGGCTCCACTGCTCTTTGATACCAAATGCCGTTTCGCCAAGCTACGCATAACCAAGGAGTCCATTTACGCGGATAAGGTGGCCAAAAAGCAGGCAGTCAATACCATTAAAGCTTTGACTTTAGGTAGCCTATAGAAGAATGGCTATGTTGTGATATTATTAAATTGTTTAAAGAGTTCTTAAATATTAATATCATATGAAATATTAAGTGTATCAAGTATGTAAATCATATTAATAAAGCTGTTACAATTTAGTCTATAGAAGTTCTTTGGTCAGAAACAAATGCAAAAGCTAATTAATAATGGCATTAATATGTTTTTGGTTCAAGAAGCTACGACTTAAAGCTCAGCAGCTTGAGCTTTAGCCTCTTAGTTTTGATTAAAGCTCAGTGGTTTGATCTTAAGCTTCTCGGCTAACGCTGCACAAGTCTTCAACTGATTTTCCAGATACTCAATACCACCAGCTGCATCCACGGCCTTCATATTGTTGGATTCCTTGTCACCAGCCAGCAAAACAGGCTTGTTAGGATCGGTCTAAGGAGATTAAGGACATAAGCAAAAGTTGAAACTTTAATTCAAAATCACTTACGGGCTTTGTTCCACGCAGACGTGAGTTGAAGTCAGACATGCGTTCCTCGAATTGTGGCGCAAAACTATTGGGATCGACAGCGATAAAGACTTGTCCCAGATTTGCTGCAGAATCGGCACCAGCATGTGACCACTTGCGCACCTGGGTGGAATAATTGGCACCGGACATCACACCACACATAATATCAACCATGGCGCCCAGACCATAGCCTTTGTAACCGGAGGTGAGCTCTGTGCCACCAACGGGCAACAGGCAGCCAGTGGCAAAGGCCAGTTTGGCATCATTGGTTACATTACCCTCGGGATCTTGAGCCCAGCCATCGGGCAGAGCAGCACCTTTGCGGTTCTGTATCTCGATTTTGCCCACAGCTACCGCCGTGGTGGCCATATCCAGCAGAAAGTGATCCGATTTACCAGCGGGTGCAGCAAATGAAATTGGATTTGTGCCCAGTGCTGCCTCCTTAGCGCCAGTGGGTGCCATCAACGGTGATGTATTCGTCATCGACATGCCAACAAGGCCCTGGTTCAAAGCTCTGATGGCATACCAGCCAGCGATCCCGTAATGATTGGACCCCTTCGCACAGACCCAGCCCACACCCACATTCTTGGCCTTCTTAATGGCCAAATCCATGCAAAAGTTGCCCACAACAGCTCCTAATCCATTTTGTCCATCCACCCACGCAGTGGCAGGAGTTTCCTTCAGCACTTGAGGTTCAACGGCGCCATTCATTGAATTTCTTTTGAGATCATTGATGTACATCTCGAGACGATTCATGCCATGACTAAAATGGCCACGATAATCGGCAGCCACCAGCAGATCAGCCTGGGCACGGGCATGCTCCTCCGGTACATTGACAGCCTTGAAGCAGTCGATCATAAAACGACGCGACTCATCGACAGCAACAAGTTTTTGAGAGGAACCCGACGACGACATGTTTCGCGATAAGATGGCAAATTCTATAAAAACAAAATAGAAATACAAATTAAATGCTCTATTAAATGTGTTGCTTTCAGCTACACAGCAAATATGCGACTGCTCTTATTATTTTTTGCCTGGAGCTGCTCAAAGCGAAAAAAGTCAAAGTGCCGTCTAATTAATCTAAAAATTATCACACAAAATAGCGCCTAGATCTTTAGAGAGCCCCTTTCCAATTCAGTTAGAAACAGCAAACAGTAAGAGGGGAGGATTTATTGTTCTGTTTGTTTGTTTGTTTTTCTTTTTGGCAAGCCCGAAAGCTTCTCATATCATTGGAGAATGTATATGGCAGAGAGGGGAAAAGAGACAGAGAGAGATTTATGAATACTTATCAGCAGGCGGTCGTTAAGTATACCTCAATTTATATTGTATGCCAATGGGTCAGTCAATGATAGGGGAAAAAACCTACTCTCAAGCTATCAAAAATCGCAATATCCTCTTCTCATGGGAAAGATGCAGATTCATAAGTGAGTTATAAAAGTTTTGATATGTATAGTGCATATATTAACGGCTGGTCTATCTCTGATTATAAAACTTGTCATAAATATTCAACAATCAAAATACCAAAATCAATTTAATACTATATGCATGATGTATAGCAACTTATTCGGTGTTTTTAAGGGAATGGATATAAAATCGATTATTGTTACAAACTGATTATATTTAATCGTATAATATTTAATCGTTTTCTTAATAGATTAAAGTGATTTTTTAAATACATTTGTAAATTTATAACTGCCTTACAATTTTATTAGCATTGTTATTAGCTTAAAAAGTGAATTTGCACTTCGGTGTGGCGAAAGCCATAAAAGATTTTATTTGTCTAACAATCTACTTGAAGGGGGCTCGCAGCACGTCTTTATATGTACATATGTACATCTGTACATATTCATGCAACTGTATATATATTTGTTTGTGTGACTGTAGCTGTAGCTAGATAAAGCTAAAGCTACCAGTTTTTGCTTATAAAATATTCGAGTGAGTGCTGTTTTTTATCGTGTGGGACGCGAGAGTCGTGTCTTCAATGTATCGTTCGTTGTTAATGACCTTGAACTTCAATAGATCCATTTCAATAAAAGCAGTAGACAATAATTATTAGAAACAAATTGATATATTATGTGAAGCTTAATTACTAACGGAAATATTTGCCAAGCGGTATTTACTTGAAGCTGTTTACAATACACGCACTCTACTGTTTCAATGCATCAACTTTCGCTAACGAAAGCGAAACTTGATAGATTACTTGTACTAATTAATAGCCTCACAAACCTTATCAGCATGGAATTCTTTCTCGTGGTTTATTTTCTTAAGTGTTTTGCCATATCGATCCGATAATAATTTTAAAACTTATTAAATTGTATACTCGATACCGAAGGTAAAGTTTGTGCAATGTCCGTTCGTGGTGTCCGTCCGTCTGTTCGTCTGTATGAACGCAACTTATTTCGACACCCTTCAAACTAAAGACTCAAGTCTATGCAAATAGCTTTTTTTATGGCCGAAACATATGAAGTGTGTGGATTGGGGTTGTCCGCAACAGTCAAATTCGTTAGGAGTAGAAAACTTTAGATAGGCATATAAATCAGAACGCATAGATAATAAACAATTGCACGCGTAATTAGCATAATAAAGCATCAACTTACCGCTCATATTTGCATGTATTTTTGGTGCTGCTGTTGTTGCAACTGCGCACATACGCCTACATAGCTGTTGTTGTAATTGTTGGCGCCTTTGAAGTGTTTGAATAAACCGCCAATTGGCGTTGACGTAGGCGTTGGCAGTGATCGCACGACGCGAGCAGCACAATGTCAACGAAGTCATTGCAGCAAATATGGCAAAAAGTTCTATTCACAAGAAATAAAAAAAATATACACGATAACAAAACACAAACAAAATCCAAAAGCAGAGTAACTAGCTGAAGCTTTTCTACTTGCACTTTTAAGTTGATGTAAAGTATATAAAATAATTAGCCAACAAGCAACGTTTAAATATATTTGTAGTTTATTTCTGCATGCAAACCACTATTTATGTAATTTGCAACACAAACAACAACAACACAGTGAAAAAATTACAACGCGTACAGATTTTATTTAGCTTTTGCAAGCTCTCGAGTGCTCGTTGTGTGCCGTCGGAGCGCCAAGCTGAACTGCCATGAACTGGTCGTCGTCATCGTCGTTGAGAATGCATCGCTTTTCCACAAGGTGCTCCAATCGACGACGAAGCAGCGACGAGATGACTCGCTTGAAGAAAAGTGAAATTTTCATTATAAACAAATGCTCCGAGCTCTGCAACTAGAAAGAGAGCGAAAGTGGTTGAAAGAACTGAAAAAATATACATATTTATAAATGTGTCCCAGTCAAATCGTCATAAGCAACTTACACACTGTGCAGAAGCGTAGCGTGCCTTGGCGGGGCCCCGTTTAAAAATTTCATTGGTGGCCCTTAGGAAAGGTAAAGAGGCAATGCGAAGAACAATGAGCTAGCCGCCCTGTCTGTTAATGCTTCACTTATCGCCCCGTGCATACGATCAAGACTAATCTCGTATGATATTGCACGCTACTCAATCGCCTCCAAGAAAGCGAGTGGGTCGGTGTACCCATTAAATCTAATACCCCATTTACGGACCTGTTCTAGTGCGACCATATACTAGTGCCCATGATTGCCATCTCCCCTATAGCCAGTACCAACACCGGGTCGGTAGCTCGCCTGCCCCAACTGGATGTTGTTTGCAAGGCGTGCTGACAAGTGGCTCTACACGAATACTAGGGGAGGATTCACCCATAAACTTCTCAACCTTTGTTTTCATATGCTGAGATACTCAGATTTTTGCCGTGGTTCCAAACCGAGTTCGTGTGTCCTTCTTTCTGCAGTGTTAGACCCATCGCTACACGTTGCTGGGCTCGCTCATCGTTGGTTTGATTCTATTATTATTTTGTTTTTATTCATAAAATTTTATTTTATTTTGATTATTTGAAACATGTGGATGCGAGGAGGATTTGGTCAACCTGAATAAAGGTCTGAAGAACTTCTGGCGCCAGCAAGAAAGAGTTATTTAATACTAACATCATATTATTAATCAAGTGTCTAGTATGTAAATCATAATCATACAAAGTTTAAACATATAAATGCAAAAGCTTATAAATAATGGCATTAAGAAGCAGCTTGAACTTTTGCCTCTTAGTTTTGATTAAAGCTCAGTGGTTTGATCTTAAGCTTCTCGGCTAACGCTGCACAAGTCTTCAACTGATTTTCCAGATACTCAATACCACAAGCTGCATCCACGGCCTTCATATTGTTGGATTCCTTGTCACCAGCCAGCAAAACAGGCTTGTTAGGATCGGTCTAAGGAGATTAAGGACATAAGCAAAAGTTGAAACTTTAATTCAAAATCACTTACGGGTTTTGTTCCACGCAGACGTGAGTTGAAGTCAGACATGCGTTCCTCGAATTGTGGCGCAAAACTATTGGGATCGACAGCGATAAAGACTTGTCCCAGATTTGCTGCAGAATCGGCACCAGCATGTGTCCACTTGCGCACCTGGGTGGAATAATTGGCACCGGACATCACACCACACATAATATCAACCATGGCGCCCAGACCATAGCCTTTGTAACCGGAGGTGAGCTCTGTGCCGCCCAAGGGCAACAGGCAACCAGTTGCAAAGGCCAGTTTGGCATCATTGGTCACATTACCCTCGGGATCTTGAGCCCAGCCATCGGGCAGAGCAGCACCTTTGCGGTTCTGTATCTCGATTTTGCCCACAGCTACCGCCGTGGTGGCCATATCCAGCAGAAAGTGATCCGATTCACAAGCGGGTGCAGCAAATGAAATTGGATTTGTGCCCAGTGCTGCCTCCTTAGCGCCAGTGGGTGCCATCAACGGTGATGTATTCGACATTGACATGCCAACAAGGCCCTGGCTCATAGCTCTGGTGGCATACCAGCCAGCGATCCCAAAATGATTGGACCCCTTCGCACAGACCCAGCCAACACCCACATTCTTGGCCTTCTTAATGGCCAAATCCATGCAAAAGTTGCCCACAACAGCTCCTAATCCATTTTGTCCATCCACCCACGCAGTGGCAGGAGTTTCCTTCAGCACTTGAGGTTCAACGGCGCCATTTGTTGAATTCATTTTCAGATCATTGATGTACATCTCGAGACGATTCATGCCATGACTAAAATGGCCACGATAATCGGCAGCCACCAGCAGATCAGCCTGGGCACAGGCATGCTCCTCCGGTACATTGACAGCTTTGAAGCAGTCGATCATAAAACGACGCGACTCATCGACAGCAACAAGTTTTTGAGAGGAACCCGACGACGACATGTTTCGCGATAAGATGGCAAATTCTATAAAAACAAAACAGAAAAGAGATAAAAAAAAAGTCAAAGTGTCGTCTAATTAAACTAGCAAATATATATTTTGAGAGCCCCTTCTACAATCCAGTTAGAAATAGCGTGAGGGGAGAATCTTTAATCTGTTTGATTGGTTTTCTTTTTGGCAAGCCCGGAAGCTTTTCATATCACAGGAGAATATATATGGTAGAGAGGGGAATACGTATCAGCAGACGGTCGTTAATTATACTCTCAAGCTAGCAAAAATCTCAAAAGGCTCTTCTCATGGATTTAAAACTTAAGATCCAATAAAATCGATTATTATTACAAACTGATTATATAGGCATCAATAAAAAAAATTGCTTTTATGATGTTTAATCGTTTTCTTAATAGATTAAAGTGATTTTTTAAATACATTTGTAAATTTATAACTGCCTTACAATTTTATTAGCACCATTAATAGCTTAAAAAGTGAATCTGCACTTCGGTGTGGCGAAAGCCATAAAAGATTTTATTTGTCTAACAATCTACTTGAAGGGGGGCTCGCAGCACTTCTTTATATGTACATATGTACATCTGTACATATTCATGCAACTGTATATATATTTGTTTGTGTGACTGTAGCTGTAGCTAGATAAAGACAAAGCTACCAGTTTTTGCTTATAAAATATTCGAGTGAGTGCTGTTTTTTATCGTGTGGGACGCGAGAGTCGTGTCTTCAATGTATCGTTCGTTGTTAATGACCTTGAACTTCAATAGATCCATTTCAATAGAAGCAGTAGACAAGTATTATTAGAAACAAATTGATTTATTATGTGAAGCTTAATTACTAACGGAAATATTTGCCAAGCGGTATTTACTTGAAGTTGTTTACCTCTTGATACTGTTTTAATCCATCAACTTTCGACAACGAAAACCAAACTTGACAGATTACTTATACTAATTAAAAGCCTCACAAACCTTATCAGATAAAATGTCAAGATAGGGGTTCTATGCCTAATGGGTGGGTGCTGGCAAAGCGATAATTTCAATAACTCAAAATCGATAAGTCCTTATACTTTCCACACCCTTATAGTTAGAGTTACCAAATTTAGTAAGATAGAAACTGGTAACCACAAAAAAATGCAACAAAAATGTTGGAGCCACGCCCAACCTTACCGCCCCACCGCCTCGTTAACAACGGAAATGCGTGTATCTCTCCCAGTTTTTGAGCTAGAGTCATCAAATATGTTGGAAATATAACTTGTGACATCCCCGAAAGATCTGTATCAGCCAATCTGTGAACGCAGCGATCCCACCGTAACCCTTTGCAACCAGGCCTCTTGATACCCCTTTTTAAACAGATATCGAGTAAACTGCAGTCGGCTGCATCCGAGTGAAACGTTTCCACTTGTGTTCGTATGAGTATATAATTGATTTTATTGCAAGCAATTTGTCAGCGCCTGTTTAGATATGAATACAAAAATTTATCATACGGCTGTTGAAGCTGAACGGGTTTTGGGACAACACTTGTTAATGACCCGTGAAAAGGTGTTCGAGTGTTTAATGCGCTTTCAATTAGGCAATCAATTTGTCATTAGTGACGGCCATTCCAATCGGAACGATGAATGGAACTAAATACCTGACCCAACAATTAATAGAACATTATATTCGGGTATACAAAAAATCGTTAAACGAAGCTTACGTCGAAATTAATTGATGGCAAATTTTGTTATTTTTGGCTAAAAAATAGTATGAGTTTAATTACTGATAGTTCTAACCCCTAAACAGTTGATATATAAATTGAGACTTATAAAAAATGGTTTATACGACAAAATCCATCCATCGTATAAACATCGTTTAATCAAAAGTCGCCGATTGCTTTTTTATAAGTGGCATGAGTAAATTCGCAACACGTAAGATTCGCGACTTTACGGAAAACAGCTGACAGCAAAATAGGAATCAGCGCTGTCAGGCAACTGTCAAATTTGTGTGGAGTAAGAAAATATAGATAGGCATATAAATCAGAAGGCATAGATAATAAACAATTGCACGCGTAATTAGCATAATAAAGCATCAACTTACCGCTCATATTTGCATGGATTTTTGGTGCTGCTGTTGTTGCAACTGCGCACATACGCCTACATAGCTGTTGTTGTAATTGTTGGCGCCTTTGAAGTGTTTGAATAAACCGCCAATTGGCGTTGACGTAGGCGTTGGCAGTGATCGCACGACGCGAGCAGCACAATGTCAACGAAGTCATTGCAGCAAAAATGGCAAAAAGTTCTAAAGTGCTACAACAAATACTATTCACAAGTATTAGAAAGAAAAAAAAACGATAACAAAACACAAACACAAACAAAATCCAAAAGCAGAGTTACTAGTTGAAGCTACGTAAGAATTGACACTCGTGAGACAACAACAAAAAAGCAACTACTAATACGTAACGAACGAGCGTAGAGCACAAAGGGGAGAGCGAAGAATCAAACCAAAACAGCTGTTGTCGACGTCAACGTTGCCGTCGTCGTCGCTGCTGCTGTTCAAGTTTTTTTGCCTTTTCTACTTGCACTTTTTAGTTGATGCTCTAGCAGCGTGTGATTCAGAACGTTTTTACAGTTGTTAAGCGCGTAACGAGTTGTGATTTATTATTTTCTTCTTTGTTCGGGAGATTTAGCTTGTTGATTAATTGCCCAACAGAAGAGAAATTCGAATGCTTTTAGCGCGCCGGCAAGCACAACAACTAACAACACAAACACTACGTAAAGTATATAACAAGTATAAATATGTTTGTAGTTAATATATTTATGTAATTTACAACACTAACAACAGCAACAACAACAACACAGTGTAAAATTACAACGCGTACAGATTTTATTTAGCTTTTGCAAGCGCTCGAGTGCTCGTTGTGTGCCGTCGGAGCGCCAAGCTGAACTGCCATGAACTGGTCGCCGTCATCGTCGTTGAGAATGCATCGCTTTTCCACAAGGTGCTCCAATTGACGACGACGCAGCGACGACATGACTCGCTTGATGAAAAGTGAATTTTTCATTATAAACAAATGCTCTTAGCTCTGCAACTAGAAAGGAAGAGCGACAGTGGTAGAAAGAGCTCCCATAATGAATAAATAAATGTGTCCCAATCAAATCGTCATAAGCAATTTACACACTAAGTAAATGTGAGTAGCACATAAATGCACTTCAGTTACAATAAATTGTGTAGTCTTATGTGCATTTTTGGTTAAGTGCGTAAATGCTTTGCTAGCTAATTTTATTTGTTTATATTAGGCCGTGCAGTGTTGTAAAGCGTTGCCTTTAGCCAAGTCACTCACTATTTTAGGCGCCAAATGCCGATGCTTGAAACTTATCAAAAATAAAGCTTATGCGTCATTTTTGTTGTTGTTGTTGTTTTTGCTACCATGGCATTCTCTTACTAACCGCTTAATATGGTAATTCGTATGCGATGTGTGTATGTGTTGGTTTTAATATTTGATTTCACCTGTTATGTGCACAAATAATTATAATTTAAGTCACATTTATATTTAAGTATGCAAACAACAACACACTAAAAAGTGTAATTTGAGTGAGTTTTTAATTGCTGCTCGCTTTACTGCCCCTATTTAGCACATGCCACTGATTACCGTCGCCTACACGTTAAAAAATATACATATGTGTTTAGCACGGTGTCTCTATCAATATGGTTATTGGCTCAAGCAGCTTTGGTTTTATGGTCGCCCAGCCAAAGGGCATAACTATCAAAACCTGGAATTTCGTTCGGAGGCGAGAGAATTGTTTATTTTTGGGCAAAATCAGGGTTAAAAATGTTGTTGCTTGAGGCAAAACAACAATCAATTAACAGCAAAATTCTAACAAAAACAAACAAACGATAACAAACAAATTTACAGAATAATCATATGTCATCATCGGCAACAGCAACAGCATGATGGCATATATTAGAGAACAACAACAACAACATCAACAAAAACACTGCTGAGTCAGAGTTGTCATCCAAAAGCCGCAATTGGGGCCGACTTGGGCTTGGGCTATTTGGGATTTTTTGTTGTTTTTTTGAGAGGTGCTTTCTCAGTTGGCACGCTCAACGCATTCCATTTGACTGCAGAACGCCGGTCGCGACAGTCGAACATTTGTTAAAAACAGCGGCGTGTGCTCATTGATACAAATTCAAGACAACAAAGAAGAACAATAAACATATATATAAACAAGACTAAACAAGCTACTAACGGTGGATGCGTCTGTGTATGTGTTTGGGGCAATTATAAACTAATCGAAAAACGAGAAAAGCAGCAACTTTTTTTTGGCTAATTGCTTTGTTATACTTTCTGGTTCTGGTTCTTCTTCAACAAACAAACAAACACACATTTTAAAGCCAAAAAATTTAAAAAAGTTTTCGTTTTGGCCTCGTGAAAGTTTCCGGACTGCGTGCAACGGGTAAGTAACAAAAAAAAAGAATATACCATACTGTATTTAGTTTTTGGCATTGAGTGATGTTTTCAACCCAAAAATAATCACACTTAATTGCAGTTAACAAGTTGCCAACGAAACAATGGCCAACACGAACGTTAAAATTGTTGAAGCGAAACTCGATCTGTTCCAAGCACCACAGAGCTATGCTTTGGCGCATGCCGTTGAGTCAACCTTCAGTGCAATCCGCGGCTCACTTGCCTGGCAGTTCGCATTAATCTTTGGCGATGTCGAAGATCTGCGACGTCGGCGTGTGACCAGCGGTAATTGCCTTGTGCTGGAGCATAATGAACGATTCGTTTACCATCTGGTCACCAAGACAAATCTCTATGCAACTCCAACCTATGATGATGTACAAGCGGCATTGATATGCATGCGAGAGCATATGGTAAGGGAAATTCTCTCTTTTCATAAGTGGGAGAGAGCATTTCATTAATTTACAGTTAATTGGTTTGCGCAATACAAAATGGTTTCTTTATTTTTTCTTAAATCTAGCGCAATCATGAAATCACCAAAGTTGCGATGCCCCGTATTTGTTGTGGCAAGGATGGCCTCGATTGGAAGCAAGTGAAGCGCATCATGCAACAGATCTTTGCGCACGGCGAATACCCTATCGAAATACTTGTCTGTGAGCATGACGACATATCCAACGAGGTGAGTAATTACTTAATACATTATGTCTCCAGTATGTTTTATTGTTAATCCCAATTCGCAGCTGGCCGCACCCAAGTGTCAAATTACAGAAGCGAAGGGCAATCTGTTTAGCGCACCGGAAAACTTTGCGCTTGTGCATTCCGTTAGCGCTGACTTTGCCATGTGTGCCGGAATCAATTTGCAGTTTCGCTGCAAGTTCGGGCATGTCGACGATCTAAAGAAGCAGCACAAACACATAGGGAATGTAGCGGTTTTGGAGCAAGGGGGTCGCTACATTTACAATCTGGTGACCAAGGAACGGGCACACGAAAAATGCACCTATACAGCGCTCTACTATGCTCTGCTTGCCATGCGGGAGCATATGGTTAGTATGACCATGACTTTTATAGAACATCCCAATAACCCAATCCTCTCTTTCAGCGTGAGCATAACGTTAGCAAGTTGGCGATTCCTCGCCTGGGCTGTGGCATCGATCGTCTGGATTGGTTGCGTGTGCGTAGTTTGTTGGAGCTGGTGTTTGTTGGCGATAGCGTGGACATAATTGCATTTTTCTATGAGCCACCCAGCATGGATCGGGATACAATTAAGGTCGAGTGCCCCACCTGTCATCACATGAAGCTTATGCATTTGCCAAGAAGTGTTAGCTCATCAAGGCACTCGCTTCACAGAGAGAAGACGCCGTTTTAAACCGAGCAAAAAGTGAAGCTAAATTTGTTGTTTTTTTTTGTATATAAACAGACATATTTATACTTATTTAAAACACTCGAAATTGGTTGCACCAAAATGCACCGTTACTTATATAGTTTATAAGCAATTGGTTAGTTAAGAGCACAAAAAAAAACATACATTTGTAAATGTATCTAATTTTTGGTATTTATATAATTTACACACAGATTGTACAACAAATAAAAGACATCGATATAGTCGACAAAAAGGTGTTAAAGGTTAAGAAGCTTTAAAAATTCGATTTATTCGCAAATGATGGATAATAAATACATATTTGATTTAAGCAACTTTTCTACTGCATGCGTGTTTTAGTTTTTGTGTAAGTAGCCATGCCTGCTTTGTTATTTTGTAGAGTATATCTAGCTTTGTGGATCAATTTATAAAATCATTCCGAATATAATACTCAAACAATAATGTACTCTCCGGAAATTTTAGATTTGCGTCACGCCTTTCGTCGTGCTTTTGTGAATGGTATGACTGGATATCAGGTAAATGAAGTCGATGGCGATCTCTTCTCGGCACCGAAGACCCATTCGCTAGCCCATTGCGTTGGCGCCGATCTAGCCATGGGCGCTGGCATAGCCGTTAAATTCAAAGAGGCTTATGGAAAAGTTGATGAGCTGCTGGCGCAAAAGGCAAGCAGCGGTGGATTGGCTGTACTAAAGGACAAGGAACGTTACATTTACTATCTGGTGACCAAGTCACACAGCTGGGCCAAACCCACATACGAATCGCTGCAGTCATCGCTGGAGAAGATGCGTGATCACATGGTAAGAATAAAAAGTATTTAAAGTTTTAATGTATTTAGTATAATATTATTTTTGTTGCAGGTAAAGTGCGAAGTTCGTAAGCTAGCTATACCACGTATAGGATGTGGCATCGATGGATTGGAGTGGGATAAGGTTAGCGCTGTGCTCGAGGAAGTCTTTGGACGTGAGGATGTAGAGATTACCGTTTACAACTATGTCCCACCGACATTTAAATAGTTAATAAATAAATTTCTGCGAATTTTTACTACGCACAATTAAAATCATAAGGTTTTTTGTTCCCTCATGGCGCCCAGGTAGCTGAGAAGTTGCTGATAAGTTGGTCTGCTCTAACTGCTCTGCTTGTTGGTGCTTATTTATTTCAAGGCATTTATATTACTGTTACAATTCCTCGCAATGCCACTCAAAATTCATTTATGTCACAAGTATTAAATTTTGTCATTATAACACTCGTATTTTGTTTGAAACAAAAACAATTTTCAACTAACTTTCCAATTTTGCCGCGCGTTCAGACGTTGACAAGCGAATGCCTAACTAGACACAACTGTGCTGTAAAATGAGTAAGTGACGACAGTGTGCAAAAGTCGCGAGCTATTAGCAGTGACAGTAGATATTTTAATAGTTACGTGGTACTGATAAAATACCAGGTTATAATAGAAAAAATTGCTAGTATAGTGTTAGATTATGTTATTATGGTCTTGTGCTGCTTTCAATGAGTTTTATATTCAATTTCATTGCTGCTTTTGTTCGCAAAATGCTGGAGCTGCTACAAATTGGAGGCAAGTTAACGCACACGTTGAGCATTTACGTAAAAACGAACACAGGCCGCACACTCTCCGTCAACTTGGAGCCGCAATGGGATATTAAAAACGTTAAGGAGATTGTTGCGCCACAACTCGGTCTTCAGCCGGATGAGGTAAAAATCATTTTTGCAGGCAAAGAACTGAGCGATGCAACCACCATTGAGGTAAATGTGAAAGCACTTGATTACGGTATCATATTAATATTGCGTCTTAATAGCAATGTGATCTTGGCCAGCAAAGTGTGCTGCACGCCATCCGCCTGCGTCCGGCGGGCCGTGAGCGAAAACCTAGCACACTTTCGGAAGAAGATTCACCGCCAGAGGAGCCCTCGAAACCGTTGAATGAAACGCTGCTTGATTTGCAGCTGGAAAGCGAGGAGCGTCTCAACATCACCGCAGAGGGTGAGCTACTTGCTGGTTGAATGGTTTGTTACTTAATGTTGCTTAACTTTCGGCCAACTCTGCAGAGCGAGTGCGCGCCAAAGCGCATTTTTTTGTACACTGCGGCCAGTGCCAGAAGCTGTGCAAGGGCAAGCTGCGCGTGAGATGTGCCGTCTGCAAGGGTGGCGCCTTCACAGTGCATCGCGATCCCGAGTGCTGGGATGATGTTCTAAAATCGCGGCGCATTCGCGGTCATTGTGAGAGTCTTGAGATTGCCTGTGTGGACAACGAGGCAGGTGATCCGCCTTTTGCCGAGTTCTACTTCAAATGTGCCGAGCATGTTTCGGGTGGTGAAAAGGATTTTGCTGCGCCATTGAATTTAATCAAGAATAACATCAAAGATGTGCCCTGTTTGGCCTGTACGGATGTCAGGTGAGTGTCTGCTTAAGGAACGCATTGCAAATTAATCTGAATTGAGAATAATTTCCAGTGAAACAGTTTTGGTCTTTCCCTGCGCCTCACAGCACGTCACCTGCATTGATTGTTTTTGCGACTATTGTCGCTCTCGGCTCAGCGAGCGTCAGTTTATGCCACATCCGGACTTTGGCTATACGTTGCCCTGTCCGGCAGGCTGTGAGCATTCCTTCATCGAGGAGATTCATCACTTTAAGCTGCTCTCCCGCGATGAATATGATCGTTATCAGCGCTTTGCCACCGAGGAGTATGTGCTGCAGGCTGGCGGTGTCCTTTGTCCCCAGCCCGGTTGTGGCATGGGCTTGCTTGTCGAGCCCGATTGTCGCAAGGTGACCTGCCAGAATGGCTGCGGCTATGTATTTTGCCGCAGCTGCCTGCAGGGCTATCACATTGGTGAATGTTTGCCCGAAGGCGGCACGGCCAACGCTCAGAATTCCTGTGAATACACCGTGGATCCCAATGTAAGTGTTGTTCGTAACGTAACAATGATGCTTATGTTTATATAAGCACAATATTGTATATTTATATTTATATTATATTTTGATAGCGCGCTGCCGAGGCTCGCTGGGAGGAGGCCAGCAATGTGACAATCAAAGTAAGCACCAAACCTTGTCCCAAATGTCGCACACCAACGGAACGGGATGGTAAGTTGCTTATGTCGGTCGTCTTATCTAACAACGTTTCTTACTCGCACCACATTTTCACATCTATCCAGGTGGCTGCATGCACATGGTCTGTACACGCGCCGGTTGCGGATTCGAATGGTGTTGGGTCTGTCAAACGGAATGGACGCGTGATTGCATGGGCGCCCATTGGTTTGGCTAAGAATTGGAATAGCTTTTCCTCTAGTATATCATTGATTGTTTGTTGATTGTTATGTATGTAAAAGACTGTAGATTATTCCTGTGCAGCCTAAACTGTGAAAGCTAAGAATATGACTCCAAAGTTGTTAGAAATAAATAAGGTATCAATTACTAACACCTATTACTTGAACTTTCCTTATTACAATAATTATTTATATTTTAGATATTACACCCTGTATGCCGTCTACGGAATCAATAACATAACCACCCTTGCTTTGGTTTCGCGTCTAACTGGGTATTTCATCAACCGTTCGTTCTCCTCTCCATCCTACCCCACTGTATTATGGCGTTGTGTGCGCACGCTTTGTTTACGTTTTTTATTTTTCTTCCTTTGCCGACCGCACCGTTGTCACCCACAATGTTTTGGAGGCTTTTTGGTTAACTGCAAAAACCGCAAAACACAACACGTGCATCTCGTGAGAGGCCGGATCGCAAGAGAGAGCGAGAGAGAAGGAATGTGCGCAAAAGAGCAGCAGTAAGCTCTCTTAAGCTCTCTCCCAGATTCAATCAATAATAATGACGCGTATTGACTGTGTGTCTGTTTATCTTCCCGGCCATGATAACCTTACCACACGGATATGAGGTTTTTTAAATCATATTTTTTGAAATTTTAGGCATGTCCTAGTAGAAGGTGACCACAAACATGAGCTATACTTTATGGTATCCGTTATCGTGAGACATCGATAAAGCAGGCGCATACATACCCATTGATAACATGACCACCCAGCACTGAACCAGGGAAACTCCCTAGGGCAATTGGTATGCTGCGCACACGCTCTCTCACCTCCACCCCTCCTTCTTATGTGCGCATTTGTTGTTATGGCTCGCTCTGTTTTTGTTGGCATTCTGTTTTGTGCTCTAATTCGTAAGCAAAGTAACTGAATTTACAAAGTGTCATTTGGCTGCGAGAGAGAAATTCGCTTTATTGCAATTGCCAAAACGGCGCTCTCGCTTTATCTCTCTTCGCCTTTGCGAAACCAAGCGAAAGCTCGCTCAAACGCCCCGTTAGCAGCGCGTGTGTGTGGGCAGGTTGCCCATCAAATCGGGTCACATAGTTAGCGCTGGGTTCCCAGTGCAGCACAGCCGTAGTGCCGTTGCTTTTTTGTGTTTGCTGTTGTTGGTTTCGGTTCTTCGCTTTTTTTCGCTGCCAGTATTTCGCCGCCGTCTTTTGCCAGCTTTTGCTTCTTGAATTTTTTGGGGGTACCGACGACACAACGCCGCTGTGTATAAATGGAAGCGCGCCAGTCGTATCGCATTTCAGTCTACGTTGGACTTTGGCGCGCGATGCACACGCAGCGTATACGTAACGCAGTTACACGCTACATACCACCTCCCAAGGGTTAATCAGTCGCCACCGCTAACGCCAACGCCACTTGGCAATGCGCATTTGAGTGTGTGTGTGTATGTGTGTGTTTGAGTGCGTCTACGAGTTTTGATCGTTGTTCGCTCTTCGATTTTTTTGCGCGAGAGTAACATTAACTGTGTGTAAGTGTTAATTGTGAGTATTCACAATAGATTTTCAATACGTGTGCAACACTTCAAATAAAACGGTATTTTGAATTTTAAAAAAACATACAAGGAAAAATTAAATTTTTATAATAAAGAATTAACGCAAAATGCAAACAAACAATGCTAAAAGTTTCAAGTGCAATTTTATTGGTAATAGAATTTTAGGTAAGTTTATCTTCTATTTGGACTTGCAATTAATTTCATTGGAAAATCCTGCATTCCCTGCCTCATTATCTTGCACCCACACTCTCTCTGCCATGCACTTGCCCCAATTATTGGAAAGCTACAACAACAAAAACACAATTTAAAATTGCATTTACAAAAACACAAAAAACAGGAGCAAAACCGAAGAAGCAGCAGAACCTGCAACATACATTCAGGCGCACTGTCAATATTTGTGAGCTCAAGAGCGCTCACATTTTGTGACGTACAAGAAACGACGTCAACGGCTATGAATACATGTACATATGTAACAAGACGTACTTGTTTGTGTCTGTTTAAAAAAAATGGTAGTATGTAGTAGAGAGCATAGCAAAGAATTAATGAAGCTGTGCTGAGATGCTGTAAGTTGGCTCGTCTCGACTCGAGTCGGCGTGCCTGCTGCTGCTGTGTGTGTTTTTATTGATTTATATGCGCTGGATGAAACTGGGCGGCTGGCTGTTGCTGTCCCAAAACAGTACACACACCCACATACACAGCATCTCTCATGCCACCTCACAAACTTCCGTTTCCTGCGGTTCACTTGCAACGCATGAGCATGGAAAAAAATGGAGAGAGAGAGAGAGAGTGAGAGAGGTAGTAGAGGCAATAGCAGCCATGCCAAAGCTCGATTGCAGTTGTGCTCAACTTGAGGCTCGTTTCATTTACAGTTTACATTTTTGCGCCTTGCAAACGCACTCAACATAACCCCTTTCATATGCCCTTTCTAGCGCTCTCTCTCTCTCTCTCTGCCTTACGCTCTCTGCCGGTTGGTCGCTCTTTTGCTTTTGGCTGCTGCTTTTGCTCTTTGCGCTGAGCGCGTGTTTACATTTACATTGATTATGTTATACAGCTGCTAATAGAGTTGTAACTCTGTCCCCCGCCCCCACTCATCCCTTCTCTGTCTCTCTTAATTTTCTGCTCGGTGATTTGCTAATTTGGTGCTGCGGCAAACAGCAGGACATCATGCAAAGGAAACGTCAAAGTCAGCGACAATCGACATTATGCCAAATCAATAAAAATGGGACGCTCCCCAATTTATCAGTTGGCTTCAAAACTCATGTTGGCCTTTGTAAAGTTCCCGTTTGCAAAACCCAGCAACAGAAGGACATATAATCAGCCATTTTTATTAATCAATAAACGGGGCACGCACTTACACACACACGCACATACACACAAAGTTGTCAAGCTTTAGCTAACTCCCAGATACACATACACACACGCCTGCTATACTTCTCCGGGTCCTTGCAACCGGTTCATATTCAATTTTGCAACACCCACTTGGGAAATGTATGTGTGCAAACATTTTGTGGCTCATTAACGGTTTGCATGCGGCCAAAATGCTTGTGGTCATAATGCATTCATCTCGTGTCGAGTGTGTTTGGGTGTGTTATGTCGAGTGGCTGGTTGTTGTTGTTGTTGTTGCACAAACATCACAATGTGCAGCTGCTCATCATGCGGCTAAACAAAGGCATCCATCATCAATCAGTCTTAGCAAACCGCACCACATTCGACTAATCTACACCACACTTAAGCACAATAATCAAAAAACACATATTCGATCAATTTGAAATGCAGCTGATACTGGCAAGAGGTCTACTCCCTGCTCGCCCTTTAAGACAATTGGACGCTAATATGACTGCCATTCCTTATGATCCTGCGTTATGGGTTTGCAGCTTCTTATGGCAATTCTATGTCCTTTGCTGGGCCAATGTCCTGTGGCTTTAATGAGCATTAAATGTTCGCAATGTTTTTCTCTAGCCAGCTGTTTAATATTCTAGCATTAAGTGCAGTTAACAACAATTGCCAACATTTTCAATAAATTCTCATATAAAAGTTCGCTTTGTGTACTTTCAGGCTTAAGTCAGGCAATAACTGCAGGTGCATGTGCACAAGGATTTGAGGAAAAGCCGTTGAAATAAAGAGAAAATCAATAATACACACATAGTACACATGTAAGTGAATATCCTTGCCATTGACCAAAAGAAAAAATAAAAGAAGGAGAAAGAGAAAGAGGCGAAGGCATCGCAATATGGCCGCTACAACAACAACAACAATAGCAAATATGACGGGGCAGTCAACTTGGCAATTGTTATTACTATTATTGCTGCACGAAAGTTGCCAATAAATTGCACCCGATCTCTCGCGCTCTGTCTGTAAGCTTTTGTATTGACCATGTCGGACAGATACGCGGCCGCCAGCTATTACGAGCAACTGCATCCGGCTCAGGCTCAGGCCCAAGCCGCCATGTCACACTATGCACCAGCGCCCAACTATCGCAGCAGTGGATCCGCCTATGCCGGCGTCTATAATCCCTATGGCTATGGCTATGCGGCAGCTGGCGCCTATATGCCCAATTATTATCGCTATGCGCCATATGCATCGCCGCATTACAGTCAGCCGCATCCACATCAACATCCACATCATCATCATCAGCAGGGTGGAATGTTTACGCCAGCCGGACAGCAGCTAATACCCTCCAGTGTGCTACACTATCCACCACGTTCACATCCACAACAGCATCCACATCCACATCTGGCCTATCAGCAGCAGTCCGGCAACAGCTATGAGCAGCCAGCGCCCGCGCTTTACAGTGCTTCCTCCTATGGCCAGTCACGTGGCTTCTCCGCCTATCAGTCCACGCCTACACACTATGCGCCACCAGGACGCTCTACAACGCCGGCACCCAATCGCACTGTCTTGCCACCAAATTATCTCGAACCATTGCGCAACTATACGGAACAACATCAATTATCGCTTTTAATGCCCAAGCTGGAGGAACCGCTAACCGAACAGATCAAGCAGGAGCACACGGACACGGAGGCTGCATCGCCAACGGCACAACGTTTGACCACTTCACCGCCAATGATAAGTGCCACGGGCACAGACAGTGGCATCAGCAATTGTAGCACTCGCGCCAGAAGTGACAGTAGTCAAAGTACGCCAGTTTATAGTGGCGAATATCCTGTAAATATGTCTGTGGAGTCAGCATCATGTGTCTCCTATCATTGTCCTGCTGATGGCAGGGATTACGAGGAAGAGCAGCAGCAACAGCAACAGCAACAACAACAGCAGCAACAACAACAACAGCAGCAACAACAACAGCCGCAACAGCTGGAAATGGAGGAGAATAAGAAAGCGCTCGATATTCCCGGTAAGTTGTCAGCATTTGCATTACATTAAATTTAATTTACAATTATTCAGCGCGTGCAGGGAGCTGAGGCAATGATTGTAAATTTATGCAAACATATGTTAGACCAGATTATGTTACAAAATTAAATTACCCGTGGTAGCAGTAGCAGCAGAGACTGACGGTGGTACAGAAGAAAGGAACAAAATGTAACAGAGTAATTTAAAGTTGCCTTTCAACAACAGCTTGTATAACAGAGTATAAGAGTATTAATGTTAGCGCCAACAGCAAGAGATCATGGCGTCAACAGAGCCTTACAATTTTCTGTAAAATAACAGATTATCGAAAAACATAACTTTTAATAAGAATTTAAGCAAGCCTTTAAACCAAATCGAATCAGTTTTAATTACAAAACATTGCGTACATTAAACATTTATATAATAATTTGCCATTCATCAAATCTTGTTGATGTCTGTACACAAAACTTCATTAAACATTCCACTGTGCCAGAGTTGCTAGCAACTCGTAGTCTTACTTGATTTTGCATGCAAATGAATGCAAAGACTGTCCATTTGAATCGCCATCAACGCCACCAACAGCTTCGTCAGCGCCTGACAAGCGACCTGTCTGTCTGTCCGTCTGTCTTTCTGTATGTCTGTCCATTTGCCGTCGTTCGTCAAAAGTCAACTTGAGCTATTTGCACGACAGACGGCCAGTTTCGCCACAGTCGCCGCTTTGAGGGAGTCAACATTTTCGCAAACACTCAACCAATCAGCGATGGTTAACTGCCTGAAATGCTTCCGCTTCCTGTTGGCCCAACTTAGCGACTGTGTGACGCGCCTACGTCATGTTGCTTTAAAGGACTTGAAAATTAGCTGTCTATTTAGGCACGCAAAGGGGCTGGATGGCTGGATGGAGCTCGAGTTATGTCTTTTGATGAGATGCCTTTTGATTTGATTTTTTGGCAGCAACGTGTGCGTCTATGTGTGTGTGTGCCAATCAATAAGTTACCTTTGCGTACACACACACACGTAAAGGTGTTAAGTAAGTGTGTGTAAAACACGTCTGACAGCTTTTCTGGAATATTTCGTAATGTTAACGAGACTTGTGGGCAATGTTGTCCTTATCAATGGGCCCTCAACCTACACACACACACACACACACTCGCACCCTTACAAATTTGAGCTGTTGTAAGGGTGTCTGCGTGGAATGTCATCACACAGCCGAGCATGTAAATGAACTTTACAACGCACTGTGGTGGGTTATTTTAGCTGCTGCTACTGCTGGCTCTGTTTGCTCAACACATACAACAACACAGCATATACATTGAAGAGACACCCCCGAAGCATACCCGGATTGCAATATTTACTGTGCTTGTTGTTGGTGTCGGGCAAGGTATCCAACATTGCCGCAAAAAATCAATGTGCGGTACAACGAAAGTCTGAGCAAGGATCAGCCAGGCTTGAAGATTTTACCAAGTAAGAATGAAAGAATGGAGGGTAGTTAGGATCATCTTATGGCATTAACTCAGTCTTAAGGAACTTCACCCAGAGTATTTTTAATTAAAAATACTCTATTGTTGGTTTCAATAATTAATGCTCTATTTTTCCCTGACATTTTCACAGTCGGCTGCCGGGCCTTTTAAATTGATTGTAATTGATTTATTTGACGCGAATAGCGTCACAATAACAATAACTCAAGTCGAATAAAGCATACGTATAGCAGGCCACAACAAAAATACGTAAACATTTGCAGGCCTAGTCGCATGCGCTAAAAAGCATGCTACAGTTTTTTTTATTCAGTCGCTGCTGCTACTGTTCACATTGTTTTTGTTCATTTGCCACTCACGCAAACTAACATAAGTGTGTGTGTGTGTGTGTGTATAAACGTTCAACAAGTGCATGTTGGTGTGCTGCTCTCTTTGGCCAGCGGTCGCTCTCAAGCTCTCGCTCCGGCTCTTAGCTACCCCAAAGGCAAAAATACAATATCAGAAGTTTGATAAGCGGGTGCAAAAACAAAAGCCAAGCAAAAGAAATACAACAAAAACAATAACAACAATTGGTAACAGCAAATATTCGCGACTCTCTCGCGTTGGTCAACCTGTTCCTGAAACCTACTCGTGTCTATCTTTTTTAACCCTTGATGGCCAGCCAGCACGCATGACAAAATAATTACAGACGCCTAGCCTGACAAGATATTACTATACGCGACAAATAATGTACAAAAAAAAAAAAAAAAAAATCTTTATTGATTTTCTTTTAACACACACGTTGACTTAATTTTTACTATATTTTTTGCTCGCTAATTTTCCAGATGACATAAGCGCGACAGCAGCGACGTCAACGACGTCGACGCCACCAACGCCTCTTGTCAACGATATTGATAAGGTAACAGCAACGGCATCGGCAACGGGCAACGAAGAACAGCCGGATGTTGTGAGGCGGACGGAAATCAATTTAGCGAAGCCCAAAAAGCAGACGCCATCATCAACGCCACAGGATATTGACGAGCAGCAGACACAGCAGCAGCAGCAACAACAGCAGCCAGCAACTAATCAAATGAACGAAGATGAGCTGCATCCAGAACATGGGGTATGTCTGTTACTAACTCTAAAACTAAATCAAATTAAAACTGCAGGTTTGACTTACTAAGGGGCAGACAGGTGACAACAAGAGTCAGAGCACCGAGCTACGCACTTGCCCAGATAAATTAGGCCAAAGGACCCAAAAAAACAAAATGAACATAAACGACTGCCTGATAACGACAGACGTGCAAAAGATGCCGCAATACAACAACAACAACAACAAGAATACAGCTTTCAGAAATAGAGAAGACCAAAAGCAAAATGCGTTTAGCTCCATCGACCGGCATTCTAGGCAGCCACAAAAGAGCGAGAGATAGCAAAAGAGTGCGCATGAAAACAACTCGCTCTGCAGCGCCACACTCTCTCTCTACCTCTTTCTCTCTCTCTATCTCGCTCTTTATCTGTCGTGCCGGAAGCCGTTTTACAGGGTGTCACAGCAAACTGGGCGCCTATTGATTTTTTTGGGCTGCGCGCTGAACTTCAATGCCTGCCAGCTAGCCTGACTCTTTGGTGGGGAGTTGGGAGTTTTGGCAGCTCGGGAGCCCTTAATAGGGTTGCTTGGTCACATGGCAACATTGAGCCAGCCAACCAGCTTGAAAGCTTGCCTTTTGGTTGGGGCAAGTTTCAAGTGCCCGTCACTTGAGCGTAGCAACTTTTTTGTTTGCATATAGCAGCCTCATGTTGTGTGCTGCAACTGAAAACTAAATCGATTTTTTGCTTTACTTGCAACAGCAGCAGCAGCAGCAGCCATCTGCAAGAACAGAGCACAACTGGAGTCCAGCGTTGCGTCGACCCCGCACTCCGCCAGCGCCACAAAACTCACCCGTGGGCTATGGCTTAGCTGCGTCAGCAGTGCCACCCACTGTGCCACCTGCACTGGCGCCACTGCTGCAACAACAGCAACAGCACCAACCCGTAGGCAGCAAACGAAATGCAAATGCCAAAAATCGCAGCAGGAATAATAGCCAAAATCGCAACAGCAATAACAACAACAGTAACAACAACAACAACAACAACAACAACATCAACAGCAGCAACAACAATCGCATTATCGAATGCGATCTCATACCGAGCAAGAAATCAAAACGTTCAGGCAACAAAAAGCAAACCGAATCCGGGCAACTGGAAGCAACGGAATCCACAGTGCGGGAACAAATAAGGGTGAGCAAAGATGCAGATACACATACACAGATACAGATAATAAAAAAAAGTTTAGTTTCAACTGAAATTTCATTTCGAAAACGAAAAATAAAAAAACAGTTACTCCGCCCACAATTGTCTTAAAACTGAGGCAATTTACTTCATTTTTTCTGCTGGTCTTGACGTATCCTAGCAATTGATGTGGCTTCAAGATAAAAATAAAGACATTTAAGATTTTTAGAGGGAGAGCCTGAATTGGATTTTAAGAGATTAAAATGAGTATAAAATACGAATTAAAATTATAATTTGTTGAATTTATAATCAGATTTTACCGAAAAGCTTTAATTTGCTTTCGAATATTTAAGATGATTAAAATTAAATGAGAAGTTGTTTTATGTTTAAATTTTGAATTATACTTTTCCAAACAGACTAAGACTAAGATGTTAATTTATTTCTAATCACTTTCATTTACAGGACATCAAACCTTTGCCTGGTTTTCAGCAAGCTTTTGGTTCCACCGAAATTGGACGCTTCTCGGAGCGTTTTCTGCAAACGTCAGAAAGTCTGGTCGACCGGTTGGCTGAGGAATATTCAAGCAGTAACACTGCTACAAATGGCTATTATGATGCCACAAACGGTGGTATGCACAACTATTGGCCGTACGAGGAGCCTCAAAGCTTTCCCAGCTTTCAACAGCACCATCACCAACAGATGGCGAGAAGTCGAATGCGTGGACAGGTTTATCCTTACCCGGACTATGGGGCCTATGAGCGTTATGGCTTTGCGGCCTACAGTGCGAACCGTTCGCGTTATGCTGAGATACGCTGCAATGGCTATTAGAAATGTTATCCACACAAACACTTACATACATACATACATAGTGTAGTCGTTATATGTGCGTATTTAGGCATATTTATTTACATAGGCTATAATAATCGTGTCCCTTGTCGTTTGTCATTTGAAATTCTCTCTGTGTGTGCCTTTTTCGGTCAAAATACGGCAATGCTCACCAGATGCTAGGTATTTATTTATATATATCGAGCATTGCTGGCAATGATTGCGTTCAAAATTAATTAACAAAATTAAGAAAAGATAAACTCACAAAACAAAATCAAACAGGCCAAAATGTATAATATTCTTAAAGTTAAGTAGTTGAATGTTTTAAATCGAAACGTTTTAAAATTAGAAATGCCAAGCCATATACAAATGTATTGAATTTGTGCGCATGTTGAATACATTGTCCCACTGTACATATTCGTTGATTAATGCATTTCGTAAGTACTTACTTTTAGTGTAGCAATGAGTGCAAGAAGCAAATGTTGAAACCAAGCAGAGTCTTCAACAGTCATAGAGTCTTAGAATCCATTTCGATTCATTATATAGTCTTAAGTAGACATTTTTTTTGCTCTCTTCCTTTTTCGGGAACACTTTAATGTAACCTTTGCCCTAGTCATAAATTTCATTAATTCATTATTAACAAAATTATGTGCCATTGAAAATAACATTAATTCAAGAACACTTTTTAAGGTTTACGTTTAATTATTATACAGTTTACAACAATACTAATGTAAATTAAATTGATTTAAATACCAAATAGTTAAAGCAATGCACTAAATTTTAAGTCTATAGGTAGACACTAACGAAAAACCACCGCACTTTTTTGTACTTTAGTTCCAATTTAATTGCTAACAATTTTTTAAATTGGTTTCTCAATGATTATTCTTTTAATTTTTCTTTCGATTTAAGTGCCTTAATTTAGTTTAAATTTTTTTCGAGATTATCGTGCGTGGAAAAGATACAAATAAAATACATACTATATTAATGAAATTTTATCATTTACATTAAGTATAACAACCAGTTCAGGTTTCAAATGGGCCCAAATAAATAAAATTCACAAATTGCTAAACGAAAAACCTAAAAATCCTAACACTTTGAGTAACATTCAAAAATGTTTTTTAGTCGAATCATAGAGAAACCATTGCAAAATAATTAGTTGTTAATAATATACTCACCAAAATAAAAACCCAAAATCTGTGTAGTGTTGAAATTTTATGATAAAAAAACCTTTTCAAAGAGGGAAAAAACAAAAAAAAATATATATATAAATTTATTGTAGCTGTAGTTTAAGTCCACGTGTAAATAAAAACCATATTTGAACGTTTAAATTTTATGAAGCAACAAATAAAATAAACCAAAACAAAAAAATAAACTAAAAATATTAGCAAACATATTGTTGAACAAATTGCTTGGCCTTTTTAATTACTGCTTTATTTGTGAAAAATAAAACCCAGAAAATGGTGTTTATATGTCGGGAGCTTTTTTTGATGTTTTTTTTTTTGTTTGTTTGTTTAACTGTTTTATTTATTTAATCAATTAATTTATAAATATTATTACATAACCTATAAGTGTTTTGTTGTTTTTATTGTTTGCATTTGATTTAAATTAATTACAAAAATAGTTCAGTTGTAAAAACAGCAGAAATCGTGTGGTAATCATAATAATTAGACTTTAGATTTAGTTGAGCGGATACCAAACAAAAAAATACGGCAGACCTACGTTAAAAAATAATTTAGTTACAAAAAAATTAAGGGCTTCACTTTTAGGTACTTAAAAACTAAAAGAAATTATACGGTTAAGAGACGTAATTTATCAGAAACATAAAAGAATGAAACAATAATAGCAGAAACTGGGTGAAGATAAGTGTGTGTGTGTGTGTGTGTGTGTTGGGAGACTGACAGTTGGCTACAAGTTTGTATTAGTTTTTTAGTTTATGACGTACTTTATAAATAGTTTGTTCTGTTCCTGTCGAAACAACTTTTTAATTCTTTTTTTTTGAAGTTTTTTTTTGCATTTTGTCGGCGTGTATTAATAATAATAAACAATTACACAATTATTAGGCTTTTCCTTTCGTTATGTTTATAAATAATTAGTGTGTATTATAAGTATTTTGCTTGTCGTTATAAAAGGTAATAAACTCAAGCAAAAACACACGATCGATATAGTATCTATATCATCGATCGTGTGTTTTCGCTTGAACTTATTACTTTTCACTTGTTTGCTTATAAGCAAATGAAGAAGAAGACGCTGCCGCGTCTATGTCTTTGTATGTCTGTCTGGGCGTGTGTGTGTTGTTTGTGGGCTTATGTGTGTGCGAGCATTGAACATTGGCTTGCAATCATGATGATGATGCCGCCGAAGAGTTCTTTGTGGATCCGCCGCCAGAGTTGTTGGAGTTGCGCTGTTTCTCAATATACACGTTCAGGAGACGCACCTTGCTGGGATTCATGACCGACAGCTTGGGTTTGACCTTCTCCTCGCCGAGCACAATGTATAGCTTGACAATGCAAAAGACGGCCGCCTTGCGCACCATCGATTGCTGATCATCCGCGGAACGTGCCAGATTCGGGAACACAATATCCAGATGGGCATCTGTGATGTCTGTGCCATGATGTTCGGTCACCTCCAGCAGTATTTTTATCGCACACAGATTAGCCGGAAAGGCGCCCGTTGCAATCACCGGATTGACAATATTGATGGTCAGATCCAGTGGCAATGCGGGTGCAATGCGAGGAATCATTGTATCGATTTCGCGCAGCGCCTCCTTGCTGTGCTGATAGCAATTCATGATCTTTAGCAGAATGAGCTCGAGAAAGTTGAGCCAATTGTGACGCATCTTGTCGCTGCGCACAATCTTACTGAGCACATGCAGGCCAGAGATGAGCACATCCGTGTGCTCTGCCTCGAGCATGTGGAGCAGCATGCGCATTATCGATTTGAAATGCTTATTGGGCAGATCACAGTTACCGCCACGGATGCAGATGCCCAGATTGGCCAGGTTCGTTTGTAGCTGCTCCACCGGCTGATCCTTGTTTAGGGTGAGAGCGACACGCATCACTTCACTCTCGTGCAGATTGCCGGGCAGTATTAGTTCACCATTGTCGGCAACAATAAGAGAGATTTTCGCTGATGGCTGCGAAGGAGCAGCTGCATCCAGACGCATCGTTGCCGATTCCGGTGTATTGGATTGCGTGGTGTTTGCCGAAGATTGCGTTTTCGAGTTTGAAGACAACGAATCCTGCTGCGCTGTCAACTCCCGCTGGTGCAGTTGATGCTGCTGCTGCTGCTGCTGGTCAAGGGTGTGATGCAAATGATGTCCATTGTAGCCATTGGGCGCTAGGGAATGGTACTGGCCACCGGCAAAACAGTGCCGTATCTCCTCCGAGGTCTTTTGTATATTGTGCTGCACCTCCAGCTCAGAGCAGCCATAGAGCAGCTCCTGCTCCACTGACGATTGACGCGATCGGGGACTAGAATTCAAATTAATGCTCATATTTAGCGAGGAAAACGGACCCACACTGGGACTCTGCAAGGGCTTCGGGCTGCTGCTGCTTAATGGTGAGCTGCTCGGCGAATTGGCTCCACTGCTCTGCCGCCGCATATGCGATTGGATGCACAGCCTTGCCGTATCCTGATAGCCCTTGGGCAACGATGCCAACAACTTTGTCATTTGCGGCGTATTCAAATGATAGAGTGCGACAAGACAATGACGCGCCTGTGAACGCAACTCTATGGATTTCTGATCACCGGATAGTTGGGCCAATTTTAAGATGGTGCGTTCACAGCTGGCACTTTGATCGCTGGGAAAATCGCTGCTCTTGCCATACGTGTTGGCCAGATCCGTGAGGAAGCGCAGAATGGCAATGCGTGTCTTTGTTGTCGGAGTTTGTGTGTTATCCGAAATGATGCGGAAGAGCTCCTTCATCTGCAGTTGTGTGGGAAAGTATTCGTGAACGACACGCAGCGTTTTCCAGATCTTGCTGTGCATCGAGTTTAGCAGATCTGTGCCCAGTTTGTTGAACAGACGCGTCAGCAGTATGAACAGCCAATCATGGAGTTCCGGTGCATGAACCAGAATTAGCTCGGTGACCGTATCTAAAAAAAGCGAGTAGACCTTAGTGTGTGTGTCCATAAACATTTTGCGAAACATGTCCAGGACACATTGGAGCTGCTGTTGCGTCAACTCCTTGCCATCGGCCAGATATTGTGTGAGACTTATCAAGCCATCCTTGCGCTCGGACCAATGCGTCGAAGCACAGTATTGGATAATTGTCTCAATGTCATCGAAGGGTGCCCGTTGAGCGTTCCAGTCGAGGCGATTTCGTGATCCGCTTAGCGAGTAATTGGAATTAGAATTGTTGCCACGCGTATAGCTGGAGTCAAAGGAGCGCTCCGAGCACACCGAACTTGCCTCCGAGTCGATGTCATCGGACTCATCGCGCCCAAGCAACTTGCGACCCATGCGTATGCCGCCCGTGCGCATAAAATCACCGGATGCATAATCAGGCGTCTCCGCATCAGTGCCCAGAGTGTGTTCCGCCTCGCGCGATTGTACCAGCATTCGAGATGCGGCTGTGGTGCGCACAGGATTATTTCGCTCCGGTGTTCTTCGCGAACTCGAGTTCGTTGAATAGATGCTGCGCTTCATTAGTCCGCCGCCCGTGCTGCCCAGACGATTTGGGCTCGTCTCTCTGGAGCTGGCCGTGCTGCGCGGTATGCCGGATGCCTTCTTGGGTATGGCACCGGTTGCGCCACCTCGATAATAGTTGCCCATGCCGTAATGATCCCGCAACTTTGTGCTGGGCGAGGTGGAACGCGAACCGGGCTGCGACTGTGAGACGCCAGCACGTGAGCGTCCAATCCTTGATGAGGGCGTAACGGAGCCTGGTGAAATTGTGTGATGTGCTGCGGTGGCGCCACCGCCAATGTGACTGCTATTGCTATTGGAATTGAGACGAGGTCGCGGCAAGGAACCACTGCCAGCTCCAGCTCCAACCGTATTCAGGGAATTGGTCAGCGCCACTGGCTTCTTTTGACGCGTATAGAGCGTATATTGAGCACGAGCCTTGGCGCGCTGTGCCGCTGCCGTGTCTACGGCAGATATGGAACGCATGCTGGGCGTCGGCTTTTGCAATGTGGTCGGAGTGCGTCCGATCCGTGAAGGTGCCACTGTGCGTCTCGATTCCAACGCTGGTTGGCTGCCATTCGATGTGCCACTGCCGCCGTTGCGTTCCCGTTCCAATGCACGCTGTGCAGCAATGTCCAGGTTGCCATAGATTTGATCAGCAAGATCGGGAAAGTGCCGCCGGAATGCCCAGTAGGCTAGACGGGATTGACGACGCGCCTCATTGTCCGCATCGCCCAGGGATTTTTTAATTGTATCGCGCAGGATAGCCGCATGCCTCTCCAGCGCCTTCGTTGGCCACTCCTCGAAAAGCAGGACCATCAGTTCACAGAGCGAGGAGCGTATATCCTTTGACTTCGATTGCTGCAACATATCCGTATATATCTTCAGCAGCTTGGGCGCATGAGTGTACTTGATAATATACTTGAGCGCCAACGTCGATGCGGATGCAATCACCTTGGCCGAGTTCTGGATGAGCATGATCAGCTGTTCCAGTATGCTGAAGCAGAAGTTGTCAAACTTGTTGCGCAACGTCTTGGACATGTACGCAATGGAGATGCACGCCTCGCGTATCACCTGCGAGCGCAGCTCCTCCTTCAGTATGTCGAGAAAGCCATTCGATAGCTCCTTTAGCTGCACGGCCACAAATTGCGGTTGCGAATGATAGTTGACCAGGAGTAGAGCGCGAACTTTCTTTAACGCATCCACACGTTTCTCCCAGGCCGCGTTCTTATCGCTTATGATTACCACAATTTGCTTGTATATATCATCCATATCCTTGGCATTGAACACAGTTAACTGCGGCACTTGCTCAAAGCTGTCCTCAAATATATCCATTGTGACAGCGCCCGCATCGCCGACAACATCATTCGAACTGGGCTTTTGACGCATCATGGGCGTCGCCGAGTGCAGTTGGCGTTTCACAATTTTGGTGGGTCGCTCCCGCTGCCCAATGTTGTCCGCCTCATCCACACTGTTGCCATTTTTAAGAGCCGATGGCATAAGCAGTCCTTCCATTTTGACCTGATCAAACTTTTGTTCGAGTAGGATTAACTTGGAGGCGGGCATGTCGTCCATTTTCCTCAGATCCGGCCTTAGACGATCGCCCACATGCTTGTAGATCTCCACGAGCGTCTGGATGGCCGCCTCGCGCACATTAACCGTTGGATCGCCGAGCAGATTGCACACTGGCGTTACATACACTCGTACGCTCAACTGCTGCGTTCCATATTCGTGAAGTGCATTTGTGATCGTCTGCAGAAACTCCTCACGCACTTTGGAATTCTTGTGCTTGAAGCAACTCGTCGCCAATTTGTCGATTAGCCCTTGAGCCGTTTGCACTTTGTGCTCCATTAGATCCCGCAGTAGCAATTGCGCCTTCTCACGTACCGTATCCCGACTGTCGCCCAGGCGATCAATCACATGAGGCAACACTGTCGCTGTGTATGCATTGAAGTCGCTGCCCAGACGCTTGATTAGCTCCGAGAAGGCCTCAAGTGACTTTTGTGCGATCTTGAAGTGACTGCCCGTTAGCCAGGGCATCAGATTGTCAATGAGGTAGCCCATGTCTGTGCACACAATTGAGTTTGTGTCGTCGCTGAGGAATGTTACCAGATCTTCGGCCAATTGCACCTTGACTCGCATATCCGCTTTGGGCATCTGCTGAATGAAGCCATCCAAATCACTCGGTTTTCGATACGCCATATTTGTGACTTTTTTATTTCACACTCTTATTTAATATTGATGTTTGTTCTGGTGGTTTGCAGCTGTAATAAAAGTGAATAGATAAAAATTGATTTTAGCAGGTCTTTTGGCAAATTAAATTAAATATTTATGACTGCCACAATGCAGGTCAATAGAAATTTGCCGGTGCAGCAAAGTGCATTTGTGCAGTAAAATGTGATGCATAAAAAAAAGTTTGGATAACAACTTTGTTTTATTTTAAATCAATTTTGATTTACAATTCTTTGAAATATTTCGGAAAGTATAAAAACACAACGTAACTGAACAATATGAACAACTTATAGAAGAAAATTGGCAAACAACATCTCATAAAATCGATCAAATAAATTTAATCAATTTTAAATAATGCGCTCGTTTCAAATTAATAAGTGCGCGCGCACATTACCCATTACGGCTTGAAGAACAAGAAGAAGCACCACTTGCAAAGAGAAGAAGAAGCTGAAGCAACAGTCGCACAAACGACGTGTGTGTGTGTGTGCTTGTGTTTGAGTAGATTGTGTGTGTGTGTGTGTGTGTGAAAATGAAGTCAGTGTTTGGGCTGCAAAAAGTAGGTGAATGGCTATGCGGGTGGGGATGGGCATGGACAGATGGCAGTGCTGGAATGACAGACGTGTGGAGAGGGAGGGGAAGAGTTCGGGTACGGGGCATTGTTACGTCGTCGCTTTGCACAAATATGAATCATCTCTCACCGCGCTGAGCGTGACGGCGTCCAGGAATGGTGTTCAGTGGGTGGGTTGGGCTGGGCTGGGCATGTTAATAGCTTAAAGCTAAAACTAAACCGTCAGCTCAGGCAACGTGCCAAGGAGTAGGATATTTGCTTCTATATTGCCACTGGTGCTTGACTGCTGTGTTTCACTGTCACTGCCTCTTGTTACGTTTTCGGCTAAATGGCAGCGACATAAACGGGTAATCGACAGCGTCGCCGTCGCCGTCGACGTCAAGCCGCCGCCAGAGAGCGCCACAAAACAAAATATATAGGAACAACAAAAAAAACCAACATATATTTATGGAAATGGCTGAATGAGATAATATGACAATAGCGAGGTGTAGCAGAGGCAGTGTTTCAACAATTACTAAGCAACAACAGCGACTTGTTTGCTCATTTTACACACACAGGGCAAGTCGGACCGAGAGGGAGATAGAGAGAGAGAGGCCAAAAGCCAGAGAGCGCTTTAAGGCGAGCGAGTGAACAAGCACCAAATTAGCATTGCATACGCAATTTTCTATTTATAATAAAGCATAATAACAACAACAACACAAGCAGCAAGTTAGAATATTGTTACAAAGCGCTTGCCGTAGCTTTTGTAACTAGAAACGTTTCTGAAGAATATAACGATAAGATATGGCCCGTTGATTAAAGGCCTTCGCTGCGGCAGTAGTTTTTACAAACAAGCAGCAGCTGTTTTAGTTTTCAATCCAATTGGACAAACGTGATTTTTAGACGTTGTTGACTTTGCTGGCCGAGGTTGCGGCTGCGGGCAAATTTGTCAAATTTAAATGTCACATGAAAACCGCGAGAGAAAATAAATAAAAAATAACGGAAGCGGAGGCGAATGCGAATGCGTGTCTTGGCCAAATACATGGTTGCATGATCTTTTTTTAACATTCTCATAGATACGCACGTACACACACACACACACACAAAACACACACACTTATCCAAATAAATACTCACTTTATTTGCAAATCCGGCTGCGGCTGCTGCTTCTTCTTCGTTTTCGTTTTCGGCTCCCTCTCTTCGTTTTACGCTCAATATTTTGTTTTGGGCTGGGCTGACGCTAGCAAAACAACAACTGCTGCTGCTGCTTGGCTGCCGTGGCCAATATTAAGAATTGATTTTCCAGTTGGAAATTTAACAAACTATTTGCAATGCACACAAATACGCGTATTTAATAAATTCTATGTCGTTTCAAGCACAGCCAATTGAACAATTGCCAGACAAGAGATCACAGTTTGCTCTTTTGTTGCCTCCTCTCCTCAACCAACTTAGTTTTTATTATTTGTATTGTTGTTGTTGCTGTTGCGCACAGTTTCACTTTGGCAAATTAAATGTCATTTGTTGTTGGTATATCGCTGTTTCCTCTCTCTTTCTCACACAATGTCTTTTTATCTCTATCTCTACCGTTATTGGTGACTGCTGAAGGTGGACGTCGCGGTCGCAGCGCCGTCGGCTGCCGCGGGTTCAACACAAATTCCAACGTCTTCAAAGTCTCGTCTGCTGCTGCTGCTGGTGCTGGCTTATTTTGTGAACTTTTTCAGTGACGCGCTGCTTGCTGTATGTTCTCTCTAGCTCTCCCTCTCTCATTGCTCATGGGTCAGATTTGCACTGTGAATATTTCCGCGTAGCGGTTGTTCTTATTGAGAAACATCACATTTTGTTGCACATTTGCAGTAGTTCTTCATGTTGCGCCTGTTTGTTTTATTGTTTATGCACTTTTTACTTAAGTTTAATACCGATTTTGTTGCGCGTTGCGAAAAATTGCCTCTTCTTGCTCATTGGTTGCTGCCATACATCGATGCTAGTAGTATCGGTATTTCTTAGCAGGGTTGCATCTGCGATCGAGTTTACGATGAATATCGCAAGAGTTTTGGCAGTGCTGCCACAGTAATCTGAGAACAGTCTGGCAGCCTTTCATGCATGTGGCGGTTCTTTTTGTAAAGTGCAAATGACCTTGATTTAAGTTGATTTAGCAAACCGCTTCTGACTGCAAGCATCGTATTGCCTTATCAGCTTTATTCAATGTAAATAATAACAAAAACAAATTTGAAGATATTAAGTGTCAACAAAAACACATGTATGTGTTGTTTCATGTACAGTTTATTTGCGTTTACGAAAAGTAAATACGTTAACATTTTTGCTATGAGAATCGCATAACGTGTTGTTTGATTTTGTACTGAAATAAATCATAGTAATTCAAAGTCAAATTATCTTTCTATCTCTCTCTCAGTCTCAGGTTTATTCTGATGTACAGCCTGTGCACGGCCCGACGGATCTTCGGGACAGCCCCAATCAAGGCGTGGCACCCACCTGACGACAGTCTTTGCCGGCGACTCGCCTGGAAATTGTTGCTCAAAGATGCAGCGATAGTAGAAAGCCTCCTTCGTTGTGGGCGTATTAAATGGGAATCTCTCGGCTGCCAGTACGAACTCGGCATCAGTCACATGGCTGGTGGCCACACGGCGAATGCTGTCGATCCAATCGTAGCCGACGCCATCGGAGAACTGTTCCTTCTGACGCCAGAGCACCTCATCGGGCAGATAATTATGGGCAAAGGCGGCGCGCAGCACAAACTTCTCCATGCGGGACTTCGGTTCGTCATTGAACATGTTGAGTGGACCGGGAATCTTGTCCTGCGGCCGGATGTTCATCACATAGTTGACAAACGCCGTGTCAAGGAATGGGACACGCAGCTCCACACCCTTGGCCATGGCCACCTTGTTGGCCCTCAGGCAATCGGATAAATGCAACTGCTGGACACGCTTCACCAGCTCTTCGTGGAACTGTTCATAGTTGGGAGCCCGGTGGAAGTACAAGTAACCGCCAAAGATCTCATCTGCACCTTCGCCGGACAGTATCATCTTGATGCCGGTGCTCTTGATAAAGCGTGCCAGTATCAGCATGGGCAGACTGCATCGCACCGTGGTCACATCATAGGTCTCCAGATGGTACACAATATCACGGATGCCGTCAAGCGCATCCTCAATCTCAAAGATCACCTCAGTGTGCTCGCTGTCGATATATTTGGCCACCTGGCGGGCAGCCTCGAAATCCGGCGCATTGCGCAAACCCACCGAGAAGGTCTTCAGTTTGTAGTTCGGGTTGGATTCGCGCATTATCTTTGTGGCAATCGAGGCTATTAGGCTGGAGTCCACACCGCCGGAGAGCAGTGCACCAAAGTGCACATCGCAGTGTAGATGAGTGCGCACTGCGGACTCCAAGCTGGCACGGAGCAGCGACAAATCGGTGGCCAAACTGGGCATGGTTTTCATCCACGGCTGCTCAAAGTGACGCCAGCGACGCATTGCGCCAACGCGTCCAAAGCGCGCCTCGCCCGGCGTAAATGTCTCCACACGCTGACAAACACCAACCAAGCATTTCATTTCGGAGGCAATCCAAATGTTGCCCGACGCATCCTCGCCCAGGTACATGGGTATAATGCCAAAGGGATCACGTGCCAAGAGCACCTCCTTGCTGCGCTTGTCATACAAAGCAAAGGCAAACATGCCCGTTATATGCTGCAGCAGACCCACTCCGAATTCCTTATACAGTTCGAGTATGACATGGCAGTCGCTCTTGGGCTTATAGCTGAGGCGGCGCTTGGCAATTTGCGATGAAAGTTCCAGATAGTTGTAGATCTCGCCGTTGGCAACCAGAACCAAGTTCTCATCTTCGGACACAAATGGCTGGTCGCCCATTTCCACGCCCACAATGCGTAGGCGTTCGTGAATCATGGCAACGCCATGGTCCGCAATGACCACAACGCCCGTCGAGTCGGGTCCGCGATGCCGCTGCCTGCCGCTCTGGCGATACGCCAATTCCCTTAGCGTTTGCTTGCAGCCACGAATGCATTTTGTTTCGATGGGTTTGCCATCGCTTGAGAATATTGCAAATATACCGCACATAATTCGCGATTTCTTTTTACACTCTTGGGGTCCGCTACGTTAACAAGTTCAATGACAACTGTAAACGCTGTCGCTGTGGCGGCTGCTTTTTGTAGACAACGCCGCTTGCTGAATGCTGAATTCGAACAGTGCAGACAATTTAGCCTTTTTTAAATCGGAGTTGTGCTTATGAAATGTGAGCTATCAAACTTGAATTTACTTTCTTATTATAATAACCAAAGTAGATTTTACGCATTAATAAAATATTAACGATTTATTAGTATCTTTTACTATGAAAATAGCAGAGATGTTGTTAAATCTAGTTGCATATTGGCTTCTTCTGACTGTGAAAAAGGCTGAAATAGCAGCACTGTTGCGCGCAGTGCAATCGAATCGGCGTGTTACGTCAGGCAGTTTTGAGCACGTTTCTTTGCGTTTGTTTTCGTTTCGTCTTCGCCGCTAACGGGGTTATGTGGTGCTGTCGGCCGCACTTTTGTTGTTGTCAACGAAACATTTTAAGCAAGAGCGTTGGTTAAGCGTTCGCTCTTAACGCTCTCTCTCTCTTTTACGCTCTTATTCTCATGACCGATTTATTAAACATTTGCTTTGCGCACGTGAAATTTAAATATTCAAACGCGTGCCGCCGTTTTTAGATTGCAATTTGTGTATTATTTCTTAATCAATTCAACACCAGGTTAACAAGTTCAAGGTCAATCTATTTAAAATTTTCGCATCTTCAAGCTCATTTAAATCAATTGCTGGAATTGTCTGGAAAACTTTTCCTATTCAACTTTCTCACCTATACGCCAGCTGATTATAGAATACAAAGTAGACAAAAATAAAAATAAATAAATGCGAAAATTAATTGTTCCATGGCCGATATTCCATAAACATATTTTTATTTTATTTCTGCTTATGTTAAAAACCCCCAAAATATTTATAAATAATTTTTTTTCTTTTTCTTGTATTTAGCACTTTCCATAGGCCTTCTCGTGTGCCGCCTGAGCCCTTCCCGACGGATCCTCCGGACAGCCCCAGTCTAAGCGAGGCGCCCACTTCTCTACTGTGTTAGCCATTGCCTCGCCTGGAAACTGCTCCTCAAAGATGCAACGATAATAGAAGGCCTCCTTGGTTTTGGGTGGATTTACAGGAAAACGTTGATCCGCCGCCAGCAACTGGGCATCGCTGACATGACGCTCGGCAAATTCGGGAAGTGCATCAATCAAAGCATATCCAACACCGTCGGAGAACTGTTCCTTTTGCCGCCAAAGCACTGCATCTGGGAGATAATCTCCCGCGAAGGCTTGGCGCAGCACAAACTTTTCCATGCGCCACTTTCTCTCACTAGAGAACTCATTCAACGCACCTGGCATCTTGTCCTGCGGTCGGATATTCATCACGTAGTCAACGAAAGCGGTGTCCAGAAAGGGTACTCGCAGCTCTAGACCCTTGGACATGGTCACCTTGTTGGCACGCAAAATATCGGAGACATGCAGCTGCTCGCAGCGTGTTATCATCTCCTGATGGAACTCCTCATAATTTGGCGCCTTGTGGAAGTACAAATACCCGCCAAAAATCTCATCTGCACCCTCGCCAGAGAGTATCATCTTAATGCCAGTGCTCTTCACATGCCTAGCCAAATAAAACATGGGCAAACTACAACGCACCGTGGCCACATCATATGACTCCAGATGATAGATCAAGTCACGCACACCATCCAAGCAATCTTCTACACCGAAAGTGATCTCTGTGTGATCGCTACCAATATGTTTGGCCACCATTCGGGCATGCTCGAAGTCAGGGGAGCCTACCATGCCCACTGAGAAGGTGCGTAGCTTATAGTTTGGATTGCGTTCCTTCATTATCCTGGCTGCTATGGCAGCTATCAGGCTGGAGTCCACGCCACCCGAAAGCAATGCTCCAAAGGGCACATCACACTGCAAATGTGAACGCACTGCTAGCTCCAATTGCTCGCGCAATTCCTGGAGATTCACTTCACTCGTGGGGATTAGCTGTTTCCAGCTGGGTTTGTAATAGCACACTGTTTTCAGTTGCTTCACTGTACCCGCTGACACATGACCAGGTGGGAATAGCTGCAGCTGCTCACAGATTCCGACCAGACACTTCATTTCGGAGGCAAACCACAAATTGCCCGCCGCATCCTTGCCCATATACAATGGAATAATGCCAAAGGGATCACGTGCCACAAGCAGTTGCCTGCTTCGACGATCGTACAGCACAAAGCTAAACATTCCTGTGATGTGCTCCAATAACTTATCTCCATACTCCTCGTACAGCTCAATGATAACATTACTATCGCTTTTGGGCTTATAGCCAGGCAAACGTTTTTGTATCAGCTTAGACAAGTCAGCATAGTTGTAGATCTCACCATTGGCAATGAGTGAAATATTACCATCAATCGACTGTAGCGGCTGATGTCCCGTTTCGACACCTATGACCGCCAGGCGTTCATGCACCAATGCCACACCATGTTCTTGTATGATCAGGACACCCGTATCGTCTGGGCCACGATGGCGCTGCTTGCCACTCTGACGATAGGCCAGTTCCCGCAAACTGTGCTCGCTGCCTTGAAAGCATTGCGTCTCAATTGGTTGGCCATCGGATGAGAAAATGGCTAAAATGCCGCACATTCTGAATAAATGTTTAAATCCTACTAGCTTCTGTGTCTAGAATATCATATGTTATATTCAATTTCAATATAACTTTATACTTTAAACTGGTTTCGGGAACAACTGTTTGCGTTGTGGCTCACAGCTCGAGCTTTTATAGATATTTGGCCAAATAATTTATGCTCAATCTAATCTAATGAAAACAGTTCTTACGAAAAAATCGTGATTGAATCACTATTTCGCTTAAATATGTAATTTTGGCACTGCACACAGAGAAATTAAGGTGATATTTTGATTATTACATAGCCACACAAAAAAAAGTTCTAATCTGGGGGTCAGACTATGTTGAGTATATATTTTGTACAGAATAAAACTGCTTTCGCTTTTTGAAAGCCAAATATAGCGACACTTTAATTAAGGAAAGTTAATAGTAGTAATACCATGTATGGAAACAAAATTCAATGATATTGAGTCAGAAGAAATTATTTTCGTTAACCATATTATTTTTTTGTGATATTTTGCACAATGTATAATCGATGTTAATGAATCTGATTTTATGAATTAATTAGCGATGTAATTAATTAGCACGTTGTTTTGATCAACAGTTTCAATGGAATTTGTTTTTTTTTCATACTAAAATTTTCGATCACTGGTGAACTATTTATAAATTAAAGTTATTTTCTCAACCCAGAAAGTGAAAGGTGATCATTTTCCGTACTCCTGGGAATTGATATACATTCGAGTATATAATTTAAGCCATGCGCGGTTAAAGTTCAATTTGCCAGTCAATTTAATAATTCTGCCATCTTTTTTAATCTTAATCTATTGTATACGAATAAATTGCTATTGGCAGAAGATCGACTACAATGTATTTTTTTGTTACATATAATTTTATTGTGCACAGATTTAAGTAGCGTCCGTAGCATTTTTCCAGTGCAATTTTTGTATTTCGATTAAATGCATAAATGTATTTATGACCTACGTAACCGGCAGATGCGAAGCTTTTTAGCCAAACAAATGTTAACGAAAGCTTTCGCTTAACACCATTAACAGTTTGGTCTATAGCCTAACAGAACGCTGTTAGCTTACAGCAAACGTGCTGCTCGGCTGCTGCTAACAGGTGGTTTCAATGCGTCTACGTTTGCAGCTTGACAAGATAAAGCCGTGTATTTGTTTACGTAGACATTTTAATTGTGCGTCTAACACGTCGTCAAACAAACGAGAAAGTCAACAAAGAAAATGATGTCAGCAGCAAAACAGTAAGTTGCTGGACATACTTAATAATTTAGTGAACAAATGATAGCCCGTGTTCCGGCCCTGGACAATTGCTTGTTGCTTCAAATATTGCCGCCTGTTGTCTTCGTCGTAATCGTCGCCGACGTCGTCGTCGTCATCGTTGTCGTTGCTGGCTGTCGGTGTGCTAGACGCCGAACGGTCATTCAGTAGCCGTTAGAACGCGTCGCAGTGCGGCAGGAAGTTGCGTATACGACGCGTTGCGTTTTCAATATCAAAAAAGACAAAGCGAGATTGTCGAAGGGCGAGCGCGCCTTTTTGAACTCTGCCTTCTGTTAGGCGGCTAGCAAGGTGTTAATTAGTTGAAATTTAAATCATTACAAAGAATTTGAGAAAAGCTATTTGCCCTAAAGCAGCAGAATTTCTTGCGAATCGAAAAAAAAAAATTAATAAATGTTGCGGCGATGTCTTGTGCTTTAAAGTAATGCGCGGTAATCGTGTGTACAATTTTTAATAAATAATATGTTGAGTGAAATGTTGGCAAAGTGAATTTTTAAATGAATAACAAACAATATTGGATTTGCAATTTTATTAGGTGATCTTCAAATCGAATCAAAGTTTATAGAAAACAAAGAGTTTCGCTTGGACTCAAAGTAGGTATTATTATGATTCATTTCAAAGATTATGCGTTATTAAACAGCAAAGTTTGATTAACCTAAAAAGCATACAAAATGTAAATACATAGTCCTAAGACATATTCACAGTTAGGAATTTATGTGCCAAACTGTTCCAATAAAAAATATCAAGTCAAATTCAAATCGAGCTAAATTTTGTTTTGGCTTCGAACCAACGCATCGAGTCAAGCATGACCTATTACTGTCACGTCCGGTGCGCGTACAGCTCCGGGAAAAGCAAACAACTTTCGGGTCACGTTTGACGTTTTGCCCAAAACGAACTGATGGCAAGCAAGTTAGCTAGCCTCGAACAGCCGCAGCGACCACACATTACAAACTCTTAAGCAATTAATTAAAAAGTTTAAAACACCCGCCCAAATCAAATCAGCAATTTTCGCAGGTATTTTAGCGTCAAATTGCCTACCCACTCCATCACTCAAGTATCTACTAGTTCGAGAACAAGTGCGAGCGATTTTTTTTTTTGGGTTTGTGAGATTTAGGGTTAGGGTCGTTAAGTGTTTAACACTGACGGATCGATGAATGGGCTCAAATTAAAATCAATGCGCATTACTGCAGCCTCGCTGCGCCCCAAAACCCATGAACCCATCTCTATCTCTATCTCTCTCACTCTCACAATCTCGAGCTTCGCAGTAACAAAAATAAATTCAATTTTAAAATACAATGCGCCTCGGGCGCTGGCGCTAGCGTTGCGGATACGGATGTGGATGCTGATGGATGCTGTATCGTCTGGAGTGGACTCAACTGGTCTGGATTCCGTTCGTGTCCAGCCAGTACAAGCAAACACCAACACACACAAACACACATATCCAAATTTAGGTCTTTACCCTCTTAACTATTTTTAATCCAAGCTAAAAATCTGCTGCGTAATATTTGCACGAATATTTTTGGCATTTATCAATTTGGGAAATGAATGTTATTGATTTAGAAAGTAAACAAACATTTTCTATTTCTGAGTTATTTGAAATACTATCATAGCTCTGTGCTTGTAGATATATAAAAATATCTTTGTTTTTAATATATGTAGTTGCAAAGTATTCTTGTCTACTAAATTTTCTTTATGTTTGCTAATGATTTTCTGTGCTTGCGACGTGACACCAAAGCTTCTATTTGTTGCTATTTTGGCAATTTTCGGGCGCAAGAAAGCTTTGCCAACAACACAAACAACTGACAATTAAGAGCCAAGTCTGCCTTTCAGCGGCAGGTAGGACACGCCTTTGGCTAATTGTGTATGAGAAGGATGTGTGAACAAGTATATATGCAATTGTGTGTGTGTGTGTGTGTGTATGTATGTCATAATCAAATGAATGCCCAGCAATAACTTCAACACGCAAACCCTATGTCCTGTTTGCGACTAATGGCTATGACTAGTAAAAGCAAGAAAGAAAGAAAAAAAACCGCTACTACTGCAGTTGTTAATTATCCATTTGGCGCATTATGTTGGGGGCATTAACAAGGACACTTTGCCGAATAAGGTTAAAAGGGAAAGCGGTCAACATAGCTAGTTAGTTAGTTAGTGTGTTTTCGAGTTGGGGTGCATAATTGGTTCGTCTTGATTAAATGCTGACCACATACATGATTCATTCAAACCAAAAATGTGTCAAAACACGTTTTTAAGTCGCATTCAAACATTTCTGTGTAATCTTGAACATATCTGTCTGTTTAAACTAACGGTTGACAGTTAGCTTGAGTTTGAGTAAATATTAGCAGCAGACTTAGTTAAGCTCAAAATTTCAGTCACGTGAATTAAAAATACTTATCTTAGTTCAATTTTCACATTTTTTCACCGTAAGATATGTGTTTAGAAAGCTTTTAAACCTCCAAATCCTACAACTTATACTTTAATATTAAATTAATATTATGTATATCTACTTAAATACAGTAAGCTGAAATTTCACTCTGCTTAATAATAATAGTTATTCGAAATTGAAAGTGTTTAGGAAGCTTTTTACACCCTCCAAAGCTTAAAATGCTGATGGCGTTTTATAAATTAAAGAGGACTTCTACTTTTAATTAAAAATTTAATGAACTGGCAGCTGTTTGAAAATAATCAGCTAACATAATCTAAGTCACAACTTAAGCTTCAGCGATTTTAAAAAGTACATTGTTTATAACATCCTTTTTTTTATCGTTTTTATCAATCTTTGCTTTGTGGTAAAACTAGTTAGCTGACACACGACAAACTTTGTGACTCTTGTCATAAGCCATAGGCAAATTATCCATCGCTTGTGACACGGTCGCAATCACATTTTCCCAGCAGCAGCCTTGACATTGAGGCGCTAGACTAAAGAGTGACGAGACAGGGCGAGACATCAGAATGCTGTCACAACAGAGAATTATTAGGGGGACGTTTTCTATGCGGCCGAGGTGTAAAACAAGCTGCTGTTATTCCCATGATTGAATCAATAAGACGCATAACGACGAAGGCCACTGAAGAGAAATAGTCTTGGCTGCAGGCCAATGGCAAGGTTGAATTGGGTTGCTAAGGCAACGAAAACACTACCGAGCAAAAAACCTCAAAACCTGTTGAGTAAATGCCTCCATAAATCACAAATTGCATTGTTCAAGTGCCTAAAGACAAATACCTACATCGTTGACAATACTGATGGTTGCTGGATAGAATATATATATATATATATGTATGTATGTATGGCATCAGTATTTTAACATGCCACATGAAAAATTTAATGAATTTATTTACGCTTCAATCACACGCAATTTAATTCAATTCAAGAGAAATTCTTTGAATATTATGTCAATTGGAGCACAAAAGCATTGAAATATGAATCAGGAAGACGCTTTAATTTGTTTTTGGAGTGTTGAATGTTCTTGTTTTGTATCATGTGGCACATACTTAAGAGCTCACAAAAATTAAAACTTCCAACCCCGGCTATATTTGGCACAGATGCCTTGTAAACGATATGATAATAACAATAATAAGAAGAAATTGCTTTCATGTTTACTACTTTTAATGTCACGTTGGTGGCTCAAATTTGTTGCAAATCTCATTTCCAACTGGCCAGGCTAAACTAACCATTGAACTAGCCAACTAACTACTACAATTACGGCCAAAGTCAAGTGCTCTCCCCTGACGTTAATAAACGTGACATTCTCTCAACCAGTTTTTGCCAGTTAGAGCTTATGGCTCAGCAGTTGTTTTGCCAATTTTTGTTGTTGCTCTCGTTATTCCACTTCTACTCCTGTTTTTTTCTGTTGGTTAGTTTTTGGTTTTGTTTTTTTCTTGCATGGTAGCCTAGTTTTCAGGCGCACAAAACTTGTAGCTGCAGTTGCGGAAATTTCCATGTGCTTTTTGACTCCGTTTTCTATACCCTTTAGAGGTGGGAAGGACCTAAGGTAAATTTTTAACTTTTATACACTTTTAATACAATTTCAATTCGAAGACTATAATATGGTAAGTTTTCAAGATCATAGACATCAGAAACTGCGCAAACTGCTCTCTATAAATAAAGCTCCCAAGATCAAGCTAATTTAATCAACATAGTTAGATGGAAATAATCTTTTCAAACTGGAGATAACACTTAACCCCCACTTTTCAGTTTCATTAAAAGTCAACTTTATATTTAGTGCTCTTAAAGCGTACAAATAAATTGGCGATTTTTTAATTTATAGCTTTATTCCAGAGTTTGAAAAACTTGTTTCCTAAGATATCTAAATTTTAATAAAGTTCCTTAAGATATTCAAGAACTAAAGTCAAACTTTCGGTGGTAAACAAAACAATTACAAGCAACGAAATAAAAATAAGTAAAGTTCGTTTATTTTTGGTGTGTTTGTGTTAGAGTATACATGTTGCTGGCACGTGAATTTTTGTTGTTGTTTATTTATGTCTGTCAAATTGCTGTCAAGGCTGAAACACAAACAACAGCAACACCAACAGCAACGCAAAACTGCAACCGAAACAGAAACACAACTAAAACCCAGAGAAAACTCGCACTAAATACCATTGTGGCCAAAAACTTTTGGTTGGATTTTCGCGAGGATTTGCTGGCAATCAAAAATTGTTGCCTTTTGTGCCAGGTTTTTTTGGCCACGTTTATGGGGAGCGGCATCAAATGCATTCAGTGGTCCAAACAAAATTAGTTGGCTTTTTATGGGAATTCAAAACAAAAAAAATAGAAATCACTTAAGCCTTTGTTGCCGCCAAAACAAAGTTAAACAAGAAAGAAACAAATTAAAAATATAATTACAACAGCCAAACAACCGGGGCCAAATTGGCAAGAGTTTAATGTACATATGTATCTAGTCATGATTGATTGGATTTCCAAATTGCATTTTATATTATGGCTTTTGGCTGTCTGTTTAAAGGCAAAGGTAGAGTAATAAAAATCCGTAAATGATTCAGATCTTAGATAACTAATTTCTATATAAACACTGTTTCTTGTTTAACAAAACGTTTTTAGTGATAAAAGTATTTTGCGACTATTTGAACACGCAAACACATTTGCCTTATCCAAGAATATAGATACATATTTACATTGTTTTTGCTTAATTTTATTTTGTTTATCTTGAGCAACGGTTTTTAATAGCGACAACAACAACAACTTCATTCATATGCGCGACATTAAAATTTCAATTTTCAATTTGTGTAAAAGAAAATGTTTTTCTCCAAAAAGTAGCAGACATGAAAATTTTATACGAAAAGAAGTTAGCGTATGTAGGAAAGCGGTGGGGGTCACATAGTCAATGGGGCATTTGCCAAGAATATGTTGTCTATTTGCTAGCTGATAAAAATTCACTTGATTCACTTTGTCTGTTTATTTGCCGCAGCGCCAAGCACTATGGGGTAGTTCCCAAGAGGAGAATGAGAGAGGTGAAGTCGTTAGAACCACAGACAATGGCGTCATATAAAACCAACAGACAAATGTGCAATGTGTAGTAAATGCAATTGAATGTATATATAGTATGTAATATGTAACAATAACGTCATGGCTAAGTAAACGCAACACAAATAACAAGAGTTGTGATAAAGAAGATTGCATGCTTGTTAGGAATGGCATTTAACACGCAACGGAAGTGATTTATATGAAAATAAACAATAATGCTATAAATAATTACAGGTTAAATAAAGTTACTTTCAAACTTTAGCTACTACTTAACTTTATTGAAGTCATTACGAAAAGTCCTTGAACATTGCTTTCACTTCATAAGTTTTATTTGGTGCGTTTCGACTCTTGTAACAATTGTAAAAAGTACAATCACACACACACTCATACACACCCTCACACGCATAGTACAAAGTGCATGTGTAAACACTGACAGAATTCAGAACTGTCAACTACGCAAAGTAAAAGAACTCCCAAGTACTCACAGTTTGTTTGTTAGTGTTGTTTTTGCTTTAACTCTGCCCAATGCCCGAATGTGTCGCATGTTTGCTCCGCATTTTGCTCGTTGCCAGCTTGTTTGTTTGCCTCTACACCCCTTCACTGTCTGTGAACAGTGCCTGCAACGGCTTTTGATAAAACACCGATAAAATAAGCATTAAAATATCTTTGAACGAGTATGGAGCAACAACAACTGAAGCTTCACCTTTTGGTCGGGCAATGTAAACAGAAATCTAAGGCCTCATAATTGAAAAATTAATTATACACACAGAGCGCCGAGAACAAACACAAAAAAAAACCAGATAGGCCGAGACAAAATTTTAAGCTATAATACCATAGAGGCAATCGGGTTGTTTGTCATAGATTAGTATGTGAAAGAAATTACAACAAGAATTATTTAGTGTTTGAAATGATTACCAGTCGTAAATGAATAATAAGTTTCAACTTAAAAACAGCTCGATCAATATCTTGTTTTTCTTTATTCATAAATCTATCAGATATGACAGTAAACCTATTAAAAGCCAAACGTAAAAAGCATTAGTTACAGTAAAGCAAAGCAAAATCTTATACAGTTTTATAATAAATTAACTTAAGCCACTTTAAATCTCATGTAAACGCAATTTCCCTCCTTCAAGTGCGCGCTATTTTCATTAATTGTATGCCAGAAATGCGGACAAGACTAATCGAGGGAAAAGGATGGAGAAGTATTTGCTCTTGGTACAACGCTTATGTTAATCCAAAGCATAACCCCATTTAATTCCCTTTATTTAATTATAATTCAATGCGCTTCAACGTCACTCAAAGTCAACACAGCTTGACACTACAATTATTTTTCACAGCGCTTAGAAAAACACACCCCACACACCCCACTTAATTTGAAAATACCCCCCAAAATGAAAAGCAAACGTTTTTGTTTTAATTAATGCAAAATGTATCAGTCTGTTGTAGTTTGTAGTATGTCCGCCGGCGAATTTTAAAATAAATTGGCATACTCATAACTTGAGCAAGAATTGCATTGAAGCTATATTCTGTTTTAGATTACGGCATTTGTGCATTTATTTTTGTCTGTGTGTGTGTATATAGTCTGTCATTGTTGTCCTTTTTGCTCTTATCATGACCCCATGGAATTGTTGCCTAATTTGCCTCAGGCTCTTCTTCTTTATTGCCTCTCATTTTTCAAATTGGTTTTGCAGTTTTAAAAGCCTCATTTTTAATGGTCCTAAATTTGATATAAGCCACACGAAACAGAATAAAAATATTTATTTAAACTTTGAATATAAATCTCCTATGCCGTTTGTGTGCTTAACGCTTGGGGGTAGTAAATAAAATTTATGGTGATATAAACGCAATTAATGAGCACCAATAAGTAAATACTAGATACAGATTTAGTTATTTCAACATAATAACAAACGACTTAACATTTAAACTAAAATATTGTTATTGTTTTTTCATAATTGAATTAAAGACAATAAATGTTTTGGGAAACATCCAATTAAAAATTACAAAACGTTTTACTAGTTAAATAAATTAGTTTAGATCGCTACCAAACCGCATCCATTAACTTGCCGTGTAGCATATTGTAAAGCTGTTGTAATAAAGCTAACACAACAACAGTAAATTTGAGCTTGCCACATAATGCAAACGAGCAAATCACATGATTAGGCGTCATTTGGTTGGATCGCATTAAAATAAATTAAAATATTGCCCAACCGTTGCGGGGCGCTTAAAACAAGTTCGCTTTACGCTTCGCTCAGTTTCAAAAATAAAGGTTTATTTATGTGACCGACCACGACATCGATTTCGATTTTTGCACGTGGAAAACAAATTTAATTAATATGGCATCGCTAGCTGCCAACACAAGTCTTATTCAACAAAATTTTAATTGCATCAAAGAATAATAATAGTATGTTCGACAGTTGTTACTTATAACAATTTTTCCATAATTAACGTTAATTACAAGTGAGAGGCTGCTCATAAATCATAATAAAATAAAATGCATCGCCTGAAAATATGCAGCATTTTTTCAATGCACATATTTATATTCCGCATACGCAGCGTTGTTTTAACAAGTTCAAAGGAAACATTGACATATTAACGATATTTTTAAACAATTAAAAAAATATGAAAGCAAAAGCAAAAAATGTGTCATATTTCTTCCAGCATGTCGTGACGCGTAAAAATTTTAAATATAATAAAATGTTGAGCCGCTTAATCTGCGAAAAAATTATTGAAGTACACGAAGTAAAAAACCGGAATAAGCATCGCATATTTTTTTTGTTTTAAAAAAGATTTCTGCAGCTTTACCTACTTTAATTAAACTTAATATTCACACTGTTTTCGCTGAATAAATAACAAGGCCGCATGCTCAACTGCAGCACCAAAGTTGACAATCTTAGCAAACATAACAAGAGCTAATTACCTGCGAGACAATCTGGCCCGGACAGTAATGTATATTTAAGAAGCGCATAATTGCACAGCTACATCAACAAAAACAGCAACAACAATACAGTTCAGCTACTTAACCCTCCAGTGAGCTCCAGTTGCTGTGCACAGTAATAATTTGATATGTGCACCGTGTTTGCCGTCGTTTACAATGGCAAGGATAAGCACAACAGGCAGGCTTGAAATACAAGTGCAATTGCAACCAATACAAGTTGCAAGCTTCGCTTGGATTTTAATGGGCGCCCACCGAGTGTTCTGACTGTCTGCTTTGGTTGTCTCGCGTTTTTCATTCTCGATGGCCACATAAATCGCAGCTTTAATGCAAAAATATGGACAAAGAAAAGTGCAAACAGAAGCAACAGCACTACGGTGCATGTGGCACGTTCCTTCTTCTGTTTTTTCCGTTGCTTCTCCTTTTTCTGCTGATTTTTGCGTGTGCCAGTCTAGTCTGCTTTTGTGCATGTTGGCATGAATCAAAAACTTAATTATTTTCAGCCGCACGATGGCAAAATGTTTTGCGCAAACAAACAACTCAACAGCCCAACAACAGAAAGGATTACAACAATTCGACAACAACGATAAAAGGGCTACATAAATCGTCAGCGCGGACATTTTGACGCAGCTCGCAAAATTTTACAACTCTTCTGCAGCGTTACAAAACGGCAACAATGCAATCGCAAGCATATTTACAGTCAATTTGTTAGTCACCCCGTCCACACACACTCACACACGGCCATTACAAACGGATTTGTTGCATGTGGATAACGCGGAAAAGAAGGGTATTCCGCTGCGCTACGTGATCCAAGTGTCATAAATTTTTGTATGTACCATGTTCTTTTTTGTAGGACAAAAGACATAAACGCAACACGCATTTCAAATGTATTTTGTGTATTTTAGGGCATGGTCTGCTTGAAGAATTTTGAAACTGTTAAAAATAAAAGTTTAATTTTATATTTTGCTGTTTCTTAATATGACAGAGTTATTTGATTATATATGTTTATTGTTAAGATTTCTTAGACTCTTTATTTTCAATAATTTTTTAAGCTAGAAAGAGAGCGTAAGCTTATATCGAAAGCCTCTCTCTCTCTCTCTCGCTTTTAAAGTACGCTTTCGTTTGATGTGAAAATGTGATTATTCATTAGTTATATCGAATTCTTACTCAAGGTCGGATCGCTTTTCGTTCAGGTTTCGGCAATTCTTAAGCTTACAAAAAGTGTTTGCAATAATTAAATATGCATATTTCATTAAGTGCAACATAAGCAATAACCGATTTGAATATTAACCGTGAATCATACCAAATAAATTTGCTTGTTCTTATAAGCTTTGCTCGCACTGATAAGAGGGTATTTATAAACTTTCATTGCTTGTTTCTAATTAACCAACTATAACTATCTATAATTTAAATTCTTAAATATTAAAATTAATTCCGATGTGATTTCCGCTGTTTAAAGTTTCTAGGTAAAATCTTGCACAATCGTTTAATTACATAATAAATAGTTGTAGTTAGCCAAGGAACGACCCTCGTGATGCATTTTTTTTATGCTGCATACACATTCCAGTCATAACTCTTGACACATTCGTTGCTGCAGAGTACACGCCGGGTAAATGCCAGCGAAAAGCACCATGGGAAGTGGAGGGGGTTTAAAACGGGAGCCTTCTGTCCAGGCACTTACGCAACGGCACTCATAAACTTGTTACATTGTCAACCTGCGATATGTGTGAAACAAAAAATCGCAGGCCCATCGACCTAGGCCCCATCTTCCTCCTCTCTGTGTCTCTCGGTCTCCCGCATGCCTCGTTTGCGACACGATGTTTCCATACGCAACAGAATGCAACAGAAATGATTGGCACGCCATAAAAATTTCCTTACGGCTCCTAAAGCTTGTTATTTAAAAAAAAAAAGAAAAGAGGCAGCTGTTGATGCGCTCTTGCTCTGTTTGTGTTGCAGCCATGAAAAATTGCTTTAAAAAATGCCAAGCAAAACGCAAATGCGATTACTCTTAAGTGCATCCTGTTAAAGCGCCTTATATTGAGTTTTATGACTTAATAATGGCTGGCTGTGTGGCACAGGACAACAGAGCGACGAACAAAGTTGTACTCGTACTCGAACAGCGCCTGGCAATTATCCACAAATGTCGCAGCTAAAAGCAGACCAATGCAAAATGCGGCTGGCAATTATTGATGTCAGGCTGCATCCTCGCTACCAACCAGCCAACCAACTAGCTCTCGGCTGTTGCCGCAGTGTCAGCCACAAACAGCATCGGCAAGTGGCCACCAAGTTGCACGCACTGATTGAATTTGACTTGATGTTCATATCGCTTCGCCGCCTGCTTTCCACTTGACAGAGAATACACTTTGCCGCAAGCATTCTCTCAATGCTGACCGCTGGTTGCTCTGCCCCAGACTTTGACCCACAATATGGTTGTTGGGTAGATAAAAAATAGTAAGTACTTAATATTTGTAGTGTTTGGCCGATGTAAAAGCCATACAAACTTGTTAAGAATCATGCAACTCATAACTTTACTTACACTTTAGTGACTAAGAAGATGAAGGTGTAAAGGCGAATTAAAGAGTATGTGCTTCTTTTCATTGTATTCTTTGAAAAGAAAGTGAGAATAACCTTTACTAATCCCTCTAAGAAGTGCATTGTATATTCGATTTGAAGACATAAACAAGTTGATTCACTTACTATTTCTTTTACTTACACACGCTTTTGCACTTGTCGGCGCTGATGTACGAGTAATGCTTTTGTATGGACTTTGTTATTATTGTTGTCAGAAGTGTTGCTGCTGTTGCTGTTGTGCTTCTTGTTGCTGGTGACGTGTAGTGGCAGCAACACTTGCCTCGTTTCCACTTGAAATCTGTCAACTGCAACTATTTATTAAATTATATACTGCCATTGTTAAATGTGAATGACTTGGCTAAGTTATGAGGGAGAAAATAAAAAGAAAAAAAGGGAGAGAGTAGCAGAGACAGCCCAAGTAGTATATGCCTTCTTTTATTGTCTTGTTGAAAGATTTGTATTTTATTTTTGGGGTGGCATGAATTGAAGAATTTAAAGACTGCCGTGTTTTGTGCGAATTGAGAACTTTAGTTTAAGCATTATTAAATATATGCGATTTTGTGTTTATTTGCTTTACAGCTCAACAAATCTTGCCATTAGAATCTGTCCACATCATGTAATAGACAACATCTTTGGCCTCGGCACAACGCTCGGCGCACCGTGTGACAATGGGCACATTGACAACAGCTTAAAACACCTTAAAGCTTCAGTAAATATTGTCAAACTCAACGCAGGATTCTCAATTGCTGCCAGCACACAACAACAAAATACAAACAATTGACAAGAAGCATAGACCTATAAAACATAATAACAAAAAAAGCGAAAACAGGTGCAAGGTCAGAGGTTGCTGACTGCAGGAGCACCAAACATTAAAACACAATGAATGCCGAGCGGGAAGAGGAACGTATTTGCCTCAGGTGAGTGTAATTGGGTTTTTTCGATCAATGTGTGCTATTTAAATTGCGGCTGCTGTGGTGGCTGCTTTTGTTATAATTTAACAATTTACATAAGGTTTCGATGAAGTTCAAGTTGCGGTCATTCACATCACAGATTCAAAAATTTGGTTTATTCGAATATAATCGCTCTTCTAACTTTTGATTCAGTATTGATTAAGGGATCAAACTTTATCAAAAAGTCCAGTTTCTATAGATTTGAACTTTTCTTTAGTAGGATTTACAAAACGAAACTTAAAGTGAAAATCGCGTTTTCATCTTTGCTTGCAATATTAGTCCAGCAGACATATCATAACTTGAAAGCTTTTGCTTTTAAAAATTGGATGAGTTTTATGGAAGTTATGGCTCTGGGAATTTTCCACTTGAATTTTATGTGAAAATCGCTTTGTCAACTAGAGATGCCGTATTGATCTGGGTGTTAAACCATGAACAAAAAGCTTTTTTTCAGAAGTCGTTTCAATTTTGACGATGTCCTCAAAAGTTTTTTATAGGTTGGACTTTTAATATGAATATGAATCACAAAGGATTGCATTTCTAACTTATTCGTTAGGACAATATATATCACGCAGTTTAAGAATAAGCAGCTATTTTTAAACCACTCTAACGTTATTTACGCCATTTAGTCCATTACTCACGCACACTAACAACGAGAGATCAACAAACTGCAATAGATGTCATTTGTTTGTCGCTTAGCCAAAATATTAAATATGATATAGGGCGATGGACAGTGCTATGTTCTTCATCTGTTTACATTAATCAATTAGAGGCCGTCAACAGCAACAAGCCCAAATACAAAAAAAAAAAATAGAAGCAAAAATAATATCGCAATGTTACATTGTGCAGAAGGCGCACAAAAGGCGTCAACGGCAACAGCAGCAAAAGCAAAAACAATAAGAACTTCAACAAAAACCAGCCAGCTATTCAATGTCAATCTCATATTTCAATTATGTTTTATAAATGACAGCAGACAGACTGGCGTTGCTCTTTCTTTGTGCATATGTTGTTCTATTCTATATAAGTTGTTTGGTTTTTGTTGGCCGCACTCAAAATCGAGGTTTTTAAAGTGGTATAAAAATGTTTGAATTGCTACAGTTTCAGTTGTGTTTAATTTGTTATCGTTTGTCCAAATTGGCTATTCCCAATTAAATCGGTATTCAAAACCAAACCAATTTTGTTTACGTGTAGAAGTTGCGTATACATCATGTGGAATCGCTTTGTTTCTCTTGTTTAATATAGTTATTGAAGTTGACTCGTGGTCTGATCAAATTATGGAATTTTAATTACATAATAGAACTGACAATCAACTTGACTGCCTGTTTGCCAGCTGAACGGACAGAAACCCAACAAGCCACCCCACCAACCAGACACACAGCAGACACAGGATTTGCAAGAAGTATATATATAGGGGTATAAACAAACGGTAAAAACAAAAAAATTAAACTTTGCAAAGACGGTTTATAAGAAGATGTATTGAATACTAGAACAACCTTTAGGATAAATTATTTTCTATTTGCTTTTAACCTTTGTCAAGTGTTTGATAGATTTTACAGGACATGCGACAATTGCATTTTAATGGCTTTTTAACTCTTTTAGTCGAGATTATATCCTCATAGCTGCGTCTTGATTTTTAAATCCTCAAAGAGCAGCTGCGAACGCGAAAAAGCTGACGACAACAGCTCTAAATAATTGTATGCTAATTTCTTTTGCTATGCAAATTTTGTGAAGTAAACAACAAACAGCGCAGGAAACAAACCAGCCAGGCAAATACCACAGACTTAGAGATTAATATAAACTATTATTTAGCCACAAAATACCCTCGAGATTATTGTATGATCAGAACATATTTTTTAAAGAAGTTTTCAAGAATTGCTTAAAACTCTAAGCAAATTATTACAGAATCTTGCATCAAATTCATTTTAATTCATACAGGGTATATAAATATATTATTATTTCTTCAAGCACAAACATGCATCTAAAACTAGAAAAGGGGCAAGTTTTCACGATTAAATAACGCCTGCGTCACGTTTCTGTTTATAAAAGAGAGTTTTGACGCAAGAAAAACTTAGGCTAGGCGCATAGAAATAAAGTGAGGGGCTGGCATTAACTTAAACCAAATGATATCGCTTACTTTAAATGGCGCAAAAACTTTCTGACATGTTGTTGTTCAAGAGCTGCATTCCAAGCAAGGACTTGCAACAAAGCAGGCTAGGTCTAATTACTTATGCAACGAATTTTAACAAGAAAAACTTTTATATCACTTTTTTAATCGCTTTATAAATGTCAAAAATCAAATGAAGTTTTTAGTATTTCTGGAGTATTTGTTGCTCAAATTTAATATCATGATTTGTAGCACGCGTTGGCCATTTGTCAATTCTAATGGCTTTGAATGGCTGACCAGAACTTTGCTGTACGCCTTATTAAATGGCCACTTATACGGCTTATTGCCTCTTTTTCTTTTTGGCCAAGAATTGTTTGTTCCACAGACCCGAATGATGAGCCACTTCAGTATTTACTCAAATCAGCAAACGGCCACACAAATAAATATGTCGCTTTGATTTGAACTCAAAGAGAAAAAATAAAGTAATCCTAAAAAAATTACATAAAAGCGCTTGATGGTGGCTTTTGGGCAACTTAAGCGCACTTTCCTACATTAAAATGCGTAACTGAAATTAAAAGTAATAAACAATATTTGATATTTTATAATCACACTACTTTCGGTTCGAATAAAAAGCATATGTAGCTTAAGTTCAAGCTTAAGTACCATTCCTTATTTGGTGACGCCAAAAAGTATGCCAAGTAAATACATTCATAAGCGAATTATGACTGAAAGGGTTAACTGGAACAGCGAAACAATTGTCCCTTTTTTTGTGTCTCTGAGTAATTTTTCTATTTTCTGCTTTGTTGCGCCCTTTCAAATGCACACCCATGTTGACCAACATACAACATTAACCCAAATCCACTTACACACTCACTTATACTTGAGACATGGACACTTGACAGAGGGTATTTCTTCCACTTCTCGGTCTTTCGCTCTCTTTCTCTTTTAAAGAGGTCTGAAGCTCGTTACATTCAGCATTTTATTGTCTTTGTGGCCAACTTTTAGCTAAATGAATCAACCATATCCTGTGTACAGTAGCCAAACTAGTATACGAAAAAAAAGTCCTTGTTCGCGAAAAATTCTTTTGCTACCTGCTGCGTTTATATTGCCTGTGAGTGACAAGAGCGCATTTAGGCTTTGTGCCCGGAAATTAATTACATCGCCTCATCAGACTTGTAATACATAAAATGATTTAATTGATTACTTAGCAAAAGGCCAAAGCATAACTACTGTAAACATAATCGATAAGGTTAACGTGGGCGTTGCTAGAAAAAATATTTCAAAGATCAGCAAAATAAAATGTTTGTAATAAATGAAGGTTCGGGTTCAGTACCCGTATCCTGGAAAAATGCAGGAGAATTATAAAAATATGAGTCAAACTTACGAAAGCCAATTAAGCTATGTTAATATATATATGTATTAATCGAAAAGATATTTTGTCAAGGAACTTTTAGCAGTCCCAATCTTACTTAAGATAACCTTGAATAAATTATGTTCATTTAGCCCCTTAAAGTTCATGGAACCCAGCTAATAATGTCATTTAACCTAAGCCGCTTTAAGTCTTTATACATCTCTATCAGATTTTGCTTGGTTACTGATTCAAGCCGAGCATCTAACACACTTTTGCCCGCCGCCGCTCTACTCTATATAATATTCGTTGTCAACACATTTCTTAAAATGTTGCCACGCCCACCGCAAGGCTTAAACGCTTAATAAATAAAATAAGCAGCTTGCCAGACATTGTTGCTTGCCATCTATCGATAAGGTTGGCCTTGCCTTAATTGTTGTTGTAATGGTTCTAGTTGTGGTTGCTTCTTATTGTTGTTGTCTTCTTGCAGGGCATAATGCACAAGAAGGAGAAAGAGAGAGAGAGAGAGACGAGGGAGAGAGGAACGTTGTTTTGTGGGGGCCAAGCATAAATATGTCAAGTGTTAATTGCTGCCACTTAACACAGAGCACAAACTCAAATACAAAAACAAAAATGTGACACACATACTATAAGCATGTAAAACACACAGATGAGAGAGGCGTGTAAATATGGCTATAATCTACTTACGAGAGTGGCTTAGCTCTCTTCCTTTCTCCCCCTTTCAGGCAAGAGTTCAAAAGCCACAGCAGGAAATGAAAAGAAAAAAATAACAGAAACACAGACACAAAACACACACACACACACTTGTAACACACCCAATAATTCGCTTTAACAAGTTTCTTATGGCCATAAATTCAACAAGCCAACAAAAGCTCATAAAAAGGGCTGACTTCAAACCCACAAACTCGCGCCTTCCTCTTCCCTTTGCCGCACCCCTTTGGTTTTCTTAGTCTGGGCTGGGATGAATTGTTGTTGATGGCTACTTGGCGACTTTGCAACTTACCCCAACACAGCCGCTGCCTACCTTAAAAAAAGCGAACGTTGAAGACATGCCTTGACATCTCATATCATAGCACAAACACACACACACATCAATTTTACAGGAACAAGAATAACCTACGCAATGAAAGAAAACTGCACCTAGGCACTACCATTGACAAGGCAATAACAACAACCTTTAACTACAAATACAACGGCAACAGTGTGGTTTCTGTGTGAATAACCATTCTTATCAGCCATATTTATGGACACGGCACAACCATTTCCTATTTTAAACGTATTAGCTTACTTAGTTCGTCCACTTGCTGTTTGTCCACCGTTCGTTTCCTTTTAGCTACTTTTGTATTGCAGGTAACAGGTAGTTAATATTTATGGTAACGATAAGTATCCGATGGTAGTTGAAATGGATGCTGATACGCACGGCCAGGAAACTTAACGGACATTGCTAAAAGATATTAAAATTGCGGCAAAAGTATTTTTTACATTAATGCATTTTTCCATTTTCTTTTCGTTTCTCGGTTAAGTTATTTATGCAATGCTTTCTGCTTTCCGTTTGTCCAATTTATTCAATTATGTGCATTTTATTAAAACATTTTCTGACATTTCCGTTTGATAAAATTCTTAGAACTTGTTATACTTTATTGAATATATACTTTATGCTGGTGCTTTACTTAACATTTATCTGTTCAAATTCGATAATTATCGATTGTTATCTATCAGTTGCTGTGTTGATTATTAACCGCTTAGCTGATTAATCTCCGTATCAGCAAAAACATGGATAGTTAACGGCCAACTGATTTCTGTCTCTCACTGAGCAACGTTGCTGAGTGCCATATTTGCAATTTCGGTATTCCATTTGAGTACACTCATATTAAAGGTAGTCTATGGCGCATTTGACGTTTAGTTGCCAAACACCAGTTCGATGTGAAAGACGCGAAATATTGATGAATACGAAATAACATCTGAAAAGCGGGCCGCGGGCGGCAATTGCAGTGAAATCAAAGCCAAATAAAATTGTACAAAGTCAAGAGCAATACAATATTGCAAATCCAATATTTTCTGGCCAAATAATATTGTTAAAATTCAAGTTACATCGACGAGTTTAACTAGATTTAGGTTTTTTGGGTAACAACTAAGATTATTATCATAATTTTCATGGTCAATGGTGTTGGGTTGCCTAGAAATCCAATACGCGCTTGCCAGGCAATATTATCGATTTTGTATTTTGAATATTGCGCTTGTGTGCCATTATCAACACATTTATATAAGTGATAATTATATTAGGCGTTTTATCTCGCCCTCACTCTCAGCTTACTGGCTGCAGTGCAGTGCTAGTAGCTTGATAAACGATAAAAAAAAAAAACGCGCTTGTGTGTTTATTTATTTTCTTTGTTTATCTTTTGGATTACTCATCGTCCAAAAAACGACGAAAACAAAAACATACACTCCCAACAACTGGTTTAGTGCGAAATAAACTAATAATGCAACTTTCAAAATTCATCGAGACTCATTGGACGCATCGAAACTGAGCTCGGTATCATTAGCTTACACATAAACTGTGCTAATCATATGTGTATGTATGTTTGTTCGTCTTATGGAAAAGAGCAACAAACTCAACTGATGTGTGGCATGATATTGTTGCTGCTACTGCTGCTGCTGTGAGGGAGGATTAACGCAAACAGGTGTGTAAATGACGAATTTAAAGCCAATTGGCTGCGAAAATATGAAATGCTTGTGAAAAACCGTTAGTACGCTCAATTAATCATGAATAGATTGTGACTTTATCGAGGTGTTAAAAGCGACAGCTTGCCAACTGGAAAAATAAGACTTGATTTTATTGTTGTTTTTGTTTCGATGCTAACCCTTTTCTTAAGACACAGGCTGTTTTATGAATAAGTTCTGCATTTGTTTTGCAGCTTTAGCTTTTAAACATAATATGCAAATAAAATACTTTTTGCATTCATTAGAATATTCTTTTAGCTATAGCTTTTTAACATAATATGCAAATAAAATTATTTTTGCATTCATCAGAATATTCTTTTATTCAACCTTAAGCTAGGGTTTTGTTCTTGTATTTTTAGGATAACGAATATATCCCAAATGATGAAATCACTCTATCTGTCACTCAAATTGAACACACTAATCAAGTTCCAATTGCGTATTGTTCATTTTTATCCACATGATAACAACTATTTAGTGTGCTCAACTGTGGTAAAAGGAAGTGCAGTCCGGCGATGTGACAGATACCAATACCAAAAATGTAAATAAAATATGTACATATAAATGAGCATTAAAGCCAAAAATAGATCGCATTCAGCTTATATATATGTATAATAGTGTGTGTAGTTTTGTACGTGCAGATAACGTTAAGCACCAGTTGATAAACTTGTTACCAACTTTTCAACTACATAAAACCAAATGAGAACTTAACCACAAAAGGTGAGAAACTTTTGCTCCGTTTTTGGCCCGAAGTTCAACTGAACGAAGGCTCGTTAAAGTAAATTAGAGAACTAAAAAGGCCAGGCAGCTTGATAAACAAACATACCAACAAACATAAAAGCAAGCGTATCAAATAAAATGTTATTTAAATGTGCACCAAATAAATGTTTATGCCACAAACATCTGAAGAGGACATCGGAAGCAACGCATACAAATTTTGGGGAAGGCAACAGCATTAAGCAGTTGACAGTTTATTGAATTATACGCTAACGAATGCCAAATTTAATTTTGCGACTCTTCAAATAAGGAACACAGATACAATTGTATGCGTGTGCGTGTGTGTGTACAAGGCTGTCTCTTGGCTGCTGCGATTTATTGGAATTTTGTTCTTTTAGGTCTACAATATTTGTGACAGCCGCAAAGTATGCTACGATTTCTATACATAGCGCATATGAATGAGCGCCTGTGTATAATGCGTGTGCGTGTGTGTATGTGTGTGCAACCGTGTGTGTCTAAATACTAATTTGAATAATGACAACGACATCAACGCGCCATTTTCTAGTTGTTGACTGTCATTCTCGTCGTTTTCGCCATTTTGTGTTTCCGCTGCGCCATCGTGACTTTAACTTCTATAAGCTGCTGCTGCTTTTGTTGCTGTTGCATGAAGAGTATGCGGTGTAAATAAACTTAATACAAAATGACTATATGATGTAGGTAACTTGAACGATATACGGCACGTGCCGGTGAAAGATCCTTGAAATCGTACGCAACGAAAAAGTTTTTAAAGATTTAATGGTTTATTTTAATGTGCATGAAGAATGCCATTATTCGATTTAAGTAAAAACAAAAAATAACAAGCTTTGCATTTTAAATTCTTTAATGTAATTTTCAAACAGTTTTTAATGCGCTTAACATTCGCTGCTCATATACATTTTAAATGAAATGCGGTCATGCTTTAAATAACATTTGTATGTGATGTCAAACTTGAACCATAAAACATCCATTTGTCTTTTATGACATTTTAAAGCCAACAAATTCAGTAACAAGTAAGAAGGCCGATTTGGACGAAATTTTCAGAATAGTTCTATCGTTACCCATTATATCAACCCCCATATTTACATTTTGCAAATTTTAATTTAATCGATACCATGTGTATATCGGAATCCAGAATAGTTATCGATAATTTGAAAAAAATCTGAAGTCTCTAGTTCTTGTAGTCTCTAAGATCGACGCGTTCATACAGACAGACGGACATAGCTATATCGACTCGGCTGTTGATGCTGATCAAGAATATATAAACTTTATGGGGTCGGAGATGCTTCCTTCTGCCTGTTACATACTTTTGCACAAAACCATTATACCTTTTTTACCCATTTTATGGGTTCAGGGTATAAATACATACTAATATTAATCATTTCCTGTCCTTCTGTTGTGGACAAATTCTATTCAGCCTTCAGTCTGACATATCCGTTCTGGTTGTAGAATGACCCCTTTTATATTCAACCCTACAGGAGGGCTGACAGACTTAGCAAATGGCTACACGCCTCGTCGAAAATGTTGTGTCTCGTGCAGCAGCCATCGTTTTATTGGAGTTGGAGTTGGGGCATATGTTTGTATTCATTAGAAGTGGCGCCGCGCCGCCTTTGAAAAGGCATAGATATAGAGAGAGACAAACACAGATTTAAATCGTTGACAACATCAAAGCGTCAATTGAAAGCTAAAGCCTGAGCACTGATAATGTTGATGATAATGTTCACCCAACCACATCCACTTGTTTGTTAATCAGCACAACCAGCTTAATATATAAGTATGTATACTTGTATACTACATATGTTGACAACTTGCAGAGTCAACGACAACGAGGAGGAAGAAGAGGAGGAACGGGAACGCAACATGGATGACGATGATGACAAGTTGGTCTCGAATGAGGTGCATCTACGGCAGCTTAGTGCAACTCCATGTTCGGCGGTGCAACAGCGCCGGCAATGCAACAATGCAACACATTCCGCACTGCCTGAGCTGCAAACACAGGCAATGGAGCAGACGCAGGTTAAAGAGCCAGAAAAGCTGGTGGAGGAGGAGGGCGTGGTGCTGCGACGCGCTGCTGACAAGGGTGCGATTACCTTGGCACAAATTGACGATCTAAACCTGGAGAGCGATGACGACGACGATGACGGTGAAGAAGAAGAGGAGAGTGAAATGGAAAATGGAGAAGACGATGACAACGACGACGATGATGTTGACAATGGTCCGGGTCTTAGCAATCCCGCAGTGCAGACCACAAATGATGGGCAGATTAAATCCACAACAACTACGTTCGAGGTAAGTTGAACTGTTGCTAAGCACTCAGAGCTAATTAAAAGCTAAGCTAAAATAAAAAAATAGCAGCAGGAAGCGAACGCAACAGCGACAGCAACGCCAACGTTAGCTCTGACCACGCCGGATATGTCGAAAATACCACGACTACCCGGCGACGGCGCCCAAATGGACGACAGCGGTGATCTGCCCCACTCTCTGCGCGCCTCCACCGCATCAATTTTATCCAATTTTCGCAAGAAACAGCAGGCAATGCTTGGCGTTGGAGGAGTCGGCATTGCCTTGGATAGACCCGATGGTGGTGGTGGTGGAGTAGCTGGCAGTGGTCGTCTTGGTGGTGGTGGCGGTGGTGTTGGTGGTTTGTCTAAGCAAACACCAAGACGCGTGCAATCTGTGCGCATTGTCGAGGCAAAATCTGGCTATGGTCCTAAACGACGCACCGAAAGCTGCAGCATATTCGGCAACAGCAATTTTGGTAAGTTGAAGTAAAAGGAATTCTTGCTAAGTTATCTGTAATTAATTAATTTTATTTGCAATTTATTCTTTTACTGTTACTTAAAGCTTAAAATAGTATGTCAGCTCACATTATCTTAGGGAAACTTAAAGAGTATAAGTTAACTAGCCTTGGTTATTGGGGAATACAATATTAAATAACATAGAAATGTTCCTCCAATACATCAAACTTTTAGAAGATTATTAAAACAAAATATCAAATGATCATAATTTGAAGGATTTGTGTGTTGAAACTATTGTCAAAACCGGAATTAGTTTTCTCAAACACGATGATTTATCAAAAGTATTCGAATTGCCTGCAACTTCTGCTTATAGTAGTATTACCCATACTAGCACTTGGCAACGAACTTGAGATTGGTAGGAAACGTTTAAAGCGCCTATCTACACCCAGTTATTCTCAGAATATAACTGACACGAAAGCCAAGTATGTGGTATCAATAAGATCACGAACGCCCCGAAAATACTTTGGTGACAATCATTTCTGTGGCGGCTCATTAATATCGCACAAACATGTCTTAACTGCCGCCACTTGTGTAATGGAGTAGGTATTCAAAACAGCTTAACATATAAGTATATCTGATTTCTTGGTCATTCGAACAGCCATCACAAGATTGCCTTTCGAAGTCAGACGATGTTGGTCGTTGCTGGAACACCAAATCGATTAAAAGTTGTCGTAAATCAGACCATACAAGTGCCAGTTGCCAAAATCTATGTGCCAACTAACTTCAGCGTGCATAATACCGATAATATTGCAATTTTAAAACTAAGTTATGCCCTGCCAGCAAACAATCCGCATGTTGGAGTCATCACTCTGCCCAGTGAGCCACCCACAATTGGTTTATTTTACCAGGTGTTGGGCTGGGGGCGTGTCTATCTAGTTAGTCAAACAAACTAATCAAATTATTCAATAGTTGCTAGTTTAATTTTTATATCATTGTATTGTTTGCACACAGGGCGGTGCTCTGGCTTCAAGAATGCTGTATATTGAAATTGAATTGTTAGATCGTGAAGTGTGCAAAATAATGATTAAAACTTTTCTGCCGGAAATGTTGTGTGCCGGCAATTTGAATAATAAGAGTGATGAGGATCCTTGTCACGGTGATACTGGCGCTCCTATGATTCAAAATACAACAGTTTATGGTATCGTTTCTTATGTTCTTGGCTGCGGCAATGGTAAGATACCATCAGTCTATACGGATGTCTTTTATCACAATAACTGGATTAAAAGTATCATTAATGGTTGCCAGGGAAAAGGTTCTTTGACTAATTTGATTTTATTGTTCTTAAGTTTGGTAATAATTGAATTGTAAGAAGTTTTCTGTAATAAATAATAACTGGATTCTTTAGCTTTAATAACCGAATCGAATCGTACAATTTTTAACATTTATTATATGCAGAGTACGAAGTGGAATCGGGTAATTCCATAGCTAGCATAGCTGGACCACGAAGACCGCTAACGAACGAAACATATTCGGCTTTCAAGAGCGGAAATGTTGTCAAGGGCATACTTTGCCCATCCTTAACGAACTCCTTCAAGCAGAATTCTTTGGAGAGAAGCTATCTCACCTATACGCACAGACAACGTCAGAAATCGTTGATTATTGTAAATGTTGTCGATTTTGTGCTGAAAATTGTCATGGCCATAATATGGATGCTGCAACCGAAAGAAGAGCGATCAATAACGGTAAAATAAATTTGGGAGATAATTTAAGTTTAAAACTTTTACATTTTTGGACTCGTTTAGGGCTCAACTACAGCGAGCTCGGCAACAGCGATAACTTGGTCCGTTTGCTGTGGCATTGCCAACTTGGCCATTTGCTTTTTAGGCTATTGGCGTTGTTTTGCCAACAATTATTTGCACTGGGCGGCTGTCTGCACTTGGGTGCTCTTCAATATACAAGGTATGTAGAGTAGGGTAAGGGTAAGGGTACGAGTAAGGGGTTTATGCCATTAATCACAAAATGCGACATATGCGTGGACCATTAAATTTGCTAATCCTTTTTGGGCTGTCATAAATGTTTTATTACTGTGTCACGAACAGGATTCATAAGCGATGGCGTTGGCTTCGAGAATCGTGAGTACCTGGTCTGGTACATATTGTTTGTCATATTTGTGCCCTATGCCATGTTGCCGCTGCCACTTAAATGGTGCGTTGTCGGCGGCACAATCACAGCCAGCTGCCACCTGGCCGTAATTACCATCAACAAACTGCAGAACAAAGAGGTAAGCAGCATCACACATCTCTCCCTATCTATCATATATACGGGTTGATTTTTGGTTTAGACGACATTTGATTTCAACTGCGTGCTGTTTCAAATCATTGCCAATTTCCTTCTGTACACGGCCATCAATGTGGCTGGCATGTATACCAAGTACCTAACAGATCGTGGCCAGCGTTTGGCCTTCATCGAGACCCACAAGGCTATGGAGCACAAGAAGGAGTCTGAAAAGGAACTGCAACGCACACAAAAGTTGCTCGATTCAAGTGAGTGATAATTAATTTTGAGTTCCTGGATATAACATTAGTTAAGCTAACGATTCCTTTTGACTCATAATAATTTGGATATTGTTTGTAATAAGACTCAGTTGGGAAAGAAATTTCTAGAAATATATAAATAAAATTCAAAAATAATTAAATAAAAAAAATCATTGAAAACAGAGCAAAGAGGAATACGACCTGCAGAATTCTCTGGTCCGATTCCTGATAGACGACACTCAAAACTTTTATGTGCCCTTTGCTATTTAATTCTGGTCTTGTCTGTTGCAGTTTTGCCCAACATTGTGAATAATCAAATACGCAGCGAAATGTACAAGGGCACTGATCCAACAGTGGAGACACAGTTCAACAAATTATACGTGTATCCGATGGACAATGTGAGCATCCTATTTGCCGACATCAAGGTAAACTAATTACAAAGCGAAATTATTCTTGGTATGCAAACTGATTGAAATTCATTGCAACTGCTGCAGGGCTTTACGGAACTGGCCAGCAAAACGTCAGCACAACAATTAGTGAAAATTTTAAATGACCTCTTTGCACGTTTCGATCGTATTGCCGAGGTAAGTGTCTGTTGCACCATGTTGCTAGTGCGGCAGTTTTTTCTATTTCATTGTCATCTCTTTGTGTTTCTTTTTTTGTGGTCCACAGGACAATCATTGCTTGCGTGTTAAGTTGCTCGGTGATTGCTACTACTGTGTGTCACAGTTCGAAAGTGACAACTGGAAGACGCGACCGGACCATGCTGTGTGCAGTGTCGAAACTGGACTGCACATGATAAAGGCCATCAAGGATGTTCGCCTGCATACGCATGTAAGTCAAAGGAAATTATTGCAATGGCCTCTGCCAATAAAACAGCAGGCTATTTATGTGGCTGATTCAACCTTTTGTAGTTTGTGCATCGATTTATTGAATGCATATGATTTGTTAAGACAAATAATTTCCTGTTCTGGAAAGTAAATTACAGTGAATCTTTGTTGCATACTTTTTAGCGCGCCCTAAACATTTAACAGTCTGACAGCTAACAGACAGCTGTTATTTTGTGTTAAAAACTGTTAAACGGCTGCCAGGTCACATTATAATTTTTTTTATATTTAATGCCACAAATTTTTCAGTTGTCAGCTGTTTTGCATTTGTCCCTTTTTACCATTTATTTGCCGCTTTTGGGTACCAAGCCGCTTTATTTTTACGAATACTGCACACTCAGTGTGTGTGTTCGTTTGGACGTGTTGACAATTCATTTGTATGCAAATCTCAGCCGAGCAAAAGGCAAACGACAAACGCCCAGCCGCAGCCGCACAAGATATGTGTTAAGTTTTCAAGCCCCCACTATGGACAAGAGCGCAAAAAATAAATGGAAAAAATCTAATTGATTTTCTTTTCTTTTTTTTTGCATTGCGGAGAAAAACTCATCTTTTTCGTGCAATTCCTTTGGGCCCTAAAGCGCATTAAATGAAAGCGAAAGGATTATAACAATTGGCCGTCTGACTGACTGACTGGCTGACACTGACACTCTGACCAACAGCACTAAATTCGCTAGTTGCAGTTTCATGAATTTTTGGTTTTTGTTAATTTTTGCAGGTTGACCTCAACATGCGCATTGGCATCCACAGCGGTTCGGTGATGTGCGGCGTTTTGGGCAACAAGAAATGGCATTTTGATGTGTGGTCTAATGATGTTATCATTGCAAATCACATGGAATCCGGCGGCATACCCGGGTAAGTCCAGTCACGTTGTGTTTTTCTGTGCCTTCTTTTGAACATTTGCATCCCTTTATTATTGCCCTGTATATATTGACCACCAAGTAAATTATAACACAGCAAATAAACAAAAAGCTCGTTTCAATTAAATTTTGACAAAATTTGTAAAACAAATATTATTAAGCTCGAACGAATAGACATGAATAAATAACAATTTGTGCAGCACACTTTATGGGGGAAATAAATAATGCGTTGTGAAGTTAATATTTAATACATTAAATTGCTGAGCAAAACTAAATCCTTTAATTTACCTTCCTTTGGACTGCACAACAATTAAATCAGTCTTTTGTTCGGCATCGAATTCTGTCTATCTATAAATTAAGAAAACGACATCAATTTTTGTTTTTTATCCAGCATGCATCTCAAATTTATTGGCAACAGTCCAAGAATGCAGCAGCAGCAAAAGCAACCCGAAACGGCTTACCAAATAAGTTTTAGGGTTTTAAATCTTAGTCAGCCACATTTTTAATTGGCCAATTAGGGCATGTCCAATGCTTTCTGGCTAACAACAATTGCACAGTAATTTCTGCCAGCACTGCGTGTTTAGACACAAGTAACCAGAAACTTAAAATGCCAATAGAGAATGAGAGAGAGCAACAATAACCAGCTGGCTAACCAGGAACTAGAGCCGAGAAACAACAAATCATTGTCGACCACAAACCGTACAAGAGGCAAAGTTAAGAGTTCCTCGGTTCCATTTTGAAAGCAAAATGCTTTGATGTAATTGTGGCCTAAAAACAGCCGAGAAGTACAAAACGCCAGCAAGAACAAGAAACCAAATTGTAGAGAACCTTCCCAATTATGAAAGTCATATACAAAGGGAAAGTACGAGAATGAAGGGAAGGGAGAGGCAGAGAACGAACTTTACGCACAATCACAGAGAACGTAGGCAAATATTTGAATTTAATTTTCACCTAACTACCAATTGTTGTATATTTCTGCCCATGGCATCCACTCCGCCCTCCACTCAAACCTTCAGACGCGTTCACATCTCGGAAGCAACGCTTAACTGTTTGAACGACGCCTACGAGGTGGAGCCAGGCAATGGTGGCACTCGGGATAATCATCTTAATAAGCTTAATGTGACCACCTATCTCATCAAGCGAACGGAACCATTACGGTAAGTAAACTGATAATCTGGTTATCCGGAAAATAACAATCGATTTAACTTGCTGCAGACCCAAGCGACGCTTTGGCACACGGAGCAGTGCTCACTTGAGCACCACTAGTGCTGCTCCTCAGGCTCCCAATGGAGGAGCAACTGCAGCATTGCCCAAATCAATCTCAGCTAGCGGCAGTAGCATTGGCAGTAACACTGTAGTACAGGGTGCTGGCGATGGCACTGGCAGCATCGATGGTCGAAGTAGTTTGGAGTGTGCGCTGACAATGGCTGTGGCGCAGCCCGCTCAGCTGCTCCAACAGCAACAGAAGAAGAATATTTCGCTCAACTCGCTGCCTAATGTTGTCGAGGGTGTCGCATTGGATAGTCGACGGTTGCGTAATGGCTGTGCCGTTGGCACGGCTGCCAATGCTGGTGGATCGGGTGCAACAACAGCAGGACTTTCAACGGTCTCATCACCAACGGCAATGATGTCAGCACCGCTGGAACAACAGTTAAGGCCACGCAATGGTGCCAGCATCCAAAATCTGGCGGAGGTAATCAGCGTGAAAGGTTTGATAATTGAGGACGAGAGCACCACAGAGTGGATACCAGAAATTCCGTTTAGAAATGTGAGTAAAACCAGGAAAAAGTTCCTTTCGAAAATGTTACCTAATCTTTTGATTACCTTACAGCTCAACAGTCCAGAGGAGCTCCTTAATCGCGTCGATTCCATTCTAGTCGATCCTAAACAGGATCATCGCGTTTCTGTCACCGTTCTTGATGAAGAGGTAAATATAGCAACAAAAAAAATCGATTCCTATAATTCTTGTGAACTTTCGTTATTGACACAAAATCAAAACTGCAAACAGATTGACGAATTCATTGAACAGAATATACAAATCAATTCGAATAAGGAAATACGACGCGAGTATTTGAATGCTTGGACATTGAAATTTATAGACAAAAGCCAAGAACAAAAATTCTGTCAGCTGCGCGAGGACATGTTTCGGTAAGTACTATATGGATTGAATTTAATTAATGTATACAAACACACAGCAAATTTGATTGGTTGGGGCGTTAATTAATGAATTGTTGCTAATTGATTTCTACTGCTTTGTCCTTCTACGTTGTGTACTAGCTCGAACATGTTGTGTGTGTTTGTAATTTGGATATTTATGGTGCTGTGCCAGGTCATCATAATACCACGCTGCACCACAGTCATCATTTGTCTGGCCGTTGGCACTGTTGTGCTCACCTTTTGCTGTGTCCTGGTCATGGCTGAGGAGTTTCCAGGTAAGTGGCAAAAAGTTCCCCATTCTTATAACTTTTATTGCTCAACTTGAACTTCTGTTTCAGGCCTGCCTAATTGCTTGAAAATCAACTCGGCTAAATTGGTACATCAGCGCCGACGCCGTACACTCTTCATTTGTGGCGTCATCGTATCCATGTGCATGCTCAGTGCAATTGGCTTGGTGCTCTGTCCCTCCTCCAGCTATAATGGCACCAATGACCTAACATTCACAAACAGTTCACAATCAAGAAACGTCGCCTTGGATCTAGATTCAACTGTTTCCATTTCACAAACGTTTCAACACAACTTTACGATCCGTGCGCCAGCTTATAGTAGCACCTCCGCCATATCCTTAGTTTCGCTCGTCAATGAGAGCTTTATCAATGCATCCGATGAGCTAGTGCGTCATACGCTGGCCAATGCATTGACTTTAACAAATCTGAGCAACACGCCATTGGAGTCGTTTGAGAAATCGCATCGACCCTTTGTGCTAACTAGAAACAATCGCAGCAGTTTTGTCATCGCCATTGATGATGGATATGGTTGTGTGCATCGCGAGTATATTGTCTTTACCTGGGTTCTGTGTCTCGTTTCCCTGGCGACGGCTTTAAAGCTTTACTATCTGATAAAGGCGGTTATGGCATTGGGCATGGTTGGATTTTATACAGCGTTAATCTTTATACGATTTAGCACCGATGAAAGTTTCAGTTTGGCCAATTTAAGGGATCATGGAATGCCTCTTGGTGTACAAATGCTTATACTGCTAATTACTTTTCTAATCATGGTGTGCTATCATGCTCGACTTGTGGAGGTAAGTTAGGAAAACAACTATAAAGCAGGGAACCTTCTAGTCGGATTACAACAGCTCCATTTCTTTTTTGTCCTGAACAGGTTACATCACGTCTTGACTTTATATGGAAGGAGCAAGCAGAACGAGAATTGACCAACATGAAATCGAATCGTGCGCTCAATGACACATTAATTAAGGTAAGACATCCACTTACTCCCTCTTATTCCTTCGATGCTTGCTTCAACCTAACAATCGTGATGATATCTCATTAATTAAATTCTTGATTTGAATGCCAACGTAGAACATTCTGCCGGACCATGTTGCCGCCTATTACCTATCCGATGAGCACACGGATGAGCTCTATTCGAAAATGCACAATCTGTGCGGCGTAATGTTTGCCTCCATACCAAACTTTCAGGACTTTTACTCGGAGGACATTGACAATGGCAAGGCGTGTATACGCATCCTAAACGAGATTATCTGTAAGTTGATTGATTAAATGGTCGCAGTGTGGCTACTGACGCGTTCTACTTTATCCGCAGGCGACTTTGATGAATTGCTGGAGGAGCCGCGTTTTGCTTCCGTGGAGAAAATCAAAACATGTGGCACTACTTATATGGCCGCGGCTGGACTCAATCACGAGCATTTGCATGTTCGTGGCGAGACCTCAGAGGATAGCGTGTGCGATCTTGTGGAGTTTGCGTTTGCCATGAAGAAAAAGCTGGAAGAGATTAATGGCGATGCCTTCAACAATTTCCAACTGCGCGTTGGTATCTGCAGTGGACCGTTAGTTAGTGGTGTGATTGGTGCTAGGAAGCCAGTTTACGACATCTGGGGTAATACGGTTAATGTGGCCTCACGCATGGATTCTACCGGAGAAATTTGGAGAGTGCAAGTGCCGGAAAATACGGCAGAATTGCTTTGCTCGCGCGGCTATACGTGTATGGTAAGTGAGGTGGTACCTGAGCTTAAATGAGTTGAATTAAAGGTTAACTCTTCGAAACAGAAACGTGGTGAAGTTAATGTAAAGGGCAAGGGCATGATGACCACATTTTATGTGCATCCTAAGGGCATTTCCAATAGTCAGTTGATCTCCCCGGTGCGCTTACCCGCCGGCATACCACTTGCCTCGACTCCAATTTTGCATAGACAGACATCACAACATGGTTCCTTCAGTGCTGTCGTCTTTGGCATGATGCAGGCGACCAAGCGAAGCACAGTCATTCCAGGAACACGTGCGTGTACAATCAATTCTGGGCATTTCTCATGTTTAATAACAACAATATCCTTTTTAGCCACCGGTACTCCCTCGCCGCAAATACGTCGTGGACATCGGGGCAGCACCTTCAGTTCGGTACGTCTGTCCCAGAAATCGACAACAATTAATCCCGTGCGAAGGAATACAACTAGAGTTCGGGCACGCTCCTATCGCCAGAAGAAGGTAACTCTATCAATAAACAGTCGAACTTCCATATACTCAAAAACCCATTCTTTCTTACGAATTTTCTCTATAATGAAGTTTTTTCATGGAAGTTCGACTGTTTCTATCATTTAGTTTGCTCCATTCGACTAATATATATATATCTCTATCGATGCAGAGTTCTTCCAACAATTCGATTGTCACACAGGCCAGCTCCAATTATTTGCCCTCATTTCGGCGAATCGATCAGATTGAGACCACCATATCAAAGAGTCATAACGATGCTTTATAGCCTACGACGCGCAGTAATTGGGTTTAAAACTAGTTTTATTATTAATAAATGTATTTTTGCGTGTATAAGTATTAGTATTAATGTGCTTTTAAAGTTTGGAAAAGCTCTTTTAGACGTCAGTCAGTTGCCAAAATTGTCTGTTGAATTTATTTTTCTAACGATTTTATGTAAAGATTTAAATGTAGCAAAGTTCAAAGACTAGCCATGGAACCTGGCTTCCTAAATAGATTTATTAATTAGTAGATAATGGCACTAATTAACCAGTTTTTGTAAGTATTAATTTATTATATTTTTATTATCTCACCACAAGTTCTAGTCGTTTACGTATAAATAAATATATAAGAAAAAAAAGAGATATATTTCAAGCTCTAATCTCTATGATCTATTATTAAATCTACAATAAACGGCCTCTACAGTATTTTGCATTGGTCATAAAATTTGGAAAAGTTTGGTCTATTTCAATGAAAAGTTTGCCAACAATTTTCTTTCGAAGTTTAGCTTATCCATATACAATATTTCAATTTAGCATAATTTGTAGCATAATTAAATAATTAATCATAAAAATCATAAATAGCTTTTAAATTGCTGTAATCATATTTTCATAGTATTTTCAATAGGTTAATGTTTGTAAATATATAAATCTTACATAAAGAAAATCCCACATTTTAACCATTATTTTTTTAGTGATTTTATGTGTAAAATGCCAATAAATTTGTAGATAAGCGATACTAAATACAAATTAATTAAATATACGAATGTAAAATATGTTAGCGACCCACGATATATCCAAAAAAGTTTTATGTATGTGTGCACCATATTGTAATTAAATAAAAGTTAAAAAATAAATGTGATAAATTTAACAAGCCAAAATCAAAGGGAAATTGAATTTTTGAACAAAATAACGGAAGCCGACACAAAATGACCTAAACACAACAAACGCATAAATTGACAAAACCAAATAACTAAAATAAAAGAGAGAAATGGAAAAATAAAGACAAACCCCGAAAATGACGCCAACACTCATCTAAAATAATGCGGCTACAATAACAACACAACAACTACAACAAAACGCTATTTTTATCACAGATGCAGACGAATGTACCTTGAACAAGGGCAAAGAGAAAAGAGGAAGGGGGTTGGCCGAGTCGAAGGAGAGACAGAGATAGAGGCTAACGCAAGTGGACAGCTGGAGCCAAAGCACTTGACGAAACAGACGGTCCAACTTCCCACGTTGGTTTCGTTTCGTTGAGCGAAATGATGGAAATGCAAATGACATTCGGACTCACGCACACTGACAACCGTAACGGGCAACGACTTCGAAATACCCTTGCACTGAATGATAAGTCTTTTAACAATTTCATTTGTAAAATAATAATTATTTAATACATATTTAAATAAACTTCCAACTTTATAAGGAATGCAAATGGTAATACTTTAGCTAATCGAGTGTGCTGCCATCTGAGGAAAAGTTAGGGTATGCACGCACACGTACACACAATATGAGAACGCATACGGAAACAAAGAGAAGCAACAAAAACAACGGCAGCAAATATCAAAGTAAGCAACCACTTGTGGCACTTCCACTTATTGGCGGCGTCGGCATAGCCTAATGAATGTATAACAGTTGCTGATAAGATGCCATTGCTGCAGTCTTGTTGTTGTTGTTGCTGTTGTGATGCTTGTGTGGTTCATAGAGCAACGCAGCGGCGGACAAACAATGAATGAATGCGAGTAAATTTTACATTTCACTGCGTCGTTTGTATATTTTTAATGTAGTAGTTTGCCGGTTTTTCGCCCACGTTAAATAAAAACACGCTGCACATGAAATTTGATGGCATATTATATTTGTAAAAAATAATCATATACAGACATAAAGCCTCCGAGGCATACTTTACATGCATATTTTATTTACAAGTATTTCAATGTGTTAAAGTACATAAAGAGCCTAACAAACACATATGATATGTACATACATACGCTCGACCACCTGTAGCGCACTCGGCGCAACAAAAACGCCCGAAACTTTCCCGGAACTCACTTTGCTTCCGCTTGGCGCTAACGCAACATGTGTGCACCATTCCCGGTTGTGCCTTTTGTTTTTGTGTGAGATTGTATGTGTGTTTGCCGGCACAACCCCTGTCGCTGGGGCAATTTCATTTTCATTCATAAAATGAGAACTGGCTAAAAGCAGCGTAAAATGACTTAGGTAGAACTATTGCTTACATAGTTTTGACAACAGATGTAAGCTACATACGTTTAAATGTATGTTTCAAAAAACGTAGTTTGTTTGTTTAAATCACTCATGTTATTTTTTTAATAAAACCAAAATTATGCTAAATTCAATTATTTTGCGGCAATTGTCAGCTGTTCGCTAAACTAGTGTTGCAAAACATGCTTGCCATTCTTTCTCATGACAAGTACACAGCTCTTAAATTAGCTTGCAAAAAATTACAAGAACTTAAATTGTGCTAAAGTTTTATGACTAAAATATTGTTTTGTTTTGACAAGACTATAGGGATTTATTAGCGTGCATTCAAATATTTTTTGCGGTCGTATGTAATTTCCTATGCTCATTCGCATGTTAACAGCATACTATTTCATGTTACTCTCTCTCTCGATAACATTGCTCTCTGCGCTCTTGATATATCGAAATGCTTTTTTCTTGCTCCGTTCGCTTGCCAATCGTCTCTCATTATAGTTTCATTTCTCGTCGGGGACGGTCGTGCGTCGCTCTACGCGAGTGTTATTTTCTTGCATTAAACTTCACGCTCTTCTCAACAAGTCGAAAGCGGATTATAATTTAGCTCAAAGCATTTTAAGCGCATATTCGATTTTCTGTCGGCTTTATACATTATTGAATAGAAACGCCCAAGTGAAGTGTTCGTATACAATTATCCAATGCACACAAAGTGCTTGCACCAACAATTAAGTGATGTTAAAAGCATTTGTGCACTGAAAATGAACGTAAAATTCGATTGCAAAACGCATACGTTGTAAAGTGTAGCGGTTGCGGTAAAACAACGAAATCGAAATAATTTCATTTACAATTCATATCTAAATGCAACACTGCGAACCAACACCAACACAATGCTGTTAAAAAAGAAGCGCTATATGTGTGAAGAGCAGGACGACGCTATTGACATCGTTGCTGTTGTCGAGGCAAGCAACAACAGAAACACCAACGCGAACAACAACAGCAGCAGTAGTTATGGATCCAACATGGCTGAAACACGCGAAGTCCGAATCGAAGAGCAATTAAAAGTGAAAATTGGTATGTAAACCTGTGCAAATCAATGAAAACACCATCGCAAACACTTAACGAACCCCGTCTGTGCCCCAACTAACATAAATTTGCACGCGAACGTTAATTTTTCCATGTGAAAAGTGTATTGGAATGTGAGCGCGTCTCTCCAGAAGGCGCCCAAAAGCAAATGCGAAATAACAATATTAAATCAAAATCCAATCTATATGTATGCAGCGAGTTCAGCGTAATAATAATGTATAAGTGAAAATGTAAAGATGTGACAATTCGTTAAATGCAGTTTAACATTAACAAAATGCAGCAACAAATTTATTTTTTTTTTGGCTGAAAATGCATTTTGTTTAGTGTGTGAGTGTGAGGCAGCAGCGTGCGGAGCTGTTCCAGCGCATTGTACAGCCGCCTCGTGTCATCTCGCTCTGGCAGCACTCGCGTGTGTGCGTATGTGTGTGTGTTTTTCGATGCAGCAAGCAACAAACCAAGATTTAACATTGTGTCGCTGTTGTTGTTTTTGGTGGAAAAGCTGGCAACACGAATCTATTTCCGCTGGCTGACACTGTCTTCGTCGTTGTGCCAGGGCTAAATGTTACAGCATTGTTCCCCGCCCCCGCTGCTGCGTGCAGTTGCCCCTTTTTGTGAATGAATTTCGTTTGTGTGTGTGTAAGTGAGGACGCTTCAGCTTGAGCGCATGTGCCAACACAGTCAAAGATTCACACACACACGCATACATATACATTCGCACATAGCAGCATTGTGTGGGTTTTTTCATGAATGGAATTCGAATTCGGTGTACTTTTCTCTGGCCTGCCGCCTACCACACTCACACACATACATGTCACTTCACCAACGCTCACACAAAGGCAAATTTGTTGTTTTATGAATGATTACCAAGAGCATCTGAATTGTGCGATGTGCGTTTGCTGATAACCTCATTTAATTGCCGATAACAACAACGCTGTGCAGCCTCACATCGATTAATATGTGCGCAAATATCGACAACAAAAAAAGGTCAACTCATGAATGGGCAGCACTCGCCGCACCGCGCACCTCAATACCTGATTTGCCGTCTCTCTTTCTCTCTCTCATATTCTATTTCTTTTCCGTTCTGCCTGCTCAATAATAACTGTAACCACGTTGAGTATTTTGCGACATTTGCAAGCTTTTTGTTGCGGTTATTTGGTGTACTTGACTGGTTTAACATTTCCTGTATAGCCTTTTTTGTCGTCGTTCATCGTGTGTGAGAAAACAGAATTATGAAAGCAACAACAAAAAACCACAGCCAAAAAAAAAAACAAAAAAAGGGTTTCTGCTGTGTATGTGTGTGTGTGGTGGCCTCATTTGCCTGCTCGCATTTCACACCTGCATGGGGATCATGGAGTAGGGGCACCCTACTCTGCGAATAAACATATCTTGATACACATTATTTTTTACCTTTCCACCATATTATAGCTACTCCACAGCAGCGCAGCGCAGTGCTTGGCGTTTTCATTTTCCGCCTAAACAATTTCAATCTTCTATTAGCAGCTTTTGCTACGCTTCTCAGTCTCTGTCATGCCCCCTTTGCCCTTGGAGGGTCATAAATTATATGCAAAGCTGCTAGTGCTGCTGCTGAAGCAACATCAACACCAACAACAACAACAAACATTGTAGCAGCTTTTGATTTCCGTTTCCCATCACATGAATTTCCTTTTTCTTTCGTGTATGCGGTTTTAGTTCGGGTTCTTTGCCATACAACTTTTGCTTTTTTTCTTTTAGCGCTTACTGTTGCTGCTGCTTCTTCTTCTTCTTTGCACCCTTTGCCAAGTTGTTGCTGCTTGTTTTTTTTTTATATTTTTTTCTTTGCACGCTTCAATTGTTTTCGCATGCGCATGTGTCTTTGTCGGCCTGAACTTCGTCTTCGTCTTGGTCTTGTTCTTCTCCGGGTGTCAGGCAGACAGACTTCCCTTTTATTTTTTTCGAGCAGCATAAAACTCAGCTGTCTTTTATCTTGCTTACGGCATTATATGCTACTTCAGCAGCTTTTGTTCTGGTTTTTTATGCCAAGGTGGTGGTTGACATTTTTGATGAGCAAATTCGTAAGAAACGAAACGCAGTTCCTTAAACTCATCACATATCGGGGAATTTACACAGATGAGCAACTCTGTTGTGCATCATAGTTGGTGGAATGTGTTAATAAATTCCCCTACATGAAAAACCTTCTTTATTTTTTTTGTACCAAATAGTAAAAACTACTGCGCATTTATTTATATAATTTTAGCATAATCACCTTAATTTTTGCAAGCGCAATTTTAACATATTTACATATTTTTATTTCCATTCCATGTCATCCATCTATCCATTCTTCGTTTTGTACCCGGGGTGTCCGTGCATACATTTTTTATTATATATTTTGTCTTCGTCAAGTTTCATATTTCCAGTTCATTATGCTTTGCATGCTTAATAATAATACTTCCACTTCGTGCTCAGTTTCAATTACACAAAGTTTCGCTTTTGTTGTTGTTGTAGCTTTCCATTTTGTTTGTTGGCTATAATGCGATTTCTACACACAACACCAGCACTGACCGAAATTGGCGTAATACTTTTCCACTTAATTAAAATGTTTAGCGCATAACCTAAATTTCGTTTTCAATACGATTTTTGTTGTTGTTGGTGTTGCTAAGCCCCACCCCTCAATTGGTACATGCACGTTGCTGTAAGTGTAGTTGCAACTACTGGCCTGCAGAGGGCGCTTGGCTTTGTTGTGACTCATAATAACTGACTCATAAAAGCTAGTAGATGCTAGCAAGAGCGAGACAGAGACAAAGCCTCAAAGATATGCAATTTATGCTGAAATATTGATGACAATTTACATGACGCCGCGCGACACACCAAGTAGCAAGCTTGACAACTCAGTTTCTCTGATGGTGGCAACGATTGTCGTGGGGCGGGCCACACACACGCACTTAAATTCCACTGAACTTGAAAAAAGAAAACACACTAACAACGTTGTTGTTGTTGTTCTTGAATGTACTTTAAACACACAACTAAGCACGCATTTCTGTGTATTAATGTGTTTAGTTTGTGTCTGACAACAAGAAATAGTTTTGCCTAAAAAAGGCAATTAATTAAAAGCCGGTTGCTGTAGTTGTTGCTTGGTCTTGGTCTTAGTCTTGGGCCTGATCAACAAACTGGTTACCTGGGACGACTGTTCTAGTCTCTTTTTGCTGTGATCTCGGCGTTGATCTTCTCTCTGCTTTTGTTGACAATTAGTTTGCTTTGTCGGATGTTTTTAACATTTTTTGTAAATCATTTTTCTAATACATATATTTCTTTATAAGCTGCGTTTACTTGTTAAGTTGGCTTAAGAACAATTAAAATGGCATCGTTTCGTTAGAAAAAAACACAAATACTTGGACATTATGTCGAATACTTAAATCCAAACTTTACATTTGTTAAACTATAGAATAGCGGTTACCTCGCTCTAGCTTTTATTGGTTTTGCCATTCAAAGCGACTTGCCAAAGGAAGCTACCAAGTGTGACCAGCTGCACTTGATTAAATGAGAACAAAGCTTTTAAAAGCGCAATAATGTTGTTGTACTTGGACTTCCAAAGAACAACAATCGTATGTAATTAGCGCGTTACTAAAAAAATACTTTTTTATTCAGGTCGCCTTCACTAAAGCCTTGCTATGGTCTTTTGTGGCAATGTTGGGTTGCTGCCACAAATGCTGACAACGTCATCGACTTGACTTGATCATCATCATCGCAGTCAGGCGACAGCTTGGGATGATTAACATTTACTTTCTTAACCAACAACAACAACAATATAGAGAGAGGTTTTCCCCAGTCTTTTATGACTTAACGCTTGACCCCGCATCTCGCGTCACTTTGATGTTTGTTTGACTTTGCTTGGGGTCAGCAGCTATGAGACTCCATCGAGGGGTTTGAACTTCACGCTGTGCTGGCGCTTCTTTTATTTTATGATGACTCTACGACATTATATATAAAACTTGCTGTAATTTGTAATTAAAACTCAAGCTGTTCCTCTATTACATAAATAATGTTGAATGCAATTGTTTGAGTGCTCCTTCTCGCTTCGCTTGTTTCATGTCTCGTTTTGGAATACCTTAGGCAACCTGGGTCGGAAGTGTCAAGGGTTTATGCAATTAGTTTCGGCATGCTTACAATGGGTGTGTGTTTAATGTTTAAACTCGGTTAAAATAATTATAGGATTAATTTTGTTCAAGAAAAGTTGCTCTAGTTTGAAACTTACTTTGCCTCGTAACGGAAATAAAATGTATATAAAATTGTGCCGCTCTAAAACACAAATAAACCCCCTTGTAAACCCAACCCACACACAAATGTTTGGCAATAAATGTTTTAAACTTTTTCGTTTGCTGTGGGCGTTTTTTTTTTTTTTAGAAAAAAAGTTTATTTATTATTTTCATTATAAGTTTGCTTGTTAATTTAGAGGTTTGCCAAAGTTAATAGGCGTCGACTATTTTTGGTCACATCCAGAGACCTCGTTTAAAATTGTCGTGCAATCGCCGCAGTTTCTGTTTTTGATTAAGATTCGTGTCGTGTGTCGTTTTTGTCGTCAAGTTGGTGACAAAGTCAGTGACTTGACTGATTGCCATGGATAATTGAAGGTTAATGGCGCCAAAAATGAGCATCGCACACATAATAGATAGAGAAGCTAGTAGACCTGTCATAAAAATACATTTATAATAAGTTGGTAGTTGCATTGAAAAAACAGTTCAAAATGTGGTACGACTTGGTACGAGAAGAAGAAGAGAGCAACCGCAGCCGCATCAGTTTCAACTTGGCAACTGACAAGGCAAAAAAGTGGATACTCATTGCCATATTGATTGTATTGAGGCGCTGACAGCGGACAACCAACCATTCAAATTGATAATCAAAACAAGAAATTCTTTCAATTCCATGTTAAAACCAAAAAGGGAGAACGTTAAACTGATGCTCTTTCGATACTTTTGATAACTAAATGGAAAACTCTTAGAATGAACTGCTCTTGAAAATGCATCCAACTTTGTGACATAACAAATATGATCTCTCTTATGATAAGTAGTAGCAACAAAGCACTAAGTGCATAATAAAAGCAAACATCAACCCAACCGATTCGATCGATCCGATCGATGCGATGACGCTGTTGAAAAGCAATAAACACGCGAGCAACAAGCAGAAGCCAAACAACAGACAAACAGGCGAAAGAAAATGAAGATGAAGATGAAGATGATCATGATGATGAGAAACGTAATCAGACCGGAAATTGATCGGCACGTACAGTCGAGAGACGCAACAGTTGAGAATTGAGCGAATGAGATCTCAGAAGACAGAGAGAGAGAGAGAGCGAGAGATAGTAAAGAACCTGGAGCTTGGCATTATTTTCTATTAAATGATTACGAATAGAGTTAAGAGTATATTAATATATGTTGGATTGCAGTTGGTAAACTGGATATATGTATCTGACGGCGGCAGTTGCACGTTAACTAACCAGTTGCTTCCTTTTGGGCCCAATTAGTTTGGGATTGCAACCCTTTTAATGCACTTCTTAAAGGAAGTGGCAAGCGGAAAAAGGAAGTTGTTGTTGTTGTCGGAGTGCAGCAACACTGAAGTGGTGTTTATGATAAAATGAAAAAGTACGAATAGAATTAACAAGAATCAGGCTACAAAAACACACAATCACACACACACACAAACATTCACACATGCAAAGACTTGGGGGGCGAACACCTTTGCTTAAAAATCTGCATAAAGTGCAAGTAATCTTTTGCTTCTCGACAGGAAGCTGACGTTTAGACAAACGGCCAGAGACCCAGACAACAACAACAACAACCAAACGTCTGTAAATCTCTCATCCGCTGACGCGCCAACAACATTCATACATATGTACATATATCCACATATATATACTGTATCTGCCAGAGAATTTATCTCTATTTCCGTTTCTTTTGCATAAAAGTTTTGCTGGCTACCCTTCACAGGGAGTTTTAACTTTATTACCAAGCGTGCAACAAGACATTTAAATTTTGAAAAATTAAAAAACAAATCTAATCTGAGTGTATTTTATAAAGCTTTTTGCTAGAGTATTTTAACTTCATCCTCATTCTTGTTTTTAGATTTTATTACTCCTCCCTTTAGAACTCACAGATCCCCAAACCCCGAAAACTTCAGCAATTTCTTTACTTTTCTGTCGATTTTGTTTTCTTTCGCTTGTCTGCACTGCTCTTGAAGTAATCGCGTCATTAATTCGCGCGCGTTTCATGCTGCACTGAATCAATTTGCATATTGTGCAAAAAGAAATGAAAAACAAACCAGACCCCTGGCCAGACCAGACATGAAGGAAAAGCGCACGAGAGAGCGAGCGAGCGAGAGAGAGAGAGAGAGCGAGAAACGTTCAAAATGAAATCAACTTACAAAGTCTTTAAATTTAATTTTCATTTTGCCATTTTGGGGGCCTGGAAATTGAAAGCATTTAATGAGTCTGTTGAAACACGTCGAACTGAAAGGCAGGGCCCTATTTTGTATTTCCCTATACATATACACAATCCGCAGCGTATATATGTATGTATGTATCTATAAACAGACTTGATTCTCTTGCTGCACGAATCGTGTCGTAATTTTGTGTGCGCTTGAATGACATTGACGGGCGGGCAAAGACACTCCATGGGCAAATGTCAAAGTTGTGTTTTTAGTTTAGCGGGATATTGTGGCTTGTGGGCGGCGAAGGAGCACTGATTTTGATGTGCGGCTGGCCTTAGAAGTTGCCACATGCTGCACGTGTATATGCTTCTATTATTAGATTGGCTTGGGGGAGATATCGTCCTAATCACATGACCTGATTGAAATTGAACTACCAAGACCCTAAGACTTAAGCACTTTGTTTTTGTTGAGTCTTGTTACCAATTCAATTTCCAATTACCCCCAATAAAAGTTGGGTAAATTACTAATTACCCTTGATAATATTTTGTTTGTGTTGCCAAGGGATTTTGTTGTTTATTCAAAGAAGCTCAGTTGCAAAATTGCTGCCTCTGCGATATCGTCGACATTCCGCAAATAAATAACTCTTTTTAAAATGCAACAACTTAACTTCCGGCTTGCTTTTTCTTCTCCCTCTCCATTTCCATTTCCCTTGAAATCAGCTTGCGTCTGTATCTGTTTATTTGACGTGCCTGGCATATGTAAAATGATATGTATTTATTGTAAGCTCATTTGAAGGACGTTCAATAATCGTGCGAGTAAACATCCGTAGTCCCAACAATTTCACAAATCCATTTAAGACATTCAATAGAAATTTGTTATCTGTTAAAAAGAGTGTTGTTGTTTTTGCCAACCGTCTTGTAAATACACTTAACTTAAATTTGTCGAATGTTGTCACATGATAACACCACTCAATAGAAAAACAACAACAGCAAAAGGCGCATAAATTATTTAGGCATAAATAAAGCGTCACCACAATGTACAAAAATACGAAATTTCGGCACTGCTACGTCTGGAATTCCCTCCACCAACAGCAACAAAAACAACAACAAAGGCAAAGGCGAAAATATTTGAAAGCAGCGCAACAGCAGCGCGCGATGCCAATTCATGAATCATGAATGAATGCGAATGAATGAAATTGACTGTCGTGTCGCGCTGCTGCTAAGAGAGCAGGCCAGAAAGAGACAGCGAGAGATAAAAAAAAACAACAACAGCACTTTTGATTTTTGTCATTTGATTTGTATGTGTTGTTTCTTATTTTATTTCCATTTTGTTGTTTCTCTGCTGCGGCTTTCTTTCGTGTGCTTTTTTTGCGCATATAAAATGTGCCTCTGTTTTTTTTTGGTCGTTTGCTTGCCGTGCCTTTACGTTGCTTCCCATTCATAAAAAGAAACGCGAGCAACAACAACGACAGCAGCAAGCAACGACGACGTCTTTTGTTATCAGTCGTATTTGTTGGTGTTTTTTTTTCTGCCATTTTACGACAACATTGTGAGAGCAGCGGAGCGTAAAAGCACCGTTGTTTTGCTACTAATACACAAGCACAACTAGCTGGCAAATATAACCCAATTGATTGCTACCAAAAGAGGGAGAGAGAAATAGCTCAACCAGCTGTGTAAATAGGAGGGCCACATTAGACACCTTCTCACTCTTTCATGTAAAAACTGTAAGAGACGCTCACAGCAAAATATTTTTGCGTATTGCCTTTGCATGACTACATGACGCCAAGCACGCACACACACACATACTAAAATATAAATACCAACATAAATGAATACGCATTATATTTCCGATCGACCGCGGCTGCCTGCTGCTAATTTTTTTCATTGAGCAAACTTTGCCCCCTTTTGTCCCGAGCCGCATCCCGCTGGTCATTGCCTGATTAACTTGACTTATCAAGACAGCAGCAACAACAACAGCGTTGCGCACTGTTATTATTAACTTTCATCACTCGACACAGGGACAGTCCGTCTAGTCAAGCGCCAGCCATTGTTGTTATTGTTGCTGCTCTTGCTTTATTTTACCCAGGTGGCTGGCTGCCCATCGATAATGCAATTTATCGGCGCATTCGCACATGCACAGGAAGTCACGTTTCTGTCGGTCTGCCCTTTGACGGCATCAAAGTGAGCCGACAAAATGCATAAATATAATGTGCTAAATAAATGTATTTTAACACAAGTTGTCGCTTCAGATTTTGCAACTTTCTAGCATGTGTCAAGGTCAATCGATACCTTATCGATTTCTTAATTTTTGATACTTTTGCTGCAACTGTATTGCAGCGCAGCCAACTTCATTAGATCTTGAATTAATAGTAACGCTATGTTATTGTTTGATTTACAGGCGAGGCTAAAAACCTGAGCAGTCGGAATGCAGCAAACACGAGCTGCAGCACACAGGGCACCCGAGATGTTTACTGCACGATTGCGTTGGATCAGGAGGAGATATGCCGGACACCCATCAGCGAACGCACACTGTCGCCATTTTTTGGCGAAGAGTATCAGTTTAAAATACCGCGTCGCTTTCGCTACCTGTCCGTGTATGTGTGGGATCGTGATATGAAGCAGGACAAGCCAATTGGCAAGATAGCTATCAAACGTGAGGAATTGCATAAATACAATCACAAGGATCACTGGTTCTCGCTGCGACCCGTCGACCAGGATTCCGAGGTGCAGGGCATGGTGCATGTCGAGGTGGCATTCGAGGAAGTGCCGCAGTCGCTTACCGACAGCATTGAACTGGTGCAGCACACATTGCCCCATCATGCCCATCATCCACGCGCCCATCTCAATGACTACAAGGAAAACAACGAACTGAGCAACATTCAACGAGCCGCTGCTGCAGCTGCGGCGGCTGCTGCTGCAAGCGGAAATAATTCAGCAGGCATGACGCTCAAGACTCGGGCAGCTGGACTCTTTGGACATGTGCATCACCCACAGCAACAACAGCAGCAGCATCATCAGCAGCAACAACAACAACTGGCCACATCATCCACGGATCAGTTGGCGAATTGGAAGAATACGCACGCCCGCAATGTTCGTGTGGCGATACGTGTGCCCGCCTGTGTGGATCTGGCCAAGAAGCAGGGCACCTGCGATCCATTTGTCATCTGCACCGCCTACTACAGCAACAAACAGATCATTACGAAACGAACCAAGCAGCGCAAGAAGACCGTCGATCCAGAGTTCGATGAGGTCATGTACTTTGATCTCTCCATTGACTCGGATGCTAGCAACACTGGCACCACCAATAGCAACAAGTCCGCTTCCTCACTGGAATCATCGGCGAATAAGGCGTATGCGATTTATCCGCTGGGCGGTGCCGATCTCTGCGAGATTGCTGTCACGCTCTGGCATGACGCCCATGGTGCGATGGCGGACAAGGTGTTCCTGGGCGAGGTGCGTCTTCCCATGCTGAACAAGCAACAGCAGCAAGCGGTGCAGCCAGCTGCCTGGTATTATCTGCAACCACGAACCACATCTCCCAGTTGTCGGTCGATGAATGCCACGCCCCGTTCCTGTGCAACGCCACCTGGAACGCGTCTGAGTGTTGACTCCACAATTGGCTCGTTGCGCTTGAATCTGAACTACACCGCTGATCATGTATTCCCGCTGGCCACCTACGATGATCTCTTGAATCTGCTTCTGGAATCGGTGGATCAGCGGCCCATCACTTTATCCTCGGTGTACATTCTGGGCGAACTGGTGTCGGGTAAAACGGAGGTGGCACAGCCTCTGGTGCGTCTTTTTACGCACACAGAACGCATTGCGCCCATCATTAAAGCGCTGGCCGATCACGAGATATCCAATCTGACAGACCCCACAACGATTTTCCGCGGCAACACGCTCGTCTCCAAGATGATGGACGAGGCAATGCGACTATCGGGTCTGCACTATTTGCACCAAACACTACGTCCGGTACTCTCACAAATTGTCTCCGAGAAGAAACCCTGCGAAATAGATCCCAGCAAGGTGAAGGATCGCTCTGCAGTCGACACAAATCTGCATAATCTCAAAGATTATGTGGAGCGCGTATTCGAGGCTATTACAAAGAGTGCGGACCGTTGTCCCAAGGTCCTCTGTCAGATCTTTCACGATCTGCGCGAGTGTGCCGGCAAACACTTTCCACAAAATCGGGAGGTGCGCTATTCGGTTGTTTCCGGTTTCATATTTCTGCGATTCTTTGCTCCCGCCATACTGGGGCCCAAACTCTTTGACCTGACCACCGAGCGACTGGTAAGCAATCCAAATCTTATCACTCCTATACCATTTTAACAAAATCCTTATTTCAGGATGCCCAAACGAATCGGACGCTGACGCTCATATCGAAAACAATACAATCGCTGGGCAACTTGGTCAGTTCGCGATCCTCGCAACAAACCTGCAAGGAGGAGTACACCGGCGAGCTGTACAAGAAGTTCTGCACGGAGAAGCATGTAGATGCGGTCAAGCATTTCCTCGAGGTCATATCCACGCCAAATGCCTGTGAGACGTCGCCCAGCAATCAGCAGCAAGCGATGCCCCAATTGCCACTAGAACCAGTATTACTAAAGGAGGGGTAAGTTCTAAATTCATTTTGTTGTTGTATATCTTTTTTAAAGTAGATCTGGAAAACAATTAATCGAATATCGATTAATAGCTTCAATAATCGAATGTTTTCCATGTACCAAATTTTGTATACACTACATTTGGTTGATTACGCTTTATTTTATTCTAATACCAAAAAAACTTTCTTTATCTTTCTCTTCTTTTACGCGCGTGCTGCTTTATAAATAATAATAAATAAAAATAAAAAACAACACCAATATCCATCTTCATCACATCACGCCAAACAACAACAAATTTCCCATCACCACACACCCACATATTCACACACACGCACACACTCCACTCGTCCTAAACACATTCGCACTACTACAAAATTATTACTAACGTCTAGCGAGGGGTAAGAGAAAATTTTGGTTTTATTTTTTGAACTTTTATTCTTTCGCTTTTATGTTGGTACTTTTTATTTTAAATTACAAAAAATAGTTAATCATAAACCTGCATAACATTTGCTCATTTGTTTTTGTTCTCTTTTTTTTCTATCTTTGCTATATGTGTGTGTGTGTGTATCTCCCCCTACTCCCACTGTCTGTCACACACACACAAACACACACTCACGTGCAGCATGATGACCAAATATCCAACATGCCGAAAACGCTTTGGACGCCAGTTTAAGCAACGTTACTTTCGCCTGACAACGCACTCGCTAAGCTATGCCAAGTCGAAGGGCAAACAACCCAACTGTGATATACCGCTCGAGGAAATCGGAAGCGTCGAGCAATTGAAAGACAAAAGCTTCAAAATGCAGAACTGCTTCAAGGTGAGTTGCAACCAAAGATCTATCGGTCGATAAGTTTTTGTTATTCTTTTGTTCAGTAAGTGGAACAGCATACCAAGCATTTTCAAATCATAATCAATGCAGTCACGCCTCGTTGCAGTTGAAAAGAATGTGGGGGGGAAATAAACAAACAAACACACATTTGTACCTAGTCCGAAGATTGGTGCTCAAATACTCTGTACACAGTTCTAGATTGCTTCACACAGCTAATACACCCAACATTGACAAAAATAATGCAAATACATAATGCCGGAAATGCACAAGTTTACAAATGCATTATATATTTTTTTTTTTTATAAATAAATTAGGCGCAGGCAGCCTACACAGCTGAACAGTCAGTTGGTTCCATTCCATTGAGAGGGCGCGCATTGCGTGTGCGTGCCAGTATTTGTATGTGTGTGTGTGTGTGTGAGTTGAGTAGGCTGCTGCAGTTTTGGGCATCGTAATCGAGTATCGATAAACACACAATTGGCAACGCGGATTTGTTTATGTTTTGCTGCCCAGCCGTTGAAAGTTGAAAAGAAAATTATATTTAGTTTTCAAGCAGCGAAAACTTTCACTTGCCACTTGTTTGCTCATCTAGACGCGTTGCGTCTATTCAAATCGCAAAACCTGCAATTAAAAATAATTAGCATTATTATGAAAATGAGCTGGCAACGCTGCTAGCAGTTTCCAGCCATTGTTATTCTTCTTCACTTGTTGTTTTTGCGGCGACAAAAAAGGGAAATTTCAAAACCTTTAAAGAAGCAGCAAAAGAATTCGGTTACGTTGTAGGCGCAAAAGCGCGCGCGTGGGACTTTTGCGCGTGTGAATCGCCATTTGCGTTGCGATTTCACTGTGCTCCCAATTGTTTGGCAACAGAATGTTTAATTTGTATTTGTGTAGGGCTAAAAGTGAAAAGAACTCGAAATAATTAACATAACTTCTATTGTTTTCTTTGCCACAGATCGTGCACAAAGACCGCCCCCTAATTGTACAAACAACGAACTGCGTCGAGGAGCGCGAATGGTTCGATTTACTACACAAGATCTGTCTTATGAATTCCATCCGCATGCAATACTTTCATCCCTCGGCATTTATCAGCGGCTACTACAGCTGCTGCGGTCGCTCCGATGAGAATGCGCCCGGCTGCAAGAATGTCTCGCCCAAGGAGATGGATTACTTCCAAATGGATTTGGTTACCGCTCTCGATCCGGCGCTGGATTTGCAGCGCATACACACGCTCATCATGTCCAATATGAATCTGCTGGATGCGCTGCTCGATCCACTCGCCTACCGTCAACACCTGCCCCATCAGCAACAACAACATCAGCAACAGCAACAAAACAATCCCCTTGTGCCGTTGGCCAGTGCGTTGCAACAGCAACAGTCGCCGCAGGCTTTTGTCGAGTTCAAGAAAACAATTGAGAAGCTGCGCGAGAAGGCCTATGCCATCGACAAGGATCATCGGGACTACAAGCAGGGCATTACGCGTAAGCTTAAATACGGCAGTCGGCAGGCACCGATCGGCGATGACAACTATTGGCACATGATGCGCGCCGCTGGCCAATTGAATTTTCAGCATCATCACCAGCAGCAGCAGCAGCAACAACAACAGCAGCAGCATCACTTGCAGCAGCAACAGTTGCAGCCAGTTTTGCCGCAAATGCAACATGTGCGCGCTCTGCCGGCAACCACCAATAGCAGCAACAACAATATGAATGTAAACGCCTACTATATGCACAATCTGCAGCACCAGCAGCATCGATTGCAACTGCAACAGCAGCAACATCAACTGCATCAGCAGCAGCAACAATACCAACAGCAACTGCGCAACCAGCGACACAACAACAACAACAATACCAGCAGCTGCAATGCATCATCATCCAGCCCATCGTCGACGGCATCGAGTGTGGTGGCAGCAGCCGCACCCAGCAGCGTTGCCACAAACGCTGTCACCGCAGCAACAGCAACGTCTGCTGCTGCCACTGTGCTGCCAATGCCAGCGCCACCGATTTATTAGCGTTCAAGACTATGCGTATTTGCAATACCCAGAGCGATCATTTTGACGCGGTGAATGCGCATAACGGTTCAACAACTGCCCCATCCCATCTCACATACATACACTCCCCCACAACTCACACACACACACACAATCAACAAATGTACTTCGAAACACTTCCAAGCAGCAACAAAACAGAAGCAAGTTAAGCGTGTGCTAATTTTAAAATACATTTTTTTTTACAATGTATGATTAAAAGTGTGTAGACCTAAGATTTTTTGAATTAACTATTTTTATACACATTTTATACAACGAGGGGATTAAAACAAAAACCCACGTAACCAACAAAACAAGCGAAATCTAAATGTTTAAGACTATTTATTATTTTTATGTATTTATACAAAACATAAACACACAAATTTTTTCTAATTTTATTTTGTAAACACCGAAAAACCCAAGCAAACGAAAAACTGATAACTATTTAAGCCGCTTAACAAACAAAACGAACTCTAAAACTCCAAAACTGCTAAGAATTTTATAAATGCTATGCTATAAACCTATTAATATATATGTATACACGAGTAAAGTAGTGAAATAAAGCGTTGTATATAACAAAAAAGTAAAACTATACTTAAGCCTAAACATACTTTAATATATGTATCTACATATATATATACTATATATACCAGTTATGTTAGGCGTAGACAAATTGCAACTATCTAAATGTGTAGCTAGATATTTAAGATTGATGCAAGTAAATAATTTTAGCAAATTGTGAACGCTACTAATTATATATTTGAAAAAAATACAATATGCTACATTAACATATAAAAACACACACATGCATACATATATATATATATATAGTTATGTATTTAACTGTCATACAGCTAATGTTATATATACACATACATACATAAATATGTATTTAAAAAGCTCTGGCATATAAGCAAGCAAAAACAATACAAAAAGAAAACGAAGCATTGTTAAGAACAAATTTACTTCCATTTCACATACATACACACACACACATACATATATATTTATTGAATGCATTTAATTTCTCATGTTAAATTTATAACGGCACAAAACAAAAACAAACAAAAAGTATATTGTTAATGCAAAATTATGTTTGTTAGATTATTAACTAACTTCCACCGACTTGTTTCCAAAGCTCTTCCAATATTGCGTAATATTTATGTTTAATAATACATACATACACACATTTTTTTTGTCAATTGCCATATTAATTTTTTTTTTGTTTAAATATATTTCTTTTTATTGCATAAATGTCTTCCTCTTTACATAACTTTGCGTTTTGTTTATGCATTCCAATTTCTTTGTGCATTTCTTTGTTCTAATATCGCATAATGTATATATACAAACAATCTTTTAACATTACAAACATACATATACAAACAACTAAACAAAATTTAATACCAGAAAACATTTTTATCATTGCTAAAAAAATATTCAATTGCAATTCGGTTCATTTATAATTTCGTTATATTTCGTAAGTGCATAATTTTAGTATAATTTTATTATTGTATACGTAGCTTAAGTTGTTGGTACAAAGAATCGAAAGCATATTTTTTTAGCGACAAAATAAAGCGTATCGCCGATGATTTCCTTTCATTTATTTATTTTGCGTTGTATTTACTTAATTTTTTATCTGTTATTTAAATTTTTTACATCATTCTCGTGCTTTTGGCAAGTTTTTGGCATCCTGTTGTGATATCTTATGCGGACAAAACATTAATAAATTATAAATCTCTTTTAAGCCTGTTTGATAGTTTGTTGATACGTACACATACATACAAAGATTTATTGTGCGTTAAAAGCTGTTAAGTATTTATATATTCGTATTGTGACAATTAACAGAGAAGCAATTTTTTCCAAAAACTACAAAGAAAACAAACTTTGCGATATATATATTTTCTATTATGTTTGAAAATTAAAATCTCTCACAATCCCAAGGATACAAAAATGAAAAAGAAAATTACGGATACAAATGAAACCCTAGCTTATAAGCCTGAAAGACAAATACACTGACAAGCGTTGTGTTTGGTTTAGTTACCATGGAGCAGAAAAAAAATGGATAACCTCTATTTTTTTTAAACAAACCTTTTGAAACCAACTTTTACGTATGAATAAATATTTATATATATGTACATGCATAGTTACTTTGATACCGATAGTTTTTCATTTGAACTGCGCGCGCATTTGTGCGGCTTTCACGGGCACGGTTTTCGATGCCGTTGGGATAGATATAAATGACATGGTGTGTTCGCGTTTCGCTGTGAATGACACCGCACCGTTATCTCTGGCAAAGTTTACAAAAATGCAGTTTTAGCAATATAATATAATTAACAACGAGTTAACAATTGATAATAGTGTTCCTCACGAGTGCTAATGCATGTGCAACTATAAAGTAAAGCAGGCATAGATTTGTTTTACATTGCAACGCCCACACTGCTGTTGCTTGTGCGGCAGAAGGAAAAAGAGGAAAAGGCGGCTTGCGGAAGAAGAAGCAATCAAGTGGCAACGAAAGCAACAACAACAACAGAGTCGACAACAAAGCAGCGCCACAGGCAAAATGCAAAAAGTTAATTAGCGTGAACAAAATCACCGCTCTGTGGGTGGTCAGCAAATTGTGTGTGCATTTGTGTATTGTGGGTCAGAGGGTGGATTCGTGACTGGATGACATGGAGTTTGCTGATCTGATAAAAACACCAAAATTGGATGGGGTCTTCCTGCACGCCAATGCGGCAACAGCAAATGCAACAGTTGAGGGCACCCTGTGCATAACGGGACACCATTTGCTGCTCAGCGCACGCCAGGAAAGCACACAGGAGCTATGGGTGGGTTCAGTTGCTCAGTGAAGCATAAAGTTACCAATTACCAGCTTTAATTCAATAACTTGTTCATGCAGCTGTTGCACAAGAATATCGATTGCGTGGAGAAGAAACCAAGCATGGGCCAGAACATTGTGATGGGCGGGATAATCACACTGAAGTGCAAGGATCTGCGCATTATATCGCTGGAGATTAAGTATGCCAAAGACTTTTTTAATGTGTCCGCCTCGCTGGAGGCACTCAGTCAAATACAAAATGCCGAGCTGGACTACCCCTTCTTCTACAGACCCATGTATTCGATACTTGAGGATGGCTATACCATGTTTAGGTGCGTATTAAATTGATGAAATTTTCAGTTTTTTCACCTATTTAATACGCAGGCCGGAGCTGGAGTTTGCGCAGCTTATTAGTGGGCTGAGTATGGGTGGCGCCTCATCGCCAAATGTGGCGAATATAACCATATGCACGCCCTCAACATCGACTCCCATACCGCATCCGCTGCACAATGGCTATGCGCTGGATGCAGTGGCTACATTGGGAGGCAGCGTGTCCGCCTGCGAGTGGCGCATCAGCCACGTCAACAAAGACTTTGGCGTCTGTGCCACTTATGGCGCCACACTGATTGTACCTAAAGCAATTAGCGACGAGCAAATAGCACTCTCTGCCGCCTTCCGGGATGGCGGACGCTTTCCTGTGCTCAGCTACCGGCATGAGAATGGCGTAGGTCACAGTAATTGCATTGTGCACATAATTGCATTAACTTGTTTTTAACATAATTTAACTTTGCACGCAGGCAACGCTGATGCGAAGCGCACAGCCGCTGTCCATACAGGGCATAAAGCGATGTCGTGCCGACGAAGCTATCCTGAATCTGGTACTGGGGCGCAGCAAGAAAGGCTTTATTGTGGATACGTGGGGCAAGGGCAAGTCCAATACTGAAATGGATTTGCATTATTCGCAGTGGAAGAAGGTTAATCGCGCCATCGGAAATGTCAGCTCACCTGCCTCCATTCTGGATAGTTTTGCCAAACTGATTGAGGCCTGCAATGACATTGGCTGCACCACGGACAAGTGGATCACACGTTTGGAGAACAGCAACTGGTTAAGCTTGGTATTGAATTCATTAAATGCCTCCTGTGTGGTTGCACAGTGCCTGGATCAGGAGGGCAGCCCGGTGCTGGTGCATGGCGCCAAGGGTCTAGACTCGACGCTGATAGTTACATCGCTGGTTCAGATCATTTTGAATCCAGATTGCCGCACTGTGCGTGGGTAGGTTATGGGCGTTGTCTCTTATCTTTTACTAAAACAAACTAATTGATTTCTCTTTGCAGCTTACAAGCTTTGATTGAGCGCGAATGGATTCAGGCGGGTCACCCGTTTGCTTCGCGGCATCGCTACTCCTGTTACACGCCGCATCAAATGAGAAACAAGAACTCCGGCGCCACCTTTGTGCTGTTTTTGGACTGCATCTTTCAGCTGCATACGCAGTTTCCATGCAGCTTTGAGTTCAGCACCCAGTTGCTTATATTGCTGTTCGAGCACAGCTACTTTTCGCAATATGGCACCTTTTTGTGCGACTCGGAAAGGGAGCGACATGAGCTTCAAGTGCACACAAGGACCACTAGCCTGTGGTCGTATCTCAATCGACCTGATGTCCTGCAAACTTTGTTAAATCCGCTGTATGAGCCAAACGCCAATGTTATATGGCCATCGGTGGCACCCATTAGTTTGGAATTATGGAGTGGTGCGTTTAGGTTTTCACCAGGCATAATTCTTTTAATTCAATTCTTTTTGTTTCCACAGAACTCTATTTGCGATGGGTGATGGGTGAACAACGCAATTTGTCAACTACCATGGCACAAATACAGGAGCTGGTTACATGCGAAAAGGAGCTGAGAACCCAGGTGAGTCTTGGCACATAACTCTCATATTATTATGATGATATATGCAACATAATTTGTGTTTCAGGCTCACAAGCTGCGCAAACAGGCCGTGGAGTTAAGTCAAGAAGTCACAGCGCTTATGAACGAAAAGAATAATGCATGAGTTGTTGGCTATCTCAACGAGCAATTTTCCCTGTGTCTCTCTTAGCACATATATTAAATGTAGTATATATACAATACAATATATACAATTATTTTTGATACTTTCTGTAGCCATTTTGAATCGATTACTTAAGCAAATCTTATTTTGTATAAAAGTTGAACACTAACAAATAAGTCTCTAAAAGTTCCATTTATAAGTGTTGCTGAATAGAAAAGATACAAATAACAAAAACGAACACACGTACTCAGATAGATCTACTTTTGGATCACAACAGACTCTCTCAATATTTTTGTCAAATTGTCCATTTAATATATAATCTATAGAAATTAATGTTTTTATCTGAAGCTCTTTTATTTTGTATTTTTCAAGCGATCTCTCACTCTCAGTGTATTTGAACGAAGCTCTCTCTCTCTCTCTCTTATAATCAGCACATCAAATAATTGAAAAATATGTTAAACAAATTGAATCAATTTTTGACGCATTTAATCGTATGGAATTTTTAGTGCAATAAAACATCGGTTTTACTATTTAGTACTTAAAGATGATTCAGGTCGTTAAGCCCCAGATCAAATTTAGCATTGTAATATTCAAAGATTTGCCTTTTTCGAAACGTTAGTATTTTGTACATTCTGATTGAATCGCATAAATTTTAATGCTTTGAAAGCTTTTATAAATAAAAAGAAAAATACAAAAAAAAAACATAAAACAAATTAATTAAGCCGTTGCTAATATGTACATATATGTACATCAATGTATGTATGAATATAAATGTTTTGTAGCTAGTATGATAAATTTTTAATGTTTGTTTCGAATTGTGATCGTGTTTGAAATCATTAAAATCCTTATGTAATTTATACTAAAAAGAATTTATACTTCTATTGTGCGTATTTTGAGTGTAATATGCTAATTGAGTGCAATAAATATGTATTATTTTTCAAAATAACAAGTATTTACTTTTAGCAGCCATATTTTAAACATTTTTTGTAAATTCGTAGCAAAATTTGCCATTCACAGTGATTACCTGACACCTGTTTAACAGTTGATTGAGAATACTATATTAATGATATAAATAAAATACGTTGCATTTTTGCCGTTTTCTATAAAGTAAATTATTTTATTTTCACTATACAAATTAGAATTTTCTATTGTTTTAGTTTTGTATCTTTTATTTTGCGGTATATGTATAAAAACTCACTTTAAAGGTCGATTAATCGCTGGTTTGCACAACATTAACAAAAGAAATATCGAAAGATGGTGTTCATTGTTTAAAAAATGCAAAAATAAAGGGGACTAAGGTAACTTTTGGATAGAAAAATCGCAACAGCAAGTTAAACGAATGGAAAATGAACAGAGTTCTTCAAAAAGCTGACGGCAATCGAATATACATATGTAGAATTACATAATTTATACATATATTCTGTGTCCTATTTGAACGGTCCTAACCCGAATACTCATCCTCCAAGAAGAAGAACTGACCAGAACGCTTTTGTTCAGTATCCTTAACGGATGCGTTCTTATTGATGCGAGGCCTGAAGTTGTTCGGATCACGGCGGAAAGTAATGCCGAGCAGCTCAAGGAATCGGTTCATGCCATTGAGCAGCGATTGAGGCGAGTATGCAACGGTCTTAACCGAGGGCTGACCCTCAATGACAATGACACGATCAGCGAGGTAAGTGGCCATAATGAAATCGTGCTCCACCACAAAGCCGGTCTTCTTCGCGTGCAGAATGTAACTGCAATACAAATCAAATCATAAGTAAATCTCACTTAATAAAATAAAATAAAGCAATACGCACCGCTTAATCACTTTAGCAGCGACCAGACGCTGCTCAGAATCCAAGTAGGCGGAGGGTTCATCAATTAGGTAGACATCGGCGGGCTTGCCCAAACAGAGCACCAGGGCTACGCGCTGCAATTCACCACCGGAGAGGTTCTGCACTTCCTGATCCATGATCTCGTCAATTTTCATTGGTTTCATGACATCCGCCATGAACTGCGGATGCACGTAGGCATCGCGAATCTTGTCGTGCAACAAATGACGCACATGATTTTGGTATTTCGGTGATATTTTTTGCGGTTTGTACGATATATTCAGCATTGGAAGCTCGACTTCGCCATCGGGCTGCAGATTACCAGCCATCATGCGAATGAAGGTGGTCTTGCCTGTACCGTTCTCACCGAGCAACACCAGGATTTCAGAGTCACTGAAGTGACCCTGCTGCACAGTCAACTCGAACTTGCCCAGGGTCTTAACCATAGATGGATAAACATAATGATTCATACGCTTAATTTCCTCCTCCGTTGCCGACTCCGACACTTTAAACGTCAGCGACTCCGTGCGGAAACGCATATTCTCCGTGGGCACAAAACCGTCCAGGAAAATGTTGATACCTTCACGCACCGAGAAGGGCATAGTAACAACACCATAGCAGCCGGGCACGCCATACAGACAGCAGATGAAATCAGACAGATAATCTAGCACAGATAAATCGTGCTCCACAACAATGATGAATCTATTAAAAATTATACGAATTTAAACGTTAGTTCAAAGACATTACTTTTCTATGAGCACACATACTTGGTTGGATGCAGCAAGGAGCGAACGGTTAGAGCAGCGTTTAGACGCTGCTTAACGTCCAGATACGAAGACGGCTCGTCAAACATGAAAATGTCAGCATTTTGTATGCAAACCATAGCAATGGCAAACCGCTGCAATTCTCCACCAGACAGCTGAGAAATCTCACGATCGCGAATGTGTGACAGATCCAACATATCACATATTTTCGTTTGCAGGCCACGCTCATCCTTCTTGTCGAGCAAATCGCCAACACTTCCACGCACAGCTTTAGGGATTTGGTCAACATACTGTGGCTTGACCAGCGCTTTAAGGTTATCCTCCAATATCTTGGTGAAGTAGTTCTGCAGCTCGGACCCACGGAAGTAGGTCAAAATCTCTGTCCAGTCAGGCGGATTTGAAAATTTGCCCAAATTCGGTTTTTGCTTGCCAGCCAAAATCTTCAGTGCCGTCGACTTGCCAATACCGTTTTGGCCAACCAAACCGAGCACCTCACCTGGTCGTGGAATGGGCAGGCGATGCAACTTAAATGAATTTTTGCTATACCGATGCGTTGTGTGCTTCTCCAAATTGCTGGGCAAATTGATGATTGTGATGGCCTCAAAGGGGCATTTCTACAAAAGAGTCAACAGCTGTTAGAAAGGTCCTGAAACAATACAAGAAGCCAGCTTACCTTGACACAGATACCGCAACCGATGCAAAGCTCCTCGGACAGCGACGCTATCTTCGATGTAGGCGTCACTTCAATGCAGAGCTTGCCCATGCGCACTACCGGGCAGGACTTTTTGCACTCCTGACGACAACGTTTCGGTTTGCATTTGTCATCGCTGACAATCGCAATACGCGTCTGCTTGTCAGTCTCCTCGTGTTCCCTTCTGCGCGACATGCTGTATAAAGCCAATTGATTGTTTAATTACTACAAATTCCACAATTAAATGTCTCACACACACAGAATCGCGCACTGTCAACGTTGCAAATCTGAAAAACGACCGTCAAAACAAAACTTGTGCAACGCAAGGGGAGGGGGTGACTGGTGCGGGGGTGGACTGAGCTGCGTGCAGTGAAAGTATAACCTCAATTCAAATGCTTTCAGAACGAAATCGTGTGCACTTTGACATTTGCTGCGTTGGGCACGATGTCTTTACTATATTTTTACACAAATTAACTTGTAATTTACCTGAGAACTGGGCTGAAATTTATTTAAAGAGGCAGAACGTCAACGCACGCTCTTGCGTTGTCAGCCAACAAGTTTTAAAGGGAGTGCAAAAGCATCGATAGCTGATAGCAAAAGCATCGATAGCTAATACCGATAATTATTTATATGAACTAAAACAAGCGTAAAATAAATGAAAGTTAGCTTAAAACATGTGCAAGACTACGTAAACAAATTATTTGTACACAGTTATTATTAATTTTGGCAAGCGCATGGCTCAAATTATGAATAATAATGCAATGTTCAAAATCGATACTTTTCTTCTTTTCAAGTACCATCTCTGGAATCGAAAACAATGATGACGTTTACGTTTGACGACCCGACCGTCGTGCATTCGTAAAAGTTTTACAAATCCGTAGATATTTACACGTTGTAGCTACATTGCTGGCATAGCTAAAACAATGGGTGTCGAGGAGCCAAATCCGAATAATGGAACAGAAAATTTGGAGAAAACTGACAGCAGCACTGCCGTGCCGGATCCAGTGAAAATCTTTACTGTTGAAAGTGAGTGTGAGAGCCCCCCATCCAGTTGGAGTGACAATTAACCTAAAAAATGTGTGCATATATTTAAAAAAATAACTTTCACTCAAATTCAAGTTCTGCACATGATCAAGGATGCCCAGCAACAGCATGGTCTCCGGCATGGTGACTATCAACGCTACCGTGGATACTGCACTCGCCGCATCCGTCGTTTGCGCAAGGCCCTCAAGTATCCCCAAGGCGACAAGCGTCACTTTAAGCGTCGCGATGTAACCCTCGCCCAGCTGACAGGCAAGAAGGCAGACGAGCGTTTCATACACATACCACTGATCAGTGCGGAGCGTGCCTGGGCCTATGCCATGCAGTTAAAGCAGGAAGCAAATACGGAACAGCGAAAACGATTCCACTTGATCAACAAACTGCGGCGCGCTTGTTTTTATGCTCTTCAGTTGCAGGAGCTGTGCAATGTAAGTAAATGCCCTTCATGATGTACCATCCTCTAATAATTGTAATTAATTAATACTTAGACGGAGGCGTTTGATGCACGAACCAAGCTCGAGTGTGAGGCATATGTCGCCTGGATGCATGGTACGCTGCACTTTGAGCTGCAGCTATGGAATACAGCCGGTGAGCATTTAAAACGCGCCCAAGTAGTGTACGAGAATTTGGCGAAAGCACTGCCCGATGACGACCAGGAGCTCTATAGAGCCAAGGTTAATGAGTTTACACCCAACTTGCGTTACTGCGCCTACAACATTAGTGGCGGCGCAAGCGGTGGCAAAATCGACGAGATTCTCGAACTGCGCGCCCAGGGTGTGTTGGAGAACTTGGACGTGCTTGTAAGCCAAACGAAATCGGAGAGCAGCGAGGGCTTGCAAACAATCGATTGGCGTGGTCGCAAAGTCACCGTGCGTCCAGAGAAGGTGCGACTGTTTTTGCTTAGCGCTCAGGAGCTGGATAAATCACTGGCAAAGACATCGAAACCAGATGCCAAGATTGAGCTGATCGAGCGCATATTGATGGATTGCAAGGATGCCATCCAGGCAGTACGCGACGAGATTAAACAGGATCCCAAGCTACGCTCCCTGACCACAGGTCAAACTGTTTCAGGCGTCCAGTACTTGCTTGCCTATTTGAGTTATATTCGCCATAGTCGCACTTTACAGCGCAACTTATGTTTGGTTGAACAGGTAAGGACTTGCATTCAGGATTAATTTAAATCGCGTTTCTACATTTATAATTTTCCTATTCGCACAGGCCAAGTTGAACTTTGATGATCCCAATCAGCAGCAGAGCCAAGCTCAAACTGACGGCAAGCGGGTACGCCCGCAGGATCTGGCCCGTCTATACGAAATCATCTTGCAGAATGTCACCGAAATGCAGCAAATTAGCGGTATGGAGGAAGATGCTCAGTACCAGAGCGAGGTGGCCAATTTGGCGCACACATTTAAGGCTCTACGCTGCTACTACATTGCCCTCACGCTCATCGATATGAAAAAGTGGAAGGAGGCTGTTGCGCTATACGAACGCGCCTCCAACTATGCCAACGATGCGCTCAAGGGCAAACCCTGTGCCGAATTCCAACTGCAATCGGAGCTTAAGAAAATGCTTTCCTCAATCGATGGCAGCAAGTTCTCTGCCCATGCGTATAGCGTGCTGGAGGATGATAATAGCGAAGATGCCACCGGTGCTTCGACAAAAGCACAAAAAACAACGAAACCATTGTACGAGCGTCTCTCCCAATACAAGGAGGATCAATCGCTGCACACCAGGGCACCCAATGTGTTTAAGTTGACGCCCGACATGGAGCCCATACCCTGCAAGCCGCTCTTCTTTGATTTGGCCATGAATTACTTGGAGCTACCATCGCTGGAGGACAAGCTTGAATCGCCTGGCAAGAAGGGTGCCTCCATAACGGGCTTTGTCAAGGGCTTCCTTGGCTGGGGTGGCGGTGGCGGTGGCAAGAAGTGAGAGGCATAACTGATTATGATCAAAACTCAAATACCCTCTCTCAAATTCCATGTTGAAGTTGCTTTTATACAAAACGTTCAATCAATTTGTTCGTTTCAATTTTTGTTTTGCTTTTAGATACCAGCTTTTCGTTTAGTATAATTACTAATACCAACAACATTTATCAACAAAATGTTTAAGTTACAATAGTGAGGATACATTGGTAATAAAGGAAGCTACACAAGTGCGGCAATTGTCTCGGTTATTGCTACTTTATTTAACTTATTCCCATTTCGGAAAATTGTTATCTACTTGATTAAGATGATAATAACTTAAATCTAATGGTTGGCTATCTCGTATAAACTATCAATACTACAAATATTTACACGCCCAAATAACCATGCTCGTAGAACTCTAGCGCCAAATCCATGATGCGCTGATGATACTCCGGCGTCAGCTTCTGCGCACAGCTAATCTCTTTTCCATTCAGATTCAGCTCACTTATCACATCAAGATCGGGTATGTTGTTGGGATCGAACGTAACCGCTGGCAAAATCCACATAGATATGGCCAGACCATAGTGCACATGGCGCACATAATCCTCGTTGATTCGCTGCAGCGAGAATGTCTGACACAGTTCGCCCAACTGATTGTTCGCCGGTGTATGCCTCAATTGCTGGCCCAGCTCTCTGTGCAGCGCCTCCGCATAGGCTGCGAGCAATGTATCCGTATGGACATCGCGCAACTGCCGCAGCGTGCTGGTGTATACGAAATGCAGTATATCAAATACGGGCGAAGTGCGCCGCATGGCCTGCAAATCAAAGAAGATCACCTCATCGGGCTGCGATCTGAACATTAGATTATTAAGCCACAGGTCACCATGACAAACTACACTGAACGGCGTTGCCGCCGCCGAAATAATACTTTGATGAAGCTTGCCAAACAGCTTTGGCTGTAGCTGCTCAATGAGGCGTATGGGTTCCGAGAGATTGCCATCCGCATTAGAGACATTAAGGCTGTCTATCGCCTGCTGCACCGAAGTGTTCAGTATGCTCGAGTAGAAGTCTGCCGCTTCCGGGCAGTATACAATTTCGCTCATGTACGCACACTTCTGGGCAAAATGAGCGGATTCCAGTTTTTGAGCAGCCAGCGAAGCAGCATGCAGTTGTGCCAGTTTCTAAAAAGGATCAACAAGATATACATTTGTACAAGTGATACACTATAAGCTCGCTTGCCTTCATTACAAGCAGACAATGGCGCAACTCCAGACATGCCGAACGATTCATCATACGGAAGCCCAGTGCTTTGAGGTCCTGTAGAACAATTATAGGCTCGCCACTGGGGCTGCCATCGTCAATGTCGGCTATGTGGCATTGCGGGAACAGTGGCTGGCGACTGTAGCGGCAGAGCAACGGTACCACCTGCCTATAAACATTGATCTCATTCGTAAATGCCTCTCCGCAACGGTAAAGCTGTCGTCGTGAGATGCTCGCGATTTGACGTTTGATAATGACTGAGCAGCGGGCAGCTGAAAGAAAAATAAAATAGTATTACACCAAAAACATATCGAAGCAGTGAGAGCCAAGCACTGGCTTGCTCTTTGCGCAGCGGCTCTCCAAGCTGAACAGCTGATTTTTGTTTACGCGCCATAGTAAAATTTATGAATGAAATTGTTTGCTCTTGAAGTTTGACGAATGTGTTTGTGTGTACGTGAGAGAGCCGCTCTGTTGCTACATATGTGTGTGTGTGGGCGATTGTGAGTGTTGACCTTTAGAAAATTTATATTACACATACATATACATATGTATATCTATGCATTTAGAATTCGTGTAACAAGGTCAGTCAACGCCGCCGCTAAATTTGTAGCAACAACAGCAACAACACTAGGAGCATGAGCAAAATAAAAAGAATAATAATAATCAATAGACTGAACGCAGCTTGATTACACTTTGGTTTAGCAGCCAGCTTCGTGCAGCATCTTTTACCCATTTCACTGTCGCCTCTCGACGCATCATTGTATATTGTCACACGTTTTACCAAGGACATGTAATTGTCACCGCTGCTGCTGCCCGCGCTGCACGTGATTTGCCCAATCCTAAAGTCAAACACATTCTTCTCACGAAACAGAATTCGCAAATACTCGATGTCCTCCTCATATTGGCTGACGCCGCCGGTCACAACAGTGACGCCATTTGATGATCCTGTTGGTTTTGCTGCCGCTGTTGTCGGTGATGGCAGCGTAGTTGTTGCCATTTTTTGACTGATTGGAGTTTAAAACCGAATTGTGTGCCCAATTTATTAGTTTGAGCAACTGCAGCATTTTAATGACATTGCACACCAGTGACACAATTTTTAAATTGGGCACAGGTCACCTTTCTATATAATATTTATTGTATAATAATAATTTGCCTATGCCATTGATTTTGTTTTATTTGGTCTTTATGTGCACTAGTTGAAATTTTGTTTTGATTGTTGTTTTTTGCAATGATTGCAAAAAGCGTTGCAGCGTAGCGACAGACAAACCGCGCGCCGCGCTGCCCAACCGACAACTGAGCTAGAACGTCAAAACGACGTTTGTCCATTGCACTGAGAATGCACTCACCAACGCACACACACACACATACCCAAAACGCAAGTGCAAATCAGATTTCGAGAGGCGTTGAGCACAAACTTATTGGAGCACTCTCGCTAGCTCGCTCTCTCTCTCTCTATCTGTCACTTTTCTAATTGCATGTGCATTTCGAAAGCCGGTAGACTTTGGAGGTCGCTCTCTTATTAAGTGTTGCCCCGTTCAAGGTAGCGCCAGTGTGAACTTTCACGCACTAACCGGCGAGCATAAGCGAGGCGAATGTATAGCGGATGTGATGTCGCTCATACGCCGCATTTAACAAAGCCGTTTACATTGTGCCGCAATTTTGTGTGCACTTGAAATTGCATAAGGCGTCCTTGATGGCAACAGCACCGCAGCACTGCGTCCAGCTGAGTGCGTTAAAGCTTATAGTATGAATGTGTTTATGCGTGTGTGGGTTGATGTGCTGAATCAATATCTATATACAAAATACATACATATGTATGTATATACAAAAGTTTTGAGGGTTGCCCAACAATGATAATATCTTCACAAACGATTATAAATTATATTCCATTTTTTTTATTAAATAAAGAACAATTGCTAAATATATTTGGCTCTTGAAAATTAACAAAAAGCAAAAACAAGCAGCAAAAACATACTGTTCTTGCCACTTTAAATATGCAACTACAAACTGGATATTAATTAAATATCAAATTCGACATGGCCAATAAACAAACACCAATTTGTTTGGACCACTCCCTAATATCAAAGCCAGACAATGTAAATACCACAAAGAAACATCAAGATACACGCACCTGTGCCCGCCGCCTACGCGCAAAGGTTCAAGGCTTCCCCCAAACAGATCCATGATACCCTTTCTACCCCACCACAGCACACCACACTCCATTGCGACCACAGCTGATTAGTTGCTTCCGCATCAGCTGGCATAAACGGTTGAATGACCCCAGCATCAACAACTAGAGGCAACCACAACGAATTAGGGTCAAACATGTGCAGCTAGCTCCACGTTCAACTCCAACTGAGACCGCATCGAGTTTGGTTGAGCATTTAATTTCAGGGTCACTCAACACTTTCAAAAACTCGAAAGCGCAATGGTTTTGGCTACGGATTCTAAGCAAAATTAACACATGGTATAAACATATGTATAACAAACATTTAATTTGGGTTTTTTTCTGTGCCATTTGTTGCTTTGGGTAATTGACCAAAACAGCGCCCGGCAAAACTGGCGACCTTTTTTGGCGGGCATTTTGTAGAGCATGAGAAACTTTAAACAGTTGAAAAAAAAATAATGATAAATTTAATTGCACACACACAAAAATTAAATAAACGGCCTAGGCCTAGGTCAGCATTAAAAAACTAAAAAACTACTCTACACTCGGCTCTTTCATTTGTAATCAATTTCGTAAAATAAAAATATTTCCAGCCTCCAATAAAGTTCTCTTACTCGACGAGCGCTTTTTGGCGACAACTTTGAGCACTTTGAAATTTGAGTGAGTGAAACTCGTTCTTGTGGCATTCAACGGCGAGCACATAAAAGTACGACACCTCGCTATTCTAAACTCAGTTACTGTTTCAGTTTCAACTTTGCCAGCCAGCTGCAGCTTCCAGTTCCCCCAACTAAATATTGTGAGCCATTTATAAATTGTGGGTGTTATAAAAAAGTGTATTAAGATATTATAAAGAATTATTGAGTGGGTTTTCTTAATGTGTGACAACCTTGACTTTGGATTTGGTGCATTTTGAACGCCATGTTGCGATTATGTAAATTACTTTATTGTGACTAAGACCTGAAAATACATTTATTTGTAGTATTTGTATCTCAACGAAAAGTGGAACACAGTGACAATTAAAACGAGCTGCAAGCTGTCTCAATGTGTTATCACTAAACAAACAAACAAACAAACAACAACAAAAACGTCAATTGCAAAAAGTTCATGGATAAAGCGCCAGTTGCAGCAACAACAACAACAACAAGTCGTGTCTAGTCGCTCCACTTGTGTTTGGCGCGATAATTGATTTTTCCGTAAATAATTTATGACGCACGTAACTGACAGTTGCTACTTGCCACAGATTAAAAACTGCCACTGCCACTGACCAGCAGCAGCAGCAGCCGCCGAAACGCACCCATTAATCAGGCGTATCATTTATTAGCTTTCAATTATCCAAAAATAGAACGGTTTACCAGTAAATTCTCTTCTCTCTTGCAGCCACAATGTTGTCTTCCTGCCAAGTTTTGTTGCTCCTCAGCTGCCTCCTGCTGGCCCTTAGAGCTGCGCAGGCGCAGTTCTTCTATCACCAGGCACTGGCTTTGCCTTCGAAAGCTTTCTATGAACCAGAATCGCCCTACGTGGGCTATGGCACAGCAGATGCACATCCATCGGTGGTGCGAAATGCCCAATGGGAATCGGAGCTGCCAGCAGAACTCTCGAAGAGTGCTCGCTTCTACAATGATCCGGTTATAGCAGCCAACCTGGCCAAGTCATCACTCCTGACACGCAAGGAGATGGCCGTTGTGCATCGCGAGGCGGAAAAGATTCCGCGTGAACAGGTCTATAAGCTCTTCAAGAACGCCGGCTATCTCAGTCGCAGATAGACTCAAATTGAGCTCAAATATTCATTCCACATGTGCCTTGTTGTATTCTAGTTTGTAAATTGTTAAATACATATGTTCCCATACGAAGTGTTGTTAATCTTTGGACATTGTTAGAGAATTGGAAATAACTACACACAAAAGTTAGGGCTTCAACTACAGGTTTACTATGACTATATACAGATATACAGAAAACGTTGCATAATTATTGTACATAGAGTTCGGCACCGTTGCTGGGAGTTGTGGCAAAGACGACTTCACTGAAATCATTTGGCTGATAGCGCTCCAACAAATGCGCTGGCAATTGGGCATAGTACTCACGCTTGAGCACAGTAACATAATCCGCTGCCGTTTTTTCCGAATCACACATGGCCACAATACAGCCGCCCCAGCTATAAAATTAAGTAAAGGAAATGACAGTAAGTACCGGCTGGGTTGGAATAATCAAATTGCAAGCTCACCCGGCACCGGTAACGCGTGCACTGATACCCTGCTTGGTAGATAATGACACAAGACGCTCCAGGTCTGGATGCGAGCATTCGTAGAGCTCGCGTAGGCTGTGATGCGACTGCTGCATAAGCTTGCCCAGCTGCTCAATATCCTGCTTGCTGGCACGACTCTGCAACTGCTCACAAATCTGACGGAACTCAATCACGCGATTCGATTCTAAACAGAATACAAGTTTATTATTAATGGACAAGCGTACAATAATTCCGAGCTTACCTTGGATAACATGCAAGGCACGTTGGCGCAGCTTAAACTGCTGCATATGTTGTGTGCTGGGCGTTAGGAAGTCAGTTTCCAATTCCTGCTCCGTAATGTCGAGCGTCTCACAAATGTCCTCGCGTGTATATAGGGATTTTTTCAACTGCTTCTCAATCAGTTGGACATAGGCAGCATTATCCAACTTGCAGGCCTCCTCGAGATCTACGAACCGTATAAAATCCTGCCAATTGGGCAGGTTTTGAGACTTGGCCAGCCAACGAGTAGCCAGCCGGCACTCCACAACACGTTCATTGTAGTCCGATGAGGCTGCCTTTCGCTTCTGCACCAGACTATTGGCCACAACAAAGCAACTGCCCGTGGGCAACGTTACCGGCGTACCCTTCAGTTTTGGATGGAACTCAATGTGCTGGGCACATCCTTGTTTCGCCAGATAAGCAATTGCCTGATCCATGCCACCACTGTGTGTGCCAATATACTGCTCACAGCTTGCCGATATCGAGGCCAACTGCTTGCGATCGAGTTGCATGCCCTGAACTTGAGCCGTGGCCAGCACAGCGGCACTCACAAGTGCACTGGAGCTGGACAAGCCGGCGGCTAGTGGCACATTTCCACTCAATGCCACACGCATGCCAACCGGACGCCACTTAGCGCCCAGCTCTTCCTGCACTCCCTTAATGCCACACAAATAGTAGCTATACCAAGCTGGACCGCCCGTCTTTGGTAATTTGATGCTATCAGTGAGAGATTGTAAAGAATATATTTTTAGAAATTTGATTGAGATTTAACCTACTCAAGGTCATTTAGATCGCAATCGAAGCTCTGGAATTTATTCCCATCCAGATGTTGTAGCTGCAGCTGTGTCTGCTCCAGATTTGTGCCCACAGCCAAAATGATGCTCTGCTCCACGGCCATTGGCAGCACCGAGTAGCCACAGTAATCCACATGCTCTCCAATTATATTGACACTACAAAAGGACATTGTGTAAATATATACATAAATGTTAATTCTAAATCGTCTACTTACCGTCCTGGAACGCGTACATAAAAATCGGGTTCGATTCCAAATTGCTGCTTGTAGAAAGCACCTAGCTTTATTAGGCGATCATAGATTTTAGCCTGTGGTTGCAACTTTTGCACCGCAACGTGCTCATCGCCAAGCGCATCAGCTGTTACTGTACCATTTCCACTTGCTGCCATATTTTTTTTCTTATTGGACCTGCAATTTGTGTAATAAAAATAATATCCAGTGAAATGATGCAGCTGTTAACGTTTCGCAAAAATATAACTCGATAACTAAAGCACAGGCTGTAAAAACCAAACACAAAAACAATAATAGCTACATACCCACAAATGTATGTATACATACACATACATACACATATGGATAAGGTGTTCAACTTTTTGTTATCAGCGCGTCGGCTCTCACCTTATCACAATGTCATTGAAACGATTAAAACAGACAAAGATTAACAAATATCTGATTCGGAAGTGTTTCACTGCTGCAGTTTTTTGTATGTTTGTTAAACTGACGCAAATCGCAATTACTTAGTTTAATTGAAAGAATTTTTGCAAAATACTCGTCTTTTCGTCTTGCGTATTGCGCCGGCAAAACGAAAGAGCAGAGAGAGAAAGTCAAAGATAACAGCTGACGTGAGAATGTTGCCAGACGTAAGATATAAATGTTGCGTTGGCGGTTTATTCAAGTGTGTGTTTGCTTAAAAAAATTATGTTTGAAGTTCATTGAACCATAAACTTTATGGGGTACGTACTCAACAGCTATTATTATCACCCTTTTAATTTCTTGAAACACTTATTTGGTTATCAAAAAGTGCTAGCGGCCACTTTGTTGTAAAGATGTACGACACGAACGCTTCGACTTCCAACGGGTAACTGAGCACCCATGTCCGTTCAGTTTCCGTTTTTTGTTCAGTCAGATATCATCAAATTGTGAATTGCGACTTGAGTGGCGACTAGAGTTTTGTTGACATTAGTGTTTTGTTATCAGTCTTAGTGCCATGTAGGTCATGCCCAAACCAGCGTCGCTGGGTTCATGCAATAAATTGTCAATTTCTATGCTGATAATATAAAGATGGCCTTTTGGAAACAGGTTTTTTTAATTGGGCAGTTGTACAAGTTTTTATTTTTGTAAACTATTTAACTTGCTTCCTAAGGTATAAGATATAAATCTACAATATAAAATTAATCAAAAAGAGGGGGTTCGAATAGCTGTTTTTTAAATCAGAGCGATACCGATAGCTCTAAAAAAGTTGATATATTCAATATGGGTTATGTTTCTGCATTGCTATCGTTACCGATTATTCGATAAAAACTCTGTTGCAGCTATATAGCAGCTGTTAAATTAAATTTTCACGTCAAAAGTTGTGATTATTGGTCATACTTCTAAACTAATTGAATAATTAATATCAAGGTTTATATTAATTTAACGAATCTTAACAAATAAACAGCAAACAAATAGTCATAGACTAATTAATTAATGCCAAAGGAAATGTTTAAAAATATTCGCTAGTTTGTCTCCCTATGTGTCCGCTTCAATGTTGCTAAAATATTAGTTAACATAACATTCTAGCTCTGATTTCTTGTCTTGTTAGTTAGTCTATGAAAAATAGAGTATTCTTTGTTAACAACATTGATACAAATGTTAAAGTTTTGGGGTGCCCAGCCATAGCGAAATCAAATTGAAGAGAGAAAAATCAAAATTTTAATTTTATTAATAAAATATATATCTGCAACTATTGCGCAGACAATCGAAAGCAATGTCGAGCTTACAACGAACAATGCTTAAGTCCAAGCTGCCGCCCACTATTCCGGGCGGTCGCATTGGCAGAGCGTAAGTTTTTCACCAATTTTCATAAGGTGGGAGGAGAATGAAGGACACAGCATCTAATTAATACATATATTGCAGGGATTCGTTCAAAAAGTCGAGAATACGGGATTACAAGCCATGCATGTGGAACGAGTTCTTTGCTGAAAAGGAAGATGTCGCCGTTGATGAGCAGCGTACATTTCGCGTCTATCGAACAAAAAAACCTGAGAAATCGGGACCCGTTTTGTTGTTATTGCATGGTGGCGGTTATTCGGCGCTTACCTGGGCGCACTTTTGTGTATGTACATACGTACTTACTGTGTTAAAGAGATCATATGTAAGCGATATTAATTGTCTTCCCTTTTCCTTCCTTGCAGTCGGAAGTGACGAGCATGATACACTGCCAGTGCTTGTGCATTGATCTTCGTGGACATGGCGACAGTAAAGTGGATGATGAGGACGACTTGTCGGAAGACACTCTGTCTAAGTAAGTGCAAGCCTGTTGAACGCATTCATATGTAGATCTTTTGGTGTGTGTGTTTAACCTTGTATTTTTGTGCACCCAGGGACATTGGCGATTTGTTAGTGAAACTTTATCCTGAGGAGGTGCCTCAAATCTATGTGGTTGGCCACTCAATGGGCGGTGCTATTGCTGTGCACTTTGCACACATGGCACTTGCTCCAAGTCTAATTGGCATCACAGTCATCGATGTCGTCGAGGGCACTGCCATGGAAGCTTTAGCCAGCATGCAAAGCTTTTTGCGCTCGCGTCCCAAGTACTTTCAGAGCATACCGAATGCCATCGAATGGTGCATACGGAGTGGACAGGTGCGCAATGTCGACAGTGCCAAAGTCTCAATGCCTGGCCAAATTATAAAGTGAGTGACGTCATTTTGGCAAATGCTAACATATTTTGTATAATCGATTTTTCGCACTAGCTGTACAACGAATCAACTTGCAACGAACGATCTTCCACTGCCTGAGGAGGTGTTAGAGGACGCGCACCAAACTAGCATGTTTAACAATGCGTTTAGTATTTCCGAAGATGAAGAGGTGGGCGACGGGGGCGAAGACGGTGCCGAGGGCACTGACTTCAAGAAACCCATAACGACCAAGGCAGCAATAGAAGCGGCCAAAAAGTAAGCTATCTGATATATGCTTTGTGGGCATTAGCTTGACGATATGAATCTTTGCAGCTACACATGGCGAATTGATCTGGCCAAGTCGGAAAAGTATTGGGTTGGCTGGTTTTCGGGCCTCAGCGAGAAGTTCCTTAACTTGCAATTGCCCAAGCAATTGCTTTTGGCCAGTATCGATGGGCTGGATCGTACGCTGACCGTTGGCCAAATGCAGGGCCGCTTTCAGATGCAAGTGTTGGCCCGTTGCGGTCATGCCGTACACGAGGACCGTCCACACGAGGTTGCTGAGGTGATCAGCGGCTATTTGATACGCAATCGTTTCGCTGAGGCTGCTGGCGAGTTTCGCTGCCACATGCCCTCCTGTTAAGCGATATCCCTGTACAGTTGTAGCACAAACAAGAATATCTATTTTTAAATGGAGCATAACAGATACATATACATGCACATAGTATATATATACATACACATATATATCTATACACTAAAACATAAGGCATACAAACAGAAGATATATACTTTAGCCGTATTATCCATATACAAATATAATCCAATAATTTATTCGATTACTTAAACAACAAAACCATATGTATTTTAAACTAATGTAGTTTTCGCTCGTTTTGCCAAATTATATATCGAACCAGAGAGAGTACAGTGAATACTCGTAATTGCTATGCGTTGTGCTTTTTAAATTGCTGGAATGCAGCGCTCATTTTTGTATGTATTTAAAATGTGACAGATAAAAAATTATATAAATATATATTATTATATTATCAAACGAATAAGTTGAATAAAGTGCTAAAATTATTAAACAAGCAGTTTTTCGAGGCGCATAAAAGTATGCTATTATTTTGTAATTAATCTTTAAAGATTTGATTGTATGCTCCAACTGATTTTTCAATTTACTCGATTTAACTGTTTAACATTCAACACATTGTGTTTTCAACATCATTTTAGTCCACGAAGCGATAGCCACCCTCAGCTTTCATCTTCATCTTGGTCTCTAACGCACGAATGCGATGCAAACGTTCCGAAATTTGATCATGTATCTCGCAACGATATTTTTTACCCTGTCCGAGTGCCTCCATTTCAGCCAGCCAATCGGCGCGTTCATTTATTTGATTGAGCACTACAAAAAGATAATATTAACAAACATAATGCATATCAAACCACCCGACTTACATTCATTGATAAGGTCATCCTCGGTGACCAAACGTTCTTCACGGGAGCGGCGTAATGGCTTTATAGCCGGATCAGCTAATTCGATGCCCGCCATAGTGAACTGCAGGTTAGCTTTGGCCTTATCACTCTGCATGCGATTGTCAACCTTTGGACGATAGTAGCTCCTCTCATATGCACCACTACCCTCAATTTGGCGCAAGTTCTTCCGCTTTGCATTGCGTGCTCGCTCGAGAATGGCCAACGTTTCCTTATTCAAATCGTTGTTGGTATTTGGCCGTTGTGGTTTGGGCAACGGCAGTGGTTCTCCATTGCGCAGACTATTATCGATTTGTTTGCGCATAACCATTGACATCTTGGACTCCTTCATAAGCACTACAATACAACGAGTATAAAGAGGATTTAGATAAAGCAAACTCAAATCTATCTTTACTTACGCTTAAGTAAATCAGCTGTCTCCTTGCTGTACTCCACTTTGGGTACATGAAAAGCACCGCTGCCGCCTGGCGCAATGCGCTCACTGGGCCACATAAGCATTGGCTCCTCATTGCCATTAGCAGCTGATGGACCTGGTTCTTGTTGCGGCGTCTGCTGATGCTTCAACAGGCTCGAAGTGAGCCCATCGAGCTGAACATTATTGTAGCGATGCTTGTTCATGGTTATAAATTGTTTAAATTTTGCCAAGTATTAAGTTTTTTTCCATGTAGTATGTATGTATATTAATTCCGTCTCTGAAATGACTATTTATACGTATTAAATAATAACAGGAGACGGGCGTCAGAGACGCATGGCAACCTGGGGTTGTTAGGCAACCAAATATTTGTTTGTTGAGAGACAAATACACAGAATATACAATTGTTAATTCTCGAAATAATTTATTTAAAATAAATATATATATATGTATATATATATGTATGTATGTATATGTGAATTGATAGTAGGTACACTCATGAATGCTCACATTTGATAATTTGATCTTTGCCTGAACATCTACTATTTTAATTTCCTTCCTCTTTTGACTAACCTTTTGATTGAATACCAGACACTTCTTGTGTAATTAACTCGACATTTTGCACAATTTGTTAATATTAGTTGAACTTTTACATTTTAAACCATTTTTATAGTATTTGTTGTTTTGAATTTTGAACTTTCCTATGGCTATTAAATTTGTTTACACTATATTAATATACATACATTTTGCCCTAGTTGTGTGTGTGTTTGTGTTTGCTATTATTGAAATAAAAAATAAACAGATTCGTTTGTTTGTCAAGCCGCAAGCTATAATTATACATTTTTTGTTGGCAATTTGCATGCATTTCGATTTCGTTCAATTTATTATAGTACACAAATATTTAAATTAAGCTAACAATTTGTTTTTATCATATATTTTTTTATATGTGAACTGCAGCGATCCACTCTCATTTAAGTATTAGCTTAAGCTTACAAAACAATCGCGTTCGACATTTTATACATATATTTGTATATACTATATTTAAATATATAGCAATTCTCAAAACAATTAAAAAATAATATAACATAATTAATTTGCCATCATTATCATATACAGCACATTATTACAAACAATTGACTAAAGCCTAAAAGCGAAACAAAATATATATAATTGTGTATATATATGTGTGATTTTTTTTGGCTTAAATCCTTACTACTTTTACAAAATACAATATGTGTAGAATTAGCTTAGGTTCCTCAACGATTTTTGCATATAATTCAAACTCAAACATAAGACATTTTTTTCTTTAAGAGTTTTCAATGACAGTTTACACGTTTTGTTTTTGTTTTGTTTAGTTTTCAGCAATTATGTTCCTTTATATTTAAAATAAATTATGTGTATATATTTGATATATCTATATATGTATATATAGTATGTGTATAAACATAGTTCATTATGTGACTTTCAGCAAGCAACGGTTTTTTGATTCGCATGTGTCGTGTATGTCGTGTGCTTCAAACATTTTTCTAGTTCTCATAGTTGCGAATATAGTAATCTTAGTCAGTCTCATGGTCACGATGCAGAGTTCATAATATAATTTATTAAGCATTTGTATTGTATGCAAGTTGCATAATTCGTCGTCGACATCTGTATAATAGAAGAGGGGCCGGGCCAGTGTCAGCGTCGTTAGAAAAGCGTAAAATGTTGATCAAATTTGGCCAAATTTTCCTACAGAGAGAAAGTTGTTGTTTGTTGGTTGATTCTTTTGGTTGCTTGTGTTTTGTTTGTTTGTTATTTTTGTTGTCTGATTTTCTTGATGCATTGGAGTTTTACGATTAGTTGGAACTACGTTTTGACATTTTTCAACTTATACATTAATAACATTGGCAGCAAAAGAAGCGGCTCCGAGAACTTATTTGGAGCTGCTCCCTAGCTGCGCCTAATGGGTTTTGTTCTAATGGAGGGGAGTTTTCAGCTAGGCCCTGCCAGTTTTGAACGGCCAGCCGTTGCACTATGGTTGAACGAGCTCCAGAAAGATTCCCAGGAGACGCTTCATTTAACACACACAGACAGGCACACTAACACGCACAATAATAATAAACTTAACATTTAAACAAACACTTTTGGAGTCTTACATAACTAAAAACGATTACAAAAACACGATTCATAATATCTAGGTTCGACAAACACACACAATCATGCATAACATTTAAACATTGAGTTTCAAAACAGCTAATAAAAAAACAAACAAGATAAAAACGTCCAACAGTTTAGTTCATTGCCTGCTCAGTCATTTGGCGGCACAGCGTTTCCAGCTGCTCCAAACTTTTATAGTCATTCATTTTATAATCATGCGGCGGCATATTGAAGCTATCCTTAAGTGTGGCAGCCATGCTTAAATTGATTAGCTGCGGCTGAGACAGGCAGTGATCCATATTGTTGTTGTTGCTATTATTATTATTATTATTGTTGTTGTTGTTGCTGTTGTTGTTAGGCTGTTGGCATATACTATTGCTACAGGCAACGATATCATCACCACCATCACCAGGACACAAACAGCTGCCATTGCCAACTGCAGCGGCGGCGGTAGCAGCAGCTAACAATTGCAGCTGCTGATGGTTAATCAAATTATTATTCAATATGTTGCTGTTGTTATTATTATTGTTGTTGTTGTTAATTAATATTTGCGGCGGCGGCGGCGGTGGCGGCTGCTGCTGTTGAGCGGATTCATTATTTTGATTTGCACTACTAACCATCACCACAGCGGCCATAGTCTTTTTCGTTTGCTGCTGCTCCCCACTTGATGACGATGAGGATCCATTGAGACCAGTCAGTCCATTTAGGCTGGGCTTGCGCTGCTGCTGCAGATTGTCATTGCTGCTGTTGGTAAGCACACCCTGGCCGGGCTTAAAGATCAGCTGCTGGGGTTGTTGCGGCCCACCGGCAACCACAATAAGATTATTTAGCGAGCGTCGATGATGAGGCGGCGGCGTATGTTGTGGCAGCGCTGGAAAGTGTTGTGCATGCTGATGCAACATTTGCTGCATTTGTTGTTGTGCATGCTGTGCATGATGCTTTAGCGGCTGTTGCTGCTGTTGTTGTTGTTGCTGCTGCTGGGGATTTTTCATGAAACTCGGATAGGAAGAGCTTTTGTACTGTTGCGTCTGATAGCCACCATTGAAGTCAAACTGCTGCAGAGGCGGTTGCTGCTGCTGCTGCTGTTGTTGCTGCTGCTGCTGGTGATGTTGTAATGGATGCTGGAGGCAGCTCAGCGAAAAGTTTAGCATATCATTTGAGTTTTTACGATGATTGATGCGATCGTTGCTGCCGTTTTTCGGATCACATTTGCGGGCCTTTCCGTTCCACCTAAACCAAAATCGCAGAAAAAGAGAAAGTTGTGTTAAAAGGTATTTTGGAATTGCTAATCGATTCATGTTTGACTGTTTTTCGCTTTACCTGGGCTTGTTCATATTGCTTGTTGCGCCAGTTGTTGTCTTAACATGATGCAGCTTGGGCACCATTGACATCTTAAGCTTGGACAACTTAAATTTGAGCTCCTTGAGTTGATTGGCATGATTTACGAATGCCTCGTTGTGTATGGAACGATCCAATACCCACATAAAGACGCCCAATGTTTCTTCGTCCTGGGCACAGTACGGGTCCTGCTGCAGTGCATTGCTGACCAAATCGATCACCTTAAGAAAACGCAGACCAATGTTCTCCTCGCTAGATATCGATTCCAAGGGCTTCATTGGCGTCAGCACAATGTTTGTGAGCTCTTCGATAGCAGCACTGATCTTCATCTGTCCCGTATGCAACTCCTGTTCCACTTTGCTGAGTATGTGGGCGCGTTCTTTGAGCTTCTCAATGCACAGCGCCAACTTGTGCGAGGCACCTTTGGTCACGCCGACACTCTGCAAAAACTCTTCGGTAATTTGCAACATTTCCTCATACGTCATGTTCTTAAACAGCTCAATGTATTTATGCAAGCGCAGCGACTTCAGCCAGAGCCCAATCCCAGACATGCCCACATTGCGTGTCTGGAACTTAATGTAGCTGGGCTTAAAGTCGTCCAGCCGAGTGTCAGAAGTGCTATTCGCTAGCATATTTTTGTTGTTTCGATGATGCTCAATGGAGAGCGAAAAGCTTCTCGGTTTGTTGGCGAACTGCGCTAGATTCTCTGTCGAATTGGAGCAGTTGTCGTTCACCGTGATCACAGACGAGTTCGATGAGTTTGACGAGCAGCTGGAGACCGTTTGTGTGGTCAGGCTGTTGGATCGACGCGTTTTAAGCGCTGCAATTTTGCTGTCTAGGCTCCAACGATTGACATCGCCAAATTGATCGCCCACATAGCCCATCAGTATGGAGGCGTATGCCAGTTGTGGCGGAGGCGGAGGTGGTGGCGGCTGCAATAGTTGGGGCAGAATCGAAGCAGCAAGGGAAGTAGAAGCCTGCAATTAAAACATTAGATAAACAACATGTCGACACGACCCAGTTAAAGTAATATGCTCACCTGTTGCTGGCTAAGACTGGTGCTGCTGGCAATTCCGCTCGTCTCACCATCGCCATGGTGGGGCTCAAAGTCGAGGATTTCGGTGCCGTTTTTGCTAAACGAGGTGTCGTGATCATCATTGCCGCCGATGCCCAACATGGAACCGACTGCGGCGCCAGCAACGACGCCATTGACCAGCGAGGAGTTGCTGCCCAGGGATAGGCCTAAGCTATTCTGACTAGATGCTAGTTCGTTCAGTGTAATACCATTTAAATTATCACAGAGTGGATTGATCGAGCCGCAGGAGCCACTGACACTACCTCGCCATTCGCCCGGCTGCCTGGGCAACTGTTTGCTGTGGTGTCGGCTGGGCGGTGCAATCGTTTGCCAATCGACGCTGCGCGTCAAATTGCCTAGCGACGAGGATGAGGACGATGAGCTGTCTGAAATGGTGCCGGTTCCAGTACTATTACTAGTTCCAGTGCCCAATTGCAATTGCTCCGGCTGCACAAAGAGGTTAGCTGCGCTGCTGCAGCTGCTGCCGCTACCACGCCTACTCGCCTGAATGTAATCCTCAAGATGACGCAGCCAAACATTTAGCGAGCGTCGATCGTCGCTGCTAATGGCGGGATGTATGAACATATACGAGAAGATCTGCTGTACCAGTTCGGTGGGCACCAGCTGTTGCACAGTGTCTTTAACAGCGAGTGGTATTAGCGTCATATAGCTCTGTTTGGCCTCCTCGTTGCCAGGCTTTAGTAATGGCAGCATATTGAGCACTTCATTCAATATATCCTCCTTGCGTGGATGTTGTGTTGTGGTGCTGGTTAATTGAAAATCACTGCCATAACAGGGCATTAAGTCCTTGTCCGATGGTAAGGCAGACATGCATCCATCCAGCACCAAATCGTTGCTTGGCTGACACGCTTTGTATGCACCAAGTAGGTTTTGCAAGTACGAAGGATTATTGGCATTGATGTCAATGACGACGCTGCTTAGATTCGTTTGGCACGTGCCCAGATTCTGTGTCAGATTGTTGTCTATGGAATACTGTAGAAACTTGAGACTCGGATAGCGCAGACGCTTCAGCAGTGCATACATGACAACAGTGCGCTCACAATCGTTCCATTTCTCGAACAGATTCGTCACTGTCGTCACCTGTTCACAAAATAAAGCATTTGTGGATGACGTCGTCTGTGCTGCGGACTGTTGCACTTCTACATTGGCGTTGCTATCAGTTTGATTGTTGTTTGGATTGGGATTTGGATTTGTTGTAGCGGCCGCTGTGTTGTTAACGGCACTTGTCGTTGTTGCTGTTGTTGTTGTTGTTGATTGTTGTTCCAGCAGCTGTTCTTGTTGTGTAGTTGTAGTAGTTGCTGCTCCTGTTTGCATTTCGTTTAATGCATTTTGGGTGCTGCTGCTGCTGCTGCCCGTGGGCAGGGCGTTGTCTGTTGCTGTTGTGTACTTCATATCGTTGTTATTGTTACTGTTGCTGTTTATTAACTGCTTAATAAATAGTAGCGTTTGGAAGTAATTGTATGTATGTAGATACAATTGTGGGAGCTCTAACGTGTATTTATTTATTTAGTTTTTGGTTAAGTTGCCAGGGCTGCAAGGAAATAGGTAATCTTATATAAGTAGGGATGATAATTGTGTTTATTTTCAATTTCGTTCTTATAGATAATTTCAACTTAATTATTTTTGCATTGGGAATAATAGTTTTTCGTGCTGTTTGAATTTGGAAGTATGTATGATGATGATGATTGGTGTTTATGCATTGATTGCAGTTTATTCCAGCCGCGTGATCAGATAGAATTACATCACAAACGGAAAGAATTTGTTTTCCTGCTATTATTGTTTAAGTTGTTGTTGCTCTCGTTTCTGGCGATAATAGATGTCAAGCAATGGCGATGGCGACGCCAACTACAACATTCAAAGTTAATCAAATCAATTTTTTTTGCTAATTTATAAAATTTACAAATGCTCCGACAATAACAACAAATTTTAACCCGACAAATACTAACAAAATAAAATGTTTTTATGAATTATGATGAAATGTGAAAAAGAAACAAATTAGCATTAATTGTAGCCCGTTTTCAATGTCCGTCGTCCGTCTGTCGATCGCTGGTGGGGCTCTTATCAGAAAAATAAATAACGACTTTGGTACATAACACCTTCGCCAGAAGCTTTGCGGTGGCGATAAATCAATAATAATAATACTACACATTTTCAAATCATTATTTACTTATTAGGTTTAAGCTTGTCTAACCGAAAGGGGTCCGTGGAGGGGGGCGTTGCCGTGCAGGGGGAACGGAATGATTCTTATTTAGTGTGGTTAGGTTATTGCGATTTGTGCTTTTCATTTAATTTCGTTACACTTTACTTTTCTCTTTTTTACGATGTGCTCATTTCGAACGGGTATCATGAAGCTTGTTTCAGTAGTAGTTGATTTTGTTGTTGTTCAGCTGGCGACTTTCTTCGATTTTTTTTCTTTTTTTGTTGTTGTTGTATTGTTGCTGTCTACTGTTACAATATTAAAGCTTTCGTACCACTGCAGCTGTGTCAATGTACATACAATTGTACATAAATATCGATGTGTGTGTACATACATATGTACATGAGCAAGCATTAAAACATAACGGTCCCAATTACAGTATTTAAGAGCGCTCACATTTAGTTTACGGTCTTTTTTTTTAATTTGTATTCTTTTTAAGGGCATTTTAAATTATTTTTTTTGGTATTGGTGCAGGCACACCATTAAGCGTTTACGATGTTTAATATACCAAAACTAGAAACACAAACTAATAAAATTAAGCTTTGCAAATGGCGCGCTGCAATGTAACGGTAACTAGGCATGTTATACTAGGCAACTATTTCAATGTTTGAGGTTATGTGTCAATATCGCAATTGCTCCAAATTTTGCACAGACCGACAGGCAACTACATATGTATGTTTATAACCGGCACAAAATAACCCACTAATAATAGCCGTCAATTCGTCAAAGTTCAATAAACGACACATACACATACACACTGATGTAGCAAAAACACAAGCAACTAAAACAACAACTCCAGCCGTTGTTCGTTCGGTACTCACAAATGTGGCTGCTAACTCAGCAACAGTAGCGATCGCATTCTTTTGCCATTTTCTTTTTCGCGATTTGTTTTTTTTTTTTTTTTTTATATTTTTTGCATGCACAATATAAATTTGATTATCTGCACTCGAATAAACACAAACAGAAATGAGAATTAAACAGACTGGCTGGCAGGCAGGCACAACCCAACTAACTGCTGTTATGGGCACGCAATATGGGGGAGCAGCACTGAGGAACTGAAAAGCAGAGCACCGTCACCAGCGTCAGCAACAGCGGCGTTCGAGAGAATGACGATGATTGGCACTGCTGGCGTCAGCTAAAGTATGTAGCTGGCGTTTTTTCAAAAATGGTGGAGCCTGCGAAATGAGCAAAGCTGAGCAGCAACGCGCGCCTTTTTCTGACAGATTCAAAGGAGCTAGCAATAGGGGAGAACTACACAGCGTTAATAAACGCTGACGTATGTAAAACACAAATACAAATGTGCCTTGCTCTCAGTGTGGACTGAGTGTTTGTGTGGCTGAATGCAAGCGACAATATGTCGCGCGCTACAAAACGACCTACCGACCCCAAAGCAAAGCGCGCTCATATGTACACACACACACACACACACACACAGTCGCACATACGGAAGTAGGCAAAATGCACAAGCAAAAATTGCGGCAAATTACATGAGATTACAAAGCAGGCAGGCATTTGCACTCATCTTCTTCTTCTTCTCAGTTGCCTCTGTCTTTGCTGTTGTTGTTTTTTTTTGTGCCAGCTTTCGCCGCCAGAGCGCAGTGCAATTGTTTTCATGTCGCACTTTTCAATTGCACTCACTTTCGGTTCCGTTTTGGGCTAATGCTTCTGACGTTCCTATCTTTCCATCTCTCTACCATAAGCGACAAACACGCTTGCTGTTTTGTTTTGCTGCTGCGATTACCAGCTGCCCCCAAATCACGCCCCACCCACCCAATAGTCACAGTCACAGACAAAACGTTAACAGCAACAACAACAACAACACAATACTCATAGACAACACACACTGCGCTTGTGCCAAAATCGTTCTATTTTTCAATTACCTTTTGCTTTCTATTCGCTTGCTCGCGCTGCAAACCTTGAAATTATTTTCACACAGTTTTGATCGCTCCGAAATACGAGCATATTTCGTTAATTTGATATGCATATGCTATCGGATCGCGCATCCATTAGTTTTGTATAATTTTCACCTTGACTTGGCTTTGTTTTTCAAAGTCTCTCTGTTTTGTCAAAGTCTTGCAAAATCATACAACATCGCCTTTTTTAGCTGACTCTGGCATCACCACGACATATTTGCGCGTGCACGCAACACATTTTGGGAGGAAACGAAATAAAACTGCACACAACTGTATCCGCCAGCAAATAGTTGCATTTTAATATTTTTGCAAATATATACTATATTTTTTGTAGTTAATTAATTATTATTTCACGCAAACGCGACGACGTTGCTGCTAACAGAATTTGAAGTAACTCAGCATATTTACGTGTATGTGTTTAATAATACGCACATCAATCGAATATTCTAAATGGTATTTAGTATTTTTACAGTTATCTGTTTCAATAAATGAACGTAAAAGAACTTGTTGCTGTCAAACTGTATTGCTTCGTAACATCATATCCTTCTAGGTGTGACAACTTGGCAAGACAACTGGTTGTAAAGTAATTATTTCATGATTGGCGGTAAATAAAATCAATTTATAAAATGGCTACATTAATTAATAAGAAAAAAATTTTAACGAACTAGTTTTCGATTTACATGGACCATTATTTTTTATATCGATATTCAGCTCATCGATAAGTTTTGCATTGTGGTTGACAGCCTGTTGTACAAAATACGAGCTAGGGAAAATGAAAAATTTTTGTTATTGGAAAACTGAGTGAACTGAAAATAGCATTTACAATGCACATTCAGCTAAAAAACTTTGAAGATAGCGCGAATTGTTGATTTTCTGCGCTAACATCAATACAGCCCATCGAAAACACAATATATTCAACAAAATCAACATCAAACTGTAGGTGCAGCTTCCCAAAAAAAAAACAACAAAAACTCCCCAAACAAATTTGTATACAAAATGTTTGCACAAACGGAATCCCATAAAACCAATTTTTTGGAACATACGAAAGCGGCTCGAGAGGAGCGTGCCCTTGACAAACGACGTGAAGAGGCTGCCATACTGCTGCAAGCAACGCTCAAAGGATATGCAGCCCGCTCCAAGTATCAGAAACGAATCATGTGAGAAAATACCAACACATACTTGTACATGCAACACTTATTATTTTAATGTTATTATAGCAAGGATTTTGATGCGCTTTTTGTGGATGAGCAGGACGAGAAGGAGTCGGAGCTACTGCCCGCTGTCCACGTTTATCCTGTGATGCGTCGCTACCTTACCCAAATCAAATTGGACAAAAAGGATAGCCGCATGCGAGATCGTCTTGAGCACATCTGTCGCTATGTGAACCGTGCCATGGAAGTAGACAATCCCAAGCAATCGTATGCAGCGCTCTGTCTTCACAAGGATCGCAGCTTGCCATGGATTGGTCACATTAAACAGTTGTTAACTAACTGCCTGCTGTTGTTGCCAGATCTCAAGCCAGAGAATCATGCTGATAGCATATCACTAGCGCTTTTTCTGCACACGCTCATTGTGTTCACTGCTCCCAAATCCTGGGCCATATTGCGTAATCCACAGTTTGAGCGACTGCAGCCCGCAATGCAGAAAATTTGCTGCAACATTCAGGGGCATTTGGTGCAGAACGGGTTCTACAAGACCATGCGCGTATGTATTGTTGTTATTATAACAAAACTATTATATTTTAGTTTACGTTATTTACAGCTTATCCTTTTGAAAGGAACCGCACGTGAGGAATTGTCTGTCAAACCTGTGACGCTTGTTGCCATAATCACGCTATGCCTGCGTCCCTTAATCGATGGCGATTATAGTCGAAACTTGCTTTCACAATTCCTCAGCGAAATACTCTCAGTGCCGGCGCTCATCTATCATTTGAATCAGAGTGTGCCGCAGTGCATCGAACAGTTCAGCTCGATGTGGCTACTAAAGCGAGCATTGAGCATATCGGAGGACTTTCAGTGGTTTGAGGAGTTTGCGGCCAGCATGTCGGGCACGAAAACGCTGGCATATTTGGGCAACATTGTGAACTTGTTTAACATTGATAATTTGGCCGAGGCAAAGCTCTTGGCATATCCCCTGCTAACCGTGAGTAGAATTAAATTCTTAACGATCCTCGCTAACATACTATTTTCTAAATTCGCAGGAAACGACTACATCGTTGTTGGAGCTAATACCCAACACGGTGACTACCAAAGGTGTGTTCACACAATGGCACGAGCTGCTTGGCTGGCATACTCCTTGCGCGGAGCCAGCACAGAATCAGCATGTTGCACTGATCAAAAAACAATTCCATATGCTGTGGGATCATCGCTGCATTAAGCTGCTGCTTGGAGATTTGCTGAAGGAGATTAACGAAAACTATGAACGCATTGAATTCCAGTCGCCGCAGCAGCCCTCGACAAGCAACTTGCTGCGTCGTGCTTTGGAACGTAGCTCCACGCGTGGCAGTGGCTTGCTGGCTAGCGCCGCAAGCAAACAAACAAAGGTGCAATGGCGTAAGTTGGACAACAGCGATGTGGTCAAGGTGTCGCGCATTTGTGGCATGTATTATGCGGCTCTAAGCACATTATCACAAATGAAACTGGACATTCTCACGGGTATTTGCTATAATGATAATGTGCTGTACGATATCTGGCTGCTGCTGACTTCGCTTGGGCCCAATTGCGGCATGAAGGAATATCTGGAGCTGCTCAGATGCGAGACAATGTCGCAGAAGAAACAAACAGCCATGCTAATGCTATTCTGTGACTGCATGACGCACTATGTGACGTAAGTGAATATATTTTAATATTGAATTATTGTATCGCAATTTCTGATTTACGTTTCAATTGCAGCATTCTGGATGAGTACGAAATGTATACGGAACAGAATCCTTTTCGCCTCAACGACTATGTTATGCTAACATATTTTCTAAATAATATGCTTTACAAGCTCATAAACGACAACATTTTGGGTATGCGTGCACAAGTTGCTTTAAAGTTCGTTAACTTATTCTGGTATTACTTTTACAGGGGCCAAAAACATTGTGCAGAATCCTGTGTTTATTTCACTTCATACGTTGCTTCTATGTTTATATCGTCGCGACTGCCGGCGTCCATTTACGCCTCCAAATCATTGGCTCATACCGGAGGTAAAGCCATCGACGTTCATCAACGATCTGGAGAAGGCCAAGCGCAATGCAATGCTACTGCTGGCCAAGATGCCACACATAATACCGCACGATGATCGCGTCAAGCTCTTTCGAAAGTTCGTGCAGAACGAAAAAGCTGTGATGGGTCTAACAGAGAGTGCGTGTGCCTCGCCTCGCTCAGCGCTTATTGTCATTCATCGAGAGCGTATTGTTGAGGATGGCTATCGCCAGTTGGCCGCACAGCCGACACATGCCCTGAAAGGTGTTATACGCGTGCGTTTTATCAATCAGCAGGGACTGCACGAGGCGGGCATTGACCAAGATGGCGTTTTTAAGGAGTTTTTGGAAGAGACCATTAAGAAAGTGTTCGATCCATCACTTAACTTATTCAAGACTACGTCGGATCAGCGCCTGTATCCGTCACCCATTTCTTATGTACAGGACAATCATTTGCAACTGTTCGAGTTTGTTGGCCGCATGCTCGGCAAAGCAGTTTACGAGGGCATCGTGGTGGATGTCCCATTTGCCTCGTTCTTTCTATCCCAGTTGCTTGGCCAGACACAACAGGCACTCTACTCCTGCATGGATGAGCTGCCATCGCTGGACAACGAACTCTATCGCAGTCTGACCTTTATCAAGCACTACAAACAGGATGTGGCCGACTTGAACCTAACTTTCTCTGTGGATCAAGACGTTATGGGCAAGATAGTCACACACGAACTGCATCCGGGTGGCAAGGCGCGTGTTGTGAACGATCACAACAAGTTGGTCTACATACACTACATGGCCTATTTCCATATGAACACACAGATCCGCGAGCAGACGCAGGCGTTCAATCGTGGTTTTCGCAGCATTGTTAATCCTGAGTGGCTGTCGCTGTTCTCTCCACCGGAACTTCAGCGTTTAATATCGGGTGATACGGCACCATTGGATTTAAGAGATTTGCGTAAGCATACGCAGTATTATGGCGGTTTCCATGACTCGCATCGTGTTGTCGGCTGGCTATGGGATATACTAGCCAAGGATTTCACCGAAGAGGAGCGCAAACTGTTTCTGAAGGTGAGTGCTACTATAAATTTAATTATAGTTTTTGATCTTAATCTAATCGAATCTTTATGGGTTTGTAGTTTGTTACTAGCTGCTCGAAGCCGCCACTTTTGGGCTTTGCTCATCTTGAGCCACCCTTTTCCATACGCTGTGTTGAGGTGGGTGACGACGAGGATACTGGCGATACTATTGGCAGCGTAATACGCGGATTCTTTACCATACGCAAAAAGGATCCACTCAATCGGTTGCCCACCTCCTCAACGTGCTTTAATCTGCTTAAGCTGCCCAACTATCAGAAGAAGTCAACGTTAAGGGACAAGCTGCGCTATGCCGTTAGTAGCAATACAGGATTTGAGCTGTCCTAAAAGTGGATCAGCTGGATCTGTGCTACATATCAATATGTATTGAGCTTTCGGTGTTGTTATCACTATTTCTCCGCTCGGTTTGCAAATCTTGCTGAAATGTTGTTATATATATTAATAATATTCTTATCAACACCTTTTACTTTTTATATTTTTATCAACACAAGTTGTTGAACTTATTGTATTTGTAAGTTTCTTGCAATTGTATAATGTAATGTATGTGTGTGTAGGTATTTTATGGAACACATTTAAGCAAATCAAAAATTAAACAAATACAAAGAACAATTAATTCTTACAAATATGTATACACATATATAAATCTATGAATGTATAATGTATAAACGTATAGCTGTGATAAACAAATTATAATAATAATAAATATACATAACAAACAAAGTACGAAGCTGAATTAAAACTTTAAAAAAGGTTCACATAGTTAATTTGAAATAATTATAAGATTTAACACAATTAATTGTACGTGGCTTGCGTGTGATGAACATTTAATCCACAAATTGAATATGTTAATTGTAAAGCAAAAAAAAAATAACAAAAAAAAAAACCAAAAGAAACAGCAACAATAAATCTATATGTCTGATTCATGAGCAAAGTGAAAATTTACAAGCATTTGCTTTATGTAAATAGATACGTCTATCGACTCTTTAAAAGGTAGCCTAAGCACATTGCCAAAGATAACAAATATAAAATTACAAGCCAAAAGGCAGCAATTAGTGAATGGCTGTTCAAATTTCCCCGGGTTTTTCCTGTAGCAGACTATGAATGAAAACCATAACGAAGAAGAACGACGCACGCTAAAGGCACAAATCCGTCTGGACGGACGATGGCTTTGCGTGCTGTAATGATAATTATGCCTGAGTCATAGTCGAAGGATAGATGGATAGGAAGTGCACTTAGGCTTTTGGGATAAGCGGAAATGTTGCGCAGAATTTATGCAAAGCTAGTCAAATTACCGGAAATTCAATACAGCTAATGACTCCAGGCGGATTTGTGGATAGATAAGAAAGGGTTTTCGGTTTTATATTTACTTACCGATCACTTTCCCATTATTTAGTCATTTTTTGACATTTTTACGTTCGTTTCCTTAGGGATTTTATGCCCCAAAACTGCCGATCCTTGTGGTTTCTTGTCTCCTTTGAGACAATGGGCATAAATTGTTGAGCAGACCCACAAACATACAATAATCACAATAATAATAATAATATACAAAATAGTACTTCATAGTAGACACACAAACAGTCGGCGGTCGATTTTTGTGTTCAATTTTTCCTGGGCCATAAAATGCACATCTTATGTTGTGCCCATTGTTCTCAGGAGCACCAGCATCAGCATCCCTGGGACAAAGTGTGATCGGTTTTATGACTTGCCTGTGAGTTTTTGCCGACAGTGACGCCGACGTCGTCATTTTTGTCATCTCCTACCGTTGGTGCCAGGACAAGTGGCAACAACAACAGCAGCGGCAACAAGTGGCAGGCAACATCGACTGGCAGTCAAGTGGCCGGTTCGGTTGCTGCTTGGCGCCAGTTTGATGTGCCACAACAAATTGTTGCGCCCATTTAGTATCAAGTACAGTTTAACATTTGATTACGGTACCTTATCGACAGGCGGATCTCTCTGTCTCTCTGTGCACGGTATCGGTACAATTTGTGGATTTTCTAAAGGGCAGCTTGTATGCTGATTTCAGATAAGACGCAACTGTATCCTCTTCATCCAGATGGGAGATAATTCAGTTGATTATATATACAAAAATTAGATGAGATAGAAAGGATGCATACAGTTCTAAATGTTATAGTACAAAATGGTTTAAATAAACACTTAAAACAATGCTTGGAAAACAATTTTTGAAAGCAATTTGTAAAAATCTGAAACTTGTGAGAACTAGAAAAATTATTATAGTTATAAAAATTTAAATAATTTGGACTTTCAGCATCTATTTTAAAACAATAAGTTTTCCGATATCCACCTTTCTATGAAGTCTCTTAACACTTTTCTCTTTGAAAAATCTCTCAAGCTAATAGGCTATAACTAATTGGGCCAGATCCAAAACATTTCCATTTGCATTCATAAAAATGTATTATAGTTCAAAGAGATGCCCCCCAAATGCAATTAATGCTATCAGCATTAATATGGGCGCCCATTATGAAGCCCCCGCAACGAAGAACTCTGTCAAAATGGCGCTTCCATTTGCTGGAGCGAGACCACAAGAGATACGACTCGCTACAGCGGCCAATAACAAAACTGCAGATAGGAGAGAGCGCACAAGCTGGAAGTCAAGTGAGCGACGAGAAACTGGTTGTGCAGCTACTCTACCTGAGAAACGCAAACTGAACCGACCGGATTCTGCTGGAGTCGAATTAGTGTTCACGAATTTCAGAGCGCAACAGTTTCAATCTGAACTTCAGAGCGAGCAGTTCGTTTGCAAGAGAAAATCGAGATTTAAAGTGATCAATCAATTTTTTTCAGTTAATTATCTAGTACTTAAAAAGCTCAAAATGTTGGCTCTGCCTAACATTGCCGATCTGCGGTTGCAGCAGCAGATCGCTCATGAAATATATCGCCAGCAAATTATGCAACGCCTACCAGGTATATAATGCACATTTTTGATCAATGCTTTTGCCGTCGGCTTAACCATATTCTTCTCATCGAATCTTGTAGATCCACTCTGCGGCTTATTGCCCCAATTCGCATCACATTTTGTGGCACCACCGCCACAGCCAACGCTGCCGGGAGTGGAGGCCAAGTTGGAGAACAATGAACTGTGGCAGCAATTCCATCACATTGGCACCGAAATGATCATCACAAAGTGTGGCAGGTATGTAGCTTCTCATTGTATCATTTGCTTAGTTTATCTTTACACCAAGCTTATCTTATGCACATAAGTATGGCATGCAGATAAGCTACACAAAAAATGAGATCACAACAAGTCACTATATATAGCCATTATGCCCATTGCTTCATCTTTTCTTTTTTAGACGCATGTTTCCCTCGATGCGTGTTTCACTCAGCGGCCTGGAGGAAGACAGCAATTATTGCGTTCTACTCGAAATGGTGCCCATTAGCGATTGTCGCTACAAGTTCTCCGGCTCCCAATGGGTGCCAGCTGGTGGCGCCGAGCCACAGAGTCCACAGCGCATGTATCTGCATCCGGATAGTCCGGCAACGGGCAAACATTGGCAATCCCAGGCGCTGCTCTTCAGCAAGGTTAAACTAACCAATAATACACTGGACAACAATGGACATGTAAGTTAATACCAAAAAAATAAAGAAGAAACGCTTACTCATATTTTTACCACAGATTGTCTTGGCCAGCATGCACAAATATCAGCCACGTTTGCATGTCATTCGCACCGCCGATCTCACCCAGATACCTTGGGCTCCGCAGCAAGCTTACGTCTTTCCCGAAACTGAATTTATTGCTGTGACTGCCTATCAGGTGTGTATTCTTAAAGCAGTGATCTGTCAATTGAGCAATTATAAATCTATATTTATTTGTTGCACAGAATGATCGCATTACCAAGCTGAAGATTGACAACAATCCCTTTGCCAAGGGCTTTCGGGAGTCGGGCCAATCACGTTGCAAGCGGAAACTCACTGATTCCCCACCACCAGCGGGTGCTACCAAAAATGTGGAGCCTGCTTTATCGCCGTCGGCTAAACGCCTGCGTCTAACAGATGAGCTTGCAGCAGTGCAGCGGCAGGAGCAGCCACCTTCTGGAATGCTTGTGGCACGGCATTATCTGGAGGCCAATTTCTATTTGTCAGCACCACAGCCGCCGCCGTCGTCACACCAACAGCCGGCCATTGATTATGCCAGGCACATCGCAAGCTATCCAAGTTGGGCCTATACGCCGCCATCGCCCGATTCGTCATGCGCCTCTTCCTCTACCTCCTCCTCCTCCAGAGCCAGCTGCGATTCAAATGCCGAGCCAGACACCGATGCCTTTGTAGATGTGGTGGGCACGGCGACAAGCACATCTGAGTTAGAATTGCAATCACAGTCGATTAGCCACAATAATGCGGCTGCTGCAGCAGCAGCTTCTGTCAATGTTGCACCGAAGCCTAAACGCAGCAGCTTCAGCATCTTGGACATATTAGGAGCGAGCGTCTCAGTTTAGTTGTTGTTGCTGTTGTTTTAAGTGCTCCCATTTCAGTTGTTGGTTCTTTTAAGCGCCTTATACTACATTTAATTAGCGTTTAGTTGCGTTAAGTTGAAATTGTGATATTTTGCAGTTAATTAAGATTTCCAGGTATTTACCATCAGTATTTATCTTATATACGTATGCATGTGTATGTATTTATTATGCAATTTTAATTGTTTAAATGATTTCTTAATGGATTTATTGTCACTGGCATTTTAATGCCAGCAAATAAAGAATTTTTATAAGAATTTTTCAATTTAATTACAAAGGGTTCGTTCGTCTTTTATTTATGAATTCAACAAATATTTCAAAATTGCAATTAAACTTAATTGTAAAACGTTTCGTTAAGGAATTTTTATAGGTATTATAAAAAAATGCCATACAGCTTAAGAGTACATCTTATTTGGTTTTTACTATATTTAAGTGATTTTTGAGACAAATGCATATAAATTGTAACTAAATTTTGTTTTGTGCTTTTATTTAATTTGTGAAATATTTTGCTCTGTTTTTCTTCTATTTTGCGTACATTCTACACATACATAATTGCTTCTCATATCTTTCTCGCATGCTGAAAATAAAAACCAGTTCCAGCTATGCAAGCTTACCCTCCTTATCCACTTCCACATCCACAGAGAGCCAGCCAGCGCAGCGAGCACACAGTTTGCTCTCCAACAACTGCCGACGACGACGACAACAACAACAACAACATGATCGAGCTTATCAGCAGATCAGAGAGAGCCGCATCTTAAATGCTGGCGCCAGCGCCAATGCGCTGATTGAGCGCGACGATCGCCAGGTAATCCTGGCCAGCCATGCGCCACACGGTACAAGAGCAAAATGTAATTGATGTTTTCACGTTGTAGTTGTTTGCCATTTACATGCAACTAAGAATTGAACAGGTCGCTTGGATGCCAGCGCCTCACACATATATATACATATATAGATGCACACTTGTCCGCTCGCTGTTGTTGTTGGCCAACGGAAATGAGGCGGCATCTTTGAATATTGGCCACCAAGTGCCCAAATTGCAAATCTTCGACGGTGGCATTTCATTTCAAATCGCGTTAAGAAACAATTGTTAAGCGCGGCTGAATCCCCAACTACTAGCATCTACTTCCAACTCCATCTTTAAGCCACCGCACACGTAGCAGCAACCTGTTTTTTTGTGTTTTGGGACATCTGTTAACTTGGCTGGATTGGTTCCATTCATGTTGCCGCTGGAAGTGTTTATGGGCTCCACATTAGCCACACTGCATATTCATGTTAAACGTCGCCAAAAAGACTAACGATGCCAAAGTGGCCATTGTTGTTGCTAGTGGAGCGACTGCTATTTGCTAAAATTTATTGAATTCTCATTTGGGAGCAGCAACAAACAGACTCGAATCCAGAGCTAGGCTCAGGTTCAAAAACGTTCGCATGTCAAAGTCAAATGAGCTCAGCGATCTTTTAGCGTAGATAAGCCAACTTTTTTGTCTTTTTATTTTAGTGTTGGTCCCAGGCCCATATGCTCCTGCTCCTGCTCTTATTGTTTGTTGTTGTTGATGTTGCTGTTGTTAGTTTAGTTGTTGCTGCGGCGGCGGCGCTCTCTTTCGCTTTGTGTATGTGTAATTTCGTTGGAAATTAATGTTATGGCGGTCAAAATCAAAGTCAAGCGACATTTTTTCTGGCGACAATTTTATCAGGCTGCACAATGAAATCATTTGGGAGTAGGGATGGACTCCAGCAGTCGTGAAAGACACAAAGAAACAAAACATCGACAAAAAAGCATTTGTTGATGCAAATTATTTTTAATCCTTACTAATAAAATATGTTTGAAAACAAAGTGTGTCTGTTCCATTTTTCGTTTCATATTAATGGTTATTTTTAAATTAAGAATCATTTTCGTGTTTTGCCAATTTAGACATCGCGCTCATCTCAAATGCGCTCGTGTTTTTGGCTACGCTGGGGATATTATGTCTTCGATTTCCGTTTGACATCGAATTTAATTGTTTGGGATTTGTCCGAGATAGGATATGTATTCATGATTTGCTTAATGGCTAATAAACGTGACTTACAATTAAATATGCAAAGTCCTGCTTGCATTCGATGACATACAAAAGTTATGGGGTGTCCTCGTTGCGGGTTGTGGGGCGACGATGCCAGTGGTTTGGATTTTTGTACTCCACCAGGTTGGTTAAATCGAAGCCAGCCGGCACAATAACGTACGGCTTGAGTCCTGGTATTGGTTTCATTTTGGGCTCCATTATCATATCCTCAAAGGGCGACACATATGGCTCGTCTTCGGGTACTGTTTTGAAGCTAGCCGATGGAACGCTAGTCGACTGTGAAGATTAAAAGTTAAGAACAAGTTTCAAAGGAATATTAAGTGATTGTGTGTTTTTACCTTGGGCGGTGCTACAAATAGTCCCTGGTTTATTTTGCCCTTATGCTGCTCATCCAGCGACAGTTTTGAAAACTGATCACTGTTATCGTCTTTGAAATAATCATCCAATGCAGCCGTAAATTCGCGGCTTAGCGAACGTTTACGTGGTTGACTCTGCTGTCCTTCAATCCAAATCTCGGTGAAGGCAAACTTCTGCATGGCAGTTGTGTCGGGACTTGTATCAAGTGGAGTCTTCTGGCCATCAGGCATCTTCGAACAAGGCGACGACTGCTGCACCGTATAAGGGTTTCTTTTATGTGGTTTTGGCAAGGGGGACATCTTGCGCGACTGATATTGTTCCAGATTAAATGGCTGTGTGTTGCAAAAATTAGATATTTGCGATATTCATCAAGAGTTTTTTTTTGACTGTGTATGTATACTCACAATTGTGGCGTCTCTATCCAATTCATGTTTTGGTACATCTGTTACGGTCATATCATCAATGTCGGATATATTTTCATCCGAATCGCGATCGCTCTGCTCGAACGAGTGAAAAGAGTCATGTTCATCGTCAATTTCTTTATCATTCACTTTCTCAGCAATTTTATATAGGCTCATTTTACTATTTTTTCTAATCGTTAAAGTTAAGAAAAACTTCGAAATTGCAAAAAGACCTTGCTCTGTTGCTAGAGATGGTTGTCAAGTGAATGGCGGAGCATTGCAAAATTAACCTTGAACTATCGATTACTAAAAGGGACTGATCGACAAATCCAATTATGCCTTTTGTTAGCTGACAAAGGCTGCTGCACTTTTATGATAGTAGCTGCATTACCGATATACGATTTTCCAATCGTGCGATATTCTGTCGATATACCTATTTGGGACATTTTGTTGTTGTTTGTTCATCTCAAAAGAAAAGAGTATGCAAATTATGTAGAGAACTTAAAACTTAAAATCTGCTGCAGTTTGCACTCAATAGGCTTGTAAACAAAAGCCAGTCACAATGCAAACAAAAACTACGCGCAGGACGCTCACTTGACAGCGGCCATTGTTGTTGTTGTTATAAATTTTTCACATGGATTTGCAGTTTGCATGGGTCAAGACATGGCCGCTTGCCTGCATGTGTGGGTGGATTTTCATTATCCTGTAATTGTTTGTGCCATTGTTCACACGCTACGTTTGAAAAATTACACGCTTTGTTTAATTGTCCCAGCCCCGGTCCCGGGCCAACTCATGAGCCCATTTGCATACACTGCTTTGGCTGCGCTCCAGTTTAAAACCCCGGCTTAGGACTATTGCTTGAGCAGTAGAAAGGGATAGATACAAACGCATGTAGATTATAAGCAGTATCAATTTTATGGCTTGGCACCGGCGCGACACACGACGTCCTCTCCTTTGTAGCATTCTTCTTGCTACCAAATATGTATATTTGCAACAATATAAATTCAAGTACACGCGCATTGTGCATTTGTTGTCTTGTTTCCAAATACTTTCAATGAAACGAAAACCCAAAATTTAACAATGACAACCGAACCCAGAGCTTTATTTATGCTAAGCAGTTCAAATGTCCCTCTTATACTGCTTGCTGTCCGTGTTGTGGCACACAATTTAAAAATTGTCAGCCATTATCAAGTGGTGACTGCTGCCACGCGTAAAACACTTTTCCACTCATTAGCACTTGTTTTTTTATGTTGTTGTTTTTTTGCTACCACCACCGCTTTAAGCAATTAACTTTCATTTAGGAAATGGTAATGGTTTCGTTGTTTGTTCGTTCATTCGTTCGGGTCTGCTCCCCATTTTGTGTTTACACAACAAAAATTTGTTGCAAGACGATGTGTATCTAATTTCATGGGGCAAGACAACAAGAGCCGTAAAATGCAACAGCCAAACGCATTAATTACGCACACAACCTGCGACATCTGCCAAGCGCAGCCCTAGCCATTTAATGAGGCATTCAATGCACCGCCTGTCAACTCAGCGCCTTCAAACATCGAGAACGACATCTGTCACCCGTTCGTTCGTGTTCTCTCTCGATGTGCGCTATCAAAACCACAGTGCACTGTGTTTCTATTCCCTGGCGACTACAATTTAGAAATCGATTTGGTGGTAAATTGAAATTGTTTTTAGTTGTTTGTTGTTGTTTCTTTCTTCGGCTGGTATGTAGTAGTATTCAGGGACTTAGAGACTGCGTCTGCACACACGCCTCCCTTGACGTCGTTGTCGACATCGTCTTCTTGACTTCAGACGTGGGTGGTGACGCATGTCATCGTAAACTTCATCATTGGCTACATTCTAAACTAGCTAGCAACATTCATAGCTTACATAACTAAAATAATGTATGTTGTTTTTTGGCTGCTGCTGCTGCTGTTCTGTTCGTCTCAGTCTCTGCCCATTTCATAAACATCTTTAGCCATTATGGGTCTCCGGAGTATTCTACCGTGTGCTGCAACTGCAACTGCAACTGTTTGCTTTTTGTAGGGCTGCAACCGAATTTCATGCCTTGTCGAGCTATTTAATTGCAAACAAATTATGTTCTGGCCAGTTGTAGTCGCTGTGTAACTAATGGATGCTGGCTGGCTCGTTGGCTGACTTGTCGGCGTCGTCTTCGGCGGCTGATGATGTTGTTGAAATTCTAGCGTTTATCTTGTAAATTGGTTGGGATTAATGTCTAGCGGAAGTTTGTGATTTGTCTGTTGCATCGATCTACTACATAGATGCTGGACCAATGATAACAATGATGCCCAAAAAAAACAGAATAAATCTGACTGCAGCTACATGTTCATTTACCTACAGCAAAGTATGTGGGCGTTGAGGCATAAAAGAATCTTTAAGATCTGCTAATTAGCCAAAAAGAAAAAGGTTCAATTAGGGCGATTCACTTGTCTACACTAAAATACTTGACAGTATAAGAGAAATATAAGAGTGCCTAATACGAAAGCTCATAAGGAAGCAAGCAGTGCAATAATACAATTCTTTGTTTTATGTTTAATGCCAACATTTTTTAATTATTTAAAACTTAATGCAACTTATTTACTAATCAGGCGGTATGCAACTTACATATGTATGTATGTACAACATTATAATATCATAGGCAATACAAAATAACTACAAGTACAGTACATTTTATATAACTAACTCTTGCAACTAGCTGCCGCCACCCAAAATGGCAGATATGCTAAAACCTTTACGCTTTGTGGGTGCCTCGATCGGTTGTTGTTGTTGCTGATGCTCGAGTGGTGAATGTGTTGTTGTTGTTGTCGTCTCACTGCCAACATCTAGCTCCAGTTCATCAGTTGTCGACTCATCCTCTTGCTGAACGGAAATGTTGTGAGGCAGAGCAAGAGCCGGAAGTGCAGGCAATGCGGCTTGCAAAATGGACGTTGGCGGATATAAATGCGACGCTGTCGCACCATTGTACTCGTGTGCTGGACGTCCAAAGTAAGTGCAGGCCAGGTCGACCAGTGAGGGTCGCAGCAGTGTCTGCATATTCTGTTGAAAATGTTGCATGAACGTGGTGCTGCTGGCGCCGGGGGGCGATCCAATTGAGTTGGCGCCAGGCGCTGGTCCAGGCGCAGACTCGTCCAGCGATGACGATAACGAACAGGCGGAACCATTTGATCTCAGGCGCTTAATTTGTGGCCCATCCTGTTCGCTGTTGTTGTTGTTGTTGCTGTTCGATGTTGTTGCTGCTTCTGCTGTCGTTGTAGATTTGCCTGGCGACATATCAAGCGAACCAGAGGACTGCGAACGCGAATGCGAATGCGTCTGGGGCTGATCTTGATCTTGATCATCATCGGTTGGCGATGAAGACATTTTGCGTTTGCAGCGCGATTGTCCCGTTTCGCGGAAGCCCTTCGCAAACGGATTGTTGTCAATCTTAAGTTTTGTGATGCGATCATTCTGTGGAATGGACAGAGGACGGAGGATAAAGGATAAAGGCAGAGTTGTGTAAATTGCATGAAATATGACAATTGGCAAGATGACAGCCATTCTTGTCCTTGCTGCCAGTAGCCTAAGCGTTAAATAACAGCGCCACTTGACACCACAAAAAGAAAGACATAAAGAAAGAGAGTGAGAGACACACTTGAGCCTTGGAGTCGTCGTCGTCGTCATGACTTGACAACTTTGTGACAATGATCTTGTCGATGGGATCACGCTAATTAGAAGGCAGACAACGGAAAACGGACAACGGACGACTGGCGTCGCTGTCAATGAGTCCATAGACATAGACAAAAACACAGCAAGCGGGCGGGCGGACAGCCAGGCGGGTAGGCGGGCAGGCACACAACAAGGATGTGGCTATCCAACTTCCTAAAATAACAACGACTCAAGTGACTTCTTTGGTTGTAGACAAGACAACAAGGGGCGTGTTGCATGCTAATTTGAGACGTTGGTCAGGCTACCCACAGCGTGAGCGATCGTTGCCCAAATTAACCAATTAGTGTGCCCTGTTCAATGAATTGGCACAAACAAAATCTGATCTCTCTCTGGGTTCTCTTGTTGTGCAAATCTTACCTGGTACGCTGTCACTGCCACAAACTCTGTCTCGGCAAATACAAAAGCCTGCTGCGGCGCCCAAGGTATCTGAGCCAGATCAGCGGTGCGTATGACATGCAAACGTGGCTGATACTTGTGCATGCTGGCCAACACAATCTGCAAAGAAGCAAAAGCAAAAGGGTGCATGAGCATGAATTCGGCGACTTTTGCTTTGAACAAACTACATAGTTCAGTTACTTACATGACCGCTGTTGTCCAGCGTGTTATTCGTCAGCTTCACCTTATTGAACAGTATGGGTTGGGCCTGCCAATGGGCACCCGTTGCCGGACTATCCGGATGCAGATACATGCGCTGTGGACTCTGTGGCTCGGCACCGCCAGCTGGCACCCATTGGGAGCCGGAGAACTTGTAGCGACAATCGCCAATGGGCACCATTTCGAGTAGAACGCAATAGTTGGTCTCATCCTCCAGACCTGAAACGCTCAGGCGCATTGAGGGAAACATGCGTCTGTAAATGTAAAGAACGATTTTTGGTTGAAATTCAAATAAAGTCAACAAGTTATACAATCGACAAGAATAATTGTTGTGGGCGCTACAAATATTTAATTGTGAGTTAGACCATATAATTAGCCTAGACAAACGCACCGAAAAAAAGACGAAGGAAAGAAAGACAAAAACAAATAAAGGAATGGTCTGGTTTCGTATGCGTTTGCGTTTGCGCTGTGCTAACAAGGATCGAAGACCTTGTGCCTGTGCCACAAGGGGCACAGCAGGTGGTCAGCGCTCATGGCGCCAGCCAGAATATGTTTGCGCTCCTTCGAGCTGCTTCTGCTTGCTTAGAGTCTTTTATTTCATATGCTTCATTTTTATCTTTTCCGTTTTTTTTTGGTTTTTTGTTTTTGGCAATGATTTTGTATTTTTAATGTAGTTTTTGGTCTGTGTGCGCGATGATTAATTAATTTAACTTGACTGCGTTGCGTTTGACTACATTTAATTTCGATTCCTTTTCTGGTTTGTTGAATTCCATTAGACCGCAACAACAACAAACCGAGCCAAACAGCGAGGCATGGCTAAATATTTCGACATTCGTGCGGTTTAGAATTTCATTTTCAATTTGCCTTCTTTTTTATTTGGGTTTTGTTCTGTTTCTTTTTTTTCTTTTGTTGTTCGTGCATTTTTTGACAAACGATTTGTTAAGATATCGATCTTTGGCGCGTCTGCGCATAATTAACAAATAGTGAGGATCTGTGCCAGGAATTGCGATAAAAGTCAAACAAAAAGTATCTCGAGCATTTCACGGCATTTCGTATAGTGACTGGCCTTCAGACAGGTGCAGTTCTTTGAAATGTTTTAATATTTAGCTTTTGTGGAGTTTTGTTTGGATAAATGTATGATTAATGATGTAATTTACAGATCATAATAATGCCCGAACTGTTAAAAATTTATTTAAAATGTTATATGTATTAATCCTTTTTAAATATTCCATAGAAAATTCACAAGATTGTTTGATTATTTTAACGTACACTTAAAAATTGAATTCACTTTTCCAAACATTCTTTTCTAACCCTTTTGATTCCTTTCAGCCAGATTGTCCTCAGAAGTGTCAGCAACAGACGCTTTTAAATGATTCATCCGTGTTACGCTGTGAAACAGATTAAAAGTTTCATTTGGTTTAACTTTCTTCTTCGGTCAACAGTTCTCTGCATGTTGCCACACTAAAAGCTTCGTGACAGCAAACTCATTATATATGTGATCCGCTTGGTTCCATCTATCTATTTATTTTTAATGAATGTCTATGCATTTACCACCCATGCGATCTCAAAAACCCCAAAGCGATCTACGGACTTTGGGGCCAAGCAACTAATTAGTTTTTATGAGCGCCACTTGGAGTTTTTGGAACGGCAATGGTCAGCATACGATGCATACGGTGGCACTGTGGCGCCTAATCATTAAAAATTCAAATCGATTGCACGCACTAAAGTCGTCTTCGTTGTCATCGTCTGGCTGCATTTCACATAAAACATTTTTGTTTTTGATGGGCATTAAAACTATTTAATACGCAGACTTTATGAATAATTCATGCCATATATACTACAAACTCAAAACGAGTATGTATAAAAGTCCGAAAGGAGAAAGAGTTGGCGTTTTTGTGTGTATTTTTTTGGGTCCCCAAAAGTTTATGTTAATGCAGATGCGGCTGTTGCCGCTCTTTCTGCGTATCCGATCTTATCGGCACTTGTGCATCTCTCTCGTCGCAGCCAAAGTGTGAAATTGCTCGTATCTGTCGACGTCTTGGACAAGCTGTGGTCATTGTCAACGCGCAATGTTCAGATACAGATACATTTACAGAAATTGTTTGTGTGTGTGTGTGTGTGTCTGCAGACAGGCGCCACAATAAAAACGACGAAAGCAACAAAGATGACGACAAAGTATCCTTGACGCTAAGATTTATGCCACAGCAGCAGCAGCAGCAGGTCGTAGCCAATGTTGCATCTCTCTCTCTCTGTTAAAAACGCCGACCAAAAGGACGTCCCACTGTGTTCTGTGTCCATACTAGGTCTTCAATAAATTACGATGACGCCACTTTACGCACATTTTTGAGCAAGTGCCGGACACTTTTAGGTAGTTTACTACACCGACTACTCACTCGCTCACACGTAACAACAGCCTAGATCAAAGATACAAGATATCTTCGGGCGATTGCGCTCAAGCACTTTGATATTGATATTTCATGTACATTTTGTCCGCAACAGCACAACACGCAATCGCAATGTGAAAAGTGCCAGTGAACTTGTTCGCTTAACGCCCAGCGCGAGATATTCGTTATTCGATATTCGTGCCTTGATTGCACTTTTCAATCGGTCTCTCAAGCTGCCTGCAGTATAGAGCTGCAGAGCCTGCTGTACCTGATCACAGCATATTTCACATCCTGCATCCTTCCGTTGCTTTGTTTGCCTGTGAAAATTGTTGTCGCGACGTTGCTGTAAACAATTTTGCAGGCGCCTACATCTAATGAGCATTTAACAGTGCCGCCGACGTCGGCAGCAAGATGATGATGAGGACGATGCTCAAGTGTAGTATAAGAATAAGAATGAAGCTAAGAGTCTAAGTGCCTGACGGCGTCGCTGGTCATTCGTCGCTGGCGGCGCTTTAAGTGCCCAACGCCATTTGGCATGTTGTTGTTTTTCTTTGACCAACCAACATATTGTTTTTTTTTTTTTTTTTTCGGGTATTATTTTTCACGTTCGTGCTAATGCACATTGCTCGTTGCACCCGATTCCCAGTTTAATTACATTCGAAAAGTTGTTATGGGCGCGACATCAAAGGGATCTTAAGGAATCAATCTCATGAACAAACAAAGACTAAAAATATACATTATATACTAAAATCGGTTACATGTTCGGAATGTTTAAGGCTAAAAAAAGTTATTTAATTTACCTGCCGCTTTTTGTAATGATCATTTCGGTGCCAATCTGATGAAATTGCTTCCAGAGCTCATCGTTCTGCAGTGTTAAATCTACGCCGGGCAATGAGACACGTGGTGGCATTATCACATGACGGGGCATCGGAATGGGCAGCATCGGTGGAAATGGATCTGCGACGAGATTAAAACAGATTGGGGTTATTGAAGAACATAAAAAACGTTTACAACTAGAGATAAAATCTCAATAACTTATAAGTTTTTAATTAAATTAGTTTGTTAGCCTTGTTCAGGGATCATATCAGTGTATAGAAACCAGAACAACAAGTTACCCAACCCAAAAATATGATATTCAAATATGCAAATAGAACCATAAACATTAAAAATATAGAAAATATAACGAATTATGGGAATATTGAAGAACAGGAATGTATAATAAAAGTTTAGTTTTGTATTGAATTTACTGCAACTAAAATATTAAAAAGTAAGTCATATAGATAGTTCTGGTCACCCCTAGACCTTCTTTTATAACCGAAACTACTACTAAAGCTTGAAGAAACAAAAATCTATATAATTCAAGATACGGTCATACCGTCGAAATTATAATATGTGATTTGCATGCTGTGCTAAGAGCTGGTTGAACAGCTTAAACGCATTTTGTTATCAATTACCACCCAAGAGACCCTGCTGTGATATCTCGTATTAAGCTTTATGCCAAGCCGACAAACGCTTTCTCACATTACTCAGCTTGAGAAAAAAAAAACGATAATGGCGCCAATCGCGCCTGCAGATCGCTGGCTACGAAAACCTATAAAGCGCCAATTGTTGCAAAAGTCAAAAGTAGCGATCATTAATGCTAATGATCCTTAACAGCTTTCTGTGTATCGTTAAACGCCGACGGTGATTACAAAATGGCGTCAACGCCGCGTATGCGTAATATAGGAGGAGGAAATGGAGCATTTACTTACCCGGTATGCGTTGCATGATCTGCTGGCGATAAATCTCATGTGCAATATGCTGTTGCATACGCAAATCGACGAGTTCGTTCATGGTGATCATGATGTTTATTATATATGTAGAATATTATGTATGTATTTCACACTTTAACAATAGTTTAACTTTTTGGCACACAATTCAATCACAGACAACAATACCAACAACAACAACAGCAAAACACATATAAACGAAAGTTGGCCACATTGATGCTCAATTCTTTTGTCTTTGTATGGGCCGAGCGAGCACGAGGTGAATTCGCAATTAGCGTCAATTATGCAAATCACAGCTACCAAAGTGGCGTAGTTATGGCAAAAGTCTCATAGGCGTGTGGGTGTTAATTTGATTATGACGACAACGACAACAAAAACAACAACAACAACGAGTATTTGAGAGAATTGGGAATTGATCTTCGTAGTATGGTTTTACCGACGCTCGCGTCTTGCGCTCGCCAAGATCGCATTTCAACTGAGCAAGTTTCAACAAAATGTCGCTGCCATCACCACCGTCGCCGCCGCCGTCGTCGTCGCTCAGCGAAAAACGAGCTTGACGAGTTCAAGCCATTGATCGACATTACCTGCGATGAGTTCTGAGCTGCTGCTTAACTGTTTAGCTGCTCAAAAAGATCTCTTGTTCTGCAGGTTGCCCTTTGTGGCACTCTGATTGGCTGCCCAAACGCTGCGCACGTGCAGTAAGAGTGAGAGCGGTGTGCCGTTAGCTAACTATAGCTCTATCTCTGTCAGTCACTCAGCACTCGCTCTCTTTGTTGGCGCCTCCATTTTGAATTTGACACCAGCTGCAAATACGTTTTCACACACAATGTTTAGCTCCGCCTACAACAGATCGATCGTTTGAGCACGTTCTCTCGCTCTCTCCCTTTCTTTCTCCCTCTGTCTTTCTAATTGTGCTTTAATTTTGAAGTGCGAAGTTGCACAGTCAGCAGCCGTTCCAGCCGAAACAGACACAAGCACATGCGCCTCAGTTCACTCTATGTGTATGTGTGTGTGTATTGTTGTTGTCTTTTAATTATACGTCATGATCGAAATTGTTTTTTAGTTTGTTTTCTTCAATTTTTTCTTTTTCATTGGGCATCTTTTTTTTTATACTTATTTATGCTTTGCCCATTTGTAGCCTCTGCCATCATGGTGGTCCTCTTGTCTTCGGTTAGAGCTGTGTTGTTGTTGTTTTTGTTTTTGTTGGCTGCCGTTTTGCTGTTCATTTATTTGATTTTGGTTTTGACGCTGCGTCATTCGGCGGCATTGATATGGCTGCCGCACATACATACATATAAACTACATAATGTATCCCCGATATGGACTCGAAACTCGGAACGAAACACTGCAGATGCAGCTGGTTGATTATAGTATTATTTCTTCATCGTCTTCTTCTTCTCCATCTGTATGTTTTATCTGCTTGTTCGGACCTTTTTGAGCTTGACAAAACATTTGTTAAACTGCGGAAACGCATGTCGTCTACAAATTTGCTGTCCAGTCGTTGCCATTGCACGGCAAAATACGACAAATGGAAAGCAGATTGTATAGAAAAAATATACCTATTGTTAAGATGTTTGTCAATGTTGGTAAACGAAATATACACTGAAAGTTAGCAAACTTAATAATATATATAATAATATTGAAAAGCAATTAAATGAAGCATCGCATCGAATTTAACTTTGACTGCAAATTAAGTATACGCAGCGTGTGGCTATAGAAAACTTTCGCTTTCTATAAATTTAAAGAGAGCCTTGTACACAGTAAATATTTCAGCTACCATCTCTGGATAAACACAACCACTTCCGTTAGGCTGGCTCGAGTAATTAAACATTGCTAGCTTTAGCCGCTTATCTCCTTTGCATGTCTCTTGCACTACTGCGAAATTCTTGAGATTGTTGGGTAAATAGTTTTGCGAGCTAATTTACACAGCACTTTGCTGGCTGACACATCCACTTTGTTTTATGTTGTTGCAGCGCCAGCGGCGATAAGCGATGGAAATTAATTTACTATTAGCAGTTGGCATTGGAATTTTGCCCAAATTACGTGCCATGTCTGCACCCAAATACACATATGTATGTATGTACATCAATGTGTGTGTTCGTGTGTGTCTGAGTTAATTTATGCCTCGCGTTTTCACATTTGGTCGCGGACCCTTCCGGTTCCTATTTCCACATATACATATGTGCGTATGAGATGGCACACAATTAGCCAAAGGTTCGGGTCTCAATGTCTGTGTACCTGTGTCTAGGCCACGCCAATAGCTGTGCAATTTGTCAGCACTAAGCTAATTGGTGTTGCTCAAAATGATCTGCCTGCTGTTTGACTAATGCTCTTCGGCTTACTTCCGTTTGTTTCGGGGGTGGTATCGCTGGCCCAACAGGTAGCTGTTTTTCCTATCTTTGCCACATTCCAAACAGTTGACTCAGCCAGGAGTATATTAATTGTTGGTCCTACATTTTTAATATATCTTAAAAAATATGCTTGACATGATACTTGACTTGATAATTTAAGGGCCAAACAGGTAGGGGAAAATCTGAATCATTTCATTAATAAGTGCTGGAAAACTTAAGGTTGCGAAAAGTTTGTACACTTTCCAAGAGGATTGTTATTTGTGTTGGCGACATTCGAGCTAAAATTGCAATCAGCAAACTTTTTTTACCTTTAATTCATTGCGTGTTTATGAGAATTTTCAATTTATTCCCCTTCCAAATATCTTTAGTTACCTTGCATGACTTTGCATATTGTTGCCTTCAATTTGAATTTGTACAAAATATTGTTCTTGCGAAATTATCCACAAAACAGAAATGAGCACGAGCCTTTTTTTCTCACACGGTCATTCAAATTAATATTAGCATAAATGCCAGACAAAGTCTATTGTAATTTTCCATGAAAAATACTGCAAAACCATTCAGTATTTTTAGCTTTATTTTATATTTTCGCTGCAATATTTATTGATTTAAACTTTTAGCTACTCGTACGCATTTAGTACTATATTTTTATTTTTTATTTAAACAAGCCCCAAGCGCCTCCATAGACAACAATTAACGGCTCGGCACTTGACGACGTTTATTCATTGTTACACCATCAACAACATGGAACGAAGACGCTGCTAAAGTTGGCTTAAACTGCAGACATGGTAACCAAATCACTTATTTGTTGACGCTTGACTGTCTGGCTGGCATGTAAGTAAATCTACTTTCGTATGCAAATTAAGTGACTCAATCAACAAGGCAACAAGTCAACAATAACAACAACAATATCATCACTAAGCAAATGAAAGTGAACGATTTTGTGATACCCTTTTAAAAATTGAATGCTGATATAAATAATAACTTTTGATCTTTGGTAAATTTTCTAGCTATGTTTGAAAAACTGGTGTGATTCTAAAATTCAGTATTCAAGCCTCAGATATGATTATAAGAGGGATAGAGATCAAAAATTCATTTAAGGCATTTATAAATGCTAAGTTTTTAAATTATTAGCTTTGGTCATTTGCCTTATTAAAGTTAACCACAAATCATAAGCCCACATCTTCAAAATATGTTTTACAGGGTAGACTTCGCTTAAAAAGCAAACAAACATAAGCACAACCACCAGTAGCGATCAGAGGGACAGCTAAAAATATAAAAAAAAACTAAGCCACCAAGGCATCATAATCATGTGGGTCCGCCAGTCTAGGCTACCAGACTACTACCACTACCAATACTACTACAATGGTCCACAGCAGCCCACTTAGCAGCATTCAATGGTTTACGTAGGCCCGAAACATACAGTCACATGGTATGGTTGGAGAGACCCCACAGCACATAAATGTATCCCTGGTGTATATAATTGAGAGGTGTTTAATCGTGTGTTTCGCTTTATTTTCTGCACATTCACGACCTATGGCGAGACAAGGTACAATATTTTGTGTGTGTATGCGCTCCACTGTCGATCGCTGTTTGCTTTCAAATTATCATAAGCAAATATGGCCCAAACCGAGCCGAACCAGCGAACTGAAATACTGACTGACTGACTGTTTCAATTTTACGCGCTTCAGACTTCAGACTTAAGTGCTAAAGTTGCTGGCGACGCGACGCGCTGAGAGGCGCTTCTGTTGTGTAGACACTTAAGTTATTACAATATTATACATACATGCATATATTCCAAAATATTCAAGTGCTATTGAAGAGTCTTCGTCGTCGACGTTGGCAGCAGCATTCTTCAACATCATTCACAGTCTCTGGGAGCCAAAAGAATCTGCATATACATATATTTTATATATGTGATTTTTCGACAATAAAATTTGTTTGTTTGTTTACCTTCGATGCTCATTGAGCTGACACTTGGCACTGTGGTATGGTGTGGTTGTTGAATGGCTTAAAATGTGCGTGTTATAACAAGATCATCGATTTTAATGTGGTCAACACAAAGAGCTTGCCAAATCAGCTTGCTAAGCAAGCGATTCATGCTCCAAATCGATTTATTAACATATACACAATATATTCGGTTAAAAGTTCAATGGCCACGCGCTGTGACATCAAAGCCAGATCTATGGATTGCCGACAAAGAGCACAAACAATAGGCTGCTTAGGCAACAATAGCCACTGAATTAAAATCTAAAGCAATATCCAAATCCAAGACCAAGTCTATGGATCAAGTCCAGTAGTCAAGAAATCATTTCGTTTGATAAAAACATCCATTATGCGTAACGATTTGACGGCTTCTTTGGCTACCTTATTTTTCTACAATGTGTCGGCAGTTTGGCTTTGATTGAGTAGCTGACCGTCCTTGCCGCGGGGTAATTGTTGTCGCACAATCTATCTCTCTCTCTCTCTGGTACAGCATGAGTGCGCAATTACAATGCCTGATAAAAAATTCAAAGAGAACCTTCTAAAAAAACATGTTTGACGTCAAATAGGAAATGCCTTAATCTCTTTGCAACACAACGTCACAACACTACACAACTGACTCCATCACTGCCATCTTTTTTGCCCCCTCTCCCGCTACCCATAGCCCTAAGCACACTATTACTATCTTGACTAGTGTTGGACATTTGTTTGTGCTGGCCAATGTATTCATCGTCTACGTCTTCGTCGTCTTTGGGTATACGAGCACTTTGTATCACGTCTTTTACTCTTATTTGACTAGCTCACTGCTCAATGCCATCTACGACGAAGAGTATCTATATATTTTGTTTATTTCATGTGTACTTATGGCACTAGTCACTCGTTGACACTTGTTGCCGTTGCCTCAGTGCTCGTTTTGGGCTGTTTGTTGTTGATTGCTTTAATGGCGTCAAGAATTTCGCTTTTATAGAGCACTTGCGCTTCCACGAAGCGTATCTGTCTCGACATTAAGTGGAACCTGATTCTTAAACAGAATTTTTATTGTTGCATGATGTCTGTGTAAATATATGAGAAGCATTCACGACAAACTACTTACTTGCATATAAAAAAACATAGTTAGACGTTGAGTAAATTGGTTAAGGATTTGGTTAATGTTTAATTAAGTATAATTTTAGGAACAATAGAAGGAAGATTAATGAAAAGTAAATCACTTATTCTGTTGAACTGCATTTAGGCTACTTTGATCTTAACAGCACTAAATTTAACCTAATCTATTTTATGGATTAACAAAAATAATAAAAGCTACTGAAACCAAACATCCCAAAGCCCTAAAGTACATAATTTACCCCACAATGATAATAGTAAGTATTAGTGGGATTCAACAAAAATGGCGCAAAGTCAACAGGAACACGGCCATTATTAAAAGCGAGAACAATTTATGCCACCACTGCAATGAGTTTGTGTCTTGGGCGTATGCTCTGTATCCAAATTTAGCCTCTCAGGTGAGGCGTCAAAAGCTTAAATATTTACAATCAGCCCAAGAAACCAACATAAAGCACAAAGATATAAACACACACAACCCAGAAGGAGAATAGCTTAACGAGATACGAGAGGAGCAAAAGCAAAAAGCATGGAAATATTTGTTAAAAAAGCAAATAAATTGCAGAAGATAAAGATCTAATTTTGATTAAAATTTAAGCTTTTTCACAACCTAAGCAGCTACCGGGCAAGAGTATATCCATAGAATGAAAAGAGAAGCTATCTCAAAGAAGAAATTATAAGACGTCGCTTTTGGGTATATATGTATGTTTGACTTTTTTGTTTGTTGGTTTTCGTTGACAACGCACACAGAAAAACATTTAATAAATTAACCTCTGGGATACACTCTTCGTTATCGCTATCTTTAGAGACGGAGTCGCACAGCGTGTTATTGTTTTTGTTTTTTTTTTTTGGTTTTTGATTTTATAATTTTCATAGACTTTTAGTTGCTATATACGGCAAGCAATACGGTACTTTTAACACCAGTTAAACAGAGCCGCATTTACAAAGGCCAACACAGCACAGAAGCGACAGAGTTGTTGCTGCTGTTCGAGCAGCAGCTGGCCCTAAGATACACAGATACTCGTTTACTATAAGCCAGAGAGATACATTTCAGCTACGGATACAGATACAGATAGACAGAGTGTTAAGGCACATGTGAAGGAAACCTATTTGCATATGAATGTGGCAATGATTACAAATTTCGCTCGTAAAAATGTTAAGTTTGATTTTGTTTTTGTGTGTTTTTAACCTTTTTTTTTGTTTCGAGGCATAATTAACTATGTATCGATATATAGCATTTGCGTCGCGTTTACGGCAATTTACAGGGCACAAATGTTGTTGTAACTGATTGTGAGATAAAATCTTGTATCGTGTTTTAAAGATACCTTTGTGGAGAACTAAATGAACAGTTCAACGAATGTCAATGGACTCTGGTGGGAAAGTGTTGAAGCCGTTTACATTATGCAGATTAAGCTTTAATTTTTATTGAATGAAAAACTGAAACCTTTCACAGCCATGTATTTAATAGCCGACTAACAAGATCGATGTTGTCGACCGATAAATAAACAGCTAACTGCATATCGTTAATAGATTAGCTATGCCCGATTTCCCACCTTCACTTCAGACAACGCCCACTGTCCGAACTGCAAAAGGATCACACACATACATTCGTTTTTGTATGATCTACAGCAGTGATGATCCATCTACCATCGTCGAAGAATTCTCGTTCATCTGTTTTTATGTTTATTATGGCGCGTTTCGTTAATTTCTTGGCGCCATCATCATCGTCTCTATCTCAGGCTTCCTTCTCTCTCGCCTCCTTTGCTGCGTCATAAAATTAAAACTCTTCACTCCATCATTTTTCGTGTGCGAGTGCAACATTTGACAGGTAAACGTCTGGGAAAAAACATACACATATATATAGCTTACCGACTGACCGCCCGGTTATCGCAGCCGCGCCCTCCAAGCCTGTATCTTTGCATACTCAGGCTACAGAATTCTGAATGCTCTTAAGAAAGACTTTCGGACATGGTATATTCTACTACCAGTTCTTAACGAAATGTCTCAAGAAATCTTTAGACAAAGTTTAAAATATGTTCTCTTAATAAAATTCAAGTGTATTCACGATTCGATGTTTACCAGCAAACATAATTCATAATAAATTTAAGACCAAAAAGGTTTATGTGTTTTTTTTTTGTGGTTTGTGCTGTTGATGTGCAGTTAACCATATTTTTGACAGATTTATTAGGCAATATTAATTTTTTATACGTGTAGAAGAATGTGGCATGGGAAGCTGCCATTATCACCTCTTCGTGCTTAAAGGTGGAGCACTGTAGCACAGGACAACCAATGTTTGCAAAGTGCTATTCAGCAGACAGTCTGAGCACCTATATCCAGATCTCTCTTTCTGTTTTGATTTTGTCGAAGTTTATTTGCCTTTGTCTGGTGACTGCTGACTGCTGAGCGGTGGGTCGAACGTGTGAAAATGCATTTGCATATTCAATCAACGACACAATAAATACGAATAATACTACATACGACGAATTCATATAGAGTCGTTAAACAACATTAACATACCAAAAAATAACAAAAATGTATGTGTATGTATACGAATTGTTGATACGGAAGACTTGTTGGATTGTTTGGGATACAATATCAGCCCGTGACTTTTGCATTCGAATTGAAAGTGTCAACACTTCTGAGGCGCTTCTGGAGACGCTGCGACCCATAAATTCGATGCCCAAATTCAGTACACAAATCACCCAAAGCTAAATAAAAATTTGAAACTCATGCTCACCGTTAATAGCCACAAATGAATAAATCATTTGCGTGGGCAGGTGGAATATTTTGATTTCACTCCTTTGCCATTTGGCCGTCTATATTCGAAGACAAATTTGTACGAAAAATTAACAGTTTGGCCAATTTGGCAAGACAAATAAACAATATTATGATTATTGTTGCTGGCTCTTAAAAATTCCATTATGTAGCAACACAATAAAAGTGGCCAAGTGTCTGCTTATCTCTATTGCTGAGTAGTTGAAACGTGGCGCCACACTTTGCCGCACAAGTGACATTACTAGTAGCTTGGCAGGCACACGCCCCTTCAGTAGCAATCACTTTCAGTTTCCGCTCTTAACTGCACAGAGAAAGAGGGAGATAAGCGCCAATCAAAGCAAGTTGCAGCTGCGGCAGTTATTGGGGATAGGGATGAGGGGGAACGTTATCAGGCTACATGCCCCGTGCCTCGCACTCTAATGCAAAACCATAAAAACAAATTATGAGCGATACGCTAAATCAACAAAATGCATTCAAGCGCTGCTTACCCCCAAGGGGCAAGCACCCAACGAGACAAACAGATTCTTTTTGGGAGGTATGTGGCACATTTGACTTAATGAAAATGTTGGCACTACAAGTCAAGTGCTTCGAGACGCAGCCAAGCATGCACACACACACACACACACACATCGTGAGATTGCCGCCGCTTGCAGCACGCAAGTGAAAAATGTTGGCGCCAGGCGCCACTAAAACATCTTATGAATGAAGTACACATTTTTGTGTTGCTGCTCCTCCACTGCTAAGCTCCCTCCCCCCTCCCTTTCTTCATCTATGTTTTCTGTTTGTTTGGTGTGTGGCTTCTCGTTTTTGAAGTGGCTGAGTCTCTCGTCTCTTTAGTCTGTCCGCTGGCATTTTAATAATTTCCTTAGAAAGTTCTGGCATTTATTAAGTTATTAAAATGATATTAGAACCTACTTTACATTTGCTAGTTGGAGGAGAAACTTTTAAAAAAAATAAATAAACATGGCTAAAATTTAAAAGAATTTATCACAAAGTATATAAAAAATTCTTCTACTTTTTAAACTTATTAAACCAATAATTCATTGTATATTATGAAAATTCTCATAATTTTCAATAACCTTTATACATAATTACTAAAATTCTTAGTAACTCCTAATTGCCTCTCTCGCTCTTTCTCCGCTTGCTGCAGCAGTTCAAAAGCATTCCTTTATCAATCGCACTTGTTAGGGTCTTTCCAAATGCAGTTCCATTCCGTTTTGGGCTACCTGTTGATCGGCAGCCGCCGGAGCAGGAGCAGTATCAACATCAGCTCAAGCAAGCGTGCGTTCCATATTAAATCCACGCACTAAAAGCATTAATCACCATTTTCACGCGACGAGCCTGTCGCCCTCTCTGGTTTGCGCTCAGGCTCGTTAGAGCTGGATGTGAGGAGTTGATCGGGCCAGGAAGGGAAATGCCTGTGGCGAGTGCTTCCTGGAAAAGTTGCAGCGCCTGCGCCGCGTGTTGACTAATGACGCGCATTTAGCAGCGATTAATGAATTTTATGACCCGCCATAATTTTATGGCACATCAACTGGCCGCTGGCCAGGGAAATTCCAGCGAATTTCCCCGCTACAAAGCCATTGAACAGAGGGAGAGAGAGATACAGAGTGAGAGGAAAACGTGAAAAGCTGTCGGCTGTATGCGGTTTTATTATCCTAAACCTGATGCTTCTTGCTGGCTGGCACCGGCGTTACACGAACAATGCAAAGATACTTGAGATTTTATGGCCAAAATAGTAGACACCGGCGGCTTGGCATTCAAAACTACTCAAAATGTATTCAAATTCTAATCAAGTGCTTGGTTGGGCCGGCTGTGTGCCCTTAGGTTTGAATAGGGCGTTTGTATGACAGCTAATGTCTCGCATAATAGAAATCACCTACTTAGGAATCAAGTGCAAAATGTTCAAATGCCTGGCGAGCCCACTTGAGAGCAGGGAATGAGGGAATGAGAGCCTGAGCTCATCCATGTATAACTACATATGTGACCGGCGAATGTAATCCTTGTATAATTGAAACAAAACGCAATTTGTTTTTACAGTTTGTCGCAGCCTTTAAGATCCCATTTTTGGGTTTGTTTTCATTTCAACTACAAGAGATAAGAGCAAAGATTTGCTCAAAGGATTTGCCTTTCTTTCATCATTTCTTGGGACTTTGTTGTGAGACTGAAACATACATAAATACGTATGTACGAGTATATGTATGCCTGTATAGAAACAAGTATGTGTGCAGTCTCTTTTTTGGTTTATTTTTACTGCTGCTTAAACAATTTTCGCTTAAATTGTTTGTGGCAAATGGGATTTGGGTTTACCACAAGAGGTTTGGTTAAAGGATAACAATCATTTTACCATTGTTGACAATTTTTGTTAAATATTGTTCAACAAAGGGGGACAATTGTTCGAATGTTGTCATCTGTTTGTCTATCTGTTTACTTTCGTAATGGAGCTGCCCAAACATCTGCTTAAGATCCCGGAAATTTGATCGAAACAGAGATGATATACTATGCATTTACTTATGCTTGGGAGCCTGGTAGAAATGTGTTTACGGAAAGGCCTTCGAAAGAGAGAGAAATTGTAGGAAGTATTTAAAGATTAAAGGCACAAAAGTTGCAATTACTTGTTGTCCTTGTGAAAAGGTTTAATAAAATCGATTGAAGAAAATAGTAAGGTACTATTGACCTTCTAGAACATTTCTTTTTGGTATGTAATTTCTTATATTTAATTGTGCTTCCTTAAGATTTAACTTAGATTGATATAAGTACATAAATTAAGCGATATATATTTTTTATATTTTCCAGTCTAAGGCACTTTTTACCTTATGACAATCACGCCCCTCCCCCCACTGTATTCAATTTTGTTTTTTGTATAATGCATATTCACATCTTTCACATCGGCATACCACAAACGATTATCTGCATCGAAGCACACTCATCGAACCGCGGCATCGTCCTCGTCTCCTCGTCTTCACATCTTTGGGCACTGGACATGGACAGCAGTTAAAGCAGCGGAAAACAATGGCAGCGGTTAAAGTACAAAGCATCGCACTTTATTAACTACTTGAGATTAAGGCTGATAAACAGATAATCCCCGACGGTCGGCAAACTAAACTCAAAGTGCACCGTATACTCCTACAACCCAAAGAGAGAGAAGGAAAGAATAAAAACAGAGAGAGTCTGAGATAGAACAAGATCGGAGGGTACGAAGTAGACCAGTTTCAATATTCGGTAGCTGTGCCGGCGTAATAAGCATAACAATATCGTTGTCCGCCCAATTGACACGGCAGGCTGAGTTATCTGGAGAGCTGCGGTGTAAAATGGATCACAGGTACAACACTATAGACTGATGCTCAGGTGAGATCAATAGCAGCCAACCAGAGACATAGATGAGGCTTATCGTTGCTTTGCCTCGCCTCGGCTCGCCTCGCCTCAGCTCGGAGCGCATCAGTTGAAGCATCCACACGTCACTGCACTTTCGCCAGCCTCATCTCATCTCGTCTCATCATTCCGTCATCCACTCACTCGTCGCTATCTCTGGGGCGCAGCTGCCTTTGATCAGTGTAGCGTAATTTTAAGCCAAATTGGTCGGCCTTTTTGGTTATGCCGCGAGATGTATACATTTTTTTTGTTTGTTGGGAATGTATTGGTCTCTCGAGTTCGAGTTCATGCTGGGATCTATTTGTTTGGTTTGTCTGCTGTCTCCTGGTGCCAATGTCAGGGGTCCTTTGGCGTTGGGCTGACGCACTTTTTCAATGCTTCAGTGTGAAGTTGTAACATCTTTTTAGTAAGGGTAGTTCCACGAGTAGTTATTCAGATGCCATTTTCTGCTCTTTTGAGGCGTGGAGCTACTGCTGTGTAATGGGATTTACTTGTGATCTATTGTTTGGTAAAATATTTTTTTTTAACATTTGGTACTCTTTTGATATTTCAAGTTCATTTTTTAAAAGGTGAATGTTTATGAACGAAAGGTCTTTGGAACTTACTTTTAATGTATTGTCAAAAATATTTTAAAAGTGTATTTACGAATTCTCAAAGTTCTCGTTAAAAATCATATCTCCAAACAGAGATCATTGCATCAACCTTTCAGTTCCAGCTCGTTGCAAAAGACCAAATGAGGCATGACAACGCTTCAAGTGTTTATGCAAATGCATTTTAACACCTTGTTGCACAAATATTTTCTAACTGCTTACAATAATAATATTGATAATATTTATAAATACAGAGAGGCGTGTAAAGGGTGAAGATGCTGCAACTACTAACAAAACTAGTGTTTGTAGATATATAAGATATAACTGTGCGGCAAACGTGAGGCGTAAATTAATTCTATTGAAATCGCTTACAGTTCCATGGAACGACCGACAACGTATTGCAACCGAGAAGCTCTGAGCAAACACATCCATTGGAACGTGCAATAAAAGTAACCTCCGAACAGAGAAAAAAGTGTTGAATCCGTTGCTGGCTGGCTGGTGTTGGGTTAGCTGTGTGTTTACTCGTTGGCAACTTTGGATGACTGAGAGTCGTGGATGTTGTGGATGTTGGTAGTCGGGCCAAGCTCATTATGCGATCGCGTTAAGCTGTGAAATTTATTGTTTGTCTACCCATAATAAGGGGGCAACAGCAACAACAGCAACAACAACAACAGCAGCAGCAGCAGCTAAAGTTATGTGCTTCTAATCTTCGACTATTGACAAAAACTCAATACCAGTAGTTGCTGTTAGTTCGCAGTGGCATTTATGAATTATGGAAATGGTAACTACAACGACAACGCTTAGAAGACGCCACTGCAGCGCATGCTGGTCAGCATCACTTGGCTTTGGACTCCAGGCTGGACTCTTCAGGCGAACAAATGTTTTATTAATGAAACGTTGATCATCAGTTTTGTTTGTTTGCTTTTTAGTGTGGGCAGCAGCAACAGCAGGAACAACAACGTTGGCGAGTCTCTAAGCGAGACAAATTACCACATTTCAACACATACTCAAAATGCTGGCGTTGTGTTCTGCCCCCCATACCCAAGCACCACTACCAGAATGGCTTGGGGATGCGTCTCAGACGGAGGCTTGAACCAAGTGGCCCTTTTGGCGCCCATTGCAATTGTGTGGCATTAGTTTTACCTCCTCTACTTCTTCGTCTTCCTTGCTTTGTACTCTCTCTCTCTCTCTTTCTCTCGCTTTCACGTTTGGTGGTCATTAATAAAAATGTTTTTGTTGCTTGGAGTTAACTCCCATAAGCCATAAGAAAAACAAACAAATGGACAGGCGATCGTTGGATAGTTGACTGGTGGCCCAGACACATACACATATGCATGCAAACAGATATATTTATATGGACAGGCCCCTACATTGGGTCAAATAAGCCAAGTCAGCGACGTGAGCATGAATCAACCTGTCAAAAGTCTCGTTAACGCCAACAGCACCGGATTTTTGTTATTTGGCCTTCTTCTCTGACAGGGTCATAGCGAACTAGCCATGAGCTACGAATGGCTTGGAAAAATTATTTTAAGATAACTTAAGTTTAACTGTTTTAAGGAAAGTAAAAAAAATATTTTTAAGTAAAGCAATAATTTTTTATGAGAAAAACGAAGTCGTGTCTTAATAATACCGGCAGCTGTCAGGTGTGTGTATGAAGTTTTGATCGCAATGTCTAACCGCAGTCAGCAGACAAAAGATACAGAAATTTTGTTTAAATCAAATCTTATAAAAGTCTTTAATTCCCACACAGTCTGCTCTCCTACAGCTTCCAAAAAAAACTACCAAAACACACGTAAATTCAAAAAAGAAAAAATGTTTACTGCTGCATCCAAACACCCTAAGGGACTGCCAAAAAACAAAAACCAAAAACCACTGTGCAGCTAAACAAGCAAACAAGAACAACAACAATCAAAAAAGCAAAGATGTGGGGAAAATTTCATTAAATGCCACATTTGGGCAGCCAAAAACTGGCGCCAGGGCCAGCTTCAGAGCATCAGCATCAGGCAGCAGCAGTGTGTGTCCACATTCATGTCCATGTAGTATAATCTCGACAACTGCAACGAGGGCACGAACAAATAAGCAGCAATTTCTTCATGTTGCGAGCAAATTTGGCTGGAATGCGGCAGAGTCAGAGGCAGGGCCGGGCAGGGCAGCGCAGTCCCAATGTTGCCAGTGCTGGCAATGAAGTGCGCCGTCGCGCTGCTAAACGATCTTGCCACCGCCCGTCCACACCATGCCACACACACACTCATACATACACTAACAACACGAAGCACGCACGAACTACGAACTTGAAGCCAGCCAAAGCCAGTTAGCTTGGCCTGAGTATGGGACTTGGGTTTTTGGGGCCCTTCACTTTGACTTTGGCTGCTGCTGGGCAGCAGACTGGCGCTATCGTGCTGTCTGGGTCTGGGCCAAGTCAGTGTTTTTGTTGTTTTTGTTATTGCTGTTCTTGCTGCTGCTGCTGCTGTTGTGCCCACACCGAATTCAGAGGTGCAAATACGTTCAGGCCAGTCTCCAATTTGTGCTGGCAAGTGATCATTCATGCGCCAAAGATGTTTTCATAGTTTGTGTTGTCTGCTCAGGTTATGATACCCATTATCTTTTAATTGAGGTTAGGTTAGTTGCTAATAAGATGTATTGGAATTTTAGAAACTGAATAACTGAAGCATGTATTGTCAATCTTAAATATTTTTGATGTGTTTATTGAAGTGGTTTCCTTAAATATAAAGGTTTTCACTACTGAAAATCTGCAGGGTATCTAAGCTTCGTTATATTTGGTGTACAGCTTGTTATCTTCTTTTTACTTGATGATGATTTTACGTTTCTGTCTTTGCCCTCTGGTCGTCGTTGTCGTCGTCTTTCTCTCATGGACGTCGCCATCGCCATCGTCGAAAAGGAAATGAAATATTTGTCTGGTCTAAAAGTTATCATTTTATTAAAAAGCAGAGGCAATCAACGCATTCACATATTAAACCCGATTTTCAACTCAACTTGTGGGATCTCAAACCAAATAAAAGAGGAATCACGTTAAGTTTATAGGTCGCAACACACACACACACACCCAGATACTCAGATGCTCAAGGAAAGTGATTCACTTGGGTTTGGGTCAGTTGACTGTCGGTCGGTTGCTGGAGACAGGGGCGTTTTTGAAAGACGTCGGTCGCGCCAGTCGCCGGTCTCGTCAACTGACTAACTGTCTGTACAATTATATAAGGATAAATATGAGGGTATGAATTTGTGGGCTTGTCCTAGTTACAATGACATTTGGTGGGCGGGTTGCATGCAGGCCAGTTTCTGGCTTTGATTGAAATAGTATAGTGTGTCTTGTTAAGGTTTGACTAATGTGCTACATAAACAATACTAGTAGCAGGCGCTGCAGATCCTGTTACACATAGGCGTTCTGTGTGCCTTGTCAAAGTCAAAGTGCAGTTTCGTGTCAAACGATTGGTGTAAGATGTGACTATTTAGTATGTTTTATGTTTGCCATAAGAGATTATGTACAATGGGACTAGACTCTAGCTGCTATCTCTTGCTGTCATCGCATTGCAGCATTCATAACTCAATCAGTCCCACATAAAGTCATAAACGACTATGATAACCCCAACGTCATATAGTTGTGTCTACGCCTAGTTGAGGTTTATAAACTGCCAATATAAATGTTTGAATTAATTATAGTTTTAGTATCAAAGATGTTTAATTGTGCTTTCCACCAGGACCCACCACACATACCAAACGAGTATCAAAACCGTATAAAAGACAAAACATTGAAATCCAATTAAATGACGATCATTAAAATGCCAGCATGATGCTGACTCAAATTCATTTTTAATTGCTTATTTCATAAAAATCAAAAAATAAAAAAATAGATAGATGCTCAACAGGTTGAATAGCTAGAGACAGAGGTGCATATTATCATATTAACGCCGTCTCTAACTCGAAAGTTTCAATTTCCGACAGTCTCCCTAATGGTCATCAAATCAAGCCCACACTATTTTGTGTCAATGCAATAAATAATAACAACAACAGAACCTTACGCCCTCTAACTGAATAAGAAAAACGATAGCCAGGAGAATTTTTGATTGATGTCCTTGGCAGTCAAACGCTCGCCTAAACGGCTGCAATAAAAAATTTACCACGTTTGGGGCACAGCGGGCGGTTCGCTGGCGCCAGTGATATATTTCACCCTTTTCCGATATGACGGCACTGCACTGGGAACTCATCGTGGCTCTCTCGGCCTCTTGTGGCCAGCGGTAACTTGCCTGTGAGTCTCTGAAACAGAGACAGAGATATAACAGACGGAACACAAAAAGGTGGAAATGTTAAAATTTAATTATGGGTTCAGTTTTTGGACGCTGAGCGCCCGGACTACATACATATCATAAAAAAAAACAATATACCCATCGTACATACATACATACATTTAAATATATATATATCAATGCAATAAAACACTGTGTGTGCTGTGGAGTGTAGAAAAGTCAACAAAAATTTGTTTTTAATTTACAATTTAATATGCGTTATAAAAAATTGGGCCCAATGACGAGACATTAATATTTATAAAGGTTGCGCCAGAAAGGCAGCCAAAAACAGATATCTGAATTTTTGCTGGCTCTGTTTGGATGGCTCTGTGGATGCGCTACAGGATCGGAAACTGTGAGCCGTATAAAAATGGGAACTGGTGAGAGCTGCAATTGTATGGAACTGATAAGCTTAAGATTGCTTTAGATCTTGACATAATCAGTTTTATTTACAGCAGTGATAGTTCTTAGAATGGAAAGTACAAATTTAAGCATACAGGTGATTGATAGCTCAGTTTGTGAATGTATTTATTTATCAATGGTTATCTAGATTTTTGAAACAATATTTCATCAAAATTTTAAAGGTCGTTAAGACTTGACAGGTTGATGATGAACAATCGAAAAGATCATTTGGTTAGAAATCGGGAAATATATTGTTTGAGTCTATATGATATTTGGGACAAATTTTAAAAATAAATAGATAGTTTAATTTGCTTAAAAAGCTTATATATATAAGTAAAACAAATACTCCACCAAATACAGTTTAAATATGTTGCAAAATTCTTATTATAAGGCGTATGCCCCACTTGGATAACTTCTCACACACTTTAAAAGAATTTGTCAAAGACAACTAGCAAAATTTACGTTGCGACGTCGAGTTTCAAATACTTATGCCACACACATCTCGAGGCGATCCTAACTCGTCAAATTGCGGACCGCATAAATTGCCAAACTTGGTGGAGTCGCTGCCAAAGTCAAGCTCCATGTGTTTGTGTGGATGTGACTTCATGTCGACTGTTGTTTTGACGTTAAGGGGCGTTCGTTGTCGCCGTTTTTGGGAGCGTTAAGGGGATTTAGAGAGAGAGAGAGAGAAAGAGAGAGGGAGACGGAGCAAACGCGCCTCATTATTTATTATGAATTCTATAAATATTAATGGATTTTTAAATGCAATTATAACAACTAATTAATAATGTGCATTTTAAATTTGTCCCAAGCGACCGAACACCGCATTGTCTGTATGCCTTCACCGGCTCCGTCTCCATCTCGAGAGCATTTGACGTATTGACTGACGTATTTATTGCATGTTTTCTCGCTTCGACTTTGGTCGTTTGTAGGCCGAGTTTTTGTTTGGAGGTGCGCGAAAAAATTAAACGAGAATGTCTGACAGAATTTATTTTAATTAGTGCGTTAAAGCTGCGAGTAGCATGCTAAATGAGCTAAACGAGATCAGACTCAGAGAGTGCTTGGTCGGTCCATGCAAAACGATTGGCTAAATGGCCAACGGCAATCGTTGATCAATGACACAAAATCTTAAGCGAATCTCACAGCCGCGCTCCCCTTGACACAAAGATCACAGACTCCGAAAGCCGCCAAACGTTTTAGCAGGATGAGCCAAACAACAAACCAACTTACAAGTTTTTTGCGATCGCGATCTCCAACTTGATCTCGTATCGATTACATAGATCGACTTCTGTGCTCAGGTCAATTGCCGCTTGGCCAATGCAAAGAGATGCCGCCGCCATGCGACGGGTCGCATCGCATGTAATCGATATGGCGAAACGCTTGCAATCGATACGAGAAGGCCGGGAAAATGTATCTTAAGTAGCAATGTAATGTGTCCAGATGCCGAACTGCTGATAAGAAGCGCCCTGGTGGCGACGTCTATAGATGATCACAACTGATCAGTAGCTTGATACTATGCTCTCTCCACTATCACTCGTTGAGGCTGGCACTTATGGGCGCCTGGCCATAATGCATCTAACAGTTACTTATTGATTTCTGATCTTGTGACAGGCGTCCGCTGTGTACCCCAGCCAGGGGTAAACATTTTAAAGTGGAGCCTCACAACGTGAGAAATATAAATATACATAGGTTTCTGTTTCTGTATATGCAAAGAGGTGTAGTATTTGCTTTTTTTTTGGTATAAGAAAAAAAGGTTGCAGCGATCAATCGAAGCATCGATGGAAATAAACATCTTAACAAATTATTATGCTGGAGTCTGGTAAGACTTCTCTATCTCTCTGTGTCTCTCTCTCTCTCTCGTGCGTCGTTAAGTATCTCAACTAGTAGCCGCTAGGCAGCCACGAAAAGTGATCATCTCAACGACAGGCCATCGATCATTCAAAAATCCAACCTGAACCCATGCTGGCTGTTTGGTTTTTCTTCATCTTCTGCTGTTTCTTTTTGGCTACAACTTTTGGGCCAAGCGTGGTAGAAAGCGTGTTGGAAAATTAAATCATCGTTGTGGTCGTCGTCGTCTGGACGGTTGTCGTTCGTTTTTTTTTTGTTTTTGTTTTTTTTTTTTTTTTCGTTGCCTTAATGATGCTGAACGCACCTTGAGCTGCAGCTTAGTATTTATCCAAAAAGATCTCTATCAGCGAGTTAACTCGTTTAGCATTTAGTTGCAGGCGCCTAAAACGCCTGAGACTCGGACTTATCGCATAGTTTGCATCTCTATGCGTTTTTATATTTTTCTCAGGATTCGAGGTGAGGCAACGCCTCGCAACGTTTGCTTATTAGGCGGGGACAGTATCGTTTATATCATTTATATTATTTTATGATGCACTTTTGTTTTTGTGTAGATCTTGATTCTTTTTTTATTTCGTTATTTGTAACTTGTTGTTTGAACGGACTCCAACTTTATGCAGGTGACAATCTAGAGATTTAAGCATTTCCCAGTGTATGGGTTAATTAGGGTTATATTCATGATTTATTGATTTGTTGTGGCCCCAAGGGAGACAGCATAAAAATGCAACCTGTCTGACCATTGATTATGGCATTTAATAACCAAACAATGGTTGATGGTCTTTTAATAAACGCATTTAACTAGTTAGCTGCCTTTTATGTATTATGTATATTTTAATTAGCTTAAGAAAAGATTTGACGTGACCCGTCTACAACTAATAGGGATTACAGTCCGCAGCTAAAGAGCTTCTTCTTTTCTGTGTCTTAGTTGCCCAACAGTAGCGGCTGCCACCAAATCTCTTATCAAAGCCAAACACATGTCGTTGTGTCTTTGGCCTGGCTACTGTGCTGTGTTGTACGTGGCAGATGCACAGTCGGCAGATAAGAGCGCACAAAGGACGATGGCAGAACCTGATGTGCTGGCGCCAAGCGCTGCTTGAGTTTGTCCCAGCCACTTGTCGCGTCGCGCGACAAAGAACAATAGAAAATTATTATTTCAATTGGCGACAACTTCGTCTATCTTTTGCCAGGTACATGCAGCTGAACATCTTAAGTTGAATACATGAAAAACGCCCGCCTACAGATCACAGTTTACACCGCAAATCGTGGCTACGAGCCTCTTTCTGTGACCTTGCTCGCTGTTTAGTGACGCAATTACACCTGACCTAACTAGGGCTACGTCTATCTTTGATTTGAATCAGCCATAAAACTGCCTGCAACGCCTCAGTTTGCTGCCCAGCATCCAGCGACTACTGTCTGGGCTCTTTTGTTGTCCATATTTCTTTGTCGGTTTGCTCTTTTTTTATGCAGGCGTGAAGCGTTACAATTTCATATCTGTTGCGCACAACCATTGTTTCTATTGTCAAATAAAGTTTAGTGTTTCTTTTTTTGGCTGCAAACATATTTGTACAAAATATTTTACGATGCACTGGCGCCCGACGTCATGTCACCATGTCAACATCTGCAACATCAACGTCTGGGTAGAGTAACTTAGATGGGAACTGTCTGCGCCTCACCGGAGATATGGTGTCTACGCCGACAAACGTGCTAATGTGCCCAAAATGCCAATTTAATGTGGGCCTGGCGCAAATTTACTTGGAATCCGACTTTCTAGTCCGTTGGCTGTGTAGTCAAGCTCGAAATTATTTGGCGGCGACGAAATGTGATTTAGCTGCAGCGCTTGAAATGAAGTGCAAATTGTGTTCTGGCATTCCCAAGAAAGTGAAGTGATAGGACCGAGACAGAAGTGTAAATTGTCTGAAGGCTGCTTATTAAAGATCAATGTCAATGTCGAGATATAATTTAATAAAACCATGGAAATTTTTAAAATATAAAAAATGCCACTTAAAATATGTATGGCTAAATATATTAGCATTAACTTAAAGAATGTATGTTATCTAATGAACATGGAAATTTCAGATAAGAGCCAAGCCGTTTTGATGACTTAAGTTAGAACATTTATTATGCTCTTTAACTTTGTAAATTTACACACAATCTCATTGCAAATATAGCTTAAGATGTACACTGAGATTGTCATAAAAGTATTTATAGTATTGTTTTGTTTGCTTTGCTTTCATTGCGGCTGAAACCTAAATCCCTAACTTATCTAAGGTATGTAAAGTATGAAATTCTTAAGCCATTAGTCATACGAAGAGCCAATATAATTTCTAACATTCATGCTGACTTCCTGTAGCGATTTAAGGTTTTTTTTTGGGAAAATGCACTTCAACAGCGATTAGAAACAATTTTCAGCGCTGACAGCGCGATAATCAATACTTGAGAGAACCTAAGCAAACCCAAAATGTATCAATTTTCGTTTAAGCAATAGGCCTGGCAATCTGGCCAACAAAAAAAAAATTAAATGGAAAAACAGCACATGGCTGTATATGGCTGAAGTATTTCGAAACTTTGAAAACATTGAAACGGCCAATTAACAAAAGCAACAAAATTTATGTTTCACCTGTCTGCATTAAATAAATACAAAATGCCAGACAATGCCAACCAGAGCCAAAATGGTGGCTAATTACACGCCACAAAAAAACAAAAACAACAAAAACACACTCTACCAATACCCAAAAGACAGCAGATCTCAGACCCAGTACCAGTACCAGTCCCTGTCCCAATACCATATCCATACGTAGTCCCAGTATTAAAGACCCTCAATAGCAAACGGCGGAAGAAGGCAATGAAAATAGCAACGGGCATTTTTCCAGCAGTCTCCCGACTCTGTTGCTGTTGCTGATGCAGACAGGCGCGCTGTGGAAAATCTCACTTCTGAATTACAAAGCATGCCACATTGAAGTCTGGCATCTGGCAGTGTGTGTGCAAGAGACATAGAGAGAGAGAGAGCGAGCGGGACAGCGACAGAGGCAGAGGGAGCGAAAGTCAGTGGCGCAGAAAAACACTGTGGCTGATGAAAATCAACAGCGCTAAGCGTTAACTTCGCCACTCGTTGCCCAGCACGGCCCAAAGACATAGTAGCTACTAGCTATATAGCTAAAGTAAACTTCTTTCATTCCCCGCACTCATTTCAACACACACAAAATGGCGCACGATCGTCGCCAGAGCGAGTGCGCCATAGTCGAGCAACTGTTTTTTTGAGCGTAGGCGGCTGAACAGTTTCAACCAATCAGGGTGCTTCGTTGCGGGAACTGGTTTGGCAGGTAGTCGCAGTTGGGCCGCTGGAACTGGAACCGGCTACGACGCGCATGCAGCTAAGCGAAAAACTCGATCAGCTTAGGATCAGTTCGTTGCGAAACGTCGTGCGTGTCAGAACAAAGAGCGCAAGCCGAAATTCCAAGTTACCAAAAGTGAAGTGTTAGAACATTGAGTGCTGTTTTCTTGTGACGAATATTTTCTGAAATAAATAAATATATTTTAAAAATATGTTATCCATTCACGAGCTAATGGATATGCGAATGCAGCAGCAGTTGGCTCATGAGATATACCGTCAACAGATTATGCAACGCATACCAGGTGAGTTTGAAGATAAATGAACAAAAATTTAAAGTTAATATGCCGACGGCAAAGCTAAATAAAAGATTACCGAAAATCCCAATTATCATGTGTGAATTAGTTTAACGATTTTTGTTTTTATTTAAGCTCGTATTAGTAGAAAAGTTGCTTTTAACTTAAGATTTTACGGACTTCATAAAGAGATGCATAAAATATATTTTCCCGGCTTCTTGTAATATATTTTCTATATATTCTTGCAATTTCAAATCATTCTTAACTTATAATCTGTAAAGTAAATTGTTATGGCTTCTCTCAGCTGGTTTTAGGACAAACTGGTCGACAGCGAGCTAACGAACTAACCAAACAACTTTTAAAGCAACATCGTTAAATAACTGGCTTCCTCTAACCAACAGATCCCTTTCCGGCAATGCTGCCAATGCATATGGCCCAGCCACAGCCACAAATTATGATGCCCAGTCGTCCGACGTTGCCGGGCGTGGAGGCAAAATTGGAGAATAACGAATTATGGCAGCAGTTTCATCAGATTGGCACCGAAATGATCATCACGAAGAGCGGACGGTAAGTTTACCAAGAAAAACATACAACATCCATACGTCCATCCCTACATCCTATGCAAATAGCTAGCTAGCTTGAGTTGAGTTTGAATTGAAAAAGTCAAGTGCACACTGTGGTCGGGCAACGGGGCCTATGTAAATATTTGGCATGACCCGACCGACAACGACGACGGCGACGGCTCTCGAAAACGTGGCCTAATGTGGCGCCTAGCGATAATTCAAAACGCAGCAGGAGCGAGAAGCGATCTTGGCAAACGGATAGCAGTGACAACAACAAGTGCAGTCGCTGCTGCTGTTGCCTCAGCCGCCGTCCTGGCGCCGGCGCGCTCATAAAAATCTTCAACGATCGCTTTTCATTGTGCGGCTTTGACAATGCTGAACAGACCGAACCCAAAAGGGCAAAAGCAAAGAGACGCTATCCGCTGTTCTCTTTACCTGCGTTTTCACACTTTTGCCTACAATGGGCCCCTTTGTTGTTGTCCCTTGGTGCATGCACATACTTACATATATTCCGATAGCTGAATTCTTAAAATCTGTATCTGAATCTCAATGTGAATGTGTTCGACTACCGAGCGGCAGCAACGGCCACTGCCCCATGCATAATGGAAATTAACATAATTATGAGCTTGACCAGTGTTGTCCACTTTCTCGGCTCATTACCCATGCCATTGACGCCACATTTGGAAGCCGTTAAGTCCCAACTTGAAGATCTTTTCTAATTGTTTGGCGCCATGCGCTGTGCTCCCTACAATTAATCACTCCGTATAGTAAAGTATTGTTTTGAATCTGTTTTTATTTTTTTATGTTTGGGATTTGTTTTCGTTACGTTTTAAATTGATGCAACGCGTATCTCTCTGCACCTCCCGCTGTTCATAATTACACACTTGTTAGGCTCGGCCACAAATCAAAATGACCGGGCAACGCCTCGAATAACAGAAAGAGCGATACCTTGATTTATGAATGTGCTTAAATACATACCTATTGTAGCAGATTGTTAAGCTGTTTACTTAATCAACATCTATTCTCTCCCTTGCAGACGTATGTTCCCCTCAATGCGTGTCTCGTTGACTGGCTTGGAGGAGGAGACCAACTATTGCGTCCTACTCGAAATGGTGCCCATTGGCGACTGTCGCTACAAGTTCTCCGGCTCCCAATGGGTGCCAGCTGGCGGTGCCGAGCCACAGAGTCCACAGCGCATGTATCTGCATCCGGATAGTCCAGCGGCAGTCCCAGGCGCTGCTCTTCAACAAGGTCAAGCTGACGAACAATACTCTGGATAGCAGTGGACATGTAAGTGTTATTTGTGCCTATTGAAACATATGTTGCAGTTACTTACGATATCTCTCCCTCGCTTCCATCAGATTGTGCTGGCCAGCATGCACAAGTATCAGCCACGTCTGCATATTATCCGCAGCAGCGAGCTCACTCAGCTGCCTTGGGCGCCGCAGCAGGCATTTGTTTTCCCGGAGACAGAGTTTGTCGCCGTGACAGCCTATCAGGTGGGTAACCCTCAAACGATTTCATTGATAGAGTAGAGTAACGGACACCCCCGGGCGGGGGGCCTTTTGTTAATTGTTGGCACTTGAGCGACAGACAGTGAACTGTCGACATTGACACAGTTGTTCAAGTGTTTTCCTCACTGACGCCAGGCAGCTCAGATTACACAAACATTCGACTAACCAAGATTTGTTTGCATTTGCAGAACGATCGCATTACCAAGCTGAAGATTGACAACAATCCATTTGCCAAGGGCTTCCGTGAGTCTGGACAGTCGCGTTGCAAGCGCAAGCTGAACAGCAGCTCCAATTCTAATGCCGATTCTGAGGATGATGGCTCTAGCGTCAGCAGCTGTGATTCACCACAACAAGCGAAACGTCAGCGTTCGGACTTTCTTGAGCAGGAAACGCAGCGCAGCCTGTCGCCGGCCTACTATGCTGCAGCAGTAGCCGCATCTCATCCATATCGTCCAGCACTTAACTACGTTCCCAACGCAGCTCTCTTGCAAGCCGCCTATTTTGCCGCAGTGCCTCCAATGGTTGCTGCCTATGTGCCACAAGCACCACCAGCAGTCACATCTGTGACAGATTCAACGTCATCCACACCTTCTTCATCCGGCACACCAACAAGTTCACCGCACACCAAAACATCTACAAAACGCAACAGTTTCAGCATTTCGGCTATTTTATCCTATTAAACACAACACATTTTGTTGTTGTTGCCCACCTTTTAAGCTTTGTTGTGATCACAGTGTGCAGTATATTAGCATTTAAGTTGTAATTTGTTAATTAGTTATAAGTGCAGCTTACAAAAACAAAAATATACTAATTTTTACACATGAAATTGTGAATTGTTCTATTTCACTTTGTTGTTGCCTATCGAAATGTGAGAATTCCGATAGTTTTGCCAAGCTGTAGCGTGTTGTGGCCCCAAACAACAACTCGAAGCTTCCGTTTTTACAGGTTTTACCAACAACTTTGGCGGGCCTTAAGCAAATTAATGTGCTCCATCAGCAGCACTCTAAGCACACCACAGACAGGCAACAGTCGCTCGATCTGGGCCTGAAAACCAACTCCAGTAGTAGTTAAAACAATTCTCGCAGATAAGGCATCCATTATGAGCAGCGATTTGACGGCTTTAAAGGCGTTTGGTCTTTGCCGACCGACCGACCGACCGGCCGATGACGCAGAAAAAGAGGCTGCTGTGCACCGCTCTCTCTCTCTCTCTCTTTCTCTCGCTCTCTATCTCTTGCATTCGGCTTGTGAAATTTTTGTTTTTATCGCACCTTTTATGGACATTGGTGGATTGGCGGGGGGATTGTGGATTGGGGTACGACGAGTAGTGTGGCCATTTCTTGTGCATTATTATCGCGTCAAATGCGACAAATCTGTCTGCGCAGACGGCGGCTGGCTTTTTAGACTGCATGATAAGCGCAGCGGGCGACATTCACGTAGCTCCATTCCATGCATGCGTGCGGTCTATATATGTATGTATGTACATATATATAAGGCTACCTAAACGGTGGCGCCACAAAGCCATTTTCGTGTTTAATAACTTTAATTAAGTTTCGTTTTGGGGTACAGCTTAAAAATAGTTCAAAACACAACTGCCGCAATCACTGTCTGGCGGGCGATTCAAACAAATTAAACAAAATAAAATATATCCATACAAAAAGGCTTATTTGTTTAATTTTCATTCATAGAAATCTTTGAATAAACTTAAACTAAGCGCGAAATAATTCACTGACTACATGAAGTTGCGGCATTAAGTTTTGTTTTTTATTTTATTGTCCCCAGTTTTCACATAAATTTGCTTCTTAAATGTTGAAACAATTAAATTATGGGATTTGCACGTTTTCACCTTAAAAAGCGGCATTTGCGCTTTCGAAGTGTTTCTTAAACGCCGAACCTTAATTTATATATGTATGCACATATCGAAACTGTTGTTTTCTTGTTAATAAAACAGTGGCAAATAGCGTCAAAATTCGAAGATTATGCGATAAAAATGCAAATCGATTCGCTCACGTTTCTAATTTGTGCTTGTTTCAATATACTTAATGAGTTTTAATGTGTGCGTAGGTTGGTGGTTGGTTGGATTGAGGCTTTCGCTATCCGGTTTTTGCGGTGATAATGATAATACTACTATAGGTGTTGCCGATGTCGTACGTTTATTTATGGATTTTATGCGTTTGTTTCTTTTTTTTATGTAATTTATTTTTATATTGCTAATTATAATATATGATTTGGTCGTAAAAGTCTTATCGTCTTTGGTTTTACGACTCAAACAACGCGAAAAGAGCGAAATATTTAATTAAATTGAAAAGCGAAGCTAAAACGGGTTTGATTGCCATTTGAATTATAGCAGCTATAATTTTTTAGGTTGTAGTCTTGACTAAGCCAGCGATAGTTATGGATAGTGCCCAAATATATCGTAAATGTGTACAAGAAACTTGACAGATGGCGCTAGTGTGCAATTGAATGGAACCAACAAGAATCTATAATAATAGATTCTTGTTGATGGAACCGAATAAAATTAAACTTATTGGTAATTAGTTTTAATAAAGAAAATGTTGCAATAAGTTTATTGAAAATGCAGGTAATTCAGTTTTAATAAAGAAAATGTTGCAATAAGTTTATTGAAAATGCAGGTAATTATTTGTATTGCATCAGCAAAACACTTAGGCTGCTAACTTGGCCAACTCCTCCTGCAACTCGGAGGTGTCAATTGGCGCCTTTGGCTGATCCTTTGCTCGGGCCTGAGCAGCAGCCATTAGACGCGGACAGCTTTTCTTGTGCATGAACCAATGAAGACGCTGGCACTCACGATCGCAATACTGCACTGCCTTGCATTTGGAACACTTTTTATCTGGCTTCTCCTGGCCACAGGAACTGCAGTAGCTGCTCTCATCCTGCACAATGGAATGAGATATTTTCATATTACCAATTTATATTCTTCTCAAGCACTCACCACAAAGCCGCGCATTCCGTTAATGGCATTACGTAGCAGGACCAACGCTGTCGGCGCATCCTTGGCACTCAGCTGGCTGACTATTTGCCGGAAGATCGTACACTCGCGGAAGGGAAACTCTCGAGCGCATTCGCGCACCGTAAACTCAATATAGTCGAGCTGACCGAGCTTGTTCTCCTTGAGGACACGCTTCACGAACAGCTCAATAAAGTCGCTCTTGTCTTGTGCCTTCTCCTTGTGCTGGGCCTTGAATTGCTCCTCGCAGCGCAACAGCTCGCCCACAATCCAGCCCAGATAGTGGAACTTAAATGCCAACAGCTCGTTGGTATCATGCGACTTTTGCATCTCCTTCTCGCACATAAGGACCAAAGCCTTGCGCAGATTGGGCAGGATCTTGAGCAGACCCAGCGACTGGGCGTTGAGCGTTATGCGAACCGGATGCAGATTGATTTCGGTGACAAAACTGTGAAAGGACTGCAACAAGGCGGGAGGGATGTAAGGCTCCGTCTGCTGGCCATGCAGCTGTGTGTAATACTCCAGGCTGGAACGCGTCACATAGTTGTTGATGGTCTCCACGCAGGCATGGTTGCCCACAAAGGCTGCCATTTGGGAGGCAGTGCGCGATACGCTATTGATGCTGTTCGGATTGATGCCAGCGTCAAGCAGCTGCCGGCACACGTGCGTATTTCCCGACAAAGCGGCAAAGTGCAGCGGTGTGTAATCAGCGCCATGCTGATTCAGATTTATGTCTGCGCCCTGTGTATTAGTTTAATAAGCTTCTTGCATTTGTTTGTTTCGTTACTAACCATATCCAGCAGCAGTTGCACCACCTCCTTGTTGCCCTTGAAGCTCGCGTGCGCCAAAATCGACATGCCGCTGTCGTCCACAAAGTTAACGCCGCCCTTTAGCTGCCCGAGTAGCTGCTTGAAGCCGTTGGTGTCATTTTTGGATATGCGATCGATTAGCTGCAGCTGTATGTCGTCCAGTTGGGACATTTTCATCGTTTTCTAATGTTTGTAGTCAGGAAAATTGGATACGAAAAGTGACTGCCAGTGTGTGCACACCGTTTAATGGACCATTTAACTTTTGAGTTTTCCAGCACTTAAAAGTTAACAAAATATTAGTATGCTGCTCGTTATGCGTGCCGTGCAAAACCGCCTTCAGCGAAGTCAAATAGAAAATAAATACATCAAAATATGTACACGTTACATCTTTATTCGATGATTTTTTACTTTAAATATTAGGTGGAACATATTTATATCGTACTTCTCTTGCTTCTTCTTACAACAGCATACCATTCCTGATGGCAGAAATAGATTCATTGATACGGTCTGCCTGTTCGGTGAACGCCAAATTTAGTACGTTTTCAGCTGCCGTCGAGAGTGGTGGTTGCGAGTGTGTAGCGGCGTGTTTTTTCGTGTGTTTTTATATTTTTTTAAACATAAGCCTTGTGTAAATGCCAACGATATTTTAAGCGGTAATGCAAAATCGCGACAATTTAACGAATTTAACAAAAGGCAGCTTCAACGGTACGTGAGTTCTTCGACACAAGCACACACATACACAAATACACGCAAAAGTGGTGCGAAAAAAGGTGATAAGCGCGCAATTGGCCCTGCCTGTGTGTTTTTGTTGTTGTATTGAAGGAAATTCTTGTTTTGCTGAAATTCCAATGCAGGAACAATCCACGAACCCACCCTAAAACAAAAAAAAAAACATACATAAATCGTGTGCATATAACAAAAGACAGATAAGCGCGCAAAATAGTAAACTGCATCTATAAGTGCTTAACAAAAAGATACCCAGTGATTAATTTAACAACAAACTGTGCCTAAAATTCTAAAGTTGAATGCCACAATATGGCAAAATATTGATTAAAGTTAAAGCAATCGACAATTTTTCCGCATTTGCTCATATAATCTATTGGTTGCTTGCCCTTCTGGCTACAGCTACCCCTTGCGCAGTTTGTGCCAGGGTATTTAAAAGAGAAGTGACAGCCAGATAAGGCAATGCAGATAAAAACAAAGCCGTAAGCGTCAGCGGCATTACACATATTATGCACAACAAATTATTAATAAAAGTAGTAACTCGCGCAATGTCTCGGCCGTTTAATTGTTAGCTTTATTTTATTTCGCACTTTTCACGGGCAGAGAAGTTGCTTGCGGCTGCCGAAAATGTTTACATCTTGCTGCGTGGCGAGAAAAATTACCTTTTTTCTACATTGGCCTTGCGGCGGCAATGGCATCTGTGTGTGTGTGTGTATGTGTGCTGTTGTTGTTTACTAATTTCGATAAGTTACAGTTTCGCATAATTTCCTGCGCAAAAGCAGCTCTCAAAAGAACAAACACACACACTCTCACTCACACGCACACGCACGTAAACATGCATAAGAAGACACATGGCAAACAGTCTCTTGTTCCCTGTTCCAACCCCCCGCAATGCAAATGTTGCTATCTTAGCTGGAGTTCAAAATTTTCACGTTTCGAGCATTTGTTTGTTTGTTCTCTCTCTCTTTGTCACACAAGAGCGGGGACAGATACAGTTTATTTTGTCCATTTTCTGATCTTGAGCAGCTGTTGCCGCAATAATTTAGTATTCCTTGAGCGCGAACAACAGGTGCAGCTCTTTAATGCTTTATGCTTATAGGTATCTCTGCTTCTCCGTTTTCTCTTGCAGCGTAAATAAAAGAATAAAGGAGTGAAACACAATCAATTTACCTGTAATAAAAAACAAAATCAAAAAAAGGCAAAACTATTTTTCATAATTCACATTTATAAAAGAAAATTAATTAAGAAAATGGGCAAACTGCTGAGCCTGTTGTCACGCGACGATTCAAATTGCTGCGCCGCCAAATCCTACGATGTGTTCCTTGATTTTGAGAATGCCGCGCCCACGGAAACAGAGCGGGAGGTGTACGATGAGGTTGAGCGCGTGCTCAAGGAATCGGAAGTCGTTTTAGAGGAGATACAAATCTATAAGGTGAGTTCGTCATTAACCCGTTTTCGGGGTAAAGTATCCGCTGTAATAATCTCGAAACCGGTTAGGGTAGTGAATGGCTGGTGTTTAAATCGAAATAATTGAAGAACAGTTAAAATATTTAGTTGCGCTCTTTCGCGTTCTCTCTGTTGAGTGATAAGTCGGAGCGAGTCCGCACTAATCAAATGAATATGTGCGAAATACTACAATTGGGAGGGGGAAAACGGCAACAAATTGAGTATTTAACCTTTGCCAGAAGAGTCAACAGTTATGTGATCGCTCTCGCTCTCTTTGCTTAGCTCTCCCGCTCTTGTTTTAGTTGAGCAGTGCTGCCAAGTTCATTTACTGGGGTCAAATTTTGTTCTATTTCGTTTGGGTAAAAGAGAGAATATCCTTGAATCATATAAAAAATAAATAGGTAATCACCTGCCACATTTGTCAAATCTACTTAAAACTGTTTTGCCCCCACAATCTAACTTTTTGTTTGCTTAACGTTGCTGACTCACGTGATCTTCTTCGGCCCAATCAATTTGTGACATAAGTAAAAATCGGCTTCCAGTTCTTGTGGCTACTCTTTACACTTCATTCTCTTCGAAGTGGATTAGTCAGCGCTTGGCTGTTTGAGAAGTCTAGCATATATGTATGTAATTCTTGTTGTTGTTTATTTTCGAAGTGTTGCTGACCTTTGCTAAGTTTAAATTCGAATTCGAGCTCGAATTAGATGTTGGTGTCGTGCTGCGAAATATTAATTGGATTTCGGGCAAGACAAATGAACTAAAATTCTGGCTCAGTTCGTTAATCAACGAAAATGAACTGGAAAATGTCAACCAAATGAGCTCATTTCCTTTGTTAGCTTGTGGTGTGTGTGTGTGTGTGACCCAATGGTAAAGTGACCAACGCACCACAAAGACGACCTCGTAACCATTTAAAGCCTTTGCTTACTTTCCCCATTGGGCCTCTCCCCCTTGGGGACTACCTGAAAATGCGCTCGATTCTTGTTTTTTATGTGGATTTAGTTTCATTTGAATTTTTAGTGTTTGCGTTCGCGGCTTTTCGCTACCGCAGACTGTGGGTGAGTTACTTGGGTGGATGGGATCTATCGTGGACTGGTTGGTTGCCCAGGCAGTAAACTGGTTATATATGCGTTGTTTGCAAACCCCAACAAGCAGGCCCCCTTCCCCTGCCTGACACACAAATCTTTGGCCCGGCGCCAAATGCAGGCAGCCAAAGAAAAAGGAAAAACTTCACGTTCTGCACTTTTTGCTGCTATAAATAGAGTGAAAACTGCAACGAGCTGGCATAAAAAATAAATACAAGAAAAAACAGTTGGCTCTTAAAATGGCAGAAGATTATATACTCTAGTTAATTAAAGTTAATTAAAGCATTTAACTTAAAACTGTGAGTTTTTTTTTGTAAAAGTATCAAGAATCAACAACAAACTTAAGTAAATTTAAGTAAATCTACTTAATTGTGTTTCAAAGTACACAACAAAATAATTATACCCTATAAATCGTGCAATGTTGTTGTGTTTGTGCTTGTTGTTATTGCAATTCTCAATTTCTAGCTAGATAAGGGGGAAAGCATTTGAAGTTGTTTTTTGGAACGTTGCTGTAGAAACCACTTTCCAAGCAAAGCTAACATATCACACATTATTCTATTGTCAACTAACTAGACAGATTGTGAGCCAAAATAGGCGAAATTAAATCAACAATTGCGCCTTTTGTGTGCAATAAACAACAGCAACATAACAACAATATGGATAGCAACGAACCAGTTGTCAATGAAGGTCTAGTACAACAACTAAAAGGCAGGGCAACAATGCTAAATATCAACAACAATATTGTCACTTCTCTCAATAATAATATAACATGCTCGTAAAAGAAGATAACAGCAGCACACAAAATGTGTGTCAAAAGCTGTAAAAGCCATTGAAACCATAGAGACTAATAATGTAATGTAATGTGTATGTTAAGTTGTCTCTGATTGAAACCTGATGAACTGTTAACACTAACAGAAAATGTGGTTAATTGGGTAATGCAATATCATTGACATATGACAAAGGAAGTAGATGGATATATATGTAGGTAGAGTAACCCAAGACTCAACCTTGCCACTGCACTTGACTTGAATTGTGAAAATAAACTCTGTTGTGCGTATGTACGTATGTATGTGTGGTTACAGTTGTTGTTGTTGTATAACAGTGCGGGTAATGTCCATAAATGTAAATAATTTGAACGCAAACACAAATTGAGTCATCAAATATTGAGAAATCATTCACAAAGAGTGTTTCTCTTTGCCGTACCTAAAAATAAACTTGAATACCAAATGCCTTTTTCGTCTTTGGTTAATTCATGTTATGACTGGAATAAACAGTTAAATCCGTTAATTAAACGTTAAATAAGCTTATTTGTTTTATTTATCATAATTGGGATGAAAGCACTTTTTAAATAAATCATTTGGATTATGCAGTAATTAAAAGCGCTGTTTAAAAAATGTTATCTCCTTTGTATGAAGTTTAATTTAATCCCCTTTGCATGTTTTTGTTTCTGTCTGAGCTTCCGACCCATATATCAAGCGATGTGCTCCACATTTAAGTGACGATCCATCCAGTCTCTCTCATATGCATATGAATAAACAAACACTTAAATATTTAATGTCACTTTTACAATGAAAGCGACAGGCAGCGGCAATCGGAATAATGACAAAATGAGCAGTCATTATAGACTAAGCACAACATTTCCAGTTCCATTTAACATTCCCATTCCCGTTCCCGTTCCTGTTGTCCCCTTTCGGCTAACCCACTTCCACGAAAATGTTTAATATTGTGCGGCCGATGTGCGTCTCCATTTCCGGTTTGGCGCTGTCAGTGAATCAGTTGGTCAGTCTGTCAATATGAGTGTGGATGTGTATGTATAAGTAATTGCTGCAATATGTGCGTGCCAATCGAGAGTGTTTGCATATTATACAAATCCAACAACATAACCCTATGTCTAATGCCAAATCGTCTCTCGAAATGGTCAAGCCATCAAAAGTTGTTTATTGTTGTCTGCTGTCTGACAATTCGATTTCCGTTGTTGCAAGTAGCCCACAGTTTTGATTGCATTATAATGGCATTGAAGCTTAAACAATTTCATTTTTCACAGACCAAAATAGCGACAAACTAATAAATTGTTAATTGGTTTTCACTTTTTAAGCATTGCCGTCTTGTAACATTTTTAACGTTTTGGTTTGTTTATTATTTTTGAACATCAACTAAAAAAGTTCGTGTGTGTCTACCTTGTATCTATATTTGTTTAAGTATTTGTTTTCGTATTTGTTTTGCCGACGTCATTGGCTGCAAATTAATTGCGCCGACAAAAAGAAAACAAAAATTAAAAACGTAAGATACACAAAAACAGTAAAGTAAACAACAAGTTTAAACAATTTACAAGCGCAATGCGAAATTTGGTCTATAATTTATTGTTTATTTTCGTGCAAATACCCTAGAAAATAATTGTTGGCATTGAGTGGAGATTTAAGACTAAAGCCTAAGATAATTTTTGGGATTCGAATTTCATGCAAATGGTTTGCATGCAGAGATTTATTGCGTGGTATCTAACTAGTCGAGACGTAGTCTCTGTAGCACTCTTTAGTTTGTTATTATGTTTGGCGGTAATTACGTTTTGCACTTCAGCCGCGCCCACTTTGAGCAGAGCGCACTTGAAACACTCGCTAAACTGACGCTGATGCTGCTGCTGTTGATGCCTCATTATGTTCTCCTCCTCAGGTGGCAGTTGAGGCGCAAGTTTGTTTCTGTTTCTTTTTTTTGCATAAACCCATTTGGCCTCTGCCAGTGAATTGAAATGGCACTGAATGGCCGGCCGTTGGTTAACCGAATTTAACTCATTTCAATTGAATAAAACGATGCTCAATTATGATGGCAATGGCTGTAGTTTCATTTTGTTTGTTTGTGCTTGGGTTTTAAGGTGGTTCATTGCATCGAGGGCAAAGTTGGCTCTGTCTAGCTTAGGATTAGGTGACAGAAGGCTTTCTTGTTAGCTTTTGTTTGCAGTTGTTAGCTGTGTTGTGCCTTGAACTTGGTTGTCTGTGTTGTAATTGCTTTGCTACCGGCTTTCAAATGCCACTAAAAATGCCAATGACCACTTAGCTTAAATTGTCTACCTGTCTGTGTCTGCACGTGTGTGTGTAAGTGTTTGTCTAGCATAAGTCTCGGCTGTCTGGACTTTTTTTCAACAAACTACTGCACATGGTGTGGCAAATTGCCTGTCTCGAATTCTTTCTTTATTTTTTCCATTCTTTTACTGCATTTTTACATACCAAATACATATACAAATATGTGACTTATGTTTGCACAAAATAAATAATTCTTTGCCATTTTGTTGTTGCTAAAACAGCAAGCGGATGAGTGTAAAATGGTGCAGGAATTTTTCTTGAGTTTTCTATTCGATTTTCTTTTCATTTCAGTTTTATGTCTTGCGTGTGCGTGTCGTTAAAGTCAATTAAAATGCCGACATATTTTCTGCTGATTTTTCCGTGCTAACCCAATTTCCTGCAGTCAGAGTAAATATGTTCTGCTTGCCGCGCGTAAGTCAATAGGCCAATTGCGATTTATTTGGCATAATTGAGAGCAATTACGCGTAGATAAAACCTTTTTGACTGAACTGCTTTGTTCAAAGTAAAATAGAGAAAAATACTAGAAAGTCAACTTTGTCCATTACATTAATGTAACATTCTACAAGTGACGTTAACCAACACTGTTGCTGCTGCCCACGCACTGGCATGGCGCGTATTAAAATGTTGCGTTTCGATAAGCAAGCAATCGTCGATAATTAAATGCAATCATTTGGCATATTGTACAGCATTTTTTTTATCTAGTATGTCGTTGACTCTCTCTCGTTCTCTCTCTTCCTCTGTTATTGCTTTCTCTTACTAGCTGTTGTTGTTGTAACTCACGCCATTGATAATTGACATGTTTATCTTATCTTTATGGGTTTGTTGTTGTTGCTATTGCACTTGGTTGGCTGCTTATTTCGATTATCTTGATAAATTACGACGCTCGTGACATCCAACTGGCAGGGCATTATGACCAATTTGTTGTTGTTGTATGTTGTTTTGTGGCTTTAATGACCCACAGCCCTTGAAAAACGCGCTGAAAATTAGGCCAGTGTCGGTTTTATTTTTAAATGTTTAATTCACGCATCACTTGCCAGTCAAACATTCGCGCAAAGAAAGAGCGAGAGAGAGAGTTGTACTTAAATTAGTATCTGTTTATTGCGCAGCTCATTGGGTCTAAATTGATGCTTTGTTCTCATGCCCCATTAGCATGCCTCCACGTACTATGTAAGGCCAGTTAGTTAGTCAGCCCACAAAACTCACCCATCATCATCATCATCATCACCATGAATGATGCGTGTGATTCACTGAGCAGCTGTTTTAGACACTCTCCGCTTTAATCCGTGCTCATATTAAGGTTTCACTTTCAAATGAAATTGTGATCACATTGTTTTTGTCGTTAACATTACGATTGTAACTACTATTTTTAGAGCTCTACGTCAGATTTTTTCAACTGTTCAAAATGCATTCTTGTGAATATTGAAAGCCAATTACCTTTTTAAAAACAACTAGCAACCACAACAAAGCGACAAATGCCGCCATCAGACAAGTCGACTAGTTGCTGTATGTGGAGCCCAAAAGATCCCAGTGAACGATCAGTTTTTATATGACTCATATATGATTATGGTTATTGTTCTTTTTGTTGCTGCTGCTGCTGCTGCTGCTGCTGTCAGCAGTTCTACAACAAAGAGAGTTTTGCAATACGCAAACATATGTTAAACTCGTACTCGCTGTGTGTCGTATTGGATATCAAGGGAACAACGCGATGTTCACTCATTCCATTGAATAATTAAAGAAGCCCAAGTCAGCGGAAGGCGCTTTTTTTTTTTAGAGCTACAAGGGAGCGAGATAGAGAGAGTGAAAAACATAATACAAATTGTTATGAAACATTTATGATTATGTAGTCGTACTCGGAAAGTGGCGCTTGGCACTCAGCAAAAGGGGCAGGAGGCGGTGTGTACACCATGGGAAAATTGTGAGCTAAACTTGTCACCAGTGCCAGTGGCGGCGTCCAAGTGTCTGTGGGAGCCACCAGACGTCGCTTATGTTGATGTATCTCCCTTATTAAACGGGGAATTTTCAGCTCAATAATAATAAATTATGACATTTTAATAGTCATCGGCTATATCTATATGTTTTTCAGTTTTTCGTGGAAGTTTTTGATTTGTTTGCCATCGTCTTTTAGAGAATAATATGATTTTTGTATAAGTTGTTTTTGTTTTGCTGCTCTCGTTGCGACGTGACGAGAATTTAAGGTGAATTTCTTTTTACGGCTGATGCAAACGCGGGGCAATGATAAAAGCAGGCAGCTATCTAATATCGATGCAAATGTCGATATGCCTGTGTTTTGATTAAAAGTTCTCAGTCGCTGGTATGCTGTTTGACTGTGTAAATTAAATCAACAGCTTAACTAAGCTTTTAAAACGCCCACAATTTATGCCTCTCAGTAGAGTTGTTTGTTGACTATGCAATACCCTAGCTCTTAGTATGTTTCAGGAACATATTGTACCTACCTTTAAATCTAATTACACCCCACGAAAGACGATAGTTGACTGCGTATACATTGCAAATATTCTGGGCACAAGCCTCCCATAGACAGCAAGCAGAATGCTGCAACTTTTGCGGCATGTACTGCTACAAATGCGTTGCATGCACGCTCAGCTAGTATATATGTAAGTATGCACATGAACACATGTACACAGACAGACATACGTTCTACATATTTGAACATTGCACACCACCCACACTTTCCTGTTTGTTGCGCTTGCTTAATTTTTTAGTACATGCTGATTGCAGCCGAGTATTAAAAGCTGTCGATAAGCAGTCGTTAAGCAAGCAGTTTAATGCGGTGATAATGCGACTGTCATTAGCGTTTCAATTATAATTATCGATTGTCAGAGCTGTGGTCAACTGCTTTGCTTAGCACGCAGCAACACTGACGAGTGTCATCAACGGCCGCCATCAAAGCAACCGCAAAAGACAACACAAGATGCGTTTCCGCATCGAGTGTAATTGAATTTACAATTAAAACAACAGCGGCAGCAGGAGGAGGCTTTAATTTCCAACATTAACAACGCTTTTACTTCTTCCATGCAGAGTGCGGATTAATTCGCAAAGTTAATTAACTATGCAGCTCTCACTCGTATCTCTCTTTGTTTCTATCCATCTTTCACCGAATACGATAAACCGCCAACTGATTGATGAGAGGCTGTTGCTAGTAGAACGCCAAGTAGCATTAAGTGTTGATTAAAAAACTAGAAGACAGTTACAAAAACGTAAACTGTTTTCTTCACCGCACAACATAAAAAGTCATGCAAGTTCAAGTTTGTGGTTGCTGTTGTTGTTCTTGTGGGTGAGAAGTGTGAAGTTTTTTCCTGGTAAAATGCATGAAGCACAGACACACAGCACGTGCTTTGTTATTGGAGCATATAACGTTTTATGTGCGATGCTGCAGAGGCGATGATTCAACCAAATGCTGCATGAGCCCAAGTCAGGGACAGAGAGAAACAGAGAGCGAGAGAGTTGAAGTGTAGCAAATTGTTTGCCTGTTTCCTGTGACAAAAATTGAAAATAAAAGAAACTCCACCTACGCTCAAAGTTCTTTGTTTCTGACGTGCACATGTCGCAATGCGAGATAAGCAAAAGGGGCGGAATCTGGGAAGACACATAAAATGCAGTGAAGGCGCAATCTCGGCCTGTTAATCTGTCTGCCCCCCACACACACACACACACACACTCACAGCTGCAGAAGGAGCTGCAGCTTCCGCTCTTTGGCCAGCCCATAAGAGTCCTTAGAAAGTCACTGGCGTAAACGAGACAATATAACAACAACAACAACAAAGTCAAAAAGGGAATGCGAACTTTACAAGCTCACTTTTACACTCCGGTTTCTCTTTCTCTGTCCTTCTTTGTTTGTTGACTTGTTTGTATGTGTTAAACATTTTTGATGTTTCAAGTGCAACAGCAGCAACGGCAACAGCAACATCTGCTGCTAGCCAAGGACACAGGTTGCCGTCACGGACAGGTGTAAATGATGATGTGGAGCAATGAAAAGAAATGCGCCAAGGCAAACTACACAAGAGCAACTGCATCTGTTCCCCCTACCCACTCGGCTTCATACATGTGTTGATTTAGATGCAGACAGTTGCATTTTGATTATGCCAAAGCAATCGTCTTGCTACCAACAAACAAACAAATCGCGAGTGTGGGGGGGTGTCTATGGGGTAGTCAGTGTACAGCTTCTGTTTATGGATCTTGTTAAAATGCGCTGCAATTTAATTATAAACACACAACACGTGCTTACCTCATACGATCCCATTCCATTACAGCAAAAGGTGTGCAAACCAAAAATAACATAACACAAGTCAAATGTGCAGGTATTCAGACATGAAGTGGCATGTATGCAGGGAGTTGCAGTTATTTTTAGCTTCATACATAATTCTCAAATCCAGACACGCTATACTTATTTTTGTATACGCGGCAAACTCTTGAATGAAGTTGTTGCTTCATTGAAATATGAGCCAAATTTGTTGGCAAGCAGGAAAGAATGAACTGCTTGCTGTTGACAATTATCGATCCTTTATGTATCAGCAGTGTTGGACATCGGTTTCAGTGCTCCGCATAAAGGTTATTCACTTTAGTTTATTGTCGGGATGGCGTTTTTAATTTAAATGGCCGCTTAATTGTCGTTAGCGGTGCATGTCGTGAATTATATTAGAGAAACTGAAACACATCAATTGAAATAATCAACGCCATTTGCTGATTGCCTCCTGTGCTGTGGCATACAAATATGTATGTATGTTTGTTGTCTAAAAGGCGGAGGCAAAATCAACTTTGGGAAACATGCAATGACCGTTCGGCCGTTCGTTAGAATTTTTGTTACTCTCTTTTTGGTTTTGTTTTCAAATATTTCTAGAATCTAGATCATAAAGCGTCGATAAAATCGTTGGGCTGGTCACTGCACGACGTCGTCGTCGTTATTATTGCATGAATAGAAGAAATAATAGCAGCCAGACTAGAAGCTAAAGCCACAACGCCTCACAGTTGGCTGATTGTGTGTTGCAGTTGTTGGTTGTGTCATAAAACAAAAGCCTGAAATGTGGTCAGCACAAAATAATGAAATGCATAAAACGCGAGGAAAATCGTTTATTCGCTTATAGTACGTTTATGTTCATCTTTTGTTCGCATGCCAAGCGCACATTTCGCGGGCCCGCGTTTTCAGCAGGCTCAACAAATACTAAATTGAAAGTGGACTATAGAAAAAAACTCACTGTCTTTGTTTTCGTTTGCAGGGTGCTAACAAAGAAATCCGCGAAGCCATCGCCGATCCCTCGCCAGAGGTGCAGGGCAAGGCGTGGTCTGCCGTCCTGCCGCTGGTCATCAAACTGAAACGCTGCTACGAGCACTCGATGGAGCTGGACAAAATAGTGCCCAAGCTATTGGGTCAGTTGGTTGGCGGCAAACTCAATCCGACGCAGCATCTGGAGACGCAGCAGGCGCTGGTCAAACAGTTGGCCGAGATATTGGAATTTGTGTTGAAATTTGACGAGTACAAGGTTAGTAAACATTCCTCCAGCTCCAGTCTAATTAAGTATGTGTGCGTGTGTTACAAGTTAGTCTACCTTATTTGGGCACAAGTGAGACGGACGCCCACTTGACTTTGGCGCGTGGGTCAATCAGCGTTATGTCTTCTTTTTCGCTGTTCAAACCCGGCCAAGCAACATTTGCTGCTGCTGCTGTTCGTTGTTGTCATTTTTGTTTACCTTATGTGGGTGCAACAACAGCAAAGTCTTTGCCAACTCATTGCGCGCGTGGTTGCATTTTTAATTGACTACCACTTCCCCTGTCTCCGGTCCTCCTGCCACTCAGTTGAGACGAGCGCGTGCTGCAGCTCATTGATGAAAAAATCTTTTGAATGCTGCTGGCTGGCTGGCTGCCTGCCTGCGTGCGTTCTAGTACAGTAAAGCCTCATTTGTGGCCTGCACGCACTCACTCAAACGGCCCGTGTTGGCCAATTCTTGGCGCTTCAGTGAGCATGCATAGCGGAACGAACTGTTTCGCTACCCGCCTTACCCCCCTTTTCACTCTCCTTGACGCGTATATCTCCTCAAGCATTGATAATAACTATTAAAATAGCTCATGCTGTCGATTTTTAACAATGCATTAATAAAATACGACTATGGTATTCTAAAAATGTGAAAACACCATACACATAAATTCAATTATTTTATTCCATATTTCTTTCTGCTGTTCACTCAACATATGTTGTTGGCACAAACACATTTCCATTGTGGCCCCAAAGTAGATTCCGGTAACTATCTATAAACACACCCATATATGTGTGTGTATGTAAATCTGACAATTTTGTTAGTGGATCAAGTAAACAAATCGATTAATGTTTTGGCAAATCTGTGTGTGTATGTTTGCATATTTTACCATGGCTCGTTTCCGTTCTGTAAAAGTTGTACGAAATCGAATCTCATGCGGTTGAGCGAGGCAGGCAAAGGGTACATCAGCATGCCAGCTTCCAAGAAGGCAAAGAAGTCAGAAGGCAATGTCATCGTTTGACTACTCTCTCACTCTCTCGTGTCTGCAACGTTTATGTGCTGAAGATGGAAGTGATGATGATGCTGCTGTTCACGATGATAGTGATGCTATTAGCACGTTCATCGAGTGTTCAAGTGTCAGTTCGAAGTATTGCATAAAGTCTGTGCACTTCATTCTACTCATAAATAGGGCCCAAACGTGCCTTACCAACTAACTGTCTGTTTCAAGGCAATTGACCCTCTATTTATAGGTTCGCCTGAAAGTATGCTGCAAAAATGTAGTCATTTCTCTCATGCAAGCAGTTCACTCGAGTTCACAAAGCAGTTTAAGCGGCAATGCATGTATTTAGTTTAGTAATTGATAATACAATTCGTATTGATTTGACATTATTGTGGCCACTGACTGGTTTGTACTTTATTCTTTATTCACAAATTTATTTAGATTTGTTGGCACATTATTTATCAAAGTTGTAAAGCGGCTGCAATCGCTGTGGATATTTGCTCAAATAGTCGGAATAGTGCTTGGCATACTTTGCCTCCAGGTTGTTGCGTCGCCAAGGCTGACCTGGCTCATAATATGCGTTGTTGTTGTTGTTGTTGAGTGGGTTGCGGGCCAGTGAGCGAATGCCGCCAATGCGAACGATTTGCTCCTCCTCGCGTCGGGAATCAGCCACAGCGAGCAGCTCACGTTGCTCCAATTCCTGTTGAGATTGCGGCTGTGTTTGTGTCTGTGGGTAGTAAAAGTAGCCCGGCACATTGTTGTAATTGTGATTGGCAGCTCCTGTGGCTGTTGTTGGTATATAATAGTTATTGTTGTTGTTGTGTATCCTATTGGTTTGCCTTCTGTCCAACTCTCTATTGTTGTAGTAATTAATGGGCAAATAACTTTGTTCCTGCTGCTGCTGCTGCTGTTGACGTTCTTGCTCCAGGGTATTGGCCTCATCATTTACAACAATGGGCGCACTGGACCAAACGGACTGAACACCAGCTGCAGGATATTGATAAGTGTAGGTCAGTGGAGCGTCTGGATAGCCTCCGCGTTGTAATTGTTGTAGTTGTTGTTGTTGTTGTTGCACCTGTTGTTGATTATTGCCATAATACTGACTGTTGTATGTTGATGACGCATATTGGGTCAGTGTAAAGCTGGGCGCTAGCCCCAACAACAACAACACTTGTAACTACAAAATCAACAATTAATTAATCATCAGCGTGTGAATACAATTATGGCTATCAAATCAATAATAATTCACTCACCCACTCAAAGCATCTGAAACTGAAGCTGCTGCAGTTGATCCGTTCGGTTTGCCTCATTGTTACTTACTGTTAGAACGATTTATGCTAATAACGCTTTTATATAAAGTTTTGTTAACAATTACATACAAAGTTTGCAGTAAAGTTGTCAGGTCTGTAGCGCTTCCCCTTCAAGGTAAATGATGAGACACACTCGGAAAAGTTGGGGCGGGCAAGGCGGCAATGCGGCGGCGACTCTATGAAGTATTTCTCACGCACGACACCGGTGCAGCCCTGACAGTTAAATAGACTTTTGTCACAGTTTGGGCCTGGCTTTGTCGAATTATAAAAAATTAAGTTGGATTGCGATGTCACGTACCGCAATTAGATACAATAAATTAATGTTGAACGCAATTAGAGTGGCAAAGCAAAGCAGTGCAAAACTGCATTTACATAATATAAGAAGCAGTAAACTGTACTAAATTAAAGCAGTGCATTGTTAACATACCAACTGCTTGCTCAGCACAACTTATAACATGAATTTTGCTTTTTACTCCACTGTTTTACATACAGATGAAAACGCCTGCCATACAGAACGACTTCAGTTACTACCGACGCATTGTGAGTCGACAGCGCGTGGATTCCACAGAGAATATGCTGGTGAGCACAGAGCTAGCGAATCGTATGTCGCTCTTCTATGCGCATGCCACGCCCATGCTTAAGGTGCTCAGCGAGGCGACATCAAAGTTCGTAAATGATAATGCGGACGATGTGCAAAATACAACAGAAACGCTTGGTACCATGGCCAAAGTGTGCCTACGCATGCTGGAGAATCCGTAAGTGATCCTTAAATAATATTCTACTTTGAGTTACTATTTCCATATTTGTCTTACAGCAAACTGCTGCAACAGATCGAACGGGAGGAGACACAAATGCTGGTGCTGCGCGTTATGGTCGGACTGGTCATACTGTACGATCATGTGCATCCAGTGGGAGCATTTGCACGCGGCGCTCATGTTGATGTTAAGGGATGTGTACGGTTGCTGCAGGCTCAGCCAGCGATAAAGGCGGAGCCGTTGCTAAATGCGCTGCGCTATACGACGAAGCATCTGAACGAGGAGAATACGCCGAAGAACATACGTAATATGCTGGCCGCATAATGGCGGAGGTCGGCGGGTATAAAGCCAAATGCAAGCGCCCACAATCGTTTTGTTTATGTGTACAATTTGTAACGTTAACGTTTGTTTAATGATTTAAAAGGTTTTTATTTATGTAATTAATAGGCTTCTACGACGAGAGTATAAACTATATATATAAATATTATGTTTAAATTGTGTGAGTGTTGTGCTGAAAGGAGGTAGCCTTTAGGTTTATTTATGCATTTCCAACATTGTCGTATTAATTTGTAATTTTCTTATATAGTATATATAAATGTATGTATTGTTTAGCGCCTCCTAATGAAGTTAATATGCAAATATATATAAAAAGAAAAAAAAAAACAGCAACAAAACAATATTTAGCTCATAATTTAGCACTAATATTAAGTAATGAACAAACCTATTACAAATTGAATTAAAAAATCAAATAAACTTAAAACAAATTAGCGCAAAATATAAAATTAAATTGATAGAAATGAATATCCTAAATTTCAATTTAAACTACTAACCAGAGATTATAACTTTAAATACATTTTTTAAATCAAATTTATCTTCTTTTTTTGTACATGACTAAATAATATTATAAAACAAAAAATTGAACAAAATACAATACATACCAAATTAAATGGCCTGAAAAAAAAACTGAATGAACCACATGCAGAAAGAAATCCAGATGCATTTATATTTCCATTTTCTAAAGAAAAACCGAAAAGTAAAGATTTGATAAACATATTGAAACGAACCTTTCTATGTCTGATTATTAAAGAAAGCTGCGCAGTAATATTTATTTTTAAGATTTACAAATAGAACTTTATAAAACTGTATTGAAAACTGAAAACAAAAGAAACAAGAAATCAAACAAAAACAAATTTAAAACAAAAACTAAAGATTTGTATGTACTATATGCGGTAAGAAACACGACAACAACAACAACAAACACGAATCAGAATAAATAGATATCGCACAACATGAATTATTTCAAAGAAAGTTGTTCACTTGATTTGCAAGCAAACAAATAATATTCACTTGAATGCCAAAACCCATTTAAAAAGTCGCTTAACTTGGATTTTTGTAATGCTTCTTTATTTAAAATAAAATTGGAGCTGGACACTTTAGATGAGCATCGCCATGCCGCTGTCACTGGTGTTCCGTCTAACCGCAGCAAGCTGCTTTTGGTACATCCTTAGTTAGCTTAGGAGGTAGCTCTTCGGTCGGTGGAGCGGCGTTGCGCACAAACCTGTTGGCACGATTATTGTTTACGGTTGATGGGGGATCTGTCTTTGCTGCATCTCCGCCTGCTTGAGCTGGAATGTAAAAGGGGCATTACATATTGATAGAACTACAAACCAAATGGATTTCCTTGAACTTGCCAGCTGCCATGCCGAAAATGGCACCCAAGATAAGTACGACAAAAAGGAAAATCTTCATGATTAGGCTTGGCTGGTGAATAACTTGATTCTGTGGCCCTACACTGGACAGCGATCTTTATTTATACCCAATTTCTTATCTCGCAACGCCATACATTACTCATTTATTTATGTCCCCGAACACATAACTATATTACTTCGTTAACTCAACATGTGAAAATAAATTAAGCTTTTAATTTAAGTTCTAGTGCTAATGGGCACTTAACTTCCAGCTGTTTTAAAAATATATACATATATGTATATCTTATAAAACTAAATTATTTATTTTTTAATGGAGCTTACACAATTTTAACCATATGGTTTTATTTAATTATTGATGCAGATAAGCCGATTTTTGAATTTCAGAGTGAATCATTTGCCATTTTCCCTGTTAGAAATAGACAAGTCTTAAATTGGTAGAAATTTATTTAAATATTGCTTTTGATTGGCAGCAGAAAGTAACAGCGCCATTATTTAGGAAATAAAAACAAGCACAAACACTTAATTTGTACAATGGTGTTATCATATAATTTAACCAAATGAAGAATACTTAAACATTTAAATTAGCGGTATGCATTAAACTAAGGTTTTTGGATGCGATTGAGCCACTATCTTAGAAGTGTCCATCATAGTCATTGTAGTAGTATAAATAGGGCAAGCCAACAAGCCAGAACTAAATCATGTCCTCTCCTTAATAATTATGAATTGTTGCCGTTGTTATTACTTTGGCGTGGCTTCAGTATCAGCTTGCCAGTGTGCGGCTCCAAGTCCAGAGCGTAGTCCGTTAGTACATTTCGTGTGCGTGACGTTATTATTTGCGGAGCCACCACTAGCTTCTGTATGCCCAAAATGAAGAGCACGATTAGTGTGACGGTGGCCACAGTAAATACAGGGTGTATCCACAGTGATTCGGTAAGCGGTACAACGGTCGTGCGTGGATCTCTAAGCCAGTACCAGGCGCTGATTGCCGTGCAGACAGACAATGCAGATAATATAACTAAATAAGGTGGTTATGTTAATAACGTTTCAGCGACAAACAAGAGTTTCTTACGTCGCCAGCGGAACGTGGATGGCCTGTAGGATGAAACGACTTCGGTGAGGCGCCGCTCGAACGCCTTTAAGTCCTCGCAATCTGATTGTGACATCGCGCCAAGTTCTTCGATGCTCGTGGCTGTCCTGATGTGTTTAAAATTGTCCAGCTTATTTGTGTAATTTATTCCTTTTTTTTGATAAGATTCCACATTTGATTTGTTTTTGTGTCACAACTGTTCCTAAATAATGACAATTTATTTCATCCTAAAAAAATACCAAAACTGTCATACCAAGTACAGGTTGAAATACTCTGACAAAAGTAAAAGCATGAGCTTTAAGCTATATTTGCAAATTGAAAATACAAAATCTATTCAGGACATCAGCAAATAATACAGTATTATTTTAATAGGCCCAGTTTCATACATGTGAGCCACAAGTGGCAACAGTGTAAACATGCAGCAGCTGATAAATGTTTTTTTTACGTATACCAGTACTGCTTTTTGTTATTTATCAACACTGTTTGCACAAAATTGCGCTTGCAACACATTCATAGTCCGCCAGAAATAATTGGTGGAAAATAAGTTCATAAAATATGAGTAGCAAAGAATGGAAACGCGTGGTGAAATTGGAATACATGAAAATTCGTCAACAGAAGCGCTACAAACGTGCTGATGAAATCAAGGAGGCTTGGATTAAGAACTGGTAAAATAAAAGCGACGCCGACAAAACATATTATTTGGCGTCTCATTGATTGCGTTTGCCCCCACACCACTTGTTTCTATATAGGGACGAGCACAACCATAATGTGCAGGATTTGTACTGCGAGTCGAAGGTGTGGCAGGCAAAACCCTACGATCCACCGCACGTTGATTGCGTGAAGCGCGCCGAAGTAACAAATTACAATGGCGGCAACAGTGGGCCACAGCGTGTGCCGATTTGTGTTATCAACGCTGTCACACCTATACCCACAATGTACACATGGGCGCCAACTCAGCAGAACTTCATGGTCGAGGATGAGACGGTGCTTCACAACATCCCGTATATGGGGGATGAGGTACTTGATAAAGATGGCAAGTTTATAGAGGAGCTGATCAAGAACTACGATGGGAAGGTGCATGGCGACAAAGATCCGTCATTCATGGACGATGCGATATTTGTGGAGTTGGTGCATGCATTGATGCGGTCACATAGCAAGGAATTGGATGAAACTGTAGCCAGTCCATCAATGAAAACGGAGACCGTAACAGCCAAGTCGTTGGAGGAAGATGAGAAAAAGGAGGCGACAGCATCAGTCAGTGCATCACCAACAAATTCTTCTCCAGTTTCGGCTGCTACAACTGTCGCTCCAACTGCTGATAATGTAATTGTTGTTGTTGCCGCTGATGACGATAAGAAGGATGTGGACGACAAGAAAGATGTAGATGTGGCTGCTGTGGCTGCTGCAGACACACAGCCGAAAGCAGAGGAAGTTAAAGATAAGCTGCCGTTTCCTGCACCCATTATATTTCAAGCAATTAGTGCTAACTTTCCGGACAAGGGTACCGCCCAGGAGCTAAAAGAGAAGTGTGTTTCGCCAATTTATCGTGATCTCTTCTTCGATTGTGTGTTACACGTGTTTTTTTACTTTCAGGTACATTGAGCTAACCGAGCATCAGGATCCCGAGCGTCCGCAAGAATGCACGCCCAACATCGATGGCACCAAGGCGGAAAGTGTTTCACGGGAACGCACCATGCACTCATTCCATACATTGTTTTGTCGTCGCTGTTTTAAATATGATTGTTTCCTACATCGTAAGTGACATCTTTCCGCTAACCTCTTAGTTGGGTATACTCTTAATAACTTTTTGTTTTTTGCTTTTTCTCTTTATTTGGAAAACAAACAAAAATTGTTGCAAAACATTTCTTTTGTCCACCAAAACACAAAAACCTTTATAAAAAACAATGTATTAAATATAACTGCAATTTAGGTCACCATGTACAGGGTGAGTCGTTGTTGTAGTTGTTGTTTTCGATAACCACACGCACACACACTCATGCCGCCTAGGCCAAAATGTCGCCTTGCTCCACATCATCATCAAATCTTTCCTTTATATATATGTATATGTAATATGTCTGTGGAAATTGGCAAAAAAATGTCTTGCGTCAAAATTTTCTTGGTGTTTCTCGACTCATTTCGTGCGGCTTTTGCCTGAAACATTGTTGCATCCTTCGTTTCGTAACGTATCTGATTCATGATCTAACCCTAAGCGTCTCATAGTCATGCTGTTTGAAGACTTGCCATTTATCCAGTACTAAAATTATTTGGTTTATTTTTCGGTTAACAGGTTTGCAAGGACATGCTGGTCCCAGTCTACAAAAGCGTCGCTATCCGGAACTAAAAACCTTTATGGATCCCTGCAGTAATTCGTGTTACATGTTGATTGTAAGTTGAAAACTTCATATAAACTGTGTTATAAATCAATATTTTGCAAATAGGATGGCATGAAAGAGAAGCTAGCAGCCGATAGCAAAACGCCGCCCATTGACTCGTGCAACGAGGCCAGTTCGGAGGACAGTAATGATAGCAACAGCCAGTTTAGCAACAAGGATTTCAATCCCGAGAATAGCAAAGACAATGGCATAGCTGTGAATAGCGCAGAGATCAACTCCATTATGGGTAAATTAATGATCCTATGGTCATTGTTACGCTTCTTGTTAAAATTCACTCTATCTTCCATGCAGCTGGCATGATGAACATTACCAGCAGTCAGTGCGTTTGGACTGGCGCTGATCAAGCGCTCTTCCGGGTGCTGCATAAGGTGTATTTGAAGAACTATTGTGCTGTGGCGCACAATATGCTTACGAAGACCTGCCGCCAGGTGTACGAGTTTGCGCAGAAGGAGGCAGCCGAGTTTAGTTTCGAGGATTTGCGTCAGGACTTTACTCCGCCGCGCAAGAAGAAGAAGAAGCAGCGTCTTTGGTCGCTCCATTGCCGCAAGATACAGCTGAAGAAAGACTCGTCATCGAATCACGTGTACAATTATACACCCTGCGATCATGCCGGTCCCTGCGACATGAACTGTTCCTGTATTCAGACACAAAACTTTTGCGAGAAGTTCTGCAATTGCAGTAGCGATTGCCAGAATCGATTCCCGGGCTGCCGCTGCAAGGCACAGTGCAACACCAAGCAATGTCCTTGCTATTTGGCTGTGCGCGAGTGTGATCCGGATTTGTGCCAAGCTTGTGGTGCCGATCAGTTCAAGCTGACTAAAATAACATGCAAGAATGTGTGCGTGCAACGCGGATTGCGTAAGATACTCGACTTTACAGTAACTGTTCGATTTATGTTAAATTCTTTTTTGCGTTCACAGACAAGCATTTGCTGATGGCACCTTCCGACATTGCTGGATGGGGCATTTTTCTTAAAGAGGGCGCTCAAAAAAATGAGTTCATATCGGAGTACTGCGGCGAGATAATCTCGCAGGATGAGGCCGATCGTCGTGGCAAGGTGTATGACAAATACATGTGCTCATTTCTATTTAATTTGAACAACGATTTCGTTGTGGATGCTACACGGAAAGGCAACAAAATTCGTTTTGCCAATCATTCGATTAATCCCAATTGCTATGCTAAGGTCATGATGGTCACCGGTGATCATCGCATTGGGATATTTGCCAAGCGCGCCATACAGCCAGGCGAAGAGTTATTCTTTGATTACAGATACGGCCCCACTGAGCAGCTCAAATTTGTGGGCATAGAACGTGAAATGGAAATCGTTTAATCTAGTTACACACAATTTTACAAATTATCATACACTGCAAAAACTACTACTATGTATTCAACTTAATAATCATACAAATATCGATCGACATTTAAACTGTCTTCGCCACATTGGCTATAATTGGCTTCGGTCGCGATTTAAAAATTAACTTCTTTGTGCATATGGCTCTCACTGTATATTCGGTTCGCTGGCGGCTTTTGTGCTCAAGTGCCACGGTTTCGTCAAGCAAAGTGCGCTCAGTGCCTGCGGTAGCATTTAAGGCGCTTGCATCTAGCGTGGCATTGGTTACATTCAATAGCTGCTCTCCTTCGTTTGTCTTTGACTTTTCCAGCACCGCAAATGGTTTGTCCAGCTTCTGCTCGCGTCCTTGCAGTATGTGGTGTCCAATGATGAGTATCTGCAAGTATCAACACCAAATTATAAATAGGAAGTCTTATTTTAAACTTCTTTGTCCTACGGGCTGTCCATATTTGTTGTAGTAAAGATCACCAATAAACTCATCATGCATGTTTTGATTGCTGCGCACCTCTAGATCACCCTGCACCTCAATGATGGCCCAATCGCCTGTACCTGCGCTGCGACTGCAATAAAGAACAAAAATAATTTGATAAAAATATTGTTTGTGACCCACTTAGAATTCGAAATTAAAACAACATTATTTCACTGCTATACAACAGTAATTTTATTCAGCTGAGAAGAGTGCCTTATCCTCTAAATTTCTTAAATAATGGATGAACGCTGCCCACATTCTTGCGTCGATGCTCATAGTAAATGGCGTCGTCACCGCCAGACATGGAGCTGAGACCGCCCATTCTTCTGGTTGTTCCAGGGCCGTTTGGACGATAGCCCTGATCGCCTGGAACTTTCTCATCCTCGCAGTCCAGATCAGAGGCAGACAACACCAGTTGCAAGAGTTGACCCTGCTCCTCTTGTGTTTTGTAAAATATGTCCTTTTCCTCGTCTATACCTTTGAGATGTGTAATAACTTTATAGCTATAACCCTGATTAACAAGAAAACGCTGACGCTTGCGCGAATAGCTCATCTCCATAGTGTCCTGCGAGACGAGGGTGTAAAAGAATGCATTATACTCCTCGGCAATGGCACCCTTTTTGGCGCGCAGAATACGACCCAAACGCTGAGCCTCTTGACGACGTGAGCCGCCGTGTGATGAAATCTGAATAAGTACATTTGCCTCGGGCAAATCAAAGCTAGTATCTGCCACCTTGGACACAAAAATGGTGTTGACCTGTAACAAAAAATGGAGCGTTATAAGAACTGCTTTGTTGAAAAATACTATGTATTTACTTACCTTTGCATTAAACTTGAAGTTCTGTAGAATTTGTATGCGCTCATTCTGTGAAGTGGGTCCATAGATGAACGGCTTATTCATTTTGATGGCATAGTGCTTCAAGGCAAACACATTGTCAGAGAAGACAATTGTCTTATCGCCACGCTGCTCATGGTATTTAATAAGGAACTGGCAGCTTCGGAACTTTGAAGGGTTCATCACATAGAGCAGCATCTTTTTGGATGTTTTTGTAGTGAGATACTCGCGATAGAACTCCGGCGACATGGGACACCACACTTCCGCGCACTGAACGCGTGCAATGAAGCCCTTCTTTTGCAGCTCCAGCCAGTTTGCTTCGTATAGCTTGGGACCGATGAGAAAATTAAGATCTGCAATTTTATCATCCTCACGCAGCAGTGTGGCGGTTAAGCCAAGCTTGCAGTGGGACTGAACAATGGTCAGGACACGTCGGAACATCTTTGCGGGAATAGTGTGCACTTCATCCAGCACCATGATGCCCCACTCCTGCTCTTGCAGCCAGCGCATTGTTTGTTCCGCCTCCCACGAACGTTTCTGTGTGTGCGTTATCATAGAGTAGGTGGTCACCAGTATGCCGCAGCCCATGGGCTTATCCTTTGCCTCCGATGTAAAGCGACAAATCATACTGTCGTCAGCTGTGGACCACATTTTAAACTGTTGCTTCCACTGTTCCACAGAGACACCGCTGTTACACAGCACCAGAGCACGTTTGCGCACTGTGCAACAGGCGGTGACCCCCACCAAGGATTTACCAGCACCGCACGGCAGCACAATAACACCAGATCGAGCGCGTCCATTGCCAAACATCTTGCGCAAACTTTTCTCCTGGTAGGGACGCAGAACCGCAGCCGGTTTCAAGTCAATGTTAATATCTGGATTGTGTGTGTCGTTGCGAAAATCATATTCTGCCAGCAGCGGATGCTCGATCTCAATGCAACGCTTTTGTATCAGTTCAATCTTTTCCTGTGACACCTCAAAAGATACGGTTTTTAGATTAGCTTCGTCTTCATCTTCCTCTTCCTTGTCAATCTTCTCATAGAAGTCGGTAATGTCATCGGGCACTGCAACAGCTCCAGCCGCACCTTCTGCAGGAACAGCACCGGCTGCGGCTGAGGAGCTGGTTGGTTCATCTGCTAGCTTGTCAGCAGTTGCTGGCAACTTGGTACCAAATTGTGTAATGGCTTTGCTTTCGACAGTGCCCTGTATAAAGTCTTCGCCTTCGCTGCGAATGAGTCGGCACTTTTGTATGACCGGATCCTTAAGCAGTTTCTGCAGCACCTCCGGATGCGGTGATTCAATAAAGTATTTGTTGTGTTTAAGTACGAGCTTCACCTTGCCATATGACAGCGTACAAAGGCGTATAAACTCCAATATGCCCTCGGGAATGGTTGTCTTGCTTAAGCGCTTTAAATACTCCACAATGTCGTGTGTTTGCAGGCCAACGGAAACAGCTGCATACAAACTGTAAGCGGTTAGTTTGTATTCGTGAATATGCTCGGGCCGACAGACCGGCTCTGAGATGGCGATAAGAAAGTCGTGTGCATGCTTGTAAACTGGTGAAAAGGACTCTAGAAACACGTGACCGTTGGGTGCTACCCACAGTGGGCGATTGCCATGATCTGGTCGGAGTTGCATCTGAGAGCGATAATCCTTGGCGCCATATTCGTCTGTGTTGATGTTCTCATCGTTAGTTTCAGCATTCTTGGACGCGGCGCCCGGCACCCCGTCAGACTCACTGGCGTTGTCCATGCTGTCATTGTCATCCACCAGCTGGGTGAACGCTTCATCTTCGGCGCGTCGCTTTTTAGCTGTGTGAATGCATAGAAATTGTACCAGGCGACCCAGTTAATCTGGCTAATGCTTACCGAATTTATCGCCCGTATTTCGGTCTTTTTTCGACTTCTTTGGCGGACCCATTGTGAAAGTCTGTTTCTTTAATACTGTTTTTCACTAATAAAGCAGCTGTTAACACAGTGTTGAGTAAGTCACAATCAAAACGAAAAAGGCGCGAATAATGAGAAAAGTTGGCAGCTTAACTACTTGAGCTTCTATTGCTTGACTTATTTTACCAAGTAATTATATTAAGTAAACTCTGTAATTTAACAGTGCTACTTACGTTTTAATAACAACAGGCATTATTCCTTCGATAAAAGCAACTTAAACCAAAAATGATTCACGAACGTATGGACTTTAATGCGTTGCAAATATTGCTGCAGTATTTTAGCTGTTGACAATCACCACCAATAAGCGTTGCCACATCACTTTTGAACATCTGTTTTCGTTGTGGCTTTTAACAGGGAGCTAACAGTTTTTTTTTTGTTAACATCTGCTAAATTTAAAAATGAACAAATATAGATGATGTGCTTTGTTAAATCATTCATCTTTTTATTTAAATATTTAATGTTCCACTATGTGTAAAAAAGCGTCAATATCCAGCGAAGCATCTGAAAAGCAGTCAGCAATTTCGAGATTCTTTCGTACACATTTATGGAAAATATGTTTCGCTATTGGCATTCTCGATTTGGCGCATGCAATTTATTTTGTGATGCAATCGACCATTTCGCTCATCCTGAGAGTAAGTAACTCAGTTAAATTATAAGTATTTTCAGCCTTTTACTAGTTAATCAACTAACAGTTAAGTATTTACTCAACTTTGGCACTATTGGGTACAATGTTTTGGGTACTGATTGGCGGTCTGCTAATCGTTGGTCTGTGGAAGGTTCGTAGCTATAGTTTTAATAAAATCCAGTAAGTCACTAACACCAATAATTTCAAAAGCAACGTCCTGAGTTGGTTAAAGCCTGGATAATCTTCTCAGTAGCTGGATTTGTTGCGGACATAGCATTCCTAATATGGGGAATCTCGCTGTCTATAACCGTCGATTGGGATCATTTAGAAGAGTTTACAATTATATTTGTGGGAATTTGTAAGATGATACATCTTGTTTCTGTTCAGTGATCTTTAACGCTTACTTAACTTATAGTTATTGAGACCCTCTGTATTTACCTCGTACGATGTTTTTATTTGAGTATGGATCCGTGCCGACTTGTCGATGAGCCCGAAAAGGGTAAGAGAAAAATGAAACAGTTGGATGAAAAGGCGTGCAGGGGTAAGAGAAAGCCAAACTTTACAAATCAAAAAAAGAACTATATGTAAATTTAACGTATACAGATAAAAGTCAAAAGAGCAACAAGAGCACCAAGAGCAGCAAGAAGCCGGAGAAGAAGCCGGATAAAAAGCCGGACAAGAAAGCTAAAAAACCAGAGAAGAAACAGAAATCTGGAAAAAAATAATTGATATACCTTTTTGGTAGCTTAAATGTGGAAATTTTAATGAAAAATTAATAATTTTTTATATTTGTCATAGTAGGCTTTAAGTCCTGTACATACAATAAATATATTTTGAATATAAATTCCTATATATACACAATATCTTCCATACATCTTTTAAAAATGGATGATGCATCGAAACACAAACCGCTTCTGGAGCGCATATTCGCGATTAATAAAGTATGTTATATGGTTGCCGTTTGCGATATAGTTCAGTCTATGTACTTCATGGTTCAATCAACCAGTTTGTTGGTATTGGATGTATGTATTATTCTTTTGCTTTGAGTATACGGACAATTTACTAACTCACTCGGCCCCTAGGTAGATCTAATAACAATACTTACGTGTGTGGGTTCAAGCTTTTGGGTTTTGATGAGTATCCTACTTCTGGTGGGTCTGTGGAAGGTTTGTAGGAATATAAGCCATTTGTAAACTTACGTTACATAAATTTCATTATTGAATTACAGACTCGAAGCCGGTTAATAGCGTGTTGGCTGATGTTTTCGATAATTGGCTTAGTCGTGGACATATCATTTTTCATATGGACCATTGTAAGTTCCGAATATGTGAAATGGATTGAAATCTTGCACTTTACCATTCTTTATTTGGGCATAGGTAACTAGAAAATAACAACTTAAATACATGTTTCGTTGATCAAAATAAATGACTTGTTTTTTTGCAGTTGTTGAATGGTTCTGTATTTATATCATCCACAAATTTTATTTAAAGGCAACTCGTATCGCTTATCAGCACGAAGAAAACTTAGAAGACAATCCAACTTATCAGCACGAAGAAGACTTAGAAGACTTAGAAGATCAAACTTATCTATACGAGTTTGAACATCCTTCAGGCCGCCGGACGACGATAAGGCCCAAAAGGTGAATTTGATAGATATCTCCTAAGTATTATACATATAATAATTTATTTATTTTTTTAACCTCAAGTATGCAAGAACAAATTGATAAAATCCAAAAAGAAGAAAGAGAAAGAGAAAAGAAAGCCGGAAAATCGACAAAGCATCGCGATAGCAAAGCGCTGAAAGATTATCAGCAATTCAAAAAAAAATGATCTATATAAATTTACTTTTCTTTCATAGTTCAATCACTTATAGTAATATTTTAGATTCCGTTTGGTATTCACTGCCCATTTCAATTTAGTTCCTGACGTCGATGCCTAAATCAAATCGAATCTACCAGCACAAACAATAATAATAATTGAGTTAGATAGTATTCTCATTCGATTTGTGTTTATTTTTGTTTTTTTTTTTGTATGCTGTCTTTGCTGTTGTGCCTTGGCCATCACGAACTTTGACTTGGCAGAGTCAAGTTGTCAATGGTGAAAAATCTAATCTCCAAACGGCTATAAGGCAGTTGACAAAACAAATACGGTAAATGAAAGATGGCCAGAAAACTCGTTGCAAAGCAGCAGAGCGAATGCACAGTGGACATATATTATCAAACATGTGGTATTTTATATAATGTTGCCTTAAACAATTTGCTAGTCGTTTATTTTAATGATATATTGCTAAAACACTGAGGATTTTGTTGCTTTTTAAGCTTGATTTTGTTTTTGCATTTGCAATAGTTCTGTTACACTGTGCCGAGACCTTAGCGCTCGGCATTCAAATGGCATTGATTAACAAGCAGCAGAGAAGAGTTGGCAGCAGCAACCGCCTCCCCATACATTTCTCCCCCTCACATCAATGAAACAACTTGCTTATCATCATTACAGCTTTGATTTAGTTGACAGTTTATTTTAATATATATATTTAGCTGAAGTGTTTGCAGATTGAGAATGGAATGCAACCAGCCTCAGAGATATTTGGTAGCTTGCAGCTATGCAATTGCGACTGTGGATCTCGTCTCCGCTGTTCTCTTTGCCGGCGTCTCGGGCACGCAATTTGGACAATACGTAAGTAATTTTTGCTTAAATTGTTTAAGTTCACTAAGTTCACTAAGTGCTCTTAACGGTGCAGAAACACTGGACCTCACTGTTCGCTTTGATCTTTTCAATACTGTGGATATGCATGGTTTTGATGCTGATACAGGGAGTTCGTTGCCGTTACTTGACCTATGTGCGCTACTGGTTGGTATTTACGTGTCTGTGCATTATGCTGGATGCGCTTCTACTAATTTTTGGGCTGACACTGAGAGTATCCGTCAATTGGATGGGCTTCAAGTTAATTGTTATGCCCTTTGGAGGCTTGGGTGAGAGCTTTGTTTAATCTTTAAATAGTTGAACCCTTTTATCCGACTTTTTCACAGCTGTGGAGATGACGTTTGTTTATGTTATCTACATACTCTACTTGGATATGATTGATCAAGAACTGTGGATACCGTTAACTACGCAAAGAGCTCCAGGCGGTTGTACTGATAGAAACAACAAAGACACCACCAGCAGCACTGAAACTCAGCGCAAAGAACGCAAGCGTCTTAGAAAGTTGAACAGGCGTGAGCAGCGAGCAGCTCAAAGGGAGCAGCAACGCAAGCTCATTAGAAGCCAAGTTTAGCAAACCAAGTTTTTCAAGTCCGATCACAAGCATGCCTAGCATTGCTTGCGCTTCATATATTATTATCGTACAGTTAACATAGAAAATTTAATCATGATTTTGAACCAGGAATCTCTTTTATATTGCGTCTATGCCATCGCCGTTTATGATGCTCTATGCGCTATGCTCTTTGCTACGCTTAGTATGTCCAAGATCCATACTCATGTAAGTCATAATTTGAATGGGAAAATTGTATGATTCCAATAATTTATATATTTAATAGCTGAGCTGGCTAACAATTTTCAACTTCTTATTTGGCATGTTCTGGCTATCACTGATTGGTGTGCTAATCTTTGGCATCGTAAGGGTAAGTTTGAATCAAACATGATCTATGATTAGTAATTTGTACGCTTTTTAATTTTTAGCGTAACTCGAAACTGGTGAGATGTTGGCTTATCTTCTCATGCGCTGGCATGTTTGCTGAGGCTTGTCTGATTATATATGCGTTTATAAGCCAGAACCAATTTGTCAGAAACAGCTTGGCACTCTTTCTTGGTATATGTAAGCAGCAGCTTAACACAGTAACTTGGATAAATGTTTGCTAATACATTTATCTCCTACAGGTGTAGAAACCGTTTTCGCGTTTATTATCTATCAGTTTTACAAGGCGGTTGAACAACGCCCATCAATGAGTGAAAAATCGCCATACCAAGACCAGTCCCATCAGCCATCGTCAGAAGATCAAAAAAAAAAAGGCAAACGCAACAAATCCAACACTGCACCAACTAAAGGTCCAACCAGTTCCTGCAAGTGCGGTATTAATAGATCATATGAACTGCACGAATGCCCATTATATCAATAATGTTGTTTAATTAGTTAAAGTTATATTTTGTATGCGAAATGTTAAATTAAATTGTTTAAAGCGAATTCAACATGCTTAAATCCATTTTTGTATCATAAAACATTCATATATGTGGCTGAATTTGGTTCAACTTAATTTACCTGCTTCGCAGCTCTAGCTTTTATTTTTTGTAGTTTTTTTGTGTTCGTGGCTTGCAGATAAGAGAATCACTTAAAGCATCATCAGCAGCATATTCGCCAGGTATGGTGAGTGCATCACCTTTTAGTGTCTTGGCGTTTTGTCTAGCCGCTGAGCGCTTTAAAATAATAACATTTATTGTGCACACACGCACATTTGCCAGTGTTAAAAACAAAATCCTTTTAAAATAATTTGCACAACAAAACAGCAAGACGGCAAAATGACAAGACGGCAAGACGGCAAGCCGGCAAAACGGAAACGGAAACATCAACTCACAACTTGAAGCTCGTGTCCGCGTTGCTGGCTTTGGCAAGCAGCGAACTCTTGTCTATTTATGCAAAAAAAAAAAAATGAGTGCGAATTTACATACACACACACACACGTGCATATACTTATAATGTCAGACTGATGAAATACGTGCGGTACGGTAAGCATTCACAACCACGCACATACACGACACAGACACACACACACACGTACGCCTGATGTCAAATATAATTTACTTTTTCCGCGCTTATTTCGTACACAGTCAGCTCGTGTCGCTCTCTTGGGTGCCACAAAATATTTTTTAAAATTTTGATACTCAAATATTTTTGCGTCACGAGAAAAAAAAAAATTAATTTAAACAAATCTTTGTATAAAGCTTGGAAATGGTGAACGCATTAAATGGCTTTGGTCTGGCCATTGGCTGCGTGGACATTGCTGGAGCTGTATCATTTGTGCTTATGATTATTTATATGTTGTCTCAAAAAACAGATGAAAGCCCACAACAAATGCAGCTGCTGGTGCAGATAGAGCAGGGATATGCAGCAGGTGAGAAATATTCACATCAGCTCCAGTGGTCCAGCAACTTTTTCGTAATCCATTTCCAGCACTGTATGGCAGCCGAGTAAGCCCTTGGATGCTTAGGACTTATCTGTTCATATTGAGTATGTGGATTTTAGTTTCATTGCTCATGGTTACCGGCATTGTGTTGGTGCGTACTGTTATGAGGTTTATATCTAATGTGGCACATGCATTTATAAAGAACGGATTGATTTTGCAGCACATGCCACAGCTTTTGCTGTTTTGGATTTTCTGGTGCGTGGGTGGACTCGTATTCGATATGTTTTTTGTGCTTGTATGGGTCTATGAGTTAGTCTTTGGCGATTCCATTGAGGCGTTAACCAACATTTTAATATCATTGTTGACTATGGGCAAGTTTTTTTAAATTGCATATTAAGCACATACTAATCCATTTACACCTTCTAGCTATTGAATTTGGTTTCATATATGTTGTATTCAATATTTATTTGAATCTTATGCCCACAGAGAACAAACTCGACAAAAATCCAATGTTGCGCTTTTTACTTTAGTTGTAATTTTTGTTGCATATTTTCGAACAATAAACAATTTGCAAATATATTTGAACTCTTATTGCTATTTTTCCTTTTGCTCGTCTTGATTCGGGTCAAGGTGTTCCTTTTCATTCTTTTCAGGCGAATCCACAAATAAGTAGAATCTATAAATAATCAATATTATGCCAATACGGGTCAGTACTTGACCGATGAGTGAACCATATTCGAATACAAGATGATTTTGGAACTTCTCCTTGCTTTGGTACTTTTCAGTGAAGAAGTATTCATATATGTCATAAAACATTCGTCCAACCGACTCCCATTTTATTTGAATATAAGCCGTAAGCAACCAGAGTTTAATGAGATGCTTGTTACGCTGTTATTTCAAATCTTAAATCTTTAATGCTTAATGTTTTACTTAAATACTTACGCTAATGATGCCAACTGCTAAAGTGCCAAAACAAACGACCTTAAACATCTCACTGATCAAATATATAACATCCGCCAAATCATTCTGTATCAAACGAACTTTTAGTACTACCAGTTTGATTTGGGTATAGGAAGATTGCTTACCCTCACGAATGCGCCTACGTATGCAATTTGAACCATGGTAAGAGCTGCATCAAAGCCCTCATAAACAAGCGCCATGTATCCAACGCCATTGATAATAATCGACATTTTCTTAAATTTTTTAGATATATCTTTTGATGTCAACTGAAAGATGTAAATTTTATTTAAGATTCTTATTTTAATAGAGAGCCTACTGAAGTTAAATATTAAATACTAAGACAGGTCAACTCCATCCTGTACATATATATATTCTCTAGTTAGATATTCTAAATCTTTCTTTTAATTGCAAATTCATTATCAAGAGAGTTATTTGCGGCACGTGGTTGTCATGAGTAAAAGCTACAAGAATAAGGACCTACTTCGCCATTCTTTGGCCCGAGCCATTTTTTATGGCACACTTTATAGTTGCTTTGTGTTTTGCTTTCGAGTGCTTTGTAGTTTTTAATGGTCTGCCACACGGAAATTGATTCATTTCCGTTTTTTGTACAGCACTTCCGTTGGGAGACTGCCGCTTATGAAGTAGACACGAAATCAGCTTAAAGCTAACAGTGAGTAATCCAATATTAAACCAGTCGGCTTAGTACAAAATCAAATTCTTATGCCATAGCGCATTCAAATCAAAGGCATTGTCAACTGCCAAGCTGCCAAACTGTCACTTGCAACTCGCTGTTCAGCATAAATAAAAATACATATTTATTCTTTAATAAAGAGTATCGTAGACCGCTGCTTGGATGCCATCGTCGCTGCTCTGCTCTGCTCTGCATTCCATTCCACTTCACTCTCCACGGATCCCAGTGGCTGCTCAAATTTATTGTTTGCAAATTGAAATTTTTGTCGACACGCACGAGCAACTGCAAAATCCATTGGGAATGCCGGGCACGAGGCAGCTCCTCCTGGCAGCATCTCGAACCCGCTCAAAGCTTGTCAACTTCGGCAATGGCTTCGATAGCCCCTGCGGATGGGCAGCTCATCATGACTTTTTAGTATTTATAAAGATTTTGTTGTGCAATATAACATATTTTTTATAGCAGCCTTAGAAGAATCCCAAGGGAAATAAAAGAAGAGCTCAATATGTTGAGAGAAAAGCAGCTCATAGAGTTCTTGAAAATATAAAAAAAAGTGATCTATTGATTGTAATATTTTGAAATTGCGTTTTTAAACTATGTTAGCTGTTTCCATCTAGCTGTGTCTTTGTTTTTTATGATTTCCTAAGTTTTAACAAAGGTATGTCCGTGTAAAGTTTTAAGAGTTAATCATTATTGATCCAAGTTTTAATTTCACTTTTTTTTGTGGCGCCATATTTCATTTTTCTAACTGCCGAGCAAAACAAAAGGTGAACGTAAAGAGTATCTAGATTGCAAAGTCTATACAGGAAATTGATTGATTTCCGCTTTTGTGCGGTAAAGAACAGAGAAAACAACAAAACCCATACGAATTGAATCAACGAATACAATAAAATTCGAGATTAGGTTGAACTTACTTTTATACACTCCGTGCAGAATTAGAAGTTAACACTGACACCATTTAAGCCATAATTTTCGGTTGCAATTAGCCGTTTATGTAGTTGGGCACTTTGTTGCACTTGCAACCAAATGTTGTCTATGGCAGCTACTGTTCGTTGTGTGTGTGTGTGTGTGTTTTTGTGACGTAGGGAGGGATGCACCCTGTAGCTGATATGTATGGCAGCAAACATAAACTCAGACAAAACATATAACGGCAGCGAACATGTTTTTGGCAAATGCAGCCAACGGGTGCCAGGGTGGCAGGATATGCGTGCCGGTCGAGGAGGCAGGAGCTGCAGGCAGCTAGGAGCATGCAGTCAGCAACCAGCTGCCCGGAACTGTTTGCTATCCCCTTTATGTTTGCATAGCCTCTGCCTCTGCCACTGGCATTGGCATTGGCATACTGTGCGTATGTGTGCTGCTAAAAGCAAAAGCAAAAGCTAAAGCTTCACTTGTTACATGCTCAATTAAGCCGGAAATGACACCAGAGCCAACTAAAGTCACGCTTTGTATAGCTTCATATTTGGCGCTATACTCAACACACACACACAGCATAAACATAAAATATCTGTGTGTTAGTTGCATGGCAAGGAGGGAGACAGCAGGAAAATGTTTTATGTTATTACATGCAAAACAGCACTTTTAACGGAAAATATTAAACTTGGAATTTCCTGTTTCTGTTTTTGACCTGAAAGTAAATTCATAAAATTTGATAAGATTTTTGAGAATTTATTTAGCTTGTCACTTTCGAATTTTGTTGCAAACTTGCCATAAAAAGATAAAAAACACTTGTGATATTATTTATAAATTTCGTAGTGCAATTTTTATCAGAGATTCAAAGTCTCGTGCAGGTAAGTAAGGTGTATAAGGTGTATTAATAAAGTCTTGTCAATGCTTAAAGTTTTCGCAAAATGTTGTTGCAATTTGAATTTTTCTCAAGTGCAGTCACTTGAAACGATCTTTGTTTTACTTTGAGCTCGGGTTAAGATTGTGAAATTAAACTTGACAAATGTTTATAAAACAACTTTTAAACGTGCCACTATAATAAGATGCCGTATCCTTTTGCCTTAACTAAATTATCGAGCACGGAAAATTGCTTTAGCAAGTCGAGTAGGACAAAGCGGTTGGCAATTAGCGCTGCTCGGCACGAAACGCACTCTTGCTGTAATATGCTTAGTCAGGCCAAGTCCTTTTGCAGAATGGCACAGAGTACGTGCGATACAAACACACACGAACGCGCACACAAATGTCACTAGGCTGACATTGTTTTCTAGGACATACTAGTAGTGGAAAGTTGTGCTTTGGTGTCGAGTTTGAGGTGACAGCGCGAAGGACATGACATGAACACACACACGCCTACAAACGGGCACATACTAGGAATTGCAAATCAGTCGACTAATGTCTACATAATCAGTCATGTCGCAACATGCGAATTCCATTAGTGGATACACGGCCGCATGCAAACAAACGAGCATTAATCAGCACAGGACATGTGTCTGAGAAAGAAAGTATAAAAGAAACTATATCCGCCTTAGGTTCTGTTTTTCACGTGTTCCATGCGGTCAAAGCCTTACTATTATGCATGCTTTTTGTGTAGCCATTTAATTATGTATAGGGTACCGCAAAAAATGAATTCTTATGAGCACAATATGAGCACTCCATATACGAACACACACACACACACAGCCAGACAGAAACATATCCGGTTTACAAATTACCCCAACTACCTTGATTTATCCGCAGATATCAATGCATTGCTGCAATGGCACTGAAAGCCGACATCTTATTAATATGCCATTCATTTGCCCGCTTCATAGTTCATTAAAGCCGGCGCAGGGCATCCGAGCACAGTGCATCCTTCGAGGTCCTTCTTGGCCACAAAAGTGCAGCCAGCAAAAATTATGCGGCTCGTTTGCCACAGCCACGTTTGCATCTACCATGGATTGGGCTCTGGGCTCTGTGTCCTGTGTTCTGGACCCTGGCCATTCGTTTATCCTTTTGTTCTCATTTATTTGCATGTCATTTGCTTTACTCTCTCACTCGCTCTTGCTCTCTGTCTTTTTAAGTGGGTTTATATGTGTGTGTGTTATTGTTGTTGTTGTTGGTTGTTTCTTCTTCGGTCACGTTTGCCAGGACACCAGTTACTTATAGTTGCTGTGTGCATTATCAATATGCATTGTACAACAACGTTCCACGCTTCATATTTTACTAACGTTTTCGTTCAACAATCTTTTAGGATACTTAAGTTCATTGGATGTGTTTGCAACGCTCATAAAATTATGTAACTATAAATAAAGTCTGATTTGTGAAACTAAAATATTCTTAAAATTCATTATCATCATTATGACATTCTAACAAAGTACTTTCAACTAGTTAAGAATGCATTAAAAACTTTGCGGACAATTTAAAAAAAAGAATATGCAGACTTCTGTGTAATGAAAATTTCTCTACTTCTCAGACTTGCACAGTATTCTGCTCATTCCATCTCTTTCAGTATTGCAGTTTTAATAACGAATTGCTTTTTTATGGTTGCCGGCTTATGGTACAGCACTGAAATTGGCAAGAAAAGCAAAATCGTAGCATGGCAAATTCTTTAATCACGTTTGGTGTATTTATATGTATGTGTATGTGTTTGTGTTTTATTTAAAGCTGAATTTGATTTTTTTTTTGTAGTTGTAGCTGTAGTTGCTGCTGCTGATGTTGCATTGTTGGTTTGTTAGCCAAGTCAAGTCTGGGCCAGCTTCCGTTGCTGGAGTCGCTGTTAATGTCGCCACAGTTGCCATTACTGCTGTCTCTCTACCTCGGCCGCTGCCCCAGGCATACCAGTTCCCTGTTCCCATTGCCGTTGATATTTGTGTGCGAGGCGTAATTAGTGCACATAGCATAAGGCGCACTTCCTTTACGCGCGGATCCTGTTGTTCTCTGTATCTGAGTTGATGGCATTTGTTGGCATCGTTGGCATTGCCTGGCACTGCGTTCCTTTCCATTTGTAATCACTTTCTGTAAGCTCCAGCGCTTTGTTCTGAGAATTTACTAACTGGACAGCAGCAGAGGGCGATGAAACACACACACACACACACACAATTACTAGAGTCTCGTTGCTTATGGTGCTGCCATCTTAATGCTAACAATTTAATAATTTAGAACGCATTTCATTTCTACTATTTGTGGGCCTGGATATCAAACGCTGGTTAAATGCAATGATATTAAATTTATCTATTAGCCAAATAGTTGGCAATATTGCTTAAAATTTTCACAAGTCGAAAAGCCAAATTGATCAAATATTTGGATAGCAATGCATTGATTCAAATATGCAAGTGTTTGCTTAATGCTGTTTCGAGTATTTAAATTCATCTTAATTGAAACTGGTTGAATATAGGAGAGACTGTCTCTAAAAGCTTTCTATTTTAATATTTTATCGAAATTGGCTTTGATTTGGTTTTTAAAATATATAAATCAATATTTTAATTATAAGTCTTAGGTTATGTGAAGCTTTTACAATTTTAAATTGAAATCTTTGACTTTTCACATTGGGCTTATATGAACACTTCTATTCTATTATTTTCTCATACAGTTTAGGATACAATTGTTTTGTGCTTTCTTTAGTTGTTGCAACTTTCAATGCTAATTGCCATTTGGCAAGTTTCACGATTTGATTCAAACTTTGTTTCCCACTGGGCACTGAAAGGATTCAGTTTTACTTTCCTGTCTCTCTCGGCCGTTTGCTTTGGCCATTGTTTGAGTTCACGCAGCATGGCCATTAATTTTACAATTAGCTCGGCAGCTCGGAATTCACAAGAGAACTATCCACCTGACGGCAACTCAAGACAAAGAAGAAATCCAAAGAAGCTTTAATTAATTTTCACTGTTGCTGCTAATTCTAGCAAGTGTGTGTGTCTTGCTGTCTTTGCTCATGGGCAACTTCTATTTGCCGACAATTTGTGTGAGTTCTCGAAATGCCTAAGAAAACACGCCAAAAACTGCGAGTACAACTACCACTTAAACTGGCCAACTGCTGCAGCTCTTTATCGCAGTGTCCAACGATTTTTGCTGACTAACTTTTGACACCAACAACAACCACAGCACAGCACTAACAACGGCCACAACAATAGAGTAGAGCAAAAGCGAAAAAATATGTAAATATATGCATTTGAGGGCGGGCTTGGCTTGGCAGCTGGCAGGCTCAATATTTTATTTATGCGTGTGGCCACCTTTTGCATTTCGCCTGGAAATAACAAAATATGCGTTGCGCGGCTACGTGAGCTCATAGCGAACAATTTTTGCTGACGCCGCATTGTCAACTTTCACTTCAGCTGCAGCTGGTGACACCAACACAACCACAAACAGATCCCTGGCATGCGCCATAGCCTGGCATTAGCAGCGTATAGTCAAATATTCTTGATCACTCATACGCGACGTGGTACGCAACAGCATTCGTATTCGCACTCGCATTCACATTTCATTTTCACTTTAGCTTCAATTGTATGAAACGAAAAAAAAGTTGTGTAAAAGTTTTCGTTGCCGTTTTGTGGTGGATTCTGTTGTTGTTGCTTTTTGGCTACCCGCCGTTGATGTAATGAAATTTTGTGCAATTGTGTGGCAACAAGAAATCCATTAAAGCGTATTTTTGGGGAAAAAGTTTTTGGGTCCAGCCATTTCACTGATTGATTGGCTTCAACATTATGCTGCGCCAGGAAGCGAATCCGAAAATGGAAGAGGAGATCCATAAAAGAGAGTGTGGGAACAGGTGGGCGTATTTTTTGTGGGATTTTTCGCACCCGCTGTTAATGCTGGCCAAAGTTTGCTGAGCGTGTGTAAGACAATAAAAATAATGGAGCGTGCTGGTGCTGTTGTTGTTGTTGTTGTTACACACTTGCCCCTTGTATTTTGATTGTCAATGTAGTGTAAATTGGTTGGCCTGCCTCACCGAAGCTCCACAAACAATTGAGTGTGCCGAGCCGAACTGTCCAGATTGGGGCCAGTAGATAAGCCCAAGTCGTTACCGTTTAGCAGTTGGCCAGTTGTTGTTCTCCTACCAACTATATATGTATGAGTACGCACATGTTGGTTGTCAAGCTTGTCAGGCTGAGACATGGAACTTGGTTATTTTCCGTAAGAAACTCTATTGCCATAAAGCAGCAAACTCAGTTAACATCCTTGTCTATGTGTCTGAATGTGTGTGAGTAGGTTTTTTGTTGTTGTTTTTTTTTATTGTCATTTTTATTAGCAGCACTTCAAGGTATCGTGGTTATCGCAAAAGTTAAAGCAGCAACACTCAATGCGACTTTTAGAACTTCAATCCATTTTATTTAGATAAAGTTTTTCTATTGCAACTAAACGGTAGTATTTTTCGAGTGTCAATTTGCGTTCCTTTTAAGTTTCAAATGAGCAAGCATATTTTTCTAATTAAGAGCCATTAATTAAATTTGTCTCTAAGCTGCTTAGAACATTTGCTGTGACCTGTGATTTTATTTGCTTCAGCTTTTCAACATTACGGTGCCAATGAGCACAAACTCAAGTGAATTGCGTGGCGCATCATTAAACTGCTCAAAATTGCGTGCCAAAATGGCAACTCTCTGTCTCTCCTCTTTACTCATTCAGTTCCTTTGCAACTCTTTCTCGCCTAACCTCTCCCTTTTACTTTTCTCACTGAATCCAGTTGTCATTTGCTCTTTTTGCGCTATTTATTTTTGCTGCTTCAACAAACAAAGCCAACTACCACTTCTCTCTCTCGCTCTTTCCCTTCACAGCACTTGCATAATTTGCATGGCTAAGTGGGCAAAGAGTCGTCAAAATAAAGCGAACTGTGTTCATCCCTTTTGCTCTCCAGCAACGTGGCTAAAATGTGCGTCCGTTTCATAACTAAATTTTAATTGAATTATGTAAATCACCAGCTAAAAATTAGCAGGCGCAAACTATTTTTTAATGATGCATTGTACGCTTTTAATTAAAAGCAAGCGCAAATTAAATTTAATTAAACCATTTCCAGCACCCAGCATTGTGCCCGCCTTGTGGCTAACCAGGACTATACACACAGACTTCAACAATTTATCATCGTTGCAAAGGATTTGCTAGAATGGCCCAATGTCCCATGTTCTAGTACGATACAATAGAGAGATGGTAAAGAGCCCCTGCGGCTGTGGCTCACTTGCAAATTATGTCCATTTTGTCTAGCACACCAGACCAAAATGAGCTTTAAGTGCATGTGTGAGTGTGTCTGTGTGTTTGGAAATTATGCAATAATCTATAGCCATGACCATGCATCGGAATTGACGCTATTGGCAGCAGCGTTAACCGAGTCGACTTGCTCAAAGGAGTCACCCAACAAGCAAACTCACACATACACAAACACACTAACATACACAGAGGAAGGCAGGAACAGCGACAGCTTCCTGCTAATCTGGAGCATATGTTACGGCGCTCATTTGTGCTATATTCCACCGGTCGATCCATCGTCGTTGTAGTGGCAGTGCTTATGCTATGATACCAGCTTGAAGCGATTGGTTCTTTCACTCTCCTTCGAAGTGCAGCTCGGTCTTGTGCAGCTGGTAAGAGCTCTTTCATCTGGACATTGACCTGGCTTGATGTGGCACAATTTTTCAGCACGTCAAACCAACTGTCCTTTGGCTTTTGGGAACTGCGCTTTAATTAAGCTTTATTTTAATGGCAAAAGCACGGGAGTAAAAACTGAGGAAAAAACATGCAAATAAATAAACAAATTAAGAAGGAAAAAATTATGTTAATGTCATAACGAAAGCTTGTTAGTGCTGCATTAAAATCGCATATTTAATTTAAGATTTTAATACCTCGTAACATAAATGTTTAATAATAATGTATTGCGCAGTCTGCTTGAGGGCTATAATTTACGAATCGCGTTATGTATCAAATATATTAATTTTATTTGTTAAACTTTATATACATAATTGTCATTTATTTCAATTAAGTATTTTAAAAGCAAATCATTAAATATTTTATTTCTCTTTAAACGTGCATAATCCATTGTTTTAAGGCTTTAATTTAAGCTCAATTGAATGGGTGATTTAATTAAAACAAATCGCAATTCACAAACACTCAAAAGCAGCACAAAAAATTTGAAGTAAGTAACAATGAACGCACACACAAAAAAGGAAAAAAAGGAAAAAGCATTGCATAAAAAAGCGACTAAAGTGAATTATGCGCTTTATAAATAAAATAAAATTTGCATATCATATTTGTATGCATATTGGTTGCGTGCGTGTGCTATCATATTATTATCAAATGCTGGCAAACAATTACATTTTAGGCATATAAATTATCACCACAATTATCCCACTCTTCAGCGACGCTTGTTCAACCTGATGTGTCTATGCAAATTTTGTGTATTGAATTTGCATACAGGCTCTAGCTCAAGTGAAACATAAATAAGTGGGCTGAAACCATATTTCAATTTAGCTTTGCATTTTACAGGCAAACCTCGATAGTGTGAACACCTCGATAGTTTGAACAAAATAATTTGTTCACACTATCCAGGTTGAAAAAAAAACCTCTTTAGTATGAACATTTTTATTTTTCATTCATTTTATTTGCTCTTTCGTCGCTTCGACATTTGTAAGAACAGTTTTAACGGTTTCTGCGAATTTGTATGATTTTGTAGAAAACTTTACATACCCAGATACAAAGTTATTTTAATACATTTTTATGGAAATGGACTTTATTTTTGTTTTTAAAGTGAATTTGAATTAAACCTACAAGTTAAATGATTTATTTAACTATGTAATATTCATATATATAAATTTATTAACAAAATAAAAAAACCAGGATAGTGTGAACAACCTGGATAGTGTGAACAAATTTCAAAATTTAGATTTTCGTTTTGTTCACACTGTCGAGGTTTGCCTGTATATGCACAGCTGTTAGACAAATCTCACGCTACGTGAGATTAAATTAACAAATTGAAGAGCCCAATAAAAGTTTATTAAAACCTAAAAACTTATACAACAAAGCGTTAAAGCACAATTTATTTTTTGTGATCCTGATTTGCAATTAAAATGACAGTTCAGCTAATTACGTATACGTCATGTGGTCTGTGATTATGGTGGCTTAAAAAATAAATCTAATATGCCACGCATAACAAAGCTGACAAAAACAAAAAAACACAACACAACATAAGGACGTCAAGAGCATAAAATGTTCAACATGGAAGCTAGAATATAACAAAGCTGGTGGGATTTAAGAGGCAACCGCAATTGCCAATGCAGCAGCTGTCTGCATATGGATTTATCGATAAAAACCAGAAACAACATACAAAAATTATATCCCCTCCTGCTGACCACTGAGAAGTCGTAACAAAATCATGCTTTATTTATAATGCTGGACGCGTAGCTTCAAACCAAGAGCAGACAGAGATGAAGAGTGATATGAGTAAAAAATGACAGATTGACATGATATGTCATGTTTTATTTGTAGCTAACCATTTTTAATTTATTTTTTGCCATCTACTAAAGCAATCTCACACGGAGATCCGCCTTCTGCCACCCACCAAAAAAAAAGTGATTGCAATTGTAGCTGAGCATCTTCAACACTCACACACTTAACGGTAATTGCGAGCACTCAAGTGGCGCCATTGTGTGTAAAAAGTGCTCTGTGCTCGGCAGAGCAGTGTGGGTCAAAGGGAACGAGCATTCAAGTTGCAACGTTTTAAAATAATTTAACAGCATTTTGAAGCGCATTCAAGTCAACTTCCGTTTCTGTTGCTGTTGCTATTGCTATTGCAATTGCTAGTGCTGTTGCCGTTGCAGTTGCAGCTGTCTTGTCCTGGTTTGGCCATGAAGCTGCCGTCTTCTGTTGGCCAAGCCAGACGATTCTGCAATTTGTCATTTGGGCAAATAGTACACACATAAGAGACAAACGGTGTGTCGTTTGTAAGTCTGATGCGAGTGTCAACAACAGGATGGAGGGTTGTAGAGGGCAAAAGTGTGAATGTATACAACTGTTGGTGGATAATTGAATGAAATATTGTTGCCAAGCTTAGCACAGCTCAACAGCTTGCCAATGCAATCAGCAGCTAACTAATTATTCATCCATAATTCCTGAATATCAGAGTGCCCAGCTAGATGACTTCAGGTTGAAACAGCTTATAAGAATAAAAGCTTCAACAGATTGTTTTCATCATTAGCTGCATTAACACAGCTTCCGTTAGTTGTCAGTTCGCTGAGTAAGTCCCTTAGCCTACAATTCTTAAGACTACTCAGTCTCAGAGGCACTCACAAAGTAATTAAGCAAACATTTTGCAGGTGAAAGAATGTTCGTAAGAGTTTTGCTCCATTTAGCGATCAATTAATGAGAGCTTTCCATGGCTACAAAAATGTTGAGCGATGCAATTCAAGTGGCCAAGGAAATTGCACTTAAGTTATTTTATTCAAAAATTAATTGCTTTATTATCATCGATGGGCAGCATTCGCTTTAGTATCGGCTATTGCCTCGATTGCAGCTTTAGTAGCTGCCGCTGCTGCTGTTTTCAGCCCATATTTAAATATTCATTGAGAATATTCACACAAACGTAGCTGCCACGTTCTTTCCTTTTACACCGCACAGCTCTCAGCTCTGTAGTCCCCGTTGTCAAGTGTACTATGCAAATAAGTTTGGGCATACAAATTGGCAATTGGTTAAAGAGTTTCGGGTTAGGAGGGGGTTGTAGGTTGTAGGGATACGTTCTTTCGCTTGCCAGCTGCCCCCGCTCAAGTGGTGCTTTGAGTTTGCTATTGATCTTTGTTGCTTTGTTTTTCATTTGTCTATTTGCGTATAGCTCAATTTCATTGGCTGCGCTTTGCTGTGCGCTAAGTTTACTGTGAATAAAATGCTGGGAAGTGGAGAGAGAAATACGTTGGCTTTGCATAAAGCTGACAGGTTTAAAGACATTGCAGCTGTATCGTTTTGTACGCAACTTAAGTGCTTCATAATAATTTAGCACGCTTGCTCACCCGCCCGCATCTGCACTGAATGCTAGTTGGCCGCTCAGCCGCTCAGGTGCTTTCAAACTTTTCGCCAAGTTTTTCGCGTTGTTTCTCCTTGTGGAGACATTATGGAAAGGAGTAAGAAGGAGAATAGCGAAGAGCATTGGATTCCATGCTTTGTTTTTGGTATTTTAATTAAAAAACTGTCGTTAGTTGCGCTCGAAGTTTAAATTAAACAAGCGGAGTGCCTTTCTATCTATCTCTCTATGAAGTTGGCTAAGGCTTAGTTGCTCCCCATAGGTCGTGGCTATATATCTGACCATGTTTCACGATTCATTGAAGTATTGTCAATCATTTGCTTTAAAAACCTTTGACACAAAAACTCTTGCTACAGGAACTAATCAACAATCTTCCTTTCACTGTATTTTGTTGTTGTTTTTGTTGTTAAGCTCTTGGGACGACAACTCTCTGTTGATTAGTTTCTAATATTTTATTAAATGTGGCTCACACACTGACTAAACTTCATCTTTGTGAAAAAGTTGGCCTAATTAAAATTATTATTATGATACCACAATTTTTTGTTAGCCCTAGACTCGGTGGGCTATTAATTATGGAAAATATTGTTAATCACTGAGCACTAATCACTTTATTAATCGGATTACGTGCTGCACGCACACCAACACACACACACACACAGCTGAAGGCATGCGTGTATGTGTGGGCGTTGAATATTGCCTTTGTGCCTGATTAGCCATCAGACGGCTAATTTGCACATTGATGGCATCTTTTATGCGAGCATTGAGCAGCAAGTTCTTCGAAACGGCCCAAGACCAAGTATGGGCCAAGCATGTTGATTGCCATAATTAGAACCGTGTGTTTGCTATGAGAGTGTGTGTTTGTGGGCGTGTGGATTTGTGTGCACACACTCGCTATAATACTATTTAATTAGTTTCGAAGCCAGGCTGCATTTATTAAGCGATGTGCTGCCAGCAGCAGCAACAATTTCAACAACAACAACAATATCTAAAGTTAGTGTTAGTTAAACTTGTGGCAAGAACACAAATACACACACACACACACACACACAAACACATAGATAACACACATACATATGTGGATGAAAGCGTGGCAACAAAAGATAAGGGCTCTCAACCATAGTGTTGTGTGTGTGTGTGTAAATGTTTTGTTGCAACAGTAGATAAGAAACTCAACTCATTCGGTTAAAAGTGCTTTACGCAAATTGTATCGAGCAGCACTCGAAGCGCATATTAACTAAATTTGAGTTTCAAAACAAAACTCATTAAAGGATGATGCAAGCGCAGCAGCCAGGGGAAAAGAAATTCAGATATGGAGAGAGTGGTAGAGGGTATTGCAAGTTGCAACAGATAAAAGCTCTCGTGTATACGGGTGTAATCACACCTAACGCTGTAAATACGCTGCCCCGGGGATTTACATGAAACAATTAAATTAATGGAAAACTTCGCTTTTTGCAACGAAGTCGGAAAATCGCTGCGTTGAAGCGAGCTCGAGCTGCTTTGTATGTTCGCAGCTAGATGGGTATGCATGTAGTTTGGGAGTTGGATTGGGAGCTGGTATTTGACTGATTAGTCATTTTGAAATGGTAACTCTGCAAATGCCAGCACGTGATGCTACAAATGGGAAATGGGCGTGGCATGCTAGCATCTCTCTCTCTTTTTACCTGCATTTTCCAAATGCACGTTTCTGTAACGACTGGGTTGAATGTAGTAGTACTACATTGTCGTCGTTTCCCTACTCCATTTTATTCGCTCTGTTCTCAGGCAATGCGAATGCTTTTGTGTATTCATGCTGTCACTCATTCAGTTGCTCATTCATTCATTCATTTGGTGCAACATTGTTGCTGCTGTAACAACAACAATGATGGCATCCATCTAATGAATGTGGCAACAAAATGCTCGCATTGCTACCTTACCTTTTATTTCGCATTCCTTTCACAGGGGCAGGCTGGCAAACCAGTTGGCTCGTCAGTCCGTCCGTCAAAACGAGTGCATCAAAGTCCCATGATATTTCCATCAATTAAACTGATATTATTGCTGTTCTGCCTGTCTCTAACAGACGCGAACCTACAAACATGTTAGATATGCTTACAACCAAATGCATTAAAAACGTGAATACAAAACCCATTTCTCGAGGGATATACACTAAACTCAGCACACACACACACACAAATGAGTTGGAGCCCAGCGAACCAATGTGCAATCTATCTTTAGCCCAGAGCTAGTCAGCTCGATTCTCGTTGCACAATGCAAATTTCTGGCTGCACGACTAAGTAGCACACAAAGTAAACCCCCGGCAAGAACAAAATATAGAAAAAAGTTAGATGTATAGCAAAATGAATGGCAAATACCAGCGCAAAAGTTCAAACAATTGTATAAAATGAAAAATTCACAGCGACCACTTCAGAACTTTTGTTGATTTTTGGCTTGCCAGCGAGCATGTGACGTATCCATTTGCATAGCTCCACACTCTACAATATACATATATTCATATGTATTTTATATATCTCTTTTTAACTTTCTTTCCTTTTTTTATTGTTGTTAATTTAGCATAAGTGACGAGTGAGCGACTTTTGGAAAGCGCTTTGGGGAAAAAGTTCGATTTAGATTGATTACAGCGTAACAATTGTTGGCATTTCCTTTTTTACGTTGTAGTTTTTTTTTTCAGTTTCCCCAGTTTGAATTTTTCACAATTCACACGTTTTTTACTTGATTACTTTAGGGCACTTTTAAAGCTACATACATTATTTATGTGAATTTTATGAGACTGCTGAAATCTCAGTATATAAATATTTGCATAAAAAAAAAAACGAAAAATTCTTTTCAATATATTATAATTATGATAGTGACGGCTTTGACATCTCCATGTTATATTATTCATTAAAACCGAATCAATTAATGCAAATGTGTTATGTATTGAGTACGCACATGGCGTATGATTTATAATTATGCATAATTGCACTGTTTGGTATTTGATACACTGCACCAATGGGGAATATTTGTATGCCATGGGATTTGTTTATCATCCCTAAATCAAAGCTCATGGTTTAAAAATTTACTTGATTTTCTACTTACCCATAAGAGACATAATGGTCACTAGGAAGACGAGAAGGCTGTACAAAACGTAGTTTAATGGCCAACAGTTCAGCGGGAGGAAAAGGCAATAGCATCTCACCCGAGTGGCATCAATCATACGATACGTAAGCCGCAATCCGAAAGCCGCCAGTCGAAAGCCATTTTAAGCTGCATATTTATTGCTAAGCAGAGCGGGCAACAAAAAATTTGCAACATCCCCATGAATTGGGAAAGAGAAGAGAGAGAGAGAGAGAGAGGAAAAGGCAGGCAACATGCAAAATGTTGCAGCTGCGTGTGCAGCGAACGATAAGCGAGAAACAGAGCTGCTCCCAAGGGTTGCCAGCGACGAGATATGCATGTTAAGTTGCGTAAAGCAAAGTTATGACCGGACAGGAGTTGCAACACCACCAGCAGCAACAGCAGCAGCAGCGTTGTAACTGTAACTGCGGTTAAGTCAACAAATTAAAACTTTTTTAATGCCACCACCCACCACTCCCCTCATACATACACACAAACAGTGCAACTCTCTCTGCACATCTAATGCAAAGTTTGTGTGGGAAAATGAGCTGAGTTTGGTAGAGGACTTAGCGGGGGTTACCAGAACTTATGCACGAGTTATGTGCATAAAACCTGGAGAGGCAGCTGCAGCAGCAGCAATAGCAGCAACAGCAGCAGCGCCAGCATCAGAAATAAAATATGATTTAATTAAAGTTTCGCACGTGGCTTGTTTGTCTTTCTTTCTGTCAGTCAGTCTGTTAGTCTGTTAGTTTTTCTGTCAGTCTGTGCCTTTCGGCCAGACACTATAATAATTTTAATTCAATTTACGCTCTGCTCGCTCAAATGTAAATTGAGTGTTAAAAGTTTGTAGAGAATGAGTGGATTTCGTTTACATTCAGTCGCCCATTTTGAACGGGTCAATTTGTAGGGTACGTGTATTTAAGGCATATAAATAAGAGACTTTGGTCAGAGCATGTTGCTCATTTGTAGCAGCTGGATTTCCCCATTGGCCACGCCCACATCTCTGTGGGTATATAAATTGTTTATACGAACAGTCCACTCAGACTCGCTCCAAAAGGGGTGCCAGCATTCAGCTATATAAATTGCTTGTGAAATTGAATCTTTATGGTTCAGCTGGAATATTTTGGCAGATAGTCTATAAATTATGGCCACAAAGGGCATACACACAAAAGTTGTTCATCTTTTCTTCTTTTTTCATTTTCACAGGGGGGGTAAGAGAGGTGGCTTTGTTTTTGCTTGTTTGCCCGAATAGCGAGTGTCTCTCTCTTTCTCTCATATGTTATTGCCAAGTTTGTTATCCTTTTGCTTTGCTATTGTTGTAAATGATTATCTTTGGACCCATGTCGTTGGATTGTGCGTTGAAGTGCCATTGTTTTCTGTACAGAAATAGTAGTTTTGTGGCTGCCAAATAGTTGCCAAATTAGTTTGCAAATGTTTTTATCTGCCAGCCCGTTTGGGCCGTCCATAAGGCTCGCATTTGGCGGATACGCAATATTTCGAATAACACATTTTTGCTTGTTATTTGATGAGTTTTACGGCAAGGACACACAATGCTGTTGCTGAAACATGTTTGGGACTTAGGCCCTTTTAGATTTGTGTAGAATTTCAAATGAAAAACACAATTAGTTTTCATAGCAAACACATATTACCCAAATCGTTAATAAAAGTTTCCAATGACTTTTGAAAAGCAATTGAAAATGTGCTAATCTTTAAGTCGAGCATTCCCGTACGAAGTATTTTTGACTCTTGCAAGTAGTATATTTGAAATTATTCAGCACTTGTTTATAAACCATGAAGGGAATCCGTCAGTGTATACGTTAAATATGTATATATTTTAGCCGCGCTGTGTAAAAATGCTAATACATTTTTCATAGCATACTTGGCGGCTCATTTGCATGTTTACTTATTTCTGCTACTTCAAGTAGTTGGCACATTTGTAAATATGTTGTTTTTTTTATGGCTTAGACGTGATGTGCGGCATCATAAGTTGAACTCATTTTGCAAATGTTGTCTGCTTGATGGCTTGATTTATGGCGGAAATATACAAATTGCCCTAGAGACGTGGCGGTCTGAAAACAGCGACAGCTGCTCATTATCAATATGTTTGCATATTAAACGTGTGTGTTTATTAAATGTCAAGACCACGTTCGCTTTTAAGTTGAATGCACTTACAACGCTGTGTCTAACATTCGCATTTGCAATATTCATGCACCTTTCAACTCTTATTCTAACTAACGAGCCCGATGAGGAGATAGCCCTCACTCGCTTGCAGTTGTAAGTGTAATAAGTGAAGTGTATTTGCAAGAACATCAGCATGGATCTCCGGGCCAACATTAAGTCCCTCACACCATTCACCTACCTCTTCAAGACTTGTGGCTATTTTCATTGAAAAGTTTACGAAACGTTGCAAAATTGTTTGCGGCTTTAAAACTGTGTGTGCGCACACAGTCCGGACTAAGGCGGAGGCAGGAGCAAAAGCAAACCCAGCTAAAACTCCTAAAGGGCCCGTTTCGCAATTGTAAACTAAAAGGGCCGCCAGGCAGTTTTACCATCAGGCAGGACAGCTCCCTATGGACTTTTGGCTCTTTGGCTCTCTACATGCTTGCTGCTCTTCCGGGTTTATGTTTGGCTATCAAGTTATTAAGTTTATGTAATTGTTGTTACATTTTGTGCCACTACACTCTTCAAAATGTGCGTTGTCTGTGGGTTGGTATTTGTATTTGTGTTTGATTTGAAATGCTTTGTGGCAGATTACGAAGGCGTTATTCAACTGTCTGTCCAATAGCTGCCAAGTTTTGCATCCGTCCTTGCCCGTCCAAATGTCCGCCATGTCTAAAATGTTCGACTTGAACTTCAAAAGTTTCTTCTCGTTCTTTGGTAGCTCGTTTTGGATCAGACTCAGCTGTGCACCGCTCTGCAAAATAATGTGTCAAAGTGCTGATTTTTTGCTATTTGTTAGGCAAGGGCACAGCACTCAGTTGAAGTTATAAAACAGGTGCAGCTTAAGATGACTTCTTTCCACATACACATTCCCATCTAAAGCTCGACAATTTGTTTTGGCTTTGGCTTTGTCAATAGGCACAACGATGACAGTTGATTAATGATGACAATAGTGTGTGTGTGTCTGTGTGTGTGTGCCTCACTCACAGAGGCATCTTTAATCAACAAATGCGACATCGGCGCAACTAAGCCAAAGCCTACACATTAGTCCCAGTCACCAGTCACAATCCTTTAACCCTTTGCTACTTTTGCAGCTCCTCATCAAGCGCTACGCGTTTTCTCGAGCGTAAAAAGTGGGCGCGTCTCCTGGTTACTTTGATGTAACTCACGTAATCGCCCCGCCCACTGATTGTTGCGCGGTAGGCAGCATAAACTCCAAATGAGGCTCAAATTGACAGACCATGAACTCTTTTTCAATAGCAAACCCAAATGGCTAACAATTTGACATGGGTGAAATGGCATGCAACTCTTTAAAGTGCACAGAATTAAAGATTCAAATCGCATTTGTAAGGGTTAACTAGAAAAAACGTGAAGCTCTGAATAGCCATTTGTATTCTTAACAATACCAAAAAGTGGCAATTTTCGATTGTCATCACTCGTTCAACGTTGATTGTATTCATAACCCTTTTTCTTATGTCTTTGCCATTGCCTGATAGGCTTGTCAAATTTGTGCTTGATGGAAATTGCAATCGATATGTAAAAACGAGTATTACATTTCATTTTATTTAATTTCATTTTATGGCATTTTGTGGCGTATAAGTCAAAAAAGGCTATAAAAATCCGTACATCTGTACGTCCTGCCAACTGGCAGGCAGCCTTGTGCCCGCATTACGCATTCGCCGTGTTGAGCACGCAATAAAAATACCAATTGCAGTTTGTTCACCCACATGCAAAAACACATACATACACACAGAGAGGGTGTTGGAGATAAGGGTGGAGACAGAAAGGGTTTTTCGCTATTGTTTCGTAATGTTGCTGCATGCAAAATTTATTGTTGATTTTATTTTCAACGTCGTCCCTTTTACACAACACATTTTCCGCTTCCTTTTTATGCCTTTTTATGGACATAAATTTACAAGCAGCTACCGGCTGGCGCTGCTGGGACTTCTACTGTCGTCTGTAACTGCAATAGCAAAGTGGAAATGGAAGTGGAACTGGAATGAAAAGTGGGACTTGGCTCTATCGATGCCCAGGTAAATTGTCAGCCTTGACCGCTAGTAAAATCAGTGACCAGCATTAATTCAGCCAGCTCTTTCCAAGCCAACCACCCAACTCCAAGTTGAAAAGTTAAACAGAATAGAAGACGCACATACTCACGTGCCTAGCTAATCCTGCTACGGCAAAGGTAAAGTAAAGACCTCAAGATGCTTGTCTCGTGGTGCCTTCCTTTGCCACACACTCTCTCTCCACTGACATGCTTTGGAAAAACGAGTCCTTGCGTGCTGTGGCGCCATTAGTACAATGTCGATGACTACTGCTGCTGCTGCTGCTGTTGCCGTGGCACGTGGCAGTGGCACAAGGTGAACGCAAATATCCATATCCTCAGCCAGCCACCTTGAAACGAGCGTGAAAGTATTTTTCGCTTTAATGCCGTCCAATTAATAAGGCGTCTCCTTACCCACATTCTCTTCATCGTCTCATATCTACTTTTTTCGCAGCCTATTGATTTTACTGAACTTGTTGACGGCGTCGTTTTTTACGGATTTTTTTGGGGCGCGTACACAACAATTAAGCCAATCCCGTTGGCTTAGTTACATTTCAAGAACGACTCCAACATCTACCTTATCCCAACCCCATGACATGATTCATTTCGCCCCATTGCGCTGCTCGTGTATTTGTTATATGTGATTATCTGATTGGACGAACATACAAGTCGCGATGGCTGCCACGCACAGAGATGGTTTGATATAAATTTTAGGTGACTGGCTTAATGAGGCGTTATAATGGGATTATGTTGAGGTATCGTCAGTGCGAAGTCAGCTAATACAATTAGACAGATAGTGCAGCCACGCATATCAAATGCACTCTGACACATAACGGGGGAGATTGCCAAATTACGTTTAGTACAATTCATTTGGTTTGGTCATTGCATATCGTCGAATTGTGCAAGATGTGCTTATCTTATTGGAAAATCAAATGTGTAGAAAAACTCGTGATTGGGAGTTGGCTGTGATTCCAATGAATATATGGAGAAAAATACTTCTTGAAGAGTTTACAATACTTTTGATTGAATTGTAATTGATTGTCTTCTCTTAATTACTGCCTTTAAATTTTAAATTCAGCTCAGTTATAAATCAACTGATGCAAACTTGTTGCTCTTAATTCAGATTTCTTCATTATAAAACACTTTAAACTTCATGATTTACAAAATACACTGTTGAGAGCATTTACTAAGTGACTTTGCCTCTTTTGGCAAAATTTCTATAACATTTGAATAGGCCATTCATTGACTATCTTGATGAAAAATGCTGCCAAATTCAAATGTCGCCTGCTTTTGGCTCAGCGTCACCAATTCAACTTGTTGATTGTTGGCCGGCCCTAAGGTTTTAGTATTTCCTTTCCCTTGTGCCCATTGCTGTTTTCACTATTATTTTAAATGACTCGACATGGAAATTAAGAATGTAGTAATTGCATAATGCGATTGCGGATGAGCTGCTTACTGGCATTTGGCCAAAAATGTGGAGGCTTGTGCAATATTAAGTCGAGTTCTGTGTGCGTGCGTGTGAAAAGTAACATATTCTACCTGGCTCATATTAAATGCCCAACAAGAGAAAAATGTTTTAGCATAAAAGGAAGAATGGCATTGGGAAAGGGTAAATGGAATGGCGACGACAGCAAATCCAAAGCCGCTTAAACTGTGTGCTAAGTGCCGTTGAGCTTATAATGAAACAAACACGCACACACACACAAAGAGAAAAGGAATGAAAACACAAACTCAAACTCAGACAACTACATTCATGCTCCATCCTTTTATTTTTTGAAAATGGTCAGAGAGGCAATCGAATGCATTTCCCACGCAACTGCCACGCCCAGTTCCGTCAGTTTGTTTGTGTGTTTGTGACCAAAAGCTGGTAGAAAGGTATATGGCTAAAAGCGGCAACCACAGCCAGCAACCACAAAAGCCACAAACACAGACAGACATCAGCGCAAACAAGACACCCAACTACACACACACACTCTCATTTACACCCATTCGCACACCTAGACGCACTCCTTAGTCCTTGACCAAGCGCCTGGCGACCGCAGTCAGGACAACGCTTAGAGCTTTTGTGTTGTTCCAGCTTCTGTTGTAGTTGTAGTTGTTTTCGCATTTTATGATTTATTTACAAGCTAGCTAGCGAACAATTTCAGTGATTGATGGCCACAATGCTGTGGCCAGGACTTGGCAGGACAATGCAACGACGATGATGGTGTTCCAGCTCCGGCTGGAGCTTTATATTAATAAGGCTAAAACGTGTAATTAGCGTAATTATTTGGCTATTTATTGTGCTAGCAAATCAGCATAAAAGTAAGTTCCAATTCGGAAGGTAGCTCTGGTGTCCCAATCAAAAAGAAGCTTTTGCCACATCATGCCCCCCAGCTAGACACACACATATTCATGCCACATCAAAGTGCTTTGTAACGCTGTTAGAGTTTTAGAGCCCTGACGCCTGATATGTGTCCCGAAACACACTCCAACGGATGCCCTTCGGGGCTGTCAATGTCGACGTTGTTGATCACACACAAATTGAATTGTATATACAATTGAATTTTTGAAAAATGGCAGCACGGCAGCCATTGCATTGAGCAGAGGCTATGATGAGGGATGTGGGTGGGGTGGAGCGTTTTCTGTTCGCAGACAAGGTCCCAACTTGAGTTATGGCATTCCTCTAAGGTCATACAGCCAGCAGCTGTGTTTGACGCGACTGGCGGCGGCTTTAGAAGTTTGGGGAATAGTTTTATGCATCGCAATTGACAGCTCAGGATGTTTTGAATATTTACTAGGGCGGAGGGTGTGTGCCTGGGATTCCATTTTAAATGCACTGATGCGCAATTTTCACTTGGTCACGAAGCACCCAACCAAAATATGAACACAAATTTAAATTGAACTTGATCTCATCATCACCAGCCAAATTAACATACAATATTGATTGATTTACAAATTAAAATAAATAAATCGAATATTCTTATCATGAAAAATGCATATAAATTTGATTAAAATTCATTGCGTAGATTTGTTGACAGAATTTGCATGTTGCAAATGTTTAAAAGTTGAATTTTGATATTTTAAATAGCTTTAGTAGCTGTAAAATTCTTGTGTAAGTTTAAGCTTAAGGACATGTCAAAAAACCGCATCTATAACATAGCTTTTGATAATAAATATCCGTCAATTGGGAAAATCGTTTCATTTAGGGCTAAACCAAGCTCGTTGGCTCGTTGATAGCATTGCACAAATTGAAAACGATGCAAAAAAGTTGATTCTCCAATGCGCCATTAAAATATTTATACGATAAAACAAGATTTTGGGCAGTCAAGGCATTTATTCTGTGGTTAAGATGCTTAGCTAAACAACAACAATGAAACAGTCAAGTGGAAAATGTGGTTAAGGTGACAAATGGCAATGCAAATATAAATTAAACACATCAGCGCACACAAGTAGAGAATGTGTGTGTGTGTGTGGGGGCAATGTTGCAAGAAAATGCACAACGTTACATGCAGATGAGACTGATACAAATCACAATAAACATACCTTTTATGGGGTAAGCTATGCATTCATATATCTCTTATAAATTTACAAATAAAATAACATTATTTTGACTAAGAATATTCACCAAGGATCTACAGCAATCTGTTGCGAGCCATATGCTTCGTTCAGCTTAATAGACACCAAACTTGACCACACCAACTGTACGATGCTGTTTGGGAATGAAACTGCGGTAAGAATTTCGTTTACACTTCGCATCGAGAAAGCGATTTTGTGGTTTTGAGCAAAACAATTTGCTTACGTGCGGTGGTAGTTTTGGGGCACAAGTGAAAACGAAAATGCAATGCCAAAAAGCCCCCCGGCTGGATATTTAGCTCCCCATTTTTAATTAAAAGCGCAATATGGGCAAAAGTCAGGGTGTTAGGGTTAAAGGGTAAAGTGGAAAATGCATACACAGCAAAGGCGCTGTGTGCGCTGCTTTACACACTCGACTGTACAATTCGATTAATTAGACGTTTTTGCCTTTGTAGTTGTTCTTTTCTTTGATGCTGCTGCTGTTGTTGTTGTTGTTCAATGTTTAAGGCATTGTTGTAGTTGTTGTCTGCAATGCTTTAATTGCCGTCATTTCGCCCAATTACCGACGCTTTAAAATACGTTTAATTGAAATGCGAGCGACAACTGCACTGTTAATTACAGCAAAAGTCTGAAATCTCTCACAATTGCTTGGTGTATCTTTCCATATCTGTGTATGCTTTAGACTGTGCATTTTTTATTGCGCTGCAACGGCAATTAACGGACAAATAAGAGCAACAATAAATAGCGACCAGTGATGCAACCAACGTTTGCAGCTGTTTCGATTTTTATGCTCCACGGTTGCCACTGAATTATTGCTGGTTCATCTTCTCTCTCTTTGTGTGTGTTGCACGCGGGTTTTGTTTTTGTACTCCTGTTGGCGGTTTCATGTATTTTTTGCTTGTAGCCCGAGCATAACGCAGCTGGCAACATTAATCCTTTGTCACAGGGAGAGAGCAAAAGAGAGATACAGAGACATACATGCGGCTCGTAAAGCAACCAACAATGCTGCATTGTCCATTGGCCCGCTTCCGATTGCAGTTGCTGATCTCCAATCCCAATCTGAACTCCAATCCCAATCCCAAATCCCCACGCTCTCAACCCAAACCCAAGCTGTTGCCCGTTTGCTCATTGCATTTTTGCAGTGATTTGCATTCAGCGGCATGTCCTGCGAGGCCCCATGGCCTGTCAGAGTGTACAAACACACACGTTCACGCACACACACAAAACACACTTGTGGCAGTTTTTTGGCCCAGTCCGCACATTCAATTGAACCGTAACGTGGATTCACATTGGGTTGCGCCACGGGGGAAATGCATACGCACTCTCTGATTGCATCAACTTGAAATAATGTAATTAGTTTTTGTGCCGCGGTTAGCGGAGCGGTATATGTGTGGCTTTGCAATTGGTTTGGGAGTCAGCAGGAGTCAGGAGTTATGTGCGGCCAATTGAAGCATCCTTTTACGCGTATCGGTTGAACAGTTGTAGTTCATGATAAAGGTGTTGTTTTTGGCAGACTTTTGACCTGTTTCCGATTTCAATAAAACACTTCAAAATGACATATTGCCATAGCTTCTAAAACAATTTCGAAATGTATTGGAATGACATTTTGTGCTAGATTGAGAAATTAATTGAAATTTTGGCCCGGTTGTAGTATCAGGAAAGAGTTAGCCCAGGACAGGTCGGCTTATTGTAATTCAAAGGCTTTATAAACTATTCATATCTTAACGCAACTTCTGCAACTGCCTGTTCCCAAAGTCATCCTAGTTCTACTTCTGTCCTGAATACGTACTTATGAGTAATATTTAAGTAGCTCTTAGAGTAACATGTTTTGGGGTGAAGGGAATATACATATATATTTTTGAGCTCGTTCCACATTGCCTCTACAGAAGTTGCGAATCACAGAGTAGCATTCGCCAATTAAATGGTAGCCATTAAGGGCTTTCTGTGCTTCAGCTGAAATTATCGCAGCTTGATGTCCATCGCATTCCTGTCAAATAATTAATTAGAAAATAATTGCACGTAATAATTCATTGGTCCCGCCAGGACATTCAATACATACTAACACACACACACATATATAATTGTATATATAAAGACACAAATAGATAAATAGTAGGAGACGTAAAACAAAAACACAAACAGCCAGCGGGCAAACTCTGATTTCTTTCTGGCCAAATGGAAATTGGAACAGCAGCAGCTGGGTGCCTGTGTTAGTGGATATTTTTGTATGGGTATCTGTGTTGGCAAATACCAAGCACTCAATCTGTATGCATTTGATTGGATGCCCCACACCTCGCCGGCTGTCATGTTACATGCAGAACTCAAATTAATCATTGCTATGCAGCATAATTTATTATGTCACACTGTTAGCCGCAACGGCCGCAGCCCCAGTCGCAGCCCGGGATGGCAGTGCCACCGACAAACTAAACAACCACCACCCTTTTGGGTGTGTGGCTGTATGTGTTAGTGTGTGTGTGGGTAGGAGAGCTTGGTGCATAGGCGTTTACTTCCTGTGGTCGACTGGTTTGTCATGGCCCATTTAAAAACGTCGGATGTATGGGTTTTGTGTGTGTGCGGTTGCTGGCGCTCTTCAATCCAATGTGGAAAACTTTTGTATAATTAGAGGCCCATTGCGAACTCGCTCCTTTTTTGATTTAATCGGGTTAATAGCCTTTGCATGTCGCTCTTTGTGGACTTAGGAGGTGTTAAATGTTATGTAATGGTCGCACATAAACTGTAATAGCCATGGAATGAAGTGATGATGGAAAAAGTGCCATTTCAAAACAGGCAAATTGTTGACTGATCAGCTTTTATAACATGCGTGTGCATTCATGAATAGGTGTGAAACAACAAACGGCTTCCGTTTCGCAACACACGTATTTTGCATAAATTTTCATTGTATTTGTTGACTTAAAGTTCGCTGCCATGATGCCTGCCATCAGTCATCCCTTTGACGTGAGTTTTTGTTGCTAAATAAACTGCTTATTGAAACCGTTTTGTATTTTTTATATTTTAACGACAATTGTTAGTCAATCAAACACATTGAAACCCACTGTGTTTATTCACCACCAAAAAAAAACGCCAGTTTAAATTGTATTTCATATTTTTAAAATGTATTTTTATTGAATTTTTTTAGGTTTTTTTTTCGTTTGTTTGAATCTCAAATATTCTTTTTGCTTTTGTTTCTCTTTGCTATTTTATTTGCCATTCGCATACATTATTATATTTTCTGCACGTTTTTAAAGATTTCCCATTTTTTGTTTGTTATCTTTTGTTTTGTATGCTTGTTTACAATTTGTCACAACCTTACAAATTGAAAATTGATATAAACCAATAAATTGTTTTTGCTTAATAAAATTTGTTTCTTGTGTTTTTCAGTTTTTTTTTTTGTGTTTTACCTGTGTCCATGAGTGAGTAAAAATTAAAATAAATATAGATATGGGCTAAAAATTGTCGTATATTGAGCACGTTTTTTGTTTTGTCGGCTGGAGGAAAGGGGGGTTGAACTGCAGTTTGTGTAATTGTTGCGGGAGTTCGATAATACCATACTACTCATCTCGCTTTTGTTAAATTATCAATTTTTGTTGCAAGGAAGCGCCTGGGGCCGCTTACCTTCTAAAACTCGTCTCAATACGCAATTCTAAATTTTAAAAATATTTTCCATTATCATCTAAAATATTGAAAAAAAAACCATGTTCATATCTTTCGGGATGGGGTTATTCTGATCTCAAGAATTTTCAATTTATATATTTTTTTTATTTTGTTTTTTATTTCAATTTGCGTTTTGCATTTGTTTGGTTTGTCCATTGATAAAAACGAATGGTACAACTTACAATTTGGCACATCTTTAAAGATTAGTGTTTTTTTTTTTTGTAATGTATATAGTTTATATTTATACTTTATATAACGCCTATGCGTATGCTCTATGTGAAAGTGAACAAAAGCGGCGCTGGCTTATGGTAAGACTACACAGATTACATATTACAGCTTAACGATTCGTCATTCTTGTTCTTGCTCTTGTACTGGGTGTTAAAATGTGGTGTGATTTATGGAGAAGGAAAGGAGTTGTACAGAAATAATGAATATAAAATAAAAATTAACATATATATATTATCGTTTACAAGTAGGTATGTATATATATATTTATAGCTGCAGTGTTTGATTGAGTTGCATTTGCATTTTACATATTTAAAGGTCGATTTTATTTCATACCTTGCTTAAGACAAAAATTGTGTTTTGTTTTTGTTTTAAAAAATTTGCGGTGGAAGTTGAGTTTATAAATTTTTTTTATATGTATTCTATTATGTTTAAGTTTTTAATAACTACTTGGTTTATTTTTCCATGTTTATCAAACCCAAAAGTGTTTTTGTTTTGAAGTGTTTCGTGTATGTGCGGCCAAAAAGTTTTATTACACTTTTTGGTTGTCTATTTTGTTAACATGTTCTTTGCGCTATTTTAAAAAGTTTTTCATTTTATTTTGTTAAAGTAAATTACGTGTCTATTTTATTCACTTGAAAGCTACATTTAATTTGGCAATTGTTGGGTTTGATTTGATGTTTTCATCATATTGTTTTATTATATTTATATTTTTTTGTTTGTTTGTCACCAGCATAAAAACTAAATCTAACTAAAATCATTTTTAAATATTAACTTTGGCTTGAAAAATGTCAACGTAAATATGCTTAAAACATTAATTATTACTTGTGTATTTTGCTGTTTTTTTTTTTTTTTTTTTTAATAAAATTCAAAGAAACATTCTGTAAACATTTCAAATTTGAGTATGACATAAATTGCTTCGAGTTGTTTTTGTGTGTGTGTGCGAGAGTGTTAGCTGTTTCTAAGAAAAAAATACGATATAAATATATACAATCTGAAACATCGAATTGTAGAATTTAACACAATATTGAAGCTCTTTCGGGTTCAATAGACTCTCTCAAAGCTTTATGTACGTACGTATAATATATATTTCGTTAGGAGAAATTTGAATGGAACACCTAAGGAGCGATTGCACAATTAAACACACACACAATAACGAATCAAAAGATTTAAGGTATTGGATTTTTTTTTATCATAGACTTTTTTTTTTAAACAACTAGTTTTAATTTCACGACAGTAGCTGCCTTTGAATCGAAATAGAGAACGACGTCATATAACTTTTTGAGCATTTGTATTGCATTTGTTTGTTGTTTTAACATATATTTCAAAGAACACAACGTTAAAAGTTAGTTGTGTGCGTTAGATTTTATAGTGTGTATAAAATAAATTCTTAACTTGCTTAGGGAAGTTTTTTTTTGGGGTCTAGACCCAAAATGAACAACACTGTAAACGATGTGAAGTTATATAATTTATAGAATTTGAATCTTTTTCGGTTTTTTTTTTTCTTTTTGCACAACACACAAAGAAATTTCTACAGAGTAAGATCTAAAATTTTATTTTTTTTACTGCTTACTACACAATTTTCATGTTTTCTTTTTCTCTGTCACTGGAAGCTTGAGGTTAAAAACTATCATGTATTATTTTTTTATTCATTACTCAATAATCTTTTTTTTTTGGTTTTTTTTTGCTGCTACGTCTGCATTAAAGTAATTATTATTGTATATTCCAAGGATATGTCTACGTGTTGATCTTTTGCATTTACTTATGCGCTACAAGTTGAGCAATATAATTCTTTTGAGTTTTGTTTGCAATATTAGCTGCCGAAATAAAATACTAGGAACAATTAGTAAGCAAAGCAGAGCAAAATATATGACGAAGAGATTTTGCTTTTTTTTTAACAACTATAATAAAATGAAAATATTTTTTGGTTGATGTATGAATATAAGAAGAAATTTTGGTAAAGAGTTTAAAATGTTTGTTTTAATTTGCCAACTTTTTTGTTTGCATATGTGTATTTTAAAAAGAATACTCAAATTATTAGGTAGTGCTTGTTTTTGATGCTTCTTGTTTACTAGTATAAACTACAATGCTATTTGTAACAATTACATGAAACAGAAATAATCGTATAAATATAAAGCTAACTTAATAAACGAAACTATTAAACAAAAAATGTATTTTTTTGTGGTTTTGATCTTCAGTGTACAGCCTGAAAATACATAAAAATTGCTCATTTTTGATATACAAGTACAATATCTATAGGTATAATAATTATAGATCCCGTAGGTATATATATAATATAAATTCTAATCTTCCGCACAAAATTTCATCTCATTTTTGTTTTGGTAAAAATCTACGCATGAAGCACGTTTTGCAATCTAATTACCATTTAAATATTTTATTATTGCTGCATTTGTTATTTTCGTTCTTTTTTTTTGTTTTTCATGGACGACATTGATTTGCTTTTTGTTTGTTTGCTTTTTTTTTTTTTAATTTTTGGCTTAACTTGCCACAAGTTTGTGGCTGTCTTAAGCTTTGATTTTTAACTCTCCATACAGTATGGTTATTGTTGTTGCTTTTAAATCTTTGAGCGTCTGTTTTTTGTGGTATTTGAGTATCCCCATCTTTTGGCTTAGATTTTACTGCTACTTACTGCACTGTAGAGAAGGAGTATTAACGTCTAATATTTTTTGTTCATACATTGAGCATTTTCGAGAGTAGTTCAAGTGCATTATTTGGCTGACTTGTGTAGCATTCTAATATGGCGTAAAACGGTTGAAGCCACCGCGATACATGGTTGCCTGTGTGAGGAGACAAGAGTAGATGGAGAAAGTAGGAAATGAGTAAATGAGATAAATAAATATAAATGCTTTGATTTCTTATGTATTTAGTTGGGAAACTTACCCCATAGCCGGGCACGGGTCCAATTCCATGCCCTAGATAAGGATCCGCATACTCGCGCGCGTAACTATAAATATTTCGGTAGCATCTTATTAGTTCAAATATCATATTAATAATTAAGGGTTGTTAATGTGCTTTAAGTTTGTGACATGTATGATGACTCCATTTGGGTAAGGTTTGTTTAGTTTGTGTTCATGGTTAATTACTAGTTGTTAATAATGACATTTGCTCCAGTGTTTTGTCCTGTTAAAAATAAAGTCTTGATTCTCCACATATACAGTCTCTTGATTTCCATATTATTTCCCAGTTTCTTTTGGGTTAGTTTTAGTAAAAATTGTTTAGTTTCGATAGAGTTTTGCAAAATTGTTCAATGATTAGTTGTTTTTTGTCGATTTTCGCTGTTAGACCCTTTCTACACTTGATAAGTTATTGAATGATTGTCGTATTGCACAAAAAAGAATTAAATCAAATAAATTAGTCAAGTTGTAGGTAAATAATAAAATTTTACAGAAATAATCAACTCTTAAAGTAAAAAATAATATAACAATAATAAAAATATGACATATAAGATAAATTTTTAATCAAACATAAAGTTTAGTACAAAGTTATAAGTGTAAGTTTAAGTTAAACTTTACATATTATTCTACTTCACATAATGAATGTGAAATTTGTATATGTTAATACATTCTTGACCCAACCACGAATGCTGTTCTGAGTCTATCAAGTCTTACAACAGGGCTAGTTCGTTAATGCGGTATAATAAGGTTAGATGGGCAATGCTCTTCAGTTCAGTTATGGATTTTGTGGAGACATTTATGAGTGTGAAACAGCTTTCGCTGAGGCAGCACGTGGTGGAAACTTACCCCGCTACGGTGGCATAGCCGAGCGTCGGTTGGGCGGCTGCAGCTGCAGCGGCGCCGTATGCGGCTCGGGCAGCAACCGCCGTGTAGGTGGTGGCCGCGTTGGCATACGCCTGCTGCTGGGCCTGAGACAGGGGTGTCTTTAACAGCGGAGCAGTGGCCTGAAATAATGTGAAGCAAATTGTGTGTTAAAGGGGGCAGATTGAACTAATGCATCGGCAACGACAAAACTAGCGACAGGTGATAGAGAGAGAGCAAAATGCCAAAAAGAGTTAAGAACCTAAACCGTTGAAAAAAAAAAATAATTATCGAGTGCAAACAAATTATATCATTTTTTTTTCTATATATATTAAGGGTGGTGACCAGCGAATATGAACTACAAAAACCCAAGATGCCAAGGATCCGTTGGATATACATAATTATTAAGTAAGTAAATACTACAAACAAAGCGCCAAACGTGTGCAGGGTAGTATAAAGAACTTATGGCACATAGATTATAGCTAGGATTACGTTTATAACTTAGATCAGATATGGGGGGTGCAAGACATAAAGCGTATTTTCCACGAAGAAGAATTCAATAAATATATACAAAACAAACTTTGACAACACGCATACACAGAACCAAAACTCAATAATTGGGCACAACAAACATATTCTCAAATGGATCTTAATTGATTATTGTATTTGCATCAAATTGCAAGCTAAAAATTATTATTTTTACCAAAACATTCTGTGGTACCGGAATGCGGTTGATCGTATGTGGGGTACTGTTTAGCGTAGTCACAGTGCGGCGCTGTAAGTTTTTTTTCGATATATATTTGGTATAATTTTTCGTAAGTTTTTGATTTTTTTTTCGTTTTTAGTTTCAATAATGTAGTAACGATATTTGATGCAGTTGTTGTTGTTGTTGTTGTTGAGTATGTTGTAACAGTCGTGAAAAATAAACAAAAAAAAGAGTACATACTTAGTAAATACGAGAATGTTCACAGCATTGAAGAATAAATATTTATATATGCTACGTAAGTATAGATTTTAATGGAGTTACCAGAATGTATTTATTGATTGCAAAAGCAAAATTGAGAAACCAAAACCAAATCCTTTGATTTTAAAGTAATAAAAATTATTTGAAAATTTAAAAAAATATGTTCTTTTTTTAAGTGGAGAGAAGACCGAGAAGGAGAGTAAGAGCGGCATGCAGCCTGAAAATATGCAATGGTTCTTGTTCAAAGCATTTGTTTTTGATGTTGTTGTACTTATTGTGGCATTATACTTGAAAGTGTAAATGTAATACTGAGATAGTTGAAAAAATGCGTAAACAAAATGAATTAAAGATGCAAATAAGTTATCGTTTGATATGAGTAAAAGGAGACGTAAGTTTTGAAACACAATAGTAAAATACATAAATGCGAGAATGTAATTACACAAAAGCAATTATTTATGTACGATTTTTGTTAATGACGCTCATCACTTTAAAGTAGTATAATTTATACTTATATTATATATATATATATATATTTTTTTTTTTTTGTTGGTGTTTTGATTTACATGTATATACTCTTGTATATATGACAAAATTTTACAGACGCAAATTGCACGACCAGTTACCAAAAAATTACAAAAAAAAAAACAATAAAATAAACCATTTCTCAAGGTGTATGTGTGTGTGTAGATAAAGTGTATCTTAAGACGCGTCGTTAGTGAGAAATGCAAATAACTAAACAAAAGTAAAAGTTATTATAAAACATATAAAAAGAAGAATATTCTGTTCAATAACCAAGTCAAATAATGGTGTCTTTGCACAAGCTACCATTTTAAATAAAGGTGTAAAATAATTTGAATGTATATGTATGTACGAGAGTATATTATAAAAATAGTTAAGAATTTTTTTTTTTTTTTTTTACGATTAGCGTATTAATTTGAATAAGTTTCTTTACATTTAACATGGCGGCTTGCTGTGCGGCTGGAACTTCAGAGACCGGTTTGGCTGCCTGTAAAATTTATGTATAATATATATATGTATATATATTTTGTAAACGTAAGGGGGCAGCTTTAAACTAGATTTTAACATAGCTTAACATATTTATATATTACACAACTGTTATATGCCTTAATTTTTAACTCTGAACTAGTTAAGATTGTAAAGAATTTTGATAAACTTACCTGGAAGCGTAGATTTGGATCAGCGGAAGCAGCAGCTGCTAAGAAGGGATCATAGTATACGCTATATGATCAAGGGAGAAGAATAAAACAGATGTGATATATTATTAACTGGCTACAGGCTCTTGCATGTAACATATGACAGCCGAGCCAGATTAAAAGACATTACATATTTAAATCATTAATCTGGCTCTGCTGTCATATTGCTAGCACTTAAAAGCAAAATTCAAAAATTTGTATACATTTTATTTTCATTTAGTATATATTTTTTATTCATTTTTTAACGCACTTGTGTGTGGGTATATGGTTTTGGACGCAATGTGCAAAAGGCAAGGGCAAAGTTTTGTCGTTTACCAATGGGTAAAATAATATTTAAATTAATGCCGAAAAACTTTTGCCTTTGCGTTTGTCTGTTGTTGGGTCGGTTTTATTTCTTGTACCGGGTGCATTGGGTTAAATGACTGAAACTTAAGGCGTAACTAAAAACGTAAGAAACTTCCTGACATATCCTAACAGAAACCAAAAAATAAAATAAAAAAAAAACCACCTCGATTGCCTAGCAACTAACATGAAACTTGTACTTTGGACTATTCCCTGTTCTGCTTTTTGCTTATCCCTAATTGATGACGAGCTGATTGTTAGGTAATGCATATGCATAAGTAAATTATAAGTAGAAAACTAGCAAGGATAATCAGCAACCATACATGGTAAGTACGAGTACACATTCCATTTTCCCGAAACTACGAAAAAACATTTCTTGCTTGACTTCTGCATTTAAATAGACAGAACAGACACTCATGCACCTAGCTAATTAGTTGGGTAGAATTCATATATGTGTAATGGTAGCATTTTCATCGTTATCATCATTATTCATTCGCTATTATTATGATTTGGTTATAGAACAGCAGCCACATTAAGAAAACACAAAACTGAACGGTTGTGTATATAGAAATAATAATAATTTATATATGCTAGTATATGAAACATGCGCGACAGCAGCAGCAGCAGACGCATCAGAAATTTAAAAATAAAATATAATACATATATGTAAATGTTTAGTCAAGTTCATCATACGCCTAGCGGTACACAATATACAATTACGTATGTCCCTTTTTACCAAAATTAATCGGGAAACTAAAAATATGTATATTTATTTAACGATGCCAAAGAAACTGCTCTCAATCAAGAAAATATATAGATGTATATAAAAAGTATGTTTATGTTTTTAAATAGTATATAAAGTTTGTATGTAGAAGTTGGCGTGCGTTAATTGGTGGCTGCTTTCGTAGCTGTTGTTGTTGTACTAGTTGTAGTTGATTTATACAAGAGACAAGTCTAAACTTGCGATTGAATTAGATGGTACATTAGGCAAATGTGACGCTATGCATAGATATTTGTAGTTATATACTTATAAAAAACGTTACACACAAAAGGTAGCTAAATATATATTTTAAAAAAATCACCGCATAGACCAAAAAAACGAGAGAGACAAAAACAACGTTAAAGCTATGGAACAAACTTTGCGCTCGACGATTTTGGGTGGACAGGAGAGTGTTGGGGTGGTTGGTGGGTGTAGGTTTAGTGTGTATAAAATGATGATGCGTGTCTTGAGTAACAGCAACATCAGCAGGAACAGCAACTGCAACTGCAGCGAAAACAGCATGGCGAATGCGTGATAATTGATTGCATGCAAGAAAAGTCTGCCAGTTGTCGTTGCTGCTGTTGCTGCTGCTGCAGCTGTTGATTGTTGATTTAAGTAAGCGTTTTCAGAGCGAGCGTAAACACCACATGAACAAAAAGTAAGTGCGCTAAAACTACATTCAATATATATAGATATTATTTAACCAAAAATAAATAACAAATCAAGATACAACTAAAAACTACATTGGTATTTTTTTTCGTTTTTTTTTTTTTTTTTGGCGATATTTGCGACGACGACGAGTTTATTTTGTTTGGGCAACGTTGAGTGAGCTCTACTTACGGCGCAAATCCATGCATAGCTGCAGCATTGTTGGCCGCATTGGCCGACGCTGCCATGGAAGCAGCAGCCGCAGCAGCAGCGGCCGGCGTTTGTGAAGTTGCAGCAGAGAGGCGTGCCGCATATGCAGCGGCGGCAGCAGCATTGGCATTACCGGCCACACCCGAGTTCTGTGCAGCGGCGGCAGCAGCCAGCGATTGCTGCAATGCAGAGTGTTGCTGTGCGGCAGCAGCCGCAGCATTGCCAGCGGCAGTGGGTACTCCGACAGCCTGCAGCGTCGGCTGCAGCTGGGCCAGCTGGGGGGCGAGGGCGTGCGCATGAGCATGCGGATGTGTGTGACCAGCAGCAGCGGCTGCGGCGGCGGCAGCGGCATGCTGTGAATGTTGGGCAGCGGCAGCGGCTGCTACTGCTGCATGTTGTTGCTGTTGTTGCTGCTGCTGCTGTTGTTGTTGCTGGTGTTGATGTTGTTGCTGCTGTTGCTGTTGATGTTGGTGTTGCTGCTGCTGTTGTTGCTGATGGTGCTGCTGCTGCTGTTGGGCGGCTACTGCGGCCACGGCAGCGGCAGCTACTTGACGTTGCTGTTGCTGCTGGGCGACGGCGGCTGCTAGTGCCTGATGATGGTGCGCATGATGGGGATGATGGAAGGGTGTGGCACCGACCACGCCCACGTGTCCACGCTGTATGGCAACTCCACGCATGGCAGCGGCGGCGGCTACGGCGGCTATGAGGCGGCCAAACGAGTATTTTTTTTTTGGTTTTTGGTTGATATTGATTTTTGATTGATATATTTTTTGTTTTGATTGCAACGATTTTTACACAACATTTTTACCAGTGTACGTGTGTGAGTGTATGTGTTTGTTTGTTTATATACACACGCATTACATTTTTATATATGTTTCGTGTGTATTTGTTTGTTTTGTGTGTGTTCGTGTGCAAAATGTAGAAAAAAGGAAAAGAAAAGAACATAAAACTCATGCGGTTAGTTTCTCTCTCTTTTTTTATATAAGTATAATAATATATTTAATATATATCAAGTATATATAGTATACGTTTAGCAAATACTAGGCATTATGTAGTAACTTTTTGTATGTATGAATGTAGTTTAAGTATCGATTGAGCGCTGAGATGATGTTGGTATATACATATAACAATACATAAGACATACGTGAAGTCAGTCATATTTAAAAGGGGATTCAGTTCGAAACATACTTAACATTATGTAACATTAAATTACCAAGAAATGCTACGCAAAGTAGTATTTTTTTTGTTTTGTTTATAACATTACCAATAACAATACGAAAAACATTAGACCGATCTGTAGTTTAGAATAAACATATATGTAGGTAGTATGTATATATGTAGAATTTATAATATTACGTGTGTATGTAGCAAGACTTTTTTTATGTTTAAAAAAATAGCTCATTGCTAATAATTTTTTCGTTTACAAAGCATAAAAAACGTATACGTATAATATATATAGGAACTTTTACAACTTAACTAATGCTGTTATATTAAAATCCTTCAACCTTAAAATACAATCAAAACTAGCAAAACACATATGTTAAACTATGAAGAGACAGTGCCAAATAGATCAAAAGTTGATAGATGGAAGACGAATCGGTGGAAAATCCTTTCGGCTTAAAGCTGTTAGTTTTAAACAACGGTGTGTTAATTTTCAGCAGATGCAAAAGGTGTTTAATATATAATTAGCTGGATAGCAATGGATTGCATTGATTCTGTTTCGACAAAATTTGCAATTAAAAATGAATGTTGTCCTGAATAATGAACTGTTTACAGCCGGGCCACAATAACCACGCCAAAAGCCTGCTTCCGACCATAATTGGCCACCTCAGCGTCAATTGTGGCAACTATTACACGGGTACTGTTGAAAAATCCAATACACAAAGTTATAATTGAAAGGTGTGAGCCAAATGTAAATTTATATTTTTAATTAGCACAGTTTTTAGTTGGGCTGATAATTAATAAACTTTAGGGCTTTAAGGCCAAAATTTTCATTAATTTTTTTGGGTATTTACAAATGAAAAAGCATAAGCTCTAAGCAAATAATTTTGGGCATTGCTTGTTGGTCGCATGCAACAAGTTGTATACGTAACGCGTTCAAGAAGTGGGATTCAAAAAGAAGTTAAAACTTTTCTTTACCATTTAGTAGAGATTTTTAAAAATTATTTTCTTCTTGTCCTAATTCATAGCGATGAAAACACATAAAGTAAGACGTGCAAAAATTGCCAAGTAAAAACATATCGAGAATACAAACAGAGATATAGGAAAACAGTGAGAAAAATATTTAAATGTAGAGGTAGAGATAGAGAGAGTTACTTGCTAAAAAAAAACTAATGGTCTAAGAGAAATATCTTAATAAAAATGCTTGCTGCGCAATAATTGGCTACCGTCACACGATAAAGGGTATACGATATACATTGTTATAACAAACATTCGGTAGTAGGTACGTACACTATAGCTAGAAAGCCTACCCATACTTAAAAGCTAGTCACAGTTGTCATGTGAACAATTTGCCACTAGTTGGTTGATTGATTGATTCGATGGTTGATTCTTGGGATTTGTGTGTTCTGTGTGTGCCTAGCCGAAGAACAATGCAATTCTCAAGGGCGCCAAAAAATATGCAATATATATGTAGTACTTAGAATATAGTCAAACCCAAATGCGTAACCAAATTAACAAGAAAACATATAGTATATGTAGTATATATAGTAATTGGAATATGATACAGATCTCATAGCTAAGAATTTGTGACTTGTTGCTCTTGTAGTTGTGTGGATGTATTTGTGTATGTGTCTCAGTGAATCGGGCGATATTTGTCAATTTTTGAATTCTGCTTTTGGTTTTTGATTTTTGTTGGCGCACACACTCAACAAAATATTTGCGATCGAGACTTTATCAAATGTACCTCCGCCGTGTCGCTGTTGCTGCAGGTTGGGCTGTCATAGCACTGTGCGTTGGATGGCGTTGCGTTAACATAATGGGCGTGGCAGCAACCTGTGCTGCTGTGGACGTGGGTGCGCTATGCGCCGCGGTTGCCACTGTTGCGGCTTGTGCCATCGGCAGTGGCATCTGCAGCGCCATCGATTGCAACGTCGGCCCTCCGGCACCAACGGGCGCACCCAAAAAAGGCCAAGCTGCAGCTACGGGCAGCCGATAACCTTAAGGTTTACATATTATACGTTCATAAATTTCGTTAGATTTCTTTTTTGCGATGCATTTGATGTTTGAAAATGAGTTATGTTTGTGTGTGTGTGTGTAAGTGTGTTTGTATTTACATTTCGAATTCGGGGATGCAGTGAATGACGTTCCTTTGATTTGGTTTTATTAAGAATTGGATTCTCTTTTGTGGTCTTGCTTAGGTCTAGTGCTAATTATAAGTTGCTTGGAACGCGACGAAAGTAGCCAGTTACAAACATTCGAGTGTGTGTGTGTGTGTGCGTGTGTGTAGTTGTATGTGAAGGTATACATAAGTTATAAGTAATTACGCTATGGAGCATATCCGACAATGTTCAAACCAAATTACCAGACTAAAAATTATTTCAAACGTAAAAACGAACTCAGGACATAAAAACAAAACGAACATACAACAAAACTGGTTAAGAGAAGTGTAAAAAAAATTATATTGTTTGCTCATATGTATATATATAAATATATATCGTTATAAAAAGTATATTTATATATAGTAGTAGTTAAGTAGTATGCATAAGACAACACAGCCGCAATATGCTAAATTCATAACCATCATTAGATGATCATAAGATCATCCTCATCATCATCATCAAGACTAAAATGTATAATGGCGACGCGCCTGTTTTATGGGTTATCGAGCGGTACAAAACAATTTATCGATTCAATTTGTTTGTATTTTTTCATAGTTTATCGTTTGTTTTTATTTTTGGTTCAATTCGATTTGGGTTATATGCAAAGTAAATGACGCAAAAAAGAAAAGGAAACATTTACAAACAGTCATCAAGTATTTAGTATTATAATAATTATGTAGGTATACGAGTATAATATAAGTATGCATACAGTTTAAACGCGGAACCTAACAATTCAAATAATGTTTAAGTTTTAAGGAAAGAAAATATATCGAATAAACATGTACATAGTTAGCTGAAAATTAAATGCAATTTCAAAATGATATCTCCATCTGTCATAGAACCCAGTAACATTTATATATATAATTGATATGTGTACCTGCCTATCTTTAGTTTCTTTGTTTGTTTGTCATCGATGTTTGTATGTATGTAGGCAGTTTTTGTCGCTTACATTCTAGTAAATATTCCATGGTTTATACTTATATTAATAAAATGAAAGGGTCTTGTATACATTAAATATAACTTATTGTTTCTGTATATATGTGTGATTGATTGTGTGTGAGTGTTTGTATGTTCATTTGTGTGTATTTCTTTAAGAATTTATATCAAAATACTGCAGGCAATAAATACAAAATACAAATACAGCCAAAAATACAAATAAAACGTGACAAAACGCTTACCTTCAGGCCATTGTACGCAAACTGCATTCATGTGGATTTGTAGAAATTGTTACAGTTATATTTTGTTTGTTTTTATTGTAGTTGTAGTTGTTGTAGGCATGAAAAAGTCAAGAGAAAATATTTGCATTAGTTTTACATTTATATTGTTATTTTAAATAGTATACACGCTTAGATAAAATAGCTTTAGATTTTTTTACATGACACGCAGCTTAATTACATTTACAGGTTTTGGGCCGTGCTAATGCAGTTACAGAATTGTTTAAAAATCTTTTAAATTATTGTGATGCTATCGGTGGGGGTTTTCAGCACAGAACATGCACTTAAATATGTATATTTGTATTTAATAAACATTTATTTAGTTGTGTTTTTATTTATTTAGTTGGTTTTCCGTTAAACTGAAAACGTTTTCAGCTTCAATGTGGTACAAGCAGGCGTAAAGGATGAATGTTGTCGAAATCGTGCCAAAATCGAACTGTGTTCAACATATTTTGGCTTTATTTACTTTGACTTAACCATTGTTTGAATTTATTTAACAGCTTTGCATGCTTTGTTGTCTTTTATGTCACACAACGTCCGCCAATTGCCATCGCATGGCGAAACATTGTAGTGGTGCAAAAAAAATATGCAATAGAAAATGTCAAATGCTTTAGTGTTTACAACGACACAATGATGCTATGCAAGTGCAAGTTAAATAGCAAATAATGTCAAATGCATCATGTCACCCTTTGGTTATTTTCAAAGCAATCTGCTTACGATCGACTCTAAATAAATAACTACCCAAAAAAAGAGAGGGTAACTATAACTAGCGAAAAATCGCAAAATGCAGCAAATACATGTCAAATAGACAGACAGGCAGTCAGGAGTTGTTTTTGTTGGTTTTGTTGGCTGGGGCACATTAAGTTTAACATGTCAAAGGATCAAGCAAAAAAAATAAACGAGATATATGTATGTATGGAGAGGACAGAGTACCGTGCAGCTTGGAAATCAACATACGACTACGAAGTAGAAGACAAACTTTCTTGCAAATGCACATTGAATGTGTGAGGTTGGGAGAATATATGTGTGTGCTAGTGTGTGCGAAAATAACACATTTGCATAAGACACAACAACTATGGAGTCGAAATAAAATGCTTCTGCAACAGCCAAAGGACATGGAGGCATCTGGAGTTCATGGAAAGTTTTATTTTTGCTGTATTCTTTTTTTTTTTGTTGTAAAATTTATGTGTGTGCCGCAACATGTTTGTAACTTTGTGGTTTATTTGTAATTATCCTGACTACCACCATTCCCTTCTGAGTGTGTGTGTTTGCCTGCTGTTTGCTACCAACGTCAAAGTAACGATCAGGACAACAACGTGAGCACTGCTCCATTCCTGTTCCTTCTAATGCTGCCAGCAGTCATTTACCAGCCAAAGTGAAGCCAGTTCAAAACGTGATAAAGTGAGTGCCTGCTACAAAAAGGGAACCCTTCTCGTACACATATTCTGCCGCCTTGTTGGTTTGTCTGACTGCGTCTATGTCTATAATATGCCGGCAGCCGCATAAATACCTTGGCGTCTCGACGGACACACAGCTCGCATTTGGTGCAACGCAAATGAAGCGCATTACGTGCACGTGGCAAGCAAAGAACCAAGCAAGAAAAGCCAAGTCAAACCAAGCCAAGGTAAAGACAAAAGCACCACAAGAAAGTTGTCCGCAAAAGAAAAAAGACAAAAGTGGCTGCTGGTAGCTGCATGTGCAGCATCTCATTTTATATCTGTCTGTCGGTTCGTCTCTTTGTCTGATTGTATGCCTGGTTGGTTGGTTGTCTGTAAACCAAGTTTGTTAGCGATACAAAAGCATTTTGCATGTCCTGTTCACATGATGGCAAAAACTCGATGGGTGCAGCAGCTGCTGGCAACGTTTCAGCTGCTTCATTTTAGCCCCGCTTAGGTTGGTTTGGTTGGCTTGGTAAGCAGCTTATCGTATTTGAGGCAAAGCTAAAGTATAGATTTTGCGCTGTGAATACTTTTTAATGGCAACTTGCATGGAAAGACGATTTAATCAGCAGCATTATTTATTATACATTGCACGGAAAACTTTCTAGCTGCTGCTTCCACTGCTGCTACTGCCATTTTTTATATTCGTTTTGTAAGTAAAGAAAGTTTTAAGCAACCGCAACTTCAAATGAAACTGTGTGCACTGCAAAAGTAACGAAACATGAAATATATCTAAGAACATCTAACTGACACAAGTTTGCATTAAAAACCACACGGACCGAACCAACAGTCTAGCTAAAAGAAAGACAGATATATGCATGTATCTATAACGTGAAGATTAAGTATACGAGTTTTTTTTTTGTTTAGTTTGTGGTAAACTTTTATCTGAATAGTACGTACATCAAGTGAATAATCAAGGTTAACATGGGATATATAAGACAGTTTTTCATGCTGGGACAGTGAGTATCAATTGCTTAAACTGGTTGATTTAGAGTTATATTAGGCCAATTGTCAAGTTTTGATATCATGCCACCGTAAGCGTGCAACATGCCTACACAGTTTAAAACAGGATTGGGTGTTACATTTAGGGTAAGTTTTATCATTTTGAATGCCTAAACAACAATTAGTGTGGATTATATATGCACGAGCTTAAACATTCTGTATTATTGTTTTGGGTTTTTGTTTTTAGCAAGCAACAGTTACAAGACATATAACGAATGCAATTGGTTTTTTATTTAAATTTGTCCTCTGATTTGCTCACCTAGAGCTGGAGCCTGTATGGCACCGTCTTTGGTCAGTACAACTGTGTGGTGTGTGAGAGAAAACAAAATAAATAAAAGAAGTAGAGGTTTAACGCCATTATCAGAATTTGTTCAATCATCAGTAATCAGTAATAATCGGTAATATTAATTCAAATGCAGACACTTTAATCAACAACTAAAGAAAAACATAACGAACAAGACAAAAAACCAGATCGAATATTGACGTATGTGTGTGTTTGTGTGTATTGTTTGGTTAGTAGCCGCAAAATCCATTTAAAGGTTGTTAGCGTGGCATTGTTGGCAATTCGGTTAACAAGTTTTTTGATTGCCATACGGCTTGGCATATACTCTATTAACAAGTTCTTGAAATGAAATCAAAAGTTACAACAATTTGCCAAAGCAAAAACATTTTCATTAAGAAACATTCGTTCAGGAGCTAAAATTTCACCAGCCACCAAATAGAACTTGATGTGAAAAGTTTAACAAATAAAAAAAAAGTCCAGAAACGAAAATGTAAGGGAAGTAAAAAAAATAAACAAAAAGTATGGCAACACTAAAAACAGCAACAACGACAACGGCAACGGCCAGTCAAATGTTATGTCAGTTCTATTAAAGTTTATTATTGTTGTTGTTGGTTCTTGTTGTTGTTGTTGTTTGAGTTGCCGTTTGCGTGCTTTTCATTTCTTATAGTTCTTCTAGGCCAGACGTAATTGCATTTCTTTGTTCAACACTTAAACTTGTTTCGCTACATAGCTTACACTTAGCTCCTTGTAGGTGTTATAGTGTGTGTGTTTGTGTGAGTGTGAGTATATAAGCAGGTGTGTGTGATTGTATGTGTATTGTGAGTGTTAGAGCAACTTACCGTTGGGTACTGCTGTCACTTTTTTGGTTTGTACACGTGCAGTGGCGTTATTCACCTTCACAATGGTTATTGGTAACGAGAGAAAGAGAGCGAGAGTTCGAGTAACGAGTTCAAAGTAACGTGTTGAGTTGAGTTGCAGCGAGCGTGGTTGGTATTGGTGATGGGTTTTTTATTTTTTTGTTGTTTTTAATATAATGTACACATTATATAATTATTTATATTTTTATTTATGGTTCATATCGCATGTATAAAGAATGTAGAAATAAATTATGTGTTAGTTAACAATTACAATTGAATTATGTGTGTGTGTGTGTGTTTTGAGTGTGAAAATGTGTTTTTAGTGGTTAAGGCAACTAAATTAAAACGGTTTAAGATTTATTAAATGCCTTTGCATTTCAATGAATTTCGTTTAAATACGCATTGAACAACTATCTGTTTAAAATAAATGTACTTTTAAATATACATATAAAATTCTTTTGCGCATTTCCCGTAATTAGGCCGATTACGATTTTTGCAGACGCAGCAATTATTAAATAGTATAAACAGTTGCTGTTGCCTTTTGTGAGCCGCAGTTAATTTATATAAATAACAGTTGGCACTTTGTGTATTTTCAGCATATTTTAAATGTCAATTATTTGCGGCTGTCCACTTAACTTTTATACAGAAAGGAAATGCCAAATAAAATTATACAAAAAAAAACCAAAAAAAATCACCAAGAGTAATTACTTTTTAATTAAAGGCTGCATTTATAATTTAAAAATCAATCACCGTTTGATTAATAAAGCGCAAACCAAAGTGCGCTGACAATGCGTGAATATTCGATTGAAAATGTGGCTCGATATTGCAAAAAGCAAAAAGGAAGAAATGTTATAAACCAGTTCTTGCAGTTGTAAAACACGTGAAAACTTTTTTTTTTTAACGTCACGTCGACTGAAAGTTGTAAGCCAATTTTTCTTTTAGAGTAATTCTTTTTTGCGTGTTTTATTTTTAGTGGTAAATGACTGAAACTTGTGATAGTTTTGCAATTAGTTGCAGATAATAGTTTGCCATGTGACCGGAATGTAACTATGTGTGTGTAAGAATGATGTATGTGTGTGTGTGTGAGTGTTTTATTATGGTATTGGTATTGCATGCACCCACCTCGATTTTGCGTCCCTCAACCACGGTGCCGTGTAGACGTTCGCGTGCTCGTTCTGCATCGTTGCTGTTAGCGAATGTTACAAAACCGAATCCCTGCCATTCGCAATCAAACATGCAATTAAAGAAACACATATAGAATATATATATGTATATATAGGTAGAGCATATGTATATCTATAAATTACAATTTAAAACATAGTTTATACTAAGCTACAATATACACAGCACACAAACAGACAGTGAGGATGTGCAAGAGGGGAGAGCGGGGATAGGGGCCCAAGGGTAAGAACGAAAGATATGCTGGAACAGCATCTTGAAGCATGCATCAGCGCCTTAAATTATGCACATCTTCGTGTCGTATGGCAGCAGCGCCCGTAACTATGCAATTATATATATCTGTCAACGGCGGCTGCCTGAATAATGCTGCTATGGGGCATTGAGATGTCATTGTTGTTGTTGTTGCTGCTTCTATTGCCGTGTAAACGTGTTGTTGAGCAGAATAAAAGGACATCCAAGCGATATTAGTAGCCGTTACAAAATGAACCAAGGTTGCCCCGGCAACGTAGCTGGACAAAAAAGCAACAAATGCAAAGGACTTCACTTGACTCGACAATGCTCTAAGTGCTCGCTATGTGCATAATTTAAATGAGTCGTGCAACACAATGAGGAGGAGTAGCGGGAAAAGTAGAAAGCAGACATCCTGGCAACACTTACCTTGCTGCCGCGCTCATTAAAGATGATTTCCACGTCCAAAATGGTGCCAAATTGCTGCAGGCACAAACGAAATAATATAAAACATCTGTTAGCTAGAAACAAATTGTTGTGATATGGCCAGCGTCTGGCGTTGACTTACCCCAAACATGGCACGCAGATCCGGATCCCTGAAGCGAAACGGTATATTGGAGACGTGCAAACGTTTTGGCTGACTCTTTGCATCCAACGCGGCAGCAGCGGCAATGGCCGCAGACACCGATGAGACCGACTGGGCCGGGACTAGAGCGCTGCTTAGACTAGAAACCACATTGGGTGACTGCACAGACGCGGTCATAATGCCACTGGCCGCTGCAGCGGCTGCGTTTAGGTGCGCAATCACTTGCGTGGTGGTTGCGGGCACCACACCACAATTGGCACTAGTATCCAGTCCAGTGGTGGGCAGTAATCCGGTTGAGATGCTGCTGCTGCTGGTCGCTGCCAATGCTCCGGCTGCTATCGAACTGGCGGTCACTGATGTTGCTGCTGCTGTTGAACAGCTGCTGATTATATTGAGCTGTTGTTGCTGCTGCTGAAGTTGTTGCTGCTGTTGCTGTTGTAATGCTGTTGGTGTTTGCAACAGTGGCTCGCCGCTAGCAATGGGTGATGTGTTGCCAGAGATGTTGCCATCGCTGGGCATACTATTGCTGCTGCCATTGAGTGTGATTACTGTTGCGGCAACTGGGACGCTGGACGGTGAGCTACTAAGCGGTGATCCAGGCGTACCGCCACCACCACCAGTTCCGCCTCCGCCACCACAGGTATGTGGCAATGCTGAGCTCTGCTGTGGCTCCGCTGCCTCACTGGCAATCAATACTGTGGACTGTGGCTAGAAACGGAAAGAAAAGAACAGATTGTACAAATTAAATAGTAGCATGTGGTTGTTGCCAATTCGAATATTGTATTCTGTGAAAGCTTAATCTTACATGTTCAATTTCTGAAAGCCAGTGAAATCAGACATTTTGTTTTAACTTATATATGTATTTAAGTTCTTAATTGTAACTGAACTATATTTCACGCTTTAAGAGATTATGTAATTTATTATCTTTGTATTGAATTGGCTTGAAACAAAATTGATTATCTTTAAGATACTCCCAATATATGATTTTAAACTTTTGTTTTGTTTAAAGTTCTCATTAAGCTTTAACTGTTGCATCAAACGGATCTTCAATAAACCAATTGTCAAAAATACAATTTGCGAACACTTTTGTGTTAGCTACTCGCTTATTGGGTAAAACTGCATTATTAAAAATTTTTTGAAATTTTAAAGGATTTTGCTTCTGGTGCACAACTCGTGTACGTTCGGAATATTGTTGTTTTTGCTGCTAACGATGTTGTTGTTGTGGTTGCTGCTGCTGCATGGGAAATCGAATGCGAACAAGTGCCGCAATAAATAAACAATTGAAATGAAAATACAATTTTCAAGTGGTTTGCAGAGCGGCACACAAATATACGCAACTATATGCACCGCTACGTGTGTGTGGGTGACCCAATAAAAAAGTTACTGAGCACACAACACAGAGTGTTCGACAGACAGACAGTCGAACCCATGCACTAGCACATTTGTGGCACAGACTTTTGTTGACTTATGCAATAAAACTGTCGCGCAAGTACTGCTGCAGTTCCCTTTCCCTAAGCCCCCTCTCTTTCTCCAATCATCCCCCGCAACCCAGGCATTGCAACCAAATCCCAGCGACGACCCTGCGGAAATGTTTGCATTTGTATTTTTGCATTATTAAAACTGAATATGCACTGTGGCATGTGGCAGTGTTGCCTATTGGCATTGTTGTCAGCCAACCAGGCCATGCCCCAATCCTCACTTTATCTCTGTATAGAAAGGTCTGAATAATTTCATATTATTGTCAATTTACGCACACGATGAAAATGCACTGACAACGACTGCAATAACAATAATGGCAAATAAATTCGAGCCGCCAACCCCACCCATTTAATAGGCAATAGAATTGACGCCAACTTAATTTTGTTTTTTCGGGGAGAACTATTAAATAGAATTTGCTGATCGCATTAAATGCGCATTGTTGTCACATAAATCTAAACAAATTCTTTTTCTATACATATGCAAACGTATTCGCGATTTCTTTGTACAATTCCGGATTGCATGTTAAGCAACCATTTTTGCTATTTTCTTTGGATTCATTTGCTGGCTCGTGAATGGCGATGGGAGAAAGGGGGGCAAAGTGTAATGGCGTGAAAAACTTTAGCCGTATAAATGGCTAACGATAACGTAGGTCGGAGGCTTGAGTACGGTACGGGTATGGAATTACAGGCGTGGGATTGGGTTACCGTAAATGACATTTAACGCTTTTAAGTTTATAAAATGCTTTTGTAAGGCACGCGACGCGATTCGATGCCAGCAAAAAGGTCGCTTGCATATTTTTGATTCAAAACATTTTTGCAAAGAATATCACATTTTCATATCGTCGAAAATCAAACAAATATCATGCAAATGGCCCAGGGCATAAGAATTTGAGCTAAATGCTTTGAATTGGAGTGAGAATGGTGCTGGCATTTAAATTTTTTTTCTGTTCTTAAATTTAAGGTTAGCTTAAGTGTAAAATAACTAAAGTTATTAAGATAATCAGTTACATCGATGTGATGTATAATTAAATAATTTAATTTACTGCTAAGTAATTGAACATAACTTAGTGCCTTTTGAAGTAAAGTTGCAATACTATGCCACCAATTCATACAAGTTTTCTTTTTCTTTTATTACTTTCGAAGCAAAACTGTTGTTGTCAAAGTCTTTGGCCCACTCAATGTAATTCATTAATTTCGAAAACTTAAAACATACAACAACGGGGAATCACATTGCTATGAAATTTATAACAATTATTTGTATATAGCTAAAAAAAAAATAAATAAAAAAAGACGCTCCTGGTATGACAATGCAATGAATGGCACTCAAACTTAGTTGGGAAAAGTAAGACTAAGTAGCAACTTTTGCTAATGAAGGAGCTGCCCGGCGTAAGGCATAGCAAAAAATAAAAAAAATATATGTAGAATAAGAAAAACTATTCTGTGCCAGCCTGAAACCGAAAGCAAACTCATAGCACGTATATTTCAATTGTTTGCATTGCTTCAGAGCATTTTTGTTGATTTTTTCTTCGTTTGAGACTGTTTATTTTATTATAATTTTTTTGTGTGCAGCAGTTGCTGTGTTGGCCAAACTCACAATGCTGAGCACATTCTGTGGCGTATGCGGTAGCTGCTGTTGTTGTTGTTGCTGCTGCTGCAGTTGCTCCATGGCGTGTCCATTTGTCAGAGGTGCGGGTGGCTGCTGTTGTTGCGTGACCAGCGTCGTGGCAGTTGTGCCAGGGACAGTTGCTGCTGCTGCTGCTGTGACGGTGGTTGCGGTTCCATTGCTGATGCCGCCATTGTACTGTGTCTGTTGTTGTGTTTGTTGCTGTTGTTGTTGTGTTGACAGATTTGTCTGTGATAAATTTGCGGATAACAACAAGGATTTGCGTTTTAGTTGGCATCACAGGCGCTTTTATAGCTATGCATGTATATATACATATAAATATGTGTGTGTGGGTGTGTGGATGTGCTTGTGTGTGTGTGAGATAGATATAGTGTGAGTGACACAAGGAGACTACGACAGGCAGAGACGGTCAAGGCAACCAACCAAAACGACCAACACCAAAAAAAAGTAGCTTAGTATATAAGTACATTGCAATAAGTATAGGTAATTTGTTTTATAGTATAAGTATCATAGTCAATTGCATGAGTCATGGTTAAGTTGCATTTTTGTTGCTGTTTTTTCATATCTTATTTCTTGAACATGCCTCAAATACAGTTAGCATATTGTTAATTATAGTAAGAATAAAAAAAAATAGTGATATAACAAAATGCGAAAAACTAGAACTGATTAACAATTTTTTTTGTCGATATAGTATAATTTTATACAGTCTTAAGATAAATATATATTTTTAAAACATGTACATTAAGTAGTATATAACAAGTAACCATACAAGTACATCTCAAGGATAATATTTAGCTAGATGTTGCACACATGAGACTTCAATCAACCAGTCAATATCAATAACAATCCATCAATCAGAACCAGTTAAGCAAACTGTCAAACTTAAAGCATTGCTTAACATTTTAGGGGAGGAATTAGAAGTTGCTTACTAACAATAAGTGAGAGCCGGATATATATTATTGAATGTAGTATATATTGAGAGCGAGATAGAGTAAAATAGATAAATAATCTGTCAATTCATCATGCGACCAACACATATTTAATATATTATGGTATATGATTTATTTGTGTTAAAAACATATATAGAGCTAGATTAGTTTAAACGGCTGGCCAACAAACAGAGCGTATGCGTAATTGTTTACAAATTTACTTAAAAGATGACATTCATACTAGGTGTTTGAGCCCAGCTCAGCTACGTAATAAATAACAGACATATTTCACTTATATTTCATTATTTAACCCATCAGCAAGATTTGGTTTAGGTTAGTTTTCCTTCAATCATTTGTCAAAGTTTTCCGTCGGATGTGTGTCAAATGCTGTGTCCTCTGGTGACTGTTTGTTGTTTTTAACTTTGATATTGCAAGTGTTTTGCTCTCAGCTATTTTCAGTACATTTGTACAGCTGTTGTCGTCCTGACGTCCATGTCACTGCATGTGTTTTGTTTTATTTATGACAGCCTTTTGTTGTTATTATCTTTGCTTTGCCCAATTAATGTCGAATTTATATTAAACGAGATATCAAAAGTAGTCTATTTATTAAATAAAATTATCGTTTTTGCTGTGTATGTTAAATTAATACAAGACAGCTGACAGCTCTCATATAGATGTAAGCTTTCTCATATTTTTCTCTATTTTACTAAATTGGTGTAACTTTTTTCAGTTTGATGCAAACAGTTTGACTTTATTCCCCCATCGTGCTAAACATTAAATACATTTGCAAAACACTATCGACTTTTTTTTATTTTCAATTCAATACAGTTTGATTTTCAAATGGTGAGCTTGGACAACATTGCGTATGCGTATTACTCGTATAAATAAATGGAAAGTTTATCCAGTATACGTAAACAACTGCTTTAAATATATGTATTAATATTGCATATTTTCGAAAATTAAGTTTAACTACAAAAGACAAACAGTAATAAAAGATCAAAATCCAACAACCAGACCGAACAAAGTTTGCTGCCAATATTTAAATATTTTATTATTAATTGCATAAAGCAAAGAGTTCACCAGCAGCTAAAATGCAAACAATTAAACCAAATGCTAGTCTGTGTGTGTGTTTTAAATTAAGTGTTACACAAAAGCTTAGCTAAAAAATGCAAAGCTCATCTGTTAAATTATTCAAATGCACGAATCAATTTTCATAAACAAATAAGGACATGCCGGCCGTAACCAAGCACAAAAAAAATCAAATTACCACACAAATGCAAATAAATCAGATTACTTTTTGTGTATGTCTGCTTTAAAAATGTCGCAAGCCAAATTATTTAAAGCGGCGTTTCAAAGAATTTGATTCAAATTTTTACCGAGATTAGCTTGATGTTGATTTTGGAGTATTCTAAATTATATTTTTGGCAAAACTGCTGCTTTGTTTTAAATTGTGTTGTTGTGGTGGCGCAATGTGTCGTTTCGTGCTACATGTTTTAATTAGAAGAACAAAAACTAAAAAGGAAATATCTAAAATGTGTGCAAACGCAATAAACTATACAGCTGAGCAAAATGTCCACCAGCGTTTGTTGCTGCGCATAAACAACAGCCACAACAACGCAAACAAAGGCGACGTGCTGGTCCAGCAACTAAAAGTATGCTACAAAAAGTATGAATGCTAAATTGTGAGCGATAGAGCTTAGAGTCTGTGCGTTATATGTGTTCAATTGTGTGTGTGTGTGTGTGTGTACGTTTCTGTTTGTTGCTTTGTAGCTGATGCTGTTGCTTTATTTGCATCTACAATGTTTGCAACGCATGTGATCAAAAATGTCAAAGCAACAAGAACAACAACCAACATGGCGTACGTGTTTGTATTTTTATGTATAGGTGTGCGTGTGTGTGTGTGTGTGTTGGTGCATACTTATACGCCAGCCAAAGACTACTAAATGAAATGTAACCAAACCAAACCAAGCCAAATCAAAGCAGAGCAAAGCAAACCCAAAACCAAATGAACGCTACAAAATGCAATTTAATATACAAACACACACACACACACTTATATATAATATAGATACCAGTTATGCGAACACAGAGTGTTATTATATAATAATAAATATATATATGCTGTACGTTGATCGAACAGAAACTCACCTTTTGTTGCATATACAACGGTGCATTGACGGCAACTCCATCGGCAGCACTAGTTGCAACTACAACTGAAGTTGGTGCCGCACCAGCAGCAGCTCCTGTGTTGCCATTGCCCGCTGAAGCTGCAGATTCAACGGCTGCCTTTAGCTGCATACCCGGCTCATTTTTGATTGAGGCTGCTGTGACGGCCATTGACAAACTCTCAGCAGCTGAAGGCGCACCAGCAGCAGCAGCGGCTGCAGCAGCCGCCGCCGCCGGTCCTGGTGCAGCGGCATAGCCAGCCGGTGCGCCCGAAAAAGGCACGCCAGCCTGCACCATGTGCTGTAAATGAGAATAGAGTCGGATTAGTATGGAAAAACAGTTTTGGGACTGGTATTAACATTTAGTAAGGGAGCATGAGAGTATTACGTGTATTAGGTTCAATGCTTGTGAAAATAATGAACAAGGGTACATGAGGATTTGGAGAAGGATAGTTATCCGGATACAGTTAGGCTTGTTTATGGGTCTCATTTGGGTTTCACAACGAATACAGATGAGCTTAGGATTAAAACAGGGTATCCAGCTGCACAGCAATGTTAATTCTAACAGTTGGTTACGTTTATGGTGACACATTTTATTTTTAGCTGGACCAACCAGAATTTGTGTGTGTGTGTGTTTTTCTCTCAAGGGTAGGTTCATCTGCTATAAAAGTGCAAAATGAAATCCATATAGTTTATTTTTGCAGGTAACCCATGACCAGTATCTATGGCAGCCGCTAAGCTCTTCGGTAGACAAAAGCAACTGCCACACAGGCAGAATACACAAATACACGTTGGTGAAGAGCAGCAGCAGCAGCACCGTGGAGCGCGCGCGCTTTAAATTGCAATTTTTATTTGTATAAAATTTTTGCCATTATTTTGCTTGGGTTACCATCCAGCTGCCACCCATACAAACACAACACAGCACACACACAGACACACAAACACTCATACATTCCTTCTCTCGCTCTACTGCTACTGTCAACATCTATGAAATATGCAAAATTTTCAGCTTATTGTAGCTAAATAAACCTCATCCCAAACCCTTAATGCAAAGCCCCAACTCCAAGTCCCAACCATTTTGTCAGCAAAACTTTTTGTCATTTGGTAGAAAGAGAAAAATAAGCAAGAGGGAGAGAGAGAGAGAGAGAGAAAGAGCAGGGTGCAATCGCAAAAAGGGATTATCGTGTGAGTGGCATTTTAATATGTTTTACTGTAAATTTTGTTGCCGCTGTTGTGTTTTGTGGGTAACAGCGTTTGCCTTGCTTGTCTCTGATGCTAATGCTTATGCCGAGGCTACATGAAATGGCTATTAATTTTTGGGATTTAACACAAAACACATCAGAAATATTTGCAGAATTTTAGAAACAAGACACGAGATTGCTACAGCACTGTGATATAAAAATGCCACAAAACAAATCTCAAAAATAACTAAATAGCTAAGTACCAAACTTATTCAATCCTAACAAGCGAATCCTTATGCTGTTGTAGAAAATAGTTTGGAAATGTTATTCGGTTTAAAGTAAAAGAAAGAGGCAAATAAATTTGATGTCATTTTTCTTTTTTACAATCATTCAAGCCAAAGGAATTCTAAAGCATAATTAGTAAATTCAACGTTTTAAATGCATCCCAAAACAGAAACATCAAAGATAAGAAAAGTGTTTTAGACATAAGACAAAACAGCATTTGCTATCCAATAATAAACTGTTTCTTATGCATTGGCTGCCATTCGTGTCTCATTAGGCAACCCAAACACACTGAGAATGCTGCACTACAAATGCCAGCGTTCATATTTGTATATTTGGCACCGACGGCGCTGGCATCGACTTCTGCTTGATCTTCTTTACCATTTCGCAGTCTCTCTCTACTGTGTATCTTGTTCTTCCGCATTGCAGCGTTCAGCGATTTGTACTTTGAAAAATTAGCTTGTTAATTAAATGCAAGCCATATGACATGTCGAGTTGTTGCTCTTAAACCAAACCCCGCCCTTCTCATCCATCTTGTCACTGTTTTTTCTTTGGCTGTGATGTAATCCACCGTGGCAAATTGGCGCACACGTTGCGCATACGCCACGTTGTGCGGCAAAGATATATGAAATATACATAGATTCACATATTCTATGCCACTGATGTTCATGACTAAATCGAAAATTGTCATGTTAAATTTACATGAAATTCTTCGAGAATTCATTTTGATGTTTCACTGAAAAAAAAAGCGAAAGAAAACATCTATGAATTTTGTAGCGCTAGCAAAATATGACAAGCAACGACGACGACATGGCAACGTTACTTACGCCAGCACATTATGCACTTGTTAAAGGCAAAGGTGGCAGAGACAGAGAGAGAGCGATTGTGTCTGTTCCATCCAATAAACGCACTCGACGTTGAACATGTTGAAATGTGTCGACGTTGTCGTCATCGGTGTGTGTGTGTGACACTCAGAATGATCTCGTCGCTTCTGCAGACAGAGTGCCACTTAAAACAATGCACACACAACACACACACACACGTACAAACATACCACACCCTAACTCACAGTCTACTTTCATTGCGAGCAATTAACGTGGCCATTGATTGGGGAGCTGCGATTTAACGTCAGTTATAGCGAGCGATTCTCTCTTTATCATTTTTATGCATTGCGCTGCATTGTTATATATTTTTGCATTTAATTGCACTCAAATAACGTCAGGGTGGAGCAATTTTTTGTTTGGGAACTATTTGCATGGAAAATATTTTACAAAGCATCCAGAGCCTGCTATTACAATTTGTATTCGGCGTTCCGGCCATCACAAAACTTCCTCAAACCAATTTGCCCGCCATCTACTACCATCTGGCGCACTTTTATTGACTGCGCGTCGTTTTTGGGCTCACACACACACACAGTTTGTTTACTCTTGCCGACTGCTGGCGCATTTTATGTGTTGTTTTTGGAACATTTTCAACAAAACACTTAACGCTTTTCCATTCATTTTTGCAACAATTTTGAGGCGCAGCGCTGCACTTTCAAGTATGGCGGCATTTGAAGTATTTGTCTTGAGTGTTGGCGCAAAATTTCATCAATGCTGCAAGTATCCGACATCTGCAGAGCGTACATATTTACCTTTGCCATTAAGTTAAAATGTATATAAGAGACGCCACTTTAATGTATTACGCTTGCTAAAAAATTCAGCGCGTCTCACGCTGCGAATACTTGATCGTTAAGTATGTCAAAAACCAGCAGCCAGCTGATTGATGGCCCAAAATTAAGAATATATTGTGAAAATTTCATTTCTAAAAATATGTGACAAGCAAGACAAAAGTGTTTGATAATGTGTTAAAAGTACTATTTTTCCAATGTTAAAAAAAAATACAATGGCTAACTCACTTTTATTCATATCAAAGCAAAATATTCAACAAAGCATACAAAATTCGTTCAGAAATCAGGCAAGTAACAAACTTTTCAAATTATAATGTGTTTATAGTATATGCGTGCAACAACAAGTTGGCACAAATATTTGCATATGGCGCCCTGAAATTATATATAGTGCCATTACATTAACTGAATATTAATAAACAATGACGCTAACAGCTCACACTATATACTCTATATTACTATGCCAAAATAATTTGTGTGTTTTCCTAGACGGGCATTTAATGTGCGTCAGCTGCGACTGCGGCGTCGACATCGATACAAACGAACATGTTCCAAAGTTTTGAACCTGACACAGTGAAAAGCAATTGACCAATTGCTCAATAGTAATACTTGCCTGCCTGCTGGTGATTTGCTGCTGACGCAATAGACGCCGACGACAAAGACGAATCGCCCATTTTGGTCAATGCAATGGCATATTTGGGGCGCTGTGCGACACTCGTTTAAAAGCCAGGCCAAGAGCCAATGGACAATCGAAGTTGGTTAGCCAACGGCAATACGTGAACGAACTGCCAATTAAAATAGTCAGTCAATTGAAATTCAAATTGAAATTGAAATTTGTACAACACGCGTCGATTGTTTAACATTGTTTGTTGATTTTTTTGTTGCTATTTACACCAAATTTGTGTCTCGATTACGCGAATAGGCTGTGCACTAGAAAGTTTTCTAGGTCGATGCTAATCGAGTCTGCCTTTCAATTTCCATTTTCGGGCGGGCGCCAAGCAAACTACATATTTGGTAAATTCTTGCTGCTGTTTCGAAGTCAATTTGCTCAACTGCAATTGACCGGATGAAGGTCATTTCCATGCAGCCTGCCAGTCAGCGGAGCTATCAATGCAATTAACTAGGCAATATACCGAATGTTAGCTTTTACTATTTGAAGAATATGATGACTACACCAAGGTATTTTAAATTAAAGCAGGCATCTAACACGATTCGTTATAAATCAGTTTTAAGAGTATTGGATTACAGTTTTCTCAGTCTCTCAGCGCACAGGAAATTATAGCGAAAGCGTGTTAGAGTGTAAAAGGATGTGCCAACTGTGCTAGGACCAACATCCATGTGTGTTTGTGTATAATGCAGTTCAGATGGCTGCCCCAAACATGACATGTAATATGACTACAGAAATTGCTGCCGTTACTGCTGCTGCTGCTGCTCCCTCTTCTTTCTGGTACTCGGCTGCAAATGTAGCGTCAGATACCAGATACCGAAAGTGCGCTTCAGTAAAGGGGTTCTCTGTTTTGCAAATCAACAACTGAGCCGGAAATTTATTTTCAAAATACAAATTCTGCTTCATGTTTTGCAATTGCATCCACCATCCTAAATAAGGCACTGCGGCACATATAGCGTCATGAGAAAGTGTACGAAAATCGGGCACAAATTAGTGAGCAGCGCACACAACACGGTGTACACGTAATATTGCATGTAGTCTGTGCCATGTGCAATGCAATAATAAATTGGTGTTCATGCGATAATTGAAGTTGCCAGCGTGCTGTAAATACTAAAATAACAACATACTACAACAAAAACAACAAATACACACACACACTTGCAAATAATTCAATTGGAATTTTCCTGCGAAGCAACCTCATTAAAATGTTTCAACGGAGGAATATACTTAACAAGGTTCTTTAATGAATTCTGGAATTGCAATGCTTAGAATTTAAAAGTAAAAATAACAAAGGGAATTGTTTTTGAACGAGTGTTTTCGTTGCGCGTAGTTATTCAAGGGTAACAGCAGCAGCTTTAATTAGTGAGCGAATATTATTTTCATACTTAAATATTAACATTTAAGATGGGTTTTGTTTCATATTAAGAATATATGATTTGATTTATTCTAGCTGGTTTTCCGATGAAGATTAAGAAGACATTTCTCTGCTTGGTAAACTCTCCGAAATGTACATATAGCTTGTTTTATGCTAAAGTAGCAGTTGTTGTCTGGGCAATAACTGAACTGAAGTTGCGGTAAACACAAACGTCAGTTGCAGGTGTGCACAACAGCAGCCACAACGTCAACAACAACAACAATAAAACGTTAGCCAAACTCAACCAACAACAGAACAAATATAGAGGGAAAATAAAAAGCAAGAGTTGGCCCTAAACGGCAAACGGGCCTGCAACTGGCTTAGGCCACAAACCGGTCGGCTTAATGGATCCCAGAACTGAGGGAGTAAGTCGGGTAAGAGGAGGGTAAAACGTTAGATGCGCATCTGCAAAATCGTATAGCAGCACAGACAAACTGCAACGAATTGACAAAGAGAACCGGCCTAGCATTCAAATGAGCTCTGTCTCTCTCTAGAACATGTGATTTTTCAGTCGTTTTACATTTTCTATGTTCGGCTTTTTCTTTTTTATAAGTTGCCACTTTTGTGTGTCACTGGGCTGCCTACATTGCGGTAGTTGTTGTTATTAATGGCCCAACTAAAGCTGAAGATGTCTCCAAACAATGATGACGGCAACGATAATGATAATGATGATGATGATACGAGTCGCTGCTTGGCTTGCCATTTAAATGGAATTTATGCTGCCAAGCCCGGCAAATACTCAACCTACCCAACATAAACTTCGACTGTGACTCCGACTAGAGCTTTAGCTCTGACTCTAACACTGCGCCATCAATCGCTTTCGGCAGAAGTAGCAGGAGAAGCAGCAGCAGCAGTTGTTGGCCAAATGAAGCATGCAGCAGGGTTTGGCATGAGGGGGCATGGGGCAACACGCAGCGGAGGCGATCAACTAAACCTTAATGCCAATGAAAACGTGAGAATGTCGTCGTCGAGTGCACGCTGAAGATGCACTTTCCGGATTTATATCGCTAAATTTTTGTCGACCTAACGAACGTGAGTGGAAAATTAAATAATTGAATAGCGTTCGCCGACAACTAAAAGAGAGTGTGCGAAAATTGCCAGAGGTCGTAAAATGCCAGGCTAAAATGGAAGCTGGCAAAGGCACCAATTCAAGCCAAGGCAAGGCAACAAAAATAAAGTAATGATGTAAGGAAAAAATTGCATTGTGATTATTCAATGGCTTAGCAAATGAAAATGAAATTGGCCATTGGCCACTCCCCCATACCCATGCTTACATATATATATTTTTCGCAATAATATATATGTGTATAGTAAATCAGCAAAAGCAGTATTAGCAGCAGCAGCAGCAGCGGTAAAATCAATAAAAATAAATGAAGACAAATATCAAAAGTACACACTACCAAAAATCTTCACGTTTTTCTTTGCCGTGTCAATAAACGAGGCAAAGCAAAGACAGAAACAAAAAATAAATGTATATATCCAAAAGTTTAACGCGTGCAAATATCAAGTACATACTACACACGAGAAAATCGTTGAAATTTTTATTTAGCAGCAAATGTTTAGCTATGCAAATGGCGTGCCAGTTGTCGGTTAGTCTGGCTGACAAGACTTGAATTATGGCAGCCAAAAGATGCGTTGACAGAAGCTGAAGAAGAATTAAGTATAAAAGACAACAACGAATTATGTGTGCACATGCTTAAAGGTGCTGTCAACTTAAGCGACATCAAAAAACCAAAACACTAATCACAAAAATATCATAATATTAAAATTGGTATTTATTTTTTTTTTTTTTTGGCACACTTAAATACCCCATATATAATGAGGGCATATGTGTGTTCGGTTTATGACAGTAATATTATTTAGTATTTGACTGATTTTTTTTAGAGAGCATCTAATGTTTGTGAATTATTTTGTTAATATTCACTTTTTTGTGAGTATTTTTGGGCTCACGGAAGCGTATCCAACGTCGGCTAAAGGGCTTATAAGTACATAAATTTAGCATTCACTTGCTCCCTTCTTAACCTTGCCATTTCTCTACATGTCGTTTAAATGGGGCATGCGGCCACATGGTAAACTTTTGAGCTGGCGGCAGCTTGCGTTGATTCATAGCACTTAAAAATATTCAAAAAATTTGCGACACATTTAAAAAAAATATATATATTTGCAGTATACTATATAAAATGTTGTTGTGATTGTTGGAAATCTATAAATCACATAAATCACAAGCACACTTTTAAAAAAGTATTCATTTTGAGGATCAAATTTTAACATGATTTTTGAAGAAATGTCACGTTTTAACTGTCAAGCCACGATCGAATAGTTAAGTTTACTTTTAAAATCTAATAATTTTGGACATTAAAAAAGTCAAACCATTTGTTACTGAATTTTTTATGATGATTTGACAACAACGCACTGAAGTATTTTACAGCGAGGGAAAGATTAAATTACACGAAAATAATGTTGAAAGTTGGACGACTGGAATAACCAGTTTCTATGACAATTTGCGATTTCATTTCACTTTTCACGCAACGCGAATGCAATGAAGCCACAAATATCGCATTACAAAGCTTATACTCACAAAGGAGAGGGGACTTTAGTTAGTTGTCTGTGTGGCGCTTGCATTATCCGTCAAGCGGCTGCAATTGAATAACACAAATTGGAGAAGGGTAATCATAAACACATAGACAAATCAACGACAGCGCAATGATTGTGATTGCAATTTTTTTACGCGATTGCAACAACAATAGAAAACGAGCAGGAGAGTTTAAGTAAACAATATCAATAGAAGGTTGACTAACAAGTCAGGGTAGCGAAAAGAAAGAAGACATTGGGTTTATTTCTGTGATTGATTCGGATTGGCATTAAATGCAATCAGCTGTTCACGCCCATCGCGTCATGGCTATATATCAAGCCAATGCTTCAATCAATAGAAACACCTGACAGCGCTTAGCCTTAAAGCGATAAGTTTGTTGCTTGAAGCACGCAAGGCCTAAAGCTGATTGTTATGGCTTATTAACTAGCAAGCCCCTTGCTTCTTCCCACGGTAAAGGCGTGGGCGGGTAAAGAAATATAAACAAACAACGCCCAAAACGGAAGGAACTGACGGCTGAAAACCAAAAGCTCACTTCCTGGCGCGCAGGCTATAAAAAAAATATATTAGAGCTAGTTTTTATGTTATTGAGGGGCCGCATTACACGCAACTTATGGACGTATGGGCGTGGCCATAAAGTATTTATTATATGTACACAAAGTGCCATTAAACGCGCGTTTGGGAGGCTTTAAAGAGCACGCGACAAAGGTCCAACAACACGGCGTATACACAATATACATATATTTACGAAGTATGCGTAGTATACTAATACACCTGCAGCAAGCAATTACCCGTAAGCGGATTGTATTTTATAAAGACGCACACACGTACGACCACAAGCTTAGCTAAAACTAAATGCCCTCTTTGCTGTTTGCATTCTTTGGCATTATTTCAGAGTGCTTGTTTGTTTGTTTGTTTGTTTCCGTTTCCATTTCCATTTGAGTTGCCTTTTCTGTTTTCTTTTGAGCATTATTGTTATGACCTGTAGTGGCACTCGGCGCTTTTCACACTTTTCACACTTGTAAATCAATTAATTTTACAGCTTTCTGTTGTTGTTAGTCGTCACCTGCTGTTGGCCATTTAGCTTAAGCGACGGCTGAGCCTGAAACGCTCGACTGGCCCAAGGATTGTGGAAGCCCTAACAGTGTGGGAATTATTTTGTTGGCTTGTTGTTGTTGCTAGTATTGTAGTGGCCTTTGCTGGCAAATTGTCGGTTAGTTTGTGTATAGGCTTTTTGGATTCGCTTGAGCGACTGTTGAATTGCTGGTAATGTAATTAATACTCAGGCTTTGAAGCTTCATAAGTGGGTCAATTGCGTGTGGCACACTGTGTATGTTTGTGCCTGTATGCGGCGTGTGTGTGTTTGGGTAAGGGTGCGCAAAGTTAGTTAAATGGAATATGAAATGTTATTATTGTTGGTTAGTTTCTGATTGGATTTGTTGGAAAATAAACAAGGCATCTGCGGCTATTGGTACAGCTTGATAAAAGCGTTTGAAATTCAGGTGAAATTTGAGATTTTGGAGCGTAGATTTACACTTTTCTAATTAAATAAAAGCCTACTCTTAGAAGTTCGGATAGTTTGAGTATGATTCACGATGCTATAAAATTAGGCTAGAAAGAAGTCAGAAATTCTATATATTGTATAAGAGTATACAGAGCACTGCAAATGAAAATTTAAGGGATTTAAGGAATTTTGGCAACCAATGGCCAGAGTCTTCAGAGGTAAAGCATAAGCTGAGCTGCTATAGCCGACTGCACGGCTTGTGGTTCTTCTTTGCCACTCAAGTTAAAAGGGATGAACATTTGTTTGGAGTTGTTTTTGTTGTTGTTGTTGCCTCTGCTCTTTGGTTGAGATGCATTTTGGATAAATACTGAAAATGCTGCTGCTCTTGCTAAATGAGTGGCTGCTGTGGGTTGAGCGACTGCGACTTGGCAATTAAGCAAGCACGTCGAGTATAAAGTGGGGGTAATAGCTACAATGACTACGTAATTGCTATATATGCGACCAGTCTCTCCTTGCCTTCTCTCTAAGCCGCCTTGCTGTTGCAATTGCAGTTGATGTTACCGTTACAGTTACCTGCACCCAACCGACAATGTTGATGAGCTTTCATTAAAAACCTGAGCTCCCGGCTAACTCTCTCTCTTTATCTCTGTACCTGTGTGTGTTTGTCACTGGATGTCTCACTGAGCTGACTCTTAACACATGTAAAGCTTATTAAGTGCTTGTAGAATGCTCGCTGGGGCAGACAGATTGCATAAAGTGCGTTTAAACACACACACTCACACATATATATATAGAGGACATGAAGCAAAAAGCGAAAACTCAAGGCTCACATATGTGTGTGTCGTACATTTAGCCGGCTGACTGGCAATTATCATCGCGATTTTGCCGATTTTCCACTTAAAAGGGTTGTCAGCCATTAACCAAACTGTCACTCACAGCAACTGCGTAATTTGAGATGTAAAAACAATTAAAAATGGGGACAATTACAGAACAGAACCAAAAAAAATGGCAGAGAGAACTTTAGTTGCATACTCTGCGGCGCTAAATGATGCTGCGTGAGCCTCGTTGACTCGTTGAGCTTAACTTCGTTAAACCAACCAAATTGGCAAACATTGACGCTAACAAGAGGCTGCTGCTGCAAAGATTGATGAGTTTGGTCGGCGGTTTATCACTCACGCATCGATGCTTTGGTTTTTTGACAGAGATAATAGTTTACGTAAATTAACAAGGTTAACTTTATTTTATTTTCAGAGTCCATTTAAACACGATGTTGCAAAAGTTGCTAAATGCTGTAGCATTGTTGATAGACTGCATTTAGGTAAGATTTATTATACATAACAAATTTTTAGTTATGCAAGCCAAGTATAACTCATTCAATTACCACCTCTCCAATTAATCTCCTTCCGGCTGGGTGGCCTACTCAACTTTAATTGCTAATAAATTTACTGCTATATACTTTAGGAAGCTAGTTTAAGCTTGTGCCATATTTGGCTTAGCCAACTTTAATATGGCTGTTAGCACGTGCATAAATTGCGATGTGTATAACTTGCAAAAAACAAACAAACTAAATAAGACATACCGAATGAACACTAAGATAGACAAAAGACAAAGAGTGGGGGGAGAGAAAATGAGAGAGAGAGAGAGTGAGCTGAGCATAAAAGGCACTCAGCCAGTAAATTAGGTTCATGTCTCAACTAGTTGACCTAAGTCAGCCCAAAATAAACATACAGTCGAGCCGACCAGTAGAAGTAGTAGGTGAAAAAGGGGCTTATGAGAGGTTGGCCACTCAGAAACAGGGCACTTGTTCTGCTTGAGTTGTTGGTTGTTGTAGCAGAGCCAACGGCCCTGAACAACGAGTAAATCATAGCCATGAAATATGTGCCAGGCCAACTTAAACCGTAGCTGACAACAGCAAAAACAGCAACAACAACAATAACCATGGCTAGTAATAATAATGAAAATACAAAATAGCCAAACCAGGTGGAACTATGAAACGCAAATCTACATTTTGTTGCATTGTTCGTTTGTCCAAATTTACGACACACACAGACATCGTTGGCCAAAAAACGTGACCAGCAAAAAACAAAGCATGTAAATACGCACATAAAAAGAATAAAATAAGCAGTATAAAATGCAATGCACAAAGACTTTGTTCATGCGAGCGATAAAATAAATAAAATTGTTGATGCCCTATAACCCGAAATATGCACCTTCAACCCCCCACCTTACTTTTCTCGTGCTTAACACCTACATTTATAGAACTCCCGCAATCAGAGCCATAAACTTTACAATGACTTTGCACTTCGGTCTGCCCCAGCTAAAAAGGTGCTTTCTCCCAATGTTTTCTGCATGATTTAATGCGTAATTTCAGAACTTTGCAAATTTCTCGGATAATTTATCATTTTTACACCAACTGTACTGTACGGGAAAATAAGGGGAGTTAGGAGCTACTAGTTTTTGTCGCAACGACACCTGACGTTGGCACATTTTTGGGTACTCCAGCTTTGTCCTTGTTTCAGCATAACTTATGGGTTGAGTGCAAGCAAAAATTGTGACCTCAACTCATTGACATTTGGGATTTAATGGGCTTGCCTACCTGTCCCTAGAGTTGCCTTAATTAAAATTCTTGGCCATTGAAATGGGTTCCGAGGGGGGAGATAAAGTCATAAGCTTTGGAAGTGTAAAGTTCGTGGGCCTCTTATGATATATGCATGTGCAGCCATTTGGGTTTACTTCAATGAAGTTGTAATTGATGGACTGTAAATTTGGGGGAAATTTGTTGTGCTTGGGAAATACAAGATAATTGCTTTGTTGGCCAGAGAGATACACAAAGAAAATGAAAAGTGCATTCATCAAAGTTCAATAAAAGTCGAAAATTAAATGGAAAAATTATCAACTTTTGCAAAAGGTATGCAAAATTCCGAATCACTGAGTTGGAATTTATATTACTTTACATGGTTTTATTATTTTCATCTTCAACTCATTCACAGTATCATAGCTGACTTCAGATACCGACCCAGCCTGTTGTATAATGCATATTAATGCTTTTGAATGCAGAAAATTTCCAACTTACTTTCGCCAACCCCAGCACAACTAGCAACTGACAAACTTCAGTCGAAAGGACAAGCGTTGTAAACTTTATGCCTTTCCCGGCAGCCGGGCGATATTAATGCATATTTCATGCAATGCCAAATATTTGTGCTATTTATAAAAATATTTTCAATATTGCAACAAGCAGCAGTAGCAGGAGGCAGGTCGGCTGAAGCAACATTTTGCTGAGAATGCACGATATATTAAGTAGAATGCGGCTTGGCATTAATTAAACGCATATAATTTGCATACAAGTAAAACAACAAACCAACGAAGATTCCTACTACAATTTTGATATCTAGGAATGTATATATTTGTTGCAGGTGGACTATTGGCATTTAAGGAGTAATTACAAGTAAACATAAGTACTGTAATTGTAATTGTAACAAATGCAATTCCTATAGCCTGTTCTTCTGCCAGTCAGTTCTCATTTTGTTGACTCATGTGGCAGAGTCGTTTTGCTTGCCCCATAACTTACACGCTTTGAAATGCAACACATGGCGGCGCATCTGCAGAGATGTTTTTCTTCTTTCGTTATTTTTTGTACTCCAACCGCCTCCTCTGCCATTTGCACTTTCTCGAAACGTTTTTGTTGGCTTCGCCCCTTTGTCCGTTTGCAGCCATTTCCTACAATATCCTTTCTGGCTCGACAAACGTACTTCTTTCTTTATTTTTGGAACGATTTGTTCGTTTTCTTTTTTTACGTTTCTCTGGAAACATTTCTCTGTGTTCAACTGAGAAAGAACTCTACATGTGTGTGATTGTTTGTATGTGTGCCTGTCTATTTTTATCCCTTCGCTAGTGCTCGCTCCGTTTACATTATCACTCGGCGCACATACAGCGCACTGGATTTTGTCGTAATTGCGTATGGAGAGCTCGTAGTCAGTCAGCCAGGCAGTTGAAACAGTCAGCTCAGGTCTTTAATAAAGTTTTTCAGCTCCTTTTTTTGTTTTCTTTCATTTCGTCTTTGCTGCTACCTCCGTGTGAGACGGTGTGTGTGTCAGTGCTTGTGTTGTGTATCTTTTTCCGTTCAGTGCTGTTGAGATTTAAGAGCGGTCACCCCATGCTGCGTATATATTCCCACTGTTGGGCTACTGCTACTGTCTGAGTGTCGACCCCGGACCCGGGCAAAGCCACAGTCAAAGGCTATAGCTAAAATTAGACTTCAGACGAGGAACAACGTTGCACGTTGTAGCAGTTCCTTCGCACTCATTAAGCACCAATGGCAATGGCAATGGCAAGAGCAACAACGGCAAAGACGACATGCGGCACAGCATTTTAATTTGTGGCATTAATGCGTAGTAAATAAGTTGGAATGAATATATATGGAATCATGGCACTCCTACGTGGCTTACCCGAAACGAAAGTGTACAACAAATATGGGATTGGCGTACTAGCACTTAACGCTTAAGCATTTAGGTACATTATGTATATGTATAAGTGGATTGGATGAAAAGTTAGTATGGATATTGTTTTATACCTCTATCGTGTTATGCAGTGTTGACATGGTACATACCTGAAAGCAGAAAAAAAATTTATAGAATTAGTTTAACTATTGACTATAACAACTTAACTTACTCGATTCTATATGTATGTTTAAGGATAGAAAATTAAATCAAATCGTTTCAATTCGAAATATTGACAAGTCAATTATAAAATTCGATTTAATTCTAAGCTATTAACATAAACATAATTAGTTAAAATGCAACAAATTGCTAAATAAATGCAAAAGTTTATTAGCATAGTGATTTTTTTTTTTTTGTTTCTATAAATTTCCCACATAACAAAATTAAAATGCATTGCCCATGGGTATTAGGGAAAAAACTAAACAAAACAATCAAAACTTTTTTTGCATTCGTTAATTGCACAAATTGAATATTACACGCAAATGCAAAATAAGTTAATTTTTTTTCAGTTTGATATTTAACTAATTATTGCCACAGTTTATGGCTTAGTCATATGAATAAATAACAAATTTGCAAGTTCGCGAATTTTTAGTGAAAATCAAATATTTCCAATTCTGAACACATTTCCAAACAAACAAATACCAGTGATAAATACATTTATGACATATACATATATATATCCAATATATAGGATGAAATCCGCTTATTTGCTATTAAATGAAATCCCAAAAGACAGCATAACAAAGAGCAAACATAACCGATTCAAAGCAGGCTTAAATAAAATAGACAAACACATAAAAAGCATTTGGTTTTATGTCATTAAATGCACAGAGTATAATAAAAATTTAAATAAATTGAAGCCTATATTCTTTGGCACATGTTTCAACTGAGAGCAGAAAAACTGTTGACAGAGCAGCTGCATCCGCTTAAAACGGGGAATAAGAGAGAGAGGAAGGCCTTCGTTCTGCACTTGAAAAACAAAAAACAGACATTTACTGTTGTTTTGTGCTCTCTCAGCTCTCACAGAGACCCAGTCTGGCCGTTTAATCAGTCTAAATTGACACTCGGGGTCAAATTCATTAAGATAGAAATATTTCGCTTGTTTCGTTATTGTTTCTGTAGCAGCATTCAGCACTCAGCACAGTCTGTACTGCGTCGTAAGGGCGTTGGCATTTTACGATGGCATTTTAAAATCATAAATTTCAAAAATAGATAAGCTGCAGGCATTTTCCATTCGATCAAGCAGGCAGGCAAGCAGGCGCTCGGCAGCATTTGCATTTCAAATGGGCGCCATGTGCTGTACCTAGACCAACTAATTATCGCTTGATATTGCCTGGATAGCAGGCAAGTGCTGCCCAAAACCCAAAGTAAATTAACAAAGCGGCTGAGATAACATTGATTGACAAACAGAGTAGGAAAGCGAGAAAGAGACACAAATATTACGAGGCACGCGAAAATTTATAAATAACTTTTAACGTAAATGCCCAGCGAAGCAAATGGGTAGTGGGGAGGAGGGGAAGCAACGCACCATGCCAGGATATGCGTGACTAGCATGGAAATTAAACAAAAATAAATACATACATACATATACGTATGTATTCAAAACGCTTAGTGTCAAACGAGGCGATTTCTACTGCGTCGTCATTGTGAACGTGGCAACGCTAAGGCGCCTTCAAGCAAACACACACAGAAAGCCAACGTAAATACATAAATAAATCTAATGGCTTTTGCAACCGAAAAGAAACAACAGCAACAACAACTACAACAAATGGGGCGGGAGAGAAAGAACAAAACAACAAAAATATGGTAAAAATCAGTAACATTTATTTTATTTATTTTGATCTTAGCTCGGGGGCGGGACAAAAGCTGTGCATTATTTTGATTTCCAAAGCGCTGACTTAACAAAGATGTAGTACAACAAGAAAGATGGCGAGTGTGTGTGTAGGCAGGCGTTGATGAAGTGCACATGTGTACAATATATATACATATACATATGAAGTGTAATGGAAACAGATGTCTGAGTGATGAACAAATACTAAGATGCTTTTAATGTGCTAGATGTACACTTGAAGAAACGGAAACGAATTAATTCATTCATAAAATCAAGTCTAAGATCTGATATAAACTGGCATGTTAGCAGTAGCTAAATTATGTTTATGCTAATTTTTATTAATTATATTTGAAATAATTGCAAATCACTTAACCCATTTGACAAGCATGACAAATTAATATATTCAAATTGTTTTCGCTTAAATAGTAAAGTTATTAACCTCAAATTACATTTTAAGCAAAATACAGTTCATATCGTTATGAATTATTGTATATAGAAGATAACAATAAAGTTTATTGAGCATAAATAAGATTTGCATTATGCAAAGTTGACACATTCAGGTCTTAAACACAGTTCGCCTAAGCTCGTTTTAATTTTTCAAATTTGTATAATAGCATGATAATGTTTGTTATTGATCCGAATGAATCACGTTTTTTACAACAGCTTTAATAAGCTTAATGGCAATTGATGCAGTTGAAATAAATTTCTTATAATTGGCATTATAAATTCCATTTGTGGGACGAACAGATATTCTACAAACTAAATTTTTTACAGCCCACAGCAAACGATCAACGAGAATTGCCTAAATTGCCCCTTTATTAGTTTTTTCACACACACTAAAAAAAAAAAAAAAAAAAAAAATAACAACAGAAAAGCAAAAACCTTTATTTTTTTCTCCACGGTGGTATAAGCAACAACAAATTGGTTAGCTGTTGGGAAGGCTTGCGTGTTAGCCGCGCATTAAATGGCTGCCAGGACACACGAGCCAGCAAAAAACAAGTGAAAACAACCAGAAATGAGGCAAAAAGCAAAAAACGTGGTTACTTTTAGTTTTCGCTTTTGTTTGGAAATAAACTCATACTTGAAACCGAACCACAGCACCACACCAAACATACGGTTCACGTTTTCTTGTAGTTTTTGCTGACCAATTTCTTTAGCTCTTTTTTTTGCTGCCGCTTTAATATTACCCTCATTATTATTTTGCTTTCGTTTCGCTCAATCCCACACACACATATATACAATTAAGTGGTTCTTGGCTAGGTGGATATGTGAGATCCTTTGCGGCAGCCCTCATCAAATCGTTATTGATTGTGTGGAGCTACAACAACTACAGGAGTAACAGCAGCTCCTCAATGAAGCTGAAATTAAGTGCCCTGTTTTAGGCTATCATTAAAGCCTGTATCCTGCAGGCGCGCCTCATAAATATCGCCAGCATATTGATGACTATCTGACACGCAACCGATTCGGCAACAACATTAACATTACATTTTTATCTTGCAAAGATAATTTGAAAAGCGTTTTGAATGCCTTCAGGATGCGGCTACTGTTTTGGTTACAATCACAATCCCAATTCAAGGTGGCCCTCATTAGGTAATTAAATCTCAGTGCCAACAGTGAAATACTTGTATTCCAACAAAAGTATCAGATATGTTATAATTTGATAACATCATTAAAGAGAGGTTCAGTTGAGCCCAACTTGAAAGGTAGCCAACATTTCGCAATTGATAAGCTTTGTGCCAGATGTGTTCTGCATCTCATTTAGTAGGCTTACATTCATTGCAGAACTGTTCCTAATATACAGACTTAACTCATCGAGTCCAAAATGCTGCACACTTCATTATATAACATGCCGAAAGCCCTGGTCAGGCACAGGCTGTCAGAACAGGCCTACAACATATGACACAAACGGGTCTGTGAGGGTTTAAGTGTGTGTGTGTGAGCGACGTTGATACACTCGTTTCCATACCATTTACGCACGACCCTCTTCACCACCAGGCTATTTGCAAGCCTCACCACGCCTCGTCCCCTTTAACCACCAATCAGCATATGCGTTGCTTTCAACGCTGGCGTCATTTGCATGCAGAAAGGCAACCAAAAACAAATGTCAAAATCATAGAATCGACGGGGCTGAGGGAGGTGCGGGTGTGGGTGTTGGCTTATGGGGTGAGCAGTGATTCAGCATGTGTAGGCCGTTCGTTTGGTGCGTTTATTGAATACGCAAAAACATGAAAATAACAAAAGAGCCTTGCACAAAGAATAATAGAGAGACAGAGAGAGAGAGAGACACACAAGCAGACGGACATAAGCATAATTAACATGCAAAGCATACATCGATTATTGAAATGTTTTTTGGCCAACGCTGAGGAGGGTTAAGAGCAAGAGAGGGTCGTAGGTATTTTCTTGTCTCGCAGCTGTGATCGTGAAATACAACGAAATTCTTGATGCAATTATAAACATGGCCAGCACATGTGTGTGGCACAACAATGACAGGAACCGCATTTGATTTAAGATGCGGAATTTAAAGCACAGCGTTAAGTTCGCGAAACGAAAAAAGAAAACATTTAAAATAATGGTAAAAAATGAAAAACTGCAGCAGCACATGCTTGCAACGACAGTGAGAAAACAGCGAGTGAAAAAAAAAGAACCGAGAACAGCCCCCAGAGGTGAGTATTTATGTGTGCTGCGTGCGGTTTTCTTTTTTTTCTTTCAATCTTTTGTATAGCTCGCTGGAGAGCAATGCCGAAAAAAGCCAATTTAACGCTTGAATACAATTTTCAATTTAAAGTTTTTCGCTTTCTTATATCGCAGCTCTCTGTCTATCTTATTCGCTCTCTCACTCTTTCTCACTCTGTCGCTCCAGCAACTTGTTACGTTTTTAGTTGTGTTTTTATATGCCACGCCCAATGATGCTTCTGGCAGAACAGGATGTAAGGGCGTGATGGGTTTAAAAAGAGTTTGAGGCGTGTGATGGGGCAAAGTGCTGCTGCCTCAAAATCCATCAGGAGCATGAAAAAAGAAGCGTCTTAAAAGAACGCTCGCATAAAAGTTGACTTTGATTAAAGTTCGAACTTAAGGCACAAAGTACACAAGAAGCACACACACACATAGACTTACAGATACTTTGTTCAAAGAAACATCCGAAGGATATACATAAACACTTAGGGCCCCCGCTCAGCAGGCAGCCATCGAGCTAACGCTTTCTAAAAAGGACCCCAGTCAGAAGCCAGAAGCCAAGTCAATGTAACTGATGCTATAAGTGAGCTAAAGCTGATTGAAATGATTGAGGCGAAATGGCGCGATATCAGCTTGCAACTGAGAGAGAGGTAGTGAAAGGCAAGGAGACGCGGTGCACGGCAACTAAAAATGCGAAGCTGTTGTGTGTCATCATGAAGGAAGAAGTATCAAAAGCTGCATCAACTTGATGGCAAGTGGAAATTTGTTTTCGATAGATGAGACGCAGCTAAAAGTAGATAAAAAGTATGAAACCATTAAATGAACGATGGGATGCTATGTCCACTTTAGCTTAAAAAACGCCAAAAATAACAACAACATAAATTATCTTTCTTGCTTGTCTGTAAACTTTGGTTGAGCTAACACTTAAATATTTGATACAAGAAATGCGGAAAGAATTTTATTTGATACAAACTACAAACTGATACTTGAAAATCGACAGGGGAAACTTAAATCGATAAATAAAAAACTTCAAGTAAAAGTGCTTAAGGTAAGAATATTATATATTTGAAACAAAGAAGGTTTTGATTGCACGCAATCTATTTTTTATGTCTAAAAACATTTCTTGACAATCTTTTGATTACAACAACCATAAGTAACATTTTGACAAACATAATTTATGACTACCAGTTTTAATTAAATTCTACTTAGCACTGCATCAATCTTTGACATTCCACCAGAGCTGCGAAGAGTAGCAGCCACTCGTACATACCTGCAAATAGAACCGAAAGACAAATTGCCTTTGATTACATGACATCGATCATAACATTCAAAAGTTATGTTGTTTAATCAATTGTAAGATATTTATACATGATGCTCAGAAGAGACGGGGTAGATATTCAAACATTACTGGCACTTTTCTGTGATACAACACAAACGGGGCAAATAAATGAAACTTTTGTTTTGGCCCAGTACAATGGGCTGGTACTTAAAACTCGTTAAGCGCTGCCTCAAATGCGATGAGTTGCTAGTTTATAATGAGCAACGAACGTTGATCACAACACTTATAATTATACGAGTCGGGCAGCCGCATTAAAATCTTTTGGGCCACGCATAAGCTGTAAAGCAAAAAAACAAAAAACCGCCACATAATTAAAAGGCCAGCAGAAGTTTATAAAAAAAAAACGTACTAAGTGCGAAAAATGTGCGTTGTTTGCTTTAATAATATCATAATTTAATTTTGTTTTTTTGTTAAGTTACTTAACTCGTTGTGTGCGCAGCTAATGACAGTAAGAGAATCATCAGCCTGGCCCGTTGACCAAGTCCAGATACTGAACGCTGAAGGTCGTTCCTAATGCACCTCATTTATCAGAGCGCTGTTTTTAACTCTTTTTTTTTTTTTTTTTTAGGTCAACAAAGTTGGAAGTTTCATTACGGCTGTCAAGTGTATGGGGAAAGACAAGCAAAAAAAAAAAAAAAGCGGCAATCGAGTTTTTTTCATTCATTTTGCAAATTGTTTTTGCTCCCTGTCCAAATGAGTTTTCAATATTGTTGTTGCGTATGTGTGTGTGTGTGTTAGAGTATGTATGTTTTTGTGTAGGGTTGTCTGCTGCTATGCGACACGCACAACGGCAAATAACAAACTGCAAACAAAGTTTTAACTATTTCCCACTTGTGTTGTGCTTTTTTGCTATTTTTTGCACAAGAGGCAATCATTGCCTGCGCTCAAAATTGATACCCTTTCAAACGATGAACGATGACGACATTTTTAGAACTGTCTTTTCTATGCCTGTCCATAGGGGCAATTTTAATTACAAAAAAAAAAAACTTGCAGAATGGCAAGAAATATGTTTGTGCCTGGACGTGCCAGCATATCTAGTTATTCACAATCAAATTAAAGTTGTCTTTCAAAAAAATTAAAAAAGAGTCGAAACAAAAGGTTGACGAAAATAATTTAACAGAGCTCACACACACACACATATGCACGCACACACTTCACAAATCCTTGGCACGTCTCTGAAGTCGTTTCATTGTTGCAGTTTTTCATACAACACACGCGACATTTTCATTTGAATTTTATGCCCAAGAGCGCACCGCACACTCACACAGAAAGAGAGGGTTACAAAAGTAACGCATACGCCTGGTTAGCACACACACACACAATTTCTCTTTTACACACATACACATCTTGTTTTCATTTCCGTCAGCTACAATTGACGCTGCTCAACTTAACCTCATTCGTCCTCCTTTTGCTCCTGCTTCTGTTTTTTGCCTCCGCTGTTGTGGCATTTTCATTTGCATATTCAACGGTGTCCTCGCACAGTTCTCTCGTTTGGGGTTTTTTTAACTTTTGCCAGGCCATGGCTTGCAGCTCCTTCAGTTGTTCTTAACCCCAAAGGGAGGCAGCATTCAGCAGACCCAACTTTCACACAAGTTTGGCAACGCAGCGAAGAGTGTACACATTGTGAACAGGTTGCGCACAGTGTAATATACATACATACATATATATTTTGAGCTCTACTTATTCCATGTTAACTAGAGACTATTCTTAATAAAATGCTCTAACGCGTTATGGCTTATCTGCTAGCTATACAAAAGTTTGTTTATCAGAAAGTGAATTTATTTCAATCTGACAGATTTGCTAACAGTTTGCGTAGGGTTTGAAAGTAGGATCATATTCTACTCTACTTTAGATATTTTATTTTTTGTTATCTGAATGCATTTTCCAGAGCATGTCAAATTCGTTGAGATCTGTATTCTTGTTATTTTTCTTTATATTAGTTTGTTTTGTATCTTTTGGCCGAGTCGCACAAAATTAAAAATAATATTCACCATTGCAGCTGCCTTACAAGCACGGTTCAGTTGTTGCCTTCCACTTTGCTAACTGACATGATAAAGTGTTGCCTTGGCTTCCTTTCTACCTGCCTGCTTGGCCTGCCTGTCTGCATTGTCACGTTTCACGCCGCCCTGCACTCGAGTGAAAGCTAAAGCTAGGACATGCCCCGGATAGACCACTTGTGCCTTATCAAATGAAAGTATATAAATTGATGCTGGCCTCCTTTAACAGTGCTTTCGGTCTTTTTTTCACAGCTGCTGCACACAACTCTTTTTCACAAACAATTTGCAAGCAGCAGCGTTTGCTAATTGCAAATTTTAAAATGTTGCAGCACTTGGGAATATTTGCTAGCGCAGGTGTAAGTTACACACACACACACACAAACACACAATCAACATGGCAGTCAAACTGAATGCGCATCCATTTCCATTGTCTTCTTGTTTGGTTGTTACTGTTTTTCACCTGCAAATTTTGTGACTATTTCGTGTGTGCATAATTACGTGGCAGGCACAAAAGTGTTGCCAACCAACAGGCGAACACATACACACACCCGCACACACACATACAATCACACACATATAGATGCAGACAAACTGACTGTCAGCTCATCCCAATTTCGTGTTGTTGTTGTTATTGTCACTGTGTCTGTGTCTGGCACTCACTGGATGACGCATACGTCATGTTGTACGACAAGAGAGAAGCTGCCACAGAGTCGCGACTTTAGCTGACGTTGCTGTTGCTGCTGGTGCTGATGCTGCTGCAGCAAACGCTGACTGCATATATTTCTTGTAATTAAAATCACATTGAAGCACAGCCAGGCAGGCTGGCTGTGGAGAGGAAACAACGACTGCCAGTTGGGCCAGACTTTGCCTTTGAGGCGAGGCAACAAACTTGTTGACTGGTGCCTATGGTATGAATGTGTGTGTATATGTATGTGCGCTGTGTGTTGTGTACTGGGTGCGCGCGTGTGTTTGCTGTAATTAAACTAAATTAAGAACTCTCTTGGCATTAAAATGAGATTTACGCTCCAGTGCAACGCAACATTGAGAGCAACAAACTTGGGCAACTGTCATTTCAAATGAAAATTTGTATAGCACACTCCAACCATGCTTAATTAATTTCTAAAGCCCAGGCAAATCGCAAAAAGGAATATATATATACATATATATATACAAAAAATTCTAAAAATGGGCGTGGGAGGGAGAGAGGAGGTGGCGTTAACTTCAGTGAAAACTTTTCTCAGCAGCTTTTTTGTTGTGTCAATTGTGACAGGCAAATTGCAAGCGAAAATTTAGTTATTTTTGCGTGCCGAAGGATTTGCAAATCCGGGGCAACTTTTTGACAGAGCGACAGATGAAGAGAGATAAGACTTTGAGCTTATTACAATTTAAATTCATTTTGATAATTATGTTGTTTCAAATCAAGATGAACACAAATATTGAAGTATCTATGTATAATGACTTGAGCTTAGAAGTTTTAGAAAAGTCAATGAGAACTTTTGATACTCGTTTGGAAAGGCAAGAGAGAGAAGAGACATGAAACTTTTTGACAATTAGTTTTAAGTGAAATAAACCTACAAAAAGCTACCAATAATGTCATTTAATTTGCTAGACAAACCTCAGAGCCAGATGCGAAAAACTTGTGTATTTTCAATTAAAACAAACCGTCAAAAAATCCATCGCAAAAATATTGCCTGCTTACTTTGCTTTCAACTAAAATACACACTCCACTCACACACACACACAGTTACAATATACACACAGAAAACGAAACACACAACAAATAGAAATCACTTTTGCTGTCTGTCTAGCGAATGCCCAGCAAAACTTTGTTCGAATTTGATGGTCATGTGCAAAAGTTATTCTATAGCCACAAGCACATACACCAGTTTCCAACTCACACATTAACAATTTACAGGAGATGCGCCTGCGCGTGTGCAATAAGAAATTTGCATATTATTTGCATATGCATGAGTCGAAAATCAACACACAAAACGTTTGCTTTAAGATTTACAAAATGGTTGGAAAGAACATGTAGAACATTTCTTTTGTCTTCTGGCGATTTTAATGAAAGGAGCAATTATGCAAAGAGCAAGTAATTAGTGAAGAAAGCCAGCCAAGGATACACATTCAGCCTACTTCGCCAAAATTGGCCCCCCCAAAACAAATGTTTTGGAAGACTTTCAAGTCTGTGTCTGTGTTAGGAGGAGTCTCGCGATGCTCGCCTGCCCCCCTCTACGGGCTGTCCGGATTTGTATGCTTTATTGCATTTGTATGTCTTAATTTTGGGAATTAAAATGGGAAGCATGAAAATAAGGAAACAATGTCTAAGAAGAGAACAACAACGGCTGTCACTGTTTGGCTGGGAAGTTGCGCAAAATGTGTATTTTATGCATGCCCCAAAAAGGTGGCAGACAGTGAGCAAGGAAAATGGGAAGCGCTGCCGGATGTCGGATGCGAAAACCGCAATGAGAATTTATTTATTTCGTTCCATTTTTTTTTTCTCCTTTTTGGGCCAAGGCGCGAATTGTAACAAACGATGATGAAACGACCGCAATGCCACAATCACAGCTACAGCATACTAAAATACAGTGCCAGCTTGAAAAACTTCGGGCACTTTAACTGTGGAAGACCCTCGAGGCAATTGTTTAGCGTAAAATGCGCATTTAATTCGCCTTTGTGTTGTGCTGACGCAAATCGAGCGCACAAAATAAAAGTCGAGCTGAGGAGAAGGTAGCCGGAACTGGAGAGTTGGTTGGCATCGGGATAAATGCAAATGTGGCAAACAGAAAATATTATTATAATATGGTAAATATATACATACTATATATTTTTATGGAATGCTGCGGCGACGTTCAAACTTTTCAACAGCGTGAGAGCAAGCGCAAATAAAATTTATGCATTCCAATTATGAAACGTGCAAAAATGAACGTCAAAATAAAATGCACAGAAAACGGAAGGAAGTTCGGGCGCCATTTTGGTGCCCGGAAATGCACTCGAAAAAGTTATGCAAAAGAGCGTGCCGAAAAAAAATGTATTATAATAATCCATATAATGGATATTAATTAAATAAATGGCACTAGAAAAGGCCATACTCTATAAGCCAACAACTATATATGCACTTCCTTTGATTGCTGGGTCAACACAAAGTACTTTGATTTGTGATTTTAGTGTTCAATCAATTGCAGAAACTCGCTTCACTTCTCACCTGCACAAAGTGGCCTGCCAAATAGGCAAAGCGAAGGTTAAATAGCAGCTGCAGCAGCAGCAGCGAAAAACCACCGTCCGCATATTGTCAATGCCAAACAAACTTTGACTAGCCTGCCAAAAAAATATACCCACAAAAACAAAAAGCAAAATAAAATTCGTGAACAAAAGGTAAAAAGCAAACAATGGGTTGGATTGAGTTTTTATTTGGCGCTTGAATTTTCTGCTAGCTTGATTGAATGGCAGGGAACAGTAGAAAAAGTAAAGAACAAAAACACTTTTGGACCACACCAGGGCTGCACCGAGCATATACATCTGAATATATAGCCCTGGCACATATTTCGGAGTGTCATATGGCGCCGAAAAATATGCAATAAAATTTATCTGTGCACAATGTGCGACAAACTCACACACACCCACACAAAGAGATGCACACGGATTACATGGATACCCTTGCACAGTCAGGATGGACAACTGTTCTGTCGCATATGTTGCGTAACATTTCCGTTTCCGTCGGCTACAACAAAAAATATGCTTATACCACAAATAAAATATATATAAACTTTTATCAAAACTAACAAAACTAAAGCGAAAAGCAAATTGAGTGCAAAAAATAACAAAACACAAAAAATTTGGTGAACAGACAATAATAAAATGGGAAAAAAAAAACTTTGAGAAAAAGATGACAAAGTTCGCACTTTAACAAGAAAATAATCAAATAAATTATCATAAAATGTTGAAGAACCGTTTTGTTTTGGCCGGAAGTCACGTACTGTCTGCAAGAGCTTCCAGCCACATGTGGGTGACAGCACAAGGAAATGAAGTAGTGCAAGAGAGACAGAAAGTAACAATGTCTCATGAGCTTTATTAAGTAGGCTAAAAGGCAGTGAAATGGAAAAGAAGCGGGGTGTTGCGGTGCAGACGCTGTTTTAAACTTATGGCCAAGTGGCTAAATTATGAGAATGTCGCGTTTGCGGCAACCCCAAAACAGGCTGACAAAAGACAAATGCTTTTCATGTGTAAATTATAATTGGAAAAGCGAACACACAAAATGGGTAAGAAATAACGTTTGAAACGGGAAGCAGAGGAATAAAAAAAACAGAAGAGGTGGCGACTGGGATGGGGGTTAACCAAAAAAATATAGTTTGAAAGTTCAAGAAACTTTGCGAGAATTTTTAAGCAAAGTTTACAAATACGAATCTTGATGGAAAACAATATACAAAAATTTTATCTTAAGTGCTCAAAATACTGAAGACTTTTGCAAGTTATTGAGAGCACTAAAGTTGTTCCGACTTGGTTTAAAATATATCGATATTTTCGTCCTAATGATGTCATAGCTGCGTGCAAGTTAAACAACTATTCACTCCCAAAGTGATTTAAACATTAAATCATTTCAGCAACTTAATTTTTCTCATTTTATCACATTTCATGACTACTAAGATGATATTGATACGTCACTTTAATGTAGATAAAACTATGGTACAGTCATTGCTCTAAAAAAAATCTGTATATAAATGCATGATTATATAGAAACCATTCTTTTGATAACAATTTAAGCTTATTCACAACTAACTAAGGACAGTCACACACTAAGAAAATACATATAGACAGAGAAAACTGCTTCTGGCAAGCCATCAAGCTGACAATCATAACAGGTCCTCCGGCTACTTCACTTGCACTGGAACTGAAAACTTTTAGTCATGCAGGCAGCAGTCATATCCACACACACACACAATGTTATCGTAGAGCTGTGACATGCCTGACCAGATAAGGGTGACAAAAATATGTATTAAGTGCTTGGACAGACGGGCAGGGCACTTCGTCCGACCGACTATCAAAAGGTATGAAAAGCGAACAAACGATACCGACGACAACAAAGAACAAGCAGCACGAAAGAAATGAAATGAAATCCTTTCACGCATACATACATACAAACAAACAAACAAACAAATAGTCAGGCAGGCAGGCCGGCAGACATAGGAGACACACACAAATAACTGGACCCTATATAACATATATGTATATAGGTATATGTAATAGTTGTAAAACAGGGGGCAAACAAAGGCAGAGGCAGGCAGCGAATGAATGAATAAAGTGCCAGCAGTGTTGAAGAGCAGAGAAATGTTTTGGCAAAGGGATGGCGAAAGGGGGCCAAAGGGCATGACAGTACGAGTGCCATAGAGGCAACAACAAGTTGACACTTTTATGAGGCACTTAAATGACACAACCTAAAGCAAGTATGACCATATGAGGTCTGCGTTGGACGGCGTCATGAAGGGTGGGTTCAAACCAACCTGCGCCACAGATTGACATGCAAACAATTGTGCTTAGAGTGCGAGGTAGGTAGAAGGTGGAGAAGGGCTGCAACCAGAAGCAACAATTGCAATTGTGCCCGCTACCAACAAGAGAATGAGCTGTTTGGTTTGAGGGAGGAGCAGGAATCAAGCCAGCTTATGCCAAAAACTACAATGGCTCTAATAATAGTCGCCCATTCCTGGCTAACTGGCTAACTAGCCATAGGACATCGCACAAATATTTGTGTTGCATAACAAAAGGCAACTAATTTTTGTTGTTGTTGTCGAAGCAGAACAAGAGCTAAATAAATAATTGAATCGGGCACTTCCGCTTTGCTACTGAGTACACAAAAAACCGAATCATCTTCAGAGCATCCATCATTTGGAAAAAGAACCATTGAGTCAGAGAGCTGAAAAACGCGCGCGCGCCTTTGTTGCTTCTGTCCCGTAAATCGTAAATCAGTTGACTGGCGCCGTGCCAAAGAATTTTATGAAAATTGAAAAGTGTAAGCTGTACGAGAGACTCATCCCCCACGTGAAGATAGTTGCGGGGGTGTGCGGCGAAATTGAAATATTTTCTGACACATTTTTATCGTGGAAATTGTCAAAGAGTTTAAGCATGAGACGACGGCATCGTTGTCATCTTCTGCCATTTGGCTCAGCCGGCTGCATTATTGACAGCTCATGTCGATATATACCATATGCTTATAAAGTATGTATAGATAGTATAGTGTATATGTATATATAAGTTTCTTTAGCAGCTGCGACACACGGCGTTGTTGAAATTTGAGCATGTTTGAAGAACAAAATTGGAAAGAATTGTCTGTCGATATGGAAAAACTCTTCTTGTCGCAAAACCAAATTTGTGGCTGTCAGCAGGAAAAAAGTGCTCGACGCATATTATATATATTAAATTGAAAAATATATTTTCAAGGATGCAGTTGAATTCTTAAAAAAAAAGGTTCGTCTTTTAAATTCTTTCGTGGCATGTGAAGACAATAAAAACATTAACTTTAAATAAATATTATATAAGAATTAGTTACAGCAATTTCATTAATTTAGCACTTATTTTAAAACACTTTACTGTCGCAGTTAATTTGTTAAATAAAAGCAAAGTATAAACCATTTTAGTTAGTGTTCTCCTGCTCCCACTCATTGTTGAGCAAACAACATATTTGACATGCAATTAAGCAGCAGAATAATTATATAATAACAATATTTGTCAGAATGGCAAAAATGTGCGGCATAAGCGCAAAATGTTGTCGATTGCCACGTGCCACATCATGGCACACATCAAGGTGATTTATGTTTAATATTTAAAATACATACCAAGTAAATATATATTTCAACTTTGCATATGTGTAAATATACACACAAAAATAACAATGTAACAGCAACATCGGTGGCAAGTGCTGAACATTTCGCGCACTGTTGGCCTCTTAACAATTACTCTCGACATTTTGTATAAACGTGGGCAACGCGGCAACAAATAGCAACAAAAATAAAATGGTTAAGGAAAAACTGTTAAGCAAAAACTTGAAAATTAATATGCTGCCCATGCAAATATATGTAGTATGTATGTGCAACATGGTGTGGGCGTGGCCGCTCGTGGTTGTTCGTTTGGAGTGCCGCTTGTTGGCTGCAACCTACCCTTACTCCTCCCTCGGCGTATAATCATTTTAAATCAACGCCAGACACGGCGGCGGCGTCGACAGAGGCTTTAAATCTTTCACGTGCGGAGAGGCGCTGGTTTTTGTGGCATTGCAAAGCGATTTTTTTCTCATTGTTGCAGGGCTCACATTGTTCGAAAACAAAAATTAATTAAAATATGGGTGCATGAATCCATGAAAGTTGCATGAGCCCAAAAAAATTTTTGTAACCTGTGATATGCTGCGTATGCTTAATCAATTTATTTTTACACCACCACAACGAGTATTTGTGCGGCTACACGGCGTATGATCAATACCCGTTAGCGTTGAGCCCACCCTTTAATCCAGTAGCTTTTGAAATAAAATCCCGACAGTTGCGCTGATTTTTCTACAAGTGCAATTTACTTGATTTCTGCAATAGCTTTATTATGGAGCAAATTCTAATGGAACTAAACACAAAAATGTTGTCGGGCATAAAGGCCATAAAAATGCAGCGTTAAATTTCTAAATTGTTTACATTTGCCATTAGGCAATAATAAACAACAACTAAAATGCGGCTCAAACAATTTGTAGTCACAACAGCAACAACCAATGACTTCGTGTATTAGCAAACACGCCCCTTCTATGACGCCCCCTCAAGTCAGCCTTTCGGGTGCTATAACTAAACTTCAAAATTGCTGGCTCGCGTGTCGGGTCGCATTTTAGTGCCACTTACACCCTTCAACCTCATCCATCCGTCGTACCATCCGCTCTCCAAATCAGAATCTTAGCTGCGAGTTTAATCAATAAGTTTTCCAAGGTTCTAGGACATTCAAAGTGCCCGCAGGATCAGCACCAGCAAAGCAGCAAAGCAGAGCAGTCAAGCATCAGCGATAAGCTTTTTAATAGCTCACTTGATTATACACACAAAATTTTTAATCTAAAATTATGCCACACTGGATTGTAATCCCATAGTGCTTCGGGGGTCATGGCAAAGTACATATTTTCAAAGTTTCCTTTACTCTTAGTTATATTTGTTTTTTGTATGCTAGAGGCGCCTCAATTTGCTGCCCTAATGCGCAATGCAATTTAAGACAGCTGTCAATTAATTTGTGTATGACAGAGCTTGGTACAAAATGGCAACGACAAGCTCGACAATGATTTGTCTTATGGCCAGCCTCAACGGATTATCCCAGTGAATTTATCTGTCTAGCCAAACTAGCAAGAAGAAACTTTGGCCACTGCCAAACGAGCGCAATTTTTTTCTATTTGGTTTGCCAAATTGCATTTGATTGTTGATCTCTTTTTTTTTTTTTGTAAATATATTCGCGTGCTACGGTTTTTGTCGTTATTGTTTGTTTTTATTTAATTAAATTAAAGACCTGAGCAGACAAAACAATTTGTGAGTTACGAATACAAATGATAGGCAACTAATTAAGACAAACGTGAAATGAAACACAAAAAATTCACATTTGTCAGCTCTTGCCCCATTGCACAAAGGACAAACAGGGAAAAGAGGGGGAAAAGAGTGATAGAGATACAAGGTCTTTTGGCTTAAGTGAATTTGCATTTGCATTGATCGATGGCTTTCGATTGTCATTTTCACGGCCCCAAGTGGCCTAAGAATAGCCAAATAGCAAATGGTTAGGAAGTGATTTATCTGTGGTACATATAAAGACAGATAAGAAGAAGCATGTGCTGCAGCAGTTTAATAAATGTGCGGACATCTATAATAAAAGACTTTGCTGCAAAAGATTGTTATAAACATTTGTCACGGCCATTAAATTGAGCGCTAAATTGTGAATAAAAGGCAACAGATTTCGCACATCGAATTAAGCTGAACAAAATGAATTTAAAAAATGATTTCAATTGGCTGAAAAAAGCTAAAAAAGATTGAATTTATAACAAAAGAAAGCTTTTAAAAACGTTTTCAATTATAAATTTTAACTTTGAAACGTTTTCAAAGTTATGTGTTCAACAAAATGCGTTTCGATTTTGCATTGTTCCCGTCAATTTTAACTTTCGGTTATAGCTTACACTTGGTTGCATTTTTCGTACTTCAAACTTCATCTAGCAAATTGGTACATGCACCACTTGGTTTTCCATTCAAACGCCACAAACTTGAAACAAAAAACTATCAAATAAATGGCAACAGCAACAGCAACAACAGCCACAAATAAACATAAAAGCCATTTAATCTTCAATGCATACAGCAGCAAAGCTGAGCAGAGCAGCCACACCGCAGTTTACACACACACACACACACGGGCACACACATTCCACAATTTTATGCGAGTAAATATTTTGGTTAAGTATACGCCATGAATTTTGGGTCGTCTCTCCCTCTGTTTTTCTCTCTTGCCCTCGTCGCTTGTCTCAATGTCTTGCGCTTCTCCCCTTCTGTCGATTGCGCGAATCCACGTTTTTTGTTTGACATTCAATAGTTTTCATTTCTGTGGCAACTACAGCAGCGAATCGCACCTCTCTCTCTCTATCTCCCCCTCTTTTTCCCTCTGGTCTGCACCATTTAAAATTATTTTTATATGCTGTTGTTGTTGCTGCTGCTTTACAGTGTTTGGTTTGAGTATTTTGCGGGTATTTTTATTGCGTTTATTTTGTTTTTATGCAGTTACAATGACAACCTTTGTTGTTGTGGTTGTTGCACGCTTCAAGGGGCATGAAAAAGTGTACAGATAACGATAGAACAGAAGGTACACAGCAGTGTAGAGTGGAGGCAAGTGGGGCAAGTCAGCAGAGATTTTGTGCAACATTTTATGCGACATGACAGCCAACAGCAACAGCAACAGCATCATCATCATGATCATCATCATGATATATATATCTATCTTTTATGAGTATGAGCTTGTCATTTGCATTATTTTCATTACATTTTATTGGAGCCTGCGGCTGCAGAGCTTAGTAAGAAATGCGCTCTCGTATATGTTTTCTTATTCTCTGGCAGCATTAAAATTCAAAATTGTAACTGAAATGTTGTTCGGCAAAGATGCGGTTTTAGGCACTCAGTTTTTCCTGTTAGCTAGAGCTAGCAAACTGTTCGAAGTGCAAAAAACTTTGTGGAAGTCTTTTGCGTCTTTCTAAAAGTTACACAACTTGTACGACGTTTTAATCTCTGTTAAACAAAATGAAAATAAAGAATATATATACAAAAAACTGCCAAAACATGTCACATGGAAACGTTGCCAGCCCACTCTCCTCCCACAAACGTCTCTGCTCAAAAGAACCTTCTTTGGCTTTGAGATGTTTTTCCACAAAAACCGTCGCTGCGAATAATTTACACACAGAACAAACTTTTGACTAAGAACACAAAATAAGAAAGTTAAGGAGGCACACAAAAAAATATAATACATTTTGTGTGTCTTGACCAAAAGTGAAACAGAGGCAACCGCAAAAGCGCCTTGAGTGCTAAGCTGGGCGTTGAACTGGGCGTGGCAGCGTCTTCAGCCACAGCCATAACAACAACAAACAACAACGACAGCATTAACACAAAAAGGTAAGAAAAGTTGTAAAAAATTTTATGCTCAGCCAAAAGTGTATGAAATAATCCGCAGAGATTTTTATCTTGTTATAAGCATGAAAATGTGTCCGGCAAAGGCAAAGGCAGCTGCCTCTTCTTCCCTTTTTAAAAATGCCGCAGCCTCCCTTGATTCTCTTTATCTTTAATCATTGCCTCTCTCTCTCGTCCACTTATCGTTGTTGGAAATCTGCGCAGCAGCTGCCTTAGGTTGTTTTTTACTTAACAGGTATCGAAATTTGCAGCAAAGTGTTCGTTGGTTTTTTGTGACAATAATATTGCAAAGGCATTAGAAAAGTTTTGGAGTCCGTTTTTCAATGCGAGACATAAGTCGGTTAGTCTAGGCCTTTTTCATCTTTGTGGCTGTCATCAATTCAATTAACTTGCAGGTGACTCTTCGACTTTAACTTCACCAGTTGTTTAGCGTTTTAGCTGACAGATTTATGACCCACCACCACAGTTTGGCGAGGGGCGTGAAGATTTTATACTTAATTAAAACTGCTTTGGGTCAGTCACTTCAATGCGTTGTGGGGATGGTGACTGGGCTTAATGCGCAAACAACAACTCGCGTTGAAGCTGTTGAACTTACCTGCAATGAAAAAAAAGAATGAGAAAAATAAGTAATTAGCGTAAATTAGTTAGAATGTTTATGAGAAGTGTGTGGCTTATAAGAAAAAGCGTAGCTAGCAGCAGGTTGGGAAAGTAGTTAAGCAAAACAAAACAAGAAAACTTGTTCAACGAGATGTTATGGTTTTTTTGCCAATGCTTAAACTAATGATACCCAAATGTCTTAAAATAGAAACAAGAAAGGGAGTGAAAAACATCATACAGAAACTTTAAATAACATAGAAACAACTTTTAGTGGTTAAAAGTTTTGGTTTAAATGTTTTATTCGAGAGATTGAGATTTTGTTTTAGTAAAGTTTGAGCTGTTAATACTTTTAGATCTATCTATCTTCATTGCGCAAATTCTTCACATTTCAACCTCAACAAGAATACTAGCTTCCATCAATATTGAAACATGACCACAATCTGACAAAGCCTACAAGTAACAATGCATCACATGATGCCACTCTTGATGGGCATCAATCTCCTCTTGTCAGCGCCCAAGTCAAGTTGTTTCCATTGTTGTCTTTGCTATTTTTTTTTCCTTCAGTGTTTTTGTTGTTTCTGTTCCACAAAAGCAGCCTTGATGACGTCGTATCTACGGCAACACTCCCACAACAGAGAACCAGTTTTCCATTCCCTAGCACAAAACAGGATTTTTCGACTTGCTTCGTATTTCACTCCTTTTGTGCCGCCTTAAGGCTAAATTCATTGTCAAAGTCGCGGCAGCGGCAACAGCTGCAGCGCCTACAAAAAACTTTTGTCATCAGACAAAAGAGTTGAGCAACTTTTTGAAGCTACAGCAGCAGTTGTTGTCGTTGCTCCACCAAAACGCCCACAGAGAGTCACGCCCATACTAACACACACACAAACACACACTGAGGCAAATGGCAACAGTGCATTTGTCTTGTGGGAGCAGTGTGCAAAACTCCCTCAAGCGGACTGACTGACTGAATGACTCAATGATGGGTCTCTCCGCATCGTTGTCGATCTGGTTAGTGCCTCGCCTGCTTTGGCTTTGATTGATGATTTTGAATTAGCGACAAGGCGGCGGCTAAGCAGGAAAAACGTCTACGTTAGATATTTTTGAAAAAAAAAAAAACGGAGAAATAATGCGTGGACATAAGTTTTCTGCAAACAAAGCAACGACCGTTGTTCTGTCTTCCTCACTCACTTCTGGAGGATGTGCTGTTAATGATGTTTGCATGTCTTGATCTTGTGAAGAAAAGCTTAGGACAGCAAAGCTTATATAAGCCATGGGTGTTAGCGTTGTAGCTGTGTGATTTTGTAGTGTGTTAGAAACATTCTTAAATTCATTTTTATTAGGCTTAAAATAAATAAAAATCATTAAGCTTTAAGTATAGATTTTCAGCATTCATTTATGTCTATTGTTAAATGTAATTTTTAGACTTTGCTTTTTGTAACAATTTCAAGTCTTTGAAGTAGCATTTCAAAGTTCTTTCTATCTCTCAGTTTCTCGGCACTTGTTTTGTGTTCGCCTTAAGGGAAACCGAATCTATTAATAACTCAAAGTCTTAATGGTACTACGTGTGTACCTACTATATACATACATATGTCATTGAGAGCTACATTTGGTTTGTATTGGTTCTCAACATCATCATTATAACAATAATGATGATAGTTTTAAAACCGCAGCTGCTGCCTTGTGCTCTTTGTGTCTGTCTGTCTGTCATTACAAATTAGTGTATGAGTTTTTGGCTATTTTTATTATTATGTACATACAGATAGATAGTTTTCCTTGTTGCGGTTTGTGTAGAATATGTATATGTTGTATGCCCCATCAGGTGCCAAAAAGCGAGGCGCTACATTCGCAATTAGCCATGTGCACACTTTTTTTGATGGCTGTTGAAAAGCTTACCCAAAAGAAAAATTGGGCTACTACAAATGTAACAAGCAGCTGCACATCGATCGAAATACTACATCTTTTGAACCTTCTCATATTTTCCATCTGCATATGGAGTACACATGTACTTGTACACAATAGTATCTATAAGTGACTTTCAATGTTTCTAGAATCTAAAGCCACTTTTGTTCCATGTAGCCGACAAAAACACACACACTTAACATGCAGCTGCCTATTATTGCGAGGTCTAACCTATCCTCCTACATTCTAAAACTCATATCTAGCTTCGTCGTCTTATTTTTCATTTTTATTTTATTCTATATTTCATAGCTGTCAAGTGTCGCTTCCTGCCTTTGCATCGTTGTCTCGCTTCCTGTGCTCCCACAAAACGTAAATTTTTATTAGCCTCAAGTGCCTGCGACCTTTTATGGGGGGTAGTGGTAGGGGGAGGTGGGCAAGCCTCAAATGATGGCATCATTAGACAATTTAGGTGTTGTTGTTATTTTATATTTTTCTTGCTACTTAAGCGTTGATTGAATAAATTATAGCCACTCGCGCGTGCATATTCAAACAAGCGACAACTTTTCTTCATTTTCTATGTATATATGTACGAATATGTACGATTATGTACTATAAAGATATATATATTTTGTGTGTTGCTGTTGAAGCTTTCTTGCCCACCTGCACCTGATATATGCCAAATAATTATTTTTCTCTTTTGGCTTTTGTCCGTCACCGGAAATTGCTATTTATGCTCGCAACGCTGCCATATTGGTTTCTCTGCTGCTGTCACATTATTGTTATGTCTAATGTGTAATGCGTATTTACATATACTTATATTTTAACATATGACATCCTCATAAAGATATGTTGCATTAGCTTCACAAAATCCTTGGCATAACTCGGCGTACTACCACATCTCATGACCAGTTGTTGTTTTGCAGTTGTTAACCACTTTCACTGTCGTTGACCGGGTTTATTGCACTCGCAATTTTATTTTTTTCCATTTCGTTGCAGTTAACGCTTTTCCACTGGTTAATCCGGTTCTTCTAATACGCGCCGGTCTGTGACGAGAGTGCCTCGTGGCATCGGTGTCATAATCAGACCAGACACACAGCTAACAACAACAACGTATTATTTTTTAGACTGGTTAGCTTGTCCGCAGCCAAGACCGCAGCCCAACAGACGCCGCTGCTGCTGCTGCGGCTGCTGCTCGCTTTTATGTAAGCCACGACGCTGGCTTTGAGAGCTCAAGTGCTTTTTGGGCGATGACTCGAATGACGATGGCGATGACTTCAGCAAATTCAGCCTCGACTCAAGGACAAATCGCTTGAAGCGTGCAAATACATATATATAAATTCACACACAGTAAATAATCTGCGTTTTAGATTCCATTAGATTGAGAGTTCTTTCTGATATTTCGACAGGCCTTTTAAAATTAAAGCATGTCCAATATACGTTTGTACCTTTCATTTCATCAAATACCCTGTGCATTAAGTATTATAAGAGCATATACTTTTCGTATTTGATTTGCACTTTGTACTCAATCTAGTCATTATATTAAGTATCTTCAAGTCAAAAGCAAGCTCAACTTACTAGCCGCTTACCTTAAACGCTTTACTGATTAATTATTATGTTCGGGTTTTGTGTTTGTGTTTTTGATATTTATTCGGTGTTGATTGACTTATTACAAATTGGATACGAAATATGCACAGAAAAGGAAATACAAAAATGATTATAATTAATAATCACAGCGTTTAGCGAGTGTAACTAAAGACGTTTGTAGGCGCTCTAATTGGTTGTTTTTTTTTTTTTCTGTTATTGTATTGAATTCCATTTCGATACATTTCTCATTCTATGCTTCTTGCGTTTTGCGATTTAATCATGGGTTCGGTTTTTGGTTGGGCTTTTGTGCTCTGACGGCGTATTGACAGCAGGAAGCCCACAGTTATTATTTTAATTAACCCTAATGAACAGAGAGCTTCTTTGATTTTTTTTTGTGCTCAAGCTTGAGCATTCATGTTGTTGCCATGGCAAAGTAATTTCATGGCTTTTGGCTATACCAAATTGAACAATTAGGTACAGCCAAGTATAAAGACCTGAGCAAAGATGAAAATTAAGAGATCAACAGATTGAGATGGTTGATAAGTTGGGTAGGTTTAATGCTGAGTCTGTCCAGTAATTACAATTCTGTGTATCTCAATCGCAAATAACTATTTGCACAATCAACAGCTTTAGTATTGTCTATTGAATTTAACACCTTCAGCAGGGTCAAAAACACACACACAAACACCTAGCTAAAAAGTGTCATCAAGCAATCAACACAACAACACTTAACTATAAATTTATTCTCTTGCAGTCACAGATCAAACGGAGACAAAAGCAAGTACATAAATACACTCACACACAAGTTTTTTCATATTTGCCTAGTCTAGCACTCAAGGCTTCTAACATATATTATGACACAAACAGAGACAGAGAGAGAGAGACAAACGCATACGGAATGAAAGATATTCCCAAATGGTCAAATGAACGACTGGCAAATTGCAGAGTTATGTGCTCTCGGGCACATCAGATAAATTATGCCAAAATGTTTGTGTATGCTGATGCCAGAATAGACGACAACGACAGCGATGACGACGGAAATTTCTGGAAGTGCGAATGACATTTCTAGAAGCAACGAATTGCATTTCAAGTGCAGTAGCATTGGCTGCAATGCTGCAGTGTTTATGCAACTGCAGACAGCTGGGCTTGGCTGATGCTAAACGGATGCGAAATAAGCATGCAGCAGCAGGCAGTCGGAGACAGTTCGAGGCAGGCAACTGAATAACAATCTATTCGGTTAGCACTTGCAAGATGTGCCACAAGATTAGATTAGCTTGCCCAAACAGCTGCTGATTTGGCCTACATTCACATTCTACAAAGAGCCTTTTATGGATTTACACATTGAGGAGCTAAACAAGTTTCTAAACTTTAGCAGTTGACTTTTTGGTCACTCAACTCATAAGGCTTTTATGTTCAAATTTTGTAGAAAAATTGTGTTTGTCTTCAACTTTTTAGTTGACTTTTTCGATGAAAACTGGACTCTCACTCTCTTTGGAATTTTCCCTGAACTCTTCGAAGGCAAAATTAATTAATGTTGCTTGCCCAAAATTGACACAAAACATTTTTTGGTCATTTTAATATCAGCTTGTTGGGAGATTTTTTTCCTGAACATCTTTTTTTGCTGGTTGCTGTGACGTTTAATATAAATTTTCTGGCGAAAGCATTATTCGCTTATCCGAACAGCAGCCACGCCTGTCAAATCTGTTGCCCGGTCGCAAGACTTTAATTAATATTTTATACATGGGCTGTCATGGACAAAAAAACAATATATAAACGTTTACTGTCCCTAGCCGAGGCATATAATTAACAACAGAATTTGGGTATTTAAAAAACCAATGCGAACAAGAAAAGGAGAAGGAGGGGCAGAAGATGCCCAGGGTGTGGTTACACTTGTGTGTGTTCTATCCAGGCTGCGTAACTAACTGACGCAACGATAGAGAGAGGGAGAGAGAAGGAGGAGTTTTGCTTTTGGTACAATCTCCCCAGAGGCAAGTTTGATCATGTGTGTTTGTTGCTTGAGCCGAGAGCTAATGTAAATTTATGTGCACATTTCGGACAACATGAAAATTGAATTCATATTTGGCACCATGAATAAAACAAACAAACAAACATGATCAGGAGAATTGTTGTTCTAAAACTTGTAGCTTTAGGAGCGGCAATTTATTGATTATTGCATTGTATCGCACTATGTGCACAGTTGCCCAATTAACTTGCAGGTATGCGTATCTTTAAGATACTTTTTGCCTTGTCATGCCGCACCTTAACCACATTTGTACACTGTGCTTGATTGGCAGCCAATAAAAGAACCTCAGACAGCAAACAAAGCAAAACACTTTGATAGACATACAAAAAACAAAAAACAAACACACATAGCGATGAGTTTTGGAAAGCAAGTGACAGTAACATACATCAAGATAGGCAGTCAAATTTTTCAGCAAAAAAGTAACCAAAAACTGCGATACAAACGCCTTTTAGGCAAATAGAACTTTAGTGATGGGAAAAGTGTTTGGGTGTGTTTGTGTGGCAGCTGCCGCCATTTCATTTTGTGATATGCCACTGTCTGACGCACGATTAAAAGGGGTTTAACACCCCACTGCCATAACCACAAACATAATTGGTTTAGGCAGCAGCTTTCGGGCGCTTATCTTATCAGAAACCTAATTGCCATTGGCTGTGTGGCAGGCAGACAAAAACAACTTGTTCAACCAACAGTTATCGCCAGCATTTTCATATAGGTACATATATCAAAATGTATATATCTTAAATGAGTTGAATATAAATCTTCTTCTGTCGCCATATTTGACGAGCTTTCAATGAACAGCAACAGCAACGATGGGCTTTTGTGGCAAGATATGCGTTAATTAACATTTGGTTTGAAAAACAAGAACAAAACACTTCAACTGCAGCATACTTAACCACATTTCCAGTATAATTGCTGTACTTATTTACAAATCTTTAATTTCAACAATATACATTTTTATGCTTTCAACGCTTTGGTTCTGATTCATTCATTTGTGGTTTTCGCAAAATGCCACCAAAAGTTGTTTAAGTACTTGAAAAATAGCATTAAAATCATATCAGAATATTGATTTGACTTATTTAACTGCGATGAAATATGCTTTTGTGCAATCTGATTTATAGATATTTAATTATTTTTTTTTTTTTGTTTCGGTTTTCTGCTTCGTGATTTATTCACATTATAGTACTATATAAACTTTATGGGGCTGGTTTTTGGATGCCCGCTGGTGTTTACCTTTCATTGGCTGCTCGGCATTATTTATAACCGATATATATATACATTTATGGCCGAGACATTTTGCACAGCACGCGCATCAGTTGATCAATATAAAATTGTTGCTTTTATTTTAATTGGCAATTTTTTAAATTTATTTCAATGCAAATTCATTCATAAACTGCACATTTTTGGCATATTTTTTCGAACGCATTGAATATAAACAAAATAATTTTCTGGCAAACATTTTGCTGTTAATTATTGATAAATTTTCGGCGATTTATGAGTTAAGCGGCCAATAAAATCGCTTTAAAGTTAAACAAAGCTCGAAGAGCCAAACCAAATGAAAAGCCAAAATAATATTTACCAAGGGCTTAAGTAACGTCAAACGGAAGTGGCATTACTGTGAGTTTTCGAAGAGAGAGGAAACCAAAACAATTTCAAATTCAAGTGAAATTGTATGCAAATTGTGAATTATGTAACCCAAGAAGGTATAATTAAATTCTTTAGCACAATATTATGCAAATTATTATTAAAACACGGTTGGCAGTTTATTGTTTTTGTGTTTGTCCTTGTCGCTTTTGTTGTGTTGGTAAATTCAAGATAATCTTTTAGGGGGACATTTATAATGGGCAATAAAAAATGTGAATTTTTAAAGGTTTTATTTTTTTATTTTTGGTAGTCGCTGTGCAAAGTTTGGTTTTATCTTTTGCATAATATAAGTAGTTGGAATAATTTTAATTTGACTTTTATTTCGAAAAATAATATTATTTGGTTTTAATTATTTACAGTTGACTTTTATTGCGAAAAACGGTTATTGCTTTCACTTTAAATGAGCTTTCATTTGCGAATTTCCGCCTTTCATTCATTGTATTTTTAATTTAACTGGGCATATATATATATATAATTTCTGAATATTAATGAAACCATTTTAAAGGTTTCGCAATGGCTTGATGGGGCATGTAGTTGTTGTAGGCATCGTTTAAATATTGATTTTTAATTATTTTAAGCAGACCCAGCAGGACAACGCTGCCACAAGTATGCAACTCTCGTGGGGGGGAGGGGGGGGGTGGGGGGGCACACACACAAAGGTCCTGAGAGGCCGCACACTTGGAATCATCCTCACACCTTCTTCATATCACCAGGGGCTGCGCATTGGGTGGGTTTGGTTGTTTGTTTTATGCGTGTTTTGTTTTTAGCTCAACACTGCTACTTCCCCTTGCGCCTTCACCCGCTGCTGCTCTCGTGAGCCTCTTAAATGTCACAATGCTGTGGATGCTGCTCTGGGGTTGGCACTTGGGTCAACCCTTAGCTGCACATATGCGAAACAAGTCGAGTGGGTTGGGTTGGGTTCGTGTTGAGTTGAGTGGGTTGACGGTTGTATATGTCTATGTTAGCGACAAGTGTACATACATTTTATACATGTTGTATGTTGAAATATATACGGGTTGGTCTTACTGCACAACGACCCTGACCCCGGACTCGGACGCATTTAAATCTCATTCGCCTTTTTTATATTCATTTCCTACCGTTTCCTTTCATCCCAAAGAGAACTGCATATGGTTTTTTTTTCAGCAGAATTTAATTTGATCTAAACAGGTCGCATAAATGTGTAAAAAGTATGCATATACATTTTGTAGGCACTGTGTGAGTTTCCGTTAGGCGTTGCCAAACTTCACATACAGAAAAAGATAGGGAGAGAAAGAGAAGCGCAAATGCCATCGATTCCCATTTCGAATCCAACATCTGTAACAGATGCTGGCCACGTGTCGGGGCGCGGCTTGAAACGAACCGAGACCCAAAGTTAACAAAAACACAGCCGGACCAAACCGAACCGAATCGTACTGAAAACCCTCGGCTGTTTTTGTTGTAATTGGATGATGCTCAGGCCAACATTGAGATACACATATAGAAGGCTAAAAACAAATAAATAGTCAAACGGCATTCGAGATTGTGAGTGAAATACAAATAGCGTTTAATACGAAAAGGAAATTGTCTATTTTGAGACGAAGACAGGCAAGCAGGCAGGCAGGCTGGCAGGACTCAATTCCGATTGCAACTCAAAGGGAATTAGTTGTGCCACAAAACGTAAAATGGCAAAGCACATCTTGACGTGATTGGTATTCTCATTAGTTTTTCTCTCTTTTCTCTCGAGAGATGCTTGAAGCGAGGTGTTGCACACACAAAAACTTAAAACACCTTGCAGCATCCTCAAGTGCTTAAGATCTTAATTGAATTACACACACACACACAGAGAGACACTTATATACACTCATCGTACACCTGTTAATTGCAATTTAATGTGTGCACAGCAACGACAGAAAACAAAAAATAGCCGATGAAAATTATAAATAACCGCAAAAAGAGTGAAGTTTTTAAACTGATGGCTAAATCGTGCGGTTGGCAAAGTTGAAGGTCGTCAGCAATATGGCAATAAACAAGTTAAAACGGCCACAAACATGTATGAGCTTGCACGTATGCAAAAACAATGTAATAACTACGCAAATAAATAAATATTAAAATAAACACAAGTCTGACGACGGCCATTTAAAATCAGCATTAAACATTATTGACAATGGCGTAAACATTAAAAAACACAAACACAAAAACAAGAACGAATTGCTATTTTACAGAAAATGTTTCTGTTACAATATTCGCTTTATGAGCAAATAACAGAATGTTAAATATTTGCTGTTAAACGAATGTTTTGACTTTAAGCTAGATTATAAATCGTTTAATTATGATTAATGCATTAAGTTACAAATTGTTAACACTTATTGTAGCTACACAAAACAATCTCGGATCACATTTAGTTGAGAGTTGTCAATTAGACAATATTTATTGAGCATTCAACTGACATTCATTCATTTTTATTATGGAATATTCAACTTTGTGATATCATATGTTGCATTTAGAATATTGTTAGTATGCTTAGCATAGCCAGCATGCATGCCTGATTAAAATTGATTTTTTATTTAGCATTTTCTCCTTGTTATGGCAATAATTAAAAAGCCATAAAGGGAGTCAGGCGAAGGTTAGCATCAGCCGATGGCCTTTAAAGGTCAGAGTGTCAGCCAGGTGATGATGTCACAGTTTTTATTTTATTATTATACAGGCTGTAAGGTTGGCAAACAATAGTGTAAGGCGGCGCCACGTTGAGAGCGCATCTTCATTTATCTTTTAATTGCAAAGTCGCCTGGTTTACCTTGCGTTTTGTAATACTTGTTGTTGTTGTTGTAAGCTGCCGTTTTATGATAATTGGCAACAATAAATGCAAAGTAAACACAATTTTCCCTCAGCATCGGCCAACTATCAACAAAGGCAACAAATTTGCAAATTTCAAATGGGCAATAAATTAAAGCCCATTGAATCGCGCGATTTGCATCGCTAGCAATTTTTACAAGCGTTTAAAATCGCGAACGCGTTTTTTGTTTTTAATATTTTTCGTTTAAAATTTATGGCAAAAAATCGTGTAAATATGTATGCAAAAAAGGGCGCTAAGTTGTTTGTTGTTTTTATTGGGCAGCAAAATTAATTGTTGTTTAATTGTATATATTTTGAAATTCCATTGCGCATTTTTAATAGTTAAATCAATTAATCAAAATTCTTAATGAATTAATGTCAGCTTCCGGTTAGATAATGAGTCAGGTGAACAACGAGTTCTCAGATAGAGTTAAGGATCTTAAAGTCTCCTACAAATTGCAAATTATTGTTATATGTCAATTCAAATCGAGCAAAAACTATATTATTATTGTCGCATATTGAATTTATTATTTTATTCTTCGTCAACATTGTTTACCTCAATGGAATAATGTTTTGTGTAAGCAGATCAAAAATGCGACAACGCGTAAATAAGGCAAACAAATAAAAACAATAACAAAATACAAAAATAATAAACATATACACATTCATGACACGGCAATAAAATGTTAATTTAGTGAGCAGCAACATCAAAAAAAAAAAAGCTACTGCAGCAGCGGCAAACTAAACAGAAATGCAAATAAAATAACTCATAGCAAAAAATAAGCCGGTCGAATAAATTTAAAAAAAAAACCACAACAAATAGAGGCGACACTAACGGCCAAGCAAAGATAAAAAATCAACAGCGAAAAAGAATTGCTGAGGGGCGTGTGGAATGTTGTTGTTGGGAATAACACGTGGGCGTGAAATGGAGAGCGAAACGAGCAATGAAACGAAATGGAATGGAACGATGAAACTAATGCTGCTGCAATAACCGTTTCAACAACAACAACAACAAGAGGAGGAATAAAACCTGTTACAGTTCGACTGCGTCTGCGTCGCTGCGACTGTGCCGGCGACGGCGACGGCTGCTGCTGAGTCATTGCGCAGGCGTGCGACGCGGCGCTCTGCTAATTGCCAGCGACTGCGATCGGCTCGTGTGAGTGACACTCTCGATCTGCGTCGACGTCGACGTCGCTGCTAGCGTTGAACCGAATAATTTGCATGAACATTTTGTTTAAACGCTGCTTTACTTTTATTGTTGTTGTTGCTGCTGTTGGGGGGGTCGTTCACACTGCCGTAAGCTGTGATTTGTTTAGCGATCTCGCACTCTCCCCCCTGTCCCCCCTTGCCTCTTCAAAGTGGTTTGCACTTGTCAGCAGTTCAAGTATTTGATCTAATTTCTTCGTTTTTCCTTTTTTCGTTTGAATTGTGTTGCCATCGCCGAATCAAACTCCAATAAACGGTTAAGATTTATGTGATTGTAATTCGAAATTTTGATTTGAATTCACTTTAATGCCATTCGATAGCAATTGCAAAAGTGAGCTACTTAAAAAAATGCTAATGAATGTCATAAGTAAGCCGATTGCACAATCACATTAACAATTAAATCGAGTCTTTCTTATCAGCTGCCGAGACTCGACGTGTCGCGCCTTTAATTCAAATCGAATGTGCGTTCAATGTGTCAATATCAAGTAGCAAAATCTTTATTGCTGGCACACACACACACACACATGCATAAGCAGAAGGCAAAAGTAAAACGCCATTAAATGTAACATGCGAGAGAGGAATTCCCAAAGAGCAAAGCTGCAAGAGAGGAATTCACAAAGAGCAAAGCTGCGATTGATGCAATAAACAGAAAGGTTTCAGTTAAAGCTTCAATGCCACAACAAAATACTCCTTGAATATTTATTAAATATTGACGAAAACTCATTTTTACATCTTAAATACATTTTATTCATTGGCTGGAATATTCTATTGAATTTTTGTAGCATTCAAGTTCACTTTCAATAATTACTTTCATTACTTTTCCGAATTAAACTTAAATTCCCCGGCTGGGCATCAATCTTACAGAAAGCTTTTACTTTCGAACAAAAAATTATTAAATTTTTTTCGATAACTTTTTCATTGATAAAAAGATCAGATAAACAGATGCGAACATCATTTGAATAAGTTTATTTTCTTCTTCTTCTTTGGCATTCGTTTTCATTAATCAACATGAGAAAATGTGAGAATGCGAGAGGCGAGCGCACAACAAACATTTTTTAAATCAACTTTAATTGAAATAAATTGCCATATCATTTACGCGCCGATCCAAAATGGAAATAAACTCGACAGCAATTTACAAAAATGAAACGAAAAAGAAGAAAAAATATATATATGTATGTGGGCTCTATACTATATCTATTATCTGCGGGCCTCTTTACTGCTTAAGTGCGCTACTTAAAATTAAAGCCATCAATCAAGCAAATTGAAAATATTGAAATATGGCCAGAAATATGTACAGAATTTCCATTACCACCCCCCAATAAATTGATAAGCTGTCCAGAAAGAAAAGTAAAAGTATATAGAGACAAGGCAGCAGCTGACAATTATAGGTTTGGTTGAAATGTAATAAGAGCCAGTGTTGGATAACTAAAGTGAAAGCAAATTGCATAAGCAAACATACGATATATCATAAAAGTCAGTCGTTAAACTATATACAACATTGAGATCGTCGAGAGATGGTATCAAGATCCGTTGAGCATAGCTTACTTTGCGGTTAAGTGCGCACGCACAATGAAAAAATCCATCTCTAACAGTAGCAACTAAACCTTGCCTCTCTTTCTCTCTTCATCACCCACATCTCCTCTCTCTCTCTCTTAGTTACAATAACAATTTGTGGGGCAGCAACGTTTATGCAATTTATGTGCAATTTTTCAATTGCGACTCCCGACAAAAACGGCACCAAACCGGAAGATTTCGTTTGATGCGAGACTTGGTTTATGTGTAAATATATCTGTCTCTTTTTTGTTGCAATTCAAGTCACATTAGTTTATGAATTGTTACACTTTTTATTGCATTTAATTAGAATGACATTTGGAATGCGTCCGACAAAACTTCAACAACATTTAACCGATTACAAAATATTTTATTTGGTTAGAAAAGTTGTTTCGAATAGAACTTTTAGTTGGAGTGATACGTGTGAGATGGCTATAAGCATGCTCTAATATCTTTTTTATGATATCGTTGAACTTGACAGATAATAAAACTACTTAAAGTATCTTTGACAGCTGCTGATTAAGTGGGCCAACATAAAATCGTTGTGGCGCTTCTGCTTCTTTTAATTTATTCATTCCACCCGACTTGGATCAAAGCGAATGTCGTTTTATGGGCTGACATCATACAAAAGCCAGACAAACTCAAGCCGTTGGATGATGTTCACACACACAAAGACCTTTCAATCCAATTTATCAACATCTGAAACTTCCATATCAATCATAAAAACATTTACATTTTTGAACATACGATTAACATATGAATTGTGAAATGTACCTGCAAAAACCAAAAGGAAGCATAGAAAAAATAAACAAATAAATTAAAATATAAAATATTGTATCAAAATTAGCATAAAATACATATAACAATAATTTTTATGTTTTTTTTTAGCTTTTGCGCTCTTAAGTTACGTGGGAAAAAGGCTGGCAAGCGGGAAACGGGCGCCAAAAGTTGACACATGAACGTGTGTGGGGTAGAAATGGTATCAAAAGTATCAGATGGAATATTCACATGAATCCCCCAAAATTGTGCACAGCTCGCTTAAGTATCAACAAATTAAAAGCCGCGACCGTCAACCCGCATTTTAGGCTATCAAATTACCAGAAACTCGACTCTTTCGCTCCCTCTCTCTCTCTTTCAAACACGGATCCATTAGATAGAGAGTGAGCCAATCCGATCTCGAAACTGAAGGCAATATAAACAATTTACGCGCTTTGTCAAAAAAATCAAACACAAGTAAAAGCAAAGTCAACAAAGAAGCTAGGGTTGGGGAGTATAAGAGTTTTCGGCACACGTGTGAACACACACACACACACATATTTGTTGTTGTCAATGTAAATAGGTAAACAAATCCAAAAAGACAGAGAGCGCGAGAGTGAGAGTGTGAGCACGAATGCAGGCTTCACTAATAAGCGACAACAACAAAAAAGCACACGCACAAGAATGCCGACATCAATTGTGAGAGCAAAAGCAACGGTAGTTGATAAAAATAGTAAAAGCTGCGCTTAGCCAAACGGAGAAGAGCGAGAAGACACAAAAAAAACAAAACAAAACAAAGCAAACACAAAAACTGGCAGCAAGAACGAGTAAACACTACAAATTGAGCTGTTGTCCGTTTGTCTTGTCCCAATATTTATAGTGAGCACTGTAATGCATGTTTGTTTGGTGTTTGTGTTGTTGTTGTTGTTGTTCATGATGGACATAATGTCAACCTTTAATGTTTGTTTTTGCTTACCGGATAATACATTCCTTGCGGAGGAAGAAAAAATGCCCCGGAGCCCCACAGTTTGACGGCTTTTTGGGTTTACAGTCGCGTCGCAAATTATATGCACAGCTGCCCTGTAGAATTGTGTTTTAATTTTATTACGCGCTAGTCTACACTCTGTTAATACTCGGGGCAGTCTCACTAAGCTTATTTTTTTGCACTTTAATTAACAATGAATTTGAAGACGTCGCATTGGATATATTTTTGGTTTTTGTTGTTTTGCTTTTTGATTGAGTATTTTTTATTTTTTATTTTTATTTTGGCACAATTTTTAATAATTTTGGAGTGAATTTCACTTGGATGTTGATTGCAGCTCACAATTTGATTGAAATAAACTGCTTAACGAAATTTAAAAAATTTATATTTAGAAAAACAAAAGGATAAAACAAATTCTTATAGAAAAAGACATGAAAGCTAATTTACGAAAATATTCCGAATTTCCCAGACCCAAAGAACTGCTTTTAAGCAAATGTTTATGGGCTAATCAAATGTATTTTAATATGTTTTATTTTTATTGTGCAATTACTTTTGTGCACTGCACATAAACATTTTATTAGAACGTATATTTTGTAATAAAAATATTTCCACAAGTTTTATTTTTATTTATTCGGAAACCGTTTTCTGCGCAGTTTTCTAAACGTTTATATATTTCGCATTTTCGATGTTGAATTTTTATATTTAAACTAATTGTTGTTTTTATTTTTTTAAGGGTTGCTCTCTTGTCCCAAACGACGACTGACTAACGGGCTGGCTGGCTGGCTGGGCAGAAAGGATGTTGAATGGCGACGGCGGCGGCGGCGGCTGTGCGAAACGAAACGAAAACAGAAAATGCGCAAAAAGACGAAGAATGAAAACACAGCGCAAACGCAAGACAAAAGAGACGAGGCCAAAAAGCATGAGAGAAAAACCAGCCACGCGCTTTTATAAACACAAGGGGGGAGGTAGTGGGGTAAAGGGGAGCGGCGGGATGAGTTTCCAGTTGAATGAAATTCTGTGTGTTTTTATAAAAAACGAACTAAACTATTTTGTTGTTGTCACTGTGAACATTATTGTTGTTGTTGTTGGTTATTATTGGTTGGCTTATTTTGCGATAAGTCTTCACGTTGTTGTTGTTTTTTTGCTTTCGTTTGTGCGGCATGTTCGAGTCGAAGGCGGCCCCCACAAAGGCAACGCATTGTCTCTCTCGATTCGCATTTTTGTGTCGCTTTGTTGTTGTTTTAGTTGTTGTTGGATGCACTTTTTGGTTATTCTTAGTCTCCCTCTCTCACATTTTAAGTCATCTGGCACACAGATTTTTATTTTCGTTTATTGAATGGGAATGAAACACACAAAGCGCAACACCGACAAAAGCAGCTGAGGCGTATATTAGTATTGGTGTGTCTGTGTGTGATGCTGCTGCTGTTGCCGCAAGAGAGACGGTGAAAAATCGAATCAGAAAAGAGGCAGCATACGAAACGGTGGAGCGAATAGCAGTACCAAAAAGGATCAAAGGATAAACAAGGAGGCACAGCATCGCTGGTAAATTGTAAACGAAGAAGCACAGCAAAAAGTACGAAACGAAAAATGTGCGCAAAATAAATTGCAAAGGGAGACAAAGACGAAGGCGGCCAAAAACATGTGGCGCATTCAATGAAATGATATTTATATACACATAAATATATATATGTAACTATTTGTATGATGCTGCTGCTGCCAGATCAGAGCACAGCGGACAAGAGCGGACGGACAGACAGAAGAACAGACAGGCATAAGAGAAATCACGTCCCTCGCGCGCTTGTTCTGAGACTCTGCGACGTTGCCGCCGCCTCGCCGCTGGCTGCGATGTGAGAGAGAGATGCCATCCATGCACACATATACACATACATGTGTATTTATTTTTAACTTTTCATTTCATTTTGTATCTGTACGCTGCCGCCGATTCCAATATGTATGTTTTCAACATAGCTCGTTGCGGTGTTGTTGTTGTTGGTTGCACTGCACTTTAAATTCTAAATTGAAAACACTTGATGGTTTGTTTTTCTATTTATATGTGTATTTGTTTTCGTTTTTAGTTTCTTAACGTATTAGTTTTTCACATGGATGCGAATGCGACTCCCACGACTTGTTGAGATGAGCAGCAATTGGTAAGGAAATACGCGCGCAACGCTTTTAATTTACCGCAGCAACAATCAAAGACGTCCGCTCGCAACGAAATATGAAATGCGAATGAGAGATGAAAACGAGGAGCGCAACTATACACAGAGGATGCGAGCGGCAGAATATTTTGTGCGTTGCGCAAAATGAGAGACACAAAAGGCGACCAACAGCCAGAGAGCAAGAGCGTGAGAGCGAAACAAAAACTTTTCATGTTATGCAGCACTACTACTGTTAACTTTGTTTTTATTTGGCGGCACATTCTAATATTTAAATGTGTAACAAATATTTGTATAATCGGAGTAAGATCCAAATGTTGCTTGGGCTTGCAAATAATTTATTTTATTTCTTAAATACTAAGTTAAGCCTTGCAGAAGCTGATAACAAACTCGTCAGCATAGAAATACTGCAGCTGCCTTAACAGCGCTGTTAAATTATTTAACAGTGCTGCTGCAATAATTTAATTGTCGATAACAAACTAAAGCGCGTTGAATCGAAATTTAAATTGCCAATGTTAAATGTAAAATATTAAAGCCATAGACTAATAATGTTTATTCGTCTATGATTTAAGCGGCACTGTGGCCGATTTTGCTTTAAGGGAGCTGCAAAACCAATTTGCTGACCAGCCAACCTCAACTTTATGAAATTCTGCAATTTGCCAGCTGCTTTTTTCCCCACAAACAGAAAGGAAACCAGCCTCACGCAGCCAATTTCGCACGCATTCTTAATGTCATCAAAAACTGACACCCCCTCACACACATACACATGCACACCATGATGTCAAGCAGCTTAACAAACAACGTCCTGTGGCGAAAATACAGCTGCTAACCCCTCACCGCAGCCCCCTCACTTAACACTTGAAAATCAGAAATACGCTACGACGGCGGCAGTTAAACCGAATCAGAAGTGACATGCCTCATTTTCGGCCGGGGCGCCACAACATGCCCGACGCTTGTCAAGATTGCATTAGCCATATAAGTGTTTGTATGTGTGTGTGTGTGTGTGTGGACGCCATGTGGCAACAGCAGGCAGGCCGAAAACAGAACTGCCCGGTCCGAGGAACCAAGTTCCGTGCTAGGCTTATTAAACGGCGAGCGTGGATTTAAAATGCAAATAGCCTCACGAGTTTCACAGCGGAGCAGGATTCTGGTTGTACATTGAAGCAGCCAGAGGCTTCAAAAGTAGCAATTTCTCCACTCGTCCTGCATCCGGACGTATCCTGCAGGACCTGCTAAAGTCAGTTACAACACCCACCCTGCCCCCCCCTAGTTGTTTTGCTTGCATAAATGCAAATCCCATGCAGCCTGGACAACTTTTTTGCACCATCTTTTTTAATCCCTGCTGGCCAGCAAATTGTCGCCTCAACTGCGGCAACAACAACTAAAAGGGACAAAAACGATGAGCTATATAAAGAGTGTGTGTGTGTGTGTGTGTGTATTTTGCCTGAGCTGTTGCTTAGCTAAGCGGATTCGCTTGCAGCAGCTGATAAGTATAGGGTATATATGTGTGTATGTATAAGCCATATAGAAATCCCAGTTGGAAGAGCAGAAAACGAAACTCAATAGGAAAAGAATGCATTTGGTAGATATACAAGAAAAATCAAGTCGATGGAGTCTGGCTAAATTGATTTTGCAGTATATCTTAACTTAAAGAATAGGCATCTTAATATCTTTGTTGTACGGAAGTATTGTTAACATTAAAAGGACACATGTAAAACTTTACTTAATTTGACTTTATTTTCAGCAAAGGACTTTAGTTCAAAAACAGTTGCTAAACATAACATTAAAATCAAAAACAAATCAAAGTTTGTTTGCACATTCAAAGGTGAAAAGCCTTAGGAGACTCAACTCACACACACACACACACATAACGTGCCATAATTTCATCTTTTCTGCTCAGTGGACTTCTAAAAGCAAGGAAATATTTGTGGTATTCGGGCAAATTCAATCTGTTTTTGTTTGGCTAAAGACAACCGAAACGCCAGCGAACCGCAGAAAACCTAAGAAAACTAACGCAAAGTTGTTGCTGCCCTAAAGGCGACACACATTTGATTTATAGTGGAAGGGGGATGAGGGAAGGAGGGTGGTTTTGAGTGGCTAACAGACCCCAAACAACAACAAACGATGGCCAAGGCGAAACTGAAACAGACTCCGCGCTTCCGACTGCCTGCTGCTGATGTCGCCTACAAAATGGCCACAAAGAAGCAGCGAGATATGTGCGGGTTGGGGTTGGGGGGGTGTTACGTGTGTGGGAGGTCACGCTGTGCCATTTGGAAGAAGCAAAAAGGATTTATGATGCTTGTTATCGCACAGCCGGAACGAGGCGACGCAATGCGAGGCAAACGATGACAAAAGGTGGCCCGAAAAAGGATACACAACATAGCATAGTGTGCCCTTCCCTCACCCACCTCCGCATCCCCTTCTGTGTATTTGTGTAACGGCTGCTTGGCAATGGCGCGTAACACGGAGATAAAATCTGCGGCATACAATAAAAAGTATGGCATACTTTTTTGGGCGCAACTTTTTCCCCCATTAAACGCATGACAAACATGTGTTCCATTCATTTGTAGCTAATTTGTTTCGGTTGCTGCCACATGCCACATTAGCAGACTAATCGCCAGTATATGTTGCCATAGCACAGGTGTAACTGCCTCCTCACCCCCTCCTCCATGACTTACCCTTGGGACTCAAATGATGCGTGTGTCGAGCATAAAATATGCATTAATTAAATTTCAAAATATTTTAGGCCCCTAATGAAACGCCAAACTCATCAAAATTTCAAACCAAAAACCGCATAAAATGAAAGATACAGTGAAACCATTGGCCATTAAAAGCAACTAAAAGTATCTATTAGCCAGCAACATTTTGGCAGAGGGCTAAATAAGTCAATAAATTAAAGCACAACAAGAGGAGCTGGTCGCCGCCAACAGTGTGAAACTCTCTCTTGCCTTTGCTTCATAACGAGACAAAGAACATTGCATTAAAAAATCCATTCATTAAATTGGCAAAACGTGGCACAAAATTTATGGGCTGCCGCAAGAAGAAGCAGGCAGAACGGGTAAATGGCGGCGGCGACGTGAAGAATTTTTAGCGCGCTGGCCAAGCAGTTGGTTGCGTCTCAAGTGGCAGCGCATTTCCTTTTAGCTTGCCACAAAGAGCAGCATACAACAACAACATCAAAGACACAAGCCAGAGAGAGAGCGAAACTGCCTCACGCAAGCTGACAGGTAAATGTTGCCACAACAAAAACTGAAGAGTCTTTAACTTACTTTAAGTGCTTTACAGTTGCAAAGTGCTTGGCGATGGCATTAGACATTGGATGAATGTAAACTTAATAGAATTTTCTATAGCAGATAATTATTACAGTTATTTTGTTTTTGTACACGATATTTAATAAAGTGCTTTAAGTTATTAAATAAAAAAAATGCTAATTTAAGTCTAAATTTTTTAATAATGAGCATTGAGTTTAAGCTTGATTAAAGCTTTCACTTTAAGAGCTTTTAAGCTTGTTAAAGCTCAACTAAGCTTTTCTAATTTTATTGATATTCAGCGAGTAAAGATATTAATTTTTTTTACTATTATTTTTTCTCACTCTTTCTTTACCTGACATAAATGTTTGTTCCAATGGGTTGGGTTGATTTTGGGACGCGCCAGTTCAATGCGCTCGTTCTGCACTCAATTAGAATTTGTACAGACAGACAAACAGCAAAGCCTCCACCTCATCTCCCCTAGCACAGTGTCCCCGGTCGAGGCCTTTAGGGATCCCCTGCGTTCTCGTCAAGCCATTAGCAAAGAGCAGCAGCCCCATAGACATATATATATAAATATTTGTGTGTAGATGAAATGAATGTATGGCTGATTCAATGGGAGAGACGCCGAAAAGTGTGCAACATTTGCAAAAGTTAAAAGCATTTGTCGGTTTATCAGGCAAACACACACACAGACACCCACACACAGACACACATCCTTAAAACTCTTTTGACTCCAAAACAGCTTTTCACCCATTTCGTTTCCATATACTTAGTTGCGGTTTCTTCGGTTGCGCCCAATGAGTTTTAAGTGTACCGGAATGGAATACCTTTAGTTGAAGCTAGAGTCATAAAGATATAAGTATTTGCTATATCTTAAACAGTTTGTGCCCGTTCTTGGCAGAAAGTTTCGATGTGCCAAAAAAGCGTCTGTCACATAATTACCAATGCCAAAGTCAATAATAGAAAGAACAAAAATAGTTCTGTTGGCCAAAGTTGCGTTAAAGGGCCACAGATTGTGGTTTCTTTTGGCAGAGCTAAGTGAAGCCCTCGAGCGTGTCCGAAAGATCTAAGACGTGGTCTTCTTTATACATATTTGACTAGAATCCAAAGCGAATGCAATAAAATTCAATTGCAAACTTCTTCCAAATGAAAAACAACATAATGAATATACTTTCCACACGCATACCACCAACATTTGCGAGAGGATGAAGACGCCAAAGAACTTGGCAACAACTTGGCAAAAGACTTTTCGGTCATAAGAAAAATACAGCGCTAAGAAGGTGAGAAATGGAGGGGGGATGGGGTGGGGCTTTTTAGAAAGGGGATAGAGCCTGCCTGCAGCAAACACATGTCAAATGCGCTTTTTAAAAACAAGTTTTTCCTTCTAGCCCAAAGTTGCAGTACGACCCAACAAACAAAATATATAAAAGAAGAGAGAGCAAAAATACGAAAAAAAAGAAGAAAAAACTGCTTATCTCGACAAAAAGCCAAAAATGTAAGCCAGGCAAGGCGACGGGGGCGTGGCAGCTGCACTAATGGTGCCAAGCAACCGGAAATGCCGCCATGCATGTCTGCCTCAAGTTGAACAAAATGGAGGCTGTGTATCGCAGTGCACTACGTGTATGTGTGTGTGTGTGTGTGAAGATCTTGATTGCCTTTTGCTACAGGCGAAATTTATAAGTTGCTTTTTAGTTTGCTCGTTTTTCATTTTATTTCTTGGTTGCCTTAGCTTTCGATTTTTCTTCCATTTTTCTTGTTCTTTCTTTTTGAGCTATGATAATTTCCGCAGTCGCTGTATTATATAAAACAAGCACAGTCGCCAGTTTGATTTGATGGCCGACTCTTCGTTCTGCTTTCGAAATAAGTCAAAGCTGGGAACGTGATGTGTTTCGTGTTATTGACGTTTTGGCTATTGGCCAACACCAACTGCCTCATTGAAGAGAAGGAGTATACAATTAGCCGGCCATTGCTTGTTACGTTAGAATAATCCTTCCCTTTTAACCTATTTACAAATTTAGTTGCCTTTTCCAGCTTATTTAAGTTAACTTTAACGCTGCGCCAAACCCAAAACACCACAAAGCATTTTATGCCCTAAATCAATGCACTAACAGCAGCAACAACAACAGCCCCTTTCAACAACATTAAAATACAAAGTTTAAACCAAGTTTGACGTTAATTGAATTTTTGGACGGCAGGCTGAAAAATGCCAAAAACTGGCAGATGAAAGTGTTTCTAGTTTAGCTGTTTGACGTTGTTTTCTATACTCAAAATGCGAAAAAGGCTGTACTTGTGAACTGATGTAAGGTGACTTAATTATATATATTATTAGATTAAGCCCGAAAAATGAATGAATAAAGGTGTCTATTAGATTATAGATTCTTTTGGTCAAGAAATCGTGTCGATAGCAAATAGCTAGTTAAATATCGATACATCGTAAACGCCACTATCGATAATGTTGTCATGATCTGGGACAGACTATTTTTGCAGCTGTTATTGTTATTTGTTATGTTATCCAATGATAGCGCCATTTTGTTGCTTAGCGAATAGCGAAATTATCTCAAAAAGTTGCTCATTACGTACGTTTGTATGTGTGTGTGTGTGTGTGTCTGTTTGGCTTTGGTTAGCAGTGTGGGGAAAGGGTATCAAAGAGAGAGAGAGAGTGCAGTGGGTGAGAGTTGATTCAGTTGCCTGTGTTGATTTTGAAGCTTCTCTCGGCTGTGGTAAATGTTTTTTTTTTTGTGGGTGGCTACCTGCTGCCGCTAGCTATTCGGGCCTCCTCTCAGTAACCACCTCAACAGCAAACCCTTTCAACTGTAGCGTTATCTACGCGGCTGGAATGCGCTTTGTTGTTTGATTGCGTAAATGCTAGCGCTGCCGGCTTACAGTTGTCGGCGCTTTTATTTTTCTATCCCTGTGTGTTTGTGTTCAACAGAGCTTTGCACTTTGGCCGCTGCAATGCATTGCAATGTCGGCCGTGAGCTGCGTAATGCGCCGGAAGTCAATAAATGTTGGCCTAGAACGTTAACGCCGCTGCCACTTGCGGCAACACCAGTCACTTTATCTAAGTGAATTTTGGGTAAACTAATTGTTGTTGTTTTTTCGTACCTGGCAACGTTAACGAAATTAGCTCGGATCAGTTTTGGACTAACAATAACTTCTTGGCCCAGTTGGTGCAGGTGAAAAATTTAAGCTTGCCTGCAGCCAAATATTTAAGGCTTACTAATAAGAAACACAAGGAAAACGTCTTGATAGTAAAAGCCCAGTTTCCACAATAATATACATATTCATATTTAAATAAATATTTTTTAGTTGTTTTAACATGTTTAAAACCCATGTTAATTAAATTATTGAACCAATCTTTTTTTTAACAAACCGAAATTTAAAAGTTTCTCAAATATTGAACGAAATTTGAAGTCGGGTTGTGTTTTCAGATAAATTCGTATGTGGCGCCATCTAGGTCACAATGTCTTAACGTAAAGCTTGAAAGCTTGCGACTTGTCTATAAAAGGAACAAAAGGAAGAGCTTTGCAGAGCCTCCCGCTGTTGAAGTGAAATGTTTGAGAAACGCCATCTTACGGCTAAGCATCAAAACAGGATAACATAGCCTGCAGCTGGAAAGCACAAAGAAAGCTTTAAAGCTCTTAAAATGCAACAGGCGAAAATGCCATTAAAAGCAAGTTGCAACAAAGGAGAAATAAAAATACAGTTGAAACAAAATGTTAAAATAATAAAAAATAATAGCGCACCCAAATATTGGCATTTAATTCAAGCCATTCCGAATTTAGTTCGTCATTCATATCGAGACAGCGACAGAATATTTTCCAACTACCCGCAATGGCTCTTCTGGCCGGTTTGCAGTCATAACTTGAGTAATCCAAAGGCCAATCGTCTTGCATTTCATATAAATTATAATCACAACACAATTTAATAAAATAATAATCACTTTTTTAAACTCAAAATAAAATCATATTCAAATCGAATCACAAAAAATTTATTAAAAATTAACACAGAGCATCAAAATACAAATGCGTCTGCCGAAATGCGACAAATGCGACTGATCAAAAGGATTGAAAATTATTTGATGCCATTTTCTCGCCACGTGCCTTTGCGATTTATAGTCGCGAGCCGCGCGCGCTCTAGTTGCAGGTTTTCGCTAGCCATGGGAAAGGAAGAGACAGCAAGAATGAGATACAAATTGAGTGGGAGCTCGAGCCTCGAACTTTTACAGTTATGTCTGGCCGACTCTCTTTTTTTTTTTGCAAGCTGAAGAGCGGATCTTTGTGTGTATGTGTTTGTATGCATATGCAATTGTGTTGTTTGTTTGGATTAGTTTTGATTTTAGGAGCACAGTATTTAACGCATTTTAACATTTGCAATTATAAAATTTGTGTAATTGTTATTGGCGCGAGCAGACACTCAACTTTTGTTTGAAGCGGGGTTATTGTAAACAACACAATTTAAAATCTTATAGAAACATGTTAAAAAATCAATTTCGATACCGCAGGCCGTTGCGGATATGATTCTATTTTTTATTAAATAAAATAAATAAAAAAGAGAACTCGTGGTTGAGAAGCAATTAATCAACAATAACACTCCGATACGTATCTAAACTGTTTATGTAAACAAAGATCTCTTTCGCAGGAGTCTGGCAACTTTGCGTCACACCCAGTGGCAACAGTAGATCAGATAACGGCAAAAATCAGCCTGTTTAGCATATCGATTGCCAATACAATATATCGATAAGAACATTCGTTAAATATGCATAAGATCGTAATTTATATTAATTAATTTGGAGTGCTTAAATTAAATCCACCAAACTATAGTTAAAAGATAACATTTTGTACTTTACTCACCTGTCTCTGATGAAATTCCATGGCCGGCACATTGCCATTTAACTCAACGGCTGACATTTGTAAATAGTATTTTGTTTTGTAAGAGGTTTATTATGTTATTATTGTATATATTTTATTTATAGTTTGGCACTCTCATACACAGTTATTTTATGCTTTCATGTTTATTTGATTTAACATTTGAAAGCCTTTGCAAAGTCCGGCGCTGAATTCGCTGCTTATTTTACGTCTAATTGAATTCGCCCAGCGCACCTTCTCAGCTGACTTTATCAAATTGTTGCTTTTGTTGCAACAATACGTGTCACAAATACTAAGTCAAGTTTCCTGACTAGCTTAGCGTTGAATAAACCGTTGATTTTTGTAGCTTCTTACTGGATTTCATAACATGTTTGCGTTTTCCTGAAGCTGTAAGGAAAGAAGTTACGAAAATTGTATCAATATAAACCACATAAAATATAAGCAAAAAATTTTATGTAGTACAGATTTTTAAGATTTTATTAACATGTTTTTTAAAGCATTAATTGGGTACTCAACTTTTTTGCTACATATAATGTCGGCATTTCTGTGCAAAAGTTCGCTTTTAGTTTACCCACATATTGGCCAAATTGATATTTAAGTGAATTTCATTTGATTTTCTGGCTATTTCAGATTGCCACACCGACGATGTAAATGTGCTTCTGTGTGTGTGTGTAGATGCCACATCGCATGTGCTAAACTTAATAAGAGTAAATTGTATTCGTATGACAGTTAGTGTATGTATTTGTGTATCATTCCGATTGCCAGATTATTGAAATTGTAATCAAATTGGGCCGGAATGAGTTTCAGTATGATGAAATGATGTAATTTTAGCTCCTGAGTATCAATTTGGTTTGCCCAAGTAACGTTACAAAAACGATGTATTAGCTAACGGCTAAATATTAAAGCTAAGCACTCTACTACTTCAAACACACTTAAACTAAACCTAATCTAATTTAACTAATATTTTGTTAAAGTGCTCAATTTGGAAAAACAAGTTGATTTATGTTGGCCGGATGATCAGACGCATGTTTGAGCTTATCGCCGTTTTTATTTCAAATAAATGCAAAATCTATGCAAATAGCATTCACTTTGCAACAAGGAAAACCCATGTAAATCTTCTAGCTATTGAAATAAAAACACAATATCTAGGGGCAACTAGCCTTGAGATAGTTATAGTGTTTGGGAAAGGGGTGTGGGTGGGGCGGCGAAGGGTATATGCAATAAATGTACAACATAACTTTGTCTTAGCCAATATAAGCCATTAGAAGTGCATTTCCATTTGTACTTTATGCCACATTCCATCACACACACACACACACTTTAATGGTCATTGCCAATGCGATGGCGGTGGCTGCTGTCAGTTGTTGTTGTTGTTGCACGTTCTACAGCTGTGTTTCACGTTGACTCTCTCTCTCTCTCTTTTTCGCTCTTCCACTTTTAAAGCCTTGTAATGTCCTCGGCACATGTGTGTGCATTCATTTATGTATGTATGTGTTTTACACACATTGCTAACCCTTCTTTTTCTTGCTAGTTGGGTGGCGAGCTGGTGGTTCGAGGGCTGCGAGGGGTTAGCCAAAGTGGCTGACGGAAATTGAGCATATTTCACTTAAGCTCAGCGCTGAAATGGCAAGTGGCAGGTGAGCTTAAAGCGAGAGAACGACAGGAAGCCAGCTAGCAAATATTTGTAAAATCAAACTGTCTATATTTATATGCGATACCGAAGGTAAAGAGTATATTGGGTTTGTACAACGTCCGTCTGTATGAACGCAACTTTTTAGGACACCCTTCAAGCTAGACACTTGAAGCTTTGCAAATTTGTTTATCAATAGCCGGGACAGATATAGTGTCAAGATTGGAGTTTAACGCTTACTGGGGGACTGGGAACTCGATAAATTCGATGACTGAAATTCGCTAAATCAACATATTTCCCACACCCTTACAGCTAGAATTACCAAATTTGGTAGGAAGATAGCAACTGGCATCCCCCAAAAAGCTGCATCCAAATTGTTGGATCCAAGCCGCACATTGAAATCAGAAACGCCAACCTCTTCCACAGTTTTTTCACAAAGTATTACTTCTGACATCCCCATAAGGCCCCTTGTTACCCCTTTTTAAACAGGTATCGAGTGTACCGCAGTCGGGTGCGTCCGACGGAAACTTTTCCACTTGTTTTCGTTACGCATTTCAAATTTCCTTTCCCATTCTCCTTCTCCTCTTGCCCACTGCGCCCTTTCGCTTCATGTGTTTCTCAGTTGGAAGCTTAAAAATGTTAAGCGTAAATAAATTATTAACGGGGGCGTCATGCCGTGTGCCTTATGTGTTGCGAGGGTTGTTTGAAGGGTTAAGCAAATTTAATTATGTATGATCCTAGCTGACATGTTGAAAGTGTATTATATCGATAAAGCCAATTTTTGAGAACACAAGGAGTTTACTTTAATAATAATTTATTTTTGAAGCATACTACAGTCAAACTTCCACATAACGAATCTCAAGGGAACAAGAAGTTTGACTGCACAAACTTTTCGAAACAAATATTTAAATGTAATTTTACAAGTTTTTCCTAACTTCAAGAAAAATCTTGGTTCTGTTTAAATTTGCATTGATGAGAAGTAGAGCCTCGACAAATGCACTCGTACAGTGGAGCCTCTCTGCCTTGGGCTGTACAAAAATGTGCCATGTTTGCCAACAAGCAAACGAGAGTAACGAGACAATTACCGCCGGGAACGACATCAGAGTCAACTCCCGTTGCTGCTGCTGCCTGTTGGCCGAACATGCAACTTTGAACAGCTCAACACACACACACACACACACAGTGACACAATGCAACAGCAGCGATGAATGTGTGCCAACGTTGAAAGGCAGAAAACTAAAGCAGACATTTTAGTGTAAAGTTTGTGCTGCTTTCTTTTGCGTCTCTATGTGTGTGTGAGTGTTTGGGTGTGTGTGTGTGTGTGTGTCGGGGGGATAACGGGGGCGTGACAGTGTGGCCAAAGTCTGCGTAGACAACGTGTTAAGCTTCAGTGGTTTGCCATTGCAAATGGGACACATTAGCAATGTACCAAGTTGCAGCCACATACAACGGGGAATGCCATGCAAAAGTAACACAGGATGGGAAACTAAACGATACTCAGTGAGATAGATAGAAAGAGAGAGAGAGAGAGAGAGAGAGAGAGCGATGTTGCTTTGAGGCCATGTCTGTGTGGCAAAATGTGCCAAATGTGTCAGCTGCAGTTTTGGGAAACGTCAGCTTAAAAAATCTCGTGTGAATTGCTTCATTTTCGCGACTTTCAAAACGAGCTCAACAAAAATAAGTTGACATTTTATTTTTTAATCTGCTAAATGATCTTTAACGATTGTGTTTCCATTCAAATAAGTGTTTGTTTGGACAGCAGAATGTTGAAAGAAAAGTAAAACTGTTAGTGAAGAGAAAAGAAAATAAAAATGAAAGTAGCTCAACACATAAACATATTGTTGATTTAGAACCGATGTAAGTGAATACATTGATGCTGAAGTAGTGGTAAAGAGAGCATTTTTTATTTACAGCTAAAAAGAAGAATGTCCAACAAGGGAGCGAATCGTGTAAGTTGATCTTCGAGCACTGACACTAAATTGATTTAGTCCTTTACATAATAAGTTTGGAATGGCTATTAAAAAGTATTTTGCTCGCAATTGCTTTAATTTTGTACCGTTATTAGCGGCACTGCTGCAGTTTATTGTGTTTAGCATTAGCCAACACTGCTGGCTCAATTTTCTGGAGTGAGCAATGTAAGTTTTTTGACTAGAGAAGATATTGAAACTTCCAAGGACGACCCATTTGTGAGATAGTTTTTTTTGTTTTTTTTTTTAATGAACTTTCGTCATCATCATCACCATCATAGTCGTCAGTCTGTTGATTTTGCGCAACGAAAGTTTAGCGTGCTTGTTTTTTTTTGTTTTTGTTTGTTTTTGTTGCTTTTTGCTGTTTGTTCTGTTAAAAACTCTTCAGTGGCGCCCAAAGCAACAAAACAACAACAACAGCGCTGTCACGCGTAAAATATTTCTAAGAATTTCTCTTATGCTTTTGCATTCCGCGTGACTTTAAGCTTATACACACACACAAAAACAGACAAATACACACGTACATATACATACTGACATTTAGCTTTTGGCAACGAAAGAGTGAATCACACCAAGTTCACGTTTGGGTTTGGTTTCCATGCGATTTTTACCCTTTAAGCTAACTCAACAGGGGTATACTAAATTATATTTATATAACTTGCTAAATCTATTACTTTAAATTTTTAAATAAAATCTTAAAAAATGTATTCATAAACAACGAACTAGACCTACGGTGAGTAGTTTTGAAAACAAATAAATGGAATTGGGTAACTCTCCGTCGAGCATCATTTGATTTTGATTTACAAACTCTTTCGCCTTGATTTTGGTAGATTGTTTGCGATGCTATTGTTGCGTTTCTTTATGATTTTTAATGTGCCAAAACAGAGAAAAACTCGTAAATTTAACGCTGTGATATATACGAACTCTTTGTTTGTCTGCCTGTTAAAACACACACACGCATTAGACAATTTAATGTTTACACTAGAAAGCACACACACAGCAGCACAACACTCACTGCAGCTCCTTGTGCAATTGACAACTCGTCGTGGTAACAGCAATAACAACAACCACGTGGTCACCCACTTGCCGCCCACCCATTGAGCATCGCTCGCTCAGTTGGCAATTTTCTGCCAGCATTTTTCTACACTTTATGATACATGTATTTCCTCAGTATCCTTACTTGTTGTTGTTGTTGCTGTTGTTTCACTTTTCATTTTTATAGCTTTGGCTTTTGATACTGCAAAATTGATGCTTGCACAACATTGTTGTTGGTTTTGTTGCTACTGCTGTTGGCGCAGTTGTTGTTAAATGTTTATGGTCACCTTAAAGGTTTATTGAACATATAATTTAAGAAAAAAGCAACTCAAGGTATTGTTCCTATTGCGGTGTCAAACCGTTGCATCATTTTTATATCTGAAAAGTTTGATTCAAAATTGTTTTCAATATTAACTAATTTTAAAGCCGGAAAAAATGTAAGGCTTGTGATTAAAGCTTTACAAATGGCAAACAGCTTCTTCTTCTTTTTATGCTCCTTGCTTTGGCCCATTGTTATGCTTTGGGCATTGCCTTGATTGGAAGTTTCACTCAAGGGAATTGACTTTTGATTGGCTTCTGTGCGGTCTCTATAAAACTGTGTAGGCCAGAAATAATCCGAAATTATTTCTCTCTCAAATGATATTATAATCATTTCACCAGTTTCTGCACGTGGCAGGCCAAATCTAATTTAGCCACAAATATTTGCCATTGCTAAATTCTTTTTGTCTGCGGCGCGCACAAATTGTTACAAACTGCATTAACTTTGGTCATTAGGCATTTGTTGGCACATTAAATTAAATGCGTGGCTAAGCCGAATGTCCTCGAAATTGCCTGCGTCCATCTCTCTCTCTTTGCCAAGTAAACTCATCAACTCATGCCATCTTCCTTTCACTGTCTCTTCCAACTTTGGCGCTATCACTTGCTCGCTGTATGCAAGTTGTGTATAACAGTTTTATTCAGATATGTTTGCGCTCTGCTCTCTCTTCGATGTCTGCTTTGTTTACATTTACGAGTTGCGGAACGGCGCTCAGCGTTGCCAGGCATTGAAATATTCAATTCATTTACCGTTGCACTTTATTTGTGGTGGTTTGAGATTTATAGTTTTGGGTGTTTTTCGCGTCGATTGCTTGACCTTGATTATTAATTGTTCAAAGTCTGACATTGAAAGACTTTGGTTTTTTTCTGTGGTCGATTTTGATTCTGTTGTTGTTTACTCAAGAGCTCAATTAGAGTTTTTACAGATTGCTGTTGTTGCTGTTGCTGTTGTCAGCGTTGTTATCATGTCAAGTGCTTGTCTGGCAAAGGATTTTTAGATTGACAGCATTTGACAGTGATTTATGCACTGTATTGTTTATTTTTTTAATGGGTTGAGCATGGTACAAAGTTTTACATATACAGCTTGTTGGCATATTTACCGTTAGATCTTTTTTTCTTATTCAAAAAGAGAGGGACAGATAAATTTATGTTGAGATATGTTTGCAAGGGCTAAAAGTGGCATAATTTATATTATTTTTTAAGCTTAATCTACTACCTCATATTATTCATATCTTAACACTTATTGAATAATTAGTTTCTATAACTTATATAACAATATTAAAACTTATATAAAAAAATAATTTGCCAACTGTATTAAAATAAGCTATTTTTAAATTCAAATTTTTTTAGTGAATTGCATGTCAAATTGTCCTTTTTGGCTAGGCAACAAGGGTCTTTCTTCACTTTTTTGTGTACTGACAAAAGCAAATACATAATTTAAATATTTTGGCAGCACACGATATGAGCCAAGGCAGAACCTTTTATGGAAATACTAACATGCGGCCTGGCCAAAATATCAAAAATAACAAAAGCATCAAGGATGTTGGCCGAAAGCTGACAAAAACACATGTCACATTTTTGTGTGTATGCTTACAACTTTTCTTGGAAACCTGTAAGCTGAGTTTTAAAACTGTTTTGTATTTTTCTTCTTGTTCTTCTTGTTGGGCATGTTGGCATAGGCCAAAACCACACCCAGCAACGTTGCTATTCAAGGCTATTATTATGCATAAACAAGGACCACAGAGTGGCAGAGTGTGTGTGTGTGTGTGGGTGCAGCAGAAATAAGAAATAAAAGTATTTGTAAATACTGTTGCGTAGTAACCAAAAAGGACATAAGTGACGACAATTTGCTAGCATTAGTACAAATACATACAAATGCATATACCCTTGCCACAAACTCACCCGGTTCATTTGAATTTTACATTTGCATTTGCATTGAATGTTTAGAGGGAGAGGGAATGTCGCAACTACAAATTGCACCCGACAACCAAAAGCAGCCATCGATCAATGCTGAGTTGGGGATGCAAAAAAACAACCGCAACCAAGTCATTAAAGTCAGGATGCATAGACTACTTCAAATACCGTTTTAATTGAGCTGCAGCAACAGCACTCAATATTTAAGTAGGAAGGCAACAAACAAGAAAAAAAAAATGGTAAAGTCAGCTCGTTAGAGTTTGTACGGTTTGCTGCATAATCATCCATGGCAAATCCAACGCTTAAAGCTTAAATGTCAGCAATCACTTCTTTTCAATATTTGCAATGTTCTTTAAGCTTCTTGATTAATGTCTGAGTATGAGATTAATGTTATGAAATTAAATTTAATAATATATATGCTGAGTAGCATTTCGAAATCGTAGCATAAATTAATCATTTTAATGGACCTGTCTGTCGCATAAATTGCGTTGGCTACCCACACACTAAAAGTATTGCATACCTTGGGGCTAACGAATATGCAAATTTCGTGCGAGAGAACGAGAAACTACTTTGAATTTACGAAAATTTCCAGTTGCTGCTGCTGCAACTTGCATAAATTTTGGGCAAATCCATGTTACATGCTGTTGAGCTTGAGCGTCCGAGTGCCTCGAGGCAAGTGGTAAAACCTGTCACACGTTTACTTATTTCTAGCAGAACATTGAGCAACTTTAAATAAAAATTAATCATCCCTGAGCATTAAATAACCAAAATTTAAGACAAAATGTCTGTCACAAAATTTTATAATTGGGTAATCTACATAAAGGCAACGTTGTCAAAAGGGATAGACAGAGTGAGAGGGTGTTGGTTTTTATCTTGCCACATAATGAGGCACGCAGCAGCCACGTGCTAACTAATGAAGGCCCCCAACAACAACAATAACAGCATCAATACTAGTAGAGCAACGTTAAAGTGTCATAAATGGCATAGAGCTGAAATAACAGCAGCTCCTTAATGAAACCACCACTAAAATGGCCCCAAGCAATGCGCGTTTCTCTCTGTTTACAGCTGTGCCGCTAATTTCCACAGCAGCATAAACGAGAACAGCAACAACAATAGCGAAACCAAAAGAAAGAAAGAACGAAATGTAATGGAGCAAAATATACAAGTTTTTTGCGTGCGTCACAACACCTTAAAAAGCAAGTAACAAAGCAAAAGTTGTCCGAGTTTGACTCGGAGATACCCTCGCTTCAGTAAACTTCAATCTACGATTACTCCTGTGTTCCTCAAACGATCTTAATGAAAATTTTACAGATGATTTATGAAAAAGAGAATACTTCAAAATTAAATTCAAAATATCGGATATGAAAGTTTCTAGCCTTTATAATCTCCGAGATCAACGGGTTCAGTTGTTGTTGATTATCATACCCTTTATCCAATATCATGGTTCCAGGGTAAATAAACGGACAATGGAAAAGGGGAAAAAAGTATAAGAAAACCAGTTCCGGACTGCTATATCCTTGAATATATCCTACACATAAACTCTTAAGAGTGTATTTGTATTCTAACAATTAAGTTTTCTTACAAAAAATGTTCTTAAATATTTCAATGTCAGTTAGGATCTTAGAAGCGGGCTAATGCCAAATGTAATATTAAGTGCCTTATGCACATTAGTAAAAAGCAAGCTCCGTTTGTATTTCACAACCATTTTAGTTTTTATACCTAAGATATTTTTCTGCAGAAAAACCGGCCAGCTCTAGAGGCAGCTTGCATCCGCCGGAAGCGATGGCGACGCTTTTCTCGCCGTCGTCATAAAATGTCGACTTCCTTGCGCCAGATTTCAATTATGCAAAAGGATTTGGTGGACAGTCTGGACTACAGTGAAAATGTTTTGATTACAAACGTCTCGTCTTTGTGCTGGAATATTTACTTTTAATTTTCATCATCAATTATGCATTTGCTACTTGGCGTGGCGTCTGCGCCAATGTTGACTCAACGAGCAGCAAATTATGTTAAAGCCATTACGTGGAGTTCATAAATCATGCGACTGCTGGCAAGGATTAGTTCCTGCTGCTACTGCTGCTGCTAGTTTATATTAAAAACTCGACGCAATTATGTCAATAAGCCAAATTGCTTATGGCCGCCTGGCGCGAAGAAAAAAAGAACAATATAAAGGAGAAAGACTTCAAAATTTGTTTGGTATCATTAATCATTTGCATGTTTCGTGACTGGACGAGTCAAAACAAGTCCTTCATGGTCTTGGGGTGCAGTCAAGCTTGCTACGTGTTGGTGGTGCCTCAAAGTATGCCAGCACACAGAACAAACAATGGACCAAAACTAAACAATGCAGAGATTGCTGCAAACAGAACACAAAAGATGAATTTTGTGGGAAGACTTATGAAACACAATTGATAAGCCAGTCAAGCTCTACATTCCCCCTTATACCAGTAATCAGTTAGCGATGAGTTCTATTATTAATACCCCCAATCACCATAAACAACTGATCCTTCTTCAATAGCTACCATAGCAGGAACAAGTCGAAAAAGTTGAAGTTAAAACAACAATTGGCGAATCAAATTTGCTGTCGGCTGCCAAAAGTGCTCATAAATTTCACAGTCTGGCCAGCAAATAGGGCGAACTATGGCTGGAACGAGCCATCCAGAACGGTTGGTTGGTAGTAAGTAGCAGCCGCATAAGGAAGCATGCCACAAGCCGGAAGTTAACAAGCAAAAATAAGGAGAAAACAAACTAAGCAAAATGACTTTTCAAACATACAGCAAGCAAAAGAGCAAGAAAGAAGTGAGAACAGTATTCCAACTAGGCTGTCTTTATTGTATGTGAGCTTCGCATAAGGGTAGCTTTCGATTTGATAAATAACAGATGAGCCTAGAGTGTCTGCAATGTAACTATCAAGAGAAGAATTGGATTCGTTGCTTATTGAAAGTGTGAGAAAGAGTAAACACATGCTTAGGCAATTCTCATTACAAGCTGCAAGGCGACAAAAAAGTCGGTAATGGGATTTTTGCTTGAGATATTCCATGTGTTCTTTTACTTACTGTACGTTTCTTTGACATCTTGCTGGCTGAAGTTGTTGTTATTGTGGACTAGTGTTTTAATTGTCAACCCTTAACACGTCTTTTGCACTACCACATTTATCTTTTTCACTAACACCATTAAATAATCGATCCTAACTACCATGTTAACATAACTTTAATAACCTCACTGAGTAGTCGACTTTATTTTCTATTTATAAGCTGCCTCTCTTCGGTTATTAACTCATAAATCACTTTGAGCTAAAAATACTTGTCGGCTGTACTGAGTAGCACAGCGCAGAAGGGAGGCTTTTTTGTTAGCTGCAGCCGCTGGCAACACTTTGGAAAATACATTGACTGCGAGAATGTCATGAATATTAAATTTCGATTATTGCCTTTGGCAATGTGCCGTCATCGTCGTCGTCGAACCCAAATTCAACCATCTCCTTTTCGTTCTGTTCATTTTCTTCATGCTCTTGTCGCTGTTGAGTTTTGTTGGTTTTAGTAAGCTTAGTATCGGATTTAGTTCCGCACTTGTCCAGCTTAATTAAATGCGCTTTAATTAAGTCAAATATTAGCCCAGTTCTGCCAAACGTAACATATGCATGCCTGGATGACAGCAACGCTCCACCTCAACGTGCTTTGATAAATGTCAAATGGAGTGAATGAAAAACAGGTAAGCCAACAAAAAAATAAAATAAAAAACAAACATTACAACGTTGTTGGTGCGATGCTCTCAAACTGATTTGATTGGCAATTTGATTTATTGGCCAGCAGCCGTCGTTTACCCAAATAGGTTGAAGGACGTCACTCGAAAAAACTGCAAATTAACAGTTTGTCTTCTATTTTTTATTCGATAAAATTCCAAGTCATTGAGAATCTGAACGCAAAAAAAACACTTTAACAATATTAAATTTTCTGACAAGCTCCAAATTGTTATTTTAACGCTCAATTTTCTTATGGTGCTACACAACTAACAAAATCCAATTAATCAAAATATATAAATGTAAACCTACAACTTGTGTGTATACCCCAAAAAATAGAAGAAAATACGTCGCTTAGTCAGCCTATGCTCGCCATGCTCAGCACAAGTCAATGGCTGCTTTGAAGCGTAGAAGGGATGTCCTTTGTTCAGTTCTAGGCAAAGGTCGAGTTCTCTGCTGGATGAGCTTTACATACAATACATCGTATACACTAGAGTTCATATTCTGTGCTAACTTTTCTTGTGGCTTTTGTGGCTCATAAGCTTTTGAGTGGCGGGCCTGAAAAAGCAACTGTAATTGAATTTTTCATTGTTTTCATACAAATTATTGTTGACTGGCAAAAACAGTGAGGCCAAACAATGTGCTGAACCTATGCCCTTTTTTCCTGGTAATCACATTAATTTCGTTTATACAGCAAACACAATATGTAGATAGCAAAGATAAACGTGTTGAAGATACACTGAATAAAATAAGTCTTAAATTTTATAGCGTACTTATGTGAACATTCATATAAATAGTTAACATTTTTAATCCTTTTTGATCCTTGTGTTGGGTAAAAAATTGGGTTTTAATACACTTTGCATTTATTACATTAAAAGCCTATAACTGGATAGCTATGGCCATAAAGCGCCAGCTCAACCCTTATGCATATTCAAAAAGAAATTGTGGCCAACACGTGTCTGACCAACACTGAACGCTTTCATGAATGTCACAGCAAATGTGTTTGCGAGTGTGTGTGTGTGTGTGCCAGTATACTGAAGCATTCACTGACCAGTGGATAAATGGCAAAGATTGTTAACACCACGAAAGGGAAAACGTGGTGCAGACTGCAGAATTAACAACACTCACACAAAAATGCAATTAAAATCCACTTCAATCAGTATGTAATGCGATGGCAATAATGAAAATTTCAACAGCGGCATTTAAAAGACATTTTCCAATTGCAATTTGCCATATTTATGTAATTTAAGGACCTTTAATGTTATTGCCAACATTTAAGTAGGGTTCGAAAGCAATTTCATATAGGATTGCCATAAGCTTTTCAACAAGTCGTAACCATCTAGTGTGAACAGTAACCACAAGTTGGGTCTAATCAATGTGTGTGTGTTTGTGCTTATTGCATGACTTGAGCCAAGTCAACATTTCATCTTCATCCGCTCTGTGAGAGGGCAACATGATTACCTGATAAACACATTCAGCCAGCATTATTGAATTCACAACACACACACACACACACAGGTACACACGTCAGCATAAACATGAACATCATAAGCGTAGCGAGGCTAAAGACAAAACCACCCAAAACTGAGCCCTGACAACGGACGTGCACCTGATCCTTCCTGCCAACAACAAACTCACACACACATGTTTGTTTTCTTGCCATTGCCTTGCGCTGTTATTTATGATAATTCAAAGTAATATCCTGCAGCAATTTCATCAACAAATGCTAAGAGAGAGAAAATGTGAAGCTAAACTCGATTGCCGTTGGTTGTATAAAACGAAAGGCACAACACGCTATGGGCTTGTATGATTCCGTGTGGAACTCTGGGAAATTACCCGAACGTGTCGAACGTGCAAATGCCTGTGTGAAAATTGCAAAATTGTTTGTATAATTGGTTGTATCAGCAGGTATGTACATAAAATTCGCCTATGAAGTGGCTCATAAAATATATTAAATCGAAAGTACTTGGCAAATGTGTAGCTTTAAGTAATTGGCACTTATATGTTGTATATACTAACAAGAAACCAGTGTCCAAACATTAATTTTTTTTGGCTTTTATTAATGCATGTTTTTACCTCTGTAAAATTTCTAAAATTTTGTCCTTTTATTAAAAATTATTTACACTTACAAAGAGCTGAACAAATACACATTGTTACTTATTTCACCTCTGGACAGGCTGACTTATTTCAGCTCTGGACAGGCTAACTGATACTTATTTCAGCTCTGGACAGGCTAACTGATATAGGAACTGCACAAGGGTTCGTGTAGGTCGTCCAGTCATTCTGTGCTTGCTTAGATAGGGTATTAAGCCAAAAGTGGTGAGCAAGCCTGTGCCCCGAGTATCGATATGCGCCCAATCTGCACAGGGCACCATCTCATGAAGTATAGCAGCTGCTAGACAAGAGCTGGCCATTCCACGTCCATCGTTGCTTATATCATAGCCCGTCTCATCAGTCACCTGTTTTCTGTAGTAATCCCACAAGGGGAGACGCCACACTCGATCACCGGTTAGGGAGCCGGCACGCTGAAACTGCTTCCAAATGTAATGTGAATTGGAGAATATGGAAGAGGCGCCACCACCAAAAGCTTTCTTTGTGCCCGTACCCAGTGTTGCCACATCGATGACCAGTCTGGGCTTATACGAAGTCTGGCCATAAATCAATGGATCGGCCATAACCACAACGCCTGCCTTATCCAGATCCCTAATAGCCATGGATTTTGAGTTAAGAAGGGTGACTACATCGCCAGGCTTTGTGGACATGCCCGATGGTAGATTCTCGCACAGTGGAATTATCAAGACCACATTAATGGGCAACGATAGCGCTGCAACACAACGCAGCATTGCCACACAAGCTGCTGCTCCCGACATGCTCGCCCGATACTCATCCATGCCTTTACACTTACGCAGATTAATGCCACCCGAGTTGAAGGTTATACCCTTGCCCAGAAACAACACGGGCTTGTCATCAGGATGCGTTCCACAGTAGGTAATCTCCAATAGAACGGGCGGCTCACACGAACCCTTGGCAATCATAAGAAATGAATTCATACGCTGCATCTCAATCCAGTCCATGGTGCGTACCTCCACGGTAACACCACAGGGACACAGTGCATCCACCGTAGCCTGGGCGAACATGGTTGGTGTCATACAACAGCCAGCAGCATCACTTAAGCGTCTTGCCAGATTCTGGCACTCTGCCTTGACAACGCCACGCATCCAGCCATCAACATCGTTTGAGTCAAACAGCTCTAGCTTGGGAAACACTGGGCGACTTTTCTTATTGAGCATATCGGTATATTGCCAAATGCCAAGAACGGAACCTTCTGCCGCCTGTTCTGCATAATCCATGCTATCGACAGAAACCATATTACAACCAACGGTTTGCAACGCTTGAGCTCCAATTCCAGCAGCAATGCGAACGTTCTCCATGCCCTCGTCCAGCATCTCCAGCTCATTGAAACCCATGCCTTCCAGGCCAACTCCAACTAAGGCAATGCTCCGAAAGTCATCATCAATATTATTGAAGACCTTGCCACGTCCCAAGCGACCACTGATCTTTGTTTCGCATATCAATTTTGATAGTTTACCACCGACACGATCATTGAACTTTTCGCCCGATGCCGTTAGTTTGATTTCCTTGTTGTCCTCTTTCTGGTAAACGCCAAGCACAAGACCCTTGCCTCGTGACTCATTGGCGCCGCAAGAGAACCGCACATATTTTAAGGCTGGTAGGCTGCGCTTTGAGCTGTACCTTAGCACGATTCGACGAAGATTATGCATTGTTAATAGAATACGTTAATTTATTTGCACACAAGTTAATTTGGCAAGAATGGACTATTATTGTTGAACACAATATATATAAAGTTCGCTAGGAACAGTGTAAGCTTTTCCAAACAATAATAGAGGACGCAAACAAAATGTTACACAAAAATTTAGGCAAAAAAATGTATGTAGGAAATGTACGATCACAGGAAAAAAGCACAACACAACTCGAATACTGTTCGTCGACTAAATTAAAAGCCATTTTTAATAAATCTTTGAATGAAAAGCTCTCTGACAACAATAACTATGTCTGCTATGGTTTATGTTTATTTGCTATGTTTACGAAAATGTTGTTTATACTTTGAGATTTGAATATAAGTTAAGTTTCTCAAAATACTATTCTGATTTTGTCATCATTTTAAATTAATTGATTATTGTATTGTTATTTTCATCAGAAGTAAAGTAAAATTAGTAAACTGTAAATATATTTGTAAAATTCAGAATATTTTGATAAGAACTTAACTTATGAATTTTAAACGAATAATTTTTCAGAATGAGTACAATTAAAATGTTCAAAGCTATAACCTTAGTGAGACAACGATCAAGAACTCGATTAGTCTCGAAAATATTTATTTACATATTTGAAATTAGAAATAAAGCAAATCAAGTGCGAAACTAATATATTATAGCGCCATAGCACATTATTAACAATATAATACTAGTCTTAAGTTAATAAATTATAAATAAACAGCGTAACAGGATTCGTTATTACATTTGCATAATTCAAGGCTAACTAACTGGATAATGTTAACTACCACAAAATGCCCTAATTAAATGCAGTCTGGTGAAATAATTTATGCAAATGCGATCATAATTAACGCACTAACTAAGTGAACCGCAACGAAGTTAATATTGATTGGCATTATCGAAAACTGGGTCCGGGTGCCTTTATTACAAAACAAACAAATGAGCAAACAATTCAGTTTTAATTTTTAATTACTTAAAAAACAAACTGCTTCTCAAAAGTTGACTCTCTGTGATATTTTGCATTCAAATAGATTTTAAGCTTGAGATACTTTGTACATACAAAGGTAAACAGATACTTCAGCCATTTAACTGCTTGCTCAGATAATAAATGTAAAATGCTTATTCAATTTCAGCAGTAAGAAAACCGTCTGCTGATTGTTGCTAAGTGTGCATAAAATGTGGGTCAGCTAAGGACTGTTGGTTACTCTGAAATGGTATCTGATTGTCGTTAGGGTAAAAGTTTAAAATCTGAGTAGGCGTTGCTATAAGCAAATAAATTATTTGTAAAATCAGTTCACGCTTTTAGTTATTTATTGACAACTATATAGTCAGATCAACAGAAAAAAGAGTGCTAAATTTTCTCAACTTTTCCTACACAGTTTTAGCGTGCTGCATAATGTTAGTCATAGATAAACGAACTGTGCCAATGAAAAGGGGAACTTTAACAATACAACTACTTTGCAAATGTTAAAGTAAACTTAAGTAAACTGAAGTTTACAAACTGCAATCCTAATATACGGCGATAAGGCAACACTGCAGCTTACACACTCTATTGCCTTTAGCGTTGTATTTTAAATCTCTCATACCTCGGCGTGTCGACCACAAATGCTAAGCCATTCATATGATTATTGCCAAACAAGTAGCAGCAGACTTTGCAGTGTCTGCCCCTGTTAATGTGAATGTCTCAGCCCTTAAAAGTTGCCCTGTTGCAAACTCAAGTAGTTGCAACTTAACACACTGTAACGCTTGTTGTTTCGGGGCGTAACACTTTTGAAGTTGTAGAACTTTTTCGCTATGCAGAGGTCTTGAAAATCTGCAGGATGCCTTTTCTGCATTTCTCCAACATTTATCGGAGCCATGCCATAAAATTGTGTCGGCTATTTCTGATGTCCGTTCATGTGTGAGTGTGTTTGTTTGGGTATCTGTATCTGTAAGTGTGTTGACAGCATTTGTTGCCAACAATTTCATTACCGCACATTTAAAGTTTTTCCAACACTTCTAACACACACAGTCACACATAGCAAATGAGACGGCCGGATACACACACACATTCATTTCTATGCTCGAACCACCATGCCCACCCGCATAATAAAACAACCCCCCTGTGTTTAGATGTGTGTGCTCATGGCTCTGAGCTCGTTATAAATGGTAAACTTTTGCTACTTGCTCAAGTGGTTTTCAGCATTTCTATTTGCTCTTTTTTTCTGTATTCGAATTTCGTTCTATTTCTCTCTCTCTCTCCATTTATTTCGTTTGTTCTTTATGCTCTCTGCTGCTGGCTTTTGTTCGTATTTGATTTCAAAAACTTTTTGTTGTTTATCTTACTTTTTAATGAGAGCAGACATCGAGATCGCTTGTCCCTGGACAGCAGACACCTGACAAAGCCAAAGCTTCCTAGCTATACACACACTTAGATATATTTAACGATTAGCCATGTGAAATGGAAACGATAAACTTTTGCCAAACGTGTGTGTGTCTTCTAAGCCGCCCTTTGGCCATAATGCCTGGCTAGTTACGAAACAAAGTTTTACGGCAGAATTTGTCAAGCAGCGTTTTAAAAGTGCGTGCAACAGTTGAGAATCAGTTGGCTCTTAAATCTGACCAACTTTATCTGCTCAGGCTCGATGGGTTGGATATAGCTCTGGATAATATTGATTTGTGTAACTTTTTCTCTCTATTTTTTATTCGCAATCTCTTTTCGAGTGGCTGGGATAACACAGAGTCGAGTGTTTTTAATTTCGAACTTTTTGTGGAGCATTCGCATATCAATGACTGGACGGGGGCATTGAAGCGTAAGTGGCAACAGTCGCTGCCACATTCTAGCGCCACTTCAACCACCACAAAAAAAAGTATTACACGTACACACGACGAAATTCAGTTGGCAGCCAAAAAACTTCTATTGAAAACTTGGCACACAATTTACCCCTGTACTATCTTTCCTGCATTGCAGTGATTTTAAAATTTTGATTAAATATTTTGGCGACCTTTTGGCAAACTAAATGAACTTCCCGTTGAATTGTTGGCCAGTTCATCATTGTTCATTGGACAACGTTTTTTTATATATCTGTTTTCAATATTTACAGCCACTTAAATGCCGCCATTTGGCAATTTATATACATATGTAAAATTATCTCTTGTGAATGACATGCACACAAAATGAATAAAATATGATTTTATTAAAAGCCGGGAGCATATTTTAATACCCTGTACGTAAAGACTGTTAGTGACTGGGTGTATTGGTATTCAATGAATTAGTCATAGACAAGCTGGTTAATGGAATTAGTCAGTATGTATATCTTTTAATAAAATTGTTATGACAACAATTATGATCTTAACAATATTAAAATTCACATTCAATTGTGCGCGAATGCTATGATTAATTTAGTAGTGACAAATTGCATTTTGTTGGTACTTATCAATATTTATGGTATTTAATTTACCTTATTCAAGCCTTTTTAAGTTTTGTTATGCAAAATTACATACTTTTTTATTGTAGCTGTTTAATAAATAAATATTTCGAGATCTATGAATTTAAATTGTATCATACATATCTTCCTCAAAGATAATTGAATTATACGCGCTCAATTTGCCTTCTTTTTACCTTTCTGCTTGTTACTGTTTATGTGATTAATAAATTACGAAAAATAACATAAGCTACTTTTCGTGCTGGAAATTAATGAGCTTGCTAAATAATTGAATTGTCGCTTGAGTAAGCGAATAACTGATGATTCCTGTCTGATTTTTTTTGTGTTATTGGCACCCAAATTTGCATATGTAATCTGCCAAACGCAAAAGATACACACAGTTTATATATGTATGTATAAACGGCAAACATGCATTTCTCTCGCGAACCCTACGACTGCTCGACTTTTGCTGTAGCTACAAATTTAAATGTTAAACTCTCAAGCAAATTTGCACAAGCTTCAAAAGGCAGCAGCAACGTTGCAAGGGAGCAAAATACACAAAATACAGTCAAATAGAGCGTGCGTGTGTGTTGGCCAATATAAGCTCGGGCTTAACTGTTGTTGTGAGTGGTAGAACCTCTTGCATCTTTTTTGCTGGGTTCCAAAAGCAGGTTGTACAGTTTTATTCGACACATTTGTTACATTCAGCAAAAGCAGAAGAGAGGCAGACAAAACAAGCTATGGCAAATTGAAATCTTGTATCGTGTTTCAACTCACATTTGGTACGCCTTCTGCGTCATTAAGCTGATTGAGTTGTAGGCAACGTGCTGCCTACAATTAGTAGGCAATGCTTAGCGTGTCTTGCCAAATTGATCAATTTGCGCGATGCCTTAAGCCATGCCTAAGCCGATTATGGCCACAGAGGACACAACTCAAAGTACGCACTTAAACTTGCCGTCGAAAGTTTATTTCCCTTCTTCAATCTTCAATTTTTCTGCCGACGAAAAATTGCTAATGTCGCAAATTTGCTTGTCGGCAATTTATCAAAGCAGAAAGTACGAGAGAGGAGAAATGAATAAAAAACACATCTAATTAAATTAAAGCGTTCGCGAAATCAGCTTTTTCTGTGTTTGTTCCGGTCTGGGTTTTGTGTCATTTTCCCACTCTGTCACTTTGTCAGTTTGTCAGCTTTTGCATTAAGCAGCTCAGACGAACGCTGAAAAGTATGCAATATGTTTGAAGCTGTTGTATCGTCTATCCTGCTCACGCATGCCTTTCATCAGTTGCAGTTGAATTGTGACATTTATTAATGTCAACGCATCAACAACAACAAGAACAATTTTCATCATAATGAGAAGTGTGGGCGTGGCATTTGGCAACCCAAGTGGCATTAATAACGCATTTTCGCTGTCAGTTTGAGTCAACGTTCAACACAAAAACGCCAAAGTCAGAGTCGCAACAAAGAGAGATTTAACGTTAAGCGTTGAGCCATAAAAAATGGAGTTGCAACCAAAGTGCTGAAGAGAAGAGATCATAAAAATACTAAGGTGCTCGAGGCGTATTATGAAAATGACATTAAAGTGTTGACAGCGCAGCGATGCGAACTTCTGTCAGTTATTAAAGCTTATCGCAGCAGCTTATGGGATTTCTATGTGTAAGGGCTCATTGAGGATTTACTCTGTCTCTAAAGTATGCCCATTGGACCATAAACTTGACACTAAAACTGCTTCAGTAACTTGTTTGATCAAATGACAGTTAAAGATGGCGAAATTCACATGAAAGTAACACTTCTTTCGCCTGTCCGTTTATTAACAATGATATTTTTTGTTCATGCAAGTAATTAAATTTAATTAAACTCTTTCCACTTTGCACTCGAAGCCACAAGCGTGCATTCCATTCGTCATTTAATTGTAGTTTTGTATGTGTGAGTGTGTGCTCGTGTGGAAGACAGAGGAGCAAAACATAACTCATGAATATAATAGCATCATATTTAGTTGGTTGGAGAAGCAACTTCTCCTAACGAAATCAAAAAGAGAGACAAAAATATATAATATAAAAGAAGTATTATATTTTATTGCATTGTGGTAGCCACAAAAGTAAAACAAAGAACTTGCAACACCAACAATGCCAAATATTCATGGCAACAGCAGCAGCAACAGCAGCAGTAGCAGCAGCGCCCAAATGTCTGCAATTGTTAAACTGTTATACGCCCAGCATATTAACCAATGCAGAGAGCGCATGACCAGAGAGCATAAAACTGTGCTAATATGCCGGATGCAGGGGTATCCAACATAAAAGCTACAAAAATAAAAATAAGAACAGAACGAACACACAGACAAACACATTTTGGACGGCAAGAATAGCGACAACAACGACAGCAACAGCTCCTCGCACTTAGAACCAAACACGTAACAACAGCCTGACCTTCACCATTAGCGCACTTTTTTATCTGACAACAAGAGCAACAACAAACAAGCAACGCAGCACGTACGTACGAAAGAGTATTGAAGTATGCGTGTTGTATTTTTTTTGTTTTTTGTTTTTGGGCGTGGAACCGTTTACTTTGTGTGTGTAAGTTTGTGCGTGGTAGGGGTGGCATCTTACTTGCCTGGCTTTGCCCAGGCTTAAATGCTTTTAACCTAATGGAGCAGCAGTCACAGGAGAAACAGCAGCATCAGGCATGTTACTGACACCATTGATAGCCGGAAGTGCGCCTTCTCTGAGTGCGTGTGTGTGTAAATACTTAATGAGTTTGTTAACCCATATTTAAAAGCACATATATTTAGCCCAGCTGACGTACATATGTAAATAAACGATGACATTTTAGTTAAGTTAAGGCACTGTCAAAAATTACCTTTAATGATTGTTTTGGTGATTTTATTGAACATATGAGAAGTACTTATTTACGGTATACGGTATTTGCTGTCTTGGTTCATTGTATAGTTTTTGGCATTGCTGAAATATGATTGGCATGATTGATGATGCAAGTGATTGAAATGTGATAAATTGTTGTCTGCTGCGAAAGACAGCAACAGCAATAGCAACAACAACAACAACTGGGGAGGAAGAAAAGATTCGAAAAAATGCATGCAGGAACTTTTAGCACACTCTGATATGAATATATGGAAAATTCCTAACTGCTGTCGCAAAGCTTTTCTTGCTACGTGCTTGACGCAAGTGCCCAAAATAAAAAATACCACTTTATTTTTTTTTTTGTCGTTAAGAGGATTTCCCCAAGAGTAGCAGCAGTCACTTGGTTTATTTTTCCATGTGGTTGTTAGCCGAAAGTTTCCCTTATTGTGTCCGTGGAGACAAGGAAAACTCTTAAGTTGAAGTATATTTGGCTTTACTTTGGGTTGCTTTTCTTTTTGGCCAGTTTTCTTTGTGTTCTAATGCAAAAGACGTGGAGCGAAGCATTTAATCAACTTTATGTGAAATAAATTGCATGCCTCTTGCACTAAAATTGCCTCGAGAATGCCTTTGCAATGTCATTAGATTTATTAAAAAAAAAAAAAACAAAAAACTGTACAAAGGATTAGACACAATGCGGAATGATAGCATTAGTCAATAGGCGTTGGGCAGCATACATATAAATAATATCAAAAGCGTTTCGAATCAAATAAATAATTGGAAACTCAGAGTAAATTCTCTGCTTAGTAAATGTAAATAAAATTAAATTGAATTTGTATTTGGTTCCCTATGCAGAAGGTAAAGCATTGCTACTAATCAATGATATAAAGTTGTTTATTTTTGTTTTAGTTTTTTTAGGGCTTCTTCTTCAATTGATATGAAATTACAGCTCCTTAAATCTAATCTTCCCTGGAAAATGTATATTATTTTTTCTTTTTGTGCAAAATAAATTTGAAATCAGTTTCAATATGTTAAGGACATACGCCAATTTTTAATGCTTAGCTACATTTTGCACACACATACAAAAACTGCGTCTGCGTTTACCGTAAAAATAACTGTAAATAGAGCAGCTGAATTATAGTTTACCATAAACTTTTGCATTGCCAAACAACTCAAGGTTCGAACTTTTTAAGTAATTGCTCCTTATGCAACAATATTGTGATAGCTATATAAAATAGTGTACAAATACATGATGAATGTGTGTGTGTATGTGTGTGTTTATTTGTATAACACGTATACGGCCCTCTGATTTATGGTGACCGGTTTTTTAAAGCTTGTTGTCAAAATAAAAAAACTTTTTTGCTGTGCTGATAAAAAATAAACAAAAACTTTTATTTGGTGTGCCACAAATGGTTGTTGTTTTGTTATTTATTTCGTGCATTTTTTTGCATAAAAATTAAATTCAATTCCTTATTGCTGCTGACAGTTTTATTTGTGCCAAATAAATTTGCACCGCTTGATAATGATACTATTAAAGTTGGGCCATTTAATTATAGTAATATACTTACTTAGTAAGTAAAATGTTTCAAAGCTTTTAAAAAGGTTCTGTTTGTAATCAGTTTTACTTTAATATGCCGTCTGCTTGTTGGCTTAATTAAAAACCATCAACGGCCACTTGAATAACTTGCAGACGGCAGAACCAACATTCAACACACACATATATATCTACTCACACTCCTACAGTTTAAGTGGCACAGCTTCAGCTTTGTGCCGAGCTGATGACGGAAGTCTCGCCGTGACTGACAATTTTTGCGTTAACAACAACAACAACATAAACAACAACATCAGTTGTAGCTTAAGCTTCTTTTTGTTTTGGTTTTTTTTTATTTTTTGTTGTAGTCATCGTCACATGTGCAAAGGAGCTTGCCTCAGCATCTCACTCTCTCTCTCTCTCTCTCTCTCTCTCTCTGTCTCTGCTTGGCAGCATCTGCCTCTTGAATAGTGGCAGTCTGTAACTGCAGCTTCTAGTAGTGTTTTTTGTTGCATTTCAGACTATTCGTTCAGTTAGTCAGTACAATGAATTACAACGGTACACGCGTAAGCCAGGAATTCTCTTCCTGACATACCTTCTGCCTTCATCAAGCTGCAGTCGGCAGTCATAATGGCGACAATAACAACAGCATCAGCAACGTTTTAGAATGAGCTGAAGCGTTTTCCTTTGGCTTCAGTTACGCTTTGTTGGCTACCACACAATTTTACAATTGACTCTCTTTGCTCTGTCGAGTGCTTAGAGGGCGGGGGTGAGGTTTAACGTAAAACGCTCGACTTGTTTTACGCATTATTTACGTAGTTGAGATTCTGTTACGCATTACGTGCCACTGTGTGAGCTTTGGGGAGTTGGGGCAAATGAACTGGAATTACAGTAAGCTGTGGCAAGCAGCAAAACGTTTGGCTACAATTAATTTGAAAGTCTAGGCACGGCAAATGAGCTCCACGTTGTGTGTGTGTGTATGTCTGTGGGTGCCCTTTCAAAACATTCAGTGGTTGATAACTTACACATGAATTAAAGGAAATTTGTATACTTATGTTGGCAATTTGTCTGGGCATTAAGGAAAATTTCTTGTTAATTGAAAATGTGTCTTTAATATTACTCAAAGGCTTTTCAAAATAACGCCAGGGAATTCATCTAAAATGCCATAATTCCTTGGGTTTATTTTATTAATCCTTTTTATTGTTAAGCTAAACATTAAAATTGTCAAAAGACGAAGGCAATAAAATTTGTTGAGACATTAAAATTTGATAGCTTAATTTTATTTTTCGCCTAAAATCATAAAATTGTAAACAATCTTTAATAAGCTGCAGTATCAAAGTGCTTTCGAATTTGAGTAAAGGCTTCTTTACTCAAAGCTTTATTATTTGGTATGATATTATCTTTACTAAGTGCAATTGTGGTCATAATACTAAAAGCTGCTTACCGCGGCCATTTGTGGACTCTTACCATTTAATATCAATAATTGAACAACACTTACTTGTACCATTTAGTATGGGGTGGTGTCCGAAAACCGCACTGGGAATTGATCTATCAATTTATATGCTTGAGGTCAATAAATCATAAAGAGCTGCTCTCGAGGAGATTCTCTTATATTTCTCTCTCTCTATAATGCTTAATGTCACGCAACTTATGCAACATTTAGTGGATATTGTATAAAATATTTAACACACAACACGATAAAACACTTTATGGCTCATTAATCATTATACACACACACACACATACACACGCACACACAATTAAACACACAATAAGCGCAAGAGAGACGGCGAAGCCAATAAGAAAATGGCAAAACGTTATTCAGGCCTAACAATATTTGAGTGTGCCTGATTAAAGTGTGAATGCAAAGGTTACTTTTTTATGCGTAGCAGAACTTAACACAATCACACACTTTACGCGATTTGACTGGCACAAAACACATCGACACAAAATTTGGTGTCGGTCTGAACGAGAGCACTGGCAACGGGAGACTGAGGCTAAAGCCCAAGCACGCCTGTAAGTATGCATGCCCTTACGCTAAGTATAACAGTATAACAGTCTTGTAGCGAGTGAGAGAGCAAATGTGTGCTGTACTCTATGGAAGCTGTGAACGGGCAACGGACAACTCTTTGCCATCACCTGACTCAAAATGAATGCGGAAATTACCATTTGACCATAGCACGCACTACGACCTTAACATAAAATTTTGCTTAAGCAGCAACTATTAAACACTTTTGCCATATGTGGCCAATAAACCAAAATCACTATCAGCAAATTAGTATTCTAATGTGTGATGAGAAAATGAAAAGATTAAGAAAACATTCACATATAAGTGGTGTATTTCATACATTATGTGGGCTGACCGTGAAGAAGAAGAATAGGAAGAGGCTCAATGTCGCCTTAAGTGCGTGAACAAATTATGATTATGATTATTTACTGTTTTCTGTGGGCGCGGGGGCGTTGGGTTACATAAACATGCCATTAAACTTAAGTGGCACGGTTCAGATTTCAGCTTTCAGATTCTTACTCCAGATACCCAGATACTTAAACGCAAAGATTTTTGCACTCGCAACTTAGAAGGCACTTTTGTTTGGTGAATTCAATTGAAGGCTGCTGCTATTCAAATGTCAAACAAATTTCGTAATGCCACTCAGCGCGCTCTTCGAAAGAAGACAGACAACAAAGTTGATGCCTGAAATCGTTGTGCGTCTGCACGGCCGATAGCCAATTTGAAATGGCCATAAGAATGGCATGCCAGACAAGTTTTGTACGAAACGTAATTGAATTTTTATTGACATTGCAGGCTGAGACTTAAGGCAGTGAAGCTGTTTATGGTTGGAGTGGGCGGAAGATATGTACTGAATTGCTTTTGGCCTAGAGTAAGGCATCAACTATTTTCTAGCAGTGGCCCCAAAGCGCAAAAAAAGAAATGGCATCTTTTGAGTAGGACAAAACATGAAAGCAATGAAAGTAAAAGGTAGAAATGGTAATTGGAAATACTTGAAATTAATTTAGATTTTACGAAATATTTTAGCAAGCATTTTGAATGCCAATGGGTAAAAGACAATTTGTGTTTATTTGTAGACAAATTGTAGTTTTCCATTCGTTTATTTGTTTAACTTATGTGTCAGTGTAACATTTTCTCATCGATCTCTGTTAAAGGTAAAATGTTCAAATGAAACGAACAATTTTCTGCTTTTAATGTTACAGATGCCCTGATAACATCAGAGTGAAGTTCCCCTTTTGACTCCATTTTTTGTTCATTTGTTTTTTTTATGGTTCAACTGTAAATGATGGCCTCATACAATTACCATTCACAGTTGCACGCTTTTGCTAATTATAAGCAAATAGCTAGCACTTTGCCACCTCTCTGTATTGCTATCTTTGTATTGCTTGTTGCATGCGCAGCCATTAAATTATTTTATATGGCATATTAAAATAAACTACTCAAATGCATGGCGAAAAGTGAAAAGCAGTAAACGCTGCCAAGTCGAGTCGGGCAAGTTATCAGCAGTCTTGGGACAGGGCAAACACATGACAGCATCTCTGGACTTGCTGCTATAATAATAGTGTTATTATTTTTATTACTGTGGGGCATGTTGCGCGACTACTAAGCAATCACTTAAAGCACTTTAAATTTGCATGCAGCACGAGAGCATCCAGAACTGAGCTTTAAAAAAAAAAACCAGGCCAGCTGCTGTGCTGTGCCTGCCTGCCTCCTACTGGCGGCCTGATATAAATCAGAGACTCAGCACAACACTCATACGCCGCGTGTGACCAACAGTGTTTGTGTGAACCTGAGCTTAATGCGTGTGGTTGTTGATATCCAGCCATTTTCAGTGTTGCTGTGGTACTCACATATTTATTAACAATTTAAATGCTTTGTATAGGCAGAGGAATTCAATTTGACAGTTTAAGCTTCCAAATTCTTCAACTAACATTTGATTAACCAGCTTTTGACTTTGCTTGCCGTTTTATAATCAGCTCTATGATGCAGGCTATTTCATCGCTGTCTTTCAGTAGCGAGTTTGACACGTTCTTGCTCATTAAAGTGGGTGGTGCCTGGCTCTCTTTCGGAGCTTTGCCGCTTATTCGTTTAAAAGGCCAGTCAAACAGAGTGCTCGCATCGCCATTTATCAGATGAACCTGCTCTATTTTTCGGCGTATGGCCTGCACCACATGCTGTTTACTTTGGCAATTAAATCCAGCAACGCTACCTTCAATTTTCAGCACATCATCGATGTTCACGTACGGCGACGGGACATAAACTTCAGCTGGCTGCATAACCTTTAACTTTTCCAAACGGCGTTCCAGCAAATCCAACTTCCACTGCGTGTCCTCCATGAAGGCAGTGTGATTCGAGGAACGCACCATGCACTCTATGACCCTCGTCAGATTCGCGTTTTGCACGTTCAGTAGACTGATACACTCGACCAGACTCTCGGGTCGAGGGGTGGCTAACCCACAAACGACAACGACAGTTGTTACAAATTTAAGTAGCATAAACACCAACCGCAGCATCGTTGGTCTTTCAAGTGCAACGGTTGCAAAAGAAATGATGTCGGTTTGGGTTATTTTTAAAGAGTGCGTTGATTGCATTGGGTGTGTCCAATGAGCGTATTAAATTGTACTTGTGGGCAAAGTAATTCAAATTATTTTTATATTATTTTCTTATGAAAATAAAATAAAATGATTTGCATTTTTTCTATTTAATATTTTAATTATTATTTATGTTTTTTAGAATATAATTTTATGCCAGTTTGATTTAAAATCGCTCGTATTCGTTTATTCTTAGGCAGCTTTAAAATGTAGTTACGTAAAACTTAGTTCAAAACAGCTTGGATGCTTATCCAAAAGTTTTTGTTTAGCAGCTTATCAGTTCAGCGGCCCCTTAAAACATTATTTTGCCAACTTTCCACAGAGCTGAACGCTGCAACAGCAATTGCTGCGCCTTCATGGTTTGCCTTTGTTAAATTTAACGGTTCGTGTACCATTTTGGCAGCTGTAGCAGCCGTAAATTTCAAAAATAAGCCTTACAAATTAAGGCTGCGCAGCGAAAAATCCGGAACAGTTAGCCGCGTGGCATGCGTTAAGCCAACAATAAAGAGCGAATAGTGCTACCACCCACCACAATTGCATGTGCCACATCGAATGTATATAACAGTTTAATCAGCACCAAGGCACAAAACACTGCCAGCTATACTATAATGTAAAAATAAACCAACAAAAAAATTTGCTGCCTTCGCTTTATAAGTATATTGGCCCGCCTCCTTATCCCGCCGTGTTCCTGTGCAGGGCGCCCAGCAACGCGTTCAAGTTGGCTTCCGATGAAAAGTGTCCGGGGAGAGCAACTTCTTCTCGTTGGCGACGCTAAAATTTATTGTTTACGGAAGTTGTCTTTAACGGCAATGCCCCCAGATGAAACGATTGCCATACACAAGCACCACTTGCCTCCCCCCATTCTAGCTGTTGACCTTCGGCTGCAAATAATTTCAACTCATTGAGTTTAATGTGTTGCTGGCAGCTGTTTCTTATTGGGGCCCATTGTAGAGGGCGTGGCTGCCATTCGACTAGTAACAATTCGCAATCGCACATTTTGTCTCGCAATTTGATTATTTATCTGGGCACGTATTGTGGCCTATAGTCATTTGATATATGACCCACCTCTAAGCCCACAACAAACATTCTGTCATACTCATAAATACATAAATATATATTTTGTATTCCTTTTTTTTTTATAAAATTGTTGGTTTTCCCAAACATCCTGGCTGCCAAATCTTTTTTTGTCTTTTAACTTTCAAATTGTATTTTGATTTGGGTGCCAGTTCGTATACCCACATTTTTCCAATTCAAACCTCTTCAACGGACACTAATGTGTTTATAAAGTGTTAACATGGCGTATGCGAAATATTTTTATGTTTCCCGCTTCATTTTAATGACAGCTGTTACGCAAACTGCCGTATATATATTTTTGTACGTTTGTCGTTAAAGCTTTTGTTTAGGTTTGCTTGTTGCTTGATTTATGCCTATGGAATATGCCACACCTCGATTAAATGGTACATTTAAGTGCTCGTTAATTTGCTCTGTTAACAGTTGCCTGCTTGGTAATAAATTTAATTGGGGCATTTATTGCTCGAAGTTAGCTCTAACCTTAGATAATGGCTAAGTTTAATGTGTCAACTACTTTTCACAATATATATTTGTGTATTTATTAAGTGAATTATTCGATTTATTTTGATGTCCAATGCGTAATCTGTTGTATGTATATGCAAGTACTTTACATAAATTACAAATTATGTACAAGCTTAAATTTTCTAACAGTCTAACAGATTATATTCAGTGAATTAAAGTCTAAATAGAAATCTCCTGGGTCTTTTTGAACCGTTAAACTTAAACAAAAAATAAATGCAATCTCTGCATCCGATATTGTATTTACGATTATGCAAATTGAGTAGAATTTTTATATCCACCCGGCAACCGGAAAAGGACACACAGCCAATTACAATGACTTGCTTTAATTGTTGCTATTACTACAAACCAAACACGTGCGGCACACCCACACACACTCACTCCTACACACAAATAATTGAACATGAGTGGTAGACTAATTGCTTGAGGGAATACGAAATGGAGAATTGTCACCGAAGCGCATTTGCTTTTTGGGTTTTGTTTTAAAATGCACAATGCACGAAAATTGGGAGCAGCAACAAAAACTGTTGTCCAGACAAGGCCAATAAATGCCGAGAGCTAGTTGGGATGTAAAAAAATACAAACAAAAGAATGTAAAATTAATAACATTTAGTTAAGAAAAAACTTAGCCCACGCATAATTTATTTAAGGCATCAAAAATCAACAGCTGAACAGAATGCAAATGACAAAAATAGTAAAAATAACAAGGGGAAGGAAGGCTCAATGGAAAGTAAAGAGGCTCGGAAGCGAGTCAAGTACACGCATTTGGGGCAAGGCTCATTATTATGCTCAACACATTCTTGACAATATTGTTTGTTGGCAATGGTACGTACTATGACGTCGTCAACGCCAGCGACCTTCACACACGTCAGCCAAATGCAAACATCAAACGTGAGAGCCCCAAAAAGTAGACTAAGCGTTTTGTCTGCCAGTTGTTGTTCACTGATGCTGCTGCTGCTGTTACTACAGTTATTGTCAGTTAAGCTCTCTTGCAGCTGGCAGCGCCCTTTCAGTCAATCATCTAGTCATTCAGTCAGTTAGCCAGTCAGCCAGTTGGACGTCAGCATGCTTGGAATAACTAAGCAGTTCTATAAAGAAACTGGAACTCGATTAGATGTTTTTGTTTTTGTTTTCCATTCGCACGTTTATCATTAACGTATATATTTTGCGCTGATTTGTTTTTAATTTCGTTAACACTATGTGACAGGGCTAAATGGTATAATTGTTAAAGCTGTGCGAGCTTAAATTAAGCTAGAAATGTAATGTTCTTTAATGTGCTAGACAGAAATAGTAAATTTTTTCATAACTTATGTACTTATCCAATAAATGAGCTAAATTAATAAAACGCTTGACTAAACCTTGAACAACCTCCACTTATTATAGATCAACTTTAAATGTGGCAATACTGACCCGCATAAAAAACTGTCTGAGTGTCCACACTTGAACCTTTTTCATTAGAAACATTATTTATTTTTGTTTTTGCTGCATTTGAAGGGCTTTCTCGCTGTGTAAAAGTGCCACTTAGTTTTATATAAGCATAAAGCAGGGCACCAGCGCATTCGGAAGCTTACAGCTGGTTGTGTATCCGGGCGAGAATGCTAGTTAAGGATAACTGTGCTGCAAGTCAAGGACTTCAGCACATACAAATTGAGCTGCATAATTTGTGAAGAGGTAAGACTCGACAACGTCATTCAAATGCAAATTCAATGCACACAATGCTCAACCAACAAACAGAAATATCAGGCACAGGCAAAAGCCATATGACCTATTGTCAGTCAGAGCAAGAGGTACAAAGAGACAAAAAGAGTGACAGACAAAGAGAGAGAAAGAGAACGCATAAAAGATTGATGTGCTCTGCGTGTTGCTTAATAATTAACTATGTTCCTGTCAACATGAGTATTCAATGCTATGCTATGCTCAGTTGGGGCTTTTTAAACATTTAACAGTCAATGGGTGCAATTTTCATATGTCAGTAAGTATGTATGTCAATATGTTACGTATCTCAATAGCAACTAGTTTTACAAATTGCGTTACATAGTTTTAAATTACGGGAAAATAAATGTATTTGAACGCCCATCATTTAATTAACATTTAGATGATGTAGAAATAAGTGGAAATGGACAAACAGATAGTTAAAGGCAGGAAAATGGTCCAACTCGTCTCGGTTTGTGTTTATTTAGGATGCGCAAAGTGTTTTACTTTGTCAAACACGATACTTGTCTTAAAGAGAGTGAAACCTTTTTTAAAGACTTGACTTAAGCTTAACAAAAGTCATTTGTATTGGCTCATCCTACCTTAAAGTTTAAAGAGGCGAATGACAATGTTGGACGTGTGTAGCTTTCAGGGATAGTTGATAGTTGCAGGTACAAGGCTTGGGCACAAGTGGGAAAGTATGTGCTGCCCCATAATAAGCCACTGCCAGCGACCTCTTGGCAATGCCCCTAAATGCATCCACTGCTATTGCCACTGCACATGCGCTACCACTTCCTGCTTCCACTGGCTTTGCATCCAACTGATTTTTGGTCGCCGCTCCAGGGTCTTGCTATATGTAGCATAGAAATTCCTCTATTGCTGTACGTGCCTCAGACTTTCATACATAAATTAATGCAGTTGATATACAATACGCACTGAAACACACACAAACACACACACACACACTTACACATAAAGCGACGTAGACAGAAATGGTGCAGTGTAATTTCTCTTGCCGTTATTAAAAAGACAACTTTTCGTTCTCTATATGACTTGTGTCTGTAGTTTAGGCACTGAAAATGCTAAAGAAGATGTTAAAGTGGACTTCGTTTTTTGGCAATTGTATGCATTGCAGACTTTTGCTTATCTTATGGAACTTCCGCCTTGTAGTTGATGTCTGGGCCATAATAGAGATTATTTTTGAAAGTGCAAGAATAAATGCAACGACTGACTGCACTCGGTTCTAAACATGTTTGTTCCTGTTAGATGTAAATATTTGTACAACAAATTTCAATTTAAATTTCAAGTTTCATGTGAAAGCATACTTCTCACAGTTTTTTCTAGCACTGAGCAGAACTGAATATCAACTTTCCTTTAAAGATGTATTAGATTTTTATTACACTTTTAACTCTTAAATAAAATTTTGTTTTTAGTCAAGGTTGTATATAACGTATTATTTTGTTGCCAAAACTCAAAGTATTATATTTCATTGCTTTTGACTTCTATTTTATTTTATTTTTTTTACCGTCGCCTGTTTTTCATATTTTTGGAACACTTTATGGTTCATTGCGCACAACCAAACACACATATATACACATAAACCACCCTCTCCTATAGAACGGATAAAATCACTTTAACTTATTTTCCATGCAGCCATTCGAATAGATGATGCCAAGCCGGTGGTAACACACATCTGAGAACAAATATTTATGACTCGCAAACGATAATTTTCTAAGTTGAACTGAATTTGTTGGCGGAAAGTTTTAAAATTACCTGCACCTTAAAATTGTGTTTCTAAGTTCATTTAAGTTAAGGTGAAGTATAAATCTGGAGTTTTGAACCGATTTTAGCGATAAGTTTAAGTGTTAAGGGCTTGTTACAGGAAAACCGTCTTAAGCGTTGCCCTACCTGGCTCAATTCACTGACAGTATAATGCTCAAAATGCTTACAATACTCACATTGCTGACAACATAATTCAATTGGATTTTCAAAGAATTTTGCAGCTCAAAGCCTTCAAACGAATCTGTGTGTTGTTGAGCTGAGCCCATTTCTTTGTTTTTGGCCAATTTTTTGTATGCCTGCTTATTAAGTTGCTTTGGCTTAACTCGTCATTGTTGGGCTCCTTTGAATTTGAGCTGGGTCACAGCGTCGATATTGAGCTTAACGAATGAGAAAGACGAACTTGTATACATTACCGTTTAGCACCATTAGGCAGGGGTCAATTATAAGGCCTAGAAATGAAATATCTGTCAATTTATTAGCCAATTTCAGTTTTAGTGGAATGACATTGTCAGTGGAAATATGTTTGCATGTCCAATGTGAACAAAATTGCAAAATTCAATTACAGCATATGCGCGCATAATTTGAAACTTTGTTTCGAAAATATCAATTTGCATACATGCAAAAATGCAAACAACTTTTACAAATGAGGCTATTCCAAACCCAAAAACTAGGAGACATTATCAACGCATATTTTCAATTACAAATGTTGTTGGCCGTTGTAATAATAATAAAAGCAGCAACACCAACATATTTGTTTTTAGATTGACATTTCTATGTCGCAAAAGTCAAGCGAAAAAAAATGGAAAAACTAAATGAAATGGTGCCCAAAATATCCAATTAAATGCGAATGTGGCGGTCACATTGAGAATATTACATAATCTGCGGCATAGAAATGCTAAATGCAATTGCAACAATAAAGTGTGGGAAACAAGCGGCGTATGCGTAACACAACCAATAAAATGGTAGAAAAATGTGATAAATGTGAATAGTGTGTGTGTGAGTGTACGTGTACGTGTCTGGTGTGTTTAGCACGCATGTGCGCATGAAAAATCACATCTAATTTCAATTATCTCGAAGTAGATCGAAACACGCACACTGAAAATGTGCTGGAAAACAACTAAAATTCAATGTGTACTATATGTGGCTTTAATCAGCTTGCTTTTCGTTTCTTCGCTTTAAGCTTCAATTTGCTACAAGGGAATAATTTATTGGTAATGCCACTTTTATCCATCTGTGCCTTGTGGCCGTGCTGCATTTAACAAGCTTTGCATTGTGCTTTGATTACATTCCCATTGTTGTCGTTGTTTTTTTGTTGTTATTGTTGTTGTCGGCACATTGTTGTTACCGGAATTGTTGCCTTGGCTTTTGGCCGCCGCATTTCTGTTTTCCATTTACGTCTTCGAATTGATTCAAGTTGCCACGTTTCCGGCGTGCTTTCTCTGTTTTCCCTTTTTTTTGCTGCTCTGTTTGCATTCGAGCATTCAGCCGGCAGCAGCCATGTTTTTGCGCCGGAAAACGCAGCTTCCGCTCTTTATAAATTCTCAATATTGTGCGCGAAAAAAAGATCGAGCTTACAAAATGGGCGACAGCTCGTGCAGCAAATTTTGACGTTTCTCTGCGCGTTGTCATTGAGGAGTCATTTTTTTGTTATCTGTGTCAAGTATCATCTCAGCCGTCACAGGCACCCAAACAGGTGTGTCTGGATGACACGTGGACGCTTGGATGCCATTTAAAGTGGATTTGCTGTGACAACTATGTGTCAAGCGCTTTACACCGACGCTAGAAGGTACGCTATGATTTTCAATTTTTCTTTGATTGCAATTGTGTCCTGTAGAAAAGGGGCATCTGATACAAATCAGATAGTGCATTGAGTGGCCTCATAAGCATTTTTTTTTACCTGCTAGTGTTTAATAAAAGCTACGAGTATTTAAATATTGTAAGAGTAAATTTAAGCTTATTATGTTGTTTTTCCAGTGTTGCTTTTTAAGCTATGTTTTGGTCGTTGTACAAGTATGTTAAGCAAGCCGCACATCAACGAAAACAACAACAACAAACAAACATGACATGTGTTTTTTTCATGTTCGCCATCATCATGATGCTTGTTACATCTCATCTCCGGCTCTCGTTACGCACGTTTCTTTCTGCTTGCTGCTTTTTATTTTAATTAAATTGTTAGCTGAATCACCGCTCGGTTTATGTTGGCAATTTGCTTTTGTGTGTTCGTCGAAGGTTAACTCAATGAAAAATGCAAAATAAACAGAGCCACAGTTGGAGTAAAGTTCACCTACGTCTGTCACTGTCAAAACAAAACACAAAAAATAAAAGTTTAAAATTCCGCACCATTTTTGGGTTTTCCTCAATGCTTTTAAAAAAATTGAAGCTGCCAATATATTGTTGTTGAGCATAACTCACTCTGTTGGCATTGGTGCTTTTTGCAGCCTAAAAAACAGGAAATTTCTTTCATTTCGTACTAAATTTCCACGCAATGAAAAGTGGGTAATTGTTGGCAACTTCTGCACCCATTTACTGTGTGAATGTGTGGGAGCTTTCTGGTTTAAATGAATACTAAAGCGCAAATTTATGCACCATGAATATGCCGGGGCATTAATTAAAAGCGACCCAGTCGCTTGACCATTTTGTGGTTGTGTTTAGTGGGCATAGTTGGCGGCCCAACCAAAAATGACCGTGTGTCTGTGTTTGTGTGGTTTTCGGAGCGCTGCGTACTTGACTAACCATTACATTTCTGGGCATTACACATGACGCAGCAACAGCATGAACAACTGCTAACAACCATACAATAGTGAAACAAGTGCGCTTAATATGAATTTCAAATTACGCATCGCTGCAAATTGAGCTGCAATGCGTGTTTTTACTTGTATCTTCATCTGAACCCAACAATAATAATAAGTTACATCAGACAGCTATTATTTATTTGCGTAATTATAATTGTGTAATTGATAATTCTACTATGAGAATTTATTAAATTACACATATATTATTTATTGTGTGCGGTTGTTCACAACATTTATAATATTTCAATACGATCTTAATGCGAAAAGAAAACCAATAACCTGATAAAGTTTACATACTGCTGCTCATAATTCTATGTCATTTCAAACGATAGCTTAGTCAGATATGACAGCTAGAAATGTGATAAGAACAGTCAACACTCATAAATACCAGCATTAGCCTTACCATTTCCATTTACATACTATATACACGACACAAAGCATTCTAACCATCTTCAATATGCAATTTGCATCGTTTTTCAACTTGACTGCTCACCCGTCGACGTCTACGAATCACAACTAGCCAGCTTGAGCAAGTTGGGAGCGGGGTCAATGCATCAACTGTTTACTGAGAGGGTTCTCTTCCAAGTAAAAACAATTTGTCAGTGCTGTCCAAGTTTCCTGCATTGCTCGTTTCCTAAATGTTCCCAGCACGTCACGTGAGCAGCAAAATGTCATCTGAGTGCATTCAGTATAGTTCGCGAGGAGTCTGACCAACAACAAGGCCAGTTACCAATCGTCTATGGCCTGACAGGCTTGACATTTGTGTGTCACGTTGCATCACGCACGCACGCACACCGTTTCCTGGGCCATAAACCTTGGTCGCCATAAATAACAATGAAGGACGAGTAAAAAGAAAGTGCAGATCATATCGAGCAAATGCCTGGACAAACAGGACAATAGCAGCGCTGTAAGATAAATTGTACCGAAAACTGCTCTAGATGTGACTTTTGGCTTTTTTGGCACGCCTCAATAATTTTAAAGATGCAAACATTTTGCCAAGCGCACTTAATAATTTTAAGCCTAAGAGTATGCAACAGATGTCACCAACTAAAAAGCGCTGCCAGAAATTGCGCATGGACCAACCCACCTTTTACCACCGCCACGCTTTGCTCCTCATTCCCTCTCTCTTGCTCTTACCCACCAGCTACCTATTTTCTGGCACTGGTGTTGTCTGAACTTTTGGTATAGTTTCAAGCGTGCAGGATTAAAGCGCAACACTTTATCATTAAAAGCTTGACAGGCAACGAAATAAGTTTTGCCGTCAGCAGCAGTTGCCACATGAACAAGGACGAGGTCGAGGACAGGCACCAGGCACAGGAACCAAATTTTAATGGTTGCACCACATAAATTGTGCAACGCTATGCCTCGGAACATTGTTGTAGGCGTGGCATGACTTATTAATTAAATTTGCAAAGTCACAAAACGTGACAAGCTCTTTATGCAACATCTAAAACAATACTGAAAATCAATGCAAATGCTGAGCATATGGCATATGCATAAGAGTTTCCCAAAAGGCCCAGCACATACACACACACACACCCACTCACACACAGCCCGACACACAGCCACAGCAAATTTAATTAAGTTCATTGCAAATTTATAAAGTGCCACAGTTGGTACTTTAAAGTTTGAACTTTTTGCCAACTTTTTGCCTCGCCAAAGTGCAACATAATGCAAATCAAAGCATTTATAATGATTAATGATCTACGTCATTTGCACTAACATGGTGCGTACCTACTTTTTGATAAATTAACACAACGATTAAAATATGTCTGTAAAACGTTTGGACCATGGACAAAAGAGGCGACTAGCGTATATTGAATTTAAGCATAAGCAATCAACATAATCTTAAAATTTTTTGTTAACGGTCATCTTTAGACGAATACGTGACCGGATATTGTTTCAACAGCATCTCGCCAACAGCTCAAAGTTTCTGCTACATTGATGTCAATATTCGCCAGCGCAGATAGCAACCAAAGTTGGTGACAGCTTTAACTAAGAAAAATTGCTAAATCTTCGGTCTGCACAAATCTATCTCTACTTACGGCTTTCGACGGTCTGGGTCAAGCAGTGTAAACGAAAACATAATTTTTATATATTATTCATTATATATTTTTAAATTACATCGAGATCAAAATACATATATCTTTAAAATTTGTTGTTACTTTTAAAATTTTCTTCTCTTTTAAATCAGTTGTTAACATACATTATTGAGCCAAAAGTTTAAAAACTGTTTCTGAATACTGTAAAATTGTTTTTGGAATTGTTAAAACTCAATCCCTAAAGACTTGTACTATACTTATCCTGACTGCAGACTTTACATTAAGGGTTGCACTTCTGATAATCTATAAAATTTTACATCTGCATACTTGCCAAAAAAGGTTTTCTATATGTGTAGCTTACGACTACTTTGGTTCGGGGCATGCCATTTGATAGAGGAACTGGACCAGAGTGCGGGTCGGTCGTCCAGTCATGCGACCTGCTGTGAGATACGGAATCAGGCCAAATGTGCTCAGTAGTCCTGTGCCAAAGGTATCAAGATGAGCCCAATCGCTGCATGGCACCAGTTCATGCAGGACTGCAGCTGCCAAACAGGATGAAGCATGGCCATCTCCATCGTTAGCCAGATCGAAGCTAATATTATTAGCAACACGATCCTTATAGAAACGCCAGAGTGGGAAGCGCCACACGCGATCTCCAGTCAGCGAGCCAGCACGTTGGAATTGCTTCCAAATATAATGGGAATTCGACCAAATGCCAGTTGCTCCACCGCCAACAGCTTTCTTAATGCCCACACACATGGAGCCAACATCGACAACAAGTCTTGGCTTATAGGTCTGCTGACCATATAGCATGGGATCGGCAATGTTGACGACTCCAGTCCGGCTTATATTGCGCACCGCCATCGATTTGGCATTGAGCAAAGTTACAACATCGCCCGGCTTGACGGACATTCCCGATGGCAGATTTTCGCAGAGCGGCAATATGGCTGTAATATTTATGGGGAGCGAGAGAGCAGCAGCTGCACGCATCGAAGCCATTATACAAGCAGCGCCAGTTAAATCGCCACGGAACTCGTCCATGCCAACACAATCGCGAAGATTGATACCGCCGGAGTTGAAAGTGAGTCCTTGGCCCACCAGCAGAATGGGCTTGTCCTCCGGTGAAGTGCCACAGTAGGCAATTTCTAGGAGCACAGGCGGCTCACACGAGCCCTTGGCAATCATCAGAAACGAGTTGAGACGCTGCTGCTCAATCCATTCCATGGTGCGTACTTCTACCGTGATGCCACAGGGACACAATGCATCCACAGCAGCCTGAGCAAATATGGTTGGTGTCATGCAGTTGGCTGGTGCATCGGACAGACGTCTTGCCAGATTCTGTGCCTCCGCCTTAAACAGTCCTCGCGTCCAGGAATCCATGTCATGTGAGGCATGCAACTCCAATTTGGGCACAACCCCATGATACTTCTTGTTCAGATTGTCCTCATAGCGCCAGACAGCCAGGGCAGCACCTTCCGCTGCCTGTTCCGCATAGTCCATGGCATCAATATGCACCTCAATGCACTTCATGGATTGCAACGATCGAGCACCAATGCCGGCAGCAACGCGCACATTCTCCATTCCCTCATCCAGCATCTCCAGCTCATTAAAGCCAATGCCCTCAAGACCTACGCCCACAACACAAATCGATTTAAAATCGTTGTCAACATTGTTGAAGACCTTGCCGCGACCCAATCGACCTGAAATCTTTGTTTCACTTATCAATTCGGATAACTTGCCCGCCACTCGGTCATCAAACTTCTCGCCAGCGGGCGTAAGTCTTGGTCCCTTGCCGCTCTCCTTTTCGTACAGACCCAAAACGATGCCCTTGCCGCCACCTTGCTTGGCATCGCAGGATGCATAACGTTGCAGGCCAAGCCTCTGTAGGCGAACAGGCCTAACGAGATGCAGCACTCGAAATTGTCGACTTAAAATATTCATGTTGATTATAATTTCAATTGTTTTTCTAGGACTCTCGAAAACTGATGTTTTTTCTTCGGATTTTAAAAAATTGATCTGTTTCGGCTTTTATGTTTCCGTATGAATATATTTCTGAACAAACTAAAATTAAAAATTTACAAAGCCCTTTTGTTTATGTAAAAAACCAACGCTTGAATGCCTAGACATAAAAAGAAATAATGCCGTCACGTTTCGAAATAACTGAAAACGAAAAGCATAATTGATTTATAAGTTTTAACAAAAAATGGTGAAATTTGCTCAGTGTTACTTCAGAGGTCGAATGATGATCATATATCGGTGGTTTTTAAAAGATCGATGATTTTTTAATAGAGGTTTTGGATAATTTGATTTCGTCAAATTAACAAATTTTTTGTGTTATGTTTACATGTATTTATGTATTTATCTTCCCTACAAAAAAGCTTTAAGCTAAAATCACCTATTATTTTGTAAATGTGACTTTGATTTAGAGGACAATCTATGATCATGATGCAATGGTTACTAAGAACCAGGAATATTTTAAACTGTTTACTAAAAATACCGGACGAGATAAGAAATTTTCACAACTTTCAAAATAAAATTGCTGCTCACATTAAATATTGAGCTTAAGATACTTTATCAAAAAGTAATTTTATTGAAAAATCCTGATTATTTTTTAAAAAATAATTGAATAATAACGATTTCGGAACTAATTTGCGTCCAACCATAATCAAGATGCATTTAATTTCAATAATCCAATAACATTTTACAAAGTTATGGCAATGAGATAGCCAAAAATAGATCCAAAAAGACATCGATTTTGAAATTTATATCAGTTTAAAAATTTGGTACATTCAAGTATAGTTATACGTAGTTTATTTTCAAAACTTTTATGGAAGTTTGGTTCAACGCTATTTTTTCAGCATACTCACCAGAAATCAAAACTTTAAAGCAATCCTTTTTCTGTGTGCCCAAAAACCGCGGACAGTAACTAATCGAATGTCTTCCGGGCTGAATCGCGTGATACTTAAAACCGTTTTATCTTGGTTTATTGTCGGGCTAGTGTATTTAGAGCAAGAGTCCACAGTCTGAAATTGTTTATGTTGTGTGTGATTTTATTTATGATATTTCTGGTGTGAAATGAGTTGACATAAAGCCTACTTGGCAAAAAGGTTGCTATGTTTACAAGTTCTACAAAAAAACAACACTTTCAGTACGATTTTCCCATTTTCACACTATCTTTCAAATTATTGTAAAGGCTCAAGAATTTTCTACTACCTGCTTTAAAAAAATTAAGGCCACTTTTTTTTGCCTATCTAATTGTAATCGAGATGGTGGGCAACCCTTGACTCCGCAAATTGAGACGTTTTTTTTAGTTTAAAACAACTGTCAGATTCCTGCAAAAAGTTTATCCTGTGGCCAACGCAAAAAATGCATATTTCCCACGTGACCATAAACTTTTTCCCAACATCAACTGCCTGGCAGGCAACGAGAAAAGAAAAGTTCATAAAATCAACTCGTTTTGCGTTTTTTTGTTTTATTTTACTTAATAGCATATGCAGTTTTATTACTTCAACAGAGCTGAACACTGCCCGAAATTTAGACACACGGAAATATTCTTATGCCCGTTCAATTGTTTGTAGTCAACAGATTGTTGTACGTTATGTAATTTGAATGCGTTGTAATGATGGATTCGTAGGCGCCATTGAATTGTACCATAGAAGAACCCGCGATGCTGGCCAGCAAATTTTTAAGATACAGCGTTTGAACTTGTACATATAGTCCCAAGACTTCCAGCGGCGATGTGCAAAAGTGGCCCAAGACCAGATTCATTTGAGTGTAATTCAAAACGGCGTTCAGTACAAGGGTTACTAGCCAAGGTACAACAAACCGTGCAAAGGACCACAACGGAAACCGCTGGCAACCAGACGGCAGTTTGTTCTGCCACTGCAATTTAATCTTAGCAGCTTCAGATAACTGCGACTCATTTATTGTCTTGAGGTGAGATGCCTTGTCCATTTCGCGTTGACACCGCCAGAGTCCATAGACGATTAACATTGAGTTCATTAGCGCCACCCAAAGCATTGCATGATGGTACTCGTAGCCCACAGATATATTAAGGTTGCGCGAGATGGGAAAACTTATTGGTTTTATCGACACGCTGGCCTCGATCACCGGTCTTAAATTGAGACAGATATGCCAGACCGTTAAGGCTAAAAATAATAAACAATACACAAATTTTGAAAGCATTACGATACCCAAATATTTTAAATAATTTAAAAAAAAGTATTCTTAAAAATTTTTGATTTGCTTATCTTGATTACAGTCCGAGCAGTTACTACTTTATGAATAATATCTTGTTTTTTTAAATATCAAATGTTTACTTTTTCATAAGCAGAATTTTAGAAATATGCTCTGCAATAACGTTAGACAAGGTGTCACGATTGGCTTTTGTCACCTGGTAAATGATCGAATCTGGTGCACTTTTCAGCCGTTCGACAATCGGAATGGGCTGGCGTGTCTGTGAGGGTATTGTCGCAAGAATAAGCTGCTTCTGATGAAGCAATTTGTTGATGGCCGCTTGAAATCGATTGCTAAGCAATTCCATTTTGCCAATTTCGTCAATTACCATCAGCTGATGCGAGTCGGGATCCGATTCAAGCAGCGGCAGGGTGAGATTCTCAAAATCTTCGACATACACAGCGTATTTGCCCACCTTTGGTCGGTGTCGATTATCTGGTGGATTGTCGCGGGCCAAAATGCCGCGAGTACCACTAAGGGTGACCACATCAAATCCAATGCGCTGTCCATTCGAGCGCACCTCTTCAGTGTAAAAGCCGGCAAGTTTGCCCTGGTTGACCAGCTTAGCGCATATTTTTCGAACCAATGTGGTTTTTCCGACTCCTATGGATGTTTGGATAAGTTAAAAATGTCGGTAATTTAATACTTTCGCTAACCTGGTTGTCCAGTTATTAAAATAGCGGGTGTTGTGTGATTTTCCATGCCGGCGTTTGACCGGAATATAGTTTGTTTACATTTGTAAATATATAGATAGCCGATGGCTGCATGCTTTGGGCAGCTTGTAAGTTACTCACAAAAAAACATTTTTTTAGTTTGATTTAAAAAGTCTCTTGATAACCTACGCATTAAAGATAATGTTTTACTAATGTTTTAATAATGTTTATCCATTAATTGCTTTTCGTGGTTCCAATAATCTGTGAGCTATCGATGTATCGTATCGTATTGTAATTTTGTGTCGCACATTTGTTGTAACGCATTTGCAGTCAAAGTCAAGCAAGCCTCAAAATTAATTAATTAATGCATAAAATGATTGACTGATTTATTATTTTTTTATTAGAGTACAATAAATATTCATTTACAAGTTCAACTTTGCAAACGTTATACAGCACTAGTGCAGTAATCGCTATCGCAAACTATCGTATGTGGCGGTCGGTCGATTTACTTCATATGTTCGCGGCTTTTCGACAGCGTGAATCTTATTTTTGCATTGCAATTTAGCTAAATTTTGCAATTAGTTTGCTGTAAAGTGTAGAAAAATGGAAAGCGCAATTGCGCATGATATAGCAAATGGTGAGCAGCGCACCAGCGACGTGGCTGCCAGCTCAATTTCCTTTGAAGAGCTGCACTTAAATCGTGCTCTTTTGAAATGTCTGCATTGGCACAAATTTTTGACACCGACTAAAATTCAAGCAGCCGGAATTCCAATAGCACTTGCTGGGATGGGTAAGATATTTCCTGTTGCGTTTGTATATATCATTTAATTTTTTTTGACTTCGTTTTCAGATCTGCTAGTGCAGTCAAAAAGTGGAACTGGCAAAACTTTGATTTATGTTATTACCGCAATGGAGAAGATGATAAAATCTCTTCCCAAGCCGCAAGCCCTAATAATTGTGCCAACTCGCGAACTAGCCATCCAGGTAGAAGACACGGTTAACGGCTTGGCCCAAAAAATGCGTGAGCCAAAACAGTTTTTGACTGTTAGCTTTATTGGCGGCACAGATGTAAGAAAAGATCGCCAACGCATGGCCAAGGGACGCATTGTGGTCGGAACACCTGGCCGTCTCGTACATCTCATTCACAACAAGGTGTTCGACACCTCCGGCATTAAACTGCTCGTGTTAGACGAGGCAGACCAGCTGTGTGCCACTGAAACTCTGCACAAAGATGTCCAGTCTCTGATTTCTTCACTGCAGCCAAACAAGCAGATCATTGCCTGCAGTGCTACATATCCAGATGCACTGGAAGAGCGTCTTGCCCAGCTGATGGTCAAACCAGTGCTAGTGTCCAATAGTGAGCGTGCCACAGTGCTGCTGGGCATTCGTCAATTTATCTATGAGCTGCCAGAGCAGCCAAATAGTATGCTTGAGATGATGGGCAAGTTAGCTGCGCTGCACAAGATATTTGCTCAGCTGTCCTACGAGCAGGCCATACTCTTTGCCAGCTCGCAAAGTCGCGCTGATTCATTTTGCAACTATTTGCAACGCGATGGCATTGAATGCGATCTTATGTCAGGCGGCATGAAGCAAAGCAAGCGTCTGGAGACATTTGAGGTGAGTTTGTAATCTTACAACAGCAGGGCTGTATCTTTTAAATTAACCTTCGTTTTAGGCTTATCGCAACTTCAAAATGCGCACCATGGTTGCTACAGATTTGATGGCACGCGGCATTGACTCTGCCCATGCTAATTTGGTTATCAATTTGGATCCGCCCAAAGATCTTGTTACTTATTTGCACCGCATTGGACGCGCTGGTCGCTTCGGTTCCAAAGGCATCGCCATAACTTTTATTTCGTCACCACAACAAAACCAACATTTCAAGCATATTATTGCTGACGCTGGTACTGGCATGTCAGTGCTGAAATTTCCCGTAGAGAAACGTGAGGGCTTGGATTTTTGGAACTACGACGCCTATGATTTTCCATATTTCCAAGAAACCGATGCCTGCGAGCAGGAGGAGGGCGAGCTTAAGCGCCTCAAGCAGCGCTGGAAGGAGTCAGACACTGATAGTCAGTCCAAGCATACAGTCTCAACTTCTCAAGAGAATTTGCATACACAAAATTCTACAGATCATTTGGATACGCAAGTCAACTTAGTTGCTCAGGAGTTAAATGAGCTTAAAGTTAAGCAACAAAGTACAATTGATGTTGCCAAAAAGCTAATCAGCCCCAAATCACAACTAGCTCAAGAAGTAGAAGCAAACAACAACGGCACTGAAGATGAGCATACTAATAATAAGGAGAACTTATGCGAAAATGAACCGGCAAATCAAATAAATACCAATACCAAAACTGCACTCGGTATAGAAATCAAACAGTTTGAAAATCCGCCAGAAGTGCATGAGCCTTTTTTAGAGCGTTTAGAGCTTTCAACTTCGATCGACATACCAGCAGCAGCTCCAAACTCAATAAACACAAAAACATATTGCCTGGCTGCGCCACCCACAGAGCGTAGCTCAACTACATTGCTTCCACAAGCCATATCTAACACTGTGGATGATGCCAGCAGTATCGTATCGGACAGCATGGAGAATGACTTTGATAGTGATTCGTCCTATAGCAGCTTCTATTCCGAAAGCGATGCTCGACTCATATGGCGCTCAGCGTTGGCGCTGCAAAAACTATTAAAGAGGCGCAATCGCAACGCCCGGCGTCGTACATGCATCTCAAACTTTGGGCATTGTGTGAAAATAAACAAGCACTATAAGAGTGCAGAAGAAAGGAAGCAGTCAAAGGTATAGTTTGCATTAACTCAATATTTATTTATAGCCAAAGTTTAACCTTTGTTTATACCTTATTTCAATATAGAAAAGCCTAGTTGGACGGGATGACGATCAAGAGCACGATAAACGTAATATAAATGTAAGAACCAAACGCAATTTATATGTTGGTTTATGTACTAATTATAATTTATTTTATTTCTTTTTGTTTCCAGTGTCTTCTATTGACCATTTTCAAGAACGTTGAATTCATGGATCTGCTTAAAAAGTTCAACAACATGTCACAAGTTCAACAACATCTTATAGATCATTTTAAACAAGTCAACTTTGATATGCAGAAGTATAAACAATTAATCCATCAGCTGCATGATGTCATGCAGCGCTTGTACCGTGATCATAGCAAGCCAAAACAGTTGCCCAAATTAAACATGCCAGCAAAACCTAATCTGAGCAACAATCTTTTAAAGGTAATTCAGGGTTCTACTGACCCAAAGGAACAAGCGAGTGATGATGATGATGATGCTCATGATCAACCACAGCCACCGTTGAACAAGTTAAGCGTGCATGTAAATCATCAGTTGGATATACCACCAGCTAATGGCGGATACTATGCTGCCGAGGACGCGTACTCCTTAAACTCAGAGGGCTCCTTATCCGGCAATAGCTTTGACCTTACCTATTCTTCGAGCGGTTTTGTGGAGTCTAATGAAAGCGCATCCTCTGGCATTGATACCTCGCAGTATGACAGCAATTCGTCAACGTTTCCTGACACGGATGAGAACGAGGAGGAAGAGGAAGCCAGTTTTGAAGAAGAAGAGGATGATAACGATGACGATGACAGTAATGACTGCGAAAGTCAGCCGGACACTAGTTCCTCAAGCACACTAACAGCAGACAGTCCTCAATCTGATGATGAATCTGAAAATGAAAATGCTGCTGCTCAGCTGGCTGTAGCTCAGGCTCGTTGGCAGCAATTATTCAACATGCAGTATCAATTTATTGCACACTATGTTAATACTTATATGGCTACCTATCGCCGCAATCAGTAATAATTTAAAATCCTTTCAAATTCTATATTCCAGCGCTATGGAAGCGTGGTTCCTAGTCTCCAAAGTCTGACATCTTTAGGAAACTTAGGCATGAAATATATTTTCTTTTTAAAACGAAGTAAGGAAATAATCCAAAAAAAAAGCTGCATCAGCTGTATACTATATAACTTAGTTATTTACATGTACAAATGTACAAATCAGTGAAAAACAACATATTCTACAAAATTAAATGAATTTAAAATAACGAAACCGTTGTACTACTTACACTTACATTATATTGCAAATGAATTGCAAATTAGTTTTATTAATATATAAATGTATGAAAGTTTAATGAAATAAACGAATTTGATTTAAAGCAAAACTGGAAAATGCAAACCAATAAATAGCTATTTATTAAATGTTTGGGTAAATACATAGTTAACGTCGCTAGCTCCTTCTGTAGTTGCTCTAAAGTTTTGATTTATCTCAGTGATGTGCAACTAATTTGATAGCTTAGCTGGAGAAATCGCAAAACAGACAATATCGAAACGACAGTGCTGGGTACTAACAAATTGCGGCGCCAGCACAATTGTGGAACATTAATCATGTGTAGTCGGAGCAGCTTGATGCATTAGCAGCAGCAGCATCAGTGGGGGCAGCATTGTTGCTATATGCCGCTTACTTCTCCGAAATTGAAGAGTGGGGCCTGGAAAGGGACTGCTGAAGCTAGCCTGGCCGCATGCCAAGGCGGTTGCGTCGGTGGCAAAGTCAAAACATTCGCCCTCCGGTTATTGTGCACGCAAAGCGACCGATGCCAATGCCGATGCCGATGCTGATGCTGATGCCGATGCCAAAACGTCACTGATCTCCGCTCTCTGCTTGCTGCTCGCGTGCACTTGCGTTCCAAATCCAATAAGGAGCGTGAGAAATAGCCGGCATGAATGCAAAGTAAGCTGGAACACAGCAAACAACGACAAAATTTTATAGATGCTAGTTGTGTTTCTTGCTGTTGTTGCTGTTGCAGCTGTTGCTTGAGACGCGAAAAAATGTGTTACGCGTTGTTGCCGTTGTTGTTGGTCAGTTGCAGGTGTTAGGCTTTATAATGATGTTAACATTTTTATGGCCTACAAGAAAATAAGCTACAAAATTTGTTCAGCGCAATAGCTTTTGTTCCTTTGCTGTTAGCATTTGACCATTAATAGCAGGGGGCCAAACGGGCGCACTTGTTGAACAAATACTCATAATTGTAAAAAATGTTTAAAATTTTGAAGTACCGTTTATAATTATCGTTAAATAACTAGATAATTAAAAAGTAAATGTATAAAACTATGCTGGTGAATGTGAGCATTATATTATTATTATTTTATACATAAAACCTAAAGTTTAAGAGTTGGTAAAATATTGAAATAAGTGTATTTGTTGAAGGTTAGAGATACTAAGATAATTTGTTGCTGTAAAACATTTCGCATTATGTTATTTAAACACATTTTTAACTTATTTTAAACACCTCCTTTTCTTGGTTGGGTAGGGGAGGTGGCCTGCCCATATTTATGTGGTGAACTGTGTGATGCCTGGGCACGCATACATAAATAAAAGTCATCATTAATTTAATTTAGTATAAACAACATGGCATGCCTGCAATTATTCACTCATTCTCCGCGCAGAGTCGGCCCGAGTGACGAAAACGTATGCGAATTGAAAAAAAAAACACATGAAAATCGCCAAAGAAACGCACGCGACGCGAAGACGGCGACAAAAAACGCGCGCACAAAAAATATAAAGCGTTGACAAAAATGATCTGTGGGCAATTATAATGAATTATTTTGACACTTAGGGTTTGCAATGCACAACTAAAAATGCATAAACTTAATTTATGTTTTGCTGTCGACATGAAACGCATTTTATTGCATTTTAAATATGATAAATAAACATGCATTTTGGGCCAACTATATTTTCGGCCTTTATTTATGGAATTTAAAAAAAAAAAACAAAACAAACCAAAAATGCAATATTAAAACAGACATTACAATGTACATAAATTCAAACCTACGCAATTCTTTTAGCTCCATCGGCCAGTGCAACATGCAACATGCAACAAAGCAAATTGCATTTTTCACTTAACTGCCAACAATAACAATAACATTTACAACAACTTGTATGCACACAGCTGGGAGCGCCCAGGTCGCTATGGCAATGCCATGAAAAATGCAGAGAGAATCCGTTTTTAATTGGTGAAAAATAGCTTAAAATGACTACGCTGATTTTTGCTCCGACTGTGTTGTCGGTTTTTAACCCCAAAGGGTATGTGCAAGTAGCTCCGCTCTGACCATGTTAAACTACTAGCAACAGCAACAGCAACATTAACATGAATGGGGGCAACGGCAAACAATAAACGCAGCTAGCTGCTTGAACGCGATTAACATCGGCCCAAAGATTTGTAATGCTAGTGCAAAGCGAAACAGTGTGTTTTGGGTGTGAGAAGAGCGGAGAAAATGAAGAGACAAAGCGATCAGAGGATCACAGGTTACGGTCAAGACAAGTTGCTTAGTTGCATGCGTAAATTGATACACCGTTAAAAAGGTTAATGACGAAAAGAATATAATGAATGATCAAATGCGTTAATGTTATAACATTAACGTAAAGCAACAATTATAGTGCAATTCAAAACTACTTACAGGTTGATCATTAAAATAGCACGCAAATGCACCCACTTGTTGATTTATTTTCCTCTATTCAACCACTTACATATTTGATTCATTAACACGTGTTAACGGTGTTTTGAGGTTATGTTGCATATCTTTTCTTCTGCCATTATTTTGTTACAATTTGTTCAGAATTTTCACATTTTTTACGACCCGTGTGTGACTCTTTTTTACAGCACCATTCATTTTCTCCATTCAACAATTGAATCTATTGTAAGACAGGCGGCGGGAAAGCTAAAATTGTTAGTATTTGTGTGCATGTGTGTTTGTTTCATTTCTTTGTCTGTGGCCTGACTGTTTATTTATTTAAGAGTTAGATAAAGTTTGGTTGAATGATTTAAATTTATTTTAAAAATAAATATAGGCATAATAATATTGTTGCACGAGACTAAGATGATTACATACTTGAAATATATATATGTACATAAAACTGCCAACTTGCTTATGCCTTAATGCTGGATTACAAAAGTCAATAATTGGCTAAATAAAGTGGCTTACATCGTGTATCGATTTTTGATCTAATGATAATCTTGAATGGTGAATAATCTACAGCTGCACTACAAAAACCTAAAACTGCAGAATATCAGATGGCCTTTCAGCTTATATGATCGGACACTGCAAAAAATGTATTGCTTAATAAGGTTCATTTTAGTAACTGGTTATTTTTATGGCTCATAAGTTTATTGATGTGTTGCCCTTTTGGCATCAATTCGCTTCGCTCAGTGTAGGCTACAGTCGAAATGCCTCGTGACTTTTAGAACGTCAAAGCCAGCGAATGTGCAGCTTCAAATGGAGGCGATGCCAACTTGAATCGACTCGCTTAGCAGCAAAGTGCGGCTTTTGTGGTTCCCAGGCGACTTAGAGCGAAAAACATGCGAGTCGCTTTAATTGTTGCCGCTGCTGCTGCCAAGTGATTTTTCTAATGCAATTTTCAATGGCTTACGCAACACCGCAACAACAGTCACCACAGCAACAGCAATAACAACAACAACAACAAAAACAACAACAATGGCAACATGCTACAATGTTGCAAACCTACCGCCGCCTTGAACGTGTTGTGTTGCCCGCATAATTACCCAACACAACAGCGCCTTTTTAATCCCAGCCAGAGTTGGTAACGTTCTCTCTGGTTTTTCGCGTCTTCTGTCAGCGGGCAATCATTCCACGCATACGCGCATATTTTGCATTTTAAAATTGTTGCATTTTGCGAATTTTTCTTATGACAAGCAATACTCTGGCACTGACAGTCAGCCCAACCGCAGCAGTCGAGTTCACTCTCGTAACTGAAAGAGAATGGCATTCAAGTGAAGATCGGCTGTCCAACTGTTTGTCGGCCATTCGTTTGCCGCACTCCTGCTTATAATTAAATACATTTTGTAAATCACACTACAAATTTACAGTTGTTTTGGCTTTAATTGTGGGAAAGGTGATGTGAATATGTGAAAGGAGAGCTTAACAAGGACTCCTTCTCTTTTTCATGTTAACTTGCTAGGTTTGTATGTAGTGCTACCCATACATAATATAGTCATCATCTAAATTGATTTGCTTTAACCATTCTTAAGTAACACATATGGCACTATAGTAAGTAATTGTATGCTAAATTACAGCCGTGGGGCGAGATAAAACCAATTTTCTCATGTTTCTTCCTAGCGACTCCCACTTATAGATTACCAAGTGAAATCAAATCATTTTAATGATTCAGTATTGCGCCAATTATAGCCTTAAGGCAATTCAATTGCATTGTATTTTGTGGCTGTTGTTTTAATACTTAAAATGTAAATTGGAGTTTAATGTATATTTTTACGAAACCTACGTCAATTATATAATTTAAGCGTGAATTAGCTGCAACAACACACAGCAAAACAAACAAAAAGAGAAATAAAAACAGCCTTAGATAGAAACATAGATAGAAAAATAGATAGAAAAAAAACAAAAAAAAAAAACAATTCGAATTACAACGGCAACAAGACGGGGAAAAAAATAAACATGTTAAGTGCAGGCACATTATGTTGCAAAATGTCACTTTTAATTGGGCAACCTTGAAACATCAATGCGAAAAACGAGCGAAAGAACCGCAACAGCAACAGCAACATGTTGCTGAAGGCCACCGCAGCAACAGCAACAGCAACGGCAAACGGCAACAATGACAAACGGTTAACGAGTGGAGCGGCAGATTTAGATACCGAACACAAACAGACACATCAAAAGCTTACACTTGGAAAAATATATGCCCTAGAATTTAGGAATTCAATGGTAAAACAGATTGACCTTATACTAAAACGATAAAATAAAATTTAATTTCTTTAAATAAAAGCTCGAAATTCTTTTCTTTTCATTAACCCATATTGTAACGTTTTTTTTCAAATGTAAATTAATTTTTAAAAATAAATGAATAATTTGAAACAGAAAAAAATCATTTCTTAAAATAAATTTTTTGTCGATTTTATAGATGTAAAGATTTAAAGTTATATTAATGAGTTTACTAGTTCTTATAAAAAGAAAGTTATTCATAATGAAAATTTGGATTATTGGATTATTTTTTTGATAGAATTTTTTTTTTTTGAGTGTAGCCAACCGTGGGGCAAAGGATTGATCCGACGGTCAAAAAGACAGACAGACGGACTCAACATCGAACCATGTCGTTTGCCGTTATGTGTGTTACAATTAGCAAATTGCACATTTATGCTCGCATGGCGTTGAGCCACGCCTCTCTTGGCCGCCCCCCTCTGGCTAACTGACAATATAAATCAATCATAGGCGTGTGCATGTGTGTGTGTGTGCGTTTTTCTATACGAAAGTGTGTGTGTGCTGTAAGTTCTTATTGGAAAGTCAAAGCGACAACCTTGAGAACAGCCCGCAAAATGCATTTGATTGGCACAACTCTCAGGCTTGGGGGCAGGCAACACTCGTGTTTATAATGAATATGACTGCATATAAAACAGAGAGGGGGGAAGGTGATAGGGTGAGTATAAAATATGGCACATCATTTATAATTTCCGGCGCAGCTTGCATAATTCAATTAATGTGCATTTCCCGTGTGTCTTTGAGTTAAGTTTGCAATTTCCTAAGACCTAAACGTTGTTGCAATGTTGCAGCCAACAGGAAATCTCCACAAAAGCAGCGGCTGCTTCAAAAATCGCCACCGGCTGTTGCATAAAACGCACATGTTGCACACCATTTATATAGGAATGTATTTCTATACGTTGAATGTATGGTCAAATCTAATGCATAGGTTTTTTTTACTAAGTGTTACTATGAATAATACGCCCGCTCGTCCATTTTATTTGTGTTATTCGGTTTAACTGCACATTTTGCAGTAGTATCTTTTTCGTGGTAAATTATGCACACCCCATGCCGAATATTTAGTTCAGGCTCATGAAAAATGCATTCGAAACATAAAAATTGCATGCATTTTCTTTTCTATTTATTTTGATTATTTTTATACCCTTCACACATGTGAAACAGGGTATATTGAGTTTGTCATGAATCTGTAACGCCTTAAAGGAATGGGAATGGGAGACCCCATAAACTGTATATCAAAATGATCAGGACGAGCTCAGGAATTGATTTCCGCGTGTCCGTCCGTCTGTCTGTCTGTCTGTTTGTCTGTTTCAACACGATTTCCGGCCAAACTGCTGAACCGATCTTGTCGTGTTTGTTCACTATGAAATTTCATCCCGCTCGGAGCATTCTACGACATAGCCACCATACAAATTGACCAAATCGTACTATCAATTGTTGTTGCTGTCGTGCACTATCAAGTACCTACATATCGCTCATTTGCTTCAAAAGTGGTATAACGCAAAAATTAACAAACGCTCCTCTGCCCCTCCCCTTATGTTTTTCGTTTTTGCGGTCAACTTGGGAATTATTTGATTACAATGATTAAATGAAAAATACACGTAGAAACGTAATGATGTATATATCTCTATAGCCTTTAAAATGGTTTGTTGTTTTTTTGTATGTGTGAATTAAAAATTCACGAAATACGTTCCTGAAAAGTGAAAATATTAACGTACATAAATTTTCTCGCAGTGTACTACTTAGCTACTGTACTCGCAGAATAAGCATCCGAGCAATTTGCACCTGTATTAGTTGTGGTCCAATGTGAATACATCATGTTTACAGTCAATCCAAGAGTTCCAGTTGCTCCACGCTGTGTGTTTTTTGTTTCTGTTTCTCATGTCTAATTGATCTTTGGCGTGTTATTTGTTTTGTACAACACCTTCCACGGCTACATTGTCTCCTCGAGTTGCAATCTGTGGGTGGCAACGTGGCAATAAAAACAAAAACTAAAAACAAACTTAAAGCCGCTGGCGTAAATTGCTGGCTAATTAATGCCAAATGGCCGCAGTACTAGTACAAAATGTGGGCGTAACGCCGACTTCTAACTATATTATTATTATTATTATTGGCTTTGGCGGCCAGTGGCATTTGCATGTGACATAAAAGTGATTGGAATAATTGATAATTGTGCAGAGACATGAAACCAAACGGCCAATTACCAGACAGCCATGGTGTGAACCAAATGCTTGCTGACGACAAGTTCGTTGCCTAAGTCTTTTGTTTTTGAACACAAAAAATATTGAAAAGCTATAGAAAAAAAAAGCAATTACACATGTTTAATACTGATGCTAATATATACAACGTAACTAACAATATACTTTATTAATAAATATATTTATATTTCTATATCAAGTTGGACACAAAAATGCAGCCTATGAAACTGAAAAATGTTTTACAATTTCAAATTCGAGTTGTAGCTTTTTTTTTTTTTTGGCCAATCTCTTGCCATAAATCAAGCCGCACAATATGACCGCAGGCGCCTTGTAAGCGAGTCCCAGTCACCAACTTGGCTCTGACTTGCCAGTGACTGTGACTGACAGCCGTACAGACCAAGATCTTGACCAACAGACCGAAAGACACACCGACCTGAACTGAGAGACAGATACAGATAGATATAGTAGACCCACGCTAACTTTAACTTCAGCAAATCAAATACAAATACAAATCTAGCTAATTTCAAAGCCGAAACTCATTTAACTGGACGACTGCCAACCAAACAGCCAACCAAACCGCCTCAAATAGAGCAACAAATGGAAACCGCAAAGTTAATTTTATTTTCCACCTACTGGCAAAATCAATTTGCTTCGTGTGGCACGTGCGCCAAATAGAGTAAAAATTGCCTAAGAACTGAGCGGTATCACGGCACACAAGGGGGTGGGGGGTTGGCTATTTTCAAACGTGCACCCCCACAAAAAAAAAAACCGATTTCGGATTTGTTTTCGTACGGACAGTCAGTCAGTCAGTTGGTCAATTCGTGTGCGTCACTCCAGACGAGGTAACTACAATCGTCATTCTTTTTGGCCTCGATTGGAACGTAACGGTAGCCCCCAGACCTAACAAAAAAATTAAGCTAGTTTCTGGGCGCCTTTTAAAAGTACATTTCGTTGTTGCAGCAAGAATTGCAATTTCGATTGTTAAAAAATTGCCTCAAGAGTTTTGTCAAATTATCTTGAGGAGAAGAGTGGGTGAAATAAAATTAACTACATTCATTTGGCAAGAGTTTAAGATATTCTGTAAGCATTAGTAATTATACTAACCAATGAACAAACTTTTCTTTAAATCTTCGAATAGCTTTTAACATAATATAAGTTTCTACACCGATAACTTTATTACATTACCCCTTACTCAACCCCATAAATAACCCCTCGCCAAAGCATACAAAATTGCTCAATTGAAATATGGACGACGTTGCCCGCCTGCACACCAACAAAAACAAGTGATAATAGCATCGCTCCAACTTGCAACACACAACTAACAAATGCGTATTTAATGTGTCGGAAGGGGGTGACAGGCGGGGGGAAGCGCTGCACGTTTTTTCGATTTCCATTTAACGCCTTAAGTTTTATAGTTTTAGTTTTCGTTCGCTTTTCGCTTAGTTTATGGGTGGTCAGCGTTGAGGCCGTAAGCCCTCGGGGCATTTTGCATTTTAATTTGTTTTTAATAAACGGCAGCCAAGCAGCAAGCTGTAAAGAGTTAACAACAACTGCAACAGAGCAGAGACAACTATTTTTTTATTTTTTGATATATGCAGCAAGATTATAGACTATTGAGCATTCTTGGTAAGCTTGTTCGTATAATTTGGAATTCAACACCCCAAAACAGCTGGTTATTAACTGTGAACTGTGGGCACACTTAATCGTTAGCTGCCAATCCAACAGCACCAGCAGCAGCTGTCCTGTGAGAGACAGGATAACTAATGGGTGCAAATTGTTTGGAAAATGTTCATTTCAAACCTAAAAAGATAGCTCAAATACAAAGTTAGAAATAATATTGCAAGTAACTCAAATCTGAATTTATTGTAATAAATATTTTTCTTAAACGGTATTTAATGTAAATAACATTACACAGAGTGAATCAGGATTTTATTGATTAAAGTTAAAATAGCCTTATGTATATGCGATTCTTTGAAGCTATTCAATAAAATGGGCTTAAAACAGTTTACCTAAATTAAAACATATCTAATATTTTTTATGATAAACTTGAATCAATGTTCAAATCTGTGTTTTTAGTACAAAATACATGATTTTTTCGCTCGGTATGCAGACTCACATAGCCGTTATCAATCATACAAGTACGCCGCTATAGTTTTTAACTATGCTGAAATGTCCAGCAAGCAAGGCATATCCTTGTACAACAATTATTTATAAATAGCCTAGAAAATGACAACGGCAATTAACAAGCCTGAGAATTCGGCACACACTGAAATGCATTGGCATTCGAGTTCAGTTTGGTTCAGTTCAGTTAAGTGTATAAGTTATACACTACATACATATACAGTATAACCCCCAAAGTAGGCAGCCTACCGCTGTCTATGCGAAATGGAACTGCTCCAATTTGGCCACAAATCTCTGTAGAAAATTCCTTAACAATAATTGAACCGGATTTTTTGTGCATTTATGCTTTGAGTCAGAATTAATTATCGCTCCAATTGACTCTCTTAAGTGGCTGTCGAAAAGCTAAATAACAAAACACCAGCAACAAAAATAAAAAAGAATTGCTGGAGAAAAAGTCGCAAAATCTTTGAATTTTTAGAGTTTTGTTGATGCTTTTGTGGTTGTTGTTGTTGTTGTCTTGCACCTGGCGACAGGTCAGCCCCAAAAAAGATATATTTGTATGTATATGTTGGCTCGCATATTGCACAAAAGTTGCCGTCAGTTGTGAAAAATTAACTACAAGTGCTCTTTGTTGTTGTTGTCTACTTTGTCTCTGCAACAGCTGCAAGTGTCTGGCACTTGCATATATACTACATATATTTTCTTGCTATTTTTCCCGAACAAGACTTAAAAATTATATGAAAATTTATGATACATTTGCCTGCACTTGGTTGTCAACTCGACAGTGGCCGGGATTGGAACTTTGTGGTGCTGCTTCTAGTGGTGGTGTGGGTATAGAGACATACAGGTACACAGCTGCCACCTGGTGAGACCAGACAGGGCTGACTACTCTAATGGCCAAATGGGATGGCTTGCTTGGCTTGGGTTTTTTTTTGTGATATTTTGGTAAAGAGGCCCAAGCATTTTTAGGTTAATTGGCTTTGGCCTAGTTGCAAGAAAAAATACATGTGTTTTTTTTTGTTAATTTATTTGCCGTCTGGCAATTTCAATGAATTTATTATGTGAGTTTAATCTGAGCTTAAGAGTAAGATAAAGAAAGTAGATACATTTATTTCATCATATTTTATATATTTTCATACTTTTTATATTTTATTTTATATATTGCCACAGATTAGATTATTTTTTGTGCTAGACAATTTGCACCACGACACGAAGCAGAACAGATGCCAGCAGCCTCACTCACCTCCCACAGCGCCCCCCCCACACACACACATACACACCCGAAAAGCCCACATGGGCAATAGCAAGAGCAACAGCTGCCTGCTGCAAGCACCGCAACAGCATTTTGCCTCCCGCTGCCACTTTGCATAACAAACGACTTTATTAATTTTCAAATTACCGAAAGTCAGAGGCCGGCTGAGCATTTGGTTGCATTTTGTTTGGCCTTTATGTAGCACTTGGAAATGGGAATTAAGCTTGAGTTGGTTTTTCGGTTATACGGTTATTCGGTTATGCTGCTTTTTGTGGGCGTTGTGAGAAAATCTTGGCAAATGCCAAACGCTGCGATCACAGGCAGATTCAAGAGCGTGTGGGCAGCAGCTGCAGCAGCCGCAAGCAATGGGCAAAAATATCTTATGCTAATATTTGTTAAAAGCAAAATGTCGCTTCGTGCCAACTTGGCTAATAAATCAGCAAATTATAAGCGGCCAAAGATTGATGAGCATTAACGTGGCCCAAAGCCGCTTGACAGGCCAACAACTACTTATCCGAACAGAGAGTGGGAAACAGGCTGGGCTTTGGGGACAACTACACACAATCAGATAACAATAATACTAATACTAAAAACGCAGCTAAATGTATAATGCTAATTTCTCAATTAACTTGCGAGGCATTAGCATTAGTTAACATAGTAGGCAAACGTTTTGTGCAATGCGAATTATAAAGCATTTGCCATAAATCATACAATTAAAAACTAATCAAGCAATGACACAAGACATCACAAAGCTGCAACAACAATCGGCACGTTGCACTAATGCAACAACGACAACAACACCAACAACAACAATGATTTTCTCGCCAAGCTGCTGTCAAATGTTGTCGTCGGCCTTTTGGGCCCACTTCAAAGACAAATTTATGTATTGTCAGGCCAGCAAAATAGGTAAAGTTAAAAGACAAAAAAAAACCGAATACAACAATAAAATAAAAAATAAAAATAGCTTCACAACAACTGCATAATTCAAAAATTATGAGACCCATTAGAGTAACAGAGAACTGACAAAACCGTCGAGATTTCAGGCAGCGCCTCAGGCATTTTCAAAGATCCAGTCCATGTGGGGCAAAGGGGATTTGTGTGAATGTATGGGTGAGGGGAGACATGGGTAAAAAAAAACCACACGCCGCAGCCGTAGAAACTTCAGCTTGCACACAAATGGCTAGAAAATTATTTTAAGTTATTTGTTGATTGTTTTCAAAATTGTTGCCATGTAATGCGATGCCACAAGCTCCGACAGAGGTGACAGGGAGAGGGAGACGAAGATAGAGGCACTGGAGTCAGTGCGTCAGACAATGTAGTATGTGCGGCTCCAGCTTTTGAACAGGCGAGACAGTTTGGCTTTGACGCTTGTTGCGTGTGTTTTTGCTTGAGTGTGTGTGTGTGTGGCATTTGCAGAGATGCCTTATTATGACTGTTGCAATGTGGTGCGACTGTTGCAGGTGTCAGGCAGTCTGTAAGCAACAAAGTATCAACTTAAGAATTGTATACGAGAAATGTCAGAAATATATCAAGAGTTGCAGCGAGATTTGTATGATAGTTGTCAGTAAATACTTAGCAATAAAGTTAAAATTTATTTATATGTTTTTCACAATAACAATTGCTGAAAATGTATCCTATGGATATTTTAAAGATATATCATAACTTTTAAATGCCAAAGCAATTGACAAATCCGAAACATTTAACAAATTATTTATCTTCAAAAACTGGCTTACGTATCTAATAAGTTATAGAAATTTAAACAACTTGTTGTTATAAAGGTGCAGCTGGGAGCCCGATATCTCTCTGCCTTTCGATGGCCCACAATTAAATGCCAGGCAGCAAACTTCTTGCCGCAGACAGTTCAGACTGGCTGCCTCTACGACTAAAAACACTTTGCAATCAAAAATGTCACCATTTAATTACGCACACAAAACTGTTTAAGCAACTCGCAGCACAGTCAGATGACAGCTACAGCACCAACAAAAAAAACAACAACAACAAACGGCAGCTAAAAGCGTTGCACAAATCTCGTCAGAAATTAACATAAATCCAATCACAAAAGCCCCGCAACTTGGCCAACTTGGAAGCCGTAGGACGTCGGCCGCTTAAGCGATTGAGTGGCGCGTCCCCAAACCCCGTCCTCTCCCCTCTGCCCACTTTCAGTGCCACCACCATGCAACAAATCCGAATCACTGCTTGGCCGTCATGTTGCGCCTGCGCCCACGCGACTAATCGCGCAACTGTGCAACGCCAACTGCAGTTACGTTGTCAGAAATTTTTGCATTTCTGATTGGTTTTTTTTCTTCTCTTTTTTCGCTTTTCTTTAGTGTTTGTTTGTAGCTTTGGTTTGTGTTATGGCCTGGTAAGCTGACTGCCTTGCTGGCTGCCTGGTTGCTGCCTTTGGCGCCCTCACATGACAGCCAGTAGTAGTCTGAGTTGGATATGTTGAATAACTGGCGTGCTGTATCCCCGAATTCCGCTTGCATTTTTATTACGTTTTGTATTGTCATTTGCGACAGCGACTGTTGCTGGTCTCATGAGTGTCCGCATAAATGTTGCTTGCTCGTTGCTGGGCAACAATTCAATTATCTAACAAAAAATATATGCACATACTCTGTACCCAATGCGGGCTTTAAGTATTTGACTACACTTTCAGAAAAGTCCTTTTAAACAATAAGCTAAGCCGCCTTGTCTAACTTTACGTCATGCATTTTTGTAGAGTGCATAAGGAGTCGTGGGGTTTGTGGCAAGGTGCAGTCAATTGCACTCGTGACATATTTCATAGTATCTTGATTTAATTTTTCAATTTTCACAACGAGCTCGAGCTCTGACAAATGAAAGAGGAGCAAAAAGACGACAGCCTGAAAACGCAAATTATGCACCAACGTTAAGGTTGCAACATGTTGCCAAGGCGTGCCAGCCATAGCAGCAACAACAGCATGTGGCACGTAGCAGCATTTCCGTTTCACAATTAACGTTCTACGTGACAAGTGACACCAATTTTACCACCTTTGCTATGTGTTTTATGCTGTTGTGGCTTGTTGCCTTGTTGTTGTTGTTGCAAGCTTGCAAATGGCTTTTTGTGGACCACCGTCAGGGCAGAGCTAATGCATATAGTCTCTCTCTCTCTCTATCCCCTCTCTCTCTCTCTGTTTCATTGGCGTGCTGCAGATGCACGTTCAGCGATTGTCTGCGCAGTTTTGTTTAGGTTAATGGAGATGATTTGTTGCCCTATTCTAATGCAACGTAACGATGACGACGACGCCGACGATGCAGACTGTGCAAGTGCCATGGCAACATGTTGCACCAACTCCAATAAAACTGGGCCCGCATCCGTAATGGCACAGCAGCCGAACGGGAGGAGGAGGAGGCTTGGCAAATGTTGAATGCATATGGGAGCAGTCTGGCTTTTGACTTTCACATGTGACTCGGCATCCATTTAGCTACAGCTTGAGATCTTTCTAACTATTTGGGTATTCTGTTTGAAAAGGAAAGGAAGAATAACTAACTTATCATATATGACCAAAGCCAGGTAGTGAGGGGGAGGGCACTTTCAATATTTGTAAATCAAATTCAACGAAAAAAAAAACTTGGTTAAAAAAAAATTATTTTTGGGGTCTTGCCCTAAATTTTGCTCTGGCTACGGCCATGTACATGACATTCCTATAATATATCAAACTTAGCAAATTCCTATTAATACCAAATCCAACAACTAAGGCAACTCAATGATATAAAGAAGGCAGAGTATTTGACAGTCAAATACATCTAATAGCTAAATTTTTATATATTTTTCTAATGGCCCGTCTTGTGTGAGGCCGCCTGGAGTTAGAGCCTGCAGTGGGTAGAATTTTTGTTTCTGGGACTTTTGGGGAATTCTTGCCGCATGCCGTAGAAATTATGAAATTGACAAATTGCCGCATCCGCCGCATGGCCCCTAAAATGCAGCGCGCTGACCCTGCAACCAACCACCAGCAACCACCGAAAGCAACATGTGGTGCCGTCCTAGTGTCCGTTGTGTTCGGATGTGTCGTTTGTGTCGGGAGGTCAGTGTGTGGGTCGTCAGTTGGCGCTGACAATGAGCTAAGTTATTGCTGCACAGATGGAAATTGTTTTTCCCAGTTGCATGCGGCGGAATGTGCGCAATGTCAGGTGGTTGTTGTAAAGATGTTGTTGTGATCATGGCCAAGCATGACCAAATATGGAAGTTATTGTATGAGAGTTGAGCAAGGTTACGGAAAATAACAACATAAGCTGCTTGCTTAACAAGCTTTCAAATCTTAGTTTGATTAATATACAAACTTGTTCGAAATGAACTTAAAGTCCCAGGCGGAATTTGAAATTCTCTTTTCGCAATGCTCAACACTTGAAGTTATTTGTGCTGATATTGCCCGGAATCAGGCTGACAAGCTGCATTTGCGAATCGACTTATCGCTATAATTTATCAGCGACAAATACACAAATGCTTAAGTCGCCTGGCACTCTGTGTTTGTGTGAGTGTGTGTTGAAAAATCAACAAATCGACAACAAAATAGCCAAGCGCGCGCAAGCATTTGCCAGGAAAAATCAGTTAGCGCAGCTAATCACAAAATGTGTGGAGTGCGAAATAAAAAATCACAGGCCGATCAAATGTGACAGATAAAACGATACAAATTCACACGTTTAAGAAGTAGAAGGAGCGCCAAGCCAACTGACCGGGAAGGTGTCAAATCAACGCCATCGCTGCGATGGTTGTCAAACTTTGCTGTTTTTGCAAACAGCTGGCAACATTTTGCTAGTTAATTTATGCTGCGACATTTGCATAGCGTTGATTACAAAAATGCCAAACGATCCGCCCCCTTTTCACTGGCCTGCCTGCCTGCCGTTGCTGTTGCTGTTGCCGATCCGCTCATGTGTAGCAGCAGCTAGCTTAAACTTAATGCATTTTTTGCCTGCTGGCAACATTTGACGCCGTTGCAGTTGTTTGTGTTGTTACTTGGCAACATTTCTGAAGCAGCAAAAGCGTTGAAAACTTTTTGACAAGCAAAAATTTGTTGGCGTTTTGCCAGTATACCGTTGCTGGTTTGCCTGTTGCCAATTCAATCATGCGAAAGAGCATGGCAGGTCAAATGCCACTAATGAGATGCCCCACACGCAGCCGACTGCAACACCAACAACATTCACATCAGCAACATCAACAGCAACAACAACACTCAAGGCTATTTTATCAATGTGATAGCTTAGATGTTGTTGTAAGTCTCTGTGCGGTAATTGCAGCATCATCTTGAAACTTATTACATGTCAAGACAGAGATGCCAAGCCAAGCCAAGCCGAGACATCCAGCTAGTCAGCAGCAACAACAACAATGATAAAGCCGTTTGCTGATGACAATCGCATAGACATGGAGGACATGGGGCCTGCCTGTCTTGAAGTCATTTTTTTTTCGTTTTCAAGTCCGATGAGTTGAAAAGTGCAGCTGCTTAGATTTATTGGTCTTAAGTAGTCGCAGCAAAATGCGTCTTTTGTCGTGTCCAAAGTTATTGGCCACATTAAACGACCATAACGAAGCAGCAGCAGCTAAAGAGTTCTGCTAGTTTTTTTTACTACTAACCTATGCAGATAAACATCATTCATTTAGCTACAAGTTTATTTATGCCAACGATGACGACAACATGAGCGTTTATTACATTGCATTAAATATCAGATTATCGGCAATTATAAATGCATACAAACACAATAACAATGAAGTGAGAAAAAATGTGGGAAGATATTAGAAGACAAGAAATTTGAGCTCTACAAAAACTTGTAGGCCTTACTTTCAAATTCGTTCAGTAGCTAATTAAGTTACTTAGATTAGTTTAACCCATCTATATACAGAAATGTCAAACGAAGCAGCATCAAATCTTCATCCACTTTGTTTTTTTTTGTTGTGGCATGCCCCAAACAACCTCATTTTAAGGCATTTTCCATAACTAAGCAAAAAGCTGTGAGTAAATTTCAATTTAGGTCGCTAACATCGTGACGCGTCCAAGTGATAAAATTAAAAAAAAAAACCAACTGAAGAAACCAACAACATAAACAACGCTCCAAATCTAAAAAAGAAAAAATCAAATCAAAGATTTAAATAAAAATCAACTGTGAATGCTGCTGTTGACCTTTTACAGCAAAGTGCACTAAAATAAACATTCATAATTTATGCATGCCATAAAAAAAATATTATATATATATTTTGTTTAATGTATAAAATGGGCAAAAGCTTGTGAAAATTGCAAGCAACAACAACTGTTTGCTATTTGTTGTTGCTGCCGTTGTCATCAACAATCAACATAAACCACGTTCTTTCAATCTCTGCCCTCTTCCCTTGGTCTATCGTGGATACAATACAGAAGCCAATCGAATGACAAGCCGCCTTATAGCCTCCAAGTTTTTTGAGTTTGCTATTTTTCGGCAGCTTTGGCTCAATCGTCAACTCATTGTGATATCGATCTCCTTCCTTCTCTATCTTTCTATCTCCCTCTCATTCTATCTTCGTTTTTTTGTGGCTTTGGAGTCTCTGATCTTCCAGCGCGCTGGGGCCGATTGTGAACTATTGTTATTTCACGAACTGTGACACGTTGCCTGCCTTTATTCTTTGTTTTTTTTTACTTGCTTCTCCATTTGTTGTTGTTTTTGGGTTTGCTATTATTTATTTCTTTATTGTACAATGAGTAAATAAATTTTTTGCAGCTACCGCGCTACTTGTTGTTATTGCTGTTGAAGTTGTTGTTGTTGCTATAGTCGGTTTCCACCCTCGACCTTTTGTGGCAGCCGTAACCCGGCTAAATGTTTAGCTGCGATTTATCATTATCGTGACTTGTGATCTCGTCGCCGTTTGATTTTTTTCTCGTTCTCCATTTGGCTGCAGTTTTTAGCCTTTTTTGGTTGACTTAGTTTTGCCATTGTTGTAATAGTAGTTGTTGTTGTTTCTGTTTTGTTTTGGGAGTATTTAAAGTTTGTCTGTTTCGTAAATTAACATGTTTTTTGCTTTGAGTGACATTTGTAGGTGTATAAAGTGGCACAAATGAAGTGAAGTGTTCAACAAATATGGCCAGTAGATCGGTTAGCAGGAGTTACTTTAAATGTTGCCTATGCTGCTTTGGGTTGTGGTTGCTACCAAAAATAAAATTATAGGGGAGCGCCACTTGCAGCTTGTGGCTGCTTTAACAGGCACAAAAATAAGGAAAGGTTGCAGTTAGTTAGGTGAGTAGAAGGTGTCATTGTTAAAATAAATTGAAAAAAAGACTCATCATTTAAGGTTTAAAATCTTTGCTTAAAAGCTTTCTTAACTATTCTTTGACAAAAGCTTATTTCGCTTCTAAAAGAAAAATCCACTTGAGGCTATTGCAATTTCCGCAAATTAAAGAGCAATCTCAATTATTCCCCATATCTGTGCTTAGCCTCACGTTGAGTACTTTTCAATCATTAAACACTGCAATTACCTCAAGGATATACTCTTCAGTGGCTCACTTGCTGATCGTTTCAGCTTGCATATCACACCCAAAGAATGCAGCTCAGCTCACATATTTGCAAAGCCACGGGTTGGATGGGAGCAGTATAGAGGACGGATAGTATGTGGATGCCATACAATTAAGAAACCATGAAGAAGTAATGTGCTTCTAACTAGAAATAAATAAAAATGGCGCTCATTTGAACAAGTTCAGTTCAGTGAACTAGTTTTTAAGTTCAGTTTTCACTAGTCATTTTTCTAGTCAAGTTTTCACATTAAAAATTTGAACAATTCGAGATTTACTTTAAATAAACGCTAATCAGGAAATAAGTCAACTCACTTTGTTAGAAGATAAGTTCAGTTTAGCTTGTTCTGAACTATTCCGATCAACTCTATTAAACGACTCCTTCAGGCATCTCCAATCAGGGTGACTACTGTGTGCGTCTACTACGCTACTACGCCAAGGCTGTGGATTGTGTTAAGGAAGGGGCAAGTGGTTTGGCTTCAAAATTGTGGCTTAACGATAGGCCGAGTCGGCAATGGCGTTAGTCTGCGCTCCTCGCTTACTCAATTACCGTTGACTAAATTATGGCCAATTGTTGCACTGAACATGTGTTGTATAATTACGGGCTTGCGACGCGACGTTTGCCTAGCTGCAAGCACAAATTTGATTACTACTTATTGATTAGATTTTGATTTTGATTTCGTGCAACGCAGGCCTTGCGGCCTTCACTAAATGTGTTGCAAACTTGGCCACGTTGACAGGTTAATGTGTGTGGAGTAATGATTAGTTAAGTTGTGGTTTAGGGCGTTAACACTATTCAAGCTGAAATCAATTTATATATTTTGGGAAAGCCTTTCACTGTCGCACAATCCTTAACAATTGTTGTTACTGTTTTTGTTGGTGTTGAGTGTTGCTAAGTATTTGTTAGGCAATTAGCGTCGCAACATTTACGAGTGCAGACAAATTACCGGGGCAACATGTTGCAATTAAAATAACGGCACGCCAACTTTCGCCGCATTTGCTAGCCACACAAAAAAATGTTGCACGCGTGCGCAGCAGCAGCAGTCATTGCTAATGTTGCTGTTGCTGTTTTTTGCCTTGATTTTTTGTTGTTAGTTGCTGCTTGAACTGTTGCTGTTGCGGCTGTTGCTGCTGCTCTCACTGTCCAAATTAAGTGCGCGACTTTATGGCGTAAAACACTTAGACAAACCTTCTGCACACACGCACACATACTTACACACACACATATATATTCGCACATACTCATTCAATTTGTTTGCATTTTAATTGTCGTTTGTCGCCAGTGCTAAAAAGAAAAATTGCCAACAACACGTCGTCAGTTGTCGCAGCAGCAGCAATATCAACAACAAAAAGACCAACAACAGCAAAGTGTATTTACGGCTTTATCCTACGCATTTAACGATGTTAACAGCTTTGTCAGAGGGTGTGTTAAACATATTTTTATGGCTTAGTTTGCGTGCCTTACAATTTTTATTTTGTCTTTCTTCACTTTACCGTATTAAGTTTTAGTATTTTAGTTTTTTGGTCTTGTTGCAAGAGCTGCATTGACTTTTAATGGTTATTAACGCAAGCCACATGCCGCTTTTGGCCTTTTGGCTGCTGTTGTTGTTGTTGTTACCATTGCAATAGTTGCTGCTGTTGTTGTTGTTGGCGTAGGTGCGTTTATCGCCTTTTGTGATATGTTCACGCTTAACGTCAAATGACAAAGCGCTTAAGATAAGAAGAAATTCTGGGACATAACATCGAGTGGCTGTCCGGCAAAATACGTTGTAAAATTAGTACAAAAAAGACTTAATAAAATACTGTTAAAAAACAAAACCCAAGGAAAACTGTAAATTTGTCAACATGTGTTAATGAAATTATATTTTATTATGCATTTAACACACAACAAAAGAACAACAAAGGCATGCAAAACTGAATATAACTCAAAACAAGATAAAAAAAACCTGCATCTCACAGTGGTAAGCAATTGTCGGCAATCAATCAACAATTGTTTGTTTAGTACCGCGTTTAGATAGTTGGCTTTTATGACCGAATGAATGGTCCATAAACATAAAACGCAAACACAGCACAATAATAAAGTGAAAAAAAAAACCAAGCAAAAGCTGTCGTCAGTCAACAAGTTGACATGATATGTTGACGCACTTGTTGCGGCATCATGTTACTAACGATATTTGCATCTGCCTATCGATAGCAACAAGTGCAATCAGTCGCCTTGCTGAATTTGATTTGCCAGCTTGTTAGTTGATGTCGTTGCTGTTGCTGTTACTGCTGCTGCTGTTGATGATGCTGCTGTTGCTTTTGTGATTGTGATTGCTGTTGCTGCCTGTTATGCAAGCGGCAAAATGTCAGCCACTTGGAAACATGCGGCTCGCCAATGAATGTCAAACATATTGGACCGTTTCAAATGTCAGCCAAAACACACACACACACACACTCCTTTATAGTTTATTTGTTGTTGCTGTGGTTGTTGTTGCACTTGTTTATGTTGTGTTTGCAGCGGCAACATGTTGCTGCTGGCGGCCTGATTGGCCTGGCAAGCGACAAATTAGGCGCACAATCGCTTGACTTTTACCGTAGCAATGTTTATGGCCCATTAACTTTGCTCGCGCAGAGTTCAAGCCTGGCCAGGAAGCCAACACCTTCCAAGATATACGAGTCTTTATTCGCATTCTCTCTGTGATTAAGAAATTTTTGTATACCATGTGCTATTGGGAAATGGTCGAAAAGGGTATGATTAGGTTATGGAATTGTGGTTTAGTAAAAAAAAAAGATTTGAATGTATAATTTTTCTTTGTGTCAAGCCATGACACTTAAGCTTTTGCTTTCGAAACCGTTCAAAAGTGTATTTTGCTGAAGATCTTTTGGTAATGAGGGTATCTCGAATTCGAGCTCTCCTGGCTACAACATTCTTACCTATTTTCAATTTTTTTTTGGTTAGCAACCACATTTTTATGATAGCCAATTAATTTTAATGCATATGCTTGTCTTTGGCCAGACATCGCACAGATACGCCCCAGCAAACTGTTCAAGTGCTGCAAAGGTCAGCAATTTTTTGATTAACCCCGGTCACGCTAATAACTTGCCCATTGGCTCGCCAATGAAACCATTATCACTGACCACTCACTAACCACTGACCGATAACTTTCTCAATTGGCAATTGCGAATCTTTTTGGTATTTTGTTTTTCTTGGCAGTTTTGACCCATTTAGGAAAATCTCTGACATTAGTTATATGTGCCTGATGCGAAAATTGCAATGGCCCACTCCCTCAATCGATCGATAGTGAATTATTGTCTTTGGCACTGTCTGATGGTTGCGCGGCCATATAATTTATGTTGCCCCCAAAAAGTCAATTGATATGGCCAATGCGATAACAGAAATTTAAGTGTTTTCCTATGCCCAAACGCTTCTAGCAATGAATGCTGAAGTTTGCCCAACTTGCTGCTGATGGACCGATGATGGCAGATGAAGTTTACCAGTGTCTGATTTCTTGGCATTTGTCTGCCCGCTTGCCTGCCTGCCTGTACAGATATTGTCTTAAAAATGAATGAGTATGTCCATGACTCTGACTATGACTAAGAGGACTGTGTGATAAAGTTGTAGACGTTTTCTTGCAAATTGATTTTACGGCTACAGTTTCAACTCTGACTGCAAAATAACTCAACTATCGCTTGGGGGCATACTTATGACTTTAAACAGATCGTTGGGTTATGATTCGAGTCGGTTGAAGCTGGGAGCGGCGAAGGGGTGTTCACAATGATGTGGCGATAAGTAACTGGTTGATGATTGTTATTTTTAATGTTATGGCCAGTTATTTTTTCAGTGCGGTTTAGCTGGGTGTCGAATTGTGTGGGCGTTACTAACGGATTGACAAGGAACAAGGAAGAACTGATTGAAAACTGACCTTTTAAGTAAAAGCTGATTAAAAACAGAGTAACTATGGATGTCTGTTCACAAAAGAAAGATCGCTTAAAGATTATGTGCAACTTGAGAACAAGTTTCCATTTAACGATGATCGATTAGCGTTTATATGACTTTTCCGCCGTCTCTTCATTAATGTTGCTGTGCATCCATTCTAAAATGTCGTGACAGCTTAGAAAAACCTCTACCCACACACACACATACACAGATCACAAAAGTTGACCCAACCTAGGCAATGCATCCCACAACAGTCTTTAAATCTCTAATCTACTAACCTTGCGCTGGTTTCTCAACAACAACAGCAACAACCTAAACAATTGAGTGCATTATGGCGTAGAGCTTAAATAAAAAAAAAACATTATAAATTAAGTACTAATTATATAAAATAAAACAGCAATAAAATCAACTAGACAGCTGAGCTAAAGCCAATCAAACGAAGCCGCCTTAAAAATTTAATAAAATTTATAGAAAAATAGAAATACACAATACAAAAAAAAAATGGTGAAATACTTTGAGAGAACGTGTGCAGATTGTGGCCACGCCCACTTAATGTTAAAAGCGCGGGCGTTACGCTAATGAACAAAACTTTTGCATATTGCAATGCTTGGATGGAAGGTTTGATTGTTGTCGTTGTTTCTTGTTGCTGTTGTTGCGATTGCAGTAACTGCAATTGTTGCTGTTGCGTCTTGAATGGGTGATAAATTATTTCCCGCCATTTGCATAAATGCTTTGAATGCATTAATTAAAGTCCAAATGGATACAAGTTTTGCTAGCTTGCAACGCCCTCGACACGCCTCTGCCCCCCAACCCCTTATCCCCTTCCGACAGCCTGTTGCAGTTGCGTGCTGCTGCTGCTGCAGTTGTCGATCTAATCAATTGCAGTTTATAGTTGGCCAGGCCCATAGAGAACCCATAGGAGTCCCATTAGCCATGTGTACATGCTAGTGCACTTGTACATGTGCCTTATATGTAAGTAAGTTTTGTAGTATGCAATCGATATAACTATCTATCTGGCTATCTATCTATCTGTATCTGTATCTGCGTATCTGTATATCAATATATTCGCCTTTTTAAGTGGCTGCCGCCTAATTGTTCATAAAAGTCAACAGTCAATAGCTCTTTATGTTTGCCGTTGAAATTTATATTTATTTATCGTCATTTTCAAATACAATCGCATATTGTTGTTGCTGTTGGTTTCTGTAGATTTGTGTAGCTTCATAATTTTGCAAGACATTTGCTTAGCAGTAGCTAGTGGCTGACTGAGCTGTTGATTTGAATTCAAGGTCTGCCATTCTTTACAATTAGTGACAGAATTTATGAGCGATTCCAATTTTAAGCTTTTTGCAATCGTTGCTGTTGCTGTTGTTTGCTGTTGCTGTGGGCTAACAAGTTTCAAACGTTGCAGCAAACTCTGACCATATCAGCCACACAAATCTTCAAACAAATACGATTTGATACCAAAAACATTTTTACTACAAATGATACATAAATATTATATTATTATCTCTATATATTCGTTTCAAAGGAATTTCTACGCTCACTACAAATAAATTCAAATAATTTGCAAAACTTGTCGAGTATAAATAATATTTACTTCCGGATAATCTGAAAGTGTCATCTAGCTAATATAATTACAGATAAATGTCCTTTTATATGTTAAATTTGCAAGTAGAGTGTCTTTTGTAGCTGATTTAAGTCTTGACTATATAACAAAAAGCGGATACCTTTTAACATAGTTTCTGAAGTGTCGCAGATAGTGTTCGAACGAAACATTGCATATCTCCGGATTTCAAACTGGGTTTATTGATGTGTTGCTTATCCATAAAACTTATCAAACAGTGACACTTTCTAGGTACAATCCCTATCCAGAAATTCGTGTACTCTGTTGCTTGCTCTGCAGGACCACCAGAATCATCCGATTCGCACAATGTTTTACCACGCACCAGTAAGTATGTAAATAGTAAGGGTCAGTTGGTTCGAGGAGGTAATATGCTTAACATATACGTGGAGTTCGCACAACGTTACAACGCAACTCCCAAGATCATTAAGGAAGTACTCAATGCGGATGTATCCAACCCAGCCTTGATGAAAAATAAAGAAATTGACTTAATCTGCAATCCAAAAGAGCATGGCATACTGTATCCAAGTACTACGTCACTTAACATACTCAAAATGCATATAACAGTGACTCATGTTCGACCCATTGCCAGTTATTTGTACTTCACGCGCCCTTTCACTTGGACTCTGTGGCTGGCTGTGATTGGCACAATGGGCTATGGAATGCTAATGCTTTATGGCAACATTGTATAAAATAGACGTTCAGATATTGGAAAGCATTTTTTGAGCAGCTGGTGTCATATTTTGTTTGTGGGTCAGCCGTCGATCAGCATCTTGAACTGGCAACAGTTTGTGATACACTAACCAGCTTTTACTTGGCGCAGCTATCGAGTGTGCTAACAATATGTCTGTTTGAACCACAGTATAATAAAATCGAGGATTTATTTGATGCGATTAATTTGTGAGCGGTTGGCTTGGGATTGTCCACTCTGTGTTTTTATCTACAGTTATTTAAAAAGCGCATATCATTATAAATAAAATAAAAAAAAGAATTAAGTTTATTCGAATTGATAATTTTGGTATAGATACATATAATTATTAACAAATTGTCACATAAATAAATCTTTTATTATTTTAATTTTGTTGTTTTATACTATTTAAGTAAAATTACTTTGATTCTTATCATTAAAATGCCATCTAGTTGCTATAATTTCTCACATCAGAGTTAGCGAACATTAATTCAATTGCATAATATTTGCCTCTGAGCCAGAAATAACTATGACACTTGACTTTGGGGCGGTCACGTTAGAACAAGCAAACCTAGCCCCAGCCACAAATAATTATGTGGTCGTGGTCAAGGGGTCGTATGGTAGATGGGCGATAAGCGTCCAAGCTTATTTAACTTAACTTAACTGGCTGGGAGTGTAGCCATAGCGCACGACAAGAACTTGGATGCAAATGTGCAAAAAGGCAAATATACGAGGTAGGCGTAATTGCCGTTAAAACTGATATGGATCAGCGGGAGACATAAAGCCAAGCTGTTGCTATTATAAAATAGTCAAGGTGTTCCTTGGACGTGCTTCGAGTTTTGAGTGTTCGTTGAACTAAATCAAATATTCGATTTACATTTTGTGCAATACAACTTTGGTTTTCAATAAATATGTTGTACTTTTGTCAAGGCTACTCTAATATATAAAACCGTTTACAGGAAGAATGAGTGCCAAAGTGCAGAGTAAGACAGAATAAAACATTTTGGAAGCGGGGAATACTTTTAGTTGACTGTACTATTTCCACAACGAGCATGACTGGCCAAAATAAATATCCCATTACAATTGAACTGTTAGTTATACAACTATGTCATCAAAATAAATACTATGTAAGCATTTTTACTTTGATGTCTTAATGATAGGCTCTAACGCAAATATTCGGCTATAAAAGCAGGACGCCGAACATTTTCCAGCTCATAAAGAATGGATTTGATTTATGTAAACGTCTTGCAGAATCTTACATTGCTGCCGGGCAGCTTTGTCAGCCAATGCATAGATCAGCTTAATGCCTTATACAAGTTCGAGCTAAATGTCTATATTGGATTTGGAAATCAGTCGATTGTCAATATTCTAATACCGGCTAGAGAAGCAGTGCTGCCAACACTCCGGGTAAGCAGTGACACGCTTCAACTGGTGCTTAATGGGAATTATAGTGAACGTGCCTTAACTATCATCTATTTTGAGGATTTGCATGCCATCAGTATGTTTAACTACCTAACCACCTGGCTGTGGAATACACAGCATCTCCATGTGCTCATCATATTTCCTCAAGCAACAGCTTTAAAATTGTTTCAACTTTTCTCGCATTGCTTCCGTCAAGGAATGATTCACATATTAGTTGTGCTGCCGAGGACTAAGGAGCTTTTTAGCTTTATGCCGTATCCAGAAATTCGACTGCTGAAAATGGAGAATACAGTGCAGTATTATAATCGGAGTCGCGGCACACTTTGGGAATTTAATGGCTTTGAGATAACTTGTGGCATTCTGCCAAGTGCACCACCGAGAGCATTTAAGTTCCGAGATCAGAAGAATCGTCTTATATATGCGGGCTATATGTTGCGCATGGCTCTGGACTTTATTGAGCACTACAAGGGCAGCATACGGACTCATACAATAGTAACTCTGGAGGAAGCTTACGAAGCTTTGGGCACCCGAGCTGTTGACTTTGTACCATATCTTCTGGCAGAGACACCAAACTTTACGGGCAGCGTTGTTCTCTGGCATGAGAATAACTTTCTGATAGCTCCATTCGCTCGAGATCTGCCCAGGTATATGTATTTGGTGAAACCATACAAGTGGGCCACCTGGTTGGCTTTCGTGGCCATGTTGAGCTACTGCAGCGGAGCATTGTTTCTGTTGTCTCGGGGACGACTTAATCTGAGTGGTGCCTTTCTGCAAATACTGCGACTATCGTTATTTCTAGCGCCTGGCCGCGATTTGGTTGCACCGCCAGGACCGCGGCGTCTATTGCTATACATAATAATGATTATTGCCGGTTTGGTGTTGACTAATTTCTACCTCGCATTACTATCCAGCAATTTGGCAGCGGGTCTCTACGACATGCAGCTATTAACCTTTGATGACTTGGCAAGCACGGACTACATACTGCCGCAAGAGGAGCTCGAATATAACTTCCTGCACAAGCTGCCCGACCTGCACCCACAGCTAGCCAAACGACTGGTTCTCACTCCAAAGCAGCTGGTGGATAGCTATCGACTCGAGTTGAACAGCAGCATGCTGCACAATGCCTTCGAGGATACCATCGAGTTCACGTTCTATCAACAAAAGTTTCTACATGTTCCCTTGTTTCACAAGCTACAGGATAGCATCTATCAGGTGCCCTTCTTTATGCCTGCTGCATATGGGCGCCCCTACTTAAAGATTTTCAATTGGTATGTGCGACGCATGTTTGAGGGCGGCATTCTTGACAAGATGAAAAGCGATGGTTTTGGCCATGGCATACAGAGCGGACGATTGCATTTTGTTAACCGCGCCCGATACCAAGGGGTGAATTCCAGTGATCTAGAATATTATTATGTGGCAGCTGCAGTTTGGTTGGGTGGCATGCTTCTAGCTTCTGTTTGCTTTGGCTGCGAGTGCTGGATGGGTACAAGGATTGATCGGCAGGGTGAAAAGACTTAAATATTTATGTGTTTTAAATAAATTTTCAATAATTGATATTGATTTTAATTATCTTACAATCTAAACTTATTCATTACCCAAAAATGCATTCTTACCTCATCATAAAATAAATCATTTTAAATAAATGTCGCCTCTGAGTCAGATATAGCTATGACTGTTGGATGTTAGTCAATGACGTTAGAACAAGCCAAGCCAGCTTCAACCAACAAATAATGATGTGGTCGTGGTCAAGGGGTCGTTTGGTAGATGAGCGATAAGACTAAGTTAAGTTAAGTCAAGCTGAGTTTGAGTTGACTTCACTGGCTTGGAGCGCACGATTTGAACTTGGATGTTAATGCGTTATTGGCTAGGTGTTATTGCTGTTAAAGCTGATAGGAATCAGTTTGATGCATTAAAAGAGTCACCAACAAGTAAGGCTCTTTTCATAATTGTTGTTGACAACTGAAGATATTTGAAGTTTTCTTAATAAATGCACTTTGTTTTATAGCTTAAATTGTTTTATGCATGCTCTACTAACTATAATAAAAACCTCAATCTTTATGGTTTAACTTATAACGAAAGTAATTCAAACTAAATGTTAATTTGGCAGTATTGCAATTATAATTTATGAATTTGTGGAGCTATTGCAAACTGATATTTTTTGCTGATTAATGAACGTACGAGCTAACTTCTTCATAGCCAGCCCCTCCACGCTGCTTCTTTGTAATCCTCAAACTGTGGCCAACAATTACAAATGCCTCATTTGCATGACCACCACCGTGGCGCACTTGTCTAGTTGGTTTATAGGCAACAGTACCACCAATAGTCGACCTGGCGATCAGAAATTGCCAACTGGCAACCAGGCAACTTGGCAATTGGCAACTGGCTGGCGCTGAAGGTGTCTTCGGTTATTGGCAAACATTAATTATTTGCTCGCGCGCTCACTGGCTTTCGGCTGTGCCACCTTCAGTGTGCTGTGATTGTTTGTGTTGTTTTTTTTTTTATTTTTATTGTGGTTGTGTTTGTTGTTTTTGTGAAAGGCTCGTGCAAGTGGTTCAAATGTTTATTTTGTGGTGTATCTTTGATTGCTGTAGACTGCAGACTTGCAGACTGAACACAGACACAAACATAGTCCACCAAAAAATTTGCGCAATGAATGTGCCCAGGCTCGGTCAGACCAAGAGCTTGGGTCTCTTCGAGCCTTTACTATTTATTTTTTTGGCCAAAATTGCACATTTTCCCATGCTGCTGTCTTTGCTGTTGCTGTTAGCTGTTGTTGTTGTTGTTGCTGTTGTCGTTACCGCGTCGCGTCGCGTCTAATCAAGGAGCGGAGTCGTTGGGTTGCAGCTGCCTCTGCCGCAGCCTCTATATGTGTTCTCCGTTCGCCATGCTCTGGCACAGTCTTAGCTTGGCCGGGGCCGCCCGTTGCCATTTAGACCCCGAGGCAGACCAAAACGATGAATATTGATTTAATTGAAAGTCATTGAGGCGCACGTACTCATAGACACATCTCGACATACACACGCCACACACACAAACACGAGTTTCCATTTGGCGTGGCTCCAACTCGAACTCCAACGCTGCTTGCCCTCCCACATGCCACCAACATCATCGACACACAACGCCCCAACATCTGATGTTGCTGTTGTTGCTGTTGCTGGCACATTGACACAGTTTCTATGCAGCGTCACAGCCCCGGCTGGGCAGATGTGCACCTCGTTTCTCCGCTGTATCCTCTCCTTCTCTCTCCACACCATCTGTATCTTATAGTTTCCTCGTCCCTGTCACCACGTTGAAATTTTGTCGACTTGTTTTTCTATTTGTTGGCGACGCTGCTGCCAAATGTCAAGAGGTTAATACGTGAATTAACAGCAAATTTCTTTGACTTGTGTGTGCCTGCATGTTGTTGTTGTTGTTGCAACTGCTGCTCATGTTGCTCTTCGTGCAGCTGCTGGCGCTTTCATTGGAATGCGGGCGTTGCTCAGTTCGTTTCATTTTTTTTTTAGCACAGTCAGAAAAGTTGAAAATGCATTAGGCAGAACGAGGCAAAAACAGCATGTGGTCGATGATGTTAAGCGATGGATTCGCCTATTTATTTAAAGATATTACATTAACATTTTTGAAGCTTTTAAAACGCCTAAATAGCTGCTAATTAATCAAATGGAATTCAATTTTAAACGAATATTTGGCATTTCTTGAAAAACAAAAGACTTTTAAAGTGTTTATGGTTGCACTTTACTAGAAATTTGTGTTGGAATTAAGTTTGTATGTTTATGATAAATGCCTGCTTTAATCAGTGTAGAAAAATCCTCTTTACTGTCGTCTGTTATACAGTATACCAGCACCAGCTAAAAGCTGTCCTTGCTGGCATAGCCAAGTCAACAACCACGAATCCTTATCAGCTGCACACTTTAAGCGTTAGACGGCGCCACTATCACAGCGTGAGCGCGCTATTTGAATTGCAAAATAGATATATAGATTGTCTCACTTAATTTTCAATTACAAATTCCATGGCGCACGGTCGTTCGTACGCTCAGTCGTATGGTCGCTTGGCATATCTAACCCACATAGATGACCAAAGTGCGATTAAATAAATACATACATCTATATATATATCCACAGACAAGGCGAAAATAAAGTCGTACGTCTATGCAAATTTTTTAGACTACAGTTGCCGGCAAGTGCATAACTTTTATTAAATTTTTATATTTTTACATACGTATTTTTTTAATTTTATTTATTTTGTGGCGCTATGTTCGCTGGACCAACCACGCCGCCAAATGTGACAATCTTAAGGAGATCAAAAAGCGCAAAAGCCTACAGAGTATAAAATAATACACAGTGGCTGCCCACTGGGAAACTAGAGAACTGTAAAACTGGAACTGACACTGAGTCTTGAGGGGAGGGTCAGTGGGGATCTGTTCAGGTCTGTTTGTCTGACGATAGCGCAAAAAATTCAATTCAATTCATTAACGGCGCACAGCAAGCGATTAAATCGTTCCACATATATATTTTTATTATATGTACACACATAGTTATTTTCCTCGCTCGAAAGTTATATTTTAAACGCTTACAGGGAGAGTCTTGTGATTTTGTCAAGTAAAATGTAACGAATTGTTTTTATTTAAAAAAACTTTGGCTTATATTTTTTTGCATATTCAATCGCAAGAGTATTTAATCTTCGGCTATAATAATAATTTTGATATCTTATTTTGTTTAAATTTTTGCGGTCCCTGAAACAAAGTCGCGCATACGCTGCGTTGGCCGGCATAATAATAATCTCCTGACAATTTATTAGCATATTCATGTAAATTATGTTATTTCAATAAAAATGCATTTTTCTTTTATTGCCACAGCAGCTTGAGTTTTTATCTTGTGTGAAAAGTGGTTCAATCGCGATAACTTCAGCTCAGTTCAGTTTGCTCAATAACAATAACAACATCAACTGCAACAACAAAAACAATATGTTGATCGATTTTTGCATTTTAATTGATTCTTAATGGAAAACTTTTCTTATCATGATTGCAAATTTATGAAATGTTAATTATAAATCGCTTATTTAGATTTGTGCAAGTGCAACAAGTGCTTGGTAATTTGAGTTCATATTTTTGAAAGTTGTCAAACTCTTGAGTTATTGCCAGCCGATATTGAGCGCTAATTGAACAGTTTCTTATATCACAGCAGCAGGTGGTTGAAGCCGACTGCAAGGCTTGACTTAATCCAGTTAAAAATTGCATTTTTCAATCTCCATTGATAGTGACTAAAAGTCAGTTTAACATTTTGAAGTATGGCTGATTGATAAGTTAGTTTTGTAGCTCAAGTCCATTCACAAGATAAGCTACTCAAATGAAGTTATTAGGCTAATGGTGTAAGTTATGTTAGTGTAATGAATTCATAAATGAACTTTTGAAAAGAGTTATTGCTTTGAGCTTATTGTAGAGTAATGTAAGTGATAAATCTAAGCATAGTTGACATATATAAAAGTTCCAGAAGTTAGTTTTCCTTTTTCCCCTTGTTTTTTGTAATGTGTTGCGCCAAGCATTTTTCATTAGCACAATCGCAATAAATTTAATTATATTGCTCTGTCACATAAATGCCATCTGGTTTTTAAGTTGCTTGAGAATCTACACCACTTGACTAAATTAAATATCATAATTTTGTTTTTACAACATTTTAATGCACTTGGTCTAAATGTTTTTTTTTTTTCTATTCAAGTCTATCTATTTTATTAATGTGTCTTCCCTTGGTAGACCCCCTACTCCTTAGACGCCCTACAAACAGCTGTCCCACATGCTGCTGCAGTTGTTTGAATGCATGTTTCTCCATATGTTGTTGCTTTTGTGCTTTGACGCCATTGTTGCCTTGCGACAGCAGCGGCGTCTGTGGCAACAAAAACAACAAACAAAATGAATTTTCATATTTTCTTATTGCACAAAAATAAAAATAAAAAACAGTAGAAGAAAATGTAAAAATGTTTATTCGTTTTTTTCGTTCGTAATGCCGCCTGAGAGACCGTAGACTTCATTTAATATACTCCATCCCCGAGGCCGCTGGACGAGAACTCGAACGAGAATGAGGTTAGAAGGAGAGAGAACAGTCACAATTGCGGACCATGCCTAGCAGCAACATCGCATCCTTTTTGGTCTGTGAAATCCTTTTTGTCTGCGCCGCGTCGCATCTCGTTTTGGGGCGTTATTATTAAAATGCATGTAAAAATGCAAACGTTGCAAGTGGGAGTTAAGATGGCGGCAACGACGATATGTAAAGAGCTTTTGCATATGAAAGACCAAAGATTGTTGGTTGGCTTGTTGGATAGCAGCTAGTATGTACATACATATAAGAAATTATGATACGTTTAATTACCAAGCAGCAAACTGACTGACGTGCAGCACGTGACTTTGCAAGCAGCAAGCATCTCACTCTCCTTCCCCCTGTCCCCCTCCCCGCACCCATTCTCGACAGTGCCACATTTGAGCTCGTTCATTAACAGCTGTCAGCTTTTGGCAGCACTTGGCTCCAGTGTCGTGTTTTGCGCGGCATTCCCGACGCGCCATCGTTCGGCGCATTTTACAATTTGCACCTTTTTAATTAACGTGATTGCAGCGGCACTCACACACACACACACACACACAAACAACCAGACACATACAGAAACTCGAATGTTGATCTATGCATTACGTGCTGAATGCATCTCTCAACTCTTGGTTGTGGGTACAAAGGGGGTATGTCGTTACCTGCGCTCATGGAGGAATCGAGTCGTCTCAAGTGTGCACTTGCACCAGCCCCAAAAAATACTCACCTGACACCCAGCAGAAACAGAAGCCACAGCAAAATTGGGATTTGGGATGGAGGCGTTGCTTTGTCTTTTGCATAAAGCGAAAGTCGTCGCGGCTTTTTTGGCGCTTTGGCGCGTCATCTTCCAGCTCAATGATGTCACACAATGTCACGTGCTGATTTGACAGCTGTTATGGTTTAGCTTTGCTGCTGCTGGCAAACTCTCGTTGGGGCATGTGCCCCCATCTACTGCTACTTCTCCTCCCTCTCCTGTATACTTAACACTTACACACTTCAGCGCGTTTCACGCACAAAGAACAACTCGGCTGAGAGTTGATGAAGGAGAAGCTGCTTGAATGTCAACGTAAAGCTGACAGCTTTAAAGATATGAGCAAAAAGCTATATTTCGTATTAGTCAAAATTATATACTTTGTTATGCGAGACACGAATGCACGATGTGTGCGATTCGTGATATGTGAATTATAAATATAAGTAGAAATGAATCGTATTTTTATAAGCACGCTTCTTCAAATCTTACGCATAGATTATGAGATAAGTAGTGTTTTTACTTGCTGAATACAAAGTAAGAAATTAGATCGACATTTCTTACCGTTTAGGCAGTCAGTCAGGAAACAGAGCTTTAATAGTTTTCTAATCATGTTAACATGCCAGTTTTGCAAAATGTAGCTATGAATAGCGTTCCAATCTTAACACTTAACCCGGCACTGCTGATCTATGCAATATTTTGTTGTTGTTGTTAATATTCATAAAAACAAAGCTGACTCCATTCGTTATCTATGCAATCTTAATTGACTGTCACTAACTCAACACGAGCAGAGACTGAAAGGTCTTTATGCCATATCTTGCCAGCCCCAGTCAGGCTTTCAGCGATATTCGTGCTTGAACCCTTTTGTGAACCCTTTCACACCTGAACAAATGGCCAAAATAAAAAAAATTCAGAAAAACCGATCGTTTGGTACAGTCTCGCTCTGCCTCTCTCTCTCTCTCTCTCTCTCTCTCTCTTTCTCGCTCTCACTCAATGGGGTTGCAGTCAAAACAATTTATAATTTCAACGCCTTGAGATAACAAATAGCCCCGACGGAGTGCACGATTCGACAATTAATCATAGCGTCGCGTTTTGCTGTGTTTGTTGCCTCGTGTTACTTTTTCGGGCATAATTACGGCATAAATGCAACACGGCTCGCAAAAAATATTTGTAGTAGTTCAGGCCGCCTCCAAAACTGCCAAGACAGTTAAAAATGACGACCAAAAGCCAAAGAAACCAACTGAAATGACAAAAACATAAAACCCAAAGCAAGTCTAGTCAAGAGACAAGAAACAAAATATTGAACGCAGCCAAAAAAAAAACCAAAACTAAAACATGGCCCAGATGATCGATTAGCAATCCAAATGCAGCTCAAGTCCAAGTCATGCAAAACAATTGCTGCCACAAATATTGGGACAGCGAAATATTGGCCATGCTATTGCCTGGCATAATTTGGCAATTGAATTGATTTTGGCTACGGCTCTTTAACTCCATCTCTGACTCTAACTCTGTCTCTTACTCTCTGTGGCCAAGCCCTAGAGCAAATTTGGTTACGCTCACGTTTGTGCAGGAAATCAAAATCGTTAGCCTAAATTTTATGTTCATGAAAAAGGGTTTGGCTGTGTGATATTTCATGTTTGCCGCCAACGCCATCGAAAAAAATCGCTGCCGCTGTTGCTGCCGTGCATTGATTGATTGAGCGTCGGCGTCGACGTTGACGTTGACTTCGATCGCGGCGCCTGCAGCGGCCCCTTGGACGACACGTACTCCCAAGCCAACACAACCCACCACCACCCCTGACAAAACATCGCAGTTCAAAGGTGCCACCGTTTTCTTTTATTAATGAACGATCATTTGATATGCCGACTTGTAGATACGATTTATGACCATGCTGCATGTTTTAGTTGTGGTTGTTGTTGCTATTATTTTATTATTATCGTTGTTTAATGTGCATTCTTCCTCCTCCAAAAAAAAGCCAAATTGTTGTTCGCCCGCTGGCAAAAACTTAAAGCGACAAACATTTTATGTGCTATATATTCATTGTTATTGTCGTTGTAGTCGTATTGTTCGCCCAGCTGCGTCCCCATATTTGTTCCATGTGCAATTTTTGCATACTTCAGCAAACGCGTCATATTTTCGAGTGGTTTCGCTAACATGCAAAGGACACTTGAGAGCCCAGGCACACAAGTGGATCCTTAAAGAGCATTTCTTCTTCTGCTGCCAAGTTCTTGCTGTTGCCGTTGCTGCCGGCCAAGGGGCTTGAGTGTTGCTACATTTTGTGAATGGGAACAGTCCCAGTGCCTGCCTGCCTGCCTGCCTGCTTGCCTGATGAGTATGATGATGACGATGTTTGGGATGTGCCTTGTATGCTTGATTGTGTGTTATTCTGCTGTATGCATAAATGTATGTGATGTATATCGAATGATTGCTGCTGAAACAGCAAATGTACCTAAGTGTATTGAACAAGGCATTTAAAAAGGGTGGTTAAAAGAAACAAATCAGTTGTAGAAAATGTTACTTGACTTGAAATTTTTTTAAAATCTATTTAGAATATATTCATAGCTATTACTATCGTCATTTTATTAATTTATCATTTAAGTAACACAGCAACCGCATATAAACAAGTGAAATTCATTAGATTGGTCATTAAACATTCAGTTGAGTACTTTTGGGGCAATCTCTGAGCACAATGCACTCTCGAAATTCTTTGAACATGTTACATGCACAGACATGCACACACACAATGCTTGCCATTTCCGTTTCCTGTTTACAGTGCAGCACATTAACACTGACAGCGACATATCCTGCACATAATGTGCATATCATTTACGGTGTCAATCAGAACAGCCGCATTCAGCCGGCCGCAAAAATCAACAGCAATACACAGGACACACTTCAAACAGTTGGTATGTGTGTGTGTGTGTGTGTGTGTGCATTGTGCGTCTGCAATATCCTGTATGGAATGTCCTGGGCTTCATTTGACCATAAAATGTATTGCGGTCATTTTAATATAAAATAATTAATTTCAATGCAAATATTTATAGCAGCAAAAATATGCCGTATAATTGATTCGTTGGCAGCCATCACCGCAGCGGGAGACAAACATTTACTCAGAATCCGATTTCGATTCGGAACCAGACTCAGAATCACTGTTCGCAGTCCGATGTCCATCATTTACATTGGTATTCAATTCAATCACAACAATGAAATAAACATAATAAAATACAATATAAATACATTAAATGCCTTTCCTGGCAAACAGTTTGACTGCATTTGTACTTCTGTAGTATATGTATGTTTGTACATATATTTGTCCAATTTCATTGAAATTATCGATTCGGATGCCAAATTCTGCATTAAGCGACGCATTATATATTTATGTAGGAATGTTTGTTTGCATGTTTGCAAGCTAAGGTTGGGGCTGTTGGTTGTACTGGGCCAAACGCCATTTTGCAATTAAAAGCTTAAGACTTGCAATCAATATATGAAATAATTAAATAAAATGACGTTTAATTAAATTGTCACGACCTTTTGCGCAAAAACAACAACAGTTACTGTAGCAGCAACAAATATTGTCGCCGTGCTGATGATGATGATGCAAATAATAAGCAGCCAATTGGCAATGCAAACAAAAAACATAAGAATAACAAACGCAAAGCCGAGGAATGCGCTTAATTTATATGATGAGCGTATTGCACAGATAGAAGTGTACACTTCCTCTGAGAGGGTTTTAGCATTTTACTAGGAAAGTAGATAGGTATTTCAATAAATATTATTTAGGAGATGATATAAGAGATTGATTTAGTTTACTTAGGATTTGAAAAGAATTAAACTTGAACAAGATTATGAAATGTATAACTAGACTTTTGTGTTCTGATTACAAAATTATTATTACAATTTAATTTCTTAGTCAAATATCAACTTTAGGAAAGTGTATTTCGCAATCTATGCACTCAATTTCTGTTTTTCAGTATATTTTTACTAAATGAATTTTATTTTCGCGCGCTCTCGCTCATCACAAAAATGTGACAGCTAACTAACGACCCTCTGCGATGGGCACACTCCTCCGCCATTCGTTTCACAACTCTGAAGTTCAGTTCGCACTTTCTTAGCTCAGCTCTGTACAGTTAAAGCCTCATGTCCAAACGCCTTCAATTAAATTCAATTGGGTTTTGTGCCGCTTTAAAACGCCTGCGCGCGTGCTTCAATTTAGTTAGCGAGTTGTGAGTTTTAGAGAGAAGATCATCATCATCATCAGCCATATCCATGGCATAGCTAACAAAATGCACTTTGCAGCTGCTACTTGCGAGTGCGATAGGCAAATGAGTTTGCGCATTAGAAGACATTCAAGACGACATAGAAGGGGGTTTGGAGGTGGTGGGGCTGGGTTGGGCTGGTGTGCGCGTGCTGTCAGCATATCAACGCAATTTGTGCACTCGCCAATAGACGTCGGCAAATTATGGCCAGCGATGCTCGGCGACTGCGCAAAGTGCCTCATAAATTCACGTCGCTGATGAAGTGATAGCGGATAGGCAGAGTCAGTACAAGGAGGAACTGCAGCAGCAGAAGCAAGCAACCTCAACTGCTGCGTCTCACGGCAGCTCGGCTCGGCTCGTGTCTACAGATAGTTTATGGCAGCGGAAAAATTTGCTCAATGGCTCAACAAATGTGCCGCTGATAGTGGACCGAAAAGTGCTCACAGTTAGTTGGCAATTAGAAAGTACCTACAAATTGACAAAATCCAACTGATTAGCAAAATCTCGTAACTCAGCTGCATTGTGCTAATAAATATATTCTCATTATCAAGCGTTGAATTTGAGCAGCAGCGTTTTGTATTGACACAGTTTTCTGCTGCAGCTTAAAACACTTCCGTGTCCTCATTGTTGTTGTCTTGGGCTGACCTTCGTCTGGGCAACCAATAGCGTCGTCTGGACACACAGCAGTCAAGGACAAAGCCGTGTAATTGAAAGTATGCGACTAAGTCGTAAAGCAAATTTAAGGACATGAAGTGGTCGACAACGACAACAACAAGGATCACAAGAAAAGTACGAGCACTACGCGAAAACATGTCATAATACAAAAAAAAAAGAAAGACCTAAAGCCCGGCAGTAAAATCCAACAAGACGCTGCCATAAGCACAAAAACAAGCTGTAGATAAAAAATTCAATAAGCTGCCCCAAGAGATAGACAGGACACTCGAGGTAGAGGGTGGTAGGACACGAACTGTGACCGCTAAGCTGTGGCTGAGAACGAGGCCAATAAATAAAATTAATGGAAAACTCACTCGAACAGCTTGACCGGGCATCTGCGTTGACTAGGAGTAGAAGGAGAAGCAGGAACTGTCTGAGGCTTTGCTAGGGCTTTCATTTTTATTATTTTTGTTGACTTGTTGAATGAGCCAAGTGATGGCAACAGTTGAATGGTACTTGGCTGCCTAGCAGATGCAGCTGAGCTTGAGGCAAATATCCAACTTAAAGTTAGAGTAAATTAAATTTAAGGTTTACCACTTATCTATAAACATATCGAGTTATTTTTCTAGATTGGTCATATGCCTAATACATATTTAATAAGTTCCAAATCATTTGAGTTTATTCTGAATAACTAGTCAATTAAACATTCTATTCGGGCAAAAGTTCTCACAAGCGAAACTCATATGTGTATAAGTATATAGCTTAAGCTAATATAGTTCAGTTGCATCTGCCACAAACTGATTTCAATGTGCAATTCATACGCCACGTTGCTGACCTCGCATTGAACTGCCATAAGAAATCACTCTGCCAGTTGGAAAATTGCTGATGCTATGGCCTGGGAGGCAAGATGTCGGGCCCGATGGCGTAACGCCCACCTTCAACACTTGCCACAACAATGGCGCGCAAATATTTGCGAGACCCACAGTCAGAGTCAAAGTCAAAGTAAGAGTCAGAGCTAAAGTTTGCAGTCAGGAGATCAATGAGCGACTGTCTGACTAGCTGGCTCTGGTTAACCGCCTAGCAGCCTCAATTTGAAATCCAATAAAATTTAATTGGAAACTTCATCACGGGTGCGAAAATTCACACTTGGCCAAACTGAAGGCGGGGCGAAGCGATCACGGGCACGACTTGGCTGCCGTTTGGCGTAAATCTCTCTCGTGCACCTGGCGGCGACTGGCAACTGGCAGCTGGGAACTTCTTCGAGTCAAACTACGACTCTCGGTGTTGCAGCGCCGTATCGCGATAAGGAAATATGTTTTCATATGAAAATCTGCTGCGCTTGCGCTCGGTTTCGTTTCGTTCCGTTATTGGCAATGGCTCGAATGGCTTATTTATGCTTTTCCTTTAGCCATGCCATATCTTGCGCTATTGTCGACATTAATCGCTTTGTTGCGCCAAAAAGTATAACATGAAATTGGATTGATTTATGTTATAATTAAAGAAGCTGGCGCAAACGAACTCTTAAGGTGTTGTAGATTGTAAGCACACACACACACACACAAACAATACAAATAATGATAGTGAGTGAAGTAATGGCCATCAAGACAAGAGGCTGTGTTCTCTCTCTCTCTCTCTCTAAAGTGTCGGGGAAAAAGTCATTAAAATGCCACTACTGGACAGACGACTGGGAAAGGCTGTTGATGTTGATGTGCCAACTGTCAAATCTTATATATAGCAGCCAATCCTTCAGCAAGAGCAGTTAATGAATGAATGATTGAAAATTCTGCTTAGACGCATACTTCTGCAATTAAGCTCACATAAAGCTGAAATTGATTGCATTCCATGCATTCAGATAAAGAAAAACCAAACACATTGTTATTCTTAGAACGTTATATAACTGTAGAATTTTGAAAGCTCTGGCAGATTAACAACACACTACCAGAGAGGAAGCCAAAAACGTATGTGCCAATAGATTGTTGAAAGTAAGTCAATTAAATATTAGTACTTCAGAAGATTGTCGGAGATTCGCATCGTCGTCGTTGGTCAAGCCTGAAAGAGTTTTTTTTTTGTTAGTCTATGAAGTCCCACCAGTCCTTTTCGTAGCCCTCACGCACATGGCACAAAAGAACAGTGCCACGCCTGCGACAATAATGAGATAGATCCAACACCTCTTGTTTCACTTCGCACAGGTTCTTCACGGTAATCTCGCGTTCTAAAAACTCAGAAATTTTCTCTGTGGCCATTTCCATGTCTCGTTGATTGTCCTCGAAGATGATTTTCTGGTTGTTGATTTTCAAGTAGAAGGCAAATACATAGCTGTACAGAAGCGTAGTCCGACATTGGCATAGAACATCGACAGCGTCCTTGAGGAACTGTACTTCGATCCAGTCTATGTTCTTTTGCATCTCGTTCATCTTCTCCTCCACCCTGGCATAAAGTTTGTGCTCCATACGGCGGCTCATCATGTGATTTACATAGCGGTTATAGTAGTGCAAGTAACGTGACATTGCGGAACGACAAAGTTCCTGTGCCTGCCTTGCTTGTTTGCCATCATCCTCGTCGAATCGATTGCAGCTGTACCATGAGGAACCATGTGGCTCCCATGGACCAAGGCATACCCAGCAAAAGTCATAGCGGCATGAGGCATTTTTGCACACCATATGATTACAGCCGCCGTCCTTTTCAATGGTGGCATTACACTTGGGGCACTCCTTTGTATTCCGCGCTATCCAATTCGATGTGTCCGAATCCTCAAAATTCTTCTTTAGCCAGCGCTTCAGCAGGACACAGCTCACCGGCTCGTGCCAGCTCTCGCCACAACCAAAACAAAACTCATGTCCACAGGTACATTGCACTGCCCGCGGCTCACAGTAGCTCACCTTTATGGCATTGGTGCAGCTGGGTGCGGGGCACCAGCGCATCAGAGGATTACACTCCACAAAGGTGTTGGTGACCAGCTGCTGGTAACGGGCAATCACTTCGGGATTATCGGCCAGCTTCACGAACGATACATCATCAACCAGGATATCACAATCGCCGGCGGGACAAGTGATGCTGTGAGCCAAACCCTCGCTGCAAGTCTTGTTGGCCAGATACTGTTTCCAGCAGTCCGAACAGAATGTATGCCCACAAGCTAAACCCTTCATATCATCGCAGGGACAATAGCAAATGCCACAATAGTTTTCGCACAAACTAACATTTGACGACGAAGTAGGGCTCGTGGTCGTGTCAAATGGGTTGACGACTTGGGCTTGCTTGAAGAATTCCTCCGGACTGCTCTCAAAGTACTTCTCAAAGAGCGTCTCCTTGTCCCATTTGTAATAATTTAGAATTATGCGTGTGAGTTGCGGAGACAGATGCAGCACATTGTTGACCTCGTCGATGATATTCCGCTGGTCCTGGACTATTTGTTCTGCTGTGAGGACCGTGTACTCGAAGTCATCCACCTCGACGACGGGCTTGCGGCGATCGGATACATCAAATTCCGTGCAGATGTCCTCATCGCTATCCACATTATTCATTAACGAGAATTGACTGTATATGGAACGCTGCGAATCTCCGTGATCTTCATCCGAGAATTCGTCGTCAGAGCTCATATTAGAATTGAAGTAAGAAATGAAATAAATATATGATATAATACTTAAAATGCAAATGCTCGGTCGATACTTCGATATACACAAAAACACAACAAACAACGAATGTGAATTCTCTTTGTCGAAATTGAACAACTGCAAGGTTCGATATATTTGATTTTTTTAAAATATTAAAATCTTTACAAACAAGTAAATGTTGCAAAGCCTAAGATTTCTGACAGATCAATAAGCCAGCAAGAAAATGAATTTGTTGATATACTGATAATTTATAATGTGACACTTGACAATAATAACTTATCGATAAGGTTTTATTTGAAAAAAAAAAATGAAATGAAAATATTAAAAAAACAAGCGCAAATACTCAAAGATTTGTCGAAAATCTGATTTATACAGCTTATGTAATTTTACTAAAGTAAATTTATCGCATTTTTGTGATCGACTTTCAACATATCAAAATGCATTGGATTCACTCATTCAGTCGGCACTCAGGACACTACAAAAAAAATACAAGCGCCTAAAAGCTTTTGGCGTATTCCATAAACATAACCCCTTCTTTGTGGAACTGAGCCGAACAGAGCAGACCAGAGCTGAAGCAAAACAAAGCAATGTCTCAAGTGGCAAGGGTAAGGCACAAAAATTTGCGATAACAACAGAAGAGGCAGTGGCAGCAGCATCAACGAAATGCGATATAAAAGTACAGTGCAGTACAGCATAATCTACAACACAGCCGAATGAGAATATGCGAAATGAAAGTGAACGAGCGCACAAGGATAATGGCAAATGGCGGTGCGGGTAATGAGTGTGCATAATGCATATGCAGCAGGAGCAGTTGGAACAGTCGAAGCAGCAGCAAACCAAAACCATTCCCATTGAACGTGGCAAATGCCGCGAATGGATTCAATCTGCCGTGTGCTGCATATGCATATACATGTATATACAAATACAAACATAAGTACATATGTATTTATGTGCACTCGTACTACGAACTGCTTTTTAAAACAAAAGCTGCCTGGTAACCCGCCATAAGCAGCAGCCCGCAGTCAGCATTACAAATAAAAATGCAAAGTCGCCAAAAAGCAGCAGCATTGGCAGCAACAGCGGCAGCAGCAGCAGCCACAAATCCCTTTCATCAGCATTGAGTCTCAGAGTCGGGAGTCTGGGGCAGCAGCATCAAACCCTTTCCAGCTGCTTTTCAAGTCTCAGTCAAATTACAAGAAATCCTTTCGTGCGCGTGAATGCTTTGGAAAAAAAAAAAAAAAAAAAAACAACAAGAAAGAAATGGAAATATAAAAAAAAAATGGAACGTAAAACGTACCAAAAGCCGAGCAAAGAAATACGGAAAAGGAAATAATTTGACCATTTGCAGCAAATGCACAAAAACAGCCGGCAAATGACAACAAAAGGCAGTCAGCCACATTTGCCCACAAGGGACATTGAAGGGGAGCGAGCAAGGGGAGTGGTAGCTAGAGCGTGTCATGTGATGTGTGGGCGGTATTTTTTTCTGTATTTTTGGGTCGCATTGAGAATTACAAGAATTTCTACGCTGCCAATGCAAATGAGGACGCGCCACTTGTTGGCCACGACTTTTTATCATTGACAATCAGGCTAAGAAGGCTCTTGGCTGTTGGCTTTTGGGTTGAAGCACAGCCAGGCAGGCAGGCAGGCAGGCTGGCTGGCTCTTTTGGCCACGTCCGGCATTCGCTGATGGTCAGCAACGATGGCCAAGTTCATGGCCCTGACGTGACCACGCCATGCCACGCCAAATGTTCAAGCCTGCCTGACTGCCTTTATGATGATGATGACAATGGCGATGATCAAGACAATAATGATGATGCAACTTGGCTGATAGGCCAACTGCGGCGAACGTCGTCGTCGCATTTATCTGCGCCTACTTTGGCACACAACTATTTGCGGTAAAATTTCTTGAGAAATGTTTTCTGCTGGTGCAGCTTAAGTTGTTGCCACAGCAGCGTTCATCTAATAATGTTCAGTCTGAGTCACATTCTGAGTCATTGCCATTGCCATTGCCTGCACCTAAGGATGCTTTCGCTTGAATTTCATGTAAATTAGCTAGCTAATTACAAAACCTTGCACACAGTATTGTGTGTACAACAAAGTAGAATAGAACTGAAAAGAACAGCACGGCAATAAACTGAACGGATGTGTGCTGATCGTGGCGATAAATGCGCCACATCGCATTATAATTACTGTCCATTGTGTGTAGTTTGTTTTTTGTGTGGCTGAGCAAAATTAGCTAGAAATCAACAAGCATGAAGCGCCACAGTACATAAGAAGAAAATCAACGCATGGAACTAATTTGATTTTGATGCTACGCTTAAAATTATATAGATAGAAATAAGTATGACTTAGTTTTAAGCTGCGAGCCAAGATGAGTTATTACATTAACGGTTTCTATTAGACAACAAAATTAATGTAGTATGGCCGTTGCATGTTCTGGCTCTGACCTTGAGGTTTGGTTTAGCGGGTTTTAGGTTCCGGTAGCAGTTGCTTGGGCGCCGCGTCGCTCATAGTATACATATATAATTAAAAATTTAATTTTAAATTTTAGCATTGTGGCAGAGATTTATTATTGTATATGAACGTGTATTTCTTTCTTTCAGTCTAGACTTATAGACTTAAAATGCAATTAAATGTGATGCGATCATTTATCAAATTGAAGTAGCTTAAAATTAAACATGTGCTTATATCGTAATATGAGTGAATCACACTTTGCATGTCTATATGTGTTTATCTTTCAATTTCTCTGAACATTTTTCAATTGTCAGCCCATTTGTGTCATTATTTGGCTGCCTTTTGAAGTAAAAGTCAAACCTTTGTTAAAATGTGCTTTGATACATTGGCATTGCTTGCTTCCCCACCCGGGGGCAATGAGACTGAAAGAAACTCCACCCACCCTTGCTCGACACTTCCAATCAAATGCCAACAACAACACAAATAAAATAATTCCAAAAAAAAGAATGGAAAAAACGATGAAGAGCAAAAAATCAATGCGACAAACACACACACTCGCACACATACATACAAAAGCTTTTGGTGTGAAGAAAAGTGAAAGTGCCCCTTTTTTGGATCCAAAGCAACCCCCGAAACGGAAAAAAAATATAACACACCCCACATATGATATGCATGTCTATATGTATGTATGTCCTCTCTTCTCTCACACTCAATCTCTCTGTCTCTATATCTATAATCATGTGTGTTTGGGTATGTGTTGGTTTTAGTTGGTTGCGCGCGGCTTTTTGCCTTTGATATTTAAGCATTTCCGCCATCTTGAAGATGGTATGGGTGCTCGGTGCATAAGAAAGTGCGTTAAGAGGCAAAACTACGCCACTTCAAAAGCAAACAGTTTTTCGTATGAAAAGGCAAATCGGTCTTCGACGGCTCAGTTAGTTTGGGCCCGACTTCAAAGCGAGGTTTTACATTTCGCCAATATTCTCGCGCTTTTGCGGCTTCTTTCAGTTTTGCGGCGTCACTTTTGAGTTTTACTTCTTCTTCTCTTGATTCTGCCACTGCTGGCGTCAGTTGGACGACGTTGCCAGTTGCCGTTTGCCGGTTGCCGCATGGAATTATTTAACTTACGACATTGAACAAAGAGTGAAAGTTCTCTCTCTCTCTCTCTTTTTCTCTACAAACACACACACAGTGGATTTTCGCGTGTTTAGTTGACATTTAGCCGGCTTGACATGTTCACACTCACATCAGAAGGGGCGGCTACCTTTTTATGTAACCCGTAATTATGAAAAATACCTTATTAAATAGGGTATACATACATATAATTTTTTTTTTTTTTTTTAATTTTTTGGGTAATTCAGTTGAAGGTGCGGCAGAGTTCATTAACTGCTTATCAAAATGAATAGCAAGCAGCTTTGTTAAAGTCCAGGTAATTTCAAGATACATTTTTGACAACATGCTATCTGAAAGGGTAATATGCGTAATTATAATAAACCACAAACATTACTCATCAGGTGCTATCAGAGTTTTTCTTTGGTTTGCTTTTTGCTGAAGGAAGTTTTAAACATTTACAACGCCTCAAGAGATTTTAATCTTACATTTAAGCCATTGATTATAGAGAATTTATTTACTGCTTATTGTTAGCTTATTTCATTCGTTTTTGTTCTTTCTGTGAATTCCTTTTTGACGGCCTTTAATTGTTTTTCGTTTTGTGTTTTTGTTACGTTTTTGTGTTTGGACTGCGGCTGTCGTCTGGCACGTCTCCGTTTGCCTCTCCCACTGTATGTGTGTGCTTCTAATGCATGTCACGTGACAAAATTGTATAATTTCCAAACGGGCAGCGGGCCGCTCGTCGCCCATTGTGACATTTCCGGTTAATTTGGCGCCAGCTCAGCCGGGACTGCCTCTTGCCTGTTAACCGGGACTGGGACAGAGACTAAAATCCGGATTGGAGTCCCGTAACTGGTGGGGGTCTGGGAAGAGTGACTGTGACACACACACACACACACACACGTATATTTTTAACACTTGGCCAAACAAATCACAAGCTGCACACAAATCCAAAATAACTAAAAAAAACCTTTCCCTTTTGGTTGAGCTGCAAAATGCAATTACCTTTCCCTCTTGTTAGCCGTAAAGTAGCTTGGCATAGTCGTAACTTACTTTTCCTTTCATTTTGTGCCCACAAGCCATAAGCAACCAGCAGAAACGCAAAGATCAATGCCAGTCGCAGAGTCTGAGTTGGTCCGGATAGCCAGAAATTAGTAAGTGCAACTAAGCAACCAGGGCGCCCACTCACAAGCCACTCACCTGGCGATGGTGGTGTTGGGGTACACTCCCCCCTCTCTCTCTCTTAATAGCTCTCTGTCTTGCTCTCTCAGTTAGCAGCAGCAGCTATGCCATGAGTAACTGACATTAATTCAAATTGTTAATTCATGCCTGTCACGCTTTGGTACAGCAGCGGTGTCCCCACAACATTTCCTATAGACCTGGCTACGACACTCTTGGCTGCGGTTCGGTTCGGACTCTCTGTGTGTGGTGATTGTGTTGACGGCTACAGCTTGTTGTTGTTCGCTGTCGCTGTTATTCTTGTTGTTAGTTTTTTGTTGTTATTTTTTTTACTTTTTGTTGTTATTTCTGTTGCTGTTTGCTAATCCAGATCACTGACCAGTTCTACTTAGCAAGTACTACAATGCTAAAAGGGGGGTTGGCACACTGGACCCTTGAAGTCAATAAGAATTTAATTTAATTATGCGACTTCAACTTAATTACAAGGCATGCCTCAATTCCGAGTATCCCTCAATGTTTTCCGGCTCCCTCTCACACGTCGCTAGTTTCATTCTTAATTGGAAAATTAAACACATTCATTTGGTGTTTCGTTTTCAGCTAAGTTTTAAACAAGATTTTGGCTTTGAGTATATTGACATCGGTATTGGTATTGGTATTGATTTAGGTATCGGTTTCTATTTGAGACAAGTACAAAACGAAAGTTGTTTTAAGAAGTTGTTTCTCGTTTATTATTCTTACAACAACAAGCAAATTGCAAGTGCTGTGATTTTTGTTGTAACGCAAAACTTGGTCTTGTTGTATTTTGGCAGCTGACTTGACGTCATACCTCTTTAGAGTATTCTACAGATAACATACATACATACATATGTCTATATTTAAACACATAACTAAGTGTGTGTGTATTGATTGCTATTTGCAGCCAAGCAATTTATGTGCACGGCTTGACTTTTTTTAATAACATTTTAAATGCCATGGCATTTATTACCATATTGTGCTAGTCATGTTTTTTCATTTTCATAACTTTATTAAGCGCGCGAAAATTATATTTGTATGTGTACACACATGTACATACTTATGGATGTATGAATGCAGAGATAATTGTGTCATTGCATAGATTTTATAATTGCAACGTTTAGGTATAAAAACAACTGCACACCTAAGAGCCAAATGACTCAATTTTTTCATGGCCATGGTGACATTTATGTATTTATTAGCTTTACGAGAAGAATATGTTGTCAATACTAATATTTAATGCTGATAAGTGTCATGTAAGGCGTAGCTATACAAGAGATTAGTTGTATTTAAACAATTTAATAATCTTTCAAGGCTCTTCTTGAACTTTGTCATTTCGTCTTCAATAATACAATCCTGCCCACCTCGACTGTTTTGCTTTAACATTGTATCTATGGTAATCATTTCATTCAACCCTGTGACTTTTTAGTACACTCAGTTCATTCTTTTGCCCTTTTTGCTAATTAGCAACAAGGCCCAGCCCCCAAAGCCAAACAGCAGCAGTAGCAGCAGCCGCATCATTGCAATCAGTCAAGAAACTGCACGCTGCTTGATAATGAGCATGAAGACAGAGAAGAAGAAGGTTGAAGTACAGAACAGAAAAACACACAAACGAAAAAAAAAAAGATGGCAAAAAATAAAAGAGAAGGGCAAAAGAAAAACACTTCAACCAATAAATGCAACGCTGCGCGCTGCAAGCTAAATGAAGTGTAGGCTCAAGTAAAATGTAAAAACAAAGAAAAAAAAAAAAATTTATGTATTTTTGAACTCAAACCCAAAGTGCAAAAATGTGCACACACACAAAAAGGATAACCGGGCGGCAGGCTTCTCCAATTGCAGCCAGTCCTTCTCCTTCTTCTTCTCATGATGATGAGGTAGCCAGCATTTTGCAGCTCACAGCTCACATCTCGCAGCTTCTGCCTGACTGAGGCACAAGCAGCACTTGAAAATGAATTTATGCATCATGCATGATACATCATCAGAAGCAGTGGCAAAAGCAAAAGCAGAAGCAGCAGCAGCACCAACATCCCCACCGCATTTTGGTAATGGAATTGAATGGGGGACAGGCGCTTGAATGGCTGCCAGCAAGCACGCATGACGCCAGCCTCTCTCTCACTCTCTCTCCTCTTTTTTCGTTCTCCTGCTTGGTTTGCTTGTATTGTCATCATGAGTGTCGTGATATCCCTGGCAGAGTCACAGTCACAGGCTCAGGTTGGGTGGTTTGTGGGGGAGTGGTGGGGGGATGGGAAGAGCACTTGCAGCATGTAATGCTCTGGCCATAAGTGTTGCTACGTGCTCAAAAGCGTTTCATATTAATACGTCAGACAGCGATTGTTGTTGATGGCATATTCCATGACTGCTGCTGCTGCTTCTGATTCTGCTTTTGCCGATGTTCTATGGCGACTGTGTAAGCAATCAAGCCATGTGATCCCTCTATTTAAGTTGAGGGTAGAAAGTGACTTTAGCGCTAGCCCGAAATAACAAACACTTGCACCCAGCACCAGCACCAGGACCAGTAACAGCATGAGGCAACAACATCTTAGCAGTGCATTCATATTCATTGCAACTCCCAACCAGCCCCATCATCTCGCACCTACCCACCACCTAAAACCCTTCTCATTGCATCGCTTCGCCAAGTTTGTTGACTTTTCATTTTGTTTGGCTGGCTGGAAAATTCATTGCGCCTTGTTTACTTTTAGCGCTTGGCATGCTCAAAACAAAACGCTTTTCACTTCCACTATGCTCCATGGCATCCATGGCGTATGAATAATTTAGTGAGTCATTAAAACGAACGACGCGTCCTCACACAGCTGTGATTGTTATGACACTTTTCATTTCGCTCACTCAATGGCCCCAAAGACTAGCATTGATATTGTCGTCGTCGCCGTTTATGCAATCATAAACCAAACTCAGCTGCTATTTTCACATATTTGTTTGGAGTAAATATGGAAAACTATAGCTTTAGAGATTTATGCTCTTTGCCTTTGTATTTTCTTTTGAAAGGCACTTTTCCGATGACGCGCCCATTCAAATAATCTCACTAATTGCAGTGGACGAGACTTTTGGATTATTTTGGCAGTTGCTTTATTTGAAAGTGTGAAAACAGCCAAACAAAAATAGTTTTGATTGCGCTACAAAAAAAGAGGTGCTTAGATTTGGCTAGTTGAATGGACTTAAAACGTTTGCTTTTCGATTTATATTCACATTTTATTATGACAAATGTTGCCGCCACTTTATGAATAACATAAAATAGTGCAGCGCATATGCCGAGTTCATGTTGTTTTGGCTATGGTACATCCCCTAGCGATAACTCACCTGTCAGCCCCTTAACTCATCTTCATGCCATGTTAAGTCTGCACAAATTGCTGCCTGTATATGCCAGACTGCGATGAGTGCTTGAAGCCAAAGTAAAGGTGTTGTTATGTTAGAAAATTTCATTATTTTAGCTTAAGCCACACACACACACATACGTGTCAGCAATGTTTTATGTGTTAGATATGTGTGCACACATGCCATTTATAGCCAGGGATTAAAAGTCAAATCCTTTTGTTTAAGTGCCAAAATTAATTTGCATTTGACATGCAATGGGCCAGGGCCAAAAACATGTTGCCAGACATTGCCAGCCCACCTCCACCGCCACCGCCACCCCGCCCGTCATAGTCTGTTCTCGTCTTGGGCGGCATATTTGTGGCTTAAATGCTAAAAAGCGGGCAAGCTGCAAAAATATTTTGGCTAGCCACATAATGCAATTGAATGCAAAAATCTCACTAATCCGTTGATTGCACTTAATTGAGTTGGCCATAAACGGGCAGGCGGAACGAGCAACGCGCAACGCGCGTTCATCGAGAGGCAAATATAATCAAATACCAATTTAAATTAACTCAACAGCAATTTAAGCCAACAGCCACAACAACAACATCAACTTCAAACTATTGGCAGAAAAAATTAAATTAGTGCAAAAATGTAAACATGTTGTATGCTGTGAGTGCTGAATGTGGACAACGAGGAAGGCGACTTGGACTTGTAAATGACGCCCGGCACCAGCCCAAAAACATGTTGACGGCATGTAAAGTGGCCTATACCAAAAAATGACCACAACCAGTTCAGTTTAGACCAAAGACTCTAGGCTCAGCAGTTTCAAATACACACACACACAGCGAGAGAGAGAGAGAGAGAGAGGAGTCTCCAAGCTGGCGGCTTATTAATTTTTTGTTTATATACAAAGCGCATGCACTCGAATGACTTTGGTTTCCCATTGCAAACCGAATTTGGAGTTCTCTTGCTCTTTTGCGGTCATTCCCCAATAAAGTATCGCATTACGATTGAGTCTGTTGTTAACATTGTTGTAGCCTGAATTCATGTTAGTTCCATGGAATTATGATATTTTCTGCGTAATTTGAAACGCTTTTAATTGGCGCCTATGCCGCCCACTCTTCTTCCCAACTCTTCTAACCAATTCATCTCACACTTGCTACCTTTCTCTCATCCCGCCCACCCTCTTTCTCTTCTGCTGTGTAGATTTGCAGAACATGCAGGTAATTTGATGCTTAGCAAATTTGAAATTTTATACACAAATGTGCGCCATAAGAAGCAGTTAATTTTTGGGCATACGAAAGAGTGAAAGAAGAAAAGAGAAGTCGTCGTGCTGTAAGGAAAAATAATAATAAAGAAAGCAAAAAGACGTATAAAAAATAAAAAAATTATACCAAAAAACTTGGCAGACAGGAAACTTAAGTTCTTTGTTACCTACTACAACACTGACTTGTGATATGGCAAAGCCGGCTAACGGCATTACATATTTTTGTTTACCCTTCGAACCGCATGGATTAGCCTCGATAGACCCCCCACCCTTTCCACTGCAACGGACTGGAGGGAAGAGTAGGCGCCGCATTCTTATCTCGACAAATTAATCAGCTTAATCCGTCGAAACTTGGCAAGTTTTGCATGGGTGTAGAGAACCGCTTTTTTCTCCCTCTTCATATCCAACTTATGCAGTCAGAGCTGCCTTCATAGATAAGCAAAATGTTCGCAAGTTATTGTTGTTGAAACAGTACCTATTATTGTAGTTGTTATTGTTATTGTTGTTGTTGCTGCTGTTGGTAGTACACAACTACTGCTGTGTGCAACATGCAACGTTCAACGTATCACATGTTAGGTGCCCAGGTAATAATGGTCTTGTTCTCGTTCCTTGTTTCTTGTTCCTGGTTAGCGTGTTTTTTGCGGATTAATGCGCACTGCTTGAGGGTGTAATGCATATAATCTAATAAGCAGGTGAATTTCTCTAAAGGACCTCTGATGGATTTGCTTTTTGAGAGGGGAGTGGGTGTATTTGTAATGGGCAAAGTTTAAAATTGCATTAGAAGGCTGCATAAATAACAAGTCAAATGAATGTGACTAAAACCAACAAAAGATTTTGATTGATGATACAAAATGTTTGCAATAAAAAAAAGTTGTAAATCAAGTAAAAAAGAGGTGAGTTTAGTTAATAAAACATAAACATTAACAAACAACATTAAATCCGTATTAAACAAATCAGAAATATTTAAGAGTATATATTTAATCCGTATAAGTCACAATCCATTAAGATTCGAATGAATAGCCAGACTTAACTGTTGTTATACATATACCCTTATTTGATACCCACCCTTTTATACAAATTCATTCATTGTTCGTCTTTAAAGCTTTTGTGCGAAATCAATTTTCATATGCAATTTTTTTGCGATAAAGCCCAAGCAAAAAGCATATTAAAAAAAAAAAAACTGCGCACACTTCCTGTGGCTGCTACTGTCAGTGGCATTAAAATGCATTTCGGGTTTGACAAACGCAATTGAACGAAATAAGAGCGTGTTGGCTTACAGCTTGTGGAAGTTGGAGTGGAAGTGGGAGTGGGAGTAAAGTACAGCAGCCAAAGAGGGCTGGTATTCAATTGTTACCACAATTCCGTGTCCCTGTTCGAGTTCAGCTCGTTCCATCATACCCAACCCAAAACCCAATTGGGCGTACACATTGGCATTGGTATCGCCATCGGTCTAGCGGTTTGTTAGTCTAGTGTGGTGGTCGGTTGGTCTGTTGGTCTGGTGGTTTGGTGGCTTGGCAGCATATACAAACATATTTGTGAAACTACTCAACATAATGGCCATGGAGTGCCATTCAGACGCACCAAACGGACAAGGGACTCGCCGCGCAGCGATGGTCATGACTAACAATAAACAAAACATTAAACTAATAGCCGAACATAGTGGAATGGTTTGACCAGAGGAGCAACAGAGATGGTAGAGATGGATATAGAGGAGTGGGCAGTGCGCATTTTGAATACTAGGCAAAAACTTTTTATTCCCACTTGTTTGTAATATTTTAAACAACTAACGGTTACTGTTGCGACCAGCAGCCGCAGCAGTAGAGACACTCAGGCAGATGTTGAAGCTGAAGCCGCAAAGACAACCACGATAACCACACTGGGCAGTGTGGATCACGTCAACAGGCATCATCGACATCAGCCATGCAGAGGCTCATCAATGGAGGCAAATAAATAATGCAAACGGCAATTTGAGCGCAGGACGATGCATTCACAATATGTGTGTGTATGATGAGAGGAGAGGAGAGGGAAGAGAAACGGGGGGAACAAGAGGACAGGGGATAGGCAGCCCGCTACTCACACATTTGCCTGCATCTTTCGAGTCAAAGGAATGTGTTTCATGAATTTTAAATTGCATACCAAATTGCAAAAAGATTGATATCCAATCTCACGCAAGGCGGCCAACCTGCCAGACCGTCAGGCCTACCAGACCCGGCCAGAGACAGGTTGCTATTCCAGTGGCTAGCGTGGCCAGTGTGCCCAGTTTGGCTTGAGTTTCTGCAGCAAGTGGGAGGCACAGAGAGGCGCGCCCACTGTGTGGAGTGAGAGTCAGAGCCAGAGCCACTTGGCGACAACAAACATGCGACAACGCGTCGTCCGTGTCCGCGTCTGGCCAGTCAGCCAGTCAGCCAGCCAGCCAGCCACTCTTTGACCATACGGGGCCCCAGACATGGCTGGTCGCCATTGATTGGCATTGGTTCGATAGCCAGTCGGCTACCCGCAGGCTATTTGCTGGCCATCGTCCTCCATGCCCCGTGGACTGTTGTTGGCCTTCTGTGCAGAAGCTTGCGCACACATTTAAAATGTATGCCTTCCGTTTGCTCATTTCAAGCGTCGGAAAATTGTGATTTGTGACTTAATGTATTTATATAAGTCAATGTGGCGGACAGGAGAACATTGGCAGAGAGCCCACCAAATGCTGTGTGGGGTTGCGCTTATTCTGTCATTGATGTTGAGTGCAGTTGGTAGTAGCTTCATCTATCCAACTGTCCAACTCGTCCAGCTGCTGTTGAAGTTGTACAAACTAATTTCATATGTAAGTGGTGTAAATATAATTTTCTGGACGTGTCTGTCCAACTCTTCTACTGTACTGAATTTTATTTGCCATTGGCATTAATTTGTAAAGGTTTTTTTTTTTTTTATTTTTGCATCAGCTTCCTTGTGTTGCTTCTCCTGCTTGTTGTTTTTGTGTAGTGATTTTGAAATGGACAAATGCCAATATGTTGGCGTTGATGGTTGTCGCGTTGAATGTGATGACTGTGGGAAAGTACGGATTGGAATGAGTTATTGTGGCAGATAAAGTTAACTTGAGTGACATGTGTTCCAATTAAAAGTATGTAGGTATTAGGACTGAGAGCGCTTTTGTTTTTCGTTCAAAGTTTGCAATTAATTTGCAAGTTAGAAATACTGAAATGTTTTGAAAAGGTTTTTTTTTATTTATTTTTTTTTTTTTGTGCTTCAAGTAGATTTTTCATGATAGAATTTGAAGTTAAGTTTGATTGAAAAACTCGATTTTAGACAAGATCGGTGTATAGAAGTAATCGAGACGTTAAAGCACTGAAGTTTTTAAAATCTGTAAAGTTTTCATAGAGCTATGGCAGTGGAAAGTTTGGTACAGATCCTAAGTTGGTATTCATTATTTGAGTACTTTGAGTTCAAAATATTGCTAACACTAATGTTAATATCTTTGCTAGCAGTCATTGCAGAATTCAAAAATTTCAACCAGCATTTTATTAGTCTTATCGATAAGCTCATTAAGGAACAATACTTATGATAAGATCACTTGAATTATGAATTCAAAATGCATTGCAAATTTCACGCTCTTTAAGGTAACTTTTCCCATTGCAAGAGCTGACAACTTACGATATGTGATGTGTGGTGGCCATAATAGCAAACTATCACTTTGCTTTTAGCCGCATTCCAAATAAATGTTGGCACTTGTCTCTAAATATGACAGGGAGTCAAACTCAATATGCATAATTGTGTCTGCCAGGCATTACTAATTGATGTCCCGTTCTGGCCATGTCCAAACGGCAAACAAAGCGCAAATCAATCAGCTAACAAGCCAAAGTAGTCAACGTAGCAAACAAACAACAATCAACAACAACCTCAAGCCAAAAGTAAACATTATCGCTAAAATGAATCTCAAAGTGAGACTACGACTTTAACTTGGACAACATGGACAGAGAGGTAGTACTAGACTTGTATGGGCCATCATATTAATAATGTTTATAATTTGCGCAACGGTTAACACGCTCTATTAATTCCGGCTGCAGTCGGCTGAGTTGGCTTGTTTTGGCTTGTTGGCTAGCTGGGCCTTGGGGCAGGTAAAGCAGGTAAAGCGCCTCGTCCTCGCGGCCAGAACGATAAGCGCTAGCCGCAATTTACACACACTTTATTAACGTATTAACGCATCAAGCACAAAAGTTAACTGTAGTAGTAGTTGTTGTTGGCGAACTCTTATTAAAAAAAAAAAAAATAATACAGTTAAACCAACCAACGACCGGATGTGCAATGAAGAGGGTGGCTGTGCAGGGGGGTGGTAGTTGGGCGTCAGAGTGCAGCGCACGCTTAAATGCACTTCACTTCCTTTGGATTGTAATTGCATTGTAATTGCAAAATAACGGTACAGCGTACAAATAACCACCCCACACTCCAAACACCTCCCTCTCCCGATCCTTCTCTTTTGTCCTCCATGCTTAACATCCTCAGCAATTTGCTCAGGCGCCGTGTAATATACACATTTGCTTTATAATATATTATAATCATGATTATATATGCATTGCATGCGATCTGCCGCGCCATAAATCGCGCCCGAGCCAGCCAAAAGCAACTCCCCCACTATCCGATTATAATACAAGTACAAGTACAACAACAAAACGACTATCCGACTACTATTCGTATCTTGGCATGCATAATTCATTGCAGATCAATGGACAACAGCAGCAACTGCGACTCTGACTGTGGCTGCTGCCTGGCCTAGCTCGGCCTGGCCCGGCACGGCCACACAAAATGCTTTGGCAAATATGTTCAAGGCTGGGGGCCAAAATGGCACAACTGGCTACCAAGTTTGGTTTTGGTGGAGCAGCGCACTTGCAAGATCAGGCCCGTAACAAACAACAAAAAAACGTGCAAAGAACTATGCAAAAATTATGGCTCATAGCGCACTTCAATAGAGCATGAGAGGATGTTCAATGTTGTTGTTGTTGTTTTTGTTGTTTGGCACGCCCGCTTCCTCTCTCTCTCTTTCTCTCTCTGTCTCTGAATCTCTGAGTCTGTTCACTGCCATGGCATTTAGCCACACTAAAGAGGTTTCAATTACGGCCAGTACCAGCTACCGGCAACCAACGGCTGCCAAAGGCTGCCCAAAGCCGCGTTATGAAGTCGGCCTGAATGGCCATCAAAGCGCTGCTGCAAAAATTACAGTAATTCACATCACTTAGAGCGCATATTAATGGCCATCGAATGCTGGCAACGGACTATTGATGTATTGAAGTATTTCTTTTTTCTTGCTACGCTCAACCATTGCTAGCCAGCATTTTTGCATACAAACATACATTATGTGTATGGATGTGTGTTGCATGTTGTTAGACCAGACGCACCCTGCGGGCCACTTAAATCGACTTAAAGTTCAGCTGCGGCTAGAGATGGACACGTGATTATTGGTGTTCACAAAGCGCACGATGTCGAAATACGCACTAGAAGCTAAATTTGGCCAGAAAAACAAATCATGGACTGCATTGCGAAATTTTCAAGAATATTTTTAATTCCATTAAAGTTTCATATTTGCATGAATAAGTTTTTTACCTATCTAAAATAAAAACCGTATTTAATATCATTTTGTTGATTGATTTTTTAATTTTTTAATTTGTATTGGAAAACAATTTTAATCAATGCCTTACTGAATGTTTCACATTTAAGCATGTTGACATGCCACGGCTGTCAACAGCTGACAGGCCAGCAACAGCTTGCAGCAACAGTTAAAGCTGCTTTGGCCTCCACTGGCAACTCATTATAGCCCGTTGACGATGACCAACTTGGGCAAACGGAATGAGCTGCATAGTCAATACAGGCGATGGTCTACTCTTCGGCTCTGTGCGTGTGTTTCTGTTGGAGTCTCGAGTCTCCGTCTAAGTCAAAGTCTCGGTCTGTAACACCGAAAGATCTCTATGTGCTCCATTGGCAATACAAAGCGCGTTTCGATCGTTTGCTGCTGCTTGGAAAGTTCCTGGAAAATGTGCACATTTCATCATCATTTTGAGACATGTGCTCCATTTTGCTTTGCCTTGCTGCATTGCCTTAACTGACTGACATAACTAAGTGAAGATGAATGCGCGTTGCCTGCAGCGCACAGATATCAATCATATTTGAGATACAGTAGCGTTGGATACACCATACAACAAGCACCAGGCAGACTCACTGTGTGTGTTTGGACCAGTTGTTGGCCATGGCCATGGTTGCAACCGTGCCATACCGTCTGCCATGGAGCTGTGCACCGGACCATAATTATATTATGTGGCATGAATTATTAGACCATATTGGAGCGGGGCTAATGCGTTTCTGGGAAATGCGCTCCGGCCAAACCAATAGAGAGAGAGAGAGAGAGAGAGAGAGTGAGAAAGACATGGAGAGGTCTGAAAATGATATTGCCTTAATGATGATAATGACTGCATTGGTGCCAGCTACTGCTGCTGCTGCTGCTGCTCCACTCTTCCACCTTCATTTTACCCCATCGTTGTTTGGCCGTTTTTGTAGCACGGCTCTCGCCCAAAATTGGTCAATGTAACGTTAATTAAATCAAAGTGTAGCTCTCGTACAGCAAACGGCAGAGATAGGGGCACAGCGGAGGGGGGTTCGAGGCATGACAAATAGATACAAATGGCTATTGGCACGTACGTGTCGTTTGCCATTAGCCAGTGCGTCTGTTATGCGCAACACTTGACCATACACCATAGACCATAGACCATAGAGCATAGCTCCGAGAGCAAAGAGTTCCATCAGCTGGCGGCTAAACAAACAAACCACTGTAGAGATTCAGCGGAGGGGCGTGTCTGTTGCGCTACGCCCACAAATTACATGGAACCGTGACGACGAAGCTGAAGAAAAAGAAGTCATTTGTATGTTTTGGGGCCGAGGGGTAACACAACAGAATTTGCATGCATTGTGATAATGACAAGACGACTCGACGACGACAACTCCTACTTTAAGTCCAACTTTGACTTCAGCTGCGTTATGCATAATTAGATGCGTGCTGCATGTGTTTTATGGGCGTGCCACACGCACAGCAATCTAGCGCAATATGAATGAGAATTATTATGCGAATACGACTCGAAACAGTCAAAGACACCAGATGGTGTTATAATTATGCAAGCTAAAAAACCTATCATTATGAACAGCATTGTGCAAAAAGTGGAGTCCACTAAAACTAAAATATTTTAATGACATTATGTTTGAGAACAACTCACTACGATTTAGTTATTTTGGATCACTTACTACATCTGACTCATAGCCCAAGAGTACTAAAAGCAGAAGAAGAATCATCTTTGCTTTATAAGTAGACTAACCTGACTAACATTTTCACCTGTCAAGTTGCAAGACGACTCGGTAAGTTTTTTTTTGTTTTTTCTGCGGCCTGCAAGTTTGACCTCTCTCTCTCTCATTCTCTATGAGCCAGCAATCAGTTGCAACAAATGTGGCCTGGCAGCATGGAAAATATTTATAAAATCCAACAATGCATTATCAAGCGGAAGTGCAATTATTCAACGTGCCACAATTTTGCGGCAAACTGGGCAACGTTGCCACTGCCACTGTTGAAGTTGCAGTTGCAGTTGCCGCTGCTGTTGCTGCGTATAAAACCAGCAATTTCTAGCGTCAGTAGCAGCAGCAACAGCAACAGCAAGAACAACAACAGGCCAAAGCTCTAATTAGTTTTGCAATTTCCACGCGTTCGCTGCAATTGCAAGCGTCCGATTGTTGCCCGCGAACCGAGTCCACTCCAAACTTGGCCCAAGCTGTTGCTACTTAGCGTCGTCGTCGTCATCATCGTCGTCGTCGCCATTGTCAGCAGCAACAGCAACAGTTGAGCAGCTCCCGGGGACCCTAGACAAATATGCAATTAACAGTAGCTCGGCATAGCTGTTGCTTTTGTTTTTGTAGTATTTTTCTGTATCGAGGAAATCGAGGAGCAGCAGCAGAAGCAGCGGCAGCAGCCAATCGAGCAATCATGAAAAGCAAACCAACAATCTGCCACTTGGCCACGTTGATTGCAAGCTACCAAAAGTGCCGGGCAAATATTTAGACATATAATTTGTGGGCGCTGCTAGTTGCTGCTGCATAAAGTCATTGTACTACTGCTACCCTATAAAATTAGAATAGCGACTTCAATTGCTATATAAACTACTCAAATGTAACTGACAACAACAACAACAGTAACAACAGCAGTGGCAGGCGGCATAAAAAGGTGCGTTTGCATTTCTAATGAACATGCTACGCACTTCCGCTTGCCACAACACACGCCATGAGTGATGGCAGTTGGTAGGCCCAGCCCAGGTTCGCTATCTCAGCCCCCCATGTTAACAGTTAAAGACTCTGACTCTCCTTCACTGTCATATTTTGCAATGCCATAATTTTGACTCTTTGTTGCGTTATGCGTGGCTGCAGCTGGCAACTCTGCGTTAGGGTTGCCCCCGTACCTACTCTATCTTGCTAAGAACATGTTGCAAGCACAACTTGATGGCATAAATCTTTCAATCTAATTGCCCAAAAGTTAGCCCACACCAAGCACTCACAGATACTGATACAGTTGCAGAGAGACTACGATTCATCTGGCCGTAATCAATTATCAGCATAATTAAAGAGACAGAAGTCGCGACAAAGTTTACTTCTAAGCATGGTTGCCACCCTCATACAAATTAATAAGCAGCAAAGCATGTTGCGATTACGGCAACAATTTACAAATTAGTGCCACATGAGGCACAGACAAACGAAGCAGCAAATAGCAACCAGTCCCAGCAATTAGGCGCCACTCAGTTGCTGGTGTCGCATTTGAATCTTTCCTTACACATTCGCCCCTCTCCCTCCCATCGTCTGTTTTAATCGTTGGGCCGGGCCACTCGTTGACCCCCCAAACAGTCGGCAGCCGCATAAGTAAGGCGTCGGCATTAGCGCCGACAGCGACGCGTAGCTGACCCCTTTAAATACTTTATATTTTAGAGCGACAAAGAGTCTTTGGATTATTTCAATGCGAATGAGAAATATAAAACTAAAATATAAGTTAATCAAAATGTTTTTCTTTGACTAAGCCTTATTTGAAAAATCCATATTAAAAATACCTAAATCTTATGACACTAAAAATTTACTATGCTTTTAGGCCAAACAAAATGTAGAGTATTTCAAAGTATATATAGAGCTTACTGTAGTGTTAAGCTAAATCGTTTTCCGAGTCATTTAACTGAATTTTCCATTTTAACGATGACACACCAATCAAAATTTTAAATTGCCAACTGAAGCTGATAACATAAAGACGACGCCTATTTAAAATTAAAAGTTGACTGCAAAGGCTCTCAACACTTTCATAAAAAGACAAACGCACACGCCCGTCTTACACATGTCATTGACATTGGGCTGGAATGATGATATGCATTACAATAATTTTGAATAGCTCATAAAATTCCATTGTCTTAAATGGACAACAGCAACAAAAGCGGCAACAACAGAATGCAATATTTGTCAGCAATTAAGCAGCAAAATAAGTTTTGAATAATATAATTTGTAGAGAATTCATTAGGTTTTCTGGGATATTTTATTTTGGCTATCGGCAGTCCCGCATCTTGAACTTTCTACTTTTGGGCTGCTTGTTGTAGGCGTTCATTGCGTTTAATTGTAGGTTCACTAACCTTTTACAGCGCAGCGGGTGAGCGTTGTGTGTGTGTGCTGTTGATTTTTTTTTTTTTAGACCCAATTCCAAAGTAAAGCTAAAACCTAGGGTCGTTCGGTCAACCCTCATCATGTGGCACTAGCTTTCTCCCTCTCTCTCTCTTTCTCTCAATACCTTTCTTGCTGTGGCAACATGCGAAATCCCAACCAGGGGCCTAAACAACAAGCGTTCATGTCATGCCCAATGGCCAATGTGTAGGAGCAGGGAACAGGGAATAGAGGAGCAGTGCTGCTGACCAGCGGCCCGCGTCTAATGCGGAATGTCAAATGTCAAAATATATGGTGAAAATGTGTCAACTTTCTTATCTGATTTGGTCACGCTGCTACTTTATAACGCCAAATGTACGATTGTGTGTCAGTGTTGTTCTTGTTGCCTCTACTCATGTTGCTGTTGTTGCTGCTGTTGGCTGTGCGTGCTTCAGCGCACAATGAGCGGTAGTGCAGATTGCTGGCGGGTGGTGAATGAAAGGGGGGCGGGGCGTTGGCGGTCGAGACCTGTTTAGAATTCAATTTTTATACAAAACTAACCAGCCGCGGCCCTGTTACATGTTACACGTTATACCCGCTCCACAATACAATTTCCATTCCCAATCCCAAAGAAAAAAATAAAAACCCACTCCCAATTCCTATCCCAGTCGGAGCAAATATATTGTGAGTACTTTGGCCTCGGACACAAGCGCACTTTAAGGTGGGTAACACAAAAGACCTTAGAAAAGGTAAAAAAAAAATACTTGAAAGAAACGCAGAGACCTACGATGTTTAAATGCTCTTTAAATTTTTATTGCTGATAGTTTGGTGCAGAATTTATACAAACAAATTTTAAACATTGTTCTTGAGAATTCCTATCGTTAATTGGGAAACTATTAAAAAAAGCTATTCTCTAAAAAAGTTAGAAAAAACAGCGAGAAACTTCTTAAAAATTAGATTTACATATCTTTATAAAAAAAGTTCTTCAAACTAACTCAAAAAGCTAGTGCATCATTATCGACATTGTTGTTAGTGCCTATTAAAAGAGTATATAAAACGCATTTGTTGCCAGTACAAAGCTGTTGGTCCGACTGCAAATTAGAATATTTTTATGGGCGGCATTTGGTGGGGCGTTAAATTTATGTTCGCAAGTGTTTTTCATTAAAAGAAAGAGTGACTTGAAACCATGTTGTTGTTGTTGTTGTTGTGGTTGGCGGTCCAAGCTTTGATCTTCGCACCCAAACCGTTAGCCAACCCGAACAACAAGTGCTCAATGCTAATAACCTGTCCTTTACAATGTGGGAACGTGTTGGGCATAATTTTCCATTACTTTTTCCATTGCAATTAAATATAAAATTAATTGATGGTAAATCAGTTAATTTAAAGTGCGCTGCTATGCAAGCAATCTATTGGTAACATCTTATGTTAAACTTTTGGACCAAAGATCAACTGACAATGTTTTGTTTACTATCTCGTTGGGTTGGCCAATGCCAATCACTCACTGCACTTCAGTTGACTGCTGCCTGCTGCCAAACTATGTGCTTGTACCAAATGGGAGCTACTTACCAGAAACAAAAAGTCTGGCTACAGTTCAGGCCACAGTTCAAGTTAAAGTCTCTGCCTGAGATTCATGGTTGCAGTTGCAGTCAGAGACAGAGGCAGAGCAAGAAGCAGAGTTAGAGTCACTTGAGCATGTGCAACACGCGCCGCATCGGGTATAAACGTCGCAAGATGCAACGGCTACATCGACCCAAATGAACTTGGCTTTAACCCCAAAACGTTTGACAAACAAAAAACAACACAGAGATCTCCGGCATCTAAAGCTGACAATCTGTACGACTGCGACTGAGTCAGAGTTAGAGTCAGATTTAGATTCATAGTTCGGAGTTAAAGTCTGTGAGCCACTTTGTAAAATGATGTGAACCAGTTAGAGTGGCTGCTGCTGCTATCTGGTGGTGGTGGTGGTGGATTTGTTGGTGGAGAAACCGCTAGCTGAGACAGACAACAGTCGAAACGACCATTTAAAGTATATTTTATCATTCATTCAACTGCATCTGACTTGGACTTTTGGTCGAGCTTCTCATTATCATACAATGACATTTTCGCTGCGGCAACTGTAAAAAAAAAACCGAGCCCGATCCCGAACTAACTGCAACACAGACTCGCTAGCTGGCAGTACTATTCATTTGTTTGTTTCGTGGTGTTGTTGTTCTTTTTGTTGTTGGTTGCAACTAAATTCCTTGATAGCTGCTGCTGCTGCCATTTCCTAGTAAGGTTGTGTTTTGACTGCTTTTAAGTATCTGCAAAAATTTCGTATGCATCTGATGGACAGCAAACAGCAACAACAGCAACAGCGCAAACGGGGCCAGCCAAAAGATCAGAGCGGTTTCTCTTTAGCTATGTATTCCTTTTTTATATTTCCCTCATGGTTTTCTAGGTTTCACTATTGTAGATCGCATATGTGTGTGCCTCTGTGCGAGTACTTCAGAAAGTTACAAGCATTTCAAGCCCTTTTGAACCTATTGCATTGGCACGTAAGTAGCCGCAACAATCGCATACAGAGCAGCACAAATCGATTGTCATGTTGCTAGCATTGTCGTTGCATCGTTGTTGCTGGTAGTAATAAATACTCTATCATCGAGTATATTACAACTATAACTTTTCTTGTTTATATGAAATAATTGCATTGAGTCATAAGATGTTTACACCTATCGATAAGCTGTTTTCCAAATTTATTTTGATTTCTTTAGATATTCTATCATATATATTAAGACTTGTTCTTATAAGCATTTATTTGGGCTTGTTCTGCGTTTGATTGCCAGATAAGGTTGGTTGTTGCATCGTTTAACAGACTTTGTTCTTTAATAAGATTGGCAAGCGAGTCAAAGATTCGACTTGCCAAATATAGTTTGACTGCGTTTAGTTTTTTGTTGTTGTTGTTGCAAAAGACATATCTGTCGTTGAGCGCTTTACAAATGATCAACACAGATACTAGCTGACTGGCCGCCTGCTACTGCAACTACAACGGCAAAGGCAGCACAGTTGCTGTTAGGCCGCAGGCAGCATTGCAAGCGTGCAATATGCTAGCTGTTGCTGCTGCAGTTGCAGTTGCCATTGCCGTTGTTGGTGTGTTGCATTCAGTTTTCCCAGCGTAGCGATGCTTCTTTTTTTTTATTTCTTTTTTTTTTTTTGTACGCGCGGATCTTAAGTAGTTCGTGAGTTGAATAACTTTCAATTGAATTGTAAAGTAAACATTGTATGTCTCAGACACACCCCAGCAGCAGCAACCTTTTGTTTTGTTCAGAATGAAGAGCAGCAGCACTGAGAGAGAGAGATAAAGAGAAAGAGAGGAGTAGTGGGAGTCTGGTGCATCGTGCTGGGACAAACAATTTAAGGATTGACCCATGTTTGTACGATCACCCCAATTTATATATTTTGCGTTCAACGTCTTTTCGGTTCGGCGGCAATCGTTTAATTGTCATGCATTTGGTGCATTTTCTGAGTTGGCCCGCATGCAACCTGCGTGAAACTTAATATGGTCTCAGCAATTTTGATAAGCATAAAATGCAAAACCTGCTGCATAAATATCGAATTTCAGAGCCGTCGTACCGCCGCGACGACGATTGTCAATTGAACGCAGCCAGTTGCATAAACATGGCAAAGAAATTGTCATGATCAAAATGTGATATTAAACGTGGCGTTCCAAAGTAGGGGCTAACTGGGCAACCGGGCAACCGGGTTCACCCTCTCCGCCCCGCCCCCATCCACCTCTAGGCAATGTATGCAGTATTTGTATGTGATTTTATTTGACTAGAAATTATCGTTGACTGTGTCGGTTCACTTTGGGGAATTGTTGCTGTGTTATGGCTTGCCTTGTCGTGTCTGTCTGTGGTCGTCGGCCTGTCGCATAAATAGCAATTTTCTGGCATTTCATTTGACATTTAATTGAGATCGTAAAACTTTGTAAAGCTCTTTGGTGGACATTAACTGTCCCTGGCTAATGTAAGATATTTTGCTGCTTATCAATGCACTCGTAACTATAACAAATTTGTTTGTCTCCATACCTAACCGGTTCTCCATTATTCAGTCCTTCTGTCCTACTTGTCCTCCTCCTCCTCCTTTGGGGCGCCCTTGCTCATCAGTTGACCATATTAAAAGCCTGTCAGGCTTTTGCCAAGAGTAAGTGGCTCACAGTAGCAACCACGCATCTGCGTGGACATGAACGACAACAACAACACCAACAGCAACAACAAAAGCAGCATCAGCAACAAGCTAAAATAATGTTGATGTTGATGTGGTGTTCAGTGTTCCACAGTTTGCCACTGCAGCCCACACATCCGTTGAGAGAGCGCCACAAGGCATAAACGTTTTGTTGTTTTAATAGAGCCAACCGATTACAGGCAGCAGCAGTAGTAGCAACAACAATAACCAGCAGCCTCAATGGCAGCAGAAACGGCCTTTTTTTTGCCTGGAACGCGACGAGCGCGTAATCAATAAATCTAAAAATAATTCTACCAATACATGTCAAAGCCGTAATAGGGAAACCATAAATTCTTTGTTGTGTCCAGCTAAAAATGTCCATGGCACGACAGTAGCAGCAGCAGCCTGTTGCATGTTGCTGTTGCCGAACGGCTGCAACTATTACCAATTGTTGTTTTGCTGGCAACATGCTACGTATTGGCCATAAGTAACGCTGATTTGGCAGTAAAATGCCGCCGCTGTTGTTTCTGTTGCTCGGTTACTTGTTGTTGCTGTTGTTGTGGGCAGCCGGATATGCAGCAGCAACATGTTGCTGGCAGCCAAAACTGTTAAATGTGACACTAATATCCGGCAGTGTTGGCCATTAGAAAATAGAGGCCACTCATAATGAGCAAATGTTGGTGCGGGCCAAACAACAACAGCAACAAGCTACATTTATATCAGCATGCAACAACATGTAATTTTTAATCATATTTATTTCTATGTGAGCAGCTAGTAAAAATCTATTCATAAAATCTCATATAAAGATTGCTGCAAGAACAACTAGTCCAAGAGGGCAACATGTGGCATACAATGGCTTAACTTTAAGTAGGCCTTAAGCTAAGCTGCAGCTGCTGGAGCAATATCTGCACTGATATCTGTAGAGCTAGCTGTACCACATGTTGCTGCAAGCAGGAATCATTTGTCCCTTTGTTTGTCCTTAACAACTGCTCCAAATAGTTCCTCCTGTTGTTGCTGTTGTTGTTGCTGCTGGTCGAGCATGGCAGTTGCAATTGCAACACAATGACATTATTGGCAACTCCTACTGCTTTCGGTTTTGGCTGGTCAGTTGGTGGTGGCTACATGCAAAGCGCCACACGGCGCTTGTTTTTCATGCCACGGCTGCCAGTCCAGCAACAAACAACGTGCAAGAAGCAACAACAACCAACCAGCAGCAACAGCAAGAAGCATGCACATCCGAGTCTGAGTTTGGTTCGTTGTTGATCTTGATACTGTGTCATGATTTATTTTTAATAGTTTGCGCTTAATATGCGCCAGCATCCGCCAGAGACGAAGTCTCCCTCTCTCTCACTCTCTCACGTTCTCTTTCTGTCTCCCCACAAAACATAGCCTGGCTAGCTATGGAAGTCGTCGTAGTTGTCTAGTTGTAAACAACAACTGGCGTTGCAGCAACAACACGGCCAACATTGGTTTTTGTCTTCATCTGTGAGGGAGCAGGCAGTCAGCCAGTCAGCCAGCCAGGCAGCCGTGTGCAAAGTAATTGTTGGTAACACCTGCTTCTTCGCGTCGGCGTTGGTGGCTAGGCCAACCAGGCTGATGTTGTTGAGACTCTGGCTGGCTGAAGCTGATTCTGTAGCAGCCAGTGAGCCAGAGCCGGCAGCAACCTTGGCACAGACAGGATGCATGTTTAATGCGCCGTCTGTTTTTGTGTTTTTTTTTATCAGGTTTCTTCTGTTCTGTTTTTTTTTTTGCTATTTTTTTTTTTTTGCTAGTACTGCTAACTGCTGCTTTGGAGCTGAGATACTCCACAGCGTGGTAGTTACATTGATTCGTTGTCAGCATGCCATTGTTTTTATGAAAGGTTGCACAGTTGCTTCAGCTACAGCTTCAGCTTAAGAGCCCGAGTTGCAGCTAGAGCTAAAGCTGTTGTGTGTAATTCGTTGCAATCATTTTAAAACGTCAAAGTAGCAGCAGCAGCAGTAACGTGTTGCTGCCAGTCCGCAATCAGCGTCATCAATAGCTTTCAGAGATGTGTGGCTTACAGACAGAGAGCTTGGCTATGCCATTATTTTTTCATTATATTGACATCAATTTCTGTTGCTGCTGTTGTTGCTGCTAGTGCTTTCGTTAATTGTTTCATAGACGTTAAGTTATGTTTAGTAGCTAAAGAACTGACGCTGTTATTTGGAACTGCCGCTGTTGCTTCAATTGCTGCTGCTGCTGCTATTGCTGCTGCTGCTGCTGCTGGTAATTTCAATAATAAAACTACAAAACGAAAAGCAGACAGTAACACAGCAATACAACTACAACTGCAGCACAGAGTAACGACAATTGCCTTGCATGGAGTGAAAGGCTTCAATCAAAGCGAGCAACACAATCAGAGACAGAGACGTAGACGTAGACGGAGCGATTGCTGCTGCTGAAAGCGGACGAAGCCGTACCGCTTTTATATACATTTATTTTTCTGCTGCTTTTTCGGCAGACAATGGCAATCAGCAATAGCAACTAGAACGGCCGGCAGCAACAACAGCAACAGCGAATGGGCAATTGCACATAATAATGCCCAAGCGAGCAACAGCAACAGCAACAACATCGTCATCAGCAACAGCAACTACAACAACAGCAGTCGCGTCATGTCATAGTCACGTCAACTCAGTTTGTGTTAGTTTGTTGGCCAAAGCCAAAAGCTTGGGCAGCGTTTTGAGGCTGTGCAGGAAATCACAGCATGATTCATTCGCACAGCGCGAGCCCAACAAAATAAATAAAAATAAAGTGCACAAAAAAAAAACAAGAAAATATAAAACCAAAATAATCACACGATACTTTGAACGGGATTGTGCCCAACAAAAACAAAACACAACACCAAAAACTAAAAGCCAAAAGAGGGCGAACCAAGCTTTGATCGCTGACGGACTAACTATGAAAGTATGAGTGAGTGTGTGTGTGTGTGTGTGTGGGAGGGGCGGGTGTATGTTTCCCGAGGTTGTGTGTGTGTGCTTGGCTTTCGATTTTGTTTAGGCGGCGCGCGTCGAGTGCAAAAGTCAGGCGCATGTCACGCGTATTTAAATCAATTTTTTATTTCAGCAAAGTTGGAGCTGTTGTGATTAGAATGGAAAAAAACACTTTTATTTAAATATAGGTGCAATAAAAACATTATTTTCTAACTACATTCAGAATCAATAAGTTGTAGAAAGGAAGTTTAAAGTTTTTAAGCTAAGTATTTAATTATATGTGAATATGAATCATGTGAATAATGACTTATTAATAAAGAGTTCTTTCATATACTATTAAATAAACAATAAAATTGAAAATATTATGTGCAATAAATCAGCAGCAAGGCTATTAAAAAAGACAATCTCTACCTCTATGTATGCTTATTTATAAATAGAAATTAGTTTTTTTTTATTTAATAATAAAAGCTTTAAATCAAAAACTTTCAAATATACTTTTTTATAGTGTCCCTAGTAAATAGATTTAGTTCAATAAGTGGTAATGTTGATAATATTCTCCAGCTCTTGTTCATATACAAAAGAGTTTATTTATTATATAGGAAGCTAAAGTTATCCATTTAGTAATAAACTTATCTCTGCACTTAAACAATATGTTTCGAGCATATTGTGAGTTAAAAGCAACAAAAAGTTTTTAGAGGTTTGCATGTTGCTGTTTGCCGTTTATGTATTTTTTTTTTGTGCGATTAGCCCGTGGGTGTTTTTCTTGCATTAATCAACTTTATGCGAATTTAAATGTTGTTGCCTGTTTTTTGTGTGCTACCTTCATCGATAGCAGCAGCAACAGCAGCTCTTTGTTTTGTTGGTATTCCAGATGCTGTTGTTGTTGCTGCTGTTGATGTTGCTGGTAAAATTAAAACAGCAATTAAATGGCCAAAAGCCAAACAACGTCACGCCCCCACCTCAGAGCCAGAGCCATGAGAGCTCAGAGCCTGTGCATGGCAAATGAGTTGCAACTAAAATTCAATTAGCTAACAAAATTCCATTTTGGAACACAACATGGACACAGCCGAAGCCGCAACAACAACAGCGCCTAAAAACTTATAAACACTTTGGTTTAGAGCAGAACGGCCCGGTACCCCAACTTCTCTTTTTAGACAAGTAAACCCCTTCCGGGCCAACAACGAATCAACGCAGTTTGGTCAACAGAATTTTGGGTTTTGAAAATTGAATTAGATGCAGCAGACCGTATGCCAGACAAACACACACACATACAGACAGAGGCTGACGGCGACAGAGACAGAGACGCCATCGTATTCGGCATTTCATCAAGCTTGTCAAACTTTGCACAGCTCCCACGCAGCATTTACTCTTAACTCTCTCTCGCACTCCCTCTTTCTTATTTCCGTTCACTCGCTCTCTATCAGTGATGCGCCTGGCCGTCAATATTAACTGCATTATTGAGCATTGCGGCCTGCCACAAACATGTAATTGAATTGCACCCTTCCGTCCATTCGTCCATTTGTCCAATCGTCCGTTAGTCAGTCATCGCCCAACGCTTTCCCCAAAACATTTGTGGATGCTGCTGCTTTTGCTGCTGTTGTTGTTTTTGAGGTTAACCCTTTTCTGTTGTTGGGGTTGGGTTTTGGGTTGGTTGACTGCGGATGGCTGCTTGATTTGTGCTGCTGCGTTTTTGGATTGCGCCACTCGAAATGATTTGGTTATGCTTATGGTTAGTCCTCCCGCTGCCCACCGTCTCATTCGTTTGCACTCATTGCGCAAAAACGCAAAATTTAATTGCTCATCGCAAAGTTGTGCGGCTATAACGCTAAATTTAGAAATATATTATGCACAAATGTTGCACCAACCAACATAAAATTGATAGCAAAAGTTATTTGGATGCATTAAGAAAGTGTTATTCAATTTTTAGGTGCCTTTAGTTGCCACGTGACTTATCTCAGTTGAAACCAGTTTCAAAGATAGTTTTAAGATATCAGGAATTTTCTTAAACCGGTGCTCTAAACGAAACATAAAAGCTATTGCAATCAATAAACGTTCCTTCTCAAATATCTGCATAATTTTATGCAGTTTGTAATTGCCGCTTAATTAATACTTTAATCTTTTATCTATAAGAAACATCAATAAAGTATGCATATTTATTGGAGACAATTTCTCTAAATAACATTTTATACGTTTAAGCTGAATCCTGCATTGCAGTGTTCACACATTGCCATAAATATTCCATTCACAATTACGTTCACGAATATTTGTGTGTGTCCATCAGTGTGTGTGTTTTGGTATTCTGTGGCGCTGCCACAAAATATGATATTGTATAGTATAAGGGAAAATTAAGCCAATTGCATTTGATGCATTTACCCGAAAAACAAATTTCATTGTTGATTTATTGTTCGCTGGCCTGTTTGTTTGTGTTTGTTTTGTTTGGTGGATTTTTTGTTGTTGTTGTTGATTCTTTAGGACCCTCGGGCGGTTGCTGTTTTCCATACGCTTTTCATTTTGGCCAATGAAAATGTTTACGCCAATCAATTATTATTGTTGTTGGCTCAATTACAAAATACTCTTATCAGAGAGAGAGAGAGAGAGAGATATATATATAGTAAGGGGGCTGCACAACATCAGCTCCCTTCATTTAGTGCGTTGTTGTTGTTGTTTCTATAATTCCTCATTGTTGGTTTTTGTTTAATGATTGCAATTGTGACAACAATGAAATCATTTCAGTTTGCCATTAAGTCATCAATTTAAATAAATAGAAAATTAAAATGAATAAATATTGTGCTTATGCGGCGGACTATTTTACAAAATGTGTCACGAACAATGCGCTCGCCGCAATATTGATAAGCACGTGTTGGGTTCAATTTCAGGGGTCAACGAGGAAGCGAATGACAAGACGACTCTCGGCTGTTTCTATTGTTTAATGGCAAGCAGCTGCTAATTAAACACGTTCTACGATTAGAAAAATTACATTTCTTAAAAAGATTAAATAGCAATTGAATAATTACCCAAACCCATTTCACACTTTAAAAAAACAATAATATTCATGTTAGGAAATTCCATTTTATTATACACATCGTTTTGGCAACTTTAAAGTAAGCGTAGCTTAGATATCTTTCTTATGAATAGGTCAAATACAGACCTCTTGACATCACAAATCACTTGGTGCACTTGTATATAGACGCACAAATTCTGGCTGAGAGTTCTTACAAAACAAAAAAATATAGCAAAATGTATATTTATTAACTTATTTCTTAACTTACATCACGCATTGGCAACTTGGCCAGAACGGCAACCAAGGCTTTGCCCAAGCCTTCCCATCGTTTTGTTTCACGTGTCCAGTTCTTCGCTTCGGTTGTAAAAAAGTTCGTCATTACATTATGTATACGAAATAAGCACATACTACTATAGCAATTTGGAATTTGTAAACAATTTGCTTTGAAGTGTTTTCGCTTTTTATTTGTGTATGTATTTCGATGTGTATGTAAAAAAAGAGTAAGTTTAAATTAAATAATGGAGAACTGTGTAGATGTGGAATCTAAATGAATATTTTAAGTCCAGTCCAGTTTATCAACTAGAAGTTCAGTGAAAAGACTGCCAAGTTTACAGCAAAAAAAAAAAACAATAAAGTTTGTGTAGTGTCTGCTTGATTCCTGATTTAATTAACACGGCTCCTCCATCACATCGCATCCAGATACCAATTGGCCCGATCTATCTTTAACCTTGCCAGACACTGCCTCTGTTTTCCCGTCAGTCTGTCAGACTTAATGACTTAATTTTAATTTGCAGCGGCAAATAATCAATTTGATACTGTTTGTGCACAGTCTGACGCTTGATGACATGAGCATGCTGCAGCAATGTTCACTGTCAATGTCCTGTTACTAGTGTCCAGTGTCCAGTGTTCACATGGCACATATGTGGACACATCCTCTGCTCGTTGACTATTTGCGAATTACAAAAAAAAAAGAACGAAGAGAAGCGTACTGAACGTAGTACAACAAATGTTACTCAAGTAAAATGTTTACTTTTGCATTCAATTTAAAGTGCAGAGCACCATCACAGTCACAGTACATACACTGTCATGGGGCATATACGAGGCAACTGTACTCGCAACTGATAGCGTAGGCTCATCGATAACAACAATCGTTGGGGAGCATTGGACTGCGGATTGCGGATTGCAGATTGCGTATTGGAGAGAGACTGGGCAAACTGTGAAAACTGTGGCGCAAGCCGCTGTCGTTCCACTGATAACATTTGGCAAACGCCAATGCAAACGCGTATTAAAAATGCCTAAAGAGGCGGCATCATCGGTTACACATATGGCGATGGCATTGCCGGGTGCAATGCCCGCTGGCCGTTGACTGACCAGCAGCAGCAGCAGCAGCATCATCAGTTGCTCGCTGTCTCTTCGTTCGTTGGCCATTCATTTGGCCCGACAAACATTTGCATTGGCCATTCTCGGTCAATATAGACAGATTTCCATGCAAATTTAATACGCAAACATTTCGGGGCGGCCCTAGTCAAATTGAAAATCTCATCTGCGCAAAGTGGCAGGCGGTCGGTAAGTTAACCGGGGGGGGGGGGGCCTCTTCCAGCTCACCTGCTGCCGATTGCCAACTGTCGACTGCCGCTTTGCGCATTTTGAGCAGCTGCCTAACGGTAAGGCAATCAATTATTGGCCCGTAAGCGCGATTCGTGGGTACCTCACACTGCAGCTCCACATCGACATCTACATCGACATCCGCATATGCATCTATCGCCTTTTTTGCGTTTCGCGCTGGCGGATGTGCTAAGCGCGCTGCCAATTTAAAATACAAACAACATGGTCCAGAGAGAGACGCGTCAATGGTAGTGGGAATCGACTTCTCGACTGACTGCATCCGTTTCCGCCAAAACTCCTCAAGCTTTCGGCTCTCTCTCTCTCTCTCTCTCTCTCTTTTCAACTAGCATCGATTGTGGGCGGCAAAAGAGGTTGATTTGGCTGGGGGTTGAATTTGGTTGAGCTTGGACTAATGCAATGTTAAACACAACTTAGGCCTGCGGCAAGAACACATTTTGAGTTGAAACAGCAACCGATATGAGCTCGTAATCATTTAATATGCATAGAGCTTCGATTTACATTTATAGACTAATAATTTTAACATTGATAGAACGGATATTTGAGCATTTAGATAAATAAAGATAAAAATACTTATTTCATTGAACTCAAACTGTTGGAACCCTTGCTCCCTGTAAGACAGTTTCAAACACAAAAAACAAAAAATATACTAAAAAAACATTAAAATCAATTAACGCATTTCATTGCTGATGTCACAACTCTTTTTCTTTCTTTCCCTTTCTTCCGCTGCTGCTGCAGACTTTTGCTGCCTACTCAAGCGCTATGCATTTAAATATGTTTCGTGTGAACACCAAAACGGTTACAGGACAGCCCCTACTTGACACCAGACGCAGAAGCAGACGCGGACGTGAGCGCGGACGCTAAAGCTATGAAGCAGACGCGACCCAGGGACCAACCACACACAAACACACTCGACAGCAACAACAACGATAACGACAGCGACAACGACAACTTCCGGACTTCCTCGTCTCTTGTCTTTGGTCGCTGTACTCTGCAAATTAAATGCAATGACAAATGCACTCCGTCAAATTGAAAAGGGATTTCTCTTATTAATTATGACGCCGCCGCAGCCAGGACACCAGGACATCAGTAAAAGGGTTGATGACGATGACAACATGTCGTATGAGCAGGGACAGGGATAGGGAAAGGGAACTTGAACGGGAAACGTAGACTGGGACTGGGAATACGTCCATCCAGCCAACTGTCGATTTATTATAGAGGAGCAAGGGGCATCTGTGTGTAAATTTCTCTGTGTATGTTTGAGCTTGTGAGTGTGTATGTCTGTGTGTGTGTGTGTGTGTGTAATGCACATTTAAATAATAACTCTGCGGTTGGCCGCAGCATGGCCGCCTTTTTGTTTTTTTTTTTTAGTTCTGCTTTTTATACATTTTTTATATGATATTTTTTTGTATTTTGTCTTTTTTTTTTTTTTTTAATACAATAAATGACATCAGCTGTTAGCGCCTGCGCAATTTGCTTGCCCATTTTTAATCCTTTATAGTCAGCCTCGCGTTTTCAATTATTTAAAATGAATTGCCAGCAGGAGGGGCAACTACTGTTTTACATATGTATGTATGTATGAATACATATACAATATGTATATGCATTTGGCATATAAATAATGAGTTTAATTCAAATTGACATTCATAGCCGACGGCTGGGCAACGCCTTCAAAAGATTTTACGTATGTTTTGCATTAAAGTCACTACTCAATAAATATTTTTTTTTTTTTTAAAGTAGAAAAGAGTTTATTCAGATGAAAAGCTCTGCAGTTCCTAAATGTTTGAAGTTGTTTGTTGTTGAATGCCATTCGAACATTGCTGCATCACTTGGATTATTCGCCCCTTCGTCAACCTGTCATGTCAAATGTAATTAAGCGATTAAAAAATATATTCGAATTTGTGTTTTTTTACTACTTCTTAACATAAGACTCATATCTTGCGTGCTGGCGAAAGATGAAAGTCTTTTTTTAAGGCCTCTGTGACAGCATAATTAAGCCCGATGTTGTAGATTATATTGTTGCTGGTATTGTAGCTGTCGTTTGGTACATTTTCTATTTAAAACGTTGAAAATGCTTTTAACAAATTTCTTCACCATATTATGCAGATGAGTAAAAGTTGTGTTCGATGATGTTGGCACTGGTCAAGTTGGCTTTTCAGCGACCCAAAAATAAACAGATGTGTTAAATAACTACACTGACAAAAATAAATAATTAGATTGAAAAATTCACAAGATTCATCAATTTAATTAGTCACTTCTTTAAGCCAAAAGCATAGTTCGTCGTATATTATTGTTAGCATACATTTTTTTAGCTTTGATAAGCCAAATAGTTGTATAATTCTCATAAATTTAAAAAAAAAAATTGGCAATTAAAGCGAACATAAAAATTGTATATGTATTTACAAATTGAGATGGCTAAAAATATGCAATAATAAAAATTTATAGCTTAACGCACCATTAAAAATATTTTATTTTGACATGGCTAAAAGAATGGATGGAATTTTCATGTTTAGCCAATTGTAATTAAATTGGATAACAGAACTTTAAGCACTAAGACATATTTCAGTTATAAAATAAGATAGGAAAATCTTTACATTGCTCAAAGCATCTTATAATTAATAAATAAAAAGTGGAAAATGAACAGCTTTTTTAAACATTAAGTTTCTTTTATATAATATTTTTTTGGTCAGTGCATAATTGCTGTATTAGCTGTGGCTGGTTAAGCTGCTGCCCGAGCTCCCCCTTACCCTCCCAGCACTTAATACCCGACTGCACAAAATTTGCCTAATCCCCTCGACTTCCCTCCCGCTTCTGCTGTAGTAGTTGTTGTTGCTTCTGCTGTTCTGCGGTAGTCAACACGCCGACAGCTTTGCTGTTGCTGATGTTGTTGGCCCGATGTCGTGATCAGCCAGGCAGCCAACCAGCTAGCCAGTTTAGAGTATACTATTTAAAAATATATATACATACATATATAGTCATAGTCATTCACTCAGGCAACTCAACAAGCAAACGGAGCCAACGAACGACACAATGTTTGGGTGTCAAATTGATAATCGCGTGAGTTGTTATCACAACAACGTCCAAAACACACACACACACACACACACATACTGTATACACACTTGCAGCAAGCGAGTGTTGTGGAAAAATGCATTAGCTGTCCGTCGCCACATTTTAATGCAATTTAAAAGACGAAGGGGTTGCTTGACTGACTTTTAGCCACGTTAGCACGTGTGTGTGTGTGTTGTTTGGCTTTTGTTGTAACCCAAATATTGCATTATTGTAAAATATAAAGAAAATGTACCGTTTGTTCGCATAATTTGCTATCGCTTTCCGTAAATCGCTGGACATGTTCAAAGCCCATTGAAGCGCGCTCGAGCCAAAAAAAAAAAAAAACCAACGAACTGCCTGCTGACTGAGCTGACTACAAAACTGGCTAACTGGCAACTCTTCGCTGGTACTATTACTGTGGTCAGTTTTTACAGCCTTGTGCCAAAAGGGGTTGGCCAAATTTGTGTTGTTGCTGTTGTTGTTGTTGTTGTTGTTTAAGGGCGCTTTGCGTTAAGCGCGTTTGTTTGCTCACATGTCCGGATGAAAGGTGCAGATAAAACGCAATTACATGCGATTATCACGAAATATGTAGCGAAAATTATGAAATATATAATTTACAGTTAAAAATAAGAGCTGCTGCTGCTGTAAGTTGCTGCTGTTGCTGCCGTTGCTGTTGCAGTTGCATGTCTGTCAGTCAGTCTGTCTTTCTGTCTGTCTGTCTGCCTGTCGCCTACCGATGCACTTTTCAAACATTGACTATTGTTGCTGTTGTTGTCTTTTGGCTTAGGGTGTGTGCCAAACCATAAAAATGTTGTTAAACACACAAGCACACACGGCCGGGCCCGGACTCTCTCGCTCCCTCTATTTAGATGGGGAGAAAAGTGGCCGTGCGTGTGTCGCAGTTGATGTTGCTGTTGCAGTTGTTGCAGTTTATGCAGTGTGCATAAAAAGTAAACAAAATTGATTTGAAAATTGTGCGAACAGTGAACTTAAACCACAAGCAACCACACGGGCCAAAATGGGCCCAAGCAGCACCAACAACAACAAATGGGTACAGTAATGCACACATTATGATGACGACAGCAACAATAAAAACAACAACATCAACAACAGCAACTCAAATACAAATATAAACATAAGCACATGCACAAACAAACACTATAACACACACTAACACACACAAAATACAAACAAACAAACATGTAAAACATGCAGGCGCACTAAAAATATGAAACATACGCGAAAATGACTAGTTGCAAAAATTTCTTCTTCCAGTCCCAGCCCCAGTTTCAATTCCAACTCCAATCCCAGCACACACAAACATTCACACACAGTCACACTCACTTATATACATACTTTGCTCGTTTCCGTGTCGTTCTGTTTTTTATGACGCCCGACATGTTTATTTTGGCTTAAATGTTTTGGGTGTTGTTAAAACGCAAAGTAATGTGCAAATAACGGTGACCGTGCCCTCAGCGCGCAATCTATCAAGTGTTAATAAGCGGGCTTCAGCTCCAGATAGTGCCTTGGTACTTGGTGCTTGGTGCTTGGCACTGTAATGCATATATTAACCCAACCGGTTGTTGATAATATTATGCATTTTGGTACTCTGGTGCAAATGCATTCAAGTTTATGGCATAGAAAAAATAGGTTTATGGCATAAGATGAAGTTGTTCGTTCTCAAGCAGAAAGATGGCAATGGGAAATAGACTTGTTATTTACGCACCTTAAATTATCTAATAACTAGAAATGGTTTTAAAGAAAAATGTCTGCTCTAACTTTGAAATAAAACTAAGTTGATCAATCTTATGATTTCTTACTCAATAACAGATTTTATGATAAAAACATATTGCTTTGTAGTTTTGTTCATACTCTCTTCCCTTCTATTATGTTATCTTCTGAGATAACTATAACATTCAACTTGTCTCAGTCACTTTTCCTTAAGCTGAAATAGGTTCATTAATCTGTGTCGGCTGACCGCAAGTTTATGTATATTTATGTGCACACAATTCACAACAATGTTGCTGATGTTCTATTTTAAGAGCCCTTCTCATTTTATTGATATATGATAACATTGTCATTTCAGGGCAAATGCATTTCAATGAACCACTCGCCACAGTATGGGGGTATTAGCTGTTGTTCCCGCTAATCAGCTTAGGGGCAGCCAAATGCGAATGGAGGGGAAAACCTCATTGGCCTCCTTCATCAGGTCCAAGCTATTGCAATGCATTCAGCCAACTGCTAAATGGATTTGGCCGTTTTAATTAGCAAGAATATGCGGCAAACGGAAAGTAACATGGGATGGATTGGTATGCTAACTAACTGACTAAACTAACTAAACTGACTGGCTTACAACATTCACCTTTTAACGATCGCAACCTAGAGGCAAATGCCAGAAACTATTAGCTCAGTTACCATACCATTCATGACTCTTTTTTTAGTTTTTGGCAGTAATTTTATTTCTTTTACAAATTTATTTTTATTTTTTGGTGTGTGCGTTCTCCTTTTTGGCAGCATTTGTCTCTCATATAAATCAAGTTTTTGTCATGCAAATTCGCTTAATAAAATACGCCAGTAAATTTCGAAACATTTATAAACGGCGCAGCATTGACCTTCTGCCTCATAAATCACATTGATTATTATTTAACTAAAACCAAACAAAATGTTTAAACATTTTTAGTTGTTGCTATTTGCTTATCAGCTCCAGCAGCAGCTGCACAAGGTTTGATTTTACTATATACACATACAATATTTATACATGTTGATATGTATAGTTTTTAGCAAATGTACAATAGTGTTATAAGTTTCATAAATATATGTATGTGAAGACAGAAAGTAACAGCTGCAACCGATTTTATTTGAATTTATTTCTAATAAAAAATAAGAGTGCTTAAATTTTGAGAAATGCTCGAGACTGTGATGCTTTTGACCACACGACATGTTTAATAAAAAGTGTCATAAAAAATACTAAACACACGAAAAAAATATTTATTTTAAATAATAAGTAATACTGCTCAGGGGATAGACAGGTTCCTGCATTAAAAATTTGTTAAAAGTATACAAGTTTTAAAATAATTTCTAAGAACATATATTGTTTTTGTATGTACCGTGTTAATTACTTTTCTTTTTTGATTGTTTCTATTTCTGTTTCTACTTTTTTTGGTTAATTTTAAGTAATTTGAACTTGACCTTCATGATTTCAGCGTCTCATTTGTCGTTTGCTTGTAAAATGGCCTATTAAACACACATTATAAAGCCATAGTTGTCATGTTCGGATGTACATACACATTAACATTTGCGGGGGCTGCGTCAAAAGTTTGCCAGAGTTGAGCACACAGCAGTCAAAAGATGCCAAGGCAAATGCCTTGAACACGCCACCAAAGAATACCTAAACAACCAAATGACTAATTTCTTTGATGATTGATGTTTAATTATTTTTTTTTTTATTTTTTTGCTGCTGTGTTGATTAAGATTGGTTGCGAGAAAATCTAAACGTGGCGATTGGTCAGTTAGAAAAAAAATACAAAATATATGATGTGCCAATTTGAGTATTTCTAATGTGTAAAGTTGTTATCGTCTGCAGGCTACAACGTACAGATGTATGTAAATTAATTTATATATCTTCCGAATGTGTCACACACTCCATAATAAATCATAAATGTACATATGAATCTTAAATAGTTGTCAGTCAGTTGGCAGCGGCATAATTTACAATACATTGATTTTTTTTTTTTCATTAAACTAAAACAAATATAATATAACAACAGCAACAACAGATCCCCTGTGAGCTTGTCCACTTCAAATGTGTGAATAATTTTTATTTTATTTAATACTACGGATATATGTGTATATATATTTCTAACATATTTTTCCGCAGTTTTTATAGACGTTTAAATGAATAATGTTTTCGTTTGTTTCGCTGTCGTTTTTATACATTTTTTTTTTCTGTTCGTTTTTTCATTTCGGATTTTTGGTTTATTTCTTGCTTGCTTAATTTTGTTGAAGTGTTCATTTTGTTGTCATGTTGTTTCTATGCGCCGCGCTGAGGTGATTTACTGCCCCGGGATGCCAAATCTTCCGCCAACTTTGCTAACTAAAGGTAGCAAACAGAGAAAATAAAGTTGGAAATAGAATATTTAAAATCGAATTTAGTAGATAGAAGAAATCTATAAGAAACATGAAACCAAGTTGTGTTGAGTCTCCTTTAATCGTTTAATCGAGTTCCTTAAAAAATTCACCTTATTTTTCTATATTTTGATCATTTTACCATTCTAGCATCTGTTTAAATTTATTGTTGAGATCTTTTCACATTTAAAAGGCAAGAATTAATAGCTGCTTCCTTCCATATATGCTCTTCCCATGCCAGCATCACAAAATTAGCCAACTTATTTTGTTAAGCACAACGCCAGACATAAATAAAATTAATTAACTAACACACAAACACAGTGAACGAATGACAGATAAAAATGAAGAAAAAATACAGCGATTAATGCTTGCAGTTTTTTTTTTTTATATTATTTAAATATCAATTTTATAAATGTCTTTATAGTATAAGCCTTATCTGATTAAACAATTAATTAGCACGGCTTTGTATTGTACACAACCATGTATTTCCACATGCTGTTGGACTGAAAGGCATTTGACAAAAAATAAGATACAGTCTTACTTTATTACAGTCAATACAAATCTGCATAGATTGTGATCAGAATTGACGCAGCTAAATTAAAAATACATTAAAAACGGTGCGATGATGTCGACAGGCGGCATTTCATCATATCGAAGCAGCAGCTTATAGTACAACTCTATAGAGTATATTTAACAACAGACACAGTTTATAAATTTTATATATTCTCGTTTTAAGGCGATGTCCACACTTGCTCAAAGAAGCCAAGAGTTTAGGCTCTGGAACTGGAACTATTAAGAGCCAAAAGAACCGTTTTAGCTAAACACAATTAACTTCGCTTTTCGTTTTTTCTAAGTGGTTCAGCAAGTTGCGAATTTTATATGAATTGCAATAAAATCAAATCAAATACGCGACAAAAATGCAAATTATTTGTTGGATGACGGGAGCGTCTTCGCGACTCCAAGCTATCTTACACATTAATTGTCAAAGATGTCGCTCCACCATCGGCGAGAAGTTGTAGGTAGAGACTAGAAAAACCTACAAACGATATTGTAAGTAAAAAAATAATATAATAATAGTAATCGACAAACTTGGTAGTAGGCGCAACAATAAAAATAAAACTTGATGAAGGTAAAAACAAAAAAAACATATAAACACTTAAAAGAAAAATACAAAATTGTAGTTAGGTGTGGCATTTCAAATGGTTCGACGCCTCGCAACGTGACGCGGGTCGCTATTGTTGTTGTTGCTGTTATTAGTGTTAGTTGTTATTGTTGTTGGCTTCTTGCCCGCAGTAGTAGTCCCAGTCCCCAGTTCCAGCTATACAGTGCGAGAGAGAGACTTCAACTTAAGGAAAGACTTGGATTATGAACGACTGAAATATGCAAATTTATCTACAAGTCTCACATATGAACTTATTAATACATATGTGTAAGTATACATACATATAAAGATATTTATTGTAGACTCTCGTATATGTATTTATAAATTTGAACAGCTTCGTGTTGTTGCTTTTGTTGGTGTTCTTGTGTGTGTGTGTGTGTGTTTTTTTTTTCACTCGTATTTTTTCTAAATTGCTTGAAAGCCGCATTTGCATAAAAAGGGTTGAGTAACTGAAGATTAACTGGCAGCAGCAACAACTACAACAATAAGCAGAAGCAACCAGCTTCGGGTGGGGCTTCTTTGTACAGGGTGGGGCAGACCAACAAACGCCCCAGGTGTTAGCCAGTTCCCCAGTGTACAAATAGTAGAACAAAAAACTTATTTGAGCAATCAGCATTTGATAAAATTAATAAATAAATTAATAACACAATCAATGTAAGCTATAAATACCATATGTTTAACAAATATCTTTAAAGGCATTCTACCATTCACATAATAGCAAAAAGACGTTCATGGCATATGTAAATATGCAGCGTATTCAAAATATTTGTGTATTTATCAGATCAACAGATTTATTTGTGCTATTCATATTTACTGTTCGCTGTAAATTCTGCACTGCTTTCAAGGTTTGTGCCCGTTTTTTTTATATTGTAAAATATTTATTATCATATTCAATATTTATACTTTATTATGCAGATAAGCAATCACAATATTTATAGTGCAATTGCACTCGTTAGACAGACACACACACACACACACACCTCGGTGAATGTGTTAAGATGCATTCAAGTCCACTCAACGAATGCGATAAATTTTCATGCTAATGAAATCTTCATTGGCACACGGTGTAAAGTGCGTCTATTGATAAATAATGCATATTTCAAGATCAATATACTTCTAGTAGAAGTAACAGACTCGATAGCCACCTGGGGACACCTGTTGTACTCTTTAAAGAGAGGAAAGAACGAGAGAACTTTGCTTCCTGGTTATGGGTTGTTGATTCTTGGTAGGTAAGTTTGAGCCTTGAGTTCATTGGCATTTGGCGTAAGTAAGAATTAAGTCACATGTGGCTCACGTCCTGTAAGAGCTGTCGTCATCTGTTTCTGTTCCGTTCCGTTCTGTTCTGTTCTTTTCTGTTGCCAGCTTAAAGACAAAAGGACTTTGTTGTCAAAAGGTTGATGACACCAAGCCAAACAAAAAGGCGTTTAGCCAATTGCGTTTACAGTTGCTTGAACTAGTTCCCTTCAAGTCACAGTTTTAGAGTCGAGAGGCACGTGGCCAAAAAAGGGTCGCAAACATTTTTGTTAACTGATTGCATAAAACTGGCAGCTGGCCAACACACTTTTTTTCTTCTTTTCTTATACGGTTAGTGTTGCCGTTGCTGTTGTTGCTGTTGGTGTTATTGGCAAATCATAAAAATATTTATGCAAATTAATCATTTAACCCAAATGGACCGACAACTATGTATTCGATGCCTTCTTGTAAATGCGCAACACGCGCTTAGCCTGCTAAAAGTTTACAAAAAATAATCACATACATATACTCTTCAGTCTGGCCGGTCTTTTTCGGTACAACAAAACAAATTATGGCGCACGGATTAGCATAAGTTGTGAGCCAGGCCCAGGCTGAGGCCAACTTTGAACCAGGTTCAGGCCCAGGTTACTGTTGTTTTGGTTTGCTATTCTATTGTATGTATACATGTTTTCTGGCCTGCCAACTAGTCGTCAGTTTGGCTGCCAATCCACACAGATCCAATCGGTTGCGATCGTCGATCGTCGACTATATATGGACCCGGCCTGATAAGCTCTCCCTCTTTGTAGTTGGCACGAAATTCCAACTCATATTTATGTCAAAATCTATCAAAGCTTATGTCGCCGCATAGTAGACAGACCCATAGACATATACATAGTAGATGCAGACACCGTTAGGCATATACAATGTATGTTTTGGCGTGGTATAGTTGGCTTTAAAATCGGCTTAGGTCGACAATGCCAAACAATGTGCAGCTTTGACTGGCCAAATCCGACAGTGAAATACACATCTGAGAGACAACAAGATACAAATGTATCTACATATAAATATTTTAATGAATTACAAATGATTTAAATGATTCTTATTTTGACCAAGTTGTAGTAGGCGTACATTGAGTTTAAAATTCCCAAATCCCCGAGTAAGATCCAATTTGCTTGTTACTCAGTTAAAGTTCACAGAATCTAAAGTTAGTCAAAGTCTGAGTCAACTTCCGACGTGACAGCGACCAAGTTGCCTCCAGGCAATGTCGACCTACAACGAACCGCATCTAGTATACAATAATTGTAGAGTATGAGTATAGGTAAGTATATGTATTTAATTGTAAAACGGCTAGATTGGAAAATTGATTCTTGTATATAATTGGCAGCGCAGTGTCTGACGTCAGCGTTAAATACATTAAATCTCTGTGGGACTGGGGGACGACAGAGCACGACAAATAATAACACAAACTCGGAATTAAATTCGAGCTCGAACTGAATCACTCAATTGCACGTGGCTGATTTATTATAAGCCACAATACAATGTGTGCACAAAATATATATGAACATATATGTATGTAGGTGCTGGGTGTCGGCTTTACTTTGTCAGTTGTTTTTTGCCCAATAGCCTTGACCGTCGACACCGTCCAACTGACTAACTGAGTTAACCCCCAACTCTTACTCCTCACCAACAGTAATTAGCATAATTTGCTCTGATATGGGTCAGCATTTGTGCTGACAAACTGGGCTGGGCTAGGCTGGGAGAATGGGCACGAGTACAATATTGAATACAACTAAGTCTAACTGAGTTCAGCAGAATTTGAGTGCCTTATCCCAAATTTGGGATAGTTTTTACAAACATATTAAAAGTGTGTGTGACAAAATAGTGATAACTATAATTATAAAATAATTTAATTATCAATTGGCTCAAGAAAATTGTATAAAATTCCATTGTATTAAAATTTTTTATTCATCTATTTCAAAAATTTTATAAACATAAATTATATTTTTTACATATTGTTATACACAAATAAATATTTTTACAGTTTTTTATAGTTTCTCATTTAGTTTTTGTATAGGTTCTACAGTCCATAGATATGTTTATTATTATTATTGTATTATTATTATTAAAAATCGAAGCACAATGGTTTTTTGTTTTGTCAGCTAATTTTAGTAAACATACTTATAGTAAAAACTACAAACTTAGTTGATTATTTTATAGAACTTTACCGACAGGCATCGCCATCGTCTTGCCCATCGATATGACCATTGTCATTTGGCTTGGAGTCGGTTTGTCACTTAGTCAGCATTTTGGTCGTGTCAACGATTAACATTTAACGAGTTTCGAGTATCCGAGTATCCGAGCTCTCAAGTTCTCGCTTGTGCCCAGCCCAGCGCGACCCAATGCGCATTGTAGGGTTAACATTTTGGCATCGACAACACACCCAGTAAATACTTATGCAAGTGTATATGTATGTGTGCCAGCTAGTTGCTGGCCAGCTCTATCTACCTATCTATCCAGTAGTTGTCATTTAGTTTACTATTTACTGTCACGCTCTCAAGTGCGCTTCAAGCTGACGACGATGGGCATAAATAGTTGAGTGGGGTTGGGCACACACATGTGGGCTGGGCCAAAAAGCAGTCAGATCAATTGCTGTCTGATGTTGTTGTTGTTGTTATTGCTATTGCCATGCAATTAGTTTAACAAAGAGTCTTTTATTTATTGAATTTGCTTTGGTAATAGTAATCCGTTATTTGTGTGACTTCGAATAGCTGAATATAAATTAGCACAGATTTAGATAAATTAATGCAATATGCTTGTCTTAAAACTAAAATGCTTTGTAGCTACTTACAAGTTAACACCTTTATTTCAACAGTTTCTTTATTCCTTGCTCCAAAATGCAGCTGCTTGCATACTTTTTTTTTGTATTTTTCCCCAGCTGACCAAGTTAAGCTGCAGAATTTTAAGCTTGTTGTTGGTGTTGTTGTTGTTGCCATTGTTTGTCAAACGTCAAGCGGCTGTAAAGTTGACTAACTTAACAGTTCCAGCCCCCGGTTCCAGAGTCAATTCAGTATACAGTTCCGGCTAGCCCCCTTTCGAAAGCCATGCCAACAAAATGGCAAAAAAAATAAGCAGAACGAAAAATTGTCTGAGGCTGGCGACAAAAACGCCGCGTCAAAAGCAAACATTTTGCGCGGCACAGTTTTGATTTATGAGCTGAAATTAAATTAACTGCTGCAGCTACAACAACAACAACAAACGGCAGCCAGAAGAATTTCCAAAGCGTTGAAATGGACAACAACAACAAAAGATACAATGCCTCAAGTCCAAGTTGGCTGTCCAGTTCCTTCAGTTGCCCCAACTGACAGCATAAAAAATAATAAAGAAAAATAAAAAGAAATCAACTGAAATTGTTACTATTTTTTCCGTTGCCCGTTTGCTGACGCGGCTGCTGCGAAAAATTGCAAGCGGCAACATTTTCGGAACCAAAAGGAAACAAACCAATTGCCATTGCCATTCTCAGACCCATTCCCATTCCCCATTCCCCATTCCGTATGCGATAAAGTGAAGTATAGATAAAGTATCGTAAGTATTCGACTTATTGTATGTGTGTGTGTGTGTTTCTGACATTTATGTACATATATATATTTTATTCCGCTCGCTTATCGGCATAGCGCACAAAATAAAGTTGAATGCATTTTGCTTGCTTCATATCAGAGTTCAGCCAGCAACAGCAGCTTCAACTTGAGGCGTATCTATAGAATGCATATCTTTTGCTTATGTTTTTGGTTTAATTTTCTGGTTTTTTTTGTTTTCATGGCAGCACATGTGCTTTATATACTTACTACAACAACACACTCTCCATATGAACGTACTTAAAGTCCCGAAAGCTGCAAAAAAATAAATGTGCGTGTGCAATTGCTGGGGACTGTCTCCCCTCTCCTCTACTCCTCTACTCATCTCTCTCTCTCTGTTTGTGGCACTTGATGATGATGTTGTTGTTGCCGTTGAGGTTTCTGGAGTTTGTGGAGCTGCTGTTGTTGTTGTTGTTGTTGTAGTGCCCTGTGCCTGCTGCCATCAGAGTTTTGCAGTTTTATTGTTGGGCCATTAACTCGAGAAACTGCGCTTGGGCTTTGGCGCGTTGCACTTTTTGAAAGTCTGTCTCTTCAGTACAGCAATTTTTGCTTTTTGCTTTTTGCTTATATGCTACAATTTATTTTTATTTTCCTCTCCTTTTTGTCAAGCTGACTGCCTGACAACGCTTTGCCAAAAGGTTTTTGACATTGCAACATTCGAAGGTCTTTGGAATGGCAAACAACAAGAACTAGTTCTGTATTGAGGGAATTGAGTTTGTAGCAGCCCAAAAGGCTTGGCCTTAGCTTTAGTCAAGTGTTTTGTTAATAAATTAGTTAATTTTCCACATGTCATACGACTTATCAGATATATCATTATTTTTATACGCGTATCAAATTTCTAGCGGTTTTAACAGCATCATTGTGAACTAACAAGCCCCTTACATAAAGAATTCTCATTAATTTATAACAGATCCATTCATTCTCGTTCTCGTTCTCTCTTTCTCTCTTTCTGTCTCTCCCTGCATTTAGCTGAGAATGTAACCGTTGAGTGTAATTATACAATTCGCTTGTTAATCAACATTTTCCATTAACTGTTGTTTTTCTTGCTGCTGCTGCTGCTGCTATTATAAATATTCCGCATAGCAACTGTACATATCTTAATGTACTAAATGTATAATATGAAAACAAGGCCCAAATGATAATGGCTACAAATTACATGGCTTTAATTCAAGCGCATTTAACCAACAAATACAAATCCCTTTCCGTCATGATATGGCGGATGTATCTCAGCTTCTTACAAATGTTTTATAGATTATTCAAAACTCTACTCTAAACTTTTAATGAAATTAATGAAATTAAAACCCAAGAATACTCTCATAATGGAATTTAGCTAATGTGGTTTTCTTGGTTAAACAAAATCACATTTTAAGTTGGGCTTTCAAGCGTTCTAACTGTAATAGTCTATACTTAACAGATATTAATGTAGTGTTAACTTTTTTCGCCCACTTTTGCCTACTTTTATCAGCACTTGACTTCATACGATAAAGTCACTTAATATTACTGATAATTCTTGACCATACTTATTACTCTCTATATTTAACCAAAACATATGTACTTTTGATTGCCTTATATGTATCTCTGCAGAGCTTATTGTGCTCATTTGCAAGTTCGTGTTGCGGGGGTTGGGGTAAGCATTTAACGTGTGTTGCACGAATCGGAAAAGTGTGTTTTAATGGTCGTTTAGCACTTCTTATGTGCTGGGCCCGAAGCACGTAATTTTCTGATTTGCCAGCTACGATTTTTGTGGCGATTTTGAACTGCGCACGTAGTCAGTTTTTCTGCATACAAAAGACGCTAGCGTTTTTAGTCGCACTCAGTTTTTTTTATTTTTTTTTATTTATTTATTTTGGCACTGTGTTGTGTTTTGGTCTTCCAAGAGCACGGTATGAAGTTCCTACGAGTATTTAAATTGAACGTAGGAACTCTATACCTCGCTGATGGCAAAAACCAGGTAGCATTTTTTAAAATTCTTTTTTTGAGTAGCATTTCCTCTTTTTCTTCCATCAAGTCAAATCACAGCTTAACAACAAAAAATCCAATTTTTTTTTTCTTTGTATCTTTGCTTTTTGGGATTCTGTTCGCTTTGAGGAATATTTTATGCTTTTGCACTGCTTTTCGCCGTCCTTCTCATTTTTGTTCTGCCTTCCATTTTTTTTATAGTTTCGAGCCACTGAAATTATTTTTTTTTTTAATGCTTAAATATTTTAAAAAAATTTTGAGTTAAAACTTTTATCAGAAGTTTATGCATAAAATTTAATGGAAAATTTTGTAAAATTTTATTAGCATGTTTGATGATTTTATGCGAAGTTATAAATTGATTAATTCTGAATTTTTATTATTAGTTTATTTTTGTGGTTTTTATGGCTTTTAAACGGGAACTGCGGGAACGTGGATTTAGAAGTGTTTCTTTTTTTTCGGTTTTTATTTCCTTTAGCATTAATTTTATTTTCAATAAAATTTCACGTCGTATTTTATTAACGTTAGTTAAGCACTTTAAAAAGTGTATAAAGCATATTTAATTTGGATTTTTGCCATTTGGCATATTAACTGCATTTTTTTTTGTAACTTAAATTTGTTTACGAAATATTTGAAAACACGTAAAAAACGTCTCGTCGGCAACACGGAGCGATTTGTAAACGTTTAGTGGCAGCTCCAAAAGCGAACTGAGAAAAACGCAACAAAGTCGCACAGAAAATAACTCGTACAGCGCGCGGCGTCAACTGCGGCTGCGCGGCGGCGTCGCTGTCGCTGCTTTGGCCGCGGGATCGCCATATACATATGTGTGTGTGTGTGTGTGTATCTAAGTGTTTGCTGCCGTTGCAGCGGAGAAGTTGCTTATCGGCCTCTGCTGCTGCTGTTGCTATCAATCGATAATCGTCAGATTAGAAAACGTCGACGTTCACTTGGGCACGTAAGCAGCAGCAACGGGGCCCCCAACCGCAGTCAACAGCAGCAGCAGCAGCGCTACAAGTGCAACTCACTCACACACACACACACACACACACACCCACACGAAGGAACGAACCAACGAACGAACGATCAAGAAATTCCAGTTAAGCAGCAGCGCCATGCTACGTACCGTTTTACCGTTAACACAACTGAACGCACTCGCCGTCAATAAGCGACTGAGGCCACAAAGCTACAAAAACACCCGAAGCCGCTTGTCGGTTTGTCGCTGCCGCTGGTTGGTTGGTTGCTGCTGCTGCTGCTACGTCGCAGCGCTGTCGCTGCTGCGCCACTGTTGCTGTCGCTGCTGTTGCTGCTGCTGCTCTCGGTGGTGGTTTGTTGCCCTCATCGAGTGTGTTGAGTTGAGTTTGAGAGGCAGTTGTTGCTGCTGCTGCTGCAGCAACATGCCGATGCAGTGGCTTCGTGTTTTTTTTTCCATCTTTCTTTGTGTGTGTGTTTGTGTATTTTTGTGTAGCTTTGTCGCTCACGCAAACGCAAATATGACGCAAGCGAACGGCAAACGGTGAAAGCTGTTTTTGGTTGTCGCTTTGAAGTTGCTTTTGTGATGTTGTTGCTGTTGCAGTCGCTGCTAATTCGACTGCTGCTGCTGCTGTTGTTTTTGCGTAGGCGACTCGCACGCGTTGCCAACTCAATTAATGGCAAAAGCAAAAAGCAACTCTTAATTAATGAAAATTAAATAGTTACCAAAAAGCGCACACATTTCAAGGCCAATAGCATCAGCAGCAGCAGCAGTAATAACATTCGCAGCAGCCGAGTAACAACAGCAACAGCAACAACAACAACAGCTAACGTGCTTTCGCGAAGGGAGTTCGATGATCTGTTTACGATTGTTTTGCGCGGCATCGTCGATTTCTTGTTGGTTGGTCGTTGCCTTCACGAGCAGCAGTCGCAGCAGTCCGGCAGCAGCAATCGTAGGCCTACACAACGTACGCAGCGCAGTCAACGACGTACGCTTTGCAGCATTGCGTACGTACAGTAGCACAAGCCTCAAGTGTATTTTCACAATGATAAGCACACACTGGAATATGTATATGAGTTTGTATACCATACGCCATACGTACACGTAGTACGTCTACATGTAGTCATAGATATTTATCTAGATACGCGCGCTCGTTTGTCTGCTGGCTTTTGGCGCTTTATTTTGTTTCGCTGCCGACGACGCCGTCGCCGCCGCTAAAGTAGAAACAAATATTTGGCGCCTTTTTTGTTTCTCGCTGATTAACACCTTAAAGCCGTTGGCTATATGGAGGCCTATTCAATAGCAAATTTGGCACGTGTGCGCAGCAGGTGTTGCTTTTAGATACTAGAAAAATATGCATGTAAATGTTATTGTGGTAAGAAGCTTGTTAAATCAAGTTTGGCTTATAAAAGTCGTAAGTATGTATCTTTTAACACGCTTGCTGGCTTTTTTCTCCCTCCGCCAAAGTAAACAACAACAATTTTTTCAAGAGCAGAAACAACGTCTATGTCTGATAAGGAATTTGGCGCGACAAAATGTAGGAACGAAAAAAAAAAAAAAAAAATGTTTGACGCCTTTATTTCTCTGCCGCTGATTAACACCTCAAAAGCTTTGAGTTTTTTTTTTATTATTTTTTTTGTGTCTATTATTTAGCGCAACTTTTGACACGTGTGCCTTGTATATATTGACTTTAGGTTTATTAAGCGAGAAGTGAGACAATAAAACATGTGAATTAAAGTGGGAAATACCATCTAAATATTTAAGCTTTTAATACCAATTTCATGACTCACATGAATCGAAGAGATTGTTCTCAAAAATGAAAGTTGAAAGACATCAAACTAATACTTTAAGCCTTTAAGATACACATACATACATATGTATCTACATCTAGAAAGAGTACTTGATCTTCGATCATATAAAAATAGATTGTATCGTTCGGATGACATCACACACATTGCACAATTATCTTGAAGATTGTACAAAAATAATTGTTCTCAAATTTAATTCAAATTGAAGTGCAATCACATTTTTACATGTTCTTGAGATACATTTTTGGCGTGCGGATTTTTAAGTTTCTTTGTTTGTTTGACGGCCTGTCAGTCGACAGATCTGTACAAGTGTGAATGTGTCTGTGTGTGTTTATTTGTTTGTGTGTGCGAAAGTTTGTGTAGCTCTCAACTCAACTTTTGGCTGTGAAAAAAAAAGCATAATGAAATAAATGTTAACAATAACACACAAAAAACAACAAAAAACTGACACAGACAGCAACCTGTTTCTAAGCGAATAGCATCCACATACATATATAGTATAGCTTACACACACACACACATACATGCATATGTATATGAGTTTTGTTTTGGGGGTTTGATTTTCGCTTGGTTGACTTGCTTTGTTGCTTTTTTTTATTGTTGTTTGATTTCTGTGCGTTTTTTTGAAGGTCAACTTTTATTTTATGTATTTTTTGTTGTTTTGTTTATGATTTTTTTTTTTTTTTTTTTTCACTTTTTGTTTGTGTTGTTTAATGAGCCGTTTGCGTGGATAGGTGGGTTGACTGTGTGAGAATTGGGCTCTCTTCTCGATGACTTGGACTAATGTTAATGGTTATGTAACGGTCACTAAATACAAAAAAACAAAAGCAAAAAAACGTTAAGTCTACAAAGAATACCCCCCAAAAAGAACAATAGAAATACCTGTGTTATTTTCCAATTAATCAAAGAATACAATTTAAAAGATTTAGTTACTTAAGCAAGCACAAGAAGAGTCAAAGCTTTAAAAAATGATTAAATGATTTTCAGTACTTAGTAAAATTAGTTGTGAAATGTACTTTGAAAGCTCAAAGTTCTTCAGAATTATTGTTTTAAAGGGATGTAACTTGCTTAAGACTTTTTGATGAGGATCCCTGTGAAGAGTTCTTATAATATCCATATTTCAATCTTCATACAATTGATTATTAATAAACTAACTATGCAGATTGTTTCCCCATAAATAATTACTTGGCAACCCAAAAAGCTTTAAGAGATACCAAAAAAAATTAAATGGGTTCGGGAAAAAAAACCGTTTGATTGACAGAGCTTTCTGTGTCGTCAGCCCTGGCTAAAATCTTTTCTCTGGAGTCTAGACAGTTGAATTAAGTAATTAATACTATCATAGCCCAATTTTCGACGACATTTTTCTGACAATGACAAATGTGACTTGTCAACGTCTACAAGAGCCAACGATTAGTGCCAAATTGTTCATAACAATAGGGGAAAAGGGCGAAATTAAAAGTGTCTCCAAATCCATAGAAATAAACCCCATAAATGGGGCCAATGTGTCGGTTGAAAATGACGCAATTGTCGTAGCCACATTTAATTGAAATTATTCAAACTTAAAACCTAAAACGAAAAGTTCGCTTTTGTAGCGAGCATTTTCTTTGTGCTCTGTGACCAAAAAAACGAAGAAAAAAATTTTGGAAAAGATGAACATAAATTTGAAATTAATGGCTGACACTTCAGCGCACACACACACACACACACACAGACACGTAGCACACACACCTTGATGTGGCCCAATAGATTTATGATTATGCCTATTCATACATCAACAGTTCTTCTTCATAATCTATGGACAGGTTTGTTGCTGTTGCTGTTAGTATTGTGGTTTTGTGTATTTATTACTATGTATTTATTTATTATTATTTATACTTAATATGCTTGAGTTGTTGCTGTTGCTGTTCAGTAACAAAATCTCTCAAAAATATGTTTATGTGTCTGCACAAAATTATAGTTTGTTTTATGTGCTAAAGTGTAGGGCGTCGTTATGTGTGTGGCGCGTATGTTTATGCTCTTGCGGCTGTATCCCCCATATAAATCTCAATCTCGACGCGTAGGTGCAGCCAAAAATCCAAAGCCACAACGGCCACACATTTTCATTGCTCGTAACACGCCCCGTTTATTATTATTTTTATTTTTTTTCTTTTTACGACGGTCTACCATACCCCTTAAAAGACAAGCTTAAGGTTATTTGCTTATTAGCTAACAGAAAGTTGGTAAATATTTTTAGCTATTTCACAAGACTTTTTAGTATCTTGCATTGAAAAACTGGATGAGAAAAGTTCATCTACAATTGATAAGAATAAAGAGTGTTTGTTAGTTGATTAAGTATGACATTTTTTTAAGATTTTTTCTTGCCCAAAACTCTATACTCTTTAATTTATTTTGGAATTTTTTGTACCATTTTAATTGGTAAATACCATTACAGAGTAGCTTTTTGGCTTAGCATTTACTGCCAAGCCTACCCAACTTTATGAGATTTTTTTTGTTTCATCTTAGGCTATTATGTTTTCACATTGATCCATTCCATGAATTTGAATGGAACGACAGACAAACGCCATATACTTAAATCAGCTGTGAAGAATCCTACGCTCCAAGCTAATGGCATGTCTATGCAGATGGATCGTATGATTACTATAGCAGTGAGTGTGTGCCACAGTTACTATCAGTAAATGCATCATACTCTCTCGTATTGTGGTCTGACATCATTTAAATTTTTGCAACGGTTGCTAATTGCTTTTCAATTGCTTATCGTTCAGCGCGTAGTGTCAAAGCACGGGCCACACCATCTGCGATTAAATAGAAATATATATATAGACATATGTACGTACGTACTTGTAGTACGGGAACCGATAAGATTGACGACCCTCTCTTTGAACTGCGCACGCCTTGTCTATAAATAAATATAAGCCGCTAAAAGTTGCGTTTACGATAAACTCGATGGGCAAAAACAACTGTTTCTACACGGTTTGTGTGTCAGTTGCCAAGTTCTTGGCCAAGTTTTTGGCACAGTTTTTTTTTATTTTTTTGTATTGTCGGTTGCGAGTGCAAGTGCAGGCGAGACAGATATACGGCAACGCCTACTAAAGGCGTGTATGTGTTTGTATTACACAAACATGGCAGTCCAAACTGTATGAGTCCTTGGCTCTTATGGCCAAGAAGAAGAAGAAGAAGAAAAAACCACCACAAAAACCAGCCACGTTCAAAAGTCACAAAAGTTATGAACTACCCAAACACGCATACACATATGAGAGCGCGTGTGTGTGTGTGGGGGTGGGAAACACACATGCCTAATACACACACACACACAAATACACTAATACCCACACAGAATTAAACGGTATATTGTTCTGGTCGCAACTTCTTTGACTTTGTTTTCCTTCAACATTAAGCTTCCTTCCCATCGATTATTGAGAGTAAAGGAGAAGTTGCCTTGACCTTATCGTTATCCTTTTCTGGCATTTGGTAAACCTCAAACCCTCAACCCCCTCAAAAGTGCCTTTGTTCGATTTTTGCTCCGTTTGCATTGCGTGACTATTTAATATTTAGCTCTTGTTGTAGTTTTCGTTGTTGTTTTTTTGTTTTTCGATGGAAATAGCTCATAAAATGATTTATGGCTAATTGCGTGTTGTAGTTTTTTACCTTTTTTTTGGTAGGTTGGCTGAAGTCTTTAAGCCTTAATAGTGTTGCCAAGCTAGGCGAGTTAGTTTTGAAGATTCTCACTTTTAACTTGAAATCGGCTTAAGCGCTTTTTGTCTCAAGTGGGACTCTAAGCCAAAAAACACGCCTTTTGTCCACTACTCTTTCCCCTTGAGATAAACATTTGCGCACTTCACGTGTATATAAATTTTTATAAATAATTCAATACCAAGTGCAATATTAACAAACTTTTTTGTGTATTATTAGCAAATCTTTTCAACAGAGCAACAGAAAATATTGCATAAATAAACACTTGGCACAGCTGTAAAGCTTTTACAACCCACTCCAAGGCGATCAATTGATCGGGCAACATGAGCATGTCAATCATATATATATATATGTATATATATCTGAGCACTTGGAAATCAACATATCACATACATACATATATCGAGACCAAGCCAAGCCGAGCAGCATCAACAAAAGGCAAAGGCAACAAAAACGATTTTCAAATAAATTCAGCTGCTTTGGTTTTTTTTTTCTCTTTTTTTTGTTGTTGTGTTTGTTTTGCAATTGAAAGTCAATTGAGCGACATACATAGCTAGGAATAAAAGGAAGGGCGGATGGAGGGTAAGGAGTGAGGCTGCATTGAACTGCTTGCTTTTTGGATTTTGGGTTTTGTTGGACTTTTGGTTGGCTCGCTTCGCCATGTAAATGCAAATTCACGCAGCGCCAGCGGGCAGAAATGCCTTTTGAACTGCTTTTGGTCAGACTTGGTCGAAGAAAGGTGCATGAAGGGACGAGAGAGAGAGAGAGAGAGAGAGAAGAGCCATCAGGCAGCTGCATGCATGCGTTTTAGCAATTTGCAAATTTACAAGTTCCTACATACTGGGAAGCGCATGTTTAATATCAAATTATGAAATGGCCAGCCAGCAAATGCCAGCTGGCTCTTCTTCTTGTTGTTGTTGTTGTTGTTGTAACTTTCAGTGATTGCGATTTGCAATTTCAAGTGCCACACGGTGCAACATTTGTATGCAAATTGCTTGGGCTGGCGAGAGTGCACGAAGTGCAACATGTTGCTGCTGTACAAGTTGTTATTTTTGCTCGCTGCTTGTTGTTGCTGTTGTTGCTGTTGTTTGTCGTCTTCGTCGCAACTTTTTGCCTTGCGGTCGGGTCTGGTCTGTCTTGCCTGCAAATAAAGAACGCATTGAGTTTTTATTAGTTTTTGATGATGCTCATAAAACGACGATGATAAAAATCTGTTTGCTTAAGTAAAGTGAGGCATTTAAAGAAGGCACAACCACAACCAGAGACACTCAGCGACACAGAGACAGACTCGATAAATGTCTCACGGAGGGGGGTAGGCGAAACGGGTAGGAATGTCAGCTAGCTAGCTGGTGGGGGATGAATGGATGGTGGGGTTGGGCAAAGTGAAGGGTAAGCCACTATGAATTGTTTAATGGTAACTAACCGTTGCTAAATGCTATAAAAACGTCGCAAGTGTTGAGTTCTTGTTTTTTATTATTATTTTTGAGTGCTTGCCTTTTACAGCCAATGTATGTATGTATGATTGTTGACGGTTTATCTTTTGGCCGGTCATTGACTGACGACAACATGTGGCGAGCAGTCAAAGAGTTATGATACTTAAAACTCAACACTTCAGCTTTCGAGTCCTAATCTTAATACCATTCATTGAGTTCAGCTCAAAAACTCTCTCTCTCTATTTAATAATCTAATCAAATGAAATATCATATGGTTTATTCATAGCACTAATTTCCCTAACAGTTGTCGTTTCCCTTCATCAAAAATCAGTTACTGGCCCCAAAAGGACACACGCTGCATAACTATAATGATGATGACCGCTGCATGTCACACATCATAATAGCTACACTCCAGTGTAAAAGGTGTAAAAGCGCCAGAGATAGAGAGAGAGAGAGAGAGAGAGAGGGGGAGAGTATGCCGGCTGTGTCTTATAAACAATTACGTTAATAGTCGACCAGGCCCTGGCTGCAAAACAATAAGAACTAAAGCATTTAAATGGACGTTTTAGCTAAATTAACAAAACACACACAACATTCAACCAGATAGAGAGAGAGAGTGTGTGTGTGTGATAGAGATAGCTATAGAGCCTAATCGCTAGACGACCTCAGCTAGACGCGCCCCCTTTCCAATTGCCCAATGTACATATGTATTTGTATCTGTAATTGTATCTGTATCTGTGTGTGTTTGTTCGTCTAATGACACAACATTTCATTAAAAATAATTTCACTAAACATTTGACGTATTACGTCCAATTGGCATTTCTAATGACAAACTCACACACACACACACAAACAGATAGACATTCAAATAGATGGATGCATAGAGAGACGCTGCTGAATAGAAATAGAAAATAAATGTGTGTACACATAATGTTACTAATCGTCAAATATGTATTTAGTTTTGTTGTCGCGCTTGTTACACGTTCTCTTGTTGTTGTTGTCGTTGTTTCGGGCTTATTGTGTGTTTGTTGGTTCGAGGTCTTATCAGCTCGTATCGCTGTAAAAACGTTTTTAATTTCCTATCGCTGACCAACAATCATTTAATTATAGTGCTTGAAAAGTATTTAGTTAGCTGCAGCAACAAATACAAAGCCGTCCCTACTAAGGGGGGCACCAAGCACAAAAGTAAAACTGACTCACGCTTAAAAAAAAGTAGATAAAACGAGACTTCTGCTTCTTAAAAGACCGATCCCCCCCCACCAATGATGACTGAGCCACTGCGGCGCAGCTTAGACCAATGTGTGATCCAAAATTGATTTGATTGTAGATCGCAATCTTTTCACTTGAAAACCAGTTGAAAAATCGCAGCGAGCTGCAGCTGCGACAGAAACTTTATGTTGTCTAAACAAACATATTGCCAAGCTGCATTAGGCTTAGAGCAATCATTCAACAGTCGCAGATTTTTATTAAATGTCATCGAGCGAGAGAGCTCGTTTGCTTATGCAGGACAGCGCAGACATTAGTAAGGGGCACCATGAAGCATATAGATACATATATAAGTACATACATACATGCATATATGCCACAAGTAGATATACTGTAAAAATTTTACTATTTGCTGTCAATCAATGTCAGTGCAAAAGCCGAGCCATAAACAATATCGGATTTCTGGCCACAGAATACTAATTAAATTACGCAAAAAAGGCAAAAGGCAGCTAAACAACAGCAACAGAACACAGCAGCAGCAGCAACAGCAGCCAAGCTAAAAGTGAAGTGAAAAGCAAATGCGAGATTTTTAATGTTCAGATAAGCATACAATAACAAACACACACACACACACACGCACACATACACGGAAAGGAAACTGCTGCAAATGTATCTGGCAGCCTGTATCTACAAATGTTGTTGTTGTAATGCTCATGTTGCTAATAATAATAATAATGATGTTGTTGTTGCTGTTGCTGCTGCTGCTGCTGCTGTTGGCCATTGCAGTTGCTAATTTTAAATGGCAACAACAACTTTTGTGAATTGAAGTTTCTCTGCACTTGTTGTTACTGCTGTTGTTGTTGTTGTTCTTTTTGCTTGTAATATATTTTAATTTATGCTCGGCTGGCAATACTTTTGGCCAGCAGCAACTGCAAAATCAGCAACAGCAGCAGAAGCAGCAGCAACGCCACATTTCAGGCACGCTGTAAAATTGCGCGTAAATAAACATTAATTTTAATTTAATGAATTAACACACACACACACACACACATATACACATTCTGCTGACCAGTGTATATTTGTATAAAGTATAAAGACATCACCAGTGGAATTTCAAGCCCCCTTTACTCTACCAACCATACCAAGCTAGCGAGAATACACTACAACTGTCCCTGCTTCTAGCTGCTGAGTCATTTTGTGAGTGCTCGCCTTGGCACAATATATTTAATTTATTTGTAAAAGTTTCTTTCATTTTCATTTTGCTTTTGGCTTTTGGCATTTTCATGTGGTTTTATTTGGGCCTTTAATGCGAAGTGTTTGCCATATATTGTTGAGGTTCTAACTATACTCGCGAGTGGGTTTTGTCATTCATAGAAAGGAAAAATGCATATTTTTTTTTGTTATTTTATTCTTTGCATATTTTTAAAAATTTTCATTTAGATTTACCCAATTAAACTCAAAGAAATTTTCATTTCATTTCGTTTTTTCTGTTATTCTTTAAGTATAGATTAAATCAAATCATTTAAAATATTCATTATTCTCTGAACATACAGTATAGATTACTTTCTATACCTTAAGTAATTAGCTCAATTCGTGTGTGCATTGAATCCATGTAAACTAAAACACATATCAGAAACAGTTACACCATGCAGTTGACTGCTTTAATAAGCTACTCAACAACAGGAAGAAGAACAACAACAACAACAAAAACAACAACAATAATAATAACAATAACCAACTGTCAGCATGTTAACAACATAATTAAATATGCAGCTCCCCAAAAACTATTCACAATTAAATTAGCCAGAGTTTGTATTTATTTTTTGTATGTAAGGGGCAGAGAGTGGCCACTTGCCACTCACATGCAACATAGAGTGGCTTTTGTTATCAGCCATGCATCGCCAGTTTGCCACGTTGCCACATTGCCAGGCTTGTAGCCTGTTTGCATTGTAGCAACTACTATTTCCTGTCAGATTTTGCATAAATAATTTTTGATAATCAGAGCCAGGCACAAACATAAATTTAATTAGCCACATATGCTGCATTTAATTAGCAGTAAGCTCATGAGCTCTCAGTGCGTCTAACTGTTGCAGCAACAGTAGCAGCAACTGCAACTGCAACTGCAACTTGCCACAGTTAGTTACTCACACTCTGCCTGCCAAGTCGCAGCAGTTGCGAGTTTAATTGAAATTCACACGATGCGAATGTTGCCGCTCATTTGGTAAGCCAACTGCGTTGTTGTTTATACATAAACATAGATTTATATGTAAGTATATTTTTTTTTTTTTTCATTATTATTATTATTTTTTTATTATTATAATTCCTTTCTATTTTTTGTTGTTGTTGTTGTTGTTGCATAAGCAGCCTGTTGCTACTGCTGCCACATCTAATGCTTATGGCAGGAGGAGGGAAGGGGAAGGGGTCTATCTTGGCTGGCTGCCTCTGCATATGTGGCATGCATAATTAGCAGGCTAGATAGGATTGAGTCCGCAGTACGCGCAGTATGTATAAAGAATTTTCATTTTCATTTCTTATTCATATTACAAACACAATAAATTTGTAATCAAAACACACACACATGCATAGAGATGTATCTATGTGCCCCACTTGCTTTTTTCTAGTTTCTTCTATTTCACATTTTATTTTATTTTTTTAATGAGCCATTAAGCTTTAGATTTCTGCGTTTAGATACGCCCAGAAGTTTGTCTATCTTTTGAAGCTGATGTAAGAGTGGGGCAAAATGCTTGAATATGATATTCAATGCGTTTCCACGAAACGAATTAAGTTATTAGATACGCCCGAGCTGGAAAACTGTGTGCCAGCCCATAGAATCAATTTTTAAGATTATGCATTTCTACATTAATGCGTATAATGTTCTCGGCAAGTTGTTAAAAATAATAGATGATCTCAAAAAAGGCATAGAAAGGGAAACGAACTACTGCAACATGTTGCATTGATATTATAAAAAATATGTGGCAAGCATGTGGGCGATTTTTCACATGCAACTTACTTTTCCGTCAAGCTGTCTGTCTGTCATTTTATCTCTATGTTGTTTGTCAACAAGAAGCGGCTGTCAAACAAACAGAGAGCTGAAATCTTCATTTGAATTGTGCCCACAATTAGTGTGGCTAGGCAACACTAACAATAACAACATTAATATGTGGCATTTTGTATGTGTTTTGATTTTCCAACTGTCAAAAGTTTTGTTTATTTGTATTTGCTATCATTATCTTTTTCGGTTGCTCATACTACATACAGACTTTGTGTTGATTTAAGCCAATTTTAGATATTTCAGTCCTCGTTTAGAGGTTTAGATTGAGAGTGAGAGAAATAGAGAAGAAGAAGAAGAGTAGTCGAAATTGTTTTTGCGGTTCGCATTGCATGTGAAAATTTTGTTCAAACAATGATACAAATACTAAAGTAATAAAAAATAATCAACAACACAAATAGTATAACAACGAATCATATTACAAAAGCAGTTAGACAAATAAACAAACAAAAACAGAGCGAAAGAGATAAGGGAGAGTGAGAGCGTTGAAAAGAGAGAGAGAGAGAGGGGGCGATTGTATGAGGCAAAGCAGACGGCCTGACGACAACTGACGCTGAATTATGGAGCCCGTGCATGAAAGTCATGCAAACTGACAGGCAGACAAAAAAACAGACTGACAGAAAGACAGACAGACAGATAAATAGACAGACACAAATACTGACTATATTAGGGCAATGTGAGAAAAAAGGCGAAAGGGTGGAGAAAGGGTATATGGGGAAGGTGGGTGCAGAAGAGCCAGACAAACAAATAATAATAAAATAATAATTGTTTGTCAACATTCGTTTAGCATGTGCGTCGCTCATATGTCTCATATGTATGCAATGTATGTACAATCCATCTATACATATAGCATATGTATTTATATTTATATGTACATATATATTTATATAGACTTGCATTCGAAGTACTTGAGCTGCAAAAAAAAGGGGTGTTTGTGATTGTTGTTGCCACAATTGACAATTGTCTACATTTTGGCATGAAATGTCATGCACAATCGTATATATACATATAAGTAAGTATGTATTTATATAGCGAAGCGATTCCCATTTAAACTGCGTTTTGCGGTTTCCCGGACTGAGGTGAATGCCACACGGCAACTTTGTTAAACAAAAAAGTATAACAAACTCGAGAATTGTTTCAACTGGCATTCAGCACGTCATTTGCTTATTCAATTTCATGACACGATGTTGACGCCACACACACACACAAACACACGAGACACACATTGAAGCTAGTCTCGCGTGCGTCACATATAGCATAGTACAAACATTTCTCAGCCAGCACTGCGATAATTGATGATAAATGTTGTATAATTTGACAAAAACACCAGCTGAAGAACAAACGAACCTGAATAGAACACAAAAACAAAAATAATAGAACCAGAAAAACATAAGCAGGGAGACAGAAAAAAAGTGGCACCCGCAATTATCGGCTAGAAAGCATTTCCAAATAATTACAACATAATAGAGTAGATGCAGTTTAGAACATATTATTCTTTGGAAAAAAAAAAAAATAAAATAAAAAAATATTTAGTGGGGCGTGTCTGCGTAATTATGTAGCCAGTAATGGGTACATGAATGCAATATGTATACTATTCGTTAAATATTTTATTACAAGAAACTGAAACAGTTTGAAGCAAGTATTCACTGAGGAGTTGCGTAAAAGAGTGGGAAAAAATAATAAACGTATTAAATTAGATTCAAATTCAAAATTCATTTTAAGCAGTTGCTCAAATGTGCATAGGTATTAAATGTAACGTATACGTCATTGGCGCACACAATAAATGTAATACAAAAAGGCAGAAAAGAACAAGTACATCATTTCATTCTAACCTCTCTTACGTACATATTGTGTATAAGTATTTCAAAAAGTGTTGTTGCAACGGCGTTGCTGCTGCTGCATAGTGTCGATGAGTAATTGCCTCATAAAAATTATGTGGAAATTAATTTTCAGTGTTTTTCGGTGCACGCTGGCTATCGTCACCAGCATCGGCGCTGCTTCTCTGCCACCCTCCTCACCACTCAGGGTTATTTATAAATCCGTGTATATATAGGGAAAACAACCAAAAATAAAAGCAAACGAGCAGCAAGACACACACAGAAAATTATTGAAATATGAATGCAGTTTGGGGCCGCTTTTGGATCGGATCGTGCGCGCTGTTGCCTTCGTCGCCGCTTTCGGGGGCACTTGTCGCAGTGGTTCCACCTGCCAAAAATTCAAAAATACACACGCACACACACGCTCGCTACGCTCGTCGCTTGACACTTTGGCCGTGCACACGAACACCACCACCACCACCACCACCACCACCACCACCAATCCACCTCAGTCATTGCATTCGTGTGTTGGCTTTCTTTCTTGTTCATTTCACATTGCTGCTATTTTTGGATTGATGCGCCTTCAAAGCCCGCGTGTTACGTATTAAAATTAGTATGCAACATTTTTGTTTCTACGTAGGAAAGAAAAAACAAAAAAAAAGGAGAATTTCATGTTGCGCTGTTATTTTTATTTGTATTTTTTTTTTTTCATCCACTCGCATGTTTATTTCTGATGCGTTGAAAATAAACCGTAAATAATCGCGTCGGACGGTCGGGCGGCTTTACAATCAATTCACTTGCACACTCAACACTCAACACACAACCATATGCATATGTGAAAGTGAGTGTATATGTATGTATATGGGTATTTCGATCTGTGGATATATTTATAACGAGTTGCCTGCCTTGCACTCGTCGTCGCAAACAAATTTAAAAATTATTGGTAATAAAAATCCACCTTCTTTCTTTTTCGACTGCTCCTCCTTCTACACCCATCCATCCCCTTCGTTCTCGCTCCCATTAGGCATCATAAAATTTGGATATTTAATATATGTAGTATATTTTGAGCACTGGCTGCTGCTGCGCGTTTTTGTGTGATTTTAAATATTAAAAAATGAATTATATAAATGTGGATAAGTTTAAGTTTAAGTGGGCACAGTTGACATTTATCTGCTGCTTTTGTTATTATAATTATTTTAATTTATGTTTCATATTTTTTCTCATTTGCCTTAATGTAGCAAACGCGCAGCAAGGGGTTCGGCACTATATAAAAAGACCAAACTCTAACACAATGGATGGACGCAATTAGGCTTTAATTAAGCTTCTTAAGTGTAAGAAGTTGATAAAAAAAAATAAAAATATTTAATGTGTCAAAAAGATAATGCAAACATGGCCTATAACATAATAATATTATTTGTAAAGTGGCTTTTAACAGTTTGATTATGTTTTATGGCTTTGCTCATGATTCATTCAACAGCTGAACCTTAAATTGCCTTGCCATACAATTTATTTTGTTATTTATTCTGCCCACGCATTGTATGCTGGGCAACTGAGCGAGGTCTTTTATTAATTTATAATATAGGACTACACATCGTATATTATTTTCTTTAGCTTTTTTTTTTTATCTTTTTCTGTACTTTTTTGATGACAAATTGTCACGAGTGCATTGATGCAAACAACTTAAATGAAGCGACATGCTGTTGAAATGCTTGGACCGCCTTAATTCAGTAACCGTACTCCTGCTACCCCTTTCAGTTCTACTACAACTGTCCATACTTTGTTGCATGCATGTTGTTGTTGTTGTGGTAGAAGATACAATAAGAAGTACATTGCGTGCACTTGCAGATACTTGAGCGTCAACGTCCATTGTCAATTTTTGGGCTCGTCGGTTTTTTTTGCAGCCATTTTCAGCTTGTTCTTGCTTCTGGCTGTTGTTGTTTTGTTCTTTCGTGTTCGTTGGCTCATCATAATGAACAATGTGAATGTGAATGTGAAGACCTGAAAACTAATCTGCCGGGCCATGAAAGGAGCACCATCCAGACCAAATAACGAGCAAACAACAACCAGCCAAAGTGACTAAGCCCGCAGACCCCAGACCCAAAACCCAGACCCAGACCCAGACCCAGCCCCAAGCAACAACAACATCAACAACAACGACAATGGTTAGGCTATCTGGCTACCTCTTTAAGTTCTTGTTGTAGTTTTTGTTCTTGTAGTACTGCCTGTTCTCGGATTACATCCAAAAAAAAAAAAGAACATGCGAGCGTCTTTGTTGCAATTGAAAACTGAGCTTGACATTTGTTGTTGTTGTTTTTGTGCTGTTTTATGGATTGCCCGAAAAATTGAACTTCGACTGGTTCGGGGTTTCTGGTTCAAGCAGGCTTTGGCTGGTTACCGTTAGAATACAGGCATATCTATCCTAAGTTTTCTCTCACTGTCTGAGTAGAGTTTTTTTTTTTTTTCGAGTCTGTGGCATTTTTAGGTCTTCCTAGAAGCGTAAGCAATATGTCGCTGCGGGTGCGGATTCCAATTCGGTACGTTCTAAATTTTCTGCAGAGATCGGAGTGGTACGAGAGAGAAAGAGAAAAAAGAGAGAGAGCGAGAGCAGAGTAGTGCCAATTAAACGAGCTGGTTGTAAAACAAGAAAACAAAACTGAAAACGAAACTGAAACTGAAATGAAATGAAAGCAAACGAAGCGAGTGGCATGGCAGCAATAATTCAATTAGCACTGTTTCGTTTCATAAAAGTATTAGTTGATTTTTTTTAATTAATGTGCAGTTATCATGCAATCCGATTAAGAGGCGACTTCACTCCAAGCCACACTCGACTCGAGCCGAGCTCAAGTTGTTCTCGTAATTGCAATGTGTTTGTTATTTGTTGTCTAAGCGAGTTGCTGCTGCTGCTGTTGCAGTTGTTGTTATCTGCCAAGAATGCTAATTATAAGATTAACGGAGAGAGTGAGAGACCGTACAATGTGCCATGAAATAGTAGTAGAGAAGTAGTACTAGACGGTATCTCTGCATCTCTAACTTGGTTGATAGCGCACACGCACAAGACAAAATGCGACAGTGGCGGCAAACTGTTGACAACAGTGTTGAGTTTGACTTTGGCTGGCAGTCACCAGATGCAGATACAGATACAGATACAGATACATACAGCAGAGAGATACCGCTAAAATTGCCCACTGAATGGTCGGTCGTTCATTTTCGTTGTTTTCTCTCCTATCTATCTTGCAATATTTATTTCGCATTCATGTTCGCGTTTTGTTTAATGCATGAAAATGTTCAGTGTGGAAATGCAATGTTTATTTTAGAAATATGTGCGCAATGTGTTAGATAATATGTTTGGTAACACGCTTGAAAAATATATGTGCATATGTATCGAGTAACCAATGTGGTTGCCGGACGCTCAGACAGTCGGCTAACAAATGATTTATAGAGTTTAAGCCATATTGAGGTATTAAGTCGGTTAATACATATATTATAGAACATTGCGTAACTAACCGAAAGCTATACGAATTTTATTTGTATTATCAAAACACAATTAATCTTGTTTGTGAGTCATAAATTTAACCAGTTTAGTTTAAGACATATATCAATTTCGAATTATTATACAAGTAAACTTCACTCCTCTCTCTTTTTCAATTCAAAAATTATTGTACATATAATGTGGTTTTCTTGAATATGTATTGTTTTTGAAGTTTATTCTCGGTTGTTGTTCCCAGCCGATGCAATTCTATATGTTGCTGCAACAACGAGACCTTAGCACATATCGGCAGCATTATCATCATCTTCATCAACAGCCGCCACAACTACAACAACAACAACAGCTTGTGGTACGTCACCCAATGCAGCATGCAGAGTGTGTATGTGTGTGTGAGTGTGTGGATGGATGTGTGTTTGCCTCTTCTGCCACGCCTCTACTTTATAGCATCATATACTTGAACACTTTTCAGTTTTCTCTCTCGCTGGCTGCCTTTTTTTTCTTCTTTTTTTCGTATGTCTCTCTGGTATCTGTCGTGTGCATCTCTTGAACTATCAATTTAAATGTCAGTTTAAATTGTAGAATTTTTCATTTCGTGGACTTCGTGCATGAAAACTATAAAATGGTTTTTATTGTTTTACGTTTTTGTTGTTTGTTTCTATTCGTTTCGTTTCATTTTGAAAACTTTGCTTAGAGAGTTTTAAGAGCGAGGCAAGGCTAAAAGAATGTGTATGATATAAGTATACATACATACTTAAAAAAACATAGAGATGTTTCGCTGATATGCGACGGGTGAGAGGAACTTTGGAGGCACTTTAGGCCATGGCTGACTCTGACTTGTTTTAGATTTTTGTATGGTTTGGTATGGTTGTTCTGTGCCTGTTGTATGGGGCTGGCTGGCTTTCAACATTTGACAGCAGCTGTCAAAAAGAACTTGAAAGAGTTTTGCCGAGACGTAGACCGAGTCCAAGACTTTGCGACTTGACTCTGAGCGTCCAAGAGCCCAAGTAAATGTTGCGATATATATATTTGTTCTCTTTGTTATTGCCACTTGGGGCCGTTTGCCCCTTTTCATTTCTTTTAATTTTTGGGCAAGTTACCAAGTTGTAGTTTTGCTTACCTTTTTGGTATGTTCGAAAGAGAGCAAGCGGGAAAGAGAGACATGCCAGTCATCTGAAATGTAAGTAAAACAAAAGAATTTTGTTAGAAATTTCTATCCTACTATGTAATAATATTATAAAGGGGAAAGTATGTTTGTGTGGACCTTTGTTTCTCTTTCACGTAAAAACTACTCAATGGATTTTAATGAAACTTTACAATAATATAGCTTGTACTATATCTATAAGTGTGTTCGTCTATCCATCACAGCTTGAAAAAATCTTCAACGAACTTTTCGAGAGAGCGAAAAAAAAAATTGAAAAAACAACTATGAAATGTTAGACAAATCGATTTCATTTGCCACCAAGACGTGGGCTATTAATTTGTCTGTTAAGTTAAGGTTTCGGAACCACTTTTTAACCGCTTCTGGCCTCTTAGCAACAGTAACACCACTAGTCTGTATACATATTCTCAACATGTGAGGCGAAGATTTCAATTGGTTTCCTTTGTAGACATAAAAGCTCTTCTATTCGAATGGAAGTTTTTGTTTGTTCATGTGAATCATAAATTTTAAACGCCATCAAGAATTGTTTTCAAACTTGATAATTATCAAAACTATTTATAACTCGACTTCGAATAAAGTCCGGCTTTTGATTTGTTTATGCATCGATGTCTAAACTCATCTCAACTTAACAAGGCTCGTTTCGCTTTATTGAATGCATTTTTATTAATTTGAATGGATCTATTGTTTGGTCATTTAATGGCCGACACTAATTGCAGCTACCGTGCAGACAAATGAAAATATGGCAAAATATATAAAATACAAAATACATTTTGTTTTTTTTTTTATTTTGGCAAATGCTGACCGTCAAGTCAACAAGTAATCATATTTGGCATTGATTGGAATTGGTTATGACTGGCGGTTCGTAAATATCCCACAATGAATTTAATTAACTTGTTGTGTGCAATTAAACCGTCATTAAGTTATTATCGGCTTGGCATTATGAGAGGTTGTTTTGCCAAAAATGCAATGCGCCCTTGACATAAACGGAGGGTTAAACGTCAACGGGGACAGAGGGCAATGTGCCAAAGTCAAACATTTAAAAAGCAGTCAAAGAGTCAAATGCAACCCCGGGACACACGTTGCGCCTTTGTCTCTTGTTGTTGCCATTTCAAATTGCCAATTATCGATGAATTTGCAAAAATACAAACAGACAGACAATAAAGGGGCGCGCCTGTTGGCAGCAGCAGCTTAAGCGGCTCACAAGTCCCATGAACAGGACGCTCGCCATGTCCTGTCCTGCGTGCCTGCCTGCTTGTCAGTATTTTGCTAGTTGGCTGTTTTGGGCTGGGCTCAAAGTGCTGTGCCGTAGTTAGGGGTTAGCTATTTCTCCTCCATGCCCGCCACAATCCTGTCTTTGTTGTCGTCCTTTTGCAGAATTATGCAAATCAAATGGCACATATTCATGTCAGTTGCAATATTATTGCTGCAATTCAGCATTTTGCTATTCGAAGCAATCAACGTTTGCCAGAACGACGCAGGACGAGTGCACTGTGTGGGAGTGGGGTAAAGGGGCGTGGCTATTGCATGTAAATAGAACTTGGGCGTTGTCTTATTCGTTGGTAATCCCTCAAAGGATATACAGAACTATATTGATTCGGTTGCCAACAGTTTTAAACGTTTCATGACCGTTACAAACTTTTCTTTATTTTCCAGTATATTTCAAAGAAATTATTAATTGAAATCTGAGCTAGACTGCAGCTGCTTTTTATGGGCCACACCCCAGTAAAAAATATTTCTTGGCTAGCCTTCTTTTGCTTTTTTCTCATGTGACTGCGTCTGTCAAAAACTTTTAAGAAATACACCAAAAAAAAAATTGAAAGGGTTTTTGGTTTTAATAGAGAAACCTAAGCAAACAGCAATTTCCCTTACAAATCTTGTGAACAGCAAATGAAAAAGAAATGAAAATAAAAGCTGAAATTAATTCAGCAGTAAATACAATTTACAGACAGGCATAATCGAACCAAGCTAGCAAGCAAACAGGCTTCGTTGGCTGCTATTTAAAATTCAAATTACAAATCCTTTAGCTATACCTCGTTCTCATTCTGGTACAGGACCTGAATCTGTATCTGGCATACAGCCCTTTCATATTTCGGCCGTGGTCTTACTTAAAATTCCGCGCACTGACACAAATCGACCCCCTGTAAGCCTTTTTCTCCCTCCCCCCCTGCTCTTCTGCTCGTTGACTTTGCGCGCTCGAGCTGAACCCCTCAAACCTTGAGCTGATGTCATTGTCCTGGGATGTTGTTTGGTCTGCTTCTAATTTGAATATATATATATATTTTGTTTCTTGTATCTATCGCTCAATGCGTGAGAAAATCGTCAGCATATTGATTCAATTGATGATTATTAACAGTTATGCGCATATTTAATTGCTGTCTCTTTCAGTTATCTCTAAGTTGCATTTGCATTAAGTTGAAGTACAAATATGCAAACGGCCGCAGAATTTGTCAAATATTTGCACAGCACCCGAAAAACTGATTGACAGACAGCTATGAAATGGTATTTAACTACAGCTAACACTCTTCCCCTCTATCGATCTCTCTTTTTGTGTCTATCTCCCTCCCCGCTAACAGCTGGCGTTCCATCGAAAAAGCAACTTCATTTACATGTCGCGCAGCTGACCCTTGTCTTCGTTGTCGTCGTGGGTCGGGGGTCAATGCTGCTGTTGCTGGTGCTGATTAGCTTAAAATAGAGGCGTAATTAGGCGACTCAGAAAAAGGTCGTCACACACACACACACACACACATAGACGACACTAAGGCGGTGCGCACAAAGGATCAAATGGTTTTTATAGAGGTTATACTACTACTGTGCCCTCTACTATCTAATTTAGCCTTAGCCGCCTTTAATATGCTTTCCCATTCCATTTCAATTTCCAATTTCCATTCCTATGCCTCTATGGCTGACTGGCTCTGACTGCCTCGCTGTGCATTTGGCAGCGAGCGCTGTTTTACCCCGGCTCTTATTTTGCATGTGGAGGGCATTTGTTGATGCCAGGCGTTGATGAATGCCCCGCCATGCCATGCCACAAGAGGGACAGAGACAGAGAGAGAACAAACGCACTTGCTCCCAAAAGCTAAAAGCGTAAGCCAAATTCCCTCCATACCAAAAAAGCAAAACTCCAAAAACCCTTCGAGCTGCTTAAATTCCAAACCAGGCAAACTGACTAAAAGTTGCTGTTTATGTTGATGTGTTGTTGTGTTGGTGTTGCATGTGGCATGTTTGCTTGTTGGCTCTTTGGCTGCGGCATTAATCAGTTGGCAGAGCCCTGGGGTTGGGCCCTGCCTTGCCTGCATGTCTGTCTGTCTGCCAAACTATGGGCCATGCACATGAGCAGCTCTAGCTCCCATCTATCTCCCTGCTGCTGCTGCTGCTGCTTGTGCTGTTGCCTTATTATTTCACTGTAATTAATAAAGATTAAGCGTTGTGACACAGCCAACAGCAGCAGACGGTTAGAAGGAGGGAGCAGACAAGTCAACAGCAAAGTCTAAGTAGACGAAAGGCAGCCAAGTTTTTCCACTGCAGTTCGGGTTAAATGTTTGAAACATTTTTAGTTGTTGCCCTGTAATTTTGGCGTTGACTTGATGCCATTGTTGTTGCTTTTGCATTTGCTTTTGTTGCAGTGCTAGTGGTGTGCTTTTTCGGCAGATGATTATGCACTTGACAGTTTCAATATTTAAAACATAACAAGCAACAAGAGAATAAGTGAGAAGATTAATGAAGCAAAGTTTTCTAGAAACCAGCAGACAGACAGAGTCAAATAACTATACAAATAAACGAAAATAATCTTCTTAGAATCATTCATACATACCATACAGATATTTAAATCTATCTTTAAAACTAGCGCAGGTTTAAGTTGAAATCTTATTTCTTATATGACATAATGTATTTATCATGTATGATAACACTCTAGATTGTTACATTTATGCTATAAATCACTGGCACTTGTCTGTATTAAGAGGATCGTTGAATGTTTTCTATAAATAAATCTCATTTTACTGATCATTATGGAACCTTAGACTTGATATCATAGCATAAAAAAATCATAAAATCTTATATAGTTAACATAAATCGTGTACTTTTTGCCTCAATATAAGCATAATTTCAGCTATCATGTTGCACAGTCTGCATAAAACTTGATATCAACACACACATGGATGGGTAATAAACATAAACTAAGATTAATGCATTAATATATCACTCAATATAAGACGAAACGAACTATTAAAAGCGAGAATAGAGAAGAAATAAAAAAACGTTGAATACTTAACGAGCGATCTAAAAACAAAATTCGCCTTTAATAACTGCGAGAAATATTATGGAAAATATTTTAAATTGGGTCACAAAGTGCACTTCTGGGTGTATGTATCTATGAATTGTACATGGGTATCTATGAAACCAAAAGTTGAAATCTAGGCGTCGTTTTTATCGTTGTCGCCTTGTGGGCGCCTCATTCCAGTGTGTGTGTGTGTGTGTTTGTTTGTGTTGGTGTACTTATAGTTAATTGCACTGGTAATTAATAATGTTATTTATTAGACGAACTCACACACATACATATATAGAGAGGGAGAATGCTTTTATAGAACAACGATGACCTCACCCAAATGTGTGCGCCGACTCGTGCCCATCTTTGAGATACATTTCCTCGCTTCTCACCACACTTCCCTGTCCTGTGCTGTACTATGTGTGTCATTAAGTAAATTAAGTAAATAAACATATGCCAGCCATAATTAATTGCCAGTCAGCCTGGTGCTGGCTCGTTTTGAGCTGCGACTACCCCCAGCAAAGTTGCCACCATTGCCACTTTGCCACAGCTGCCCTTCTTTGTTCTCTCATCTGCAGCCCAAAAGCGCGTTAGTTGTTGCGCCCTTTAAGCAGGCGCATAAAACGCCTCAACTTTCGAGCTCTGTCCAGTATCTGGTTGTATGCTCATTTCAACGCCTTCATTTGCATGCGTTTTATGGCTTAATAGGTTGTTGCAAGGACTCAGAGTCACCGCTGCCACTGCTGCCACTTATCTGTTCAACATTTTCGGTCAATAGATTGCTGATAAGCCGCCAAGCAGCAACAACATGCATTTGCATTTCATTGACGCCCAAGAAAGGGTCTCTTATATATACATATATATATATTTTTCTTTTGTTTTTTTCTTTTCTGGATAACCCTTGAGGCTGCCAAACCGACAAAATGTAGAAAGTTCAGTTTTTGTTTTTGTATTTTCTTTTGGAGCAGCTTCCACGTAATTGCGTGAAGAGCTCAAGTTGGTGTTTCCTCCTTTCGGCCACGTTCGCGCACTTAACTTACGCATATTGCGGCACCTCATCAGATCTGGTCACTGGCCACTGGGCACCGTTGGGCAAATTGAGACACAAATTGACAGGAGCGTCAGAAGCAACGTTTAATTTACTTTTATTGTACTAGCACGATTTATTGAAATTGTTTATCGATTGTTGTTGAGTACAAACTTAATACATATACACTGTTTTGTTTTAAAAGAGAAAGCCCCTTTCTTTCGATTTATTGAAATTTTATTCTTCATCAACACAAGTTAATCTTAATTGCTGAGTATTTTAGTTTAGGCAAAAACATAAACTTGACGATTTACTTTGACACTAATGGTTAAATGATGATCATTTAGTTTGTTTCGAGATCAAACTCTTCAAACTTTAATTATGCCTTATTTATGATCGTATTGTATAGCAATTTATTGACATGTTTATGGTTTAAATTGCTGTAAGAATAAATGTTGAATGAATATGCCATTTATGATAATCGCAATATAAAGTTAGCTAGATTGCAAAAACCGGCTTTTGGGACAAGCTTAGCTGTATTCTATATATTAAACATAAAATTGACGATGGTTATATTTATTATCCGATTGAATATATATTGAATACGCTAACCTTAAGTTTTTATGGCTTTGTTGGCATTTTAAAAATTGAGTTTCAATTATGCTAATCATACGATTGAGAGCCATTGTGCCAATTGGATGGATTTGGGCAAGTATTATACAAGTATTTTGTTATTTATGGCTAAGTAGTATTTATGTATGTATGTGTATGAAGATATGTGGCGCCCTGTGGCAAAGTGTCTGGTCTGCCATTTAGTCAAACACGTCAGCACGTTTGTCAGCCAAATGTCGACGCTCGTGCCGGCCCCATAAAACTGTTTATGTCAATAACAAAAACAGAATATGTATTTGCTTAACCAATAGATATCTAGAGTGTTTGTTGAGGTATCTACATAAGATATCTACTCGCTGATCGAAAGGCAATTGCATTTGCTGAAACTTGCCCGTTTGTAATCGAAACTATTTTGCATATTTATAAGTAGTATTTGTTCAGTACGTTCAGTCTATCAGTGTGTCTGTCGGTAAGTCCAATTTTATGTTAATTGCATGGAGCTATGAAATTAATACTTTTTATCGCTTGCTCAATCGCCGCGAACTTGTAGCTCACTTGTTAGCTGTAAATTAAGTTGACAACTTGGCGCTGCCGCTGACACAGCTCTCAAGCAGCAGCTTAAACGGCTCAAGCTGGCCAACAACTGTTAGAGCTAGCCAACTCAGCCAAGCAAGTCTTGTTTTTGGTATTGTTTGGCTTCAATTTCGTTTAGGCGCACAATTGAAATTAGATTGTTGCACAGATCAACTGAACACAGAACAAATCAGTTAAGGCACTGCACTCAATTATGATTTTGTATGCAGTGCTTGTTAGCCAAGTTAGTTGGCAAGGGCTCTCAGTTCATAAAACATTCAAATATCTCCGGAAAAAAAAAAAACAAAACTCTTGTCGCTGTCGTTTACAGCTGTCCAGCGTAGATGATGACTTCAATTGACGTTGCCAACTTGAATCAAGTGCTTGACAGTGTGTATACTCTTTTCTCTCTTTCTCTCTCTTTCTCTATCAATGTGTGTATTTGACAGGGCCGTCATTTCGTCAGTATAGTTGTTGGGTACACTTTGCTACGCAAATAGTAGCCACTATTTAAACGAGCTAAGGCAACTGCTATTAGCTATGAGCCGAAGGGGCCTGGGTCTGGGCCTGGGCTAATGTTTGTCTACGCTTCGCTGCTTACACACCAAGCCAAGCCAAGCCAAGCCGAGCCGAGCCGAGCCAAGCCTTTTGCCACCCGGTTCGACTCCGATTGCTGCTGTTGTCTTCTCTATTATTTAGCAAATATTTAGAATATTTGAGTAACAAACGGCTCCTCCAACACGACACTTGCCCACTTGGCTACCGCTCGCGCTTAAACAAACAAATCGTGTGCGGGAAAGGGGGCGGCCAAGGCACTGTGTTGAGTGGATATCGAACTGAAGAACTATCGTATACGTCAAAGTTTTTCTCACTTCTCATATCTGTTGTTGTTGTATTATTTCTTGTTTAAATATTTAAGAGTGCAGCTTTTGTTTAGGTTGTCAGGGCTTGTGTGTGTGTGTGCGTGTGTGCATAATGCACGCCTCTTGACCAAAAACAATAAAAAAGTGAAATAAACTTTCTATAAATATGGATAGCCGAAAGCATGAAAGCCACCTGCTGTTGGCTAACTGGCTGCCTAACTGCCTGGCTTGTCTGGCTGCCGTAATGGCCTTTAACCTCTTTGGTACAACTGGTCAGGAGCAGGCACAGTACTAAATGAGTGAGTTCGTAAGTAAGTTTTGTTGGTAACTGCATCTGCATATATTGGCCAGACGTCTGCTACGATGAAGACGACGGCTTGTTAACAAGCTTGTTAATAAATTACAAACAAAATGGCCATAAAAACTGCCAGGCATAAATCAATGACGCCTCCTCTGCCGCGTGGGCAATGAACGCTACGCTCCTTGTGCCCCTTTGCCTTCTCCTTCGGACTAATCAGCTCGTATCTTGTGCTTATGAGCTTGTTGAGCGCTCCGTTGGCAGTTAAAAGCCAGCTCTTTGCCTATGAATAAATAAATAAATAATAGCAAGTGTGGACACAAAACAAACAACGGACAAACGAACTCTCGAAAACTTATAATGTGCTATCATTGAAATTGATAGAGCAAAAAAAATAAAAATAAAAAACGAACAACTGAGCAACAAATATTGAAACGAAATAAATTCAAATAAATCAAATGGCGGCAGGAAAAATACTTCATTAAAATGCGCGACATGCATAAATTAATTCAATTAGTTGGCATTATGCTAGTTTTTTATTTTTTATCTTTTTTTGAGCTTCTTTACATTTTTTTTTTTGTGTTTGAAAGAAACATTTTTAAAAAGGGAGTGGTTAAGCAAGAAACTCTCATTAAGTTGAAAGGTTAAAATGTCACTAAAAACTGAGCTAAGGTCAAAAGGTAAGTGTGAAAACACAGTTCCACGACTGTTAAGTTTAACAGTGGCTGACCAATTTCAATAAATGGCTGTGTTATAATTGCCCAGCAGTATGTTTATCGACTGCTCCTTTATTTTATGGATATATTGTCAAGTGTTATTGCAGTTCAGTGTCCGTCAATTGCATACGAAAATGCAAATGGCATTTAAGTAATTCAACATGCCGCCAGGCACATCGTTTCATTGCACACTTGGCTCGATTTTATGGGCCTGCTCATTTCGTGTCATAAAAACACATTTTCAACACATTTTTTGTTTTGTTGATTTCTTCTTCTTCTTTTTAACGACAAGTGACTATAAAAGTGCTTGGCAACAACAACAACAACAACAAGATTATAATGAAAACTTACCCAACATTTGCAGCTTGTGGCCCAAAGGCGTTGGCGTTTTAGCTTTTGCAATGGCGACTGCAATAAACAGAGTGGAGAACACAATGTACAAATTATAATAATGATATGTATGTGTTTATAGGTATATACATATGTATGTATAAGCTATATAGGTTTGAATATATGGATGGGCCTGCCGCCGCACGTTTTATGAATTTTAGTTTCTTCTGTATTAAATTAGCTAAAATTACCTTAAATTTATAAAGCCACGCACACTAAACAGACGCCATGTCATGTCAGATCATTAAGAAAATATGGTCAAAAATGTTTCAATTAAAAAACCAAACTAGACGAACGCATTTAAAAACACACACACACACACACATACTGATAGAGGAGATCTGAATGAAAACTGATTGTAGGCGGACAAGTTTGCCATAAATTGTGTAGGCTACTTTACTGTCAAGTCATTAACAATGTGTGTGTATTTTGTGTTTTATCTGCCGCTGCTCACATACATAGTTATAACATAATATCAACCAAAAAATAAATCGCAATTTTAGTTAATGACAACTATTTAGCTGCATTTTGCTAGCTTTTTTTAAAAAAAACTTTTCAAATGACTTTTTTATGTGATATTTTTTTTTTATAGCTTATGTGTTTGATGGCGAAAAATTGAATTTTTTAAAAAGATAAAAGTTTGATTTTTAGCAAATTTGAGCTGTGCATTTTGTGCCACGTGCTCGAACAGTTTATGCAAATGATTTTGATGGTCCATAACATTTTGTAGCGCATTCAAATTAAAAAGTAGTTTTTATATCTTTCAACTAGTCATAAAAAAAAGAAGCAAAATAACCTGACTTGGTTTGTGCGTGAATTTGAGCAGCAATTTTGATTTTCGTTTTTATGACAGGTGCAATAAACTCTGGCGGATATGTGTGATGTGTGTGCCACTTAATTTCTCAGTTTGTCAGATGACTTGTTATGCTCTTAGCTCACTCAATGACCACAAGCCGAAACAAACCGCGTTGGGCTAACCAAGATTTGGGTACTAAAAAACAAAACTAACGCTTATAAAACGCGTTCAAAGCTCTTAAAATAACTAAGGTAATTGAAACTTGATTTAAATTCTTCAAATATGATCAAAGACGATTCAAATAAACTTTTTTTGCCGGAATTCGTTTCTTGTATTTATTTAGATTAAATTATAGCCAAAGTTGACAGCTGTCAAAGCCCTTAACAAATACAGTGTGAAACCGCAACAAATCGATTGCTGGGTGATTTATAATTTTACAGTTGAAAGTAAACAAATTGAACTTTTAATTGTTAATTGAATCCCAAGAATGAAAATTAAAAATTCACATTTAAAGTTTAATTCTAATGCCAACTAAAATGGAAAATCATCATCGAATGAACAGAAAGTAAAAAAGCGAAACTTTTTATTGTTGTTGTGTGTGTGTTTTTTTTTATGCTCGTCATGGCCCAATGGCTTGTGTCAAGGCACAGACACCCACAATGATGTCGATGTCGGCACACTATAATAGAAAAAGAAATCTTCAGCATGGTAGAAAAAAAAACAAAAGCAACAGCAACAACAACACACATACACAAAAAGAACACCAACAACAACAAGAGCTACGAAAAAGTTAAAAGCCATGTAGCTAACAAAGTTTTGAAAAGGCGTTAGATTCGTTGCGGGCTCGCGCGTCTCGCGCGCGTTTTTCAGTTGCGCACATCAAAGCGTTAAAAGCCGCTAAACAAAATACCCACACTTGGCACAGACTATAGTATATAGAGTGTGTGTTAAGTGTGTATGTGTGTGCAACAACAATACAACAAATGCCTAATTGTCTTGGCGGCACTCGTAAAACCTACAAAATTATTACGGCTGCAAAGCAAAATAAAAACCCAAAATGAGAAAAAAAAAACACACACAAAAATAACGCGCCACTTCACATGTTGAGATCGTTTGGATCGGGTTCGCAAAACACAAAAGAGCAGAGGACGGGGGCGACGGGCGACAAAAGTGCCAAAGGGTAAACTAATGACAGTTTAATTTACTCCCATTGCGATGAAGTGTAACGACTCTCAAAACTCAATTAGACCCGGCCAGCAAGCCAGCCAGCAATCCAGCAGGTAGCTCCGAGCCGAGAGCCACGAAAACTCAAATGGATGGTATGAAATGCCGCTTTTGGCCAAATGTAGCTCTAATGCGATGGCAACAGTTGCAGGTGCAACATTTGACTTAAAAAATGCATAATTTGTTGACTTTATGAGCCGTACTCGAAAAGGAATCGCAAGGGTCTCTTTCTTTCTCTCTCTCTCTCTCTGGCCATCTCAATTAAATCGCCTAGTTTATGTTTATTACGCGATGTTCAACGCATATTTCTGGGCCATAAGTTTGTGATAAGAGCACAGCAACTCAACTTTTACGCAATGCGTGTGGATGGACAAAATGAGTATGGTTAAGGTATGCAAAAGGTTATATGGCTATCAACGTTTCTCCCCGCCTTTTGAGTTGTCTGTGAAATTTATGTTATTAGTCTCGTAATTTTCTACAATATTATTGCATTTATGTTTCGTAGGCGATGCGCCTAATGAGTTTTTCAGTTTGTGCCACAAAATTTATGCATCTACATTGTTTATAAGACCTCAACAGTGGGCGGTTGTTATTGTTGTTGGTTTTCTTTACCAGTTAGCTGGCTATATTTTGAAGCCATTAAATTGCGAGATGCGTTTTTGAACCGCTTAGGGTTTAAGTTTTTTTTTGTGAACATTTTTATAGCAATTCCGCAACATGATGTTATTGTTATTGCTAATGCGCCTCTTGTTGTTGTTGTGGTTGTTGTTGGTTGTCGTTGTCGCGGTCTTAGCTGTGGCTGTGGCTGTAACGCCCATGTGGTTGCTATTAGTACAGTTTGCCTAGTTACTTTTTTCTGTTTTTTCTGTGCGTGGGCGTTAGACGATTGGCTTAAGTTGCAAAGGATCATGGCAATGAGCTGGCTATTTAACCTCGATGAAAAAAAGGCGTCGTAATTGGCCGAACTAAGTGCAATAAGTTACTCTTAGTTTATGGACACTTAAGTTAAGAGTACTCGAGATCTCTAACAATTGCAGCTGTTAAGGCCAAGACTTTCACTTTCTCACTTCCAACTAAGAAACCACATCATATTTATCGCCAACCATCAAGTCAAGCATCAAAGTCAACCACAAAGCAACACCTATCCATCAATCGTGCCGAAATACTCAAAAACTTCACTTGAGCGCAGCCTGTCATGCTCCAATTTTGAATGCTTTTCAATAGCTGCTTAGACGATGTTGCTGCTCAGGTGCCATGGTGCCGCGGTGCTTGCTCCCTAGGTGCACTTCCTTATCGATATCGCTTGCCTTTCACAGCACGTCAAAAAAGACAATGCGACGCTGTCGTGCCAACTAAATTCAATTAGAAAACACAAAGAAAAACAAAACGGATAAAAAAAAAATAAAAAATAAAAAATAAAAAAATGAATTGATGGACAGACAAAAAAGGCATTCTAAGTAAATAGCATTCACCTGTCCAGCAAAATAACTTCACACACACAGACACAGGGCACAGGCACGTATTCACTCACACTTGTACAGCTGTCAATATGTGTTGTTGGCGCCAAACGAGAATTTTTTACGTACTACGAGTCAAAAGATCCATGGATGGCCATTATGCCATGCCTACCGCTAAATCATAATTCATTTTTCTTCTGTACCCTCTTCCTCATTCTCTTCATCTACATCAACTTCAACTTCTATATTCCAGTTCGCCCGCTGGTTTAATGCTGTGTGTTCATAATACGTATGTATTCTTCAGCTATTAGGCACGGCCACTCCTAGGCATGCAAAGACCCATAAACCAGGCACAGGCAGTGGCCAAGGCAGAGACAGAGGCAGCTGTGGGCACAGGTAGGGCCGGGCTAGCCGGCTGGGCAATCTATGCAGCCAGTTTGCACCTTGCGCAACAACTACATACAACTACTACTACGAAGATGAAGAAGAAGAAGTGGAAAACGACAAACGATCCTCACTTATTCGGTTGCATCGCCCGCGGCGCAAAGAAGGTTCATTGATACTTTGTGGCAACAACAGCAGCTAGCTCAGGTGCTCAATCAAAGGCAATTAATGTTCTATCGGAATTTCATAAATAGCCAAAAGGGAAATAGAAAAGTTGAGGATGCAAACGTTCCCTACACAGAGATGAGAGAGAGAGCGAGAGATATAGATTTTTTTTGTGCTATTGAAATGTCAGCTTTTCATATGTATGTGATTGCCTTGGCTAATTTGCTATTTGGCCGGCAATGCAATTTGCAAAGATACAGATACAGTTTGCAGCGACTGCCAGATGCCGGCCACAGATATATACATGCATGCAACTAGTTGCATTAGGCAACTATGTCGCCGTCTTGCGGTTTTCGGTTCCCCCAAAAATACCATAAGCCATATACACCGTATGGAGCAAATAGCATATAGCAAATGTGCAAATGCCAAAAAGCAAAATCAAAAGCAAAAGGCGACACGAAACTTTATTAGCCCGTTGACGCAAATTAACAGTGACCGCTTCCATTTCGCATTTCAAAGCGTCAAACGGCCTCAAATGTTGCTGTTGCTGCTGCTGCCAATGGATATGTGTTTGCAGAGAGCGGAAAGCAGAGAGTAAAGAGTGAAGAGTTGACCACTGCACCACCAGCAGCACTAGCACCAGCACCACCAGCGGGCACCCCACGGGCTGCTGCCAGCAAAATAATTTGTAAATGTCAGTGCATTTTGACAGTTTGCGGTGATGTTTTTCAAATTACAATTTACAACAGCAACATCAGCGACATCAGCAGCAATAGCAAAGAAAAACTCAAACATAAATGAAAACAATTTTCGCAAAATGTAAATGCGACAAGTAGACAAAAAGGAAAAAATTAAATGCAAAACACAATTTTTAATTTCAGTTTTTATTAATACTTTTGCTTTTGCAATCGTATATGTGTACACATTATATCTATATATTTGGCACAGTGAGTCTCTCGATCCAAAATGTTCAACATTTGGAACGTAAATGGATTGGAAAGATTGCATTTGACGTGTGACAAGATAACTTAACGGTATGGCATTAGAACACAAGATTATATGCCTGAAAGCTTATGCGTATAAATTAATAGTGATTATTTCAATGTTATGAAATTTATTTAATCTTAAACTGTCTTTAATCTCTAAAATATTTGTAAAATATATCTAAATTATTATCCAATGGGAATTGTTTTTTTCTGGTCCCATGTTGCTGCAAAGATACACACTACTATATAAGTATAAAGTACTTAAGCTTCGACTTGGAATTGGTTTAACAATGTGAAAGGCTTGCTTGATGGGCACTTGGGATGCCACTTTCACCAGGGACAAACAACTTATAGTGGACCAATCTCTATGCTCAAGGCAACGCTTGTGGGTTTGTTTGACTTTATTTAATTAGGTAACGAGAGCTGTAGATGGGCTAACAAAATGTTAGTAATAGAGAGAGAGAGAGAGAGAGGGAAATAACAATAAAATGGGTAAATAAACTTTGGGTGTGGTTGAGTTGCAATTGAGAACCCGATCGGGTCTGAGGCTTTGAAAAAGCTTACAAGACACGCGGGAAAATGAAGTTGAAGTTATTTTAAAGCAGATTACAAAGCAATGGGTTGAACAAGGGACAGAGGACAGACAGGAAGGAAGGTGGAGCGACCAAATGCCAAACAAATGCGATAATAGTTGGTAAAGTCAATGGCTAGACAGTTAAACCAACATCAGCAACAACAAGAACAGCAACAACAACAAACTGAAAACAACAGCAATGAAATTGAAGAAAATTATACTAAATTGGCTTCAATTATTGTATTAATTTGGGTTCCGTGTTGCTTTCCGGCTTATCCCTTTTTATTCACATTGTTGTTGTTGGCTCGTTGGTTAGTTTTGTTTGGCGTGGCTCAGACCGGGTCGACCGCCTGGCAACTTGCAACATTGTATTGCAATCATTTTGTTTATTTCTAACTTGGTTTTGGCATTTCGATGGCCAAGTCTCGGAGTTTATCATCACAGTGCAGATCCGTTGCTGCTGGCTTAGTTGAGTTATTTCAAAATTATATTAGACAGCAGGCTGCATGAAGTTAAAGATAGACAGAGAGGGAGAGTTGCCAACTGCAATTCTCTAGCATTAGTTATTATTATTGTTGTTGCTGTTGGACTCAGTGTCGTGCAGGAAACAGCGCCATGGCGCTGGTCAAAAGGAAGCTGACGATTACGTCTCGTATAAGCCATGTTCACATGCATGTACGACTATGTCTGATTACTGGCTCAGGTATTATTGCCAACTTGCCTCTTGGTTGGTCTCTGACTCTATCTCTGGGTCTTGGTCTTGGTCGGGGTCTCTGTTTTGTGCGCATGTGTGCAGCGAGTTGGAATCAAGTCCAAGTCCAACTACAACCGGAAGAACTTGGCTGCATGACATTTATCTAAAACTGATTGTTAGACAGCTGGCCAGAAGCAAAATAATTTTGTAGCTGACAACTTTGATGTTTTTTAAAGTTAATCTTATGAAAGATATTAAGAGTGAAGCTTTGAGCTTAATAAAATTTAGTTAATTTGTGGACAAGCAAAATAAATATATATTTGTGTAAATTAAAGATTTTTTAAGTTCAAAAAAATTATAAAAAATTTATGTTAAATAGTATTTTATTTTGTACGTCTCAGCATTCATTCTAAAACTATAACAAAAATATAAACATAATTTAAAAAGCACAAGACAGCTGAATATTTAAAAATAAATATTCACTTAGCATTTAGAACAAGTTTTTAAATTCTTTGCCCCAATAAACTTGCTTTTCTTATTTAAGCTGCAGCATTAACTCACCAAAATTCGACTGTCAGTGGCTGCCAAGTTCTACAATCAAGTTCAAAATTTCAAAAAGTCCGCACACGAAAAGTTTACAGAGCCAAACATTTTGTGTGGGCACACAAAATCTTTATTTAAAACATCTACATCGACAGAACAAATGCAAAAGTCGCAAAGTGCAATTTCCTCTCGAAATGTTTTTTGCCCGTAAAAAAAGGTCACAAAAACTTTTTGCCGTCGCCAATTGGCAAGCAGCACGTTAAACAACTGCAAAATGTTTAAGCCATCGCAGTCGTTGTAGTAGTAGTTCACAGTTTTCAATAGTTTCAGTTAACACACAAACACACTCACACAAAAACACACAAACGCATAGCTAAAAATACGTAATATTTTAAAGACCCGCTAGGACATGCCATAATTCGTATATGTTGTTATTTGTATCAGAGAGAAGCACGCTTGCAAAAAGTTCTGTGTAGTTATGGAAAGTTCACTGGTTGTGGCTGCCGCGCGGCACGAAAGCCGAAAAGCGAATGCGGCAACGGCAAACTGGGTTGCTAAAAAAGCGACACGGAATCGCAATCCGAATCCGACGTCAACAGCAACAGCAACGGCTACGTCAGCTTTGAGTCTTATAGGCCGGGCGGCACAATTTTGCTGTCGCTGCTTTAGCTGGCTTCGTGAAGCGAGTCGAGACCAATACAAGCAGCAGCAATGTATTTTCTGTGTGTGTGTGTGTGTGTGAGTGTTTGTAAAATTGCAATTTTGCCAGCAGCTGCAGCAGCGACAGCAAACAGAACAAACAAGCAAACAAGCAACTGCAACATGTTGCCCGAAACTTTTGTTGCCTTGCAGCTTTGTCGCCGAACAGGGAACTCACCACAGTCGCTGCTGCCACCGTAGCTGCTGTTGCTGTTGCACGTGTTTTGGCTCAGGATTAGCCCTAGAACACACAGACAACAGTTGTTGTTATTGTTGTTGTTGCTGTTTGTGGGCTTGTCGCCTGACTGACATTTCCTTTTAGCTTGGAAGCAAGCACCTACGTGTGGCATGCAACAGCAGCAGCAACGGGGCGGGCAGGTTCCACTCGCCCCTCCTGCCCGCTGCTGCTGCTGATCGAAATTGACATTTGCCAGGCGCTCAAAGCTCAAAAACTTCCATTGAAATTGAATCCAAACTCAAAGAGTCAAAATGCGCATGACGGCGCACAATGAGGGGAAAAAAACGTTGTCGAGTGAGTAATTTGCTTTGCTGAGTGAGTGAATGAGTGATTCTCATTTGGCACATCAGTTGCCAATTGGCATTGTTCTTACTTTTTTTTTTTTTTTGTGAACGGCGAGCGACACCCACTCTCAGCAATAACTGCAATTATCATTGGGTGGGTGTGTTTGTTGTTGCTGGTATTTAGTTCTGCGGCATGCAAATAATGGCACTAAGCGAGGAATACGAGATTCTCGATTTATGTGAGACTTGAGACTCGTTTGTTGGAAATTGCGTTGGCTGTTAATTAAATGCCAAATGCAAATGCACTTAAAATGCAAAATGGGAACTTTATTTGCAATTATAAATTCGATTATAATAGCTTATGTTTTTAAAAAAAAAAAAATATTTGTTGGGATATTAAAGGTATTCAGTTGAAGCTGTAAATTAATTTTATTTTAAAAACATATCATATTTTTATTAAATTAAATGAGTGCAATATGGCAAGCAAGGAGCCATCAATCAATTTCAGGAAAGTCTATCCTGAAACCACACGAGCAACAACAGCTCGTACATCTGCTTCAATCTGTGTCAGACAACATGGCGTATGTATTACCAGACCATTCACCCACTCCCTCATAAACAAAAAACTTTTTCTGTGTGCTTGTCACAATTTCTGTGGTAATTTGTTTGCACTGCTTTTTTTTTGGTTTTAAAACGAGCTGGAGCAATACCAACAATTTTGTGGTCTACTTTTGCAACCACACAAACACACACACACACTCAACCGACAAACAGGCAAAAGTTTTGGTGTAGCAGTAACAGTAAACCATTAGAATTCATGGCAGACAAACTATGTGAGGCAGACACCGATTTACTCAAGGACCCAAACAATAAGAACTGCTGCATGAATGGAAACTGAAACTGAAACTGATAATGAATATTGTATAGAGTTCGGATTATGTGCGTGTACGTACGCCCATAAAAATAACTCGGTCTTGGCTAATTACATGAGACACACCTCGACGCAACACTTGTTTGAGTTGCAGTTCCTCTTTGCTTATCTATATTACATAATCTCTTGTGGTAAGGTCTGTGACTGATATTATTTTGTGCTGGTGAAGATGGAGTTGAGACCACAAAATAGACAAGAATTTATTTGGTTACTAATCAACAGATTTTCAACAAGTATTTATGGCACTTCCCTTCTGTTGCTGACAGAACAACACATGCTTCCATTTTCACATGCGGCCACAAGCAACGACAAACAAGGGGCAGGAATAGGCATGAGGATAGTGATCTGCAGACAAAGGGTCGCACATATATTTATTACATCATAAGAAACCAAGGAAAAAAAATTAAGGAAGCAAAAGGCGCAATAAGCAATCACAGACGGCTGAACCCACGCGGCTCTGACTAAAAACAACAAAAATAAACAAAAAACCGAAAGTGCCACGGTAGCCTATAGACCTACTTACAGACCAGACCCCAGAAGACAGTTGTTGTTTGTTGGCTTAAGAATACAGGGGCTCGTTCCTGATGTGGACTCTTTTGTGTGTGTGTGTGTGTGTGTGTGTGTGCTGGCCATTGTTTCGCTTTCATTGCCTTCTCGCAGCAACAGCAGAAGGAGAAGCGGTAAGGGGGCAGCGACAATAAATCAAAGACATAAAGTTGAATGCACCACAACGTGGCAAGGCGAGTGAGTGAGAGAACGAAGAACGGATGCAAAAGTCGTCGCTTGGGAACCTGAAGCTGATTCCGATGCTGTTTAAGGTTGATGTTGATGTTGATGTTAACCCTTGCCTACCTCAATGCCAACGACGACAACGACTGGCAAGTCCGAATCATGAAACGCAAATCTGAATCGCAGTTGGAAATACGTGAGTTAAAAGAACAAACTGAAACTGAGGCAGGAAAAGCAGTCAAAGCAGCTTGAGAAACGTCAGCTGAGCGATGAGGCAATGTCCACAAAAAAAGGGTTCACCAACAGCTAGGGGAACTGGCATGGGGGGACAGTTGTTCGGCCAACAAGATGAAATGATGATAATCCCCCTTCAATTTGCTTGCCTTGTCTCTTTCTCTCCCTCGGCAAGGACGAAAGGGGTCTTGAGCGGCAGTTAAATAGAGTTGGAGTCTGTTGAAGTGTTTTTGGCAAAATGCTGCTTTGCATTTCTAAGATACGATTTTTATGGCAAGCACAAAGCGCAACGAATTTTTATTTGAAGAAAAAACCATTTGCTCGATTAAAAGCAAGAGCAAGAACAAGAGTTGAACATTTACCACAGAAAAATTAAAAAAAAATAGAAAAGGGCTTGGCTAAGAAAAAGAAATGGCATAATTTGCTTAAGAAAAGTTTTCCAATTTATAAATGACAAACAAAGCGATGAAAAAAAAACTCGGCATAATGAGCGAAAAACTTGGAGACAACTTCCAAAAACAGTGGGGTCCCCATTCCGTTTGCCGTTTGCCAAATGAACGGCATTTTTCTTACTCCCTTTGCAGCGCTTAAAAAAAAGAGTTTTTTTCTCTATAATTAAAGTGCCGGGCTATTTGCATAAAGGAGACGAAAGAGAAGTGGACAAAAAGGAGCAGCCGCTTAAGCATTAATCAAAAAATCAGCTGAAAATTAAAAGCATAGCACAAAGCAAAAGGTACAGCGTAAATGAAAGAACAACAACAGCAACAACACAAAGCGAAAAAAAGGATTATTGAATGAAAGAGTGGATGGAAATGAAAGAAGCCATAATTTGGGGTGGAATTGATTGATAAAACGCTGGCAAGATGATATTAATTTTGTAAGAGTTTTTTGTCTTTGAATCAAGTTTAAAAATTGTAATTAACTTAAGATTAGAAAAGGTAAAGCATCGTCTGTAAAAAACTCAAAAGTATCATATCTGGTGAGAGAAAAACTTGGTTTGGTGGCAGCATCATCCAAATTTTAAATAGGTCACCATCAACCTGATGCATGCAATAAATTAATGTTCATATATACACATACAAATACATTTATACTCAAGTGCACGCACCTTTATTTACGCTGTTTAAAACACAACCAAAGACAGAGAGAGAGAGAGAGAGAGAAAAGACCCCATCATCATCATCAACCACATCCACAAGCACATCATCATCATAAATATATGTATATAAACACATTTCACTTGCTATTATTTTTATACTGCCTCGTGCACTGTGCGTTCTTGTTGTTTATATACGAAATGAACATTTTGTCTTCTTTATTTTTTGCGCTCTTTCGCTTCTGGCTTTTAATGATGAAACATTTCATTGCCATTGACGGGCAAACCGAACCCAGTCCCAGTTCCAGTTTCAGCCCGGTTCTTCAAAGCCCATTCCCCAAATGCTGCTGCTGCTGCTGTCAGTCCAGTTCTCAATGCTTCCGCCTTTGTTCCCTCCACTCCATGCAACCGCACGAAATTGCATCGTCACCAGCACCACCCAAAAATAAACTGAACGAGCTCCGACTCCACAACAACTGGACAACTGGACAAAGTCAGTCAGTTGCTGTTGGGAAGCTGGTATGGGGCGGATTTTAAGTGGTCCTTGATAAGCGGCTGTCCATCGTAATGCGCTTTACCCAAAAGTACATACACAGAAATGTTTTTATTTTTTAAGGCAAACTCTTTGGAATGGAATATCAATATTGAGGTAACCACACACACATACACACACACACATAATGAAAAAGACACCAAAAATAAAAACCAATTTAATTCGATAGTCTTTGGCCCGTTGAATGTGTTGTGTATATGGCGTTAAAAATGCTTCTGATTTAATTTATTGAACGCGTTCAGGTGCCTCGATATGCAGTTGCCATTAAGAAATTAAAAGAGTTGCTAACATGTTGACATTCACGGCTGAGAAGGGTTTCCTCTCCCATCTCGGATTAAGTAATTAATAAATGCAGTGTACAAGATACAATTAATGAGAGACACAGTGGCAAAAGCTACAAATGTCAATTCAATAAATATTGATTTCATTAAAGTAATTATAAAACTTGTTATTGCTTCATGAAAGGTACAAAAAATAATTCAAAAAAATACTTAGCATCAATCAATATTTCAATAATCAATTTCCAATAAGAAACGTAAAATAACAAGAAAAAATAAATAAAAGTTTATTAAAAAAATTTATAGAATAAAAATAATGTATATTCTAATTTTATCAAGCATTAAAAACCTTTAATAAATAATAATATTAATAATTAAATATTCAAATATTTTTATTTGTATTTTATTTTATATTTTTAGTTTGTTGTTTATTTTCATAATTAATGATATAAAACATTAATTAAAAGTAAATTAATTAAGCACTTAAATAAACGATATTAAAAATCTTTTGCAAAATATAGCCATTTTAAAATTGTGAAGAATAATAAATGTATTTAATGCATCAAATATCAAAATTAAAATAACAAAATTCTATTTGCAATTAACATAAATTAAGTCTTTAACAAAATGCTGTTTGCACGTGTTATTTTTGCATTATGCAGATGAATTAAGACTTACTTGTTGGCCAGTTTCTGTAGTTTCTGCCACACTCCGTGTTTATATATGAATGTTTTGAGCCAGCAAAAGTTGTCACTTGTTTTGTAGGTAGTATGTTTGAAATTTATGATTTTGTTTGCAGTTTGCGCGCCATTTAATTTATAACGAGAATATTGCTCACACACTGTCTACCGCTCGCCGCCTCCCTCTGGGCCCACCCCTTAACTCTGTCAATGTCACAGCAACAACGCGCGCACACAGATAAACATGTATATTCACCAACACATACGCACTTTTTACAGTTACAGTTAGTGGCTAACCAAGTTGAAACTGACCAGACAACCAAGTACTGGTACTGGTACTGGTCCACACTTTCCACGTTCCAGTCCCAGAGCCAGACAATAAAATTTGCGCCATAAATCAATTTCAAGTTGCAAAGTCGTCGCTTGTCGCTCGTTGCACGGCTGCTGCTGTTGCTGTTGTTGCTGTTGGTGCTGCTGCAAGTGTCAGTTTTTGGCCGTTTGGTCTGGCTTACTGGGGCTGACTGACTGTTTGGCTAACTGGCTGGCTGCTGTTGACTCTGTCTGACTAAGATTTATTTGTCGCGCTCTGTGGCAACTGAGAACTTGCAACAGCGGCTGCTGTTGTCATACTGCACAAGGCCAAATGGCAGGATAAACCACGGAGCCTGCTCCCAAAATACTTGTAGCCGGCGCAACGATCCGCGCGACGTCGACAGCGACGGTCCAGCAGCCCACCCCAAAAGGGGGTGGTAAGGCATTGGCCATGGCCCTGCCATGCCAGTCAGTCTTGTTGTTGGTGGTTGCGCAAACCACCAAAAGGAATGAACGAAGTAAAGAACGCAGTAAAAAACAAGAAAAAAAGAGTCCACACACCAACGCTCAACACTCAAACACGCACACACACACACAAGCACACTTGTGCATATGCAAATTAACGGCAGTTTGTGTTGGTGTTGGAAAAATAAAAATGGAGCAGCCGCAGCTGCAGCGACGCCGACAGCGACGTTAACCGCAGGATGTCGCTGCTAGCGCAATCAGCACTGCGCCAGCAATATATGTTTTCTACTAACTCCAGGTTTTTTGAGTTGAACTCAAGGCTCAAAAAGCGGGGAAAGCCCAAAACAAAAAAGCCACAAGTGCATGAGTGAAGAAGAACAAGCTTAGACTTAACTGAAATTAAAATGAGAGATATATCAGTGCTAAAAATTGAGTGAATTTGTATAAATAAGTAACTAGTCAGCTAGAAGGTAGAATAATAAGTATATAGAGAAACACGCACATGCATGTCTAGAAGTATATCTAAGCACCAACTAAATCAAAGCCACAAGGGAAGGCGTCACGCGAATGAAAAAAAAATGAATCCATATACACAAGCACTGTGTATGTGTGTGTGTGTATTCACCTAGCAACAACGAGCGAGCAGAGAAAAAAAAAACGCAACTTACAACGCCTCACCAATACCAGAAGCAGACGCAGCCATCAATACACGTGCCGCACTATATACAAAATTTATGTGCAAACGCCATGAAACGAAAAAAAAACAAACCCAATATAAGGGAAAATTTCTTTTTTTTTGCCACCCTGCCACAAAATGAGGGTGACTTGCTAACACACACACACACACACACTATCATACCCAACCACCCACAGAAACCACCGGCATTTGAGTAACAGTCAGTGGAAAAAAGTAAAAAAAAATATACTAAAAATCCAATATGGCTACAATTTGACAAAGCGGCCGGAGAGCGGCAAAAGGCGACAACGTCGCGAGAGTGCGAGCAACAACAACAACAACAACAAACAGAGAACGTTGAGAAATAAAAATTGTACATGGGACTTTTATTTGCCGTGGCAACGGCAGCAGTGGCTGGGTGGAGGGGTGGTTGGTTGGGTGAGGGTGGGCGTCAAGTGGCGCGCTGAATTTTGTATCTAAAAAGAAAGGAAAAAAAAACTCCGCCCCCTTTTTTTCGCATTATTTAAGACGAGCGTCTGCGCGAAGGTAGCAACGTTGGCGCAACGCCAGCAGCGACGTCAACAGCGACAGAGAGTGTCATCGCTGTTGCTTTCCCTCTCTATTTCGCACACTCACTCACTCGCACACTCGCTCTGAGTAATTAAATGCTTATTAACGGTTCGCTGAGTCTGTGCGCCATCTAAAAACTCGTTAGCCTCGATATAATTAAACTCAGTTGCTTTGCACTCTGAGCTCTCGCCTCTGCGAGTGTGTGAGTGTTTAATGAGAGAGAGAGAGAGAGCGAGAGAGAGTGAAAGGGAGTGAGAGGGATAGAGAAAGAGAGTGCAACCAACAACAACCCCTGTAACTCACACCCCAGTGCAACCATGCAAGCCCACCTCCCCTCTAGTACACTGAGCGTACGTGTAATGCAAGTTTTAAGCCTGTTCTTGTTGCTGTTGTTGTCGTTGTTGTTGTTGTTGTGCTTCTTTTTGCGGCTTCTGCAGTTCGTTCGCTTTTTTATTCTTTTTCGTTTATTGCACTTTTGACGCCATTTTGAAAATGTAATTGTGTGCACTTTAGCAAGTGATTGCCATAGGCAGCAAAACTACAAACAACAACAACAACAAATAAAGGCGCACACATGTGCTCTTAAATAGTAGTATGTGTAAAAAGATTCTCCTTTTGAGTGTCACATGTCATCAAGTTTCCTGCATTGTTGACATTTATTTAATTAGCCAAAAAGTTTGATAAGAAACTTTTGCTCAACGTTAATTTTGTAGATCCGATCATTAATCTCATTTTTTAATAACTATTTTAATCTAGTTTTGCCTTTAACTGGTTTGGCTGTGTGTTTATTTATTGCCCCTCTTACTTTGGTAAATGTTATAATTATTCGCTTGACAGGGCCTTAATAGTTTGCCGTAAAATAAAAATAAAATAAAATATAAATAAACAAATATCGCATGATGAATTTACAGCAATCTATCGTATTTTTTTAATTAATTTAATTAATTTCAGTCCAATTCGGCGCTTATTTTACGGCCCATTAAAATGTCATTAAAAGCGAGACAATCGCTTTGATGTTTTTTTTTTTTGACGTTCATTTGTTTTGTTGGACTGGAAACTATTTGCTATCCATTCTTTATTTATGGGCTTTTGTTCAATATGTTAAAAGGTATTTATTTATAATTTCATTATAATTTGAAATTGAATGGTTTAATTTCTATTTTTTCAGGAATATATTTCATTTGAAATTTAGGTAACCAATTCGAAAAAAGGGCATAAAATTTAAAATTGAATTTGTATTTATTGGATTGCTTTATTTACCATGGTTTTTTAGCTGCTCATTAAACATTATTGCTCACTTTATTTTCATTGGTAAAAGTCCTTGTCGAATGACTCACTTCAATTGTACTTCAAGCACTTTGAATTTGCATTGAATACTTCGAATGATTTTTACGCTAAATAAATTCACGCAATGTCTCTTAAAAACACAAACACACACACACATACACTATACTCGATTGCGATGTAACCCTTTTGTGTCGACACGCACTTTTTTGCCACTGCAACCCAACGGACACGGACTCTTTTTGGGGTTTTTCACTGTTCGAGGCAAGCGACGCCGACAAACTGGCTGTTGTTGAATTGAAATGCCGCCGTTGCCGTCGCGGAAAAACGCATCAAATTTTTTTTGACCGTCACTTGAGAAAACGAAGACAAAAGCAAAAGCTGCGTACCCATTGTTGTTGTTGTTTGTGCTACGCTCAAACCTTGTTCGATTTTTGGAACACACAAACACACTCGAAAGGGTTGAGCGTGCGTTAAGAGTAAGGGGTCGGGGAAAAAGCGGTTTTCTGTTTAAAAACAAAACACAAACAAACGCAACGCATCGACGCACGCACTTAAAACAACTCAGTCAATGACTGGTAGAAGAGGGAAATATGGCACTGGGTGTTAACGCTTTTCCTGCCTTTTATCCTTTGTCAAAAACGGCGTCGCAACGTTTTGTATTTGTGTATGTGTTTCATTGAGTGCCTCCCGCTCTCTGAGGCATGTGGAATGTGTGGTCAGTGCAAAAGTGTCAACGTTTAAGGGTTAGCCAAAGGGTTGGGTTTACTTTTTCTGTTGTTCTATTTTTTGTTGTTAGTTGTTGTGTCCAGGGGTGGGTTTACCAGACTACCAAAACACACTCAACGTCCAAGCGGAGAAATCACTCACAACACGGACAGAGTGTAAAGTGGCATAATTCATATGCGCTAGCATTTCACTCGCCGGCGATGTTTTGCGATGTTTTTTGTTTGGCTCGCAGCTGCTGCTGCACTGCTCACACGCGTTTATCGTGCGCTCCGCCTACTTTTTGTTGTATTTTGTTTGTGTTTCGTCTCGCTTTGAGTGAATTGTGCGCATTGAGTGAAATATCGCTTGGCGGGGCAATGGCTATGATTTGTGCGTTGTTTTAACGATGTTTTTTCGCTATGTGTTAACTGTTCCCAGGTCCTGTCTGTGATTTGTATGTGGTTTGTGACTTTGCTAAAGATTTATGCATGTGATTTGCTTCGATGTCAATCGATGTTTTACTCTGTGATATGGTATGATGTTATTAGTTCCCGTCCCAACTGAGACAAACATTTATCTTTATTAACGAAAAACAACTTGAATTTCATTATCTGCTGCACCATAAAAGCTGTCAATTGTTGTTTTTTTTTTTTTAAAACCAAGTAAATGTGCTTTGACAGTCTCGCCTGGGCGTATAGTTTAATTTAAAAACTGCTTGTAATTGCTGCTACAAATTAACATAATTGATGCGTACACCAGACACAAGCCAAGCCAAGATTACTGTCAATGCCATCCCCTTTATCCCCCCGTTTACAAAAGGCGCAGCAGGTGGCCCAGCAGCCCCATCGATAACCATTTCCCATTTCACATTGGATTCAATGGCTACGCTACTGCTGTCAAAGCTCAGACTTCCTCTCATGTCCTGTTTTCATCTATATGTGTATAGTATTTGTTTTTGCCAAATGCCAAATCCAATAAACATTGAAAATCGCATGCTGGCCATTTTCATTAAGGCAAAATGCAAACGCTACAAACTTGCAACCTCATTGCATGCTAATTGATTTTTATGTGCAGCGAGTTTTGTTGCTTTCCGCTGGCTGCCAACACAACCTCTCTGTCTCTGTCTCTATCTGTGGCAAATGGAAGAGGGGTAAGAAGTGTCTAGTGTTCCATCAGTGATTTCAATCGCTATCCCGCAGTGATAAGTTTTACAAATGCTCGCAAACGCTGACGCCATCTACAGGCAAAAATTCCGGGTTAAAGTCCTGGCGGTGAAATGTCTATGTGTGTTTGAACGGCGTTAGAAATGTGGTGTGAAACTTCTCTAAATGTACAGTGGTACAAAATGAGAGCCTTAAACTTTTCCGGGCGCCAGACACAAATATTTAAATAAATGTTGTTATTTTTAAATAATTTTTTTATTAATTAGCATAGCTTAAATTTATTACATAATTTTAAAATAAGAATACAATGAATTTTTTTATATGTTGATTTTTGGTTTTAGCTCTCTTATAAATTTTCATCAAATATAGTTTTTCTTAATTAACATAATCCGTACAGCTTTCGATGTAAAATATCTTAAGTATAGTTTTCGATCTGTATGCCATCTTTAAGATTATCTTCCATATGTTTGGCAATAGTTTATGCATTTTGCACTGTACGCTATAAATGTATTACCTTCACAACCCTATTGAATGCCCATCGCTATGCATATTTATAACTTAACGCATCATTGCCGCAAAACTCATCAAAAGTGAACGGCACATTTTTTTTGTTTCTTTTTTTTATTGTTGGACAAAAGCCGTTGGCTTACTTTACCGTTAATCAAGTTAATACGCAGTGCAAATCCGCTGCATCGACCAAATGAACCGTTATCAATTACATAACGGGTGCGTGAAACGCATCCATCGAACTTTTTTGAACCTTCGCGCAAAACCATTCCGCAATTAAACGTTGTAATGCAAATGCCAGCAGATAAAGTGCATGCGATAGGAGTCCTCAACAACAACAACAACAACAGCAAAAACGCATAGGGTCGAAGGCAAAGGGGTTGATAGAGCTGCGATAGAGTTGCCCCTTAGACCTTAAGGGTTACATGCGCCTCCTTAAAGGAAAGTGGGCAAAGGTTGATGAACTGCACCAAGAAGTTCCTTCATCCAATTTATCTCTTCTTTTGTGCGTTTCGAATGTAAGCGGATGTGTCAGAAATGCCACTTTCGACATGTTGCGGGCTGAAAATCGCTTAAATATACAAACTTGGACATACATATATATGAAAAATGTATAGCATTGACAGTTGTAAATGTATTTTTCATTGATGTTTAAAAAAAGGAGAACATAAAAAATACATTAGGTATTATTTCATTTAAAGAAACGTAAATTCAATAAAATTTCATTTTTCAGAGAAATCAAATTTATCGTTACTAATTAAAAAGTTTTAATTTACGAGTTCACTTAATTATCTCGTTCTTTCTTTTATTAATAGTTCACTTTATTAGTTCACGTTTTATTAGTCACTTTGTCACTAAATTATTGTTTTATTTTTTTAAGATCTTTTCGCTGGTCGACAGCCCTCCAAGAGCACGGTATTAAGTTCCTACGATTATTGCAATTTGCACGTAGGAACTCTATACCTCGCTGATGGTAAATAGACTTCGTTATCTTTGAATTTCAATTTGGAGCTTGGAGTTTTGAGAGATTTGAGTTTCACTTCCGCACACAATGCAGCTCACATGTCCACTTACCGAACAACAATGCGTAATGCGTAAGCTTCTTCCCACTTGATTGTTTGACTTGTCAATTTTAAGCTGCAATTAAAGCCATAAACGGATTATAGACAGCAAGTTTCTTAGTATTATATATTTTTTTTTTCTTTCTTGTCGTTCCATCCAGATATTGGCATTGGCTTCACAACGAAATTGATTCAATACTTTGCCAAAGTCGACCGCCTGTCTGGGCACTCTAAAAAAAAAAATAATAATAAGAAGTGAAAAGAATAGATACAGTAGCTTATAGATATACATATGTATGCTTGCGTATATATGTGTCTGTCTACATGTGTGTTAGTATGGAAATTTTAGGTCTGGTCTTAAAATTTTATACTAGCACATTAGCCGCCGGCTGTCTTGGGGCAAAAACTGGATAAAGGCAAAAAGGGAGCTGTGTCTTATGCACATTAGCCATAAAAAGATGAAAAGCCAAAGATACGGCGACTTTTAAGCTGCCTGCTAAGTAAAAAGTTAAATGTGCCCTAAAAGCATTAGACCACAAAATTGCTGTGCACTTAATAAATTGCCAATCTAAACGTCAACAAACAAGCACACGCATATGAAATAGAAATAAATATAATTCCGATTGCTTTTTGCTAACCTTGAATTAACTCGATAATTTTCCACCCGCTTGACAGACGACAGACAGACAAACTGACTGAGTGAGTGACAGTCACACAGTCTTATAGAGTACATAGTCAGTCACACCCCCTTCCTACAGTAAAGCGGGCCTCGTCGCTAATTACCCGGTGCAACACAAAAAACTAATCAACTTGATTGATTTATCTGACAGTACTGCACAAGTTGACATTTTGAAAAGGCAGCAGCAATAGTAACAACGGCAAAAAATACCAACAGCTCTTTAACGCCCACAGCAACAACAACAAAAAACAACAACACATAACAACTAAAACAACAAACAACAATCAGGCAGGCAATAGTTACAAAAACACTATGCTGCACACAAATTATCATTTCAATTATATGCAAAATAAATGCATTTGATTGCCAAGTTACTTTGGCTATTTGTGCTACAAGTATCTGTAAGATACATTCGCTCAAAAAAGTGTTAACCACCACAACACAACCACAGTGATTTGCATTTAGTTGCTGCCTTTTGGGCTCTGGCAAAGTCGTTTTCATGTCTGCGCGCGACATAAATCAATCGAATTGGTTTCTTACCTTTTTTCTCTTTGCTCTACGGTAGCTATAGGAAAATAGCCCACCCGCTGTGCCAAAGAAGAATTTTCCACCATGGGGCATGCCAATTGCTGATATGTTAGTGTGTGTGTGTGTGTGTGTGCTGTGACATGTCACAAGATGTAGAGAGTTAGGAAGCTTTCTGATCCAGCTGCTCCTCAGCGTCATATAATGGCGCCATAACTTGTGGCAAGGCAATTTTTAGTACATAAACTGGCGGACAGTGCGGCTGATTAGCATCAGTCTTAAAGGCAGGCCTGAACCATTGAGCGACTGCCTTTGATTGACAGTTTTGCATACAAAGCGCCAAGCCAAAAGAAAAGAGCCAAAAGCAAAACAAACAAAACAAAATTCGCACATAAATCGTTTGAATGCACGTTGCGATACAACTGAAAAGATACTCGAGGAGCTTACGACAACAGATGTTGCCATTGACTGTCTGACTGACTGACTGCCGATGTTTGGAGTTAACTGAGTTTTTATCGCTGGCTGGCTGTTAAGTGTTGACGTTTGGGCTGCCTGATTAGCCTAAGTCTTGCTTTATGAACGAGCCCAAAAAAGCAACGTTTGGGTCAAAAGTTGGCTAGCAGCTTATAGTTTTGTCAACCTGCAACAGGATCTTTCGCTCAAATTCGAATGTGATGCCGCTCACCCGACAAGCGACCCATTTCACTTTGACAGACTAAACGACAGACAGACCGACGGACGGGCAGACAGACGGGCAGACAACTGTGATCCAAGCAATCTTTCACTTAGAGAAAGAATTAATTAAATCGCCAAATTGCAAGCAGCAGCAGCCGAACCAACAGCAAAAGCAAAAGCAACAACATCAATTGGAGTCCGAAAGAGCTGTTGGCTCGAAGCGTTGAGAAAAATTAATTAAGCTGAGTAAATTAAAATGTATCAAGCTTGGATACGGCTGCCTGTTGCCTGATGCATGAGCCACGCCTCTCAAGCGGCAAATGTGCAACGCCTCCAAACGGTAAAACGTGCTCTGAAATTATTATCAAGCTGTTTTTTTTTGTGCCTTTGTCGATTTCGGCCCTGTGGGAAAAAAAAAAAAAAGAGAACAAATTATATTGTGTCCGTCGTGGCATTTAATGTTTATATTATTTAATTACTGTTGCAGTTGATGTTTCTGTTCCAGACTGTTGACTTGACTCATTTGTCGCTCATTTGTAGTCTGAGTAGACAAGGCATTCTGCAATTTAGATGAGTTTCAGTGTTGACCAACAAATTGCTGCAACGACAAACAAATAGAGATAGTTTTTGATTAGAATTCATATTTAAATGGTGTTTGACATGTTGAATGTTTAGGCGCCAGACACCAAACCACCAAGTCAAGCATGCCATACTATTGCGAAAAGTGAAGGTCTGGCCATGGCGAGTGGGCAGCTCAACTGAATTGAACTCAACTTTAGTGAGCGAGGCTCACCTGCTGTGAGCTTGCTCATATATTATATATGTATATCGTATAGTACATAGCTATACCAGTGCTATTAGTGTAAATGTACATTTTTATGTTATTGCAAATTGCCGTTGACAGCAAAGAGCATGTGAGATATGTTTGTAATGGCAATCCTATCTCCATTTGTAAAGTTAGTTTTTTCGTTCAAATTGGCTTCCTTTAATTATAATACTTTTACAACATACATATTTATTATTAATACTAAATGTTTAAATTGCTACTTTCATATATCTATGAGAGATGCCTTGTTAGTCAAGCCTTTCATTTAGCCTTTCAAATAAGCAATAACACTTTACAGCTGGGTATCTGCTCATCTGTAATTGTATTTTTGTATCTGTATCTATGAACGTTTTCATTATTATGTGATCATCATTCGTTTATATTATTATGTTGAATTTTATTGCTTTATAAGCGCATTTTAATTTTTGCCTTTCGCCAGCAACCACAAAACAGAGGGAAAAAAAAATACAAATAAAATAAAAAACACATATAAAAATGCACGGATGTAGCTCGTTGTTGGCTACGCAGCGGTGTCATCTTGTGTATGGTAAAAAATGCATAGCACATACTATACAATACTCTACAATGATGATCAACGGGCTGCCAACTGTCGGACGTGAATGTGGACTGACGATGGCGACGGCGTTGTGGCGACGACAAAGCTGTCCGTTTTCCATGTGCCATGTCTGGTGTCAACAATGTCTGTCCGTCTGTCTACTCTCGGCCACGTCACATGTGTCTTTTGTGAAAGGCATCCAAATTACGAGCACATTTTAACAGATACACATGGCATATACCATACATTAATATTGTCAAAATGGCAATGATACTAGCTGAAAGATTTATTAAAAATCTTTTCCCGAAATTAAAAATAATAAGTATCGACATTAAAATCAAAGTTAAATTATAGTATTAACTTAATATAAATGGTGTTCTCAAAGATTATTGCCCTCTCTATTTCTCTGGCAATGATTTTCAGCTAGTGTCATTTATTAGTTAACAGCATGCAATTTGATGGGTAGAAAGGATTTATCTCTGGGCTTGGCTCGGCTCAATTGCTGCTGTTGATGCTGCTGCTGTTACTGCTGTCGTGTATAAGTCATAGATTTGTAAGTATTTTGCCACTGACAATTTAGTGCGGCTAGCCTTTGACGCTGATTGATTGCGCTTGTAACTAATCTGTACATTTATTGAGTTATCTGCCTAGCATTTATAATTTCGAACACTGTACGAGAGAGCCTGGCCTGGAGTCGGCCTAGTCGGCCTGGTCGGCCCGGAACGGACCGGATCGGGACAGGCCATTCCCATACCAAAAAGCTGACCAATTAAAAGCAAACGGTTTTTGCAACGCAATTAAACGGCATTTAACGGCAACGTCGACGATGGCCAAAAGCTGTGTGTTCATGCAAAAATCGTTTCCTCATTGGCAGGCAACGCACATTAAAATTCCAACGGACCAACATAAATTTTCGCACTGATTTCTTTTGGGCTAGCTGCGCGGTGGTGTGCAGGGATTGTGAAGTATTTGTTTACGTACATGTGTGTGTGTGTGTGTGTGTGTTTGACCAGTTCCAGAACATGTTGTGCCAGCATTTGGACATTGAACATGGCCACGCAGCACGCAGCTTATCAATCGTGCCACTGCATTCAGATGCAGATGCAGATGCAGGTTGTATCGAGTATCTAGTACCGAATACTGAAGTTGAGTCCCTCCCAACAGGTTACAAGCAGTCAGCTACAAGTTTGCTATTAATTTGCCCACGCTTCGCACATCCCTCCCCCTATCGTCTTTGGGGCAGTCAGGCAGTTGGTTTTCAGCAGCTGCCTTGTTGAGTTGTCAGCTGGGCTGGGGCTGGGGCAGTACAGCGACGGCAAGCTTGCGGCCTGGCTCGTGGTTATTAATGAAGTCAATCAGCAATTTTGACAGAAATTTATCTATAAGCGTCGGCATTCTGCCATGCAACATGTTGCACAGTCACACACACTAACACACACTTACACACACACACATAGACACTTTGCTACAAGCTGCTAATTTTACGCGGCGTTGAAACATGTTTACAGGCAACCCAGCAACCTGGCAACCTGGGCTAACTGACAGCCTAGCACTCAGTTCCGAGCCCAGCACTTTTATTTATTTAATTTTATTTTATGTTAATTTGAAACCTGTTTAATTACCAAGTGGCTTTCGTGGTAAGGTACAACAACTGCCTTTTGCTTTTGCATTTGAGCTTCAATAAAATTGTTTGCCGACAAGAGTTGTTGCTTTCAACTGCGCTACAATTCACCACTTAGGATATCTGAACTATGAGGCACTTATGATTGGTTCAAACAAATTAATTCGATCATTGAACAATTGATAAAACTTTTAAGTTTAATTTTATGAAGTAATAAAATTGAAACTATTTTAAAAATTCAATTTACGTTTTGATTATTTTTTACAGCTCATTCCCATTTTTGTTCTAGCCTAATTACTTTGCACATGTTTGTGGCACTCATAACTGCAACTGTCAACTTATAAATTTCAGCCCAGTTTAGCTACAAGATAACAAAATTATATATATATTTCACTTCCTTCAGCTAGGCAAATACACAAACGGTATATTTAATTATCGTCATTTGTTAGTTTGCTAATATTTTTGCCGGCCCCTGCCCCTGCCCCCTTTCCGAACTCACAATTGATTCTGTTTAATAGCTTTAATCAATTAACATTTTATGTCGACCAAATTAATATTGATACCAGTTTGGCTCTCATGCGCCAGGAAAAGCCGTACACTTCATTGAAACAAAGTTGAATAATCTGTTGAAGTCCAACTTACAATGTTTTCGAATCCAATTAGCTACAAAGAAAAGAAAAACTGGATAATGTTATTGATTATTTGCTAAATTCGATTTGAGTTGATAAAGCTAAGGAAATTGGTTTCGATTAATGAATACAAAATAATTAACTCTTAATGAAAAATATAGCTAGTTTACAGTTAAATCAAAGAAGCTGACAAAGAAATTATTATTTTTCTCGTTTCAATTATTCACTTTTTTTTTATTTGTTTTTCATTTTTTGTACATTCTCTGACTTCATTCTCAGCCAATTTGCCGGCAATATTCATATTGATTTATTTTTTTTGTTGCCTGCCGTATTTTAATTTCACTTTTCGCAGCAGACTTTTCTTTTGCTTTTCCTTTGCCATTTTATTTTTATTTTTTCTGCCAACGAGGACGATGACGACGTAGCCGGCAAACTTTTTAATGTCACGCGGCTGCTGCAGCTAATTTAACTGACGGTTAGATGGGTGGATGTCTGGCAAGAGGTGAGCACAGAGGGGCTAGGGGTTGGGTGGGTCTTGCCTTAACTTGGCGCACAGACTTTGCCAGGCAGCATCTTTTGGTTTTGGCTTCATTTGCGCGCCTTCTCCTTGGCATTCTCTGCTGACTCCTTCGTCCTTGTCGCAGTTCGTTCATTTTCTCTTGCAATGAAATTAAAAACAGCAAGGAGTCGTTGCACACACACACACACACACACACACACACATACATATACACCGAGTCGGAGCAAAACAATGACACAGGGCAGACGTTTGAGCGCTGCCTGCAGGTTCCCAACTTTGTTAGGGTGGTGGTGCTGTGGCTTTTCCCCAGCTGCCGCAAAAACAGGATTAAATGAAAATGAGTAAAGTTGGCGTTTTTCACACCCACACAGGCAAGTCAGGCCTTCAAGGAAGCCGTGAAGAGCGCCTCCACAGCTGCCTTCGTCATCATCATCATCATCATCAGCATCGTCATTATCTTTGTACTCGTTTGCTTATTAACCCAGTTTCAGTCTATCGTCTTGGCTGCTGCCACAAAGCTGCCGGCAATGTCTTGCTTTCTCTTCCTTCCTTTCGCTCATTTCTTGCTCATTTGTGTGGGTGGTTTTGGTGGTGTTTATTTTTTGTGTCCTTGTTTTAATTTTAATTTTTGTTTGGTCTACGGTTTGTTTTTTTTTTTTTTTTGCTGCTTGCGCTTTGCTGGCTTGTTTTGGTGACGTCGTCGATGGGTTCTTGTTGCTTTTCTTATTCATTTTCTACTTTCTTCTTGCCCTGGTTTATGTCGTCATCATTTGCCTGCCTTCTTCTTTTGTTTCTAGGTCAAGAACTTTGTGCCGGCTTTGTGAATTGTTTAGTGCCTGCCATTTGCAGTACAGGAATTTCTGTTTTCTTTGCTGATGACATTGAAAATTGGGCGTGACTTCAATTAAAGTAACTTTAATAAGTAGGTGTAAACATGTTTGTTTTGTCTCTGCATGCCATATACTTAGTATGTATTAAGGAATTGTTTTAATTTTATTCACGGTTCAAAAGAAGCTTTGACATTAAGCTTTATACTACATAAACAGCGAGGCAAATTGCTTTACCCAATTGTCATTTGTCCAGCCTTTCAATACATAAGCAACAATAAGTATATATGTATGTATATGTACATAGAGAATTGGTAGGATAGGAAGGATGGATAGATACCGTTGTCGCACTTGATGGGCAACTGTCATGCAAATGACATCACGCACTACAGTCATCAATTTTGTTAAACTCGGCAAGATGCTAGCTAGTCGAAAGCCAAATCCAACCGAAAAACAGAAAAACCCAAACCAAAAGGCATAATATAAAAAGAACTCAAGTAAAAATGAAAAAAACCTTCCACTTAAAGCTTAAGCAGATGAAAATAAAGAGAGAGAGAGAGAGAGAAAGAGGGAGAGAATGTGTCTTTGACATCGTGTGTTTGAGTTTGAAATATTCGCAAATGCGAATCCTGTCGTATTTGTCACAGGATGCACACACACAAACACATACATGTATGTATGTATATATGTATTAAGATTGTATTCGCCGCCAAGCAAAGACATTATTATGATGGAATCCTATTTGTTACAAGGCAAATGGCAAAACGAACGTAGCTGCCAGTGCCAATGACAGCCAGGACGTGGCGTTAGTATAGGAGTTGCGGAGGGCGCTGTGTGCTCCATGTTGAATAGAAAGATTGTGATAAATGGAAGGAGATGAGCATCCAAGTTGGGATGTGCACAGAGTAAATTATGCTAATGTCTAAATAATGCATATTCGATAATGTGTATCTACCCAAGAAATCTATATACATACACATAACTCTATGTACATATGTATGTGTATATCTTAAAGTAAAGTTTGAAATCTTCATCATTTCGATATTCAGATTGATTTTTAGTGCGTGGACAGCAACAGCCACAAAGAGTGTGTATAAATCACATTTATGTTCTCGATTTCAAGTGCCGCAACTAATGATGGACATAAATTTACGGTTGCCAGGACTAGAAGGACGACGACTGCCAACTGCCAGAAACAGCCAAAATATTGTAAGCAACTTTTAGTTGGGGCGAAATGGGTGGGTTGGGTTGGTTTGGTGTGTGGAGGTCGGACGCGACTCTTACTCCACTGTGGCGCGCACAATTTTTTGGCTGCTTTTGACGCCAGGCCAATATGCAGTAAATCTGCCAGAATGTGCCTTTTAGATTTGGCAACAGCAGCAAGCAGCAGCAGCAGCAACATCATCTTATTCCTCTGTCGCTCCCTTTTGAAATGGGTTACATATTTTATGCTTAATATTTTGCATTTTATTTCGCTGATGCGCAAATACGCGAAAAGCGGGGAGATGCCCAGGCCAAAAGCTAAAGGCGAACGGCCTTTATGGCATTCGGCAGGAGAGAAAAAAGGAAACTGTTAACTGCCAACTGTACTTGAGCCACAGTTATAGTTGTTGCTTTGTGTATGTAAGTGCTGAAAAGCAAAGGAAATTGAAAATTTGTTCAACTCAACAAGAAGTGTTTGTTGTATTTAGTTAGAAATGAAAGCAAAGCACGCAGATAAAACCAAATTTCTTCGGTTGTTAAAAAGCTTAACTTGAGACTTGCCAAAGGGAGAGTAAATTGTAATCAAAATGCTGTCAAAATGTTAGCTAAATTTACCGCATATACTTATACTCTGTTTAGTTTAAGTATTGTCTCACTTTAACACTTGCAACATGCAAAGTTCTCAGCTCTAACCTCAAAAAGTAAAATCGATAACAACAATTTTCATTTATTTTTTGCAAACGCGATTTGCCTAACACGCTGGCTGCAGCAACCCTCAACCCTCATCCCTACAAACATAGTACAGCGAAGGGGGTCGATTGTTGCCTTTCAATAAAACGCAAAACGCAACTTGAAGTTAATTTGCATATTTGCTAGCAATGCCAGACACGCACATTGCAAAATGTAAAGAGTCGAAATGCAAAACTAATAAAAATTTGTACGTAGGTGACAGTAAAAACTGGGCAAAACTGGCAGGGTGTCCCTCTCTGACAGACAGACTGACTGAGTAACGCTTGCAGAAATTTATGCAAATGTTTTTGCGATCGAACATACGAACATAGCACTACAGCTCGATCGAACTGACTCGGGCAGCAGACTACGAAATAAAAGGTATACCCTGTTAATTTGCATAATCGCCAGGACGAAGGATTGCCATAGCTTGTTTGCTGTCTGCCTTGTTAAAGGATTTGCAAAAATACGATTTTACTTTCGCCCGTTCTCTCTCTAATAAGCAAATTGATTGCATTGTTGACTTTTTATGCGTGTGTGTGTGTGTGTGTGTGTGTATGTGTGTGCGAGTGCGAGTGCAAAGCTGTGAATGTATGCATTTGGTTGAGTAAATATTTTGCCATTGAGTAGCCCGGTCTGACAGCAACCGACAGCAGCAAACAGTCAGACGAAGCAGCAGTTGCCAAGAAAACCTAAGTGAAAATATTTGAAAATTGGTTTTAGCGGCGCACCTGACAAAGGAAAACAGCAACGAAATCCATGCAAATACAAATACAGACAGACCGAATCAGCAGCAAGGCGAATATCGAATGCTCTTCATACTCTTCGTGCGTATACGTGAAAGAGTTTTCTTAAACCCATCATAACTATTTGACTTTTGCAAGGGCTATGAAGGGCTTGTTAAAAGGAATTCATGTATGCACAGATATAAATTCAATTCACTTCAAGATGCGAGACAGCAAGACGACAGCTGCACAAGATGTGAGCGGTGGAGAGAAGGAGGAGGAGGAGTGCAGAGAGTGATGGAGGAGCGCACTTGGCAAATCCTGTCAGGCATTTTCTACATTTTGATATGTACTCGTATTTTTCGTTTGCCTGCTAAAAAGGATTACGCTAACACAAAGCAGTCGCGCAGACAGAGATGGCAAAACCGGGACAAAGACAGATAGACACAGAGCTGAGATAGAGAGAAATGGAATATACTACATGGAATATTTGGATTTTTGCACATGCCAATATGAAATGCAGACCCACCCAGTTAGAACCACACCCGAGCCCCGAACCACGTCTTGGATTTTCATGTGTGTGTCCCACGCTTTTGTCGCATTTTTCTCTCCTTTTTTTTTTGTATGTCGTCGTCGCTTTTCGCTTTGTTCGCCAACGCAATCACCCCCCGCAAAGTGTGTGTATGTTTACGTTTGTCAATGTGTGTGTGTGTGTGTGTGCGGTTGTTGTTTGTATTTGTACAGCAACCATCAAACATTTGCTCATGTCTCTTGTACAAGGAAAACGTTAGATTGTAAGCTTGTGTGTGAGTTTGTATGTATCTTTGTATATGTGGGCAACAAATTTGCAAAAGCCAAAAGAAAATGGTTGGTTGTATGGGAGGCTGAGAGGGTGCATGGGTGTTTTGGGTGTGTTTGTGGGTGGCAATATCCTCTTTAGTTAGCGGGTTGAAACGTTTTAGATTGAACTATGGCTGTCATAAATGGCTTTGCATCGCATATCTAAAACGGCTTAAGTGCAGATTGATTGTAGCGTACAAAGAGGCAATATATACACACATACATACATACACACAAAGACAAACAGTGTAAGCGACATTTGCAAATAAATATATAGAAATATGCACGAGATAATATTGATTTTCTATATAATTTTTGCTTGAAAATAAAACGTTGTAAAACTTAGTTTTAGCTGAAATATATTTCAAGTAAAATGTCAAACCCTATCAGCTGCCATTTGGCACAATCCCTTTTTCCCTCTAAACTTTTTGGTAAACCCTACTAAGCCCATAATTGCCAGCGGATATTTTTGTGCTCGTTCGACAAGCACTCAAGTCCTCGTTGTGCCAAAAATTGAAATCAGCAATTGACAGCAGAGTCGCACCGAAAACATGATTTGCAAATAATGCACTTGAATTTGCATAAGGCTTGCCAAAAATTATAATAACATGCGAAACAATTTATGCAAATTAGCTGCAACTCTCTTTCACTCTCTCTGCAATTAAATCTCTAAGAACCCAATTCATGCACAGCTGTCAGCCCGAAGGGACAAAATACTAGTCAGACCCGTATTACTCTCAGGTAGACATGAAAAAAGCTCATTTGCATAAAAACCGAAATAAAGTACAAAAAACGAGAGTCTATAGAAAGTGAAAGGGGTAGTCTAGGCTAGGGGTAAGCTTACCCCCTGAACCCTGACCCAGCAGCCGCTCATTAACATAAAATTAAAAAAACAGCCAAGAAAAAAACACCGAATCCAATCTGAAAATGGGAAATTCTGATGCTGTCTAACAGCAGCTGCCTTGCTCGTATCCTTGTTGCCGCCAAGTTCAACGAACTGCGCCAAGTTGTCTCACTAACCCAAATTAAAATTATGTTAATGAACGCCGAGCGAGAACGAGAGAAAAATACAGAGAGAGTGAGAGAACCGGTACTCGAAATCACGGCCAAGGACGACGGCAACGTTTTACTCGTCCTGTGCTTTTCATTTTGCCTAATGAGCGCGCGACTGCGACGCAGCGTCGTTGCGCTGGCTTTGGTTTTGGCCCTGGCTCTGGCTAACTGCCCTGACTGCCTGTTCCTGTTACCGATGCTCATTAATTTTGCTTTCGCTTTTTCGCATATTTTTGCATTGCTCTCCATTTCCGCAAACGCACAAATTTCTCCTCTTGTTTAATTTTCGTGTTTCATTTTTCATTTTGTACCGCGCTCATTTAGTGACGTCACAACATCATTCTCGCTCTTTCTCTTTTCTTGTCTGCCATCTCTGTCAGAGGCTCGTCCTCTGTTTCTGCTTCTGGTGCCGGCAGCGAGTGCCTCCGCATAATTAAGATCTTAATTTATGCAATTATTTTGCCGGCTGTGTTGAGTCCTTTTTACTCAAATGTAGGCCAGACGGCTTTGCCTTGTTTTGATTTTGATTTTTTGCGTGATTTTTTGGGATGTGAAGTTATTTTCGTGCGATGTGCCGATGGAAGCGGTTGTGTTTTTGTTATAGCTCTAAAGCGACATAATGACGAAATGAAGGAAAGTAAAAATTATAACACCGATAGGAAAAAAAATGTTTAAAGTGTGCAAAGTTTGATAAGAAATCCACAAATCAAGAAATCAAATATTTTAAATGATAAAACTCACAAAAAATTGTTGAAATAAATTCCTCACGGTTTTTTTTAAATTTACAAAAATTAATCACAATCACAATTTTCAGCTGAAAATTTAATACTTCCAAAAAATTCAAATAAAATAAACAAATTAAAAATTCCAAGATATAAATGTTATATAGTTGAACTTTCATATAGAGAGCCTCCGTACATTGAAGTTTTCTATCCAAGAAATTTATTTCTAGAGCCCTAAAATTTGGATCAATCAAAAAACCATTCTGTATTACGAAATTTCTCTATAACGAGGTGTTTTCGTGTCACCTTTAGATTCGTTAAAATTAAAATAATAAAATTTAATCTATAAAACAAAAAGTTATAAGTCACTTGTTCACAAAACTTTTTATTCACTTTCGAATATGTTTATGATCCGTGATAAATGTATTTTATGATTTTTGGAAATATTCTGTGATGTTGACTTAAGAAATTATTTACTTAACTTAAGTAAACCACTTAACTTTTTACTTACCTAATTTATATAATTTGTATTTCAATTAAAAGTTTCAGTACCAAACATTTTTATTAATAATGATCCTTGTTTTTATAGTTTACTTAACGCAAAATTTGGATAGCTAATTTTTGACTGAAAGTCAGTTTGAATCACAGTTTTATTAACAAGTATCATGTTTTATCCATCTCACAAGTAACTTCCTTGGTTTAATCGCACACAACCGAACCGATACGCGTCGCGTTAAGAAATGATTTCGACTTTGACTCCAAAAATATTCTTTGGCGCTCAGTCAGAGCTGTTGAGTTCAGTTTGGCGTCCCGCGTTTCGCATTCTTATCACACAAGCACAAGCCCACACGAATTGGAATTGGAGTAATCACGCAGAAGAAGCAGGCGTTCATGGAGCAGACGGCGTCGTCGCCGTTGTTGTCGGCAGCGACGTCGCTCTGCCCAAGAAGCAATTGATGCGAAGTCACAGACACAAAGCTGCCAAACCTTGAGCGAATGTGTCTTCACGAGTGCCGTATCTTGACTTTGAGTCTATGAGTCTGAGCCGGTGCCGGACTCTAAAGAAGACAATAGAGGACAGGACAGGACAGGACAGAAAGCACCAGTCGGGCGCAAGGCCCAACTGCTACTGCCCACAGCAGTGCTGACTTGAATTTGTATTCAACGACTACGACGATTGCTTGCCGCTGGAAGCACTCGAGCAGACCACATTTGCCACCCCCGAATGGCCGTCAAGTGCTGCGCTGCCGGCAGCAACGTCGTCGGCCATCAAGTTTGAGTTTAGCGCAGGCGCACTTTAAAACTCTCTCTCTGTCTGTGGCAGCAACAGCAGCAGCAGCAGCAGTAGTAGTCACCCCCTCAGGTGGATATTTCTCCTCTGAAGAAATACAAAAAAAAACTGCAGCATGCTTCCAGGCGTCGTCGTCGTCGTTGGCGTCTTCGTCATCCATGGAAAACGCAGTGCGTAATGTGTGATGTTTGCATGGCTCTACTTCCCCTCTGATTATTAAATCCACCACAGTTTTGAAATCAAGTTTGCGACTATTCGTTTGGTTTAGAAGTTGCGCAGCCGACGCTGCTTTAAGAAGCAGCCTGGCCCATCAATAGTTAGAAGAGCTGGCGCCTTATCAGGCAGCTACCAGGCCACGCATTTTGTCATTTTTTGGTTTTTGCGCACGCAACAAAGGCAAACACAGAGGCGCCACGATGAGGCCAAAAATGGGTAAGGTGATGGGTACGGGATGAGGCGGCGCTAAACTGAGCAGCTGAAGTAGAAATGCTTATACGCTGGGGATTTAAGCTTTACAAGCGTAACAAAATATGTAAAAAGAAATGAAGTAAAGCCCTGAGCATGAGAGCGCACACACAAATACACACAACGAATTGAGTTTCTTTGTATGTATGTGTGTGTGAGTGTTTGTGTCGCTTGCGTATCTATGAAGCTCCTTCCGTTTGCCGCAGACATTTACGCCAAGTGTTCAACGCTGCCGTTGATGAATGATAGATGGATTATGATTTTGTTTGGCGTAAATTGAATTTCACATATTTTTTACACTTTTCAAAACACCTCCCGTTTGCTACCCGACCAAATATTTGGACAACGTTAACATTTAAGATACTTATACTTATATATCTTTATACAAAATAAATAAACTACAATTTAAAGTTGAGCTACGAATGTTGTGAGGCCTTTTCAGGCGCTTCAAGCTGTCAACTTTTTCGATGGCTGCATTCGTTTGCCAACGGAAATCAAGTTAACGAAGTAAAAATGTAAAATGCAACAGCAACAACAACAAAAACGACAAACGTATTCAACATGCCAGAAGCAGCAACAGCAGCAACAGTAATAGCAAGGAACAGCCTCAAATCGATGTTGGAGGCTGGTCCAGGACCAACAAAAAAATAAATAACTGCAGAAGGTACAGCAAAAGCAGTAGTTGATGCTTTAATAAACTGATTTGTTGCTGGATTGACATTGTGGAATTTCAGCAATTTAAACCTTTTCAATTCTAGACATATTTTGATTTAAGAATTGTTACGACAAAATTTTATTTTTATATATTTTATCTGAATACATACTATGAGTTGTTCAATTAATAATATCATTATTTGTGAAACTGTTAAATTTGACACATTACGCTAGTCTCAGTTTGAGGATGTTATTTGAACTTCGTATGGGTTAAAAAATAAACTCGATCTTTACTTGACCTTGAAACGAACTTTAAGATGTAACTTTTGAAAATGCTTTCTAATTGCAATCACAGTTGACATTTGCTCTGGCTATTTTCGGTCCTTAATTCTAGTACTTCAAAAAAAAGTATTTCATGTTCTTCCTGCTGCATTCAGTCAACCCACTCGGCTGTGCCACAATTTGTTGTATGCCTTACGTTTTATGAGGTACTCTCCGGCAACTACTCGTAAGTAGCAGCACTCGAGCAATGCTTTTGTGTTGTTGTTGCTGTCGTTGCATGCAACATACTTTTATGGATCAGCTGCAACTTCAATGCAAAACAAGCCCAGCCCGCCGAGGGGTAGGTTTAACTTTGAGCTGTGATTTGCCCAGTGAACGCTCCCCATATTCCCACGCCACAGCCAAAGCCAAAGGCGAAGCTTTTGTTGTGCACACGCACACTCGCACACACACAGATAGAGACTTTATAACAATTTATACCCCGAACTGTGTGTAGTTGTCGACTTTTATAAGCAGCAAATTTTTATTTCCATCGCATACTTTTGCTTACAATTCGCATGCGTCATAACTCAATAAGCAGCGAGGCAAAGGCAACCATCAAAAGATGCAGCAGCAGCAGAGCTAACTGTAATCCTAATGAAACTACAACACATATTACGTATATGCACTAAAGTCTGCTGCTGCTACCCTAGCAACATTTGCATGCAACAATTTGGCCAAAATAAAAATAAGAAAATAAAATATAAAAACCAAGTCGAGGCAGCTTCTTCAGTCAACTCCTGGCACAACTAGTACTTATCAGGACTCGGTTTGCACATATGAAAACGAATACGAGGAGCCTCTCATCGTCGTCATCTTGTTGCCCGTAGTGGAATTTATTATAAGATTCTCCTTTCTTTCTTTCTTTTCATTCTTGCTTTATGTGAATGTAGAAAACTTGTATGTACTTGTTGTTGCTGTTGTTGCCTTGCATGAATATTTTCTATAACATTAAGTTATTTGGCTCATAATATTTTGTGTATTATACCCTCACCACACCAATTTAACTAGTTGGCGATTTTGTGTGTACTCAACTTTGGCATCCAATAAGCCAAATTCCTGAGCAGCGACTAATGACCGTAAAGCCGCTGGCAAAAGCTAATCAGACGTGGTTTGGGCATCTATTGCTTGTGCTTGTATGAGTGTGTGTGTGTGTGTGTGTGTGTGTTTGTATGTGACGGAAGGCAAATTGCGTTTTTAGTATCATTAATCTGCCACACTCGGCGGCAGACGTCAGCGTCAGGCATCGACTCACTTAGTAGACTCAAAATCATTGAGATGATATGCGCTACCCAATCCACAAAAGGGCACATTAATTTCCTCTGCCTCTGCCTCGTTATACATAGATAGGCATATTACCTAGACAGCGATTTTCAAAACCCGATAGCTTTAGCTGATTGCACAAATGTTTCAACTGTGCTGCAAAAGCCGCGCCCCAAAACATGGAAGTACTTGAGTATTCTTTGGGCCAAAAGTTTAAAAAACGTTTACACCCAAAATGCGTTGAAATACGATTATGTGGTATCCTTTTTATGGAAGGGGCGGGCCTTTGGCTCAACCAGGTCATAAAGAAACTGGCTGCTAAGTGTGTGCGGTGCTTGTGTGTTCATATTACGCATACGCAGCGTGTTGCTTTATGGCTGTTTGATGTTACGAGCTGCTCTCGAGTATGTGCGTGTGTGTGTGTCGGACTTTATGATGACATGCCAAACATTTATGCAAAATGCTAATTTAAAGCCAAGTCTTAGATATTGTAAGGAAAGCAAAGCCGTCTCTGTTGTTATTGTTGTGTGGTTAAATAAACGGTGGCACAATTTCATTGTAAGCACAAACGAAATAAAGCTCAAAAGACCATATTTGGGTGATGTCGGTTAACTAACTTAACTTTTCATTATACAGTCGAACTTCCATATAATGCATCTCAAGGGTGCAAGAAAAAACCTTATTATAGCGAAAATTCGTAATAAATAAAATATTTTTGACTGAACCAAAATGCAGTCTTCTGAAAATGAATTCGTAATTTAGAAAATTTCAATGATATTCTTACCACTGTGCCTCTCGAAGTAAACGCCTTCTCATCAGCATAACTCGTCATGCATAACTCTGGAGCTGGCCGCACTCACTTGAGCGCATGTTCTACAAATGTCCCATAGGCTGGCAGGCTGGCTACTTGACTCATTGACTGAATGACTCAATGACTGACTGACTAAGAAGAAGAGCTTAATTATTTGTAGCATGAAACTGGTCTGTCATTTACTGACTTGCCACGCCTTTTAATGCATGACGCTGCCATTTTGATGTGCGCTCAACTTCATTACACAAAATATTGAAAATGGCTTAACAGGAAATTAAGCAAAAACAGCAGGCAGCAGCTAGACGAACAGTCGGACGAACAGTGTAAACAGTGGAGTCGATCTGTATCTAAATCTGAATGGATATCTAACTGGTGCAAATCTTAAAGGGAAATTAGCTGCGAGAATGCCTAACGAATGCCAAATTCGAGGCATATTATATACTTCTCTCTCTCTCTCTCTCTCTCTCTCTCTCTCTTACTCTTTCTATCTTAACTTCCCCACAACCATAATCGATTCTGTGTGTCATTGTTGTTGCCAAAAATGTTTATTGTAATTCGGCAAGTATTTGTGGAATATGAATTGCGAATATTTGCATAAATGAAATGTGTATGTAAATGGCAACTCGTAATGCCAATCAATCACCCCAAAAAAGACCGGGCACACACACACACATACTTACACACATGATTCAGCTCCTCCCACAGTCACACACGAAAACCAATAAACTAAATTCGCATGAAAAAATGTGTGTGTTTGGCGAACGAACGAAACACGAAAAAAAAATACAAAAATCCAAACGTAGCAAAAATCGTCAACAACACAAAACCCATACATGATGAGATGGAATATGTGAATTCATGTGTGTGTGTGTGTGTGTTTGTGTTTGTGTGAGTGGGGTGTATTGCAACCCTTATCCCTGGCAGGATATTACATGCTTCAACAATGTTGTAGCATTCCCAATAACAACAATAGCAACGACAACGACAACAACAACAAAAACATCGCCTTAGCATTCCTGCCGAAAATGAAATTCTGTTTTGCATTTTATGTCGACGACTCCGAAGCCAAAAGCATAAAGATGAACAACAAAACGAGGACTAGTATGAGAGAACGAGAACCAAAACCAGCCAGAAAACATGACGAGAACAGGAGGCAACTTAGAATGATGGCGAACCAAGCGAAGAAGAAGAAGAAGTAAAAAAAGATGTTGCAGAAAGGACGCAATGAAAAAAAAAAATGTATATAAAAAAAAGAAAACGAAACGAAAGAAATGAAATCTAAACAAAATGCGTTCAAGCGTGTGTGTTCAATTACAATGTGTGTGATTGCTGGAGCCTGCACAGGGGTCAGAGGGTGAAGAAGAAGAAACGCGCGCACATACACACACTGACATAAAAATTTACAATGCGAAATAAGCGAGTGAAACGCTTTTTGTTTGCTGCTGCTGCTGCTGGTCCTTGCCCAGAACGTAGAGCTCGAACTCGAACCCAAAGCGGGAACCCAGGACCAAGACCCGGCCATCCTTATGCAAATAACAGCGAGGGCACATAAAAATAAAATAATAACAATACAATATTTTTTGATGACAGCCGCCAACACAACGATGTTGGCCAAGCCCCCCGTAACGGTCCGCCTCATCCTTCTTTACGCTATTCTATGGTTTCAGGCTCTCGACAAAGGCGTACTCCAAAAAAGACAGCGCATAAAAGAAAGGTTTAATCGACGCGCATTTCACGAGCACAGTAGCAGCATCAGGCTGAACGGGAGACACTGGTGAGGGGAGAGATGGTCCTAGCAACACTTTAAATGTGTTTTAGTGGAAATTGTGAAAATTTTCTTATGACACCATCATGATGCGTCATCAATTTGAATTTTATGTCTTGAAAGCTGTAGGAATTTTTGAAGTCGCTCATAAACAGCTGCGGGACGTTTTTGCAACATTTGCCCCAAAAGGCAATGACAAAACTCGACCAAATACATAACTTTGTTCACTGAGATTTTTTAAAGGAACAAAATTTAAGCAACATTAATATAACTTGGGAGGAAAACTAACTGACTGAGTTAGAAAATTTAAGCAAGGATAAATTATTTTTAATCAATTCACTTTTTCACAATTTTACACAGTAATTTTTAATTCTTCGGTAAACTTTATTTTTGATAGCTTTTAAATACTGCTGAGATATATGTCTTAGAAAAAGTTTAAGTTTCAGAGTTTTTTGAATTTTCAAAAGAAAACTCATTAAAATATGCCAAGAATTCATAATTGCCCACCACAAATTCTTACAAAATTTGTAAGCATTCCTTAGGGTTAATTTGAGTGCAAACATATATCAAAAGGCCAAAGCCACCCGATCAGACCACCCACAACACAACGCCTGAGATAACACACATGCATCTCAAGCCCAAAGCTCAAATCTTAAATCGCAAATCAAATTCCTTGCATGCCGAATGCAACAATCTAAATAATTATTTTTGAATACAAAATGTTAAATAAACAACATGAGCCAGGCACTCAAAGGTGAAGAGACAGAGAGAAGGATGAGATGGTGCTTGTGTTCAAAGCAAAACTGGTAAAGGATGCGAGGATACGCTTGACAAGGACAATCATAATAAAAGAAAAATAACTGAACACAGAAATCACATTTGAATAACAATCATGCCGCATGCAAGATATTTCGATTGAAGAGGTACGAGGGGGGAACGGAAGCACTGAAGAGATATTGAAAATATATGAAAAGAAATAAAGTAGAGAGGGAAAGAGAGGGAGAGAGAGAGAACAAAATCAAAAAATACACGCGAAATCACAAAGAATTCATAATAAGCGTCATTGTCATGCGAGAAATGAATAAAAATCAAAACGACAACAACGACTGAAGCTCGTTGAAAAAAAATAAAATTATATATGAAAGGTAAAAGGGGTACAGGAATGCGAGAGGTTGCGGGAGTTCAGGCAGAGTTCTGTAGGATACGCATAGGGAATGTTGAATTGAATATGTCGCACAGGATGCGTGTGTGTATGTCTGTATATGGGTGTGTGTGTGTGAAAGTATTTCCAAGGCTGCGCTGGATCGTCAACAAACATCATCTGCATATGTGAAAAGGAGATGAAAGCTGGCAGCGTGGGCTGCATGAATTTTAAATGCCATGGCAACAACAGCAGCAACTCCAGCAGAAAGGAGCAGCAGCTGTACCTACAACGGCCATTGTGTGTGTGTGTGTCAGCAACGGAACGCGCCACTTGAACTCAGGATGTGCCCGAATAAACGAATGAGCGGAATCCTCTCCCCAACTCTCCAACTTGTCGCTCAGGCTATGAGCTCAGTGAACCCAATCTCTGCAATGATGTTGCGCCTTTTGTGCGTTGACAAATTGTTGCCAGTCGCTTGTGGCATTTAATTTTCATCACACATTTCGCCCTGCTCCGCCCACGACCTCCCCCGCACCAGCAGTTGCTGCTGTCATAATTGATTTCATTAAACGTACCCCAGAGAGAACTGGCATTCAACAAGTGGCCGACGCCCTCTTGAAACTTTACACTGAAAGTAAAAACAAATTAAGCTGCAAATAAATGAGCCGGCTTTCGTCGACGTCGACAGCAGATATAATTGAGGGGAATTCCCACGAACACACCAGACACAGACACAGCCACCACAGGACAAAAATGAAGAAAACCAAGCGCAAGCGAAAGCAAAAGCAGAAAGAGCAAAGCATCGCCAGACACTTTGACATAATTTCCCAGCCAGCCAGCGAGCCAGACAGACAGACGCAAGTGACGCCCGCACAAGGACACGGCCATAACCAACCCCAACAAAGTTTTAATTAATTGCGCTCAACTCACACACAAACACACACACACACACAAGAACACAGCAGCAACAGCCAGCGAGTGGCAAATGAAAATGAGCCAAAGCAACAACAAAGTTAAAATTTTCACGTACACAAAGCTTAAATGTTTTTGGCTGGTGTACGATGGTTGGGTGGGTTGGGTGGTTTCATATATGACTTAAGACAACTCTGAAGGGGGGGAGGTTTGCTTAGCTTTATTTAATTTTGTTGACGGCCTAAAGGTAGCTTAAATCACTTTTGTTTTTATTCTAGCTTTATTATTCAAATCCCCAATCCCAATCCGGATCAAAAGTAACTTTCTTGTAGGACAACTAGATAACAGAGAGTAATAATTGTTGCGCTTGTCAGATCTTAATATTCTTACTTATTTCTATATATGTATATATATATAGGTGAATTTTTCCTTTTAAAATTAGAAAACCTTTAGCTTTCACTTTAAAATGTTCCATCCTCGTTAAACCTATAAAATTCAAAATTAAATTTTGAAAATTTATTTGACACACTTCATTGACAGCGCCAGCTTCATAGAAAAGCTGCATCGAATTATTTGAAAACAAAAATTAAAGCATAAAATCCTCAATCAAATTCATGATGCGTGAAGACAAAGACAAAACGGCTCAGGTAGAAAGCAAAGAATACCATAAGAGATGATGATGCCCAATATGGAAATAGGGGCATTTCGATATGCAGATAATGTTTGGCCATATGCAAAGAATTATTGTACGGCTCGTCACACCACATCCCACATCAGCTATCCGAGCATGAAATCTACATCGAAACTTACATTTTGATAACTCGCCGTTTGCTGTTTATAAAACTCTAATTAAGTACAACCACAGACACTCAGGTCTACTCTGCTCTATGTTTGTGAGTAGCGAGCGATGGAAAGTCAGGTAGCCTATGCTTCTATGTCTACATTGTGTTAACCCTTTTGAAAGCAAAACCAACAAACACACACATTCACACACGTACACACAATAAAAAGGATGCTCTTGTAACCCTTTTGTTCGATTCATTGTCTGTTGTGCCATCCGAAGGCGATTTATTGCCGATTTGCGCAGAAAATCGAAAGTGGTATCAAAAGTTCTTTGCATTGACAAAAGGGTTTACGATCAGCAGGGGTAGGGGGTGCGGTTGTGAAACGCATTATTATAAATTTGCCTTTTAATTTACGTTACGCCGATTTTAAACAATGCCAAATCAAAAATCGAACTATGAATATTCATAAGGAACCCCTTCCCTCTGCCAACAACAACAACAACTGACAATTGTTAATGGGCGAGCATATGTTAAGCTATCTGTAGCTATATAGGGGCAGCGGTAGAATCACGGTTTCTGTTCTGTTATCTCAGTGCAATTGCAGAATATATGAAATAAAAATTGTTGATTTATGCGAGCTGCTTTGAATTTTATGCCGATTTTTCTTTATGTCTCGCGCGCATTTAACAAAACATTTACATGCTAGTTTTTTTCACTTTTTATTAAAGTGGTAATATATTTTGATGTCATGGGTATTGTTTGCGTAAGGGGTTGTGTGTAGAGATTGGCCATGAGGTACTTCAAGCATAACATTTGATTTGAAATGTGCTTAAAATTTAATATTTTTAAACTCTTCTTTCTAAAACTATCTATGAATATCATTAGTCCAACCTATTATCACAATGAAATCCCACTGCTTAAGTTCTATCGCTAATACGTCCTCTCATCAATCAAATGTCAGCGACTTAACCAAAACGTACGGAAATTTTGCGGCTGATACGCCCTATTGAGAAGGAAGATGCCTGCAGAGGCAGCTCAGGACAATTGCGAGGCCTGCTCCTCCGTTCGGCCATTCAAATTTGATACACAGCTAACGATTGATGTGGGCTTTACGTGACCTGCCAGCGGCAATAGCTCTAAAGTCGACACTGTCAAAGGGGTTTTTCCTACAACCTTTTGGGATAATTTATGCGCCTGCGTAAACGCCTCAAAAGAGGAAGCTGGAAACGAGTCAGTCGGCCTGCCTACCTGGGCAACCCCTTTAAGCAACGAGCCTCGCAGCGGGTTCTGTTGCATAAATTACAATTTATTGCGATTTGCATCACTAAAACGCACACAGCTGCAAAAATCTTGCCCAGCTCCGACTTTCTAGCTCTGGCCCCGTTCAGTTAGTGCGTGAAGTTCGTGAGTGTTGGTTGAGGTGTTTTTTGGGCTGAGTCTGAGTTGTATCACTTATGAACTAAACGGGATTCGTAATAAAAATTTTAAAGGCGCCACGCATGCGTAATCTTTTCGGTCAAGTGGCATTGTGATTGGCCTGCCCCTCTTTTAAGTTGGGAGTGGGTAGCATTTTCTATGGCGGCTCTTCAGCTCTTTTGGGCTCTTTGGACACTTCACATGTGAGAGTCCCCGCATATGATTGCCGACACTCCAAGTCAAGTTAACAATATGAAAGAAATCACTTTGCCGCTTTGTGCATTGTTAAAAGTTTTTAAGCCGCGCCTCAAACAGATTCAGACTCTCATGTGAAGAAATAGGGAGAAGACAAGAAGCTCGCATGTGAAAGCAAACAAAGTTGTTTGTGGTAGCGCTTTTGTAACAGCCATCTCCCCAACTCCATCCCCCTGGTTAGTTGGGCGCCAACAAAGTTTGCTGTTTGCAAAGTTTTTTTTTCGCAGCAGTAGCAGCATTTTTTTGCACCATTTCTTTGTTGGTCGAAAGGAACGAAAGAACGATGGAGCGAAGGAGCAGCCGCTGCGTAAAACTTTTCACTTTGACTCCACTTTATTGTATTTCTAATACTTTGCCTTTCAGCCAAGTTGGTCGCAACGTTGGCAGCATGTGAACAATAAGTAAGCGGCCAACGCGTTACCAAACTGTGTAAGCAGCTATGAAAATGTGCTGGCTATTTCTGACGTCTCTCAGATTGGCTGCTACTTCTCGTTGGAGTTCCTTACTCAAACATACACAAACACACAAATTGTAGACAATTGAAAATTTTTACATTTTATGACGCTGCGCAATTTGGTAGCTGAGGTTGGATTTAACTTCATCTTTTTGTTTTCAACTTTTCGGCGGCACAGACTTTGGCAAACTGTTCGTTCAGGTTTGTAAGTAAGCATGGTCAGGTAGCTGATACCAGATAAAAACCACACTGATAAGGCGGACCCTTGACGGGCTATTTAGGCAGATTTTAGAGCGTTAAATTGCGGATATTTTAGATGGGGTCAAAGTGATTTTGCGTAACTAAGTAGAGCTGAATCAAATTTGTAAATAAAATTAAGATATACTTGAATTAACTTAAGGTTTTCTATATATTAACTCCATCTGTTATATAATATAGTCACAGCTTGTCAGTAGCAGTCCACAATTAACTTGTATCAAGCATTTTCTTAATCATTCCCCATCATGTATCCTTGGTTTCCTCTAGACAAACGCAAATTGAATTGTTTATATCGTCAAATAAAATGAGCTTCAATTACAAAAAACAACAGAAAATAATAAAATCAACCAGTTCTCTGGCGGTTCGCATCACTTTCAAAGCTTTCGTCACAAAAACCCATTAAATTTAACTCCAACTGCCAATTTGGACGAAACCCGAATTGGAAACACATTCGCAAAAAAAAGAAGCGAAAATGGAAAGGGGAATGAGACTGGAAGATGAGTTCTTCTCTGTTGGACTCTTTGACTGTTTGACTCAAGTCGAGTCAAATGAAATGTGATGAATTGTGTAATTTGGACTGAGAAATGGCATTTGCATGCGAGGCATGCCAAAGTTAGCGAAATTTGTTTGGTCTGCACTAAAAGCGCAAAATGTCGAAATAAAAACAGGGACACAGAACCGAATGCAAAAAAAAAGGACAGAAAAGCGTCAAACTGGCAACTGACAGTTTGGAGCTGGCAAAAGCTGCGGCACTCACATCTCATTAATTTGTGATTGATACGCTCAGCCACCCCCTTTTTTACCCATCCTCCTCCCAACCCCTCTAGTATCTGTGTGTTTGTGTGTGTTGTGCGTAAAGCGTCACAAATGAAATTGAAGTGTGTTTGTGATCCCATTACAAATAAGCGAAGCGAGCTCTGAGCCCAGTTGCTTAGTCAAGTTGGGGGTTGGGTTGGGTTCTTCGCATGGGATATTCGCATTTGATGGATTTCCGCGCGTTGTGACACAAGTCACTAAAATATCTTATTACACATACACCCACCCACACACACACACACGCACATACACACTAACTCACGCTGCTTGTCATCCATTTTATATTTTCATTCTCGCATGTAGGCCGCATAAGCAAACAGGACATGGCAAACGGGACTCAGTTGTCTTCCATTTATTTTTAAACTTCGATTTTTGCTTGACGCAAATTTTTTTCGCAAATTGACACCCTAGCTCACACACACATGTGTGTTTTTGTGTGTGCAGAGAGCTTGTTAGTGAGTTCTGACTCTTGTTGTTCTTGTTGTATCTATCTGGCTGTCAAGCTGCGGCTGGGGCAGCAGCAGCAGCAGCCGCTTCATCAATGTTGCCTCGCATGCCGGAAGCGTGAAAATCTACAGCGTTCAGTGCAAAAAGGGAAAAGTTCACAAATGGAAAATTACGGGTGCACACGTGCAGTACACACACGCACTCACTCACGCACACACACATATATATAGCAGAGAAAAATTCACCCACCCTGTTGCCAAATGTCTCCAGCATCCCACTCTCCGTCTTTGCCATTCTGTTCATTCGTTCGTTTGTCATTTCAGGTTGTTTTATTCAATTTCGAGGCAAGCGAAAAAAAACTCTTTGAAAATACAACGCGCAAAATGTCATGTGATATGTCACACATGTAGCTGTAGCAGTAACTGCCACGCCCCCTCAACTCACACCACACATCCATACGCACACACACACACACACGAATACACATCCACCTCCGGCATGGTTTGCCTTATCGGCTGCCATATTAATGTACTGGAAATTTGCCATTTTCATTTGCAAGAAAAAGTGCTTTTCATTTGAGCTATACTGTGTCGCGCTTTAATCTTATTTTACAATAAAGAGCATGCCAAATAAAAGCCATAAGGCATAAATATCAAGTGTACACTAACATATATGTATTTTGCATTTAAAGATGATATAGTATCTGCCAGCTCCTTAAGCCATTCAGTTTCAGTGATGCGTGTCGCCTGATTCTAATCACAAACATTGGCAAAACTCAACCAGGCAGCAAAAGGCGAAATGAATCTGCGACATTCAATGGCCGAAACGATTTTCGTTCAACAACAACAACAAGCACAAGCATAAAAAAGGTCAGTTAAGTTTGTATTCCTCTTTTTGGCTGACTGTCAATCGGTCTCTTTTCTGTTCTTGCCTTCTTGGATTTTGCTCTTTTTTTGTTGCGTATTGAAGCAGCTTTTCTTTGAATCAGCACAGCAATGACTTTGCTTTGTGGCAAACAAAAGAGTTGAACAAGGATGAGAGATTGGTTGGGATAAGAAGAAAAGGGAATGATTTCATCATGTGCAGATTCAATCTAGCTAGGGTAGTGTCCATGTTGTCCTTGCAAAATCAACTTGAATTGTGTCCAGTTTGTAAATGTTTACTTTCACGTCCTGTGTACGTCTTTCAATTAGCCAGGATTGCCCTTTAATTACTTATGGAAAGCGTATGCAGAAGGTGAAGCTTAAGAGTTTAATAACATAAAAAGAAGTTACGTTATATTAACCTTATTCTCTTTTAAGTTAAAATGTTTTGATCAATGAATTTCTATTCCCTGCATAATCAATAGAACTACAAGTGGAATTATTACAATGTTATGAATAGCAATAATCCATTTGAATAAACAATGTCAGCTCCCTTGGGCTATTGATAAGTTATAAGTTTGAATCTGTCTACTTTGCATATGCCAACATTTAAACACATGCTCTTAACAGTTCCAATTCATTCTCTTGTGTCATTTTCATTTCGTCTCTGCCTCCTCTCTCCACCATCACAAGCTAACTTTACTTTACGAACTCGAACTCTTACTCACGCTTTGGCCGTTAATTTATTTTTGCCATTTTAATTTCGCTTTCATTTTCAGGTTTCGCTTGCAAGGCCAAATGCAGCCACGTTTTGCAAAAAAGGGGGCGTGTTGGAAAGGGGGCGCGCGGAAATGAGTGCGACAAAATAGAAATAAAAAGAAAATAACTGTTGCATTAAAACGGGGGCGCAACAGAGTGCGCTGACTGCAGTTGCTGCCGATGCTGTGAAAATGAGCCAAGTTCGTAGTTAGTCAGGAAGCATCGGTCGACGTCGACAGCGGCTGCAATAGAGACTTTGCCTTTCCGCTGCTTTTGATGCTGCAGCTGCTCTTGATGCTGAGCTCCGCTTGTTTCATTTCATTTATTTCAGGCTGTTGGCGTCGTCACCCAACCCCCCTTTCCTCATCTACCTAGCAGCCTGCCTGCCTGCCTGCGTTATAATTTCGTTCGCCCATTAAAAATTTACTTTGCAACCCACTCGCTGCTGTTGTAGTTGTTGTTGTTGCTGTTGGTGCCGTCGGGTTGCGTTCTCGTTCTCGTCCTCCGTTCGTTAGTTTGTTTTGGCGCAAGCCACAAGAGAGCGCCAGTCGGCGATGCCGTCGCCACCATCGCCGCCAAATGAATGGGAATGAATGAAACGAAAATGAATAAATGATAATGAGAGCATTCGCAGCTGATGAGGCTACGGCGGCGGCGGCGGCAGCGGTGGCAGCAGAAATGGGAGCATCGCTCTGGAGCTGCGCTACCAAACTGAATACCAACAGAGAGGGTGGGATGTTGTTGTTGTTGTTGGTCGTGCTGCTGCTTCGCTCATTTTCATTTTCGTTGATGAGATAATGGCTGTGTCTCTGTGTTTTTACTTTGCCTTTCCGCCGGCTACTGCGACGCAGCCTCTGCCTGCTCTTGGCTGATGATAATAATGATGATGAAGTTGTTGCTGCTGCCTGCCGGCTGGCTGCTGCTGCCTGTGCGCTAACGAGTGAATTATTTTAAATGTGGGTTTCAAGGTCAAGGTGATGCCTCCGCCGCCGTCGCTTGGAAGTTATTGTTTCGCATTCTGCTTCGCTTGGCATTCATTAAGCTTATGTCTGTGTCTGGCGCAATTCTTGATTAGACGCACACACAAAGTGTAATGAAGAAAGGTGAATAGCCTGAAAAAAGGAAGGAAGTCCTGCAACTGGTGGCTGTTATGTCAAATGTGACAGAGTGATAAATCCAATCTGTAACTAATTGATTTAAGCTTTGGATTAAAACTTTCAACTTCACAAACAGAGCACATTCATTGCCTGCTTTAAGGCGCATTCAATCGACAGTTTTACACAATTTATAAATGCGATGTTTCGCACAGCCAGACAGACAGCATGGAAGACTGTCTGTCAGTCAGTCAGTCAGACAGACAGTCGCTTCGTCGAACGACAACGACGCACATCAAAATATGCAAATTGGAATTTCAAAAATACAGCAATATTGTTGAAACGATGGCCTCTCACTCCACTTCCAAGGCTTACTCTTCTTCCCCGATGCTCCACACAACCTCTGTTTCTGTCCTGATATATAGTACTACATACATACATACATACATACACACATATAGTTAACCCGATTTTGGGCGCATGTAAATTTCTTGTACAGCCCCCGTGGCAGTCAGTATCGCTGCCAACGTCGCTGTCGCTGTTGACGCCACGCCCGAGGCAATGAGAAAGAAAAACAACAAAAGGGACGGAGCCACCATTATTCGCCTTTAGCGCTGCACACTCTGCTTCGTAGCCGGGGAAACAGAGCGACGGCAAAGGCAGCAGCAGTAGCAGCAGCAGTAACAGCAGCACCGACGATAGCAGCGTCCAGTGCGCATGCGTCCTGACGCTGTAGTTATATTCTCTTTCTCCATCTTTGTCACACACTGTGCTCGCCAAATGCTCTCGACTCACTCGCACAAAAGGTGAGTGTGAGTAGTGTAACCACCACCAGTAGCAAAAGCAATAGCAACAACTATAGTTGCGTTCCATTCCGATTCGTATCGCATAATTGCTGTGGGGAACATTTTGGTATTTGGCACGTTGAAATTAACACTACGCCCCGAGGTCGCAACCGAAGCGACCCAATGCTCAGCATGTAATGAATGGAAAATGAAAATGAGAAACAAAGACTACCGAAAATTACCCAAAATGAAGTTTTCCACCAGCAGCAGCAGCCGCAGCGACTGCGAGGCAGCGACAGCGACAGTGGCAGAGGCAGAGGCATGGCCATGGGCAATGCAGGAAACAAAAATTTAATGACGTAACGTGGCGTCGACGTCGCTGTCAGCAATTAAGCAACAGTTAAATTAAACGGGTTTCTAGTTCAAGGACACGAGCCACCAACAACAACAACAATAATAACGACGTGCCGATGCTTCAGATGCCACAGCGAACAGTTGATATGGTCCTGTGCTCTGCTCTGCCGTTGTGGGTGCTATGTGGTATGAGGCATGGGAATTGACATTTTCGTTGATGTTGTGTTCTCGTGTGTTTTAATTGTGAATCACAGTCAGAGTGTGTGCCTGAAAGTATGGCAGTCAGTTGGGCAATGAAACTTGTGCTATTGAATATTTGCAATCGAATTACTTCATTTAGAAATAAGTAAAAATAATGTGAAAATTAATAAAAACATTCGAGATATTATAACATTAAAACCTATTAAACTTCAAAATTTTGTATACACATAAAAATTGCAAATAGTTTCCTACAAAGTTGCATAATAATAGGTTTATAATACTGTGAAAAATCTATGCTTATTTTAATGTGGTAAAGATTTTTGATTTATTTATTTAGGATTTAGGATTTATTAACACTTCTCTATCGCAATTAGTCGCGTCCAGCTTCTCCCATCTCTCATTTCACTGCAATTTAACACACTGTCTCTTTCCCCAATCTCTTTTTGCTGTTTACGAGAGCAAGCAACACGTGCTTCAGCGCTCATTTTCATTTGCGCGCTTTTCATTCATTTGCCCCCTCGGTGCGCTCTTTCCCTTCCTCCCCCGACAATTTCTCATCCGTTCACTAATGACGACAGCGAAGCAACAGCCAACAGCTGATGACGTTGACGTTCATTCATTACGTTTTTTTTTTAATTTTCGCGCGAGTTCTTTTTGCGCGTTTTCTTTATTTTTATCGGCTGTTTCGTTGTGCGTTTCGAGCAGCTGTTCATTAAAGCAGCCTCAAATTAGAGGCCACACCAAAAACAAAAAGAGTTGCGAAACGCCTTCAAGTCGGCAATGGAAAATCGCAAGTGCTCGCGCCGAAGGTTTATGTTGAGTTTGATTTAGGGCAGGCTTTATTCTTTAAGCTTACCATTGTTGCTTAATTGTGCGCATAAGAAATATCGATTGATGCCAAAAAAAAAAAAACACACTCAACAACAGCTGCAGCGAGGACACACAAAGGACAACAGAATGAAAATCCCAAAACATATATAAAATAAATACTTATATATATGTTATATGTTTGTTGCCACGGCCTCGTTGGGCACACTGGGTACAGTCAAACACATGTACATATATTTTTATGAGATAAAATAGAAAATGTTGTTATCAGGCAGCAACGGCGAAAGGATATAAAGCACACACACAGATACACACACCCACGTGTGCATGCTTTTGTAGTCATGTGGATATATGTATGTGTTTGTGGCACTTGAAATGGCAATAGCAGCTACCCTTAGCTCTCTCTTTGCTCTCCCTCCCCTGTGCTCTCTGAGTTGGCGTTGCCAGTGCCAACGGAAGATGTCTTCGGGTTGAGTGCTTTTCCGGAGAAAATGTAATTTTCTCATGGCAGTCATCCTCGTTGTCGTTGTTGTCCTCGTCGAACGTCGCACGATTGAAGTGTCGGTCGGTTGGTTGGTTGGTTGGCTTGTCTGGTCTGGTCTGGTACCTAGGCGAAAAAGGAAACTTAAAGGATGCTTCTTGCTGCTTGCGCGCCTTTCGGCTCTCCTTGCCTCATCTTGCCTCGCCTCGACAGTTTCCTGTTGCCCTTTTTCACCAGTGCCTTGCAAATTGCTCATGCTTCTCCACTCTGCACATGTGTGTGTGGCATTGTCGTGGCTGGCGCTGTCTTTGTCATTATCCTTTTGGGGGTATTGCGACGTGTCAAAGCAACAACGCCACGCTTGAATATGTCGCTTGCCTCGTCGTGGCTCAGTGTGCAGTAGCATCCATCAATTTGATGGATAAATATATGCAAATTGTGTATTAGCTGTCCTTGTTTTTGTTATCCTTTAGCAAACAGATACACACACACACAGCAGCAGCAGCAACAGCAGCTCACACCAATAGTCGCTGACGATGGCATGGAAATGAATTTGGCACACGTGTAGTTGAGCACTTTTTGGTGGGCGTAGAGAGGGGTGTGGCAGGTGAATTGCTTTGAATTGTGCCCGCCTACACCACATTCAATAAATCATGTTAACAGCCAGTCAAAATGGAATACATAAACAGTCGTTGTACCTAACTTTAGATTAAACCATTATCAAGGTTGAAATTTCTTCAGCTTATTTAATTGCACACAATATTTCTAACCCTTATCGCTAATTAAATTATATTTTCTAAGTTCACACGCCTCAAGCGAGAAGTTTTCTAAGGTTTTCTCAGTTGACAGTTGTGTAAATTGAGTCGAAGGGCAGCCCTAATGCAAATTCCTTGACACTCGGGGTTGCAATCCTTATTTGTTGGAAAGAAAATGATTTATATGCAAAATCATGCGCACAAGAAAGTTCAATGAGGATCGCAACTGTCGAAAAAAAAAAAACGATCAAATGTCGCCGCTGTTGTTGTCATTGTTGCCTCATTTGCATTTGAATTTGAATGCCTTTGGCAATGCTGATGTTTCCTATGGATTGAACGAACATGGAATATGTCAAACTGTGAAAATTAATACATTTGCTTGTTTTGGTTTTTGCACTTCGCGGCTCTGTGCAAAATTTATGCAAATTTTTCAATGTATGACAAACAAAAGGAGTTGTAACAGTTTTTCTTTTGTAAGGTGTGAAAGGATTTTCTTTTGTTTAATTAGTGCACACAAAGGTGAAAGGGTGAATGCACTGACAGAAAATAAATACGAAAGCTGACTTCATTAAAAATACACATGAAAAAATTAATATGAAATGCTGGGAGTATTTTTAAACTTTCTGTTAAATTTAGAGCATTTTGCATTTTTTATGTATCACAACTTATTTTAGCTGTAAATAACAATTTGTTCTTATTTCAGAAAAATGTAAATTTAACGAGATGTAATAAGTATTATTTGTTTAATATTCTAGATCGCAGTCAGCAATCATCAACCACCAAATATAGAAAACTACCTTAAACTCAACTTTGGCGCCACCTATTGATCAACCTTGGAAGCATAAGAAACACTCAGACGAACCAAGCAGTGCAAAGGATGCTGTAATTTCAGCAAGCAGTTTGTTCCTTCGATACTCTTGCAAATAAAAAGAAATAAATTCCAATAAATTATGCACTTTTATTGATAGTTATCTTAAAATTGTTGCTTAATGCAAGCAGCTGTGGAGAATATTTTTATAATATGCGCGTAAATTTTATAAAAACCTGCTGAAATAAACAATTATCATTTTAAATCGATACGAAAACTATGCGTGTTAAAATTAATTTCAATAAATTTTGTCCAGGATGCCACAGCAAAAATTGTGAAAATTGTTTTGCAGACGAAAATTATTAAAAAGCAATTAATAAACGAACAACATGGACAACAAAACTGCCCAAAATGCCTATTCATAATTATGGGGTACAGAGATGTGAGATGAGCGCGCTGCTCACTTTATGAATTATGTTGTAAATGCCGCACATACTACGAAGCAAGTTGGCTGGCCTGGTCTGGTCTGGTCTGGGCCATCCAGCCGGCTGGCCAGAGAGCCGTTGTAATTGCAAATGGTTAATGAGAATACCGCAAGTTGATGCCCCGTTGTCCAGAAGCAGCTGCTTCTGCATTTGCGCATTACGAGCTGCCCGTCAAGTTGCGCAATAATTTTTAAAGTGCAACTCTGTCAATGGGCATGATGGGATGGAAAGGCGATGGGGGAAGTTGGAAGAGAACGTAACACAAGAGAACGGGTCTTCGCGTAGAGTAGAGTGAAGATCAAGCGACATCGATTTGATGATTGCTCGTTAATTTGCGTTAACGATCGATGGAAAAGAGAGAATGGAAAAGAAAACAAAAAACAAACAAACGAGATATGCTTAAGCCGTTAAGCAAGAAAGCTCGCAGGATCGGTGTTCAATCGATCAGTTTTGGCCAACAGCAAATTATCTCCTCTTTTAATGGCCATTTCGGGGTGCAAACAAGAGCACACAATGTAGAGCACAAAGCGAGGGATAATCGCCAGTGTAAACACAGCACACAGCACATTGCGTGCCAATGCCACAAGACAAGGCAACCCTTCAATCATTCAAGCTAAGCCAACTGGCTAGCTGGCTGACTAACTGACTGACTTTGTGAATGGCCGGCGTTAGGATTCGCACTGTTAAGCAAACAAAGCGACTTTATGATGTGCCCAGGGGGGAGGAGGAAGCATTTACTTACAAAATGCTGTTGGACGAATTCTCAAGCGTTCTTCACATTCGTTCGCATCAAATTAAATATAATTATTTGTGAGCTGCGTCCAAAATGCAATATGTACATTCATCAACAAAGACTCTTGGGTGCCAGCTTACTGACTGAACTGAGTTGATAGAAGCACATGTGAAGATCCAGTTGTTGCTTTTTTGTAAACATTGCGAATTAGGTTGAACCTTCTTCTTTTTATGCTTGGCGCGTAATTTTGCTGTACCAAAAAGTAAAAGTTGCAATGGTCTTAAACGGGTTTGAATGGTGCTTAATTTAGTTACTCTGAACAGAATGAGATTCACCTTTAAGCGTAGTTTTATTTTAGAAGTCCAACCATATATATTTTAGAGTTCTGTTACACTCCTTTGTATATAAACTTTATGTTGGTGAAATTGTAACATGATTTTCGATTTGAAATCGAGCTCTTAATTTAAAAGGCTGATTTGGCCTACAGATCAACACATGATCGAAAAACACTTGACTTTTTAAATCAGACTGCTTATGACAGAGTAAGTTCCGACCGATCCTTGTGATGATTTTGTACATTTTTATTTGAAATAACATTGACATAGCTTGGTACTTTTGAACATCCATTACTATTTGTAGAATTTAAAGCAGATTCTCTTTGTTATTTTTTATACACAATTTAATCGACACCTTAACCAGAAAATAAAAAATTCTCTCATGTCAAGAGCAAATTACTACAAGCGCCAAAAAATTAACATCAAAAGCGCATAATTCAATTTTGCCATATACTTAATAGCACCAGACATTGGTGTTGTGCATTCTAATTTTAATGGCTGGCTGGCCAAGTTTTAAGTTCCAAGTGGCACGTTACACGCAAGCCCAAAACACAGAAGTTACTCAGGTTCAAGCCAGATGCACTTCTCTGGACGAGCTTCATCGGCTGCGTGCGTCGTTATGTCTTCATAAAGATGGCAATCGGGCTAAAAGCTGCAGCCGGGCCATGTAAACTGGGCCAAAGCACTTCCACCATTAACTACTTATAATAGTAGCCTAGACGGTGTGGAGTTCTGCCTTTGTGTTCGTGTGTGAGTGTGCTGCACTTTTATATGAATATATATTTCATAATTCATGTTATTATAATTATTTTTAAACATATTTCGCAGTGGTCGACACTTTGCATGATTTTCTGCTCGAATGCTTGATTACGTCGGATGGTTTTGCAGCAAATTTGAGAGCAGAAGGAGATGAAGTAGAAGCAGCAGCATTATTTTCAATAGCACATGGGCACTCGAGAGTGCACAGACGACAACGCTGGGCAAACGATCTGTTAATAAACACCTAGCAACCTACCATGCAACATGCAAAGGCTCTCTTTTGTCACTCCCCTTCCTACTTTGGAAACGCATCCTGCAACCCCGACTGCCCACATACTTCACATGTGTATGCATTATTTTAATGACAGTGCCGCGCACGCTGCTTGTGACGCACGCCTCAGACATTAAGTACGACAACGAGGACGACTCCAACTCCAACTCAAACTTCATATGCAACTGCAGCAACAACAATGCGCGAAGGACAACAAGATGAGGTAGTTCTGGGAACGGGAACATCGTCGTCGTCGACGCCGTCATCGTCGCTGGGCACTTGTGTTAATTGCAAGGCGACATTCACCGCCAAGTGGGGCGGGTTGAGTATTGGCAGCAACAACAACAACGACAACTACCAGTCCAACTTGCAACTTGGGAATGGCAACTGCAAATTGTAAATTGTAAATTGCGGTTACACAATTCGCCACTTCTTGCAAGCTGTGTCACTCAATGATCGAAAGCTGAGTACCAGTTCCGAGTTGTTCGAATTTTGAGCTTATTATGGGTCAGTTGGCGGTTCGTTGATTATGATGGATGGGATCGATACACCTGAGAGAGAGAGAGAACGAAAGACTCATGCAAATTATAATGCACACACTTTTTGCCCGGTTGCAGTTGTTTATTTTGCATTAATGAGTTTGTAGTTGAGTGTAATGATAGACTGCAGCTCTTCAGTACAGTCGTTGTCCTACATATGCATACCCCAAATTATCGAAAGGTAAGCCCTAGCCAGAGGCGTTGCCCTACAGTTTGACAAGCACTGAAGCGCTGGTCCGACTGCCGCTCAACGCTAGGCGGCGCTGTAGTGCTGATAGTGTGTATGAGACATATTGATTTAGGGGTTGCTTTGAGTTGATTGGAAGATCAATAGATATGTATTGGAAATAAACAAAATGCTCGTGTGGGAATAGAAAAAAACTAGCGAATGGGAATAATCGAGCACTAGAAATGATTAGGGGAAAAGTAAGGGAAGTTTTTTAAGACTAATATGAAGCCAACTTATGTTGAATTTGTAGCCCATTAACAATTATCTACTTACCTTTATAACTTCCAATGGTGACTTAAAGCTGGTTTAACTTCGGGCCCAAATAAGTATCTCACTAACTTCGATTTATATCTCCTAGCCCACTATTCTCTTAGCCCGTTGTTAAATGGCTCCAATTTCGAAACCCATTAGACTGTGTCCTCTACATTAAAATCTCCTCATCCCTTCACTGTGCAGCGAACTGCCCTCAAGCTCAACTACCAGTGAACCGGGCTAAAGCAAACAAATAAACTAAACGTGTCTCAGGTCGATTTAAATGCGCTACCCCTGTGTCCCCTAATGCCCAATGACCTCGGGCGCAAAGGCTAGACAACCCTTTCTTTGCACAGTGCCCGTATCGAGGCCATGGCAATCAGTTCTCTTTCTGTATTTTTTTCCTCGTGGCTTGTTTTTTTCCGCATTTTCTGTCAAATCGTCATGATTTAATGAAAAAATCATCAGAAAAAAACTTATTTACATACGGATATAATTTAGCATTAAACGAGCCAGCGACAGGCAGATTTAAAAAAAAGGATTTTATAGCGAGGTTTCCTTTTTTTTTGTTTTTGTATAACGAGTATTCAGTGGAATTTTGTGTGTATGTGTGTGTGTGTTGTTTGATTGTGCGATAGGAAATGGTTTGACGCTATCTGTTTGTTTGAGATTAATATGCCGTGCATCTGTCGGCTTGTGTCTGTCTGTTTGTTTCGTCCCTTTATGGAGGATTGTCCCATAGTTTTTTTTCTTTAGCTCGTCAGCTCGTTTTCAGTTTTCTGTTTTGAATGATGGTTCAAAATTAGCATGGATACGATTTCACTTTTATAATCAGCGACGATTCTTTTTCTATCCCAACTCTTCGGCTCACATTTGGGCTGACATTTGTAGGTAACAGATATCATTGAGTTTTTGGGCAATAAAAGAGAGAGTAAAATTATTTGATTTGTTGGTTTGAAAATTATATTTGTTGGATTTTAAATTAAATTTAAGACAAGATTTGTTAGATAAGCGTATAGAAATTATTTGTAACCGATTTATAATCAAAAACAAAAAAAATAAATCGTAATTTGAATTTATAAAAATCCTAACCTAAGCTTAAGTTCTTAGCTACAAATCACACAATTTTCTTATCAATGCCAAGCTACTTGTCTATGTTAAAGCTCAAAACATGCCCTTTTCAATGCATATCATTATAGACAATCTATCTGCCAGCCAGGCTGTCAGCCCACCATTTCTAATACGCAACTTAAGCTGCAACTGAAATATTTATTATAACTTAAATTACCTTCTAATTACTGCAAACGCCTTCGAATTAGCATTTTCTATGCGGCTACCTGCTCAAAATTTCTTCTTCAACCGCCCAAAAGGCAAGTTCAAAACTGCCCCACTGTGTTCTTTGCAAAAAACAACATACAACGCGGCATTTACATAAGAAATTAGCTTGTAAAATTAATCCGCAATAAGCTCGTCTCAAACAGCAGCCCAGCAGCCCAAAAGTACCGTATTAAAAAGCAATTAGCATTTAAATATCGGGCTAGAGACCAAAGACAAAGGGCGAGTAGAAGAGGGCGAAAGTGAAGACGAGGAGCCACAAACCAGAAAAAAAAGTAGCGGCATATGGGCGGCATTAAGTGGAGCTCTCTCTCTCTTTCTCTCATTCTACTTTTCTGTCTTATTGGTTTGGGTCATCTTTGACTCCTTAAGCTAAACGGAACTGAGCGGTGAACTGAGTTTGCAATGAAAAGTTGCTTGGAAATTAAATTTCCGTTTAGTTGCCGAGGCGTCGAAAAACGGCATCAAAATTAAATTTGCGCTGGGCGCGCAAAATCAAACATGGCCAAATCAGCAATGTTGCCGATAAACAAACGCGTTCGGAAGCCATTAAAAATTATCATTTGCGCATATTGATTGGGACCAAAGTGACGCAGAACGACGCTTATGGGTGGTTGGGTTAGCTGGCTGGGCTTGAGGGGGTGGCAGCTATAACGGTAAACAACAGCCTAAGGCCTCAGGCTTGAGTCCTGTGTGTCTCTTGTGCCCCTGAGACGCACACGAGGCGCATTAGATTAGGCCAACGTCTGCTTGCTGGGCTGTATGGCTGATGCTTGTTATGGAAAACAAATATCGATTCCATCCCTTAAGTTTACACCCACAGCGTGTGGTGGCACTGCCACAGCGTTACCCTCAATGGCTGCCAAACAAAGGAAATGAAAAAATCGCTGCAAAAAAACCTAAAAGCTTACACAAAAAAAAAAAAAAACACCACCCACCCACAGGCAGCAGGCACAGTCGCACCCCTGACAACGCCAGACGACGCTAGCTAAGGCGCCGGGGATTCTGACTCCGACTGCGAATGTGACGGGTGGGGGAACAGGGCACTGGGAACTGTACACTGTGTGTGCTTCTTCAGCGCCTGTTCAGTCGAGCAGCGAGCAGCAACCATTAAAATTTCGAAAATCCATCATTGGAAAAGTGGTCGAAAAAAAATAGAAATGTGCACACCAACTTCCGTGGCCATGTTTTTTTTTATTTCTTTTTTGCTTACGTTTTTTGTATATTTTTGGCAAGGGGAGAATAGCTCGAGATTTTTTTGCGAAAAATGTCTATTAAATTTTTCAATATTCATAAATTTTGTTGCATGAAACGCGTAGCCAGCAAGCAAGTGGGCAACTGATTTGATTTTCTAATTTGCCGCAGCGACCAAAATACTCAAAACGAATTTAAATTTGAATTTTGCCTCTCACTGTGTGTGTGTGTGTGTCTGGGCAGGCAGCCATGTAAACACAAATCCAATCAAATAAACGAAATTAAGTGCACGTTGATTGGAGGCAAATCTGTTTTTCAGCCTGAATGATGACAATCAGCTAGAACGAAGACCTAGCTCTGGGACTACCATTTTAACTCTTACTGTGAGACAGCGACTCAAATCGAATCAGCATCAGACGGCGCACAAAAATATTGATTTCTGCAAACGTGGCACAAAAACTTTCAAATTATTTTTATTTAAATTTTTCAAACGCTTGCTACAAAAAAATATGCCGCACACAAATTTGCATTAGGCACCTGTAATTTCAGCAATACCCCCAACAGCAACTACAGCAACAGCCACATCGGCAATGGCAATTTCCAGGCCAACAGCATCGCTTATCCTGTGGTTCAAGATTACGAAAACGGCTGCCAAGGCAACAACAGGATATTTTGATTGTTATTTGTGGAGACAGTAAAAGCCAAAGCGTTTGCCCCAACGAGGCACCCACAGGACCAGGACCAGGACACAGGATACGGCATACTGGACACTGGCGGTGGCAGTGGCAGTGCCTTTTATTATAATGCGAGCCCATAACTTGCACCAAGGTGGGGAACCCAACCACCCAAGCGGCTTTGCATAGTGGGAGTGAGGCAGTAAAAGCGAAAGATTGAAATGTGGAATATTTTTTTAAAAAACCAATTTTGTTGAGCCGCCGCAGTAGCCGTTACCCCACCAAAATGCGGCAAGTATCTGCTATACAGTATTCTCCAAGGGGATGTGTGACAAGAAGCTAGCAGGCAAAATGCTTATAAATGAAATTGTTTTTTGCGGAATTTTGAAGAATTTCATTGAAGCTGAGCAACAATAATATCAAAAGATAAATACAAAATAAATATAATGGCAGTTTTGCTAAGCCAAATGTGCAATTGTCTTGAGACAAAAAGCATCAGAATATTAAATAAAATTCTTATAAGTTCATTATTAATATTTTAGACAGAAAGATAGAGGCCTTAGCCGCTTATTGTTTTCTAATTTAACACCAAACAAACAAAAACGTTACCCAACCTTCAAGTGCTGTCATAAGCACTTCATAATTAGCATACCAAAAATTGGCACACTTTTCGAATGGGGTTGTTAACACAAAGAAAGCGGCTTGCGGTGAAAGTGAAATGGCGAAAATAGGCGAAACAAGGCAACACACACAACAAAAGGAATTAGCAAACATGACAATGTAAGGGACACAAAAAGACAAACACAAAAGTTGGTTTGGATTTGCGACCCTCAAAATTAGATTTTGCGACTTAATTGCTTTGACATTTGACGCTGTCAAATCAGCAAAAACTGCAAGCAATCGATAAGCGATTGGCAAACATCAATAAACAAGGGTTGAACAGTTTTTTCATTTAATTGGAGGGTTAGAAAGTAATACTCATTATTAGCGATTGGGATTTGCCAAATTGTCGGGGCGTTGTTTGGCATTGCAAATTGTGGGTATAGCGGCGCTCTGGAACCTGTTGAATTTTATTGCCAATTGGCTTACGTGTTACGGTATTAGGTGTTAGAAAACTGTTTGAAAAGTTTGGAATAATAGCAGCTGCAAACATAGATCGGCTGTTAAGGTAACAATTATCGTCCTGGAAATTTCTCACGCGTCTTTTGATTCACTTGCATAATGCATGAGGCCGGCTGCTTCTGGTAGCAGCTTCTTTTCTCGTTCGGAAAACGTGCCCTAAGTTCAGTCTCATCGCCGCCTTGTCCTCAACCTTGGCTTTTGTCAGTGGCAGGCTGCGTGACAGGAAGCGAATGTCCTGTTGTGTCACTCATATGCAAATTGGCAGGCTGCGTTTTTATTTCTCCAACGTCGTCGTCTTCTTCATCTGCCTATTAATTAGAATAATAATTAATAAAGCAACGTCTCGAGAACTTTGCACGTGCAACAGAAGCAGCAGCAAGAGTTAAAATCTTCAACCCTTTTAACAACGTTTCGTGGCAGCATAAATTAGTTGCCTCACTTGGCTGTGGCTGAGACTGGAGCTGGGGCAAGTTACCTGCCAAAAGCCAAACCAATTAAATTACAACAAACAGCAAATGATGCGTACTTAAACACGTCGACGTGATGTGAAAACGAAAATGGAAAATGGAATGAGAGGAAGGTCCTGCCCGAGTGTAACTAAATATGATTTTGGTGTTCTTTCGGTTCGACTGGCATTTAAGGGTTAATCGAAAACTCAATTTGAATTTGCATATGATTTCTATTTAATTTACGAAAAAAACACACCCATATTGAGGGGAGGTTGGGTTGGGAGTCGAAGTTTTTTTTTGTTTTTGATTTTTTTTTTCCTTCTTTTGGTTGCTTTTTCGGTCTGGACAGCTGTCGAATGACTGGCAAAGTTTAGCGGCATTTTTGTAGCCATTTCTTTGACGTTGTTTTTCACTGATTTTTTGCAGCCTTTCCCAATGATGTGCGCACACTTCCTGCATAGACAACAACAACGGCAATAACAACCGGCAACAGCTACAACAGAAATAACAAAAGTACCGCATCCGCATCCTGTTCAGCTGCCTCAGCGGCTGCTGCGTATGCAAATTTTTCTCGCAACATTTTCGTTTTGTCTGCAACCTTTTTACGAGTTTTGATATGTTTTTTTTTTCACTGGTACTCGTTTTCCCGTTTAATGGAAAGTAAAGCATTTTGTTGTCTCGACAATATGTAACTGACACTTGAAGGGGTGTTCGAGCAACATTTTGATGTTGTTGTGATAACCAAAATTCGGGAAAAACAACAAAAATAACATCAACATCAGCCACAGTCAACGAGCAGCAATCTCTAATGTAAAAACTCCATTAGCAGCATTAGCAGCAAACATTTGAACATCGCTACAACCGTAGCCCCTAAAAGTTGTCGCGTGTTTGATGATTTACTGAAATATAAGCCTGATTTATGATGCCCAAAATTCTTAGGACGGACGCAAAAACAAGTTGCCATTGCCCAAAATGTCGTCCAGTACATTAAAAAGTGGCCACACACTTTTTAAAAAATACAGATAAAATATACCCAAAAAAAAAAAACGTGAAAGAAGGCTAAAGCAAGAAAAGAAAATAACCATCAACCGCAGCATGCGTTTGAGCCAAATTGATATGGGCCATTAGGGTGGCTGAATTTTCTTATTTTTTGCTGCTTTTCCATTCGGATAAGTGTTTGCAGACACACGTGGACATTTTCGAGATGTGACTAGAATATGGTGGAGTTGCGACGAACTTTGGGTGAACTACATAAATCAATGGTAGTGTTTTAGTAGAATATACATTTGCAAAAAAAAATATATTATTTTGAGACGAATTTATAATTTTAATAAAATTGATTTCGGGTTTTTATACATCCACAAAAATCATTTTGCTTTATATACAGTACCCCAACCTAAAACTTGACTTTCTACTTATTTGTTCACAGAAAGTGCGTTAAAACCATCAAATATGGCGGCATTTTGAGCACTTGCTGTATAAGCTGGAGTATTTGCAGCTTTCTGGGGGCCTTACCTTGTACAGAGGCAATGATGAATAACGGTGCTTAGGCGCCGGACATTTGATTAATGATGCGTTTACCGCCCTCGGTGTGGGACAACTTGCGCGCGCACACAATTTTCAACGCCATTTTTTTCGTGAAAGTAAAAAAGTGAATATAAAAACTCACACCGCACACTATTTTTCACAATTTTCCGTGGACTTTTTTATGCCTGAGCATAACTTTATTTTATTAGCACTACGTGGCAATCTGGTGGATTTTTGTGGCATTAAAAGACAATTTTTACAACTTACCAAAGATGATTTTTCCCTAACATTTTGTACCCTGCAGCCATAAAGTTCGTTAAAATGGTATATTAAACTGTGAAAATGAATGATGTACATATAAGAAGTTAGAAAACAGAGTTGATGTGTCCTTAAAAATATTGCTTGTTTACCCACACAATAAAAGGACAAAATTTGTTTCACCCTATCTTCTTTTTCAAAAACATGAACCAAAAATTAAAGTAAAGTTAAAATAACGGTTTACTGGTCATACTTGCTTCTATTCTCTATAACAGGGTAATTTTTCGTTTATCTCTTACTCTGTATTTTTTTTATATAAATATTTGACTTCTTACTATATTTCTTGCACTCTGTAGCAGACGCTCTGGTAAATTTTTTTGTGGCCAATAAAGTGAACAGTGCGATGTTTATTAAATTCTTTCGGGCAAGTTCATTAGACAAAAAGCTAAAATTAATCAGCCGAGCAGTACCGCCTTCCACATTCATAAGCCACAGCATCGTTCTCACTTACATATCCTTGTTTCTCAATAGCAGCATGACCATACTGTAAACGGCTTTTGTCAAATGCAGCGCTGTGTTCACGTTCAGTGGCATCATATTGCCAACGGAGAGACATGGCGTAGTCTGCGATTTGCCCAGCATAAGGAGCAAGAAACGCTGCTCTGATGCGGGCAAGTTATACCAACGGCATTGTGTGTAAATCACTGTGGCACAATCATCATTCTTTGAATATAGATGTATACTATATCAATTAAAGGAACTGTTTAAAGCTCACATCAACATACCGATTTATCCACAATGGTGCCCAGTCCACAATATAAATACAAAGTCATGAACGAGTAGATCAAATAGATGGGAGCCGCAGGCCAATCGCCAGCCAGCAGGCAATACATGGTGCTCAAAACGCTGACAAAGGAACTCACCACCTGTGCAATGATGATGACAAAAAATATGCTTTGCGCACGATACTGCAAACTATAAATATACTGGCATCACATCCTTGATGAATCTTGAAGTACAAAACCCACCTTAGATACTCCATGTGCCAGCGCACAATTCCAACCATAGCAGTACGAAGTTGTGCTCCAGTTGGCCTAGCTTGTCGATCCATAAGCCCGTTGAGATCATTTAACTTGCAACCCAGGATGTTCTTAACAAGCGGCACACTTCCGATAAAAATGAGAAAATACATGTCACTAGCAAAGTTTCCAAAGGCTCCAAAACATAGAGACACAAATTGCAAGGCGCACAGCAGAAAATATCCAACAGTTGTGTTCTGATCCACGTAAGGTACCAGAAACTGCATGATAAGAAGTTGCTTGTTGTAGAAGGCATAATAAACCAGCGGAAATCCTGTGCAGCCAATAACGACTCCCAGATAGATAACCACAAATACTTTAATGGCTTTCATGGTTGAATCTATGCCATCAAGTAGGACACTCTTGTAGTCGCCCTCAAATTTCTCGTACTCCATGTAGGTGTTATCCAAAAATTTTTGAGACTTCTGCACCTTAACACGCTGCCATATGAAGCAGAACAGTTTAACAGAGCCCTGAGTGGCGCCACCCACAAAGCTGATTGTTTGCAAAATGACAGAATAGTCACCATCAGTGACAATGCTTATATATATTGTGTACACGGTGCAAATATAAAAGTTAGTCAGCAGTATAAATATTGTGTAGGTCGCCCAATTTAACCGATAGTCGGGCCTTGTAACATCCGCTCCACAAATGCTAGCACAAACTCTCAAGAGATGAACGATCCGACGATAGAGCACCAAGCAGCTCAATTCAGATCCCGCTCTAAGCGCCATCAGTGCTTCTGACTAACTGTAACTTGGGACTTAAAGTAGACAAATTTTTACGTTACACGCAGTATTTATAGTTGAGAGAGCTGGGACAGCCACAACATATTGACACATGCCATAGTAAATATTTTAAATAATTAAAATATTTCAAGCATCTGACGGCTTAATGGGCGTTCCATCGATTACAATCACATTTTGCTGAGATTCGCCAACTGTTTTTATCGTCGTAGTCAAGATAAGCTTTCATTTAAGCTGGTTTTAGTTATTGGAAATATGTATTTTTAAAAACTCTTTTATTACAATAACATCTAGGTGATTTTGCTGACCATCATAGTGCCATGTAAACAAATAATATATAGTGCAAGTTAGTAATAATCAAGGTTAGAGTCACTGACGCCTATTTCTCGTACTCTAAGTAGGTGAAGAGCATCATGCTAAAACTGTAAATGCCTTTGGTTAGCTTCAAGGCAGTTGCCATCGACAATGGCAAAATATCCGCTGCAGTTAAAGCCACTTCATTTTGTGACTTTGCCAGCATGAGAATGACGAGTTTTTGCTCTGTAACAGGCAGCTCATACCACAAGCAATTCGAGTAGATTTCATTCGAAAAATCTTCATTCTACACAAAATATCCAAATCACAAATGATTAAACAAAAAGTGCATTTAATTTTGACTCACCGAAGTTTCCACAATTGTGCCCAGTCCACAAAATGTGTAGAGTACTACAAAAGAATAGAACAAGTATGTAACAGCTGTGGGCCAGACCTTGAGGAAAATACACGAAATGGTGCACAAAATGCCAACGGAAGTTGTCGAAAGCTGCACGAACATAACAACTTTGTAGACTTTCTCTGTGTTACGTAGAATCCTATGGAAAATAATTCGACAATTGATTGGATGTATTAATCAAGGAAGTGTACTCACCCAACATATTTCTGATGCCAGTCGAGCGCTTCCCATAGTTTGAGGCGCATCTGTTGATATTGATTTCTTTGCACGACCAACTCATTGAATGCGTGAAGTTTCACTTTAAATATATCCTTTATAAGGGGCACATTGTTTATATACAGAAACAAAAACATATCGCCACCAAAGTTGCCGAAGGCGCCAAAAGATAGACACACTATGTGCAGTGAGACCAACATTAGATGCCCTTTGTCTGTCTTGTGATTAAGACCCGGCACCAGAAATTGCATAACCAATAGCTTTTCTTTGTAGACAACATACCGGAATATAGGATGACAGACCAAACACATTGAGACAACAATATATATCCATATGAAGAGAACCATTAGCCTCCAGAAGTTTTTTATGCGTTTTTCCAGGTATTGAGTATACTCGCCACCCTTTGCCTCGTACTCCTTATAAATGGAATCGTACGTAGCCTGTATTTCACGAAACCATTCTGCGTTATTCAAGGTGCACAGCATTTTTGTAAGACCCTGAACCGCTGATCCGGCCATGGCAAATGCCTGAAGAATAACCGTCCAGTCCTCATTCACAATCACACCCACGTACAGTGTATATGCGGTACAGACGAAGAAAAAGAAAATGGCAACAAGTACAGCATATGTCAACGCCCACATCTCATAGTTTGGAGCGCCCACATCAGAGCCACAAAACGCTGTACATAAGCGTATGATCCTCGTCGCCTTGCAGAACTGTCCGTATGCGCTGAGACCCATTCTGAAAGTATGTACTCGTAGAAAACAATTGTCGGTAGAAGCCTTTTAAACGATTCACATGTTTTGCACCAATCAAATCAATAAAATGTCAAAATATTGACAACTTAATGGGATAAAGAATGGTGTTAAGCTTAATAATCCCACGGTTCAATTATCTTTTCTTTAATTGCTTCAGTTCTAATAGATTTGATTGCTTTAAAATCTAAAGAAAAATGTTCCATGTCCATAATATTATTTATACTGTTTAAAGTGGGGTGGTCTTATATGCCCATCCACCCACTTTATGTTATGCATCAGCACATTAAACAGCCCAACCAAAAGCTGTACGCAATTGATTTAATATACAATTTTTTAATAAAATCTACTGACGAGAAAAAAAAGAAATGTAAACCAAAAGAAAACGCTAGAAAAACCAGAATAAAACACGATTTGACGTTGTGAGGAACGACATTTAAATACCCTATAAGCATTTAAGGGAATTTTTGAAAAACTGAATGTTCGAAAGATGTAAGGAAATATTTTATCCAATGTTACAGCATGGTAGGAAAATTAAAAAAATAAGATAATTAAAAAAAAATGTGTTTTTCCATACATAGTCAAACATTGTGTCATAATCTTGATACCCAATTCTCTAGTACTACAACCTATTTACAAAACGTACGAGGCCTCATTGCAAATCCTGCCACTTCTTTACGCTTTCAAATCTCACAACCATTTTCTGTTTTGGCCAAGCAGGAAGTGCAAAAGAAAATATAAAGCGCCTAAGCTTCAGCCCAACAACTAATAAAGGCTATCAACAACAGTTCAAACAGCAGCAACAACATCTACAACAACAATCTTAACGTACGGTGGACAATGGAAAACTGGCGCAGAAAAACAAACAGCAACAACATGAAAAAGAAGCAATCTTGCTGGCTGCGCAGCTGAAAATGTTTCTTCATACGCAGTCAAGTGTATATTTTCTCATTTTCTTGCATTTAACTTGAAATTTGCTTTGAAGTTTTGACATTTCATAAAGCAGATTTCGTTTCCCACCCAATGCAGTATTTTTTTTGTTGTACTTATGTATTTATATACATACAACTTCAACAAAAAATGTTCTT